>CM056799.1:7629886-8879886 GCA_029852875.1 Mythimna loreyi
TTCAAGTGGGCAAATCAATGGCCCAAAGAAAGCACGTGGTTCAATAGTACATTGTTATACGAGGGATGAAAGTTAGTTATTTAGTCCCGAGAAATTTCTTGGCGACCGAGCGATAGCGAGGTCGCTAATAGTTCGAGGGACTAAATAAATCTTTAACCCGAGGTAAACACTGTGCTTTTCATTACGAATACGAGGAAAATAAAAATAGTAATAAAAACCTGAGTCGTCGTAAAAAGTCTTTGTACGTTTTTAGGTAGGTATATTTCTTTTGATTTAGGCGGTAAGCGGTTTTCTCTTCAAAGAATCTTGCGTTAAATTTATAACTGAAGCTGATGAACTTATCGTGTTAATACAAATTTCTTATAACAGAGATTTAGCAAAATGTAAACAAAACTCTACACCTCGAAAAAAAAATCAAGAAAGACCAAATCGGCCACAGATTATAGAGAGACTTTACCCGCCATTTTTTTTTTTTAGTCGTCGTCTGGCTATTCAGTCAATATTTTTCATTGTAAAAATGGGTCAGATCAACATTTTTCTCAAATATAATATTAGTTTTAATAAAATAGTTGAAAGTAAATTAAAATAAAGTCATTAAAAAAAGTATTCTTAAATGATTTCTATCTCTATGTCATTTTAATTGTAATTGTAATAGAACTAGTTTTTTTTTTATTTGCTGTCTAAATATTAATTTTTTTATATGTAATTACGTATATGTAATTTGAAATCCGTTTTTAGGTAGGCTATCTTCCAATAGGTAACTTGTCCCGGTCTGCGTGACGTGAGTGTGTCAGACTTACGAAAACCTATTCATACCACGGTGACTTCCAAACAATTTTGCTCTTCACCGAGGTTTCAAATCTGTTATTGCTATTTGTTTTTTGACTAGTTTGGTAACCTACCAATCTATTGGCGTCGTTATAACTTTCCAATGATCAACCACTGGCACTCTATTGAATGAAATGGCATAAGATGGTAATTTCATATGTCTGAAGTATGCGGTAATCTGCTAAACTTTTGAGAGTTCCTTTGATGTGACTTATCAATAGAACGTCATTGTGCTGTCATTGCTTTTAATTCGTTATGAGACCACTGATTTTTCAGTGATCGGCCATTATGAAATACCTAACACATTACGAAATTTTAGCAAAATTACAAAGGGATCGCATTGTTATTTTGATTAAAAACCCTTAATTGTATTCATCAAAATCAAAATGCACCAGCAAATATGTACTTAAATGATATTTGAGAAAGCACGTGTCTTTTCATTATAACATTAGACGCAATGGACTTAAAAAACGCACGTGGTCCAATTTCCAACATACAGAAACTTCAAATTACAGTACCTTACAAAATACAAAGCCTAATAGATCAAATAAAGACTACAAAAGCACCCAACGATGACATAGAAACAAGGCCTTTAAGCACCAACAGATATTGAGATTTGAGAAAACACGTATATTTTCATTATAACATAAGACGTGAACGACTTAAAAAATGCACGTGGTCCGTTTTCCAACACACAGAAACTAAAAACTACAGTCCCTTACAAAATACAAATATATGCACCAGCAGATATAGTACTTAAATGATCTTTGAGAAAACACGTGTGACGCGAACGACTTAAAAACGCACGTAGTCCAATTTTCAATGTAAGAAGTTATAAAATACAAAGCCTAAGAGATCAAATAAAGACTACAGAGGCACCCAACGATGACATAGCAACAGGGCCTTTAAGCCCAGTAGCCACTAGCCAAATAGCCACTAATTGGCTCAATGTTTTCGGCAGTGCAGACAGTGCCAAGCTTGGCCGGGCATCGAACCCTGGCGGTACTGTTAGGAACTGGTTCCCCGTATCCGCGGTACCTGTCGTGTGGAGAGGTAAACACCGGTGCATTTCCGTGTATATGTTGCAATCTCGCTTTTTTTTTACTGTCTTGTCTTTTAAGTTTGAGGTTTTTGAGTGAAATGAAATGTTTCGAAGGTTTCTGAATTGATAGGTTTAAATTTTGGATGGGTATAATTTTGTTTGAACTAGCTTTTGCCCGCGGCTTCGCCCGCGTGGTATTGGGGTTGGGGTTTCCGGCATAAAAAGTTAAAAGCTTATATCCTATTCCGGAGTGTATCCTATGCCTGTGCCAAATTTCATCCAGATCCGACCAGCCGTTTTGGCGTGATTGAGTAAAAATATCCAAACATTTTAACTTTCGCATTTATAATATTAGTAAGACTTTTTCTTTGAATTATTTGCAAATAATAAAACTATCAAGAATTTGTAAAAAACATACTATCCAAATCTGATTTTTTAGTAAACCATTTGCATGTTGTTGTTGTGCTCTTTTAGTAAAACTGAGTTAAGCTACATGAATCCTGAAAAATGCTTACGTTAGCTGGAAAAGTCCACTCTATGTAGTTCGTTCCTCTAAAGACCATTTCGGATACTAATCTGCCATATAATTTGACTATTACATGTTTGCTGTATGGACTTTAAAATACACTTTGACTGAATTGGTTTCGGTGTTTTTCCTTAAGGTAGTCAGCTTGGAAACATCAGTCTTATCTAGTTAACTTAATTGCAAATTAATTATCATTATTCTTTATTGTTATTTATAGTTACCATTTACAGACTTTTGACTGTGTTATAGACCATGTTAACTTGGCAAAGATGTTAAGATTTAAAAAAAGATGTAGCATCGTTATTAGAAAGGTACACTATCTCTGAATTTCGTAAGCTATACTTTGGTTCTAATTAAATAACTAACGGAAACAAAACTATTCAAGAAATGTATCTGCTACATAAACTAAAATTATACGTATATTTCCATTGCATTGCATCAGTCTTATAAAGTTCCCACTGTTGGGACACAGGCCTCCTCTCTAGAAGAGAGAATGGGCCTCAATTCACCACGCGGACCCGGTGCGGATTGATGGATGTCACATGTCTTCGAATTTTAAGTTGTAGGACATGCCGGCTTCCTCACGATGTTTTCCTTCACCGTTTTAAGAGCAGTGGTGATGAAATAAATTGACGTATTTCATCACCACTGCTCTCAAAACGATGACGTATAACGTGACCTACAACTGTATGATTTAATTTAGTAATGATCTAACTTATTTGTTCTCTACACTGTGTCATCCAACTCGACTCTAGCAGATCTGCTGGAAGAAAATTCGTTTGAAATAAGTAGTACCTTTGAGCTCTTCAATCTGTATTTGTTATTTTCATTTTTATGCGTTTGTGTGTACATAAATAAATGAATAAAATTTCCATATTCATGATATTGGGTTATATGATTGCTACATTAAAGTCTCGAGATAATATCTATCTTATAAACAACATGACATTTGTGCTAGTCATGTCCTTTACTTTTGCGGAAGTCAGTCTTTAGCGTCAAGACACAAACGACGACGCCCCAAATCACGTATAAGCCGTATTTCTCTACGTCACGTAAATTTTCACTTTGAACATGTTGCGAAATTTCATAGAATTTGTGCAAATAATCGTATTTTATTATAGTTACTAGCTCTTCGCGTGGAGTTTTAGAATATTAGATATAGGTATAGATAGATAGATACACTCTTTATTGTAGGAACACCATTAATACAATTTACAATTGATTACTCTAAATAAAATGCTTTCCATTTCGGTGATGATATGTGTCCTTCTTCCAGAGAATTAAAATGTTAAAAAATCTAAACATAACTTTTAGCACAATAGCTGTATATCTCAGGGAAACACCCCCAAAAGTTCTTTTTTTAAATAAAGTTTTTTATAGGTTGCGAATTTGTTATTCTGATTCGCCAGCCGTAGCCGAAACCCTGGGTATTCTATATATACCAAATGCGCAGCCGGTAATACATGAATGAATGTGATGTAATTTAAGGGTACCCCAATAAGGACAGAAGTTTTAATTATTAGCAAACTATTAATCCCGCGAAAGGTCGATCCGGTGTAGGTACATGAAACACTATCGATTTGTATAGAGAAAATAAAGCACTTATTTCTAAAACTCGAATTAATGTACGCATGTACGAAAATAATTTCTTTAAGTAAACATCAGTCGAGCAAGTCCAATAAACTGTAGCTAGTACGCAACGACCAATAGCTACCTACAGGTCATTGCACTCGCTCAGCTGATGTTTACTTAAATATGGGATTAAAACGATCAAAATTCAGCGGTGCTTGCGTTTTAAACTGATTGGATTGACTTAATCTCTCAATATACAGTTTCTAGAATTAAAAGTGACAGTTAATCACATTATTGAATATGAGCAATTCAAAATGGCAAGAATCATATCACGTATAGACATAATCTACACTAATATAATAAAGAGGTAAAGTTTGTTTTTTGTTTTTTTGTTTGTAACTATTGTCCGATTGGAAAAATTTTAGCAACAATAGAAAGCTGCTTTACTCCTGAGTGACACAGACGAAGCCGCTGACAAAAGCTAGTTATTGAATATGACCAATTCAAAATGGCAAGAATTATATCACGTATAGTCATAAATAGATATAAACAACGATTTGTATTCATTGACAACTTGATTAAGATTCGGAAAGTCGTTAACGGTACGATGATCTCTTGAGCAGATGAAAAGGATTAGAAGGTGGAAGTTCGTTGTGAGATATTGGAATAAACTGTAAGCTTATTTAGATAGATATATAGACATTTTTAATTGCATATCAACATTTAAAATAACAATAGGAGCTAAAAATTAATAGCATTTTTTTTTTCAAATTTTATTATTGAAACGGACGTCGATATTCTGAATTTGGGAATTTTAAAATTTGGAAGTGAACTGCACGTAACTACAGCGAATAGTTCAACTTAAATAACTTAGTATAATACACGGTACATTAGTATTATACTAGTGTTCCAGTTCGGAAAAATTATAGATGACAGGGATCGATTCAAAATAAAATGAAAGGTGGAAACAAATACAAAACTGCGAGTGCGCCGAGAGCTATAAGGCAGCCGATTGTATGTTTTTTTTATTATGTTTTCCTTTCAATATATTTGTGTTTTTTTTATCCTAGAACCAAAAATTCGAAGATATGTGACATCCACCAATCCGAACTGGGCCCGCGTGGTGGATTATGGCCCATTCCCTCCCCTAGAGAGGAGGCCTATCTCCCAGCAGTGGGAACATTAAAAAGGCTGATGATGTGATGTGATATTTTAGTATGGGTGTACAAGAAAATGTAAATAATAATAAATAAATAAAAGCAAATAACAAATATACAACAAAATATATATTTTTACCACAGCTACAGTCTACAAAAGCTCAAACACAGAACAAATTAATCTGACCCCGCAAGAATCAATATTTACTTATCGTCGATACTATAAATAAATAAATCAAGTGAGCTGCCATATCTAGATTCTTAAGACCGGTTATAAGCGGTTTTTACCGGTTTGGTATGCAATTAGGTACCAATGACATGAATTAGTGCCTGAGAATGAACGCGTAGCAATTACTACTGGAGCAGGTTAGTTAAGTAAATAAAGATATTGGAAAAAAAATAAAGATATTATTTGCCTGTAATACAAATTTTAAACCTCTACTATTACAGAATTAAGTACTATCTACTAACATATTGTTTACCAAATGTTGTCTTTTTCATAAATAAAAGGCTTCTTTTGAAGACGTAGGCGAAAACTAAGAAAGGATTTTCCAAAATTCACCCGCTAAAGGGATGAAACGCGTATCCAAAATTTGTGTGAAAACCTATTTTTACAAGGGCGAAGCCTCTGGCAGAAAGCTAGTCTACTCTAATCGTGTCATTATAATTTTCAAATGATCAACCAGTAACACTCGTACGTTACCCTAAAGGGAGGAAACGATTGACAAAAATTTTTATGGACAAACTTACTCTTATTTTACCCGAGCGTGGCTGCTGGTAAAAGTTACCATCTTATTCAAATTCTAATCATTTATTGTTTTTTTTTTTATGGTAGGTGAAAATCATCCAATGACGAAACCCGCTCTTGGGCGGAGCGGGAGACCAGTGTCAGACTCTTACTGACTAAAAAACCTACCCCGTACCTTCCTTGCCTTATTCCTGGAGTCGAGGTAACAGTTTTCCACCACCCTCTAGGCTCCAGGAGGCTTCGACCCTGAAGGGCCCCTGCAGTTTGCTGACAACTCCTTGAGGCGCGCGGGAACGGTGCGCGCCGTTGTCATTTATTGTGGATCATAGGTACATAAGATGTTATTTTAATTGCAGGTTCTGCTATGTCCCGCCATTGAGGCATACAAAGTCATAAGTTGTTAAATGTTCTTCGTAGTGTGGTGTTCTCTATAAAGAACAAGATGCAAGATTCGATATCATTAACCCTTCGACTACCGTAATTACAGACACAATTAAAAGACAATAGGTATGCGGACACCGGTGTCCTCTTAAGGCTTGAACTAATGATGCATACAAAATCCCTTTTCCCACCAATATCTTAAAAAAAGACAACTCCCCATCTGCGAATAACCTCAAAACCGTCTGTTTCCGTGATACCTTTATGGTACAGTTAAAAAACAGGTTGTTCAAAATGAAGGGAGAGATACTTTCAAAGTGAATCGCCACAGAAAGCCGCCGTGGATTCACCGAACCGAATGATTTTGATCGAATACTCAATGGGGTTTTTACATAACTTACACCTGTTTTTGAAGATATTAGGGTTATGCTTTGAGCTTGACTTTTGAAAGACTTATTGCCTTTTTGAATGAGGAATTACGGTATTTGGATGACCGAATTAACCTCGTTTTTGGATCGAAATGTGAAAGGGATTTTATTTGTGGGAGAATTTCATTCAAAACTGTGAATTACGATAAAAGTGTACCTACTAGTTACTTCTAACGGAGAGTAAAAGAAAAACAAATAGTAGAGTATTATAATATAATACCTATTCATTAGAGTTGCAACACAAACCTCCATGGTCCAGAGTTCCCGAGACGCCGTAAACCGTGCCAAGTGGAGACGCATCGCGGGAGCCTCACTAGCAACGAAAATGCAACATGATCAACCACGACCACTCTGTCAAGAGTGAACGACTAAGGAGGAACCTATTCATAATAATAAGTATATATAAATTTGAGGAGGCTCTCGTTGGGCAGTTCAATCAAAGGCTTGATCATGGTTGATCAAAATGATCCAGAAAGCCGTATTCTTGGATACGGCACGTTTTGTTAGGAAATTCCTCTTTCGGGTCTGACCAACGATAGCTAAAACCTTGTTCTTATTAGTATTTCAGTCTATGCAAGCCGGTAGGCTATTATTCGTTAACTTTTTAAATGTCTTCTTCTAAGATTTTATTAACAAAAATAAAGATAAAAATGTAAGTAAGTATAAGTATTTAAAACTAAAAAAAGTTGTAAATAAAGTTCTCTTTTTGTATTATTTACTAACAAAAAAAGAACAAGTACTTAACATGATGACATTAGGGCAGGAATATGATGTTATTAATCTATATCTACACTAATATAATAAAGAGGTAAAGTTTGTTTTTTTGTTTTTTTGTTTTTTTGTTTGTAGGGGGTAATCTCTGGAACTACTGGTCCGATTTGAAAAATTTAAGCAACAATAGAAAGCTGCTTTACTCCTGAGTGACATAGGCTATATTTTATGTACGCGGGCGAAGCTGCGGGCAAAAGCTAGTATGTATATAAAAGGAGAAACTGATTGACTGACATATCAACGCACAGCCAAAACTACAGGGACTAGGAGCGTGAAATTTTGCATAGTGCTTCCGTATGACGTAGGCTAACACTACAAAAGGGTATTTCAAAATTCAGCTCCTAAAAGGATGTAAAGGGGGTCTAAAGTTTGTATGGAGAACCCTATAATTTCACGCGGGCGAAGCCGCTGGCAGAAGGGTAGTAAAGTTTAAGTAACCCATTATTTAAAACATCTTGATAGTTACTTCGTTTCTGCGAACACCTAAGCTCTAATGAACAGCTACTTTTTGTCACATTATACCACAAAAATAACAAATATATCACCAAGGGCGTTGGACAGACATTATAGGAGAATGTATTATGTGTACTTCAATGGAAATACCTGTTTCTGAACAAGTTCTACCAACCTGACGAACAGGTGACGAATTGATACATAGTTACATAGATATAGTGTATCAGACTGTGTGTGAATTTGAACCAATGAGTTATGGTAGGGAAACTGCAAAAGGGTTGAAGCTTACTGGGGCCCAGGGTCTCTTTCTGAAAGGAAGGCTTGGTCATAGTGCGAAGGGCAAAGAAGAAATGGGGTGGCGTGTTTAGTCAGTAAGAATCTGACACTGTTTCCCGCTCCGCCCAAGAGCGGGATTCGTCATTGGATGATTTTTGCCAACCATATAAAAAAACAATGAGTGCATGAATGCATGATAACGGAGGGAGTTTTAAACAGAGTTACAGGCAGAGTGGAATACACTGCCGGAGTCTGAATGAGTAGATTACTTCTAGGCAAGCGTGCTCTAGCGTCGGTCACATCAACGCTTACCATCGAGTGAGATAATGTTCAGACGTGTGCCTATCCACAATAAAAAAAAATCATTTTTGGAAACAAATGGATAGAGTGCCCAAAATATCCCTTCAAATACTCTCTGGAGGACCTAAAAATGCTACTGATGCCGCTATATAAATGTGGCAACCTTGTGGATCCTTTGGTTGTGTGGGAAACAGAATCCATTGATTCGAGAAGAAGAAGAATTGCCAATAGATTCAGATGCACTCTGTGTAGAACCAAAATTTTGCCATCTTACTTAACTTCTGGATACCTGTACTAAAAAAAAATTGTCACAAAAACAACGTGTTGATCTTACGCTTCGTGATTAATAGTGTAGTTGACATCATCATTGATTATTTGGTTTTGGTGTAAGGTGTAAAAAAGATTGTTTACTTTAGCAGTGGCCTTGGAGTGATTTGTATGACTTGAGAAGTACCACGTGCAGGCTGCGAGACTAAATAGAGACAAGATTAAAAAGATGCCAAGCTTACTACAAATGTGCTGGTGCTACCGTAGTTATCGTAAAAAAGGGAGTTATTAAAATAATCAAAACACTAAAGAGCATAGGTTATCGTTTCTCTCAATAATGTAAGAAAGACTTACAGACAACAGTCAGAAAAAGCAAAAACGTAACAACGAACTCAAAGAGTTAATTTAAAGAAACATAATAAATTATAGTATTGAAATACCACGTGTAAAACTTGAAGGAGTTCCACTGGGCACAGTAGTAAAAGGAAACTGGAAAATATATGAAACTGAAACTAGCAGCTAGCAACAGTCAGGGACGAATCCTGAGAAAAAAGTTTTAGAATGTTTAGAACTACAGTTACAGAAGAATTATAAAAAAAAAACAAATTTACAAATTAAAAATTATCAAAAAATAGAAGGGATTGAGTATCCTTCTTGAAAATATCATCTGACCTCAATGACACCCTGAGTAAACGTTACACCATGTTTGGACCGATTCGAGAGTTTAGAACTAATGTTACTCGCACGCATTATCTTTCCGAGTACATTTTCAGTGTTTTTTTTTTTTCTAAGGCGATAAGTCATTCCTCTACACTTTAGGTTAGTTTAACATTAAGTACATCTTGATAAAAAAAAAACAAAAATCGTGTCAATCCTGCTCCAATGCGAGCCTCATCTTCTTCGTCTACACAATAGGCAGTATCTAAGTTTTCCTTAACCAAAATACCTAAAACTCCTCCTCCCTCTCTACACTCTCCCTCCAAATCAATAAAGACGTCATCTTAAGTTAAGTTATGACACTTATTAAGTGCTGGCTATAAATCAATTAAGTATGCAAAGATCATAGTGCAAGCTGTCATAAGTCAGGGTTAAAAATATTGTTAAGAAACTCTGTTGTGCCTATTACACTTGTTATTAATTTTATTGTACATGTTATATTTATATAATGTTTATCTTGTAATTACGTATGCGCTTGTGTTAAAAAGTTGTCTTTAATCAAAGTCGAAGGTAAAATATTGCTGGACAACTGACTTTCAAAATACTAAAGTTTTGTACCTCCTACGGCTTGATTTAAATAAATGAAACATATTCAATGGTGTGCTTGTTTTAATATTATTGCTGGGTTCGTGTTTGATCTCCCCTATGATGTGATCGGCAAAGGAAGATTGCTTAAAATTAACATTTTTGACTTTGATCTTAGACTCTAGGTTGTAGCTATCATGAAACATAGTCTCCGGTTGGGAATACTACTTCTTAGCTGTTAGCACAATAGACGTTTGGAACGAAATTGGGAAGGATGCCTACCAAGTATCATTGGCGCAACACTGTACGTCTAGTAGAAAACAGTGCATAGATTTTCAGTTGGTTTTATTAACCTTTGGAACACCGTATTTAGAGACATAATAGAAACACAATAGGTGTTGTGAACGCCAGCTTTCGCTTGGAGTCAAGAGTTTAAATGAAACCACCAAATATGTACATAGATGTAAACAGATCTGACTGTGAATTTGTGAATACAAAACTCAGATTTGTTTATTACAAATGATTTAAATACATTTTGAAAATATTTTCACCTACAACAAATTAATATAGCGTTTGCCACTCGTTTGCAAAAGTTTTAAAAGGCAAATAAAGGAAAATAGATGGTGTACTGACTAAAATCAATAAGTTGACATGTCACTTATCCTATTTTAGAGTGGAACAACTCATTTCATGATTCTACTCGTCAAAAAAAAAAACATATGTGGGATTAGCGCAGGACATAAGATAGTTCCCTGTGGCATTCACGCTTCATTGGGTTAATTCTGCTTCTAACTATTTGCAAATTCGTAGCTATCTGTGTGGAAAGCAAACACCCTCAACAAGGCGAAAAATATTTGCCATTCACGTTTACCTGGTAATTTTACTTTTCGTTTATTTGCCAAAGAACTGCTGGTAACCCATTCCAAAGTCTACGAAAGATACGGTGACGCAGCAGCTTTTAATCCAATCATATTATACGCAGTCAACATTGTGTATCTGACCCCTAACACCTTCAGGGACATCATAGCTGCTAAAACCTGTCATTACTGCTTTGTACCTACATATTATCGTGACCTTTGATCTGCGGTTATTTTTGTCCTGTGCTGTAAATGGTGCTATATCATGCTTGGTTGGCAGGTATTTTGTAAGATGTATATTTATGCGGTTTTGTTTATAAGAAATATCGGAAATGGACTTAAAGTGCATATCTGCGTTGCTAGTGTTTAGGAGTAACGTACGTATGTTACGTAGTAATTACTTTGTTTAAATTGTTTATTAGAGAGCAGCAAAGATTAAATATCAATATGAAACAGTGCAGCAGGATTATTTATTAAAAGGCAAAGGAAAAAACACGGTTTTAATTATTAAAAATCTAGAAGTCCCTGTTGCTGTTAAACCACTAAATTAAAAAACTTCTGTAGTGGATAGAGAAGGAGAATTTATATATTGATTACTCAACATAAGAAAAATAGAAACATAGAAAACTACGGCGTACAATAAACAGTAAAAGACTTCAACAAAATAAATGGTCCGCTGTACAAAGCCCAACGATCTATTGATACCATACACAAGCTTAACACACTTAAAATAAGAAAATTCAAAGTTTGTGGTTGTTTCAACCACAAACTATAATAGGACCACCCCATCAAGGCATATCATTTAAAACCAGTTGGTGCTTGACTTTCACTACAGGCTGATGTATTTACATATAGTCATTTAAGATACGGTAAAGACTGTATGAATTGCACTTTTGATATTCAAAAATTTCTTACGTATTTGTGACATTAAAGGATTTGAGCAGAACGGTTAGAATTTCTTCCGTTCTAGAATATTTTATTATAACTTGGGTAGGGTTTAATCCACCAGATTTGGCACAGTTACCAAATCATTTAAAACAAGATGCCTTGACCAATTTATATTAAGCGCAAGTTTCCTTACAAAGTTAATAAGTTATTCGGAGATTCAAAATCGAGATAATCCTTAAGCAATATTCGCCTTAGATCAATCAATTTGTATTATGTTAAACATAACTTATACAAAAGCATTAAATTGACGCTAATCTGTCCCACCTATCAAGGGATTACTAAATAAAATATCTTCTTTAGCATTTTGATCCAAATGCGGGGCAGTTTCATAATGTCAAGAAACTTTTCACTGCCTGCCAGAGGTACGGTAACCTTTGTAAAGGAAACCTGTGGTCCTATAATACAAAGGGCAGCTAAAAACACCATACCTGTGACCTTTAGCTGCCCTGTCTTAATTAGTAAAAATCAGATGCGTCCTCTCACTCTAATTTAGACACACACTCATTTCCCAATTAAAAAAGAGTAAGAAGCTTTCGTTTACAGTCTCTGCCTTAACCTTAATCTTTCAAATTACCATCCTTGGCTTATATAATAATAATTATTTATTTATAAAAAGACAACATTTGGTCCACAATAAATGTTAGTAGGTAGTACTTATTTTCTTTTTTATTCCAATATATTTAGAATAGGGGCAATATCTTCTGTCTTATTTCTTTGTTATTAACTACCTTTTTCTAGACATCATTTACATTTATCATAGCTACAGTTAGAACCTCTCTACTAGAACGTCTATCGAAGTCTTTAGTCCAAAACACATCTATGACTTCAATTGAATTCAAATGTTCCTGAGTACAACTATTGGCCTTATGTCCTCTACCTGTCAAAAAGGCGTAACTCTTTACAACACGCATCAGTATTCAAGGGAAGGTGTACATGGAAGTAATCAGCTTGTGACGTAACTCTTTTTTCTCCTGACGGCGCTAAGCTGATGGTAAAGACTTATTTACATTAAAATGATTTATCACTACATTCAGCTTGTATAATGGACGTCATTTGTTACTTGTCTTAAACTCAGAAGGTTCTGTTGCGTACGGAACTAAAATTGTATAATGGCTTCAAGAAGTGTAAAGATGAGGTGTATTGTTTTGTAAGTTGTTTTCTATTTATAATATATCTTTGTTTAGTTTCTTTACACTGATGGATATAGGCTTTTTCAATTGTTTAGCACTGAGTTTGGTATTCCATTGATCCAGTCATTTATTATTAGTAGCCTGCAAATATTGTCACTCTTCTGAGAATCATTAAGTTATAACAAAGTACCCCTGATACATACGTAAAGGAACATTTGAACCCTTATAGGATCACCTTTTGCCAGTCTGATAAGATTCTTTATCTCAGGAACAAAGGGAGGTATCAAGTTGAAATATATATTCTTCAGCGGTTTTCAGTTAATGGAAAAAGGATGCGGACGTTTATGTTGCAAAAAAACGTGTTTGTGTATTTCGACTTTCAAATAAATCAAAATTCACGGATACTTCCCGTTGACCTAGAACTCTGAAATTTGACATGAAGCGAGGTCTTATAGCACAAATATAGGAATAAATCGGAAAATTTAAAATTTGTGATTACGTTACAAAAGAAATATTTTTCAACTCTGAAGATTCGAGACTCAATTCGTTAATTGAATTAGGTTGATTGGTACAAAAACCTCAATGTAGGAATCCGACTCGCATTTGCCCAGGTATTTTGGTTGAGATATCATAAAATAGCTCCTCCTACTCTGTGTGGAGCTAAAAAGACTGCCACACTAATGCCGCTCGCCGTCCGCAAGCCACCTCCCTTTGATTTCCAAAGCCTTTCCAAGACCTTCTACTTTAACTGTTTCATTATTTCAAATCGTATCCTGGTTAGGCCTATTACGCATGCATTGAGGCAAGCAATTATTAACTACAACTTTCAAGTTTGGAGTAAAATTAATATTGTTATGTTGTTGACACTTCGCGTGACCCAAGTTCTGGCTTTTACCTTGGGCAAAGAATAAACATTGCCATACAGCGTGGCAATGCTGCCAGCCTTTTGGGCACTTTACCAGTCGAGTTTTTAACGCTTTATTAGATTATGTATTTTTAGTTAAGTTAATTAGGTTAGGTTATGTACTTTTAATGTTTTTAAAATTGGTTAAATATTTAATGACTTTGAATAAAATTTCACTATGTACATATTATTATGTTTGGGTAAAAACAGGTTAAAGTAATGAAGTGTCTGTCTCACCGGACCTTTGAACCTTGGTTTAACATCCAAGTTTTGTCGGCAAAGGGTACCAAGTGAACTTAAACCGTCCGAGAACTTTACAATTTTGGCCTGATATTTCGGCTGGTATCATTAGTGGTATGGTCATCAGCTGCCTGCTCTTTGCTAAGGTTTCTTGTTTGTATTTAAATGATAAGTAGCCAGCTTGCTACTGTTTCATTGCAAGGTAAAGGCTTATCTCTTCGCAAGCAGAAAGAGCTTGGCATTACCAGTTTGGCGATTACAGATGATCGATAATTTAGATTTTGGTTTGACGAATGCGTACTGGAATAAGCGTTCCGTAGCGTTGGATGACCTAATGGGCCAAAGATCTTGTAAGGGTCGCAGGAATTCAATGGATGTGAGACTCACTGGGGTGATATTTTATAAGAAAACAGGCTCAAGGCTGTTTTCTTAAAGAATATTATTATTCTTGCTTTTGTACAGCCTCTTTCAATAATGTGAATGTCAGAACATCTCATCAGACGCAAATCTTAGATTACTTACTATCTATTTTTACGGTTATTTTTCTTGAATACAATATTGACTGGCCTGCACTGTCCTTACATAGTATCTGTTAATACTGTAGGTAATATAGAAATATTGTTACAAACCATTTTTTTTAAAGATTAACCATGGAGTTTCTTACCGGTTCTTCTCCATAGGAAACGACCAATTTGGAACCGCGCACTAGCTTCTGACGTTTTATAAGTGCCCATGTAGGCCCATGTGAAACATTAAATTTTGACTTTGAATATTGGGCCAGGTCACTATGGTAACATCTTTCGGATGAAATTATGATGATGAACGCCTGACTTAATCTCTTTGTAAATAAGGGATCTTTTAATCACCACAATTGATCATCATCAATCATTCAAATCAATCATCACAATTATGATTTTAAATACGAAAAGTGCGCAATTGCTGTCCAAAGAGCTCATTGTAGATCTTTTTGTGAACCCAGAATAAGAAAAGACAACTCATTTACATACAAAACATTGAAATTCACACACATTTTGACCAAAGTTCTTTGAAACAAAGTAGCCATTTTTTATAGCTTATGCAAATATTAAAATTTATGAAATAATATCTTGAAATAAGCTTGTGACTACTTTAATATTTCCTTTTGCAACTTATGAAGGATTTATTTGTGCAATTGTGCATTGTAAATAAATTTCCGTGCTGGTAATGTCTTGTAGTTTGTTTTATTACTTTTGGAACGATAAATGGCAAGGATTATTATTGCTGGGGCCACACTAACGGCATTGCCCACTAGCGCGATATTTGTCGCGATAATTTTATCGTGCTAAAGTGGGTGGCTACACTTGATATTTGCATGAGTTATCGCCTAACGCCAAACGGCAATGTTAATGCCGTTGTCAAATTATCGCGTTGTTCGTGGCCACACCTAACGTTAACGTCGATTATTCTGCTAATTAAACTCGTTGCCTGGCCGCTTGGCCAGGCCGAATACTGATTCGGCCACGGAAAGGTTATCCATCGTTGCTGTCATTAGGTCCTTACGTAAAAAGGTAGTAACACTGAAGATCAGAACCGTTCGAGACCAATCGTGGAGACAATGTTAGGCCATTCGTGACCAAAAAAGAGGTCGCGGGTAATAGTTAGTAGATATAGTATAATAATATATTACCTGTTGTACTATAACTTCTAAGGGTTGTCCAGTCTGTAACTCTTCCGAAGGCCTTCTCGTAGGCCTCACCGCATATTCTCTCTCTCCAATAATCTGAAACAAGACAAAACCATTTATTTATTATTCATGTACATTGTACATAGGCGGATTTAATGCAAATACAGAATAGTTAATCGCCTGTATTAAGAGACCGCGTTTCCATATCGTTTTCGATTTTTCTACCAGTGTACCTTTGGTTTAAAAAGCCTTGTAATGTTCATACTGATGAGACCATGAAGCAAAATCGCCTGAACTTTTCCTTCATGGCTGGACTCAGACCTTTCTAGCAGAGGGAATGGACCGTAATCCACCTCGCAAGCCCAGAAAGAGTAGGTGGATGTCACATGTCTTCAAATTTTTGGTTCTAGGACATGCTGGTTTCCTCACCATGTTTTCCTTCACCGTTTTGAGAGCAGTGGTGATGAAATAAATTACACAAAGTAATGCGCCTGGGAAGAAGTGGGGAGATGACCTGGACGCTTACGACCGTAAGGGCTGGTATGAGGTAGCCCGAGACAATAATACCTGGAAGATGTAGAGGAAGGCCTTTGTTCAGCAGTGGGAAGTATATTTATTATTTCTAGCCAATACTGTCCAACAGCTGGGCAAAGGCCTTCCTCCATTCTTTCCAGTATTCTCGGTCTTGAGCCACTTCTTGCCAATTCCTAAGGAAAGCATCCAAGTCGTCCCGCCATCTCCTTCTTGATCTGCCGCGACCCCTTCGTGCGATTTCAGAGTACCAACTTTGTGTTTTACTGGCCCACCGCTCGACCGACATGCGGCAGACATGTCCAGCCCAGTCCTACTTAAGCTAAGCAGACTTCTGAGCCACGTCAATGATTTTATTTTTGGAGTGTTTGGAAAGTAGTTTATTAAAAAAAAATGCGACTGACTGGGTTTAAAACTGTGCATATTTATTTGATGTCTTAACAAATTATACTGGATTAATATTAATTTAACTGTAATAAAAATGCTCAGTCATTTAAGCAGACAGTAGTTACATTCAATAACATAATTTCGATATGACGTCTAAGTTGGCAAAAAAAGAAATACAGTCTTATTTTTTACCGGCATGGACGTCATTTGACTGAACATTTTTATTTATTTGGCTTCAAAAATGTCAGGCTCATAATAAAGAAGTTGCTGGAATAATTTCGACCTCGACCACTTTACCTTAGAATCCCAAAGTCACAGCGATGAAAATCTTAGCCGTATTGTGAATTACAGAAGCTCCAAACTAAAGCTGGCGTTTGCACACCCTTCTTTCTATTGTGTCTCTAATAACAGTATTCAAAGAATAACAACTTTTAGCGCAGCTATCTCGCATCTGCGTCGATTACTAAGCCAGTAACTGCCCCGTTTTGCGGTGAAGCCAAAAGAGACCACAAGCATTAAAAAGCCGATCTTTCCCGAAGACTTACGATGTGTTAACCAATCCCTCGTACAGATTGTCGTGTCCCAGATTATACCGCAAACACATCGCGTGTTTTTTTTTTTCTCAAATTCGCTTGAATGGTAAGTCAAAAGCAACAGTCATCTTCTAATTATCCTAGCGTTAGCCGCACGCGCAAGTTAAGGGTTACCAGAGTATGAAATAATAAAAAATACTAGTGTAGGTCTAATGTAAATGTAATTAGAGGCACTGTAATAGAATAATAATTTAAAGAAATATGATACAGTTCGGCTGTCGGATCTTGGCGCGTCTGAAGTTAAGCTCGGCGAATTTTAGCGCTTGAAAACTCGTATCAAAAAAAAGCTTTTTTTAAAAAATAAATGCCAATAATAGTTTTTAAAAGCTGCAAATTGCATTTAATTGTTTAAGCCATTTATTTTTCTACGAGTTTTCAAGCGCTAAAATTCGCCGAGTCAACTTCAGACGCGCCTAGATCTGATGGCCGTACTGTAGGTATTTAATTTAATACTTTTATTTTTTGTTTATATTTAAGATTTTTTTTTATATTATCCTATGTATATCTGTAACAAACAACATTTATACAGGGCTTGAAAAAAGAGATAATACTTTTATTTGGACACATAACACAGAGGTGTCTTTTTTATTTGACCCAAAGGTTGACTGGTAGAGAATGCCTTGTTGCTTAAACTTCATTTACAGTCACTACTGTAGGTAAATGAAGTTTAAATAAACAAATAAATAAATTTGTGAGCAGTTAATTTTAAATTCTTAAGATTTCAAGAATTCAAGATTAATATATTGATAGATCTTGAGGTACTAATGACATTTTCCTCACATATTTCTTAGCAAATCTAGCCATTATGTCATAGATATCCAATTAGTACCCGTTACACGTGTTATGTGCTAAATACAAGACTATAATTAAAATATCGCCAAGAAACGCTTAGAACTTATCGGCTACATCAACGTATTATTATAATTATTAAGTCTGCCTCTTGCGTGGAAAGAAAATACATATGTTGTCATTCTGTCAATGAGTTATTAAATAAAGATTTCTAAAAATTGATAACACATTGAAGAATAACTGAAATAGCAAGGTTTAGCAAACTTTAGAATAGTTTGTTTTGAACTTTTTCACTGAAAGGATGGCTGAAATTTTTTGTAATCAAAATTACTTTTATTTGTCACAGGTGTAAAATATAGGTTTTATATTTGACAGTACGCGGCAAAGTCGTTGCCATGGTAATGTGTACTGAATATCATTCGCCATTTTAGTTCAACTTAAAGCCGCATACTATACGCAGTCGACATTTCAGCGTTGCCATGGTGTGTAAAAATGTACCTAAGTCGTGCGAGCAAGAAAAAGAGATGTAGCAATACATCCTATTAGCTCCATCTCTTTAGCAGTTCAGAGTATGTCGTAAATAAAATGGATCCTCTGGTAAGACTTGTGGAAGACAGACAGACAGGCCTCTGTCCAGTACGGCACATCTAGACTACCTATAAGAAGATATATTTTATAATAAACATCTTCTTTTTATCTCTAAAACATCCCATAAGATCACTTCCTATTAATTTTAATTGGTACTTCTTGATTCATGTCCAACTCATCAACGATAAATGACGCTACAAATTAATTAAATCAAAAGCCTTTAGTAGGCTTTTAAAATGATACTCTTCCGGTTTTGTAGGCAAATATGATGAGAACATTAGAGCAACAAAAAAAATTGACATGTGAACTAGACGAGAATATCAGCCGCTTGTCATGATTTTTGACGTTGGTAACCCTGTCGGCGGCCATGTTTTAACTTTTTAAGTTGCGTAGCGTTGGCACAAAATTGTCCAATTTACACGTAGATGATCAGCGGTTTGGTTTGTTATGAAAGCCAAGTCTTACTGTAACCGGTTGGTATACAAAAAATGTGACAACAACCATAATGTTTTGGTAATTCGCTAGCGTTTTTTTAGGTTGTGATTGTGATGTTAGTAAATAAGTTTTGTTTTAGCTTATGATAAATATTTTTGCACAGTCGACTGCGATGCGGAAGAGTTTTTTGGCGCCTTATTTTAGATTTGGTATTTTTAGCTAGTTCATAAGGGTATTTTTTATACGTAAAGATATTATAGGTATACAAAAAAATAAATAAATAAAAGTTCCATCCCTCACTCTTTTCACAAATGATGTGTTCAAAAAATATCAAAATAGATATTTTTTTTCTGACATACGGATTTTCGGCACCGCGACTGCTGCGCTACATCCGCGCTGCGTCCGCGCGTATTTTATTTATATGGTAATACCACAAGCTCCCCACCCTGCCCCACTAGGCTATGCCCATGTTAGGTACCCATCATAAGCGAGTCGCAAGTATAATATTATGTGGTAACTACATAAAAATAGAGATAATGGTGCGAGGAACCAAACCACATTGCGACAACCTTCAATCAGCGTGAAATGAGTGACATGCACAATTTATGTAAATGACAACTTGTTCCCAAGCTCCGTAATAAGAGGATTGTTTCGCAAAAATTATACGAAAATTATTAAAATTATTGTATTTTTTTTTTAATCGTGTTTTGAATAAATTATAATTTATAAATACAAGCATTTTAGAAGGAGAAGGTTCGAAGCTAAGGCCAAGGGTCTGAAAGGAAAGCTCTAGCCTTGGTATATAAGGCAATGTACGAACGAGGTGGGTTGTTTAGTCAGTAAGAGTCTGACACTGTTTCACGATCCGCCCACCCAAGGGCGGATTTCGTCATTGGATGATTTGTACCCATCGTTAAAAAAAAACACAGAAATCTGATATTGCTTTATTATTAAGATTTCTATGATTTTGAATGATTGTAATCTATAAATAAATATGTGTACAAAAATACCTATGCTGATCAATCGCGTTTTGGGTATCAACTACGTTTATTTGTCTCTGAATACAAAATTATTTAAAATGTACGTTAGTTATAAAGCTTTAATGTTGCTTTTAATTATAAAAGTCCAACATGGACTTTGACGTCACAGTTCATTACGCCCCGCCCTTCGTTACGGCTGGCGCTGCCATAGAAAACATGGCATGGCAATGGCCCGGGCGTTGCTTCCTCGCGAATCCGGTGCAGGAACCTCCCGAACTGGCCATGTCCGGTAAGAGCCTGCGTCATATGGAAGGTGAGGGCACCGTGAGGTCTTTCCAGCCACGCCTCAAAGAGGGGACTTACCGCCGGCCGTAATTATGGCGTGTATTCTGTTAATAGGTGCTTCTAGGAACAACAGTACGTTTGTTATTTCTTGAATAAGTAATACAGATTCCAATAAAACTGTCAAGCAAGAAGGACAAAAGGTTAAAAATACAATTAAAGATTGATTGCAGGTTATATACTTAAGTGTCGTTTACATAATAGCTGTCTACATTATGTGTGAAGCGGCGCCAACAGAAGGATGACATTCAAATAGTAATAATAAAACAGGCTAAGTGTGAATTGAACTCGGATACTAAAAGGCCTATTATACCACTCGATGCTCAGACCAGTCTTCGATATTCAGACTTCGCGTAGTGTAATAGGTAAGGGATGGACTGGTCTCACACGGAATTCCGACTGCAAGAATGGACTCGGCGGGTCTTACTTCATAAAGTTTGAATGTCTAGAGAGTGAGACATAAAACCGGTGCTTAAAAATATGAACGCCAACGAATATTCTTATGACGAAGACCTAAATGGGAATGGAGGACAAACTTTAATTTGTAATTAAAAAAAAAATGTTCCCACATATTTATTTCGGTCAAGATCAATTCTCCAATAACAAAAAGACTTTTTTAATCTGATAAAACTTTATCTTAACGATTTTCGAAGTTTATCCTTTGCCTTTGTGACAGGCAAAATTCATGATTCAATGGATGGTTGAATGATGGTGGATGGATGGTCAATGGAAAGTATTCTATGGGTTCTGCTTTTCTTGCGTGTGGTATAAGCAGCCCTAATACGTTATGACTTAGAATTTTGATTTGCAAGAAACTGTAGGCTTATGGATACAGCATAATTTCAACTTGATACTACCACACATTCCTGAGAAACACAGTTTTGACACACCGTTGGGCACAGTAATGATTCTGTTAACGTTCTTGAAGAGGTACTTACGATACCCTAAAAAACAACAAAAAGTATGTACTACTAGATCATAGAAGTTATCGTTTTATAGTATTTAGATTTATAAAATAACTGCTTACACTTAGTAAAGCAAAATAAGTCATAAATAAAAAATAAAAAAAATTATATTAATTTGCCACATCCAGTTTCTAATAGCTTATTGTTTGTTCAGCAACGCAATTCCCGCCGAATCCAACCCACCAGTTCTAATTTCATATTGCGTCGTGACGCTCGACCAATCAACGCACGATCCGATTAGGCAAGCATGTGAATTACCAATCAGATTGCAGAGATTGTGAACGTTAATATGGCCGTTTTGGATTCTCATAGAGGTGCTAAACTGATAGATACGTAAAATTTTAATTTGGGTAATGAAGTTGTACGGTAATTATTTTTTGTAACGCAAATTAGTTTATTTTTAGTATCGTCAGTTTTGAATAATGTAATTTAAGTTGTGTTTTCTTTCCTTTCCATATAATAAGTTACTATATCTAAATATATATTTTAGTAAGTAAATTATTATACGTATTCCAGAGCCAGCATTCTGTCTGGCCACTTTTTTCTATTGATATCGATGTGGATGAATTTTTTGTTGGACAATAAGTTACTTTTCTACCCGTTTGTACATAATATTATCTTTAAAGTTTTAATATTTTTTGTAGTTGATGTTGGTAGTTGTTAGGTAGTAAATGATTGATATAAAATATTTTTAAAAATATAATATGATATATATTTTTTTTAAGAACAAACAACGACAAAGTACCTATGTTTTATTTCGTATTTACTAATTACTTCACCGCTACGTAATTGTCACAAAAATGAAGCAACCAAATATTCCTCTTGAAATTTATTGTGTAAAAATCCTAGTCGGTACTTTAGTGGACAATTTTTTCTACATTGTATGTAAACGTAGGTCGCGACACGCATTGCGCATGCGTGGGTCAAATGTCACCGCTACAATGGCGGGAACCGGGGTTGCCAGTCGATAAAATAGTGTACGAACGGATGTCTGCAGTTCGTATGGTAATTTAAATAATGGTAGCATTTTGGGAATGCATTTCAAAATGGAATTGTTTTATCTAATATTACGAAATTAGATATACGAGGGTATTTTGATACATTGATACAATCTTTTTGATAGTTTATAAGAAAAATATATACCTATGTACCTATTCATTTTTTATTGTTTGTATAGTATCTAGTTACATTTAAATGATTTATTTATTTACACACGAACAATAACCAAAAGGATTAAAAAGACAGATTTAATTATGCTCATAGTTTTTAAGTCCCGTTCTTAATTATTGGGAACTAGCTACTAACTAATCCCCCCCAACGTCACATTCGTGTTAGAAACTTATTTCTATACTACAATATGCATTTATTATACCACATTTTTTTTCTCAAGTATAACTTTGTCTTATATTAATTTGCCACATCCAGTTTCTAATAGCTTATTGTTTGTTCAGCAACGCAATTCCCGCCGAATCCAACCCACCAGTTCTAATTTCATATTGCGTCGTGACGCTCGACCAATCAACGCACGATCCGATTAGGCAAGCATGTGAATTACCAATCAGATTGCAGAGATTGTGAACGTTAATATGGCCGTTTTGGATTCTCATAGAGGTGCTAAACTGATAGATACGTAAAATTTTAATTTGGGTAATGAAGTTGTACGGTAATTATTTTTTGTAACGCAAATTAGTTTATTTTTAGTATCGTCAGTTTTGAATAATGTAATTTAAGTTGTGTTTTCTTTCCTTTCCATATAATAAGTTACTATATCTAAATATATATTTTAGTAAGTAAATTATTATACGTATTCCAGAGCCAGCATTCTGTCTGGCCACTTTTTTCTATTGATATCGATGTGGATGAATTTTTTGTTGGACAATAAGTTACTTTTCTACCCGTTTGTACATAATATTATCTTTAAAGTTTTAATATTTTTTGTAGTTGATGTTGGTAGTTGTTAGGTAGTAAATGATTGATATAAAATATTTTTAAAAATATAATATGATATATATTTTTTTTAAGAACAAACAACGACAAAGTACCTATGTTTTATTTCGTATTTACTAATTACTTCACCGCTACGTAATTGTCACAAAAATGAAGCAACCAAATATTCCTCTTGAAATTTATTGTGTAAAAATCCTAGTCGGTACTTTAGTGGACAATTTTTTCTACATTGTATGTAAACGTAGGTCGCGACACGCATTGCGCATGCGTGGGTCAAATGTCACCGCTACAATGGCGGGAACCGGGGTTGCCAGTCGATAAAATAGTGTACGAACGGATGTCTGCAGTTCGTATGGTAATTTAAATAATGGTAGCATTTTGGGAATGCATTTCAAAATGGAATTGTTTTATCTAATATTACGAAATTAGATATACGAGGGTATTTTGATACATTGATACAATCTTTTTGATAGTTTATAAGAAAAATATATACCTATGTACCTATTCATTTTTTATTGTTTGTATAGTATCTAGTTACATTTAAATGATTTATTTATTTACACACGAACAATAACCAAAAGGATTAAAAAGACAGATTTAATTATGCTCATAGTTTTTAAGTCCCGTTCTTAATTATTGGGAACTAGCTACTAACTAATCCCCCCCAACGTCACATTCGTGTTAGAAACTTATTTCTATACTACAATATGCATTTATTATACCACATTTTTTTTCTCAAGTATAACTTTGTCTATTAGTGAAAATAACACGAAAATCCGTTCATTATTTTTTGAGTTAATAGTGTTCATACAAACTAACCGACGACGCAGTGGAGACTTGTTTTTTTTTAATTTGTAATTCATTCGTTTTTATGGTTTTTGGATTCTTAAAAGAGACCTCCCTACGTCAAAGTTAGAAACAATTATGCTTATAAACAAATAGACAGTGAGTGGAAACTTTTGGTTTCTATTATCCAAACAAAGTGGATATAAATAACTGCTTAACCGGTTGACTATTAAAATGTTTGTGTCTATTGGAACGTTTTAATTTGAACTTGTACTTTTTGCTGTCAATGTCAACCTTAGGTAGTTTGTCAATGGAAAATCTCATTTGAGAAAATGAAACGTATGTAGAACTGACATTGACAGTTAGATTCAAGGAACGTATGTTTTCTCTCTGTCAAGCATCATACAATATACCTACTTGAGAAGACGATTCTATTAATTTTTAACTCAAACAGAGCTCATAAACTTCAAAGGAAAAAGCATATTACATAGTATAAAATAAATTTGCTGTCTGTCCCTAAGTATACTTAGATTTGTAAAACCAAGCAAAGGATTTTGATGCGGTTTTTTTTATATATATATAGATAGAGTGATTCAAGAGTAAGGTTAAATATAAGTATTGCACCCCTGCGAAGCTGGGGCGGGTAGCTAGTTCGAGATAATTATTAAATTATAGAATAAAACTTTATGTCATATATAAAAGAAAAAATAAGAAGTACCAATTCCAAAGCAATATTAAAATCAACATTTAAAAAATATTAATTTATATTTTAATAAATATACCTATGTATATGAATTCAGTGAGGTATTAAAATGTCCATAAAAGTATTATAAACTTTGCTGAAACGTGACGTATCATTGGACAATTTCACACCTCAAAAAAAGCTGACAAACTTAATTCACTCTAAATTCAAACTGTTTGACAAATGCACTTGTCAAAATGGATCAATGTTGCCATAATTCGCACAGCAGTGTTGTTAGATGTTATAAAGAGGTGTCAGTTATGATGGCAGTCATTGTCACATGATCTAATTATAGGTATATTGCACAAAAAATGACCTAGGTGTCATTGTTTTTTGATTTATCGAATATGTGAATTTTGCTAAACAGCCCAAGATTGAGAAAGACGGGGTTCCTCATAGAAGATCTAAAATATTATTTTTTTTGTTTATTTGAAGATGTGGCCCTAGGATAGTAAAAAAAAATCTTAATTGGATAATCTTTATAGAATCCTATAAAGATTAACATTAATTTTTATTCGCTTTTCACTGATTAACCATTTGAATACCGTAATTAAAGACACAATAGAAAGACGATAGGTGTGCGAACAAATTCGTTCGCACTCACTTTTTTCTAATTTTTTTTTTATCGAAATAAAAAGCTGGGAGACAATGATATACTAATAAACAGATATGTTATATACTCACAAAACAACCGAAAAATGTGTTCCGCGCAGCAGCGGCAACACACACTCTCACTTTTTATTAATTCTACATTTCACAAGTCAAAATAATAGAAAAGTGATAGCATAATAAAACCAATAAGAAAAAAAATAGGTATTGTTATCAATTGCGCGTGAATGTAAACAAAATATTATTCTGGCCACCAATCACCTAATAAAAAGGTCGTAATGAGATGAGAACCTTTTTGAGTCTTCACGATTGCGCGCTTAGAACATATTATATTATCTGTTTAATTCATTAAGCCCCAAGAGGACACCGGTGTCCGCACACATATTGTTCTTTAATGAGGGTGATTAGGAATTTTCACACCACCAGTTAGCGCCACTTAGCCGTCAGGTCTTTTCCTTTAAAAACTTATACATGACGCTGATGTCTAGCTAATGTCAGTAACAGAAGTGTTTTGACAGGTGCCTGGACCTGACGTCTCAGTGTTGCCACCTGGTGAACGACATTTTAGAACACCCTCATTGTGTCTGTAATTACGGTAGTCGAATAGTTAATATAATATTATTGCTAGGAAGCGTTTTGTTTTTTTATCTACCTAAAATATTTAACTAAATAAGATTATTACTTGTAACCCCGGTACCAGGGCACCATAGCACACTAGAATTATACTAGATTGTATCGTACCACTATCATTACGAAGTGTCAAGGCTTGCACCCGTCCTCTATTCATGTCGCCCTGGTACTTGTAATTACACCGCATTAGTATAAGTACCATATTACAATGAACTAGCTTTGTCCGTGACTTTACTTGCACTTCTGGTTGGCAAGAAACTTGTTTTAATTGTACCTACCAATTTTTTTTTAAGTGATATAAATTAGTGCAGAAATCGGAAACGTCGAGAACAATGAATTGAGGGAGTGGCTAACTCAAAGCGTTTTACGTTAACGAAACTATAGTAACTGGGTTAGGGGGCAGTACCAACTTAAAGATCCACCAGTTTGTAGCTAAAGAGCATTCTACTCATATATCTTTTGTTACACATCTTTCATTCTACTTAATATTACAAAGCTGAAGTCTGTTTGGTTGACCGCACTAAACTCAGGAACTACTGGTCCGATTTCAAAAATTCTTTCAGTATATGATAGCCCATTTATCTAGGAAGGTTATAGGCTATATAACATTACGCTACAACCTACAGGAGCGAGGCAGTAACTAGAGATGCGAGTGAAACCACGGGGTACAGCTAGGTATTGATAAATGTTGCCAATTAAAATAACCTTCCATAATGATTACGCGATTACTAATCGTAAGTCATATGAAATGATTGCATATCATTATAAATCATTTTAAAACGCTTTAGACCATCATATTAGGCTTCTGAATTGCGATAATTAATTTGAATCTCGTATAATATTTTATATTTAAATTAGGTGTCAAAATTAAACAAGTACATTACCAAGTATAACATGATTCGTTCTTTTTTTATATAAATAAATTGAGTCTTTGACATTGCTCTACGTAATTTATATGCATGTTTTAATATGTATAATAAAAAAAAACTATTAATAATAAAAAAATGGATTAGAAGTTAACGTAGGGACTGGGAGCAACGTACGTTCCGGAGTTCTGGCGTGAACCCGGTTTAAGACTCACTATGGTATAACATGATTTATGTAGTTAATAAATAGAGTTTTTACGTCTAAGTATACTGCATTTGTTTAGGTAATTCATGCTAAATGCAAACAATCTGCACAATCGAGTCATTTATCTAAAACGTAACCTAAGTAAAAATCTAAAAATGTTAAAATTATTATTCCCGAAACCGATGTTAAGTGCCTAATTTAGAGACGCCCATTTTAGTTCAACGTTTGTGCCTCGTACATAATGACAAACGAATGTCTAACGTATGCAGTAATCTGCTAAAATTTTGAGATTGACAGTTCCTTTGATTAGGGACCTAACATCAGAACTTCATTTGTACTGTGTGTGCTTTTAATTCATTACGAGAACTCCCCCTTACCGATATATGAGACTGTTAGCGTTAAAAAAAATTAACTAAGTAAGTACAGTACGGCCATCGGATCTTGGCGAGTCTGAAGTTAGGCTCAACACACACCGAAAGAGCGGCGAAGGTCGGCGAAGCGCAGAGCCACGAAGTCCGCGCCTTCTCGAGCATTCCAGCGACTTCTCGAGCATTCCAGCGATTTCTCGAGCAGTCGCAGGAATGCGCGCGTCTTCCTGAGCCCACCCGCGAATTCATGGGTCGCTCTCCTATGCGCAGTTCAGTTTCAACAAAACTTGAGGAAGCTTGTGTTTAAGCAGTGAATATCATGGGTATTTTGGATTTAATTATTATTGCACATATAATTGAAGAATCCATCACTTCTGTGTTCGTTGCACTGAAAGGAATGAATGCGAATGCTCGCCTGCAACAAATGCTCAGCGTGCAACAGACGCGCGCGGGGAGCGGACGCGAGGGGCGGGATATTGTCAGCGGCCGCTCGCGAATGCTCGAACTTTCTCGGGAATTCCCGCGACTTCCCACGCAGTCGCATGGCTTCGTTTATGGAATTCCTCGGAATTCCTGCGGCGCCGCGGGCATCCGCACGACTCGTCGAGTTTTTCATGCGATAATAAGTATTATGGTAATGGAAATAAAGTTAAAAATCATATGACACTGAAACTGCGTTCCGCTTCGTTGCCCTTCGCCGCTCTTTCGGTGTGTGTTGAGCCTTAGGCTCTGCGAATTTTAGCGCTTGATAACTCGTAAAAAAAATAAATGATGTAAACAAATTAATACAATTTGCAGTTCTTATTGCTGTAAAAAACTGTTATTGGCATTTATTTTTTAAAACCTGTATTGTACGAGTTTTCAAGCGCTAAAATTCGCAGAGCCTAGCTTCAGACTCGCCAAGATCCGACAGCCGTACTGTATCTAAGTTCAATCGACCATTACTAAGTTAAAAAGACAGATTAGACAAGACGACCACTTAATCATTTTAATGGCCAATTTAGTGCTATTTCTTAGCTTAACAACCAGTCTTACTTACACAAGTGACTAATAATATTTTTTGCTAATTAATCCGTTCAAAAAGGTCGATAGTTTTAGCTTACAGATTTAAGGGGCACTTCCTGCAATATTATTAATAAAATATATAAAACTAAGCCTTCTGCCAGCGGCTTTGCCCGCGTGAAATTAGATTCTCCATACACACTTTCACATTTTTACATTTTTTAGTCACAAGCTCTGCTTAGCTTGGGACTAGATGGCGTTGTGTGATAGTTGTGGACATATTATATTATTATACTTTAGACCATTTTAAGAGCTAAATTTTGAAAAATCCTTTCTTAGTGTTCGCCTACGTCATAAAAGGAAAACTTGTGTAACATTTCACGCTCCTAGTCCCAGTAGTTTCGGCTGTGCCTTGATATGTCAGTCAGTCAGTTTCTCCTTTTATATATATAGATAATTTCAGCTGCAATTAAAGCCAATAAGGAGTTCACAAAAAACGGCCTCTAATATGACCTAGAGAACTTATATTTTTAAATATCGAACTGTTTACTCATTATAACCGGCCATTGCATGATTAACGGATCAAATTAAGTACAAAATAATGAGGTTTTAGATTTCCGACCTTTAAATAAATCATCCATTGATGATTAGAATTTTTTTGGTACCAAAAATGCTCACTATACTAATAAAAAATTAATCACATAAGATTTGTAAAATAATTGGCATTTACTCTATGTTCAACATCAACAAACCGAACACAAATAAAAAAAAAACTTGAATAACAGCAGTACCAACATAAAAAAAACATAACTGTCAATAATAAAGACGCCATTATTTCGGCCAGTACCTCAATTTACTTTCTCAAAACTAACCGACCCTCCTTGATCCGACATTTTCGTCTTTTGACATATAATTTAAAGTCACACAGTCATGTAGAAGCTTTGGCCTCCAGTAACAGGTTATAAAACTTTATTATGGGGCTTCGTTTTGGCCATATTACAGGGCTTGGCGAAAACTGGACTTACTTTGTGTTTTGTCAACCTACTTATCAACACCTGCTTGTTTCGGAATTGTTCGATAGTTACCGTGACCCTGAAACGCTTAGGTCAAGTAAACGAACAGAGATGGGTTTTACTTTTAAGTAAGTAAAAGACCCTTTTTTTGTTAGTGTTTTCGGCTCGGATACTAAGTCCTTTAAGCCATGTCTTTGTATTAATAATTCATTTTAAATGCCTAATAACCAGTGCCTTATAGGAAACTACAATATCTTGGAGTACCAGGAGGTCAATACTTCGAGTATTGATCTTATGATAGTCTCAGGAGGAATCGTTCAAAGTTCTTTCAAAGTCCGGCGGCGGTACTTCAGACCGGACAGCTTTTAATGTTATAATGCTGTACTGCAGCCACTTAGGGTATAGTGCTGCAAAAGTCTCCTAGCAGCTTTGAACTCGATGAAAAGGCGTACGAATAGGCTTATTTCTTTATCAGATTCGGTTAAGTCCAATCTAGAAAGCCTTGAACACAGTCGTAGGATAGTCAACCTTTCGGTTTTTTACAGAATGCGTTAACCAGTGCGCAACACCATCACCGATTGCATCACTGCGTATCATCAGGTGGGATCACAGTCAAGTACTATAATACTTAATATAATATATCTTCTTCTTGGTTATACGCATGACTTCTCGCCACTTTCGCCACTAATATATAATTTGCGAATTGCGCGATGCAGGATTCCAAGTTTTTAGTTCCTACGTGATACCATAGATGTCACTACATCTACATATATACCCATAACGTCACATCTTAATCTTAAAAACCCAGTAATGCTTAAGACTAACATTGGTAATGTTAAGGCGTGTATTAGTAAGCTTTATGGCGTAAATTGAATGTGATAATTTGTTTGGTAATACTAAGTATTTATTAAGTTTTGGGATTATCATGGCTTAACGATGACTTATATCGTGATGTGTGATCTATGAATAGGATTAGGGAAGTTACTCGTACATGTCGTAATGGTGAGGTAAGGTTTATTTCAATAGATGTCATTTACTGATTCAAGGAAAGATATGTTGATTTTTGACTATGTTTTGGCTAAACTGGCCAGTAGATTGCGTAAAATTGTTTGATTTTTACATTTTTAATTTTCTACCAATTTTTTTTGCGGTGAGACAATCATCCAAAGACATTTCCGCGCCCTTGGGCGAGGCGAGAGTTAGTTTCAAACTTTTACTGAATAAAAACCCCCAATCTAGTTCCTTCGTTCCCTTTCTTCCCGGGGCCGAGCCTTCCTTTCGGAAACCACACGAGGATAAGCCTTATCAGACAGAAGAGAGAAAGATGATTTAAATTTTATTAATGTTTAATCTTACCTACTAACTAAATAATATAATCACTACTATTGGCAGCAGTATCCACCTATTACTGATTTCTTAAATGCTAATACGCTACGTGTTAATGCTCCGTGAGATAAAAATAAAAACCAATTACGTGAGTGGACAGAGTGAAAGATGAAATGATTTAATAATAAGTCAATTACGTGAAAATGTTTATGTGATAGTTTATGATTATGTTTATTGGTAGCTTACTCAACGGCAACACTGCTTTCACCAATGGCAACATTACCTGTGGAAGAAAAAAACAATCCATTAAAATCATTATTATTGATTTTTTTATGTTATGTAGCACGAGAAGTGACGAAATTATTTGCTAAGTAAGTAATCATTTATTGAACAGAAAGATTAGCTTACAAGGAACAGCAGTGACGAAACTCCAAAAAACGAAAATGACTATTTAAGATAAATACGACCACAATTTTTCAAACTAGGGAACAATCCAGTATCTTATTTCTACAAAAATATATATAGTACTGCTAAATTCGTTTAGCAAGTACTGTAAAGGAAAATAACTTCTACTTGTCTCCGGGTAGAACGAGATCATATCAACATAACAGAATTTTAGATTACTGGCTGACTAGAATCCATAGTGTTCCTTCAGCTGTCTTTTACGTTTCAGGGTCACGGTAACTCTTTCAAAAAACCCCGCAGGCCTAGCAAAGCATACAACGAAATTAGTAAATACCATCTATTCCTACAGCATGTAAACAGACCTGAAGATAACGTCGTCAACATAGTTTAGGTACATATTTTCAATTTGTAAATGACATAAGCTAAAAGGATCTTATGTCGAAGGTTGTACTTAGATATACTTGTCACAAAGCTACAAAAACATACATTTAGTTAGACTAGTAAGTGTCTAATATTGATATTCCATCATCTCAGTAACCACTTTAACTTGCAGGGACCCAAGTATTTGCTCTATTGATAGTGTTAGTACGGAGGTCCGTGTTGACGGTTCTTGCTAAGTGGGAACGTCATTGCTTGTTTACTATTTTTACTAGCTATTTGTAAGGTTTCTTACGATTGTATTTAAGTAGATAATAAGTTATTTATGGAACCTTACCGGATATTTGATTTTGTTTTGATATTTTATTTTGTTAGCGGGCTCGCATGACCACAGTAAATTATCTCAAGAGAACACAATCTTGGGATAAAAAGTAGCTTATGATGTATTCTGGAACATAGTCTATTCAAGTGATTTATGTCATCCATGTGAAGGACTAAAACACACAGTTCTTTTTTTGCCTTTATATTGCCTGTTGGATAGTCTATTAAAGCGAAACGAACGCGAAAAAGCGGGATAAGGCTAGTACATAGGTATCGAAAAGAACAAGACAGATCCAAGTCGAAGTAACCAGAAACTTCCAATTAGCGTGCCAATTACTGAGGTTACCAACTTACAGCTGAAGATAATGAGGGACCACTTGCAAGAACAAAAGAATAACTTAATAACTTTAAGATAATAGCAAGTTATAAAATAAATCCTTCGTTTTCTATTTCCTATTTGACCTTTTGGCTTTTACCCTTGCAGCCTGCAATTTAAATTAAACTACAAAACAGTTAACGTCTGTTATAAATATAAAAAATTGTCCTCGTGTAAAAAGAATTAAACTACAAAAATTGATACAGTAATTTTGTCTTTACGTAACCAGAAGTGCAGAAGTTCAACTTCATCGACATTATTAGCATAGACATTTAAACAACTGTCAAAAAGGTGCTGTCAAGCTCAATATGTTCGTGCTTAAATAAAAGGGGTAAATATCCCGCGTTCCAAAGTGCATAAAAGGCAATTATATCGCGAATCCGACCAAATTAAATAGTCACAAAATATAAGGGCTAGACTAGTCACAACATATAATAGTATAGTAATAATTGTGACGTTGCAATTCGGAATAAGAGGTTATTTTCACAATTTGCCACTTACAAGCATAGGACATAAAAGTTGGTGGGTACCAACATACTAATTCCATGCATAAGACGCCATTTAATTTGTAAATCGAACATCAAGTGGCCAGTGATAGTGACGTACGATAGACATACATAAAAAGGTTTAATAAGGTTTTAAACCACTTTTTGTTAAAAAAAAAGAAACATGGGCTTGAATTGTTTATAAATTGAAGGGAAAATGTCAATGCATGTTCAAGAATACGCAATCGGGTATGATTACGCAAGAGACAGGTTGTTTTCGACAGATAAAAAGTAGTTATTATTGTAATTGTGAGGAAAAAACATGAAGTGACGTCAGATTCGGTGACAACTTTTTGTTTCACTTCGTCTAATATTTGCACGGACTAATGGAAGCTGTGTTTCGTACAGACCTATCAAATTTGACGACTATAGGTAATTCTCGCTGACAAATAGTCGACTTTTTTCCAAGGACAAAAACGATCTAATAAAAGCTAATATTATTAATTATGTAAACTATAAAAAAAAAACTTTTATACTAAACCTAACTATATAACCTACATATAATACAAAAACACACAAAACACTCTTAGGCGTCAAAGTACTTCTCCACATCGCTGTCATCCGGAAATGTGCCCAGAAGGCTGGCAGCATTGTAGCGTTGAAACTCTGAGCGAAGAAAGTTCCAGCCCTCTGATCACGCAGTGTCTATTAATCGATAGGAAATTACTTTATTATTAAATTACTGCTGAGACCCTTAAACGCCCAAATACAGTAACCTTATTGGTAATTACAGTTTTGAGCCGTTTGGGGTCGAAACGCTTGGGTCATGGGATCCGAGAGCGCGTCTCCTTTTCAAGGAAGCTAATATTAAAAAATGACTTAAAAGAAAAGAAAACTTAAACTAACTAAACACCACTACTAACTAACTAACTTTAACTTTTTAAAGAGTATATCTATCTATCTATCTATGACTTTTCAGTTCACTAACGAAAAATTTGAGTCAGGGTCAACTGATGATGATGTGGCAACTATGGCATTCTTAAGTCCCAATTACTGCAAAATACCGTTGGTCATTTTTTTTTTGTAAATGTTCTTTTCTGACCGGATATAATTTATCGTGACCCGTAACTCTATGAAAACCTTGGGACATTAGTTAATAATATCTCAATTTGGCCAGGAAATATAAATTGAATTTTATTTAATTGGCAACATATTCACACACGCAGTTTTTAATGTTTATTAAGTACCTACATCCGTTGCAGAACGAATTCTTGAATTAATACTAAAATCAATGATGAAGGATCATTACCTCTTAATATTATACTTTATACCCCAGCTTCGCACGGGTACTGATATTGAATATATTATGCATGTATATAATTAAACCTTCCTCTTGAATCAATTCATCTATTAAAAAAAACGCATCAAAATCCGTTGTGTGCTTTTAAAGATCTAAGCATACATAAGGATAAGCAACTTTGTTTTATACTGTACACAGTATAAAACAAAGTTGCTTATCCTTATGTATGATAAATTACTTTATTCTCCTTTTTTATATTATTAGTATATTAATTGATATTTTATAAAAGACTGTATTTTTATTATTATATGTACACTTCTCATCAAAAAAATCGAAACACTTCCGTTTTCATTGTTTCTGTCCGAATTTAACACAAAAAAGAATTCATACGATGAAAAAAAATATATATATTATAGCTGGCAGTTTGGCCATTACAGTAATAAGCGAAAATTCTAAATTCAAAATTAGAATTTCATTTGTTTATCTTATAAACGAAATGAATCACTGTTTTGAGACAAATGTGTGTTTAGGGTTGGAGTACATTTAGCGTTTAAAAACTAAAAATTGGCGCCTATCCTTAAACTTTTTGTTTTTTATTTCAATACTGTGACTTTGGGACGTCTGAAAAAAGGTTTTTTTTCTAAAACGTATGGATACTTCGCCCACAGAAGCCGCCCAAGTTGTGGCATTGCTGGATTCTGGCCTTAGTCAGCGTGTTGTGGCTGCAAGACTGCATCTAAGCCTGTCATCTGTTCATAGAGTCTATAAACTTTATCGGGAGACTGGTTTGTTCACGCGCCGTTCAGGATCTGGCAGGAATCGGGTCACTTCTGAGCGAGATGATCGATTTATTGTAACAACTTCTTTAAGAAATCGACGCCTTAACGCTTTTCAACTGCAGCAGCGGCTTCGTGTTGTACGAAGGGTGGCTGTAAGTGACTCTACAATTAGAAGAAGGTTGAAGGATCGTGGACTGGTACCGCATAAGCCAGCAAATGGGCCGAAATTAACTGCAGACCATCGAAGAGCGCGCCTTAACTTTGCACGTGAGCACCTAAATTGGTCATACCTACAGTGGAGCAAAGTTCTCTTTTCTGATGAGTGTAAAATTATGCTGTATGGTAACGACGGAAGGAACAAGGTCTACAGAAGAGACGGAGAACGCTATGCACAATGCTGCATTGAAGAAAAGGTCAGCTATGGTGGCGGTTCGTGGACGGTTTGGGGAGGAATCAGCGCCGACGGTAAGACAGAGCTTGCTTTCGTGTCTGGGCCACGTCTGCCTGCACTAAACTGTCATCGGTACGTCGAAGAGTGTCTCGAGCCTCATGTGATGCCCTATGCACATTTTATTGGCAACGGCTTCATATTCATGCACGACAATGCTAGGGCTCACACCGCGGGCGTCGTACGAGATTATCTTAACGAAGTCGATATCTCTATTATGGAATGGCCAGCAAGAAGCCCGGACATGAATCCCATTGAACATCTATGGGATGAATTAAAGAGACGAATTCGAGCAAGAGATCCTGCCCCAGAAACACTTAGCCAGCTGCAAGATGCAATCCAAGAGGAATGGGACAATATACCACAGCATGTGATCGTGACTCTCATCCGATCGATGAAGAACCGTATGGAAGCAGTAATTAGAGCTCGGGGAGGGGATACAAGTTATTAAATAAACGTTTTTTAGCTTTTTTTTTTCATTTACGTGTGTTGTTTTATCCATTTCCTTTATACTCCATACGGAATAAAAATGACTCATTTAACAAAATACGAAACCTATGAAAAATTCATTTAAATTTAGAACATTAACATTAAGATTTGATAAGCTCATATTACTCACTATTAAACGACATTTAACATTTATTCCTAAATGTACACATTTTTCTGATAATCCTGACAAAACGTAAACTTGCAAGGTGTTTCGATTTTTTTGATGAGAAGTGTATTTAATGCCCGATACTAAACGTTTTTTTTTATTTTTTTGCCCCACTTATTAAAAATATTGTAATAATAAGGTAATTTTAATACAATACCTTAGAAAGGTTATATTTATAGTTCTATTTTGAAATCGTAGTATCTCCATAGGCCCAGAAAAAGTGAACCACAGCGCCCTGGAACGAAAGCAAAGAAGAAATAGGAGTGGGTTTTAGTCAGTAAAAGTCTGACACTATCTTCCGCCCGTCCCAAGGGCAGGAGATTTCAATGAATGATTTCCATATTTAAAAAAAAGTTTTTTTATAATTTTAATTTTTTTTTGCTACAAAAATATAGGTACTACAAAATCTAGGTAGAAACCCGTAGAATTAATATTTACCAACAAATAAAACACAACTTTTCTCAATTTAATAAAAAGAGGTTAAATGTAGGTAGTGACAATTAATTATTTATTTCATAAAGTGCAAGTCATTATGACGTTCATTTTCCGCAAGAACATTGTTTGACATACACGGTCACTTCACTTGTCATTTGTATAAATTGACACACTCCGCCTACTTTGTGAGAATTATTTATTTATTTCTATTTGATTTTGCGACTTTAGTTGTTTAGTTTTTACTATGCATAACTTTAGTTGTACTGTGTAGGTTTCCCATAGGTACAGGCGCAAATTAAATATAAAACGAAGGATTTATTTTATAACCTGCAATTATCTTAAAAAAGAAAACAATTAAACGAATTGAGAAACTCCTGTTTTTGGGAATGGGTCACTTTCATGTCCGCGCCACACTAACGAGAAATGCCGAGAATTATCGCGATAACCGACGCTAACGTCAGGTCTGACCACGACTTAACGCGATAATTTGACAACGGCATTGACATTGCCGTTTGGTGTTAGGCGATAACTCAAGCAAATTTTGAGTGTGGCCACCCACTTTAAAATTAATTATCGTAATAAATACAGAGCTAGTGGGCAATGCCGGCGACTAAAACTCGTAAAAAAAATATAAATCAAACAATTAAATGCAATTTGTATAGCATTTATTCTTTTAAAACCTTTGTACGAGTTTTTAAGCGCTAAAATCCGCCGAGCCTAACATCAGACTCGCCAAGATCCGATGGCCGTACTGTAGATGGCCACAAATAAGATTTTTTTTTCTTACGCCGTTTAAAACTATACTAACACCCGTATTCACAAACAATACTCAAACGACCCTTGACTAAGCAAACGCACAGCATTGAAATAGAGCTCTGTGATTGGTTCGTTTGTGTTGCGTAGTTCACAAACCCTGCCCTGTGCGCTCGCGAGCACTGTGAGACCGCATAGTAACGTTTGTGAATACGGGTGTTAGATTATTAAATAATTATAACATAACACGATAGGTTAAGGCAATCAGTCACTATTAAAATTCCATGTCATTAATAATAATGGCTCTGATCTTTAAACCCTTCTTGCATGTGGCGCTAAAGTTGATTATATTATCATCGCTAGAAATCAAGATAATATTGTTATCTTGACGTATAAAAGTTTGATTTACCCTTTAAAAGCAATGACGAACGCGGCACGTAAGTTGAACCAAAACAGTGCGAGATTTTTGAGTTTCAATCGAACGGCACAGCGGCCATTTTAATTCAACTTTATTAATATTATGGAACCACCACGCACCATGGATTTACGCTTAAAACAACTTCCCACATCGTAATAATTACGATGTGAATGAATGCAGCAAATGAGTTAGAAAAAAACATGTTTGATGTTATATGTTTCAGTGAACATTGGTTGAAGGATTACCAAATGCAACTGAATTATGATAATTATTATCATAATTCAGTTGCATTTGGTAATCCTTCAACCAACCAAAAATTCTTAGAATATTTGCGGTAGGTATCTATACTTAGGTACCTACTATCTATATACGGATATTTAATGGTAGTAGTAATAATAGTCTAGCAATATTAGTATCATTTTTTTAAATGACTACTTTTGAATTAAGAAAGTAACATTCCCTTTCTGAAAAAAAAAACAAAAATAACTATTGTCGCTTACTATATTTTTTTCTGAAAAGATTCGATACTCATAATATATTAATTTGCTTATCTTATCTTCCTTCATTGACACTAATTATATGATAAATATGCAAAGATTTTTTCCAAATGACGAATCAGAAATTAGTAGGCAGATACCAAAGTCATTTCAAGGCAATTTTAAATCACAGAATAGTGTTACATGCTTGCAAAATACGGAAGTCACATAGACAAATTAAGTAAGAATCTTCCTTAAGACCCAGTAATTCCCCTTCTTATGTATTTAACGAAATATTGGTATTAACACAACATAAGCTTAAAATATTTGCATAAGTACTTAAAAATCCTGAATAATATCTATTGCTACAAACACATTTACGCAAATGCAACATATGTTCAGTGTCAAATGTCAGCCATTTTGATTATTGAAGCTGTCAAAATTTAAATGACTACAATTTTTCTTCTTAGATTTGCAATCGTTTTTAAATCTTGAAGCTTAAAGAAAATCTTTAAATTGTTATTGCAAAAAGATGCAACGAACAATGCATAGGTATTGTCAATATTCTAATATTTCGTAGACTAAAATAACGTAGGTACCTAGTCTATAGTTATCTACTAGCTTATGTAACATAGACAAAAAAAATTGCACTCGCCTCCTTCCTTCTTGTTTCCCGTTTTCTTGTTACTATTTTTTTCTCTCTCTTTAGCAACATTTGTTCCATATTCTTTTATTTTTATTTTATTGCATAAAATAGAGTTCTATGTATTTACTGAGCCCATAATTAATTGTATGGCTTGATAAACCAACTCTTCCACTCCTGTCTACTTTAGGTAAATAAATTTAGTTAGTTTATAATCAACATATTTTAGTGAATTACAGTAGAATACTTTAAAAATGGCCAGTTTTTCCTTGATTTTCTTACTTACAAGATACGAAAATCCGCCATCATCTTTTTCAAACAGATCTGTCATTATGACGTTTCAATTCCGTATTGCCAACATTACCTAACAATGGTCCCATAATAATATCTTGCTAAGTAGCCGTTTCACAACATGAACGTTTAGTGAATAGATTATCCCATAAAAATAATGGGAATATTAACAGCATGTCATTGTTGTAACTAATAATGCTTTATTGTCAGTAATGTTGAACGTTAACATGGCTAGTTTTATGTTGTCGTCTTAATTTTAATAAGAAATAATCGTAGATTAAAACATTATATCTGTACGATTACAGGGCAAGTATTTAATTCGCGCAATTAAAACAAGTTTCAGTCTGATTTAGGTGGTTCGGGAAAACCAAGATCAAGAGTCAACAGTGACTATATCCGTGGGAAAGCTAAGACACAGAAGCGATCCTGTGACTTATAACATAGATTTTTAAAGAATTTTGTCTTTGCAAATAAAAAAAAAAATGTAATGTACCCTATGTTTTACAAATTAATAAATGAATCTTGAATCTTGCAACAAAACAATGCAGACCAATGTCTGTGAACAAATGTAAGTCCATACTATGTGTGCGTACGATTACCCCACAGGAACCGAGTACCCTTCCGGGATTAAAAGTACGGTTCCTAATCAGCAATTGTATTCGACTATAAAACAAATAATTTTCTACACCATTCAGAACTTTAACTTATTGCAAACAAAATTTTTGCCTCTTTATTTTTTTGTTTAGTTCAAACCTACTACTATTCGACTAGCCTGTCAGTCTAGTTGTTAGTGATCCTGACTGCTATGCTGGAGGTCGTGGGTTCGATACCCACCCAGGACAAATGTTTTTGTGATGAGGACTTGTTGAGCACTTGTTGATCATTTGTTCTGTGTCTGGGTGGGTAATTTATCTATAATATGTGTATATTTAGAAATATATAAGTATACTAGCTTTTGCCCGCGGCTTCGCTCCCGGCAACAGATTATTCTACTCTACCCTACTCTACCCTACTCTACCCTACTCTACCCTACTCTACCCTACTCTACCCTACTCTACCCTACTCTACCCTACTCTACCCTACTCTACCCTACTCTACCCTACTCTACCCTACTCTACCCTACTCTACCCTACTCTACCCTACTCTACCCTACTCTACCCTACTCTACCCTACTCTACCCTACTCTACCCTACTCTACCCTACTCTACCCTACTCTACCCTACTCTACCCTACTCTACCCTACTCTACCCTACTCTACCCTACTCTACCCTACTCTACCCTACTCTACCCTACTCTACCCTACTCTACCCTACTCTACCCTACTCTACCCTACTCTACCCTACTCTACCCTACTCTACCCTACTCTACCCTACTCTACCCTACTCTACCCTACTCTACCCTACTCTACCCTACTCTACCCTACTCTACCCTACTCTACCCTACTCTACCCTACTCTACCCTACTCTACCCTACTCTACCCTACTCTACCCTACTCTACCCTACTCTACCCTACTCTACCCTACTCTACCCTACTCTACCCTACTCTACCCTACTCTACCCTACTCTACCCTACTCTACCCTACTCTACCCTACTCTACCCTACTCTACCCTACTCTACCCTACTCTACCCTACTCTACCCTACTCTACCCTACTCTACCCTACTCTACCCTACTCTACCCTACTCTACCCTACTCTACCCTACTCTACCCTACTCTACCCTACTCTACCCTACTCTACCCTACTCTACCCTACTCTACCCTACTCTACCCTACTCTACCCTACTCTACCCTACTCTACCCTACTCTACCCTACTCTACCCTACTCTACCCTACTCTACCCTACTCTCCCCTACTCTACCCTACTCTACCCTACTCTACCCTACTCTACCCTACTCTACCCTACTCTACCCTACTCTAAAAAAAAAAAAAAAATGTATCCTATGTCATTCTCCTGGCTCTAAACTACCTCCCTGCCAATTTTCAGCTAAATCGGTTCTAGCTGTCCCGGCAAACTTCGTTTCGCCTATTTTTTTTTTTTTTCGTTCTCACCGTTTAAACCTTCCCTGAACTATCACGAATATTTCAAGACCAAAATCAGCCAAATCGGTCCAGCCGATCCCGAGTTTTAGCGAGACTAACGAACAGCTAATTATTTTTATATATATAGATTTATCAATTGTCTAGTACTCATAGCACAAGCTCTGCTTAGCTTCAGACTAGACGGTGTTGTGTGATAAGTTATCGAAACAAACAAAAATAAAATCAATCAATCAAAATCAAAATGTTAGCGTGAATATTTTGGATACAGATTGTTTAAAAACTCCTTCTTCAAAACACTCAACAGGTTAGCCAACCTTTCAAACAACAACAGTGTTGCCAACCTACAAATTGCTGCTTGTAAAACAGGGCAATATTTCGAAGGTATCCATTATCCACAGTTATGAGCACGGCAGCCAACAGAACTGTAATTAAACATCATTTGTGAATATAATCATGTTGTATTATGTAATGGTGAGACCATGGTTCATGGAGCGTAGCGGAAACTTCGTACGAAACCCTTTTTAACAGACACTCCTTTCAAAGCGGTAGCCATAGATGGTTTTTATTATGGAGCCGTTGGATTTTTAATCATGTAATTAGAATTATTATGTTATCGCTTTATCTATGTTTCTTCTAGTTATGTTAAAAGTTTCTTTGAAAGGTTAGATCTAGAGTGTACCCGATTTGGTTATTAAATACAGAATTAGAAATCTGTTAGTTAGTTTATTAAGCCCCAAGTGGACACACGCGTCCGCACACCTATTGTCTTTCAATTGTGTCTGTAATTACGGTACTTAATAGGTTAAATGCAGTTTAGTATGCCTGTAAAAACATCAATGAATATTAAAGTAAAGTAGCCGAACGAAGCAATAGGTTTGTCAAGTGCTTGTTTACTTAGACGCGGTGCGTTGGGCGTTTGTCGTAAATTGCCATATGTTTGTGTTAGCGCATGTGATGATCGCATTAGGCGTTTGTCGTACATTGCTATATGTTTGTGTTTGCGCGGCCCGTGACATCCACCAATCCGCACTGGCCCGCGTTGTGGATCATGGCCCATTCCTTCTCCTAGAGAGGAGGCCTGTGTCCCAGCAGCGGGAACATTAAAAAGGCTGATGATGATGTTAATGCAATTAAAAAAAAAACAAGACTGAAGAATCAGCATAAAATCATAAAAAATAAATAATTACTGTTATCAACTTATAATTACTGTTAGCACTACTTATAATTATAGGCTATAAAGTTTATTAATAATAATGACATAGTAAAAATCAAGACAACATGAATTAAAATTTCCAATTAATGAAATTTTCTTTAACAAGAGGATAACAATAAATTGTCCTCGAAAGAGTTCTAATTAGGACCTTTTTTAGGTGCTTGGTGGCTAGAATAATATTTTTTTTTTTATTGATATAAACTAGTGCTTGACTGCGATCCCACCTGATGGTAAGCAGTGATGCAATCGTTGATGGTAAAGCGCACTAGTTTATTAAGAGCCTATTCACTCTAGTCTTGAAGACACCTAAATTATAATCGGAAAAATATAATGTTTGTTTACATTACATCCACGCGTAATTGAAAACAATAGCTGTTTTATTTCTTGTTGGTTTTATTCATCATCGTCATCATCAACAGCCTTTTTAAAGTTTCCACAGCTAGGACACAGGCCTCCTCTCTCGGAGACGGCATGAGCCATAATCCACCACGCGGGCCCAGTGCGAGTTGGTGGATGTCACATGTCTTTGAATTTTTGGTTGTAGGACATGCCGGTTTCCTCACGATGTTTTCCTTTACCGTTTTTAGAGCAGTGGTGATGAAATAAATTACACAAAGTAATGCGCCTGGCTGGTTTTATTATGGTAACTTTTTTCTATTATTTTTACTTGTAGTGAAATGTACACTGAGTAAAAACTGTGTGTGCTGCCGTCACGCTGCTGAACGGAAAACATTTTTCGTTTTTTTTTTTTTTGTTTATAACATATCTGCTCATTACAATATCATTGAAATGCAGGCATGCACACAGAAAAATATGAATTGGTAAATCTACACAATATTATAAAGCTGAAAAGTTGGTTTACTGGTTCAGTTTGAAAAGATCTTTCTATGTTAGATAGCCTATTTATCGAGGAAGGCTACAGGCTATATAACATTACGCTATAAATAACCTACGGGAGCAAGGTAGTCACTAATGACACAGTCATTCTAAAAGCTAAGTGATGGGCGGTTTTGCGTGGACGTGCACACAAGAGTCTAATTTTAAGATATTGTTTATGATTTTTAACACTTTTCCTTTCATTTTAAATTCTTGTACATTATTGTTAACAGTGCGTCTCGCAAATAAAAAGATTGTCTTTCTTATTATAGATGCGGGTAAAACCGCTGCTAGTAAAATAAATACTTAAGAAAATTCATTGGCTGTATTGTGACTGTAACATCACGTAATTATTTATTACTTTATTTCCACTATTGTTTTTATGGAAGACATTCTCGATAGTCTTAAGGATGGAAAATGTAATACTTAATGTCGACAGTAGGAAGCGGATAGTGTCTATGATTGACGGACGGGCTGATGACGTCACGAGTCCGCCATGTTGTTACATATTTGCTCCGATATCGATTTATAGAGAGATTAGTCTTGGTGTAATCAATGCAAAGTAATATTGAGTCACATGGAAGACGGAATTATATCGATATTTTTCCCATTTCCGGAAAAATAACTTCTTTTTTACAAGCTTTTATTAGTTTCACCTGTCCCGATGTTTGTGATCAAATCTTGTAAATTATAGTTGATCCAGTTCCCGGTTACTGATTGAGCTGGAATTTTACATATATATTGTAAATTTTAATGATGTAGACATATATAGTTTTAAATATTCCACAAGTATCACACAACATCGTCTTGTCCCAAGCTAACCAGAGCTTGTGTTATGGGTACTAGACAACTGATAAACATATTTATATATTTTTATGAATTCATACATATTATAGATAAATTATATCCAGAACAAATGATCGTGCTCAGCTCACAAACATTTGCCTTGGGTGGGAATCCAACCCCTGAACTCCGGCATTGCAGTTAGGATCACTAACCACTAGACCGGTCAAATTAAGAACCATAAACTAAATCTTACAATTCTCTTGTATCTTAAGCACTGTCCTTTATTATGTAAATAAGAGTTGTCCTTACAAGAGGACCTACACTACACGAGTACTTGTAAATAATTAAATAGTAAACGCATTAGACTGATTGTGGCCAAAGATCAGGAGCATTTGACATTACCATAAAGCAACACCTTTATATGAGCTGTATACACCGTTAAATTTTAGTCGTTTTAATCCCGAAGAGGGTCGATCCAGTACATGAAACACTATCGATTTGTGAAGATAAAATAAAAAAATAAAGTACTTTTTTTCTAAATCTCTTATTGATATACGCATTTACGAAATTAATTTCTTTAAGTAAACGAGTCATTGACCTTGAAGGTAGTTCTCGGTCGTTGCGTACTTACTACCTACAGGTCATTGAACTCGCCCAGCTGACGTTTACTTAAAGAAATCAATTTAGAACATGCGTAAATTAATTCGAGTTAAAAAAAAAAGTACTTTGTTTTTTTATTCTAACTTTACCAATCGATAGTGTTTCATGTACTGAATCGATCCTCCGAGGGATTAAAACGATCAAGATTTAACGGTGTATAAATTGCTTGGAAACTGTGTGTACCTATAATAGACCGTAATAAGCTAATTACACGGAAAATAAATTGAAACATTCGCTTTTTTTTAATTGTTTATAGGTTCGCGCTTGATCGCTGTCTCACCTAATGGAAAGCGATGATGCGGTCGACGATGGAGCGCGCTTAACTAGAAGTAACCTATGACAAAATAAAAATAGTGGGGCGTCTAGAGGCTGCGCATAACTATAACAGTGACCGCCATTTTTGTTCAACTTATTTACCGTACTAAACTTACTGTGTTATAAGTGATGAGCTGTGAGTTTTAAAACGTCAACCGGGAATCCCGAGTTTGATTATTGCGAAACCAATTTTTTTATACCTAAACCTTTAATTAAACTAAGTACGGTCGTTGAATCTTGGAGCAGACTCGCCAAGATCCGACTGTAGTCTCTTAGGCTCTGCGAATTTTAGTGCTTGAAAACTCGTAAAAAAACAAAGGTTTTAAAAAAATGCCGATAACATTTTTAAACAGCAATAACAACTGCTAATTGCATGCGCCTCAAGGAGTTGTCAGCAACCGTAGGGACCCTGCAGAAGGGTCAAAGCCAATTAGGGCCAAGGGTTTGTGTCTGAAAAGGAAGGCTCTGGCCCTGGTATGTATGGCGATGAAGGAACGGGGTAGGTTGTTTAGTCAGTAAGAGTCTGACACTTGTTTTCCGCTCCGCCCAAGAGGCAGACTCGTCATTGGATGATTTTTACCTACCATAAAAAAAACTGCTAATTGCATTTATTTGTTTAAACCGTTTATTTTTTAACGAGTGCACAAGCGCTAAAACTTGAAGAGCCAACTTCAGACTCGCTAAAATCCGACGGCCGTACTGTACTTTTCCAGGCCGGGCCGGTTTGTTCATGACCAGCGGTAGGTAGCTTAAAACATGCTACTGGATTACTCATTCCGTTGATGTCGTGTAAAACGCCACTTCCTCATATTACAAGAAAAAAACATCACCTCGCTAACGGGGTCTCATTGGTCTCTACCAACTTGCAACTCGGTTATGAGTCATTGCGCTAATCACCAGATCGCGTGGACAGATTGCTCTCCCGACAATTTGCATACAAAACAGATCGACACAATCCTAAGCTTGAATCATGCAGATAAGCTGTAATCTAGGCTTGGTTGTATTAGATACGCATCTTTATTTGCCCTTAGGACGGTGTTGCTCTTGCTCAAGCAATAAACAATTTAAAACCAAAGTCGAAATCGAATTTTGTTGAGTTTTGCTTACTTAGCATCTCATATTATATTTTAATATTTGTATGCCAGATAATGGCGAAATGAGTCATTGCGCTAATAACATATATGCTACCATCTCCTGTACTTACCACATTTGATACAAATACAAGTTTTCAATGAAAATATTTTTTTTCATAACAAGCTTTTACAGCGGTGGTCTATACTTATATAAATAAAACTCGTCAAGACGATTCACACGAGCCCAAACTCGACGTGGTTGTGCCGTTAAATTACAGAGTTCCTATGGCTACCTCGCGATTCCATCATCAGATCAGCTCCATGTCTGCATTATATTGCATTGTCATCCGAACTAAACGTGTATACCAAATTTCAGCTCAATCGGAAACCGGGAAGTGGATCAAATTTAAGTTGCAAGATTTGATTACAGAACGACAGACAACGGGACAGGTGAAAGTAAATAAAAGCTTGTAAAATGCTTTGTCTTTGACTTTGAATCTGTCAAATCTAATCCAATTTATCAGTGATACAGGAAGACTTTTTAACAGTCAAAAGTCGCATTACAGTACGGCCGTCGGATCTTGGCGAGTTTGAAGTTAGGCTCTAGAGTTTTCAAGCGCAAAAATTCGCAGAATACATACATAATATTACTCAATCCCCAAGAGTTCAAGGCGGTAATTTCGCGCGTAATTTCGCGCCATTCGGTTAAAGTGCAATTAAATGCAAAACTATAAACTTAAATAGGATAGCATTAGTCTTATACAGGGCCGTCTTTAAACTATTTGGGGCCCTGGGCACATTAGGATCATGGGGCCCCTATAACCTTGAGAAAACACTATTTAAAATATATAAAGAAAGTAGACAAACAAGGTTCTAAATTTATTTTCATTTAGTGACTAACTATAAAAAAATAGGAAATATAAAAAATAATCTATAAAAGTAACTCGCTTAGCATAAAAACCTTAGATTAATTTTATGTTGATTGCAAAGGTACCCTTCTAGATTTAAGATGAGCAAAATCGTTAATCACTTCTTCAAAATCTATGGTATTGAAAATATCACATTCTATGGACATCAGCGACAAACTAGTTAATCTTTAAATTAACCTAAACATACTAATATCGGAAAACCTCATTTTTGAGCGAGATTGGAGTACTTATACCCTGTTTATAGTTGCATTTAATAGTTTGATCTTTTTGACGGATGTCAAATCTGAAATCGATTTAACTTTGCAACGACGAACAATATTTTATTATCTTAATAATTTTAAAAATTGTTAATAATCTTAAGAATAGACACACAACACAAAAGTACCTGTTAAAGACTCAAGCATTTTCCGAAAATCTTAAGTGGTTTTTTATTGCTTCAAAGTAAAATTTAAATAGAAAAACTGAAAACAATGGTCTCTTACCTACCCAATGTTTTTATGTCTAGTGCAATAAAATTGATTGATGAATGAATTAATTTGGTTTGGTATAGTTTAAAACATACATACAGCCACATATATAACCAACATATTTTTTACACCAATATTATATATTTTCTGTTTCCCATCACTGACCCATCTGTCCAAAAGTTCAAGTTATGTTGTACAAGGTATAGCTATGCGCATGCGGCAAACTAAAGCTAATAAGCGTAGGTATTGTAGTAAGTCATTATCATCAGATTTATCAAAATAAATGTTTTTCGGTAATACCTAAATATCGGTTATCATTTGGTAATCTGGCAGGAACTAGGGGGCCCCATTCGATCGCGGGGCCCTGGGCACGTGCCCATAGTGCCCAGTGGGGAAGAGGGGCCTGGTCTTATAATGTTCCCATTGCTGGGATTCAGGACTGCTCTCTAGTATAAGGAATGTGCCGAAATCCAGATCTTCGAATTTTTGGTTATGTACCTTATTTCCTCAATCCTGTGGAAACACGAAAACGGTCAAACAGTTTGAGAGCAGTGGTAATGAAATACATTACACAAAGTGGCTAGGTTTGAACCCGCAACCTATAACTCGCAAGTCGTGGCTGTTATCACTCGGTCATAGCACAACTGCTCCAAAATTAGATACCAGTAACTAATGTCCGACCGAACTTTCGGTTTCGGTTTCGGTTTCGGCCGAGTTTCGGCCAAAAATCAAGTTTCGGCTGCAGTTTCGTTTTCGGCCAAAATCGGCCGAAACTTTTGCCGAAACCGAAACTTATCTCGCAAGGTCACGCACGTTCGCCTAACTTCGTTTTCCGCGGCAAAGCTGTGTCGTAAGCCGTCGGCTCTGTTCGGGAATCGTCGTGTGCCGTTCGGATAGCTCTGTAACTTTTCACTTCATGCCCTTATTAATGCAAAATAATTGTAAAAAACACCAAATTTCAATATTTTAAGAAATTTTATACTTGACCATGTGAGTTTCGGTTTCGGTTTCGGCCGAAACTGAAGCCACGGCCGAACATTCGGTTTCGGTTTCGGTTTCGGCCGGAAAACCAGTTTCAGTCGGACACTACCAGTAACTCAATCTAAATAACATGTTCTGTAACTGTCATTCTGAATCAGCGCCTGCACTTAATTCTAGTGCCTAACACAATTGTACATCATCACATGTAGGTAAGACGAATGAGCACATTTATTACCTAGAGGGCGTATCTGTCACTTCCTACGGCAGCCATCTTAGTACCTAACTCTGTTGTCTCTGATTACCTACAGACACCGACATTGAAAGACTGCCTGTCATTGTTGTTTGAGAAATCATAGCAAGTTTTGTTTATTTATTTATTTATTCTTCATGCAACACAAGGTACAAAGGCGGACTTAATGCCTTAGGCATTCTCTACCAGTCAACCTAGGGTTTTTTTTAATGTTTGTGGTTTTCTTTGTTTGCAAAGCAAAAAAAATCCAACAAGAAAAAACCCATGAAATTGCAAGTTTTCTTACGATGATCAGTAACAAAGACAATAGTTTAATTAATAACATTTGTATAAAAAAGACAATGTTATGTTTGCAATAAATAATATTTCCAGCTAAACAAAGACCTAATAAATATAATAATTTACAACACAGTGTAAGTCAAGCACTAGTTTATTGCAATAAAAAAAAAACAGCAGTTGACGTGTCACTGCGTAGTAAACCACTTTATTATTGAGTAGTAGGTAGGGTTTGTGTCCTTAATCACCTTCTTCCCACCTATGACCTAGGGTTGCCAGGTCCTCAGACGCAAAAGCCGGACAGACCTGTGAGTTTGTCCTGACATTTGGATAAAAAATCCGGACATCTTGTTTTTTTTGTCCATTTTTTTATAAAAAGTGTAAAACTATTTTTTTTTTGTCCTAACATTCGGTCGAAAAATCCGGACGCCTCACATTTTTGAAAAATTATGGTGTTACTTAAAAAAATGGAAATCCGGGATTTTCTGATTGCATTTTAATAAAACTAAAGCAAAATCAAGCTAATATTTCTTTATTATAAATCAGTCTCTAACTGTCTTAATCATCAGTCGTTATATTATAACAAAACAAAAATGATTTTCTTCGGCGTGATTCGATCTCGATCCGCGCGCGAATTTCGAAATTGAAAAATCCTACCTAAATCCTAACAGGCCGGATGCCGCTTATTTTGGCCGGACAAGCAATCAAAAATCCTACGTATGTCCTGCTTTATCCTAACTCCTGGCAACCTTCTTCCCACCCCTTTAATAGCTTTTCAAAGGAGTGGATTAGCTAAGTTAGGACACAGACTATATCAACTAGTTTCGTTCCAGAACTAAGGCCCTTCGTCCACGGCCACTTTATGTAGCGATACTATAGCGCGTTCGCATCGACACAGTCGCGATGCTGTAGCGACATCTCTTCTATAGCAGCGATGCTATCACCACTGCTCTCAAAACGGTGAAGGAAAACATCGTGAGGAAACCTTCATGTCTTAGACCCAAAAATTCGAAGACTTGTGAGATCCACTAATCCGCACTGGGCTCGCGTGGTGGATTCTGGCCCATTCCCTCTCCTAGAGAGGAAGCCTGTGACCCAGCAGTAGAAACATTAAAAAGGCTGATGATTATGATTAATTTTAAGCCCACACTGTATTTTTTTTTTATTATACCTAGGCTCGTGTTTGACCACTATCTGCCCCTGATGGTTAACCATGATGTGGCCGAAGATGGAGCACGCTTGTCTAGAACTAACCTAGTATTTTTACAGGTACGTATAATCCCATCATCTTCTTCGTGATGTGCCGTGACCACGCTTCACTGTCTCAGAGCACCAATCGCAAAGTGATACAACAGAATAAATCTAACAGTTTTCCAGACAGCTGGTCCTCTAGTAGCCATTCATTATTCCTCATCATTAGAATTGTCTACACGTTTCGTGTTGTATGTCTACTCGGTGATTGATAGCTTGCAATATGAAGATCTTATGGACGGTGTTGCATCAGCGAATAATTTATGGCAATGTAAATGAGGACGATTATAAATATTAAGATAAGTCTTTATTGCTTTTCTTTTTCTAAATCAGGGGCATAGCTACCGCGGTATTTGCCATATGAATGATATATCTACACTAATATAATAAAGAGGTAAAGTTTGTTTTTTTGTTTGTAGGAGGTAATCTCGCGACTTATGGTCCGATTGGAAAAAAATTAGCAACAATAGAAAGCTGCTTCACTCCTGAGTGACATAGGCTTTATTTTATGTACGCGGGCGAAGCCGCGGACAAAAGCTAGTGAATAATATGGGGCCCCCGAACTACAGAGGCCTCGACGCACGCAAAAATTCGTAACATGTTATCCACAACCGTCTCGTAGAGTAAACCACACATTTGTAAAAAAACACCATTTTTGTTTTTGATACGGGCCCCTGTAGGTCAAGTAATGGCACTGTTCTAAATAATGATTAAACTTTTATTCCGTAGGCATATAAATGACATTAGAAGCAAAATGGTCGTTACAAAAAATCAACTATTTACAAAATCAACCACAATTTACCATTTATATACCACTAGCCTTCTGCCAGCGGCAAATTATGTTCTCCATACAAACTTTAGACCCCAATTTCATCCCTTTAGGAGCCGAATTTTGAAAAACCTTTTCTTACACGGCTGTGCGTTGATATGTCAGTCTGTCAGTTTCTCCTTTTATATATATAGATTACAAGCTTTTGTCAGCGGCTTCGCCCGCGTACATAAAATATAGCCTATGTGTAGGGTTGCCATCTCTAAAATTTGGGAGCCCAATAGCCGGACATATCAACAAGATCTTTTAAACATATTCAATGTTATAAAAATCCGTTTGAAAGTGTTTTTTATATAACTGCATAAATCCTTTTTTATTCATTCATTATTTTAACAAAACAATTTTTTTATTTATTTATTTTTTTAAACTCGGTCTACAAATGAAACCTTCCCCGGACACTCCCCGGATGCCCTCTAAACTAGGACAAATCCGGGGAAACCCGGACGGATGGCAACCCTACCTATGTCACTCAGGAGTAAAGCAGCTTTCTATTATTGCTAAAATTTCTCCAATCAGACCAGTAGTTCCAGAGATTACCTCCTACAAACAAAAAAACATAAAAATTAAAAAACAAACTTTACCTCTATATTATATTAGTGTAGATTATTTATTTTTACCATTTGTCAAAATCGGTTGAACGAACAGTAAAAAAGTTTTCTTAAATGTCTAATGTTCTAAACGTAGTATAGTATCACAAAAACGTTCAAAAACTAAACTCCAATCGATAGTAAATAGGGCAGTAAGTGGTACATAAAGACGTGTTCGTGTGCGTTCGATCGCGTGCGCTCGAAAGAATCCGACTATGCATTATACTTGAACTATTAAGATAGCTATTATGAGTCCAGTTATACATGAACAAAGCAGAAGTTCTATTTCCTACAACTATTATAACCTTTTAACCACATATGTTACGGCGGGTTTGCGGACGGTGAGTAATGGGTAGCATGCCGTCCGGTTGTCTGTTAAAATTCCAGACCAAGCCAGTCGTCGACTGCGCGCGCTGTTCCCGCGCACCTCAAGGAGTTGTCAGCAAATGGAGAGGCCCAACTGCAGGGCTGAAACCTACTGGGGAACCCCGCTCCGGTTTCTGAAAGTAATTTCCGACCCTGCTATGACGGCTAAGAAGGAATGGGGAATACCTAGTGTTTAGTCAGTAAGATTCTGACACTGTTTTCCAATCGAGATTCGTCATTGAATGATTTTTGTCCACCATAAAAAAAAACGACATAATTATGTTAGGTACCATATGGATGCTGCAAAAAAAAAAATGCCAATAACACCTTTTAACAACAATAACAACTGCAAATTGCATTTATTTGTTTAAAAACGTTTACTTTCAACGACTCAAAATTAGAAACCGTGAATGAATTTACCTTACTTGGACTTGTTATAGACACACATGTTAATTGGAAATCGCACATACAAAAAACTCACTCGAAAATTTCGAAATTCACCTATGCTCTTCGAGAAATAAAAAAAACCACCGATTTCCAAACAGCCCTTACCACCTATTATGCCTACGCTTACGCATGGCTTAGCTATGGTGTCACCCTTTGGGGAAACAGCACAAATGCACCTACACTTTTTACCTTGCAAAAGAAATTGGTTAGGATTCTAGTAAACATTGAGCAAACCGAAAGTTATAAACCTTTCTTTCAAAAACATAACATTCTAACTCTTCCTTGTATATACATTTTAGAAACATGCAAATTTGTTAGGAAACATCAAGAATTTTACTCAAAACGTGAAGACATTCAGACACGCTATATACTTAGGCACCGATCACGGCTAAACTTACCAAGTTCCCGAATGAAAATGCACTCTACAAGTCCCTATGTTATGGCCATTAAAATATATAATAAACTACCCGCAGAAATAAAAAAAGAAGAGAAAATTAATGTATTTTTAAAGAAACTTAAAAATTTCTTACTAAGTAAATGCTACTACTCGATAAATGAATACCTAAGTGATAGACTTATAAGGTCATAAGCATGAATACGCTCTCGACTTTTCACATAGTATATAAATCGTAAAAATTATGACTTCTCGAAATAGACACATAAATAATAATAAAATTCAATTTAATAATAATGACGACCAAAATAAATACAAATACCTGACCTAATTAATCTAGGTACTCATAGAAAAAAATAAACAAATACATAATTCTAAAATATTGACGATAAAACTAATAAAAATACCTGAATGAATTTACTTTTAAATATTAACAATAATATACATCTAAATATACATATACATTTAATTTCATTTACACATATTATATTTAATAAATAGTATATTAATTAATAAATAATAATGACATTTAAAAATACCTGACATAATTTATCTAGACATATATACAGACATAATAAACTACGGCAAAAAAAAAATGTATATATATATATATGAGACATTTCATGTAATAACATTAATTGCATATACAATGTAATTAAATTAAAAAAAAATACATTAATTTATAATAATATTAAATAATTAAGCAAATATTTAATCTACTTTGTAATTTCTTAAACAATAATAATAGCAAAGACAGTAAAATATAAATAAAAATGCCTGACATACATTTTCTAGAAATATACATAGACATAATAATAACCAAAGAAAATAAATAAAAATACCTGACATAATTTACCTACTCTTATCCAGACATAATATATTATAATACACACGTAATTAAACAGTGACGGCGACATAAAATAAACAAAAAATGTGGCATAATCTAATTTACACTAATAATTTGACATATTATATAATGTTTACATACAATATTATTGAACTTACTAGATTTTGCAAAATTATTGACTTAAATTACTCCTAGCCGTTTTCCTCTCTCCTAATTTTTGCTGTGCCCGACAGGGTCCATATTGATCTGTGATAACTTTTAACACCATCTATGTACACATATGGATTGCAATAAAATATTGAGTATTGAGTATTAAACCATTTATTTTTTTGCGTGTTCTCAAGCGCTTAAATTCGCAGAGTCTAACTTCAGACTTGCCAAGATCCGACAGCCGTACTGTATAACCCGTGTGTTATAGCACATCTGTTTATTAGAATACTAGCTTTTGTCAGCGGCTTCGCCCGCGTACATAAAATATAGCCTATGTCACTCAGGAGTAAAACAGCTTTCTATTGTTGCAAAAATTTTTCCAATCGGACCAGTAGTTCCAGAGATTACCTCGTACAAACAAAAAAACAAATTTTACCTCTTTATTATATTAATGTAGACTAGAGGTGGCTTAAGTTTTTCGTAGTGAAACCTTTTGTTACTGTTAACTTTGTGTAGTAAAAACTCTGATTCACTGACAAGTTGCAATTAATTCAACCTGCTTTACGAAAACCAGTTCAATATTGCTAACTCATTTAAAAGTATGATGTTTCCTGAAGTTGTAATAGATATTCTAATTACTTTACCGCTACATTGTTGCCAAATCATCGCTTATATTGTACTTGTACAATCTTTGCCCTAAATTGCCTAACCCAACCCCTTTAAATTTTTGAAACCCAAGCGAATGTTGGCGTTCGCACACCTAATGTTCTTTAATTGTGTCTATAATTAACAAAGTCGATAGGTTAAAAAGCTATTAGATAGATAGATAGATAGATTAAACTTTATTGTACACCAAAAAGTAACAGAACTTATACACAACTTAAATCTATGGGTACAATAGCGGTCTTATCGCTGACAGCGATATCTACTAGATAATCTTAGGATGGATCATAAGAACTAAAAATAATACAGGGGGAGTACTAGTACTACTAACGAATTAATAAAACTATAGGTAATTTCAAAAGTACAAATATATTATTGATATTAGACTAAACAAAGAAACATACAGAAAAAACAGCTTAAAAAATTGCGTTGTTGTTATATAATAGATAAATACGGTGCCTAATTTGATTTTAATAAAGGAAATCGGTAAGAACTGAATTACTACATCTAAGTACATACTTACGTCTAGAAACAGCTAAAACAACAATAGACAAGAGTTTTTCTCATGATTAACTTTATTTTAGAAGTGGCAACACTGGTTATGTCGATAATCTTTATTTTATGACACTTTCTCTTTTATTTATTTGTGATTTTTATTTGACGAGGGGACAATTCGTTAATTAATTTACGTAAGACTATTCGCCTCCGTCACCCTCTTGAAAATTTTTACTAAATAAATTGAATTAAAAAAAAATCTTGCTTCGATTTGACAGTAAATCGTGACTTCACAATATGGCAATAGATCCTATTATCATTATAGAACCCGTAAACTCATAACTCATTAAGTGACGTTTAATAACGGCTCATGCGCAAAACGTCTCTTTCGCAAAATGTCACGCGGTCGTAAAACGTCTCTTTCGCAGAATGTCTCGTTCGCAGAATGTCTTTTTCGCAAGAGAAAAAAAACATAAATGTACTTATTTTCATACTGGAATGTACATTACTTGCTAATGAAGTATTGTAATTTTACCAAAATATTATTTTTATCTGTATCAATTTTTTTTTATTTGGAATAGGTACATTCTTAAGGAAATTTAAGTACCAAAAACTTAACATCATAATTGCACTATAATTTTAATAAATGATTTTTTGTTTTGAAAATCAAAATTTTATTCTTGAGTCCCTGGCGTGACATTTTGCGAAATAGACATTCTGCGAAAGAGACGTTTTGCGACCAGGTGACATTTTGCGAAAGAGACGTTTTGCGCATGAGCCTTAATAACATGTGTTAAATGGTAGGCCGCTTGCCCACCATTTAACACGTACGTTTTTTACAAAATGCGTATAGCATTTTGTAAAAAAATACTTACTTTTGAAACTAAAAGTAGGTACATAAATCTTATTGCAATACTTCGTCATGTAATAAGAGACAGAATAGAAAGTAGAAAGACAATAGCTTGGGGGTCAAGAGTTTTATGTTTTTTTTTATTATATAGTGACTAGTTAATGCGCCTGGCTGGGTTTGAACTCGTAAGTAAATTACCGTTACCATTAGCCCTGTATTAATTTGGTAGTTAATGAATGGCGCCGCATGACCAAGAAAATAACTCATCGTGATCCAGAGTGATGACCACGACCACTCTGACAAGAGTGTACCGACTGAGAAGAAGAGAGCTTAAATAATCGTAACGTAAAATGAGTTAACGAACAAGAATTCCTTACGTCCAAGATTGACATAAACATCATGTTTGAAGTATACAACAAACCTGTTTGGTGAGCTTGTGGAACTATACACATGAGAAACAGTAAAATCAATCAATTCATAATCAATATTTACTGCTATTAATTACTGGTGATGTCACGCGGTTTTACTTAGGTACCATCGAAGACACTTCTGCGACCGCTAAGTTCATTTTTACTTGCAATCGAAACGAAAACTTCAATGTTTTGGTTTGGCGCCGCGGTGCAGGTTTCAAACGATTTTTTTTAAGTAATCAGGTAGAAATTAACTAAATTAAGCGATAGTACCTGTGTTGGTCAGGGTTACGGAATTGTTTGAAGGAATCACCGCTGAAAAGCAAAAGGAAACTGAACGTGGATGGGTTTTTGTCAATACAAATCTGTTCACCCCACGCAGAGCTGGAGAAGTTTTATTTTAAAAAAGAAACAAAAATGATAAAACAAAGAAAATATAATAATTAGTGACTGATACTTAAATAGGTACGTGATTGAAGTCATGATAGCAAAGAAATTTTACTATGAGACAAACTTGAAATCACGAAAAAGCAATGGCAGTTTACTTTGTCCAGTTAGGCGAACATAACTGTATTGCCAGCACCAGTACCAGCGATTTTTTTTCGATTTCAGGGACGTGGTTTAAAGGACTCAGTATCCAAGCCAAGCCAAAAACATTAACAAAAAAAAAATACGTACGTAACGTAATATTTAATGTTGACACTTTCTTTATGGTTGGTAAAAATCATCCAATGACGAATCCCGGCCTTGGGCGGAGCGGAAAACAGTGTCAGACTCTTACTGACTAAACAACCTACCCCATTCCTACGTTGCCATATATATCAGGGCCAGAGCCTTCCTTTCAGACGCGAACTCTTGGCCCCAGTTGGCTTCGACCCTTCTGCAGGGTCCCTACGGTTTGCTGACAACTCCTTGAGGCGCGCGGGAACAGTGTGAGAAGCGCGGGAACAGTGTAATGTCAAATCAAATCAAATTTTGAATATAAAGAAAATGGTTTATATTATTTATAGCTTACATTTTAGTATCTCTGCATATCCGCGGAAATTGCCATATTTATTTACTAATTACCTATGTTAGATTTTCAAATATAAATAGTAAAGAGTTTGTTGAGGATAATCAAACAAATTATCATGTGCAAGTATTGACTTGTATGCGACTTATGAGCTCATAGCCAATATTTCTTGTCACATCTAGAGTACTAGAGGAAAAACACGTACAAATTACATCATTTACAATTCAATCATTTACAAAATCATTCATTAAAAAACTGGGCAAGTGCGAGTTGAACTCGACACACTGAGAGTTCCGTACCAATGGCGAATTATGATTTATGAAGTAAGTATTAAAAAAAAAAACTATTTACTAGACCACGTTTTTCGGTGGGAGTTTGCATGGTAATGTATATCATATATTTTTTGTTTTTAGTTTTATCATTCTATTATTTTAGAAGTTTCAGGGGGGATCTCACATTTTACCCCTTTGGAAGTGTTTTTCGCGCAAACTACTCAGTTTAGAAAAAAATGATATTAAAAAACTCAATATCATTTTGAAAGACCTATCCATAGATGTTCCACATGTAGGTATGGATTCGATGAAAAAAAAAATTGAGTTTCAGTTCTACATCTAGAGTGCTAACTAGAGGAACAAACACGTACAAATTACATCATTTACAAAATCAAGTCATTCATAAAAACTAGGTAAGTAGACATTAATTAATGTTTGTCAATATTTTTCATTCAATTGGATTGCTTTAATGTACCTACAATCAAACAAAAAACTCACTTTATCAATAATACTGGCTTTCTGCCAGCGGTTTCAACGCCTGCTCTTCAAGCAGGCGTTTCATACATTTAGAGAGTGAATTTTGGGAAACCCTTTCTTAGTGTTCGCCTACGTCATATAAGGAAGCCCTGTGCAAAATTTCACGCTCCTAGTCCCAGTAGTTTTGGCTGTGCGTTGATATGTCAGTCAGTCAGTTTCTCCTTTTTTAAATATAGATTAAAGTTTGAAAACACCGAATCTCATCTTTATATTGACAAAATAAAACAAAACTAGCGCCAAATGGTATAGAAGCTAATTAAATCACAAGATTCTCAGCTTCACATAATAACACAAACATAGGTTTTTGCTCAAACCTTCTTAAAAATAAACAAGCGAAGAAAAAACAGATCCGCGTCTGTGCGAGCTTGAGGCACTTTTTAGCGCATAATATCTGTATAAGTTATATCATTTACACTTTGATAAAAACTTAATACACGATGAATTAATATTAGCTTCATTTAGTTACTAGTCTTCTGCAGCAATGTCACATGTGGACATCCCCATTATAACTTTCTACGTAATAATAATATATTTTTTCAACTGTCACACAACGTCGTCTAGTACCAAGCTTAGCAGAACTTGTGTTATGGGTACTAGACAACTTGATAAACATGCTTACATATTCCTAAATACATACATATTATAGATAAATTACATCCAGCACAGAACAAATCGATGCCTCCCACGTAAGTTGTTGTAACCCACAAAATGGCGAATTTGGGTTTTTTATGTAAAAGTGTCTAATTTTATGTAATCTATCCTACAAAAAAACAAAAAGTCCAAAAAACCTATTATTTAAGGTACTTTTGAAACGTATAATGTTGTATATTTCGAACGATTCCGGCGTAGACTGTAGTATTTATTATTTGCAATGGTTTACAACGGAGAACAGCGCACGTGCGTCCGTTGTATGTAACACATATCACAGATTACGCTGGGATTCGCTGCCAGTTGCACCTCTCATGCAATTTTTACGTCGTTAATTTAATATTCTAGTAATTACTATTCCCTTTAATCTTATCTTTAACTAACATGATAACCATTTAAAATATGTTATTGATCCCATACAACAATTTACGTCGCTAATTTTTAAATTATTTTATGTTAAGTGATACGTAAAATATTTTACTTCGATGCTAGATATGTAAAAGTAGGTTGTAACATCACATTCAATGATTTACGTCGCTATTCGTTTGAAATAAGTACGTTGTATGTATTTTTCAGGGAGTCTTTTATGAATATCACTGAAGTCAGAGTCACTCTAGGCAACCATTTTCAATGAATCTGAGAAGTTTTAAAAGACTAAACTAAAAGGTGATGGCATATTCGTAACTTTGGACCTTGAAACTGCTCACTTACTAGTAGTTCATAGCTGTGTGGTATAATAACCATTTGGATTACGACTGTTATAGCCATTTTTGTTTATATTATATTATTATTATTCTAGCTAGCCTGTGCTGTCCTACTGCTGGGCAAAGGCCTCCCTCCATTCTTTCCAGTTATCTAAGTTACTCGCTTTATCGTACCAATTCTCAAGGAAGACATCCAGGTCGTGTCGAGGAAATGAGGGCCTGGAACACAAAAGGCACCGAAAGATTACATGTGAGTTTTAGTCTTAATCAGTAAAAGCAACTTTACTGATTAAAACTCACTAGGACTTTCCTTCTTGCTCGTGTTTATTGCTAGTTTCCCAAATCAAAAAACGTTGTTCGTTACTTTTACCTTAGTCACCACCTGCATGTTCCTGCACTGTTGAACTGTTTAAGCTAAGTCCACTATCAGTTATTTGATTGAATAAAGTATCGTTTGAAAAAGGCATTACCTTTTTTAAAAAAAAATACACATTTACAGACTAGAGATTTTTCAAAAGGACTAACAACGTCAAAGAAAACCTTTCTAGTAAAATATCAAAAACGGCCAGTAGGAAAACTGGTCTATTGAGTCTGCTGTAAGCACTATTTCAATAAATTAAACTAAAAAGGTGACAAAGAAAATGATGTATAACTATGGCTAATTTAGTTATAGGAGAGCCAAGCTTAGAATTTATGCTGATACTATTGTGAGACATAAGTAAATAAGAATAAATTGCCTGTTGCCGTTACTGAAACTTCAAACTTCAGACGTGTGTAAACAACAGTTTTCCCATTTCTATAAGTGATTAAGTTCTTAATACGGTGTTAGTTAAATTTGATATACCAACAGTAGTATTAATCCCCGATCAAAAAGATATTTAACAGCCTGTGAAAAAGTCTGGGTCTGTCAAAACCATCGTTTGTTACCATTTCAAGTCTTTTCAACTGCTTGCACGTTGAGACACACTATGTTTGACTAAATTCACTAATGTTATATTAAGACAGAGGTTTAAACATTTAGTGTATATAGTAATAATGTATAGTTTTTGCCTAAAGGGTACACAGAGATAACAGAAAACGATCTGAAAGGTAATAATATCGTAAAAATAAAAGAGGTACCAGTTTGTTTTGAAGATTCAATATTAATTTAATGTTTTATCAGACTGTAAGGTGATGACCACTTCTTTCAACATACTACCTTAAGATGCCGAGATGCCAAAATACCTTAAGATGCCAAAATGCTGATGATATGAATACACCAGTTAGGTGCATGAAAACAGTTTTTTGGGCTCGGGAAACAATCCCTCTATTGTATATATTACGAGCAAAACTTAATATTTGCGGGCTTTTCTAGATTCAGTGTAAGTTATTAAACATTACTTATTTACCTATCGTTTGTCTTGGATATGCTTATGAAAAGAAGAAGAATAAAGCATATTACAGAATGAGCTATAAGTATAGTCACTTGAAAAAATGGAGAGAGGAAAAGATTACAAAGTGATAGTGTGACGGGTGATACGACAAAATGGAAGAATAAGCTTGTTCCACCGACTCCAAATCACATTGGACTAAGATAGGAACATGATGATTTACCTATTTTTAAATCTCATTGGTTACTAGAATTTTTTTAATCATTTTGGTAACGATACTTTTTTGAGTTTTGATTATTTAAACTATAATAAAAATTTGATTAAAGGACGATGTAATGAATTGAAAGTAATTAATTAAAATTTAATTAATTACTTTCAATTCATTACATAATAATTTAAATTTTGAAAAAGCTTCAATTTTTATTTTCAGATTTTTTAAAATGATTTTTAATCTTAATCTTTAATGTTTTTCTAATCTTTAAAATATCGTTACTTATTCTAAACTCTAAACCCTAAAACGTAAAATTTTGATAAACTTGATTGAAAATATTCTGCTTTTTTTGTATTTCGGTAACGTATCAACGAAAAGGTCTTGTCCTAAACGAAATTAGGCTGAAAAAACATTGTATTTATTTTATTATATCAAGTAATGATACACATACCACACCTTTTTTTTATTTGTAACCGACGTAAATTGATGTAAGTAGCAGATATGATCCAAATCGGCTCTTGAACTCCCGTGTATAATAATGTAAGTGATACTTACAACATTTTGTGAGGACCTCCTGTCGCGGTAAACAGTTGTAACAACAAAATTCAAGAAACCGTTAAAATTATAAAGTAATGACATGTAGTAAACGATAACATATTAATAACTATACGCTCATACCGAATTTCAAAAAGATTCTTTGAAAAATGTGACTTGTATCGCAAAAAGTATCTTTAAAACGCTCTCCTGTAAAATTGCATTTTTGGGGTTACAACAACTTACGTGGGAGGCATCGAAATGATTGAGCTCTTCACACAAACATTTATCCTGGGTGTGAATCGAACCCACGACCTCCGGTATAGCAGTCAGGGCCTCTAACCACTAAACCATCAGGCCATTGCTCGCGCAAAAAATAGATGTTTTAACAGCAATAACAACTGCACAATTGCATTGATTTGTTTAAACCCTTTATTTTTTTACGAGTTTTCAAGCGCCAAAATTCGCAGAGCCTAACTAAGACTCACCAAGATCTGACGGCCGTACTGTACTCCGTGCTAGACTGGGGATGGTGTCCATAAATTTTTAAGTATTATGCCTTTAGCTGTTTTCTATTTCATTACATAGTATAAAACAAAGTCGCTCTGTCCCTATGTATGCTTAGATCTTTAAAACTATAATGCAACTGATTTTGATGCAGTTTTTTTTTTAATAGATAGAGTGATTCAAGAGGAAGGTTTATGTGTATAATACAATATATTCAACCTTTTGAGTACCATAATTACAGATACAATTAAATAACAATAGCTGTGGGAACGCTGACGTTCGATTGGGGTTCATAAGTTTACTAACACCAGTGCCCCCGTGCGAAGCTGGGATGGGTTGCTAATCAGATATAAAATAGGCCGTTCTCCTTACCCCTTTTTGCATTTCAGGGCCACAGTGAGTCTGACCAACAATCTCGCAGCCAAAATTAGGCAAAACACGCGTTATCCGAAGATAACAATGATATCATTGATATCGTATCAGATATCTTAATTTACATACGACATACTAATGCAAGACTCGTTACGATAACGAGGCTTTCACGTAAGTAAACATATTATGAATGAACATCCATGTATATCTTCGGACGCAAAAGACCGAGCGAAGTAGAGGCGTCTGGGAAGGAAAGCGGACCCCGGGCACCGAGGTGAAAGCCAAGGTAGCAACCGGGACGGGCGCTAGGATGGTGATGATGATCCATGTATATCTTCAACACTGATTTCTCATGACTTACAGTACAGTCGTTGGAGCTTTGCGAGTCTGAAGGTAGGCTCTACGAATTTTAAAATAAAGGTTTAAAAAAAATATGCCAATAACAGTTTTTGACAGCAATAACAACTGCAAATTGAATTTATTTATAAAAATAACAGTTTTTGACAGCAATAACAACTGCAAATTGAATTTATTTATGAAAATAACAGTTTTTGACAGTAATAACAACTGCAAATCGCATTCATTTGTTTTAAATCTTTGTTGACAGCAATTACATATAACTGCAAATCTCATTAATTTATTCAAAACATTTATTTTTTTACTAGTTTTCAAGCGCTGAAATTCGCAGAGCTTAACTTCAGACTCCCCAAGATCCGTAACTGTAAAATTGCTAGCTTATCTTCTTCTTTTAAGTAAGTAGAAGTACCTATCTTAATATTCTTAATCCATCTTAAGTATCTTTTTATTTTAAGTTCTTAAAGTCCATTTTAAGGTTGCATGGCGGATATCGCTGTCAGCGATAACACCGTCATTATATCTGCAGACTGAAGGTCGTGTAAACGTTTTGTTACTATTTTGATTTACTCACCTAAAATACAGGATAATATCCATTTTATTTTCTCTTCGAATTATAATCCTCTCTTTTTTTTAACTAATAAAGAGAAATTAAAAGCAACCAATTAGTGTCAAAATCTGGGTGCTATAGTCACTCAACATATTCTGAGCCTTTAAGTACAGTACGGCCGTCAGATCTTGGCGAGTATGAAGTACCTAAGGTTCTGCGAATTTTAACGCTTGAAAAGTCATACAAAACAAAAGGTTTTAAAAAAATTAATGCCAATAACAACTACAAATTGCATTTACAATCCGTTCCAAATAAGAATAGGATCGATGGCAATGTTGTGACGTCACGTCGAACTGTCAAATCGAAGAAATTAGGTAGAGTGAACAAAAAAAGGTGTTTAAAAAATAATTTACGTAGGAAACGTGAATGAAAAAAGTTTAATCAGAATACAGTTTTTCAATTTTGTTTATCTCTGTTTCACTGTGTGATGTGTTTGAGTAGTGGCAAATAGAAGAAAAAGGCGAATTGTTTCTAACAATGAAAATAAGAAAGAAAATAGTTTTTCTTGTAAACTATTTGTGACTTAAAACAATATATTTGGCTAATTTATATTAAACCCTAACGTTTTTACTTCACCTAGAATTAACTAATTTTTAGAAATAAAAAGCAAAAAAAAAACTTTTTATTGATACGCAAATAAGATTTTTTTGCAAACCGTACTTTTCACTCAAAATTTGACAGATCGAGGTTATTGACTTTCCTGTTCTTATTTGGAACGCATAACATTTGTTTAAAGCATTTATATTTTTGTACGAGTTTTCAAATGCTAAAATTCGTAGAGTCTAACTTCAGACTCGCCAAGATTCGACGGCTGTACTGTATGTGATTTAAGACGATACCTTGTTGCGAAAATGACAAAAAGTGTGAAAGTGATAGAACTATGCGATAGCAACGTAAATAGATAGAGAGAGGAAACATGCAACCTGAATAACGTAAGCGCCATACTAAATAAAAATGTATTAAAAATTCAATTTCATGTTTCTTTAAAAACTGATTTCTGATTAATGTTTAATAAGATATTATCTACATTTTTCATTATTTTAATGTGACAGAAAGTACATGACTACGGCATAAAATTCATAAAATGTTATTTTTAGAGGTAAGTTCGGATTTTTTTTCTATCGAGGAAAGTTACTTGTTTTATGTTTTTGTCTTCGGATTAATGGAGGTAATATAGTCAACAAACACATATAAAAAAAAAATATTCAAACAAGTATTCTTAAATTAAAATTAACGTAAAAAAATTGTTTAATTACGAGGACTCATCTTAAATCATGGATATTAATGTACCTATTTTGATTTCGTCGCTGGGTCAGCGCTGCGCTCAAGGCTGTTTACTTAGCGAATAGCACACATCTCATCGTTGCGGGCTGAGGAGCACGGAAATTTATAGCAATTGTAAACTTGTGATTGGCTGATTGGTTGTGTAGTCGTTGCATGCAACACTTGTAGAACTGTGTTCCATGCTGCAACACCGCCTTAATTAAAATTTGCAATCATCAACATCAACATCATCAGCCTTTTTAATGTTCCCACTTCTGGGACACAGGCGTCCTCTCTAGGAGAGGGAATGGGCCATAATCCACCACGCGGGCCCAGTGCGGATTCGTGGAGGTCACATGTCTTCGAATTTTTGGTTCTAGGACATGCTGGTTTCCTCACGATGTTTTCCTTCACCGTTTTGAGAACAGTGGTGATGAAATAAATTACACAAAGTAATGCGCCTGGCTGGATTTGAACCCGCGACTTACAACTCGTAAGTCGGGACCTTTACCACTCGGCCACCACTGCTCTCTCATTTTAATTTTTAATTAAAATTTGCAATGTCCTAAATAAATTCAAAATCCTATTAAATATTATAATTGTCTGCGTCGTAGTCTATAAATATTAATTTACCGACGTGCAACGTCCGTTTTATTTTAATTTGAGGCTGTATGCGCCGGCTTCGATCAAAGCAATCGATCCTTGACCTAGTCGTCCGCTTGTCTCAAAAGACCATGATCAAAAAGCTGTTATATTTTTTTTTTGCCATAAAACTTGTAATAATAATTGCAATACATGATAAAGACTCAGAAAGCTGTAGGTTAGACTCATATGATTAGACTCAGAAAGCTGTAGGTTAGACTCATATGATTTGACCGTTACAATATGTTTTTTTTTTTTTTTATTGGTTATAGGTTTGCGCTTGACCGCTATCTCACCTGATGGAAAGCGACGATGCGGTCGACGATGGAGCGCGCTTACCTAGAAGTAACCTATTCACTCTTGACTTAAAGATACCCGGATTGTAGCTATCAGGAAACACCGACTCCGGCAAGGAATTCCACTCCTTGGCTGTACGCATGATGTTTGCGATATGGACATTTAAAAGAGACTTTGACCACGAGTTTTCGAAGCTCGGCCCTGGTATGAAAGGAAACGTAGGAACTGAGTGGTTTTCTTAGCCTGATACTATCTTTTGCTCCACCCAAGCAACGAAAGCAAAGGCATCCCCATTGGATGATTTACCATTTTTTACCCACCGAAAAAAAAACTAAACTTTTTTGTCCATTGTGTAAGTGGAAAACCATTTTTCGGCAGTAATGACTCTTCTACAACTTCATACATAACAATATATTCAACAAAATAAACAACAAAATAAGAGTTCAATTAAATCCAACATGGCGTCGGCAAATGGCGCGAATCTTGACCACAATGTTTTTGCCACAGATTACATAATAATTACTCGATATTCACGTGCTTCGTCGATACAACATATTGATGTCTAAACTTCACCACAAGACGTTAATATATTCTTCAGACATATTGTTATTTATTTATGTCATGTTATTATGTTAAATTGCATTATTTCTTTTTCTTTTTTGAATTTTTTTTTGTTATATTGTAATATAGGTACATATACAGGGTGTCATTGAAATCGTACCACAAACGAATACCAGTAATAGTGGTGAATTTTTTTTATAATAATATAATAATCTTTTTTTAATGATTTTTTTACGTTTTACAAATACAGATCTTTTTCAAATTAAACTGTATAAAAACGTGATTTTAACATTTTTTGCAAAAAATATGAATGAATTGCATTCCAAATTAAAAATGTATATTGTAATAATGACTCTGCACGTGTTGGTTTTTTCGACTGTTAGTGCAGAAAGTACCTGTCTTAAAGTAAATTAGTAGTATTTTCATTTTGTGTTTATATTTGGTGTATGTTATTTACATGAGTATTTATTATTACTTAAATAAAATTGTATCTACTTAAATAATAAATAAAATAATGCCTACTACATCACATTGGGTCGGCAGATGCAGAGGTATAATTATATTATCTACGTAATACGCATGTAATAAGTATCGGCGGTTGGGTTTATTTAATAAATAGCACTTATTTGGTTTACTTATTCTGTACACTAGAGATGAAAGTAACATATTTAATTCTGAGAAGAGGTTTGGCGCCCGAGCGTAGCGAGGGTAACAATAATCTAGGTCTTAGGAAACTAAGCATTAAATCCATATCTGAATCTGAACCCATTGTGTTAAATATCTACTAAGTGTAAAAATAAATGTATAACTTGAAAAAAGCAAATGAAGATCAGATTGCCTCTTTCAAGTCTAAACTTAACAATAGTAAACTTGCTTGACAGTAAGATAAATATGCTCAAATGCTATCTTTCTATCCTTTTCTGTCACATACGACCATTAATTTAATAGAGCGAATGAGAAACAACGGGCATGCGATCGCATGCGGTCGAAGCGATGAGGTTTGTAGCAGAATCTGTTGTAGCTTAATACAACAGATTCAGATACAAAGTTGAAAATACTACTAATTATTCTTACTAAGTATATCATTGTGGTAACATAATGCCCTATCTACAGTTGTAAAGATAACCTGTACCTAATCACAGTGTTGTTTGGCGCCTAAACTGATTACAATACGTTATAACATTCTTGAATATGTGTCACTGTTACTATCTAGTTTAAAAACCAGTTAATTCTGGTTGTGAAATTTGAAGGCACAATTTCTATAAGGAAACATTGAATGGAAAGCGGCATGCCCCAGACTAGCGATAGACAAGCACGTTCATAGAAACTATTTGTCAAGTCAAAATACTGAAAAAGTAATACAGAATTCCACTGCAGCGCTTCATAGAGAGCAGTGGTGATGAAATAATAATAATGTACCTAATATGTCCACAACTATCACACAACGCCTTCTAGTCCCAAGCTAAGCAGAGCTTGTGTTAAGGGTACTAGACAACTGATAAACATACTTATATATTTCTAAATACATACATATTATAGATAAATTACACCCAGATACAGAACAAATGATCGTGCTCATCACACAAACATTTGTCCTGGGTGGGTATCGAACCCACGACCTCCCGCATAGCAGTCAGGGTCACTAACTACTAGACTGACAGACCAGTCAAAATAAAAAAATAAATAGGTAAAAAAAAATTGCAGAAAATAATGCGGTTGAGTGTTGAACTCGTAATTCAGGACCGTTACCATTATCCCACCATTAGGCTGTGAATTAATTTGGTAGTTAATTAATAGGCTAGCTTAAATAATCGTAACATAAAGTTAGTTTACGAACAAGAATCCATTACGTCCATCGACTTATACCTATACTAGCGAATAGCGATAGACAAGCACGTTCATGGAAACTATTTGCCAAAATACTGAAAAGTTAGTACAAAAGTCCGCTGCAGCGCTTCATTAGCATTAATTAAATAAAATTGCAAACTAGCTTCAATTTTGACATTTCAAAAGTGCCTGTAAATGGTCTATTTGAAATAAATGAGTTTGACTTTGACTTTGATTATGTCGTCTAACAACACTTTTAAACCTTACAACTCTCTCACGCTGCTGACTGAGTGAACGTCAAAACTAGGTACACTAATGTCATCAATGTAAAGGTGTATGGCCTGCAGATCACCTAAGTCAAGTAAAGTGACTGTACAGTACGCCTAATCTAGTGCGTAGTACTTATTATATTGATGCCCAGAAGCAAAAATCCAAAAATATGTCCTCTACCAACCCGCACAGAGTCAGCGTCCCCAAGCAAGCAAAGTTTTTGATTTTGTGGGAAGTCTTTAAATTATATACTACTCCCATCTGTCAGACTTTTACTGATTAAACGTGTGTCGTTCACTTGGCCTAAGCGTTACAAGGCTACGGATTTTATTTTACAAATGTTCTAGCAGCATCCAAGTCCAGTTATACCTCACTAGTAATTTTTTATTCATCCTTAAGTCCAGGGACAATTCCCCAGTGCTGTGATCATTTACATACAAGTTTTTAATAATAATATTTTTTCATACCAAGATTTTATACCGCGGTATATACCTATATAATTAAAACTCGTCAATATCAATCACACGAGCCCAAACTCGATGGGGTTGTGTCGTTTAATTACAGATTTCCTATGATCACCTTCCGGTTCCATCAGATTAACTCTACGACGTAATAATTGACAAATGCTTGCAAAATTTCAGCTTAATCAGTAACTGGGAAGTGGATCAAATTTAATTTACAAGATTTGATACACAAACATCGGGATAGGTGACACTAATAACTTGTAAAAAAAAAGGATATTGGAGGGAACTGCTAAACTTTTGTAAGTTGGCAGCACTGTCTTTTACAACAGTCAGTCACGATTCCAATTATGAATTTTTCATTCATGTCTACAGATTTTATATAAAAAAAAAAACTATTAGCATCATAATACCTAAAATTCCCGGAAATAAACTCAGAAATTGATACTAAGCAATCATTTTAATTGACCAAAACGTACAAATAATATTCAGTCATCATTATTATGACACGACTTCCTTTAAAATTAAACTAACAAAAAATACCTCTGAATGGATTGAAATTCACATCATAATAATATCATGGGTCGCCGAATGCAATCATGGAGCGAAAAGATATTTTATCTGATAACAAAATGAAGGTTGGATATAACAATATAATATTTAAATGCATCAAAAATTATATTTTTATTTATTAACTTATTATTCTGTTCGGAAAATGGCATTGTTTCGTAATGTTGGTAACAATAGGAATCAGGTGATCGTTTAAAAAAGGAATGGTTACACGGGTGTTTTTTTTATTTTTTTGTGGTGTTTGAAAGTCATCTAATGATATTGGGCGGAGCGGGAGATAATGTCTGTTTTTAACTGACTAAATAAACCAATCCGTTCCTTCTTAGCCCTTCATAACGGGGCCGGACCTTCCTTTTAGAATCTGGTTCTTGGCCCCAGTAGGCTTCGGCTCTGCTCTACGGTTCCTGACAACTCCTTGAGACGCCCGGGAAAAGTCCGTAAAAAAAAGCCGTCATATGGGCTCGATCCGGATGGCTATCGGACGGTCGGACGGCTAGCTTGCTCGCTGTCCGCAAATCCGTTCCTACAGTGGCAGTGGCTGGAAATCGGGATCGGAATCCCGACGGCGACTGAGGCGTTAGAACCGTTAATGGATACAAAGATGTTGCCAGTTAAGGAAAATTAAATTATTAAAAGTATCTGTGAAATTATAATCTACACTAATATAATAAAGAGGTAAAGTTTGTTTTTTTGTTTGTAGGGGGTAATCTCTGGAACTACTGGTCCGATTGGGAAAAATTAAGCAACAATAGAAAGCTGCTTTGCTCCTGAGTGACATAGGCTATATTTTATGCACGCGGGCGAAGCCGCTGGGAAAATCTAGTCTTTAATATAAAACCTGAATAAAATAATTGCGATAGCGAACAAATCGTTTCTCGCATGAAATCTTCCATTTTGACCTAAAGATTGTACCTAATCCGCTAATTAATTATTGATAGCATTAAGTACTTAATTAATAAATGATAATCTCATACAACTCACATGTTTTTGATAACTCATGGCCTCTGTATTTGTTTTTTGCGGGAATCGAACCGGCGACACGCTATGCAGGAGTCAATTGCTCAAGTTCTGTACAACCGAGTCACAGAACATGAAAACATTATATGTATAATACAATTGTGTTATAAACAGGCTGGTCATTAAGGCGCTGTAAGCAGCAAATCTTTAGATAATTCCGGGTGGTGCATCGCTGCGAACAAATAAGGTTGAAAATGGCTATACGTTTGAATCTCGTGTCCGCTAATATGAAGGATTTTTCGCAGTTTTTTATCTATCTATCTATATATATAAAAATCAATTGCTGTTCGTTAGTCTCGCTAAAACTCGAGAACGGCTGAACGGATTTATCTTATCTTGGTCTTGAATTATTCGTGGAGGTCTAGGGAAGGTTTAAAAGGTGAGAAAAATTCGAATAGTAGGGTAGAGTAGGGTAGAGTAGGGTAGAGTAGGGTAGAGTAGGGTAGAGTAGGGTAGAGTAGGGTAGAGTAGGGTAGAGTAGGGTAGAGTAGGGTAGAGTAGGGTAGAGTAGGGTAGAGTAGGGTAGAGTAGGGTAGAGTAGGGTAGAGTAGGGTAGAGTAGGGTAGAGTAGGGTAGAGTAGGGTAGAGTAGGGTAGAGTAGGGTAGAGTAGGGTAGAGTAGGGTAGAGTAGGGTAGAGTAGGGTAGAGTAGGGTAGAGTAGGGTAGAGTAGGGTAGAGTAGGGTAGAGTAGGGTAGAGTAGGGTAGAGTAGGGTAGAGTAGGGTAGAGTAGGGTAGAGTAGGGTAGAGTAGGGTAGAGTAGAATAATCTGTTGCCGGGAGCGAAGCCGCGGGCAAAAGCTAGTTATTTATAAAAAAAGTACAACGATTTGTTAAAATATTTTTACATTTCTCTTTAGTTGGTTAAATTTCCATTTTGGTAGTTACAAATAAAATAATAGTTATCACTCAAAATACTGAGTATTTCGAGATTACTTTCTTGCGATTTTTTTTCTCAAAATTCTGAGTTAGTTTTAGAAAATGTTTTTGCATAAGTCTTTTACTTATATATTAGACTATACACTGTATTTTTTTTGGTGTTTGTACTGTGTAGCAATACGACTAACTTCGCAACGAAAAAGAGGACGTTTTTTTAGTTTCTGTGTTTCCTGTTAGATATAACCTAGGGAAAATACGGGCTTATGGACGGTGAGAAATGGGTTGCTCGCCTAGAGGAGTTGTCAGCAAATGAAGAGGCCCAACTTCAGAGCCGAGGATTGAGGCCTCGATCCGGTTTCTAAAAGGAAGGACCCTTGTATGAAGGCTCAGAAGGAAAGGGGGTGGTCGTTTAGTCAGTAACAGTCTGACACTGTTTTCCGCACCGACCAAGGGCGGGATTCGTCATTAGATGAAGTTTACCACTACACCGTTAAATTTTAGTCGTTTTAATCCCGAAGAGGGTCGATCCAGTACATGAAACACTATCGATTTGTGTAGATAAAATAAAGAAATAAAGTACTTTTTTTCTTAATCTCTTGTTGATATACGCATTTACATTTATGAAATTAATTTCTTTAAGTAAACGAGTCATTGACCTTGTAGGTAGTTGTCGGTCGTTGCGTACTAACTACCTACAGGTCATTGAACTCGCCCAGCTGACGTTTACTTAAAGAAATTAGTTTAGTACATGCGTAAATTAATTCGAGTTTTAAAAAAAAGTACTTTGTTTTTTTATTCTAACTTTACCAATCGATAGTGTTTCATGTACTGAATCGATCCTCCAAGGGATTAAAACGATCAAGATTTTTCAGTGTATAAAAAAACCTATGGTAAATAATTATGTTGAACCCATTGCTATGGTTACGCGCATATCCTACTTCGATTGAGACTCGAAAATCGTTACTATGTATTCAAGGTCGACCGCCATGTTGGTTCTACATGTGTGCTGAGGATTATAAATACTTGATAATATTTTCTTTATCTGTTGCAATTGCATTTTGTCAATGCAAAAAATAACACAGGGTAAAATTAATCTGAATGTCAGTATAAAAAATCGAACTTTGCTTCCATGAATAGGGTTGCCACTTTTTTTAAGCAGATAAAGTACCTACATTGGTTATCATAGATAAGAAAAAAAGTACATATATTGGTAATAAAATTATGTTTTTTGTAATTGCTATTCATCCCAGAAAAACTCTTTCTATAAATGTTGATGTGGCGGATAAAAATCAATAGCTTTTATATCGATAATACAAGGTGTCATTGACATGTTAACGCAAACGAATACCATGGATCCAGTACATGATTCTGGACCCCCCAGTAGTGGAATTTTTCGTCGGTGTTTTTTCAAAATTTTGTTTTTTTATTTTTTACCTATATAAAATCGTTATTCTAACCAATCCCAATTACATTTTTAGAAAAAAAAGAAAAAATAATAAAAAAAAACTTATAAAAAAATCATCGAGGCAAATAGTCGTTATTCTAATCAAACCCGATGACATTTTTAATTTGAAATGTAATGCACTCATTTTTTCCGCAAAAAATTTTAAATTGACGTTTTTATACTGTTTAATTAAAAAAACGTTAAAAATTCATTAAAAAAAAATGAGAAAGAACCGGCGAAAAATTCCATCACAGGGGAGTCTAGAATCATGTACTGGATCTATGGTATTCGTTTGCGTTAACATGTCTATGACACCCTGTATAAGCGATTTAGCGACTAAACTTTCCAAAATGTCAAAAAAATCAAATCATGCGAAATACTTACAGTATTTTTAAGACCTTCTTTGTTCTCGTAAAATATAGAGTACAATTACCTGAAAAGATAAATGATAAATTATATTTATTTTTGCAAATAGGTTTTCCAAAACACTTTACGAGTAATTTTTTTTTCGTCAGTTTAAACTAGATGAGTCCGGTGTTTCCTAGCTGACTACCATGAGAAGAAACACCGAAACAAACTCAGGGCCAGGGGTCAAAGTCTCTTTTAAAGTCCATACAGCAAACATGTCATAGTCAAATAAATAAAATAAATTACAATACTTTAATATAAAGTACGCGTGACAACCCTATCCACGAACGATTCATCATGACTTAGCGAATTCAGAATCTAAATAAGGATAGATTCTCATTTCTCACGAATAATTAATCTTATCGTGAATCAAATGCACCTAAAGTACTAAGAAAATTTGACGAAAATAAAATAAATATTATAAACTAGCGACCCGCCCCAGCTTCGCTCGGGTAATGATATTGAATATATATATTATTATGCATGTAATACACACTATTAAAAAAAAACCGCATCAAAATCCGTTGCGTACTTTTAAAGATCTAAGCATACATAGGGACAGCGGTAAGGAACTTTGTTTTATACCATGTAATGTATAATAGTACATTGTTATACGAGGGATGAAAGAAAGTTATTTAGTCCCGAGAAATTTCTTGGCGACCGAGCGACAGCGAGGTCGCTAATAGTTCGAGGGACTAAATAACTCTTGAACCCGAGGTAAACACTGTGCTTTTCATTACGAATACGAGGAAAATAAAAATAATAAAAACCTGAGTCGTCGTCAAAGGTCTTCGTATGTTTATAGGTAGATATATTTCTTTTGATTTAGGCGGTAAGCGATTTTCTCCTCTTCAGAATCTTGCGTTAAATTTATAACTGAAGCTGATGAACTTATCGTGTTAATAAAATATTCTTGTAACAGAGATTTAGCAAAATGTAAACAAAACTTTAGACCTCGAAAAAAAAACAAGGAAGATCAAATCGGCCACAGATTATAGAGAGACTACCATTTACCCGCCAGTTTTTTTTTTAGTGATCGGCTCCCTGGCTTTTCAGTCAATATTTTTCATTTTGTCATTGTAAAAATGGGTCAAATATATATTAGTTTTAATGAAATAGTTGAAAGTAAATTAAAATAAAGTCATTAAAAAAAAAGTATTCTTAAATTATTTCTATTTTTATGTTATTTCAATTGTACTGGCAGTATATAAATTCGGGTCACGATTCAATAGAAATGTCAAAATAGAATTAGTTTATTTTTTAATATTTGCTGTCTAAATATTAAAAAAACAACTGTCAGTTGTAAAGTAAAACTCCCTAGGGAGTAAAAGTACTTCTTCCAACCCTGTCCGCAGGCATCTTTACACCTACTTTCAGAGTATGAGTAATGAAAATATATAGTAACTTTATTATTACCTAGTTTCATTTATTATATTTCAATAATAAACTGTACAGTTCGGCCGTCGGATCTTGGCGAGTCTGAAGTTAGGTTCTGCGAATTTTAGCACCTGAAAACTCGTACAAAAATTATGGATTTATAAAAGAATAAAGGCCAATAACAGTTTTGAACAGCAATAACAACTGCAAATGGCATTTATTTGTTTAAACCATCTATTTTTTTACGAGTTTTCAAGCGCTAAAATTCGCAGAGCCTAACTTCAGACTCGCTTGCATTTCAAAAATCGAAACTAGCGGCGCCAACATACGCCATTCATGCCATTTCATGTCCAATACCCAGTTCACATAAGTTGGCCAAAGATGGCGCGGTGGTTGGCCAACGTTGGGCCCACGTGTAAACGCAGCTTTAAATAAATAATTATCGCAGGACTGTGCTATATTTATCGTGACTATCGGGACTGGAATAGTTTGCCGGCGGCTGCAGTCTTTCCGTCCGAATATAATTTAGGTGTCTTCAAGGCTAGAGTAAATAGGCTTCTAATAAACTAGTGCGCCTTACTATCAACGATTGCATCACTGCTTACCATCATGTGGGATCGCAGTCAAGCACTAGTTTATTGCAATAAAAAAAAAATCGCACTAAGCCACTGGCTGAACGAACTCAATGAATTATACCTTGTAATCTTTTTTTAGCATTTTATGGCATCTTGTCAAACTTGAAGAAAGTCATTCTTTGCGTTCCAAATACGAATAGAAAAGTGATGAAAATACGAATAGAAAAGTCAAATGTTGAATGAAAAGTAAGATTTTATTGGAGTATCAATAGAGGTTTTTTTGCTATAAATTACTTAATTTTAAGTCTTAGTCATTTAATAGTTTTTCAAACTATTAAATGTCAGTGTTGCATATTATTTTTACATTTACTGCCATTAATTAAGCATAAAGAGAGCATACAGTTATTTCAGTTTTAAATAGTCCGTTTATCGATGAAAGCTAAAGGGCGGTAACTAATGATAAGGGTGAAACCATGGGGAATAGCTAATAAAAAATAATACGAGGAAAAAAGCGTGACTTTGCGTGTATATCTTCTCCAACCAACTTTATTCTTTTATCAATCAGTCTTTATTTGTCAAATATCAAATCAAATAATTTCTCATAAAATTATTCCAAACACAATAATTTATAGCATGCAATATAAATAAAAATCTGATTACATAAACTTGACACGTACCAATTACACACCAATAAATAGTGTTTTTGTCGTAGTTGAGCTACCGTGACTTAAATTACCTAATTATGTTACATAATATTACGTTCAGCTTCTTAGTAGTCTTCATTGATCAACTTTTATGAATACTGACATTTGTCAGAGCTTGCAATAGGTATATAATTCCTTAAAAGACCATCTCTGACATTAATTTGCATGGTTCTCATATGATTAGACCATTACATTACTTATTTATTTTATTTTATTTTGAAAACTTACTGCTAATCGATACAATATGTTTAATTATTATAACAAAGTTTATTGCCAATTACAAGTTTTCACTTATAGTATATAAATGAATAAGTTGAAGAAATCGGTACGTTATGCAAAACAAATACACAGCCCAAGAAATACTTTAACATTTTCAAAGAAATATGTTTGCTGTATGGACTTTAAGAGACTCAAACCTCTGAGTTTGTTTCGGTTTTCTTCTCAGGGTAGTCAGCTAGAAAACACCGACTTTTTCCAGTTTAGTACTGACACGATTTACGTAGGTAAAGAGACTTAAAAGAATCGTTTATCATTCATTTGCTTAAAAAAAAATTACAAAGTCCTAGTAAAGATTTTACACTTTCATCAAAAAATTGGCTGCAGCCTTCTACAGTTTGTCGTAAGCTAAAATTCGCTTTACCAGGTTTTATAATGTAGATATCTAACCACAGTTAGTTAGAACTTTACTGCACTGTATAACATTTCATAATCAGGTCTAGCTACCGTATCTAAGACTCTGCTTTTAGAGATACATACTGGACTACCCCAAGGGTCGATACTGTGCCCACAACTACTTTGTATGGAACTTTGATGTAACTATAGGCAAATAATTAAAAGCAAATGTAAAGCTGTAATTTTAAGTTCCTAATACACCAAGTTGTGTTTATAGTGTACCTACAATAAAGAGTATATTTATCTCTCTATCTTGGGTACCATGTTTAGTTTTTAGGTTACTCGTATTATAATAACAGCCGGTAACGGTGTTGATGCAGGATAAAGAGCTCTTTTTAAATAGATAGTATATATATTCGACAACTATCACACAACGCCGTCTAGTCTCAAGCTAAGCAGAGCTTGTGTTATGAGTACTAGACAACTGATAAACATACTTATATATTTCTAAATACATACATACTATAGATAAATTACACCCAGACACAGAACAAATGATCGTGCTCATCACACAAACATTTGTCCTGGGTGGGAATCGAACCCACGACCTCTGGCATAGCAGTCAGGGTCACTAACTACTAGGCTGACAGGCTAGTCATAGTGCAAGAGCATCAATCAACTCGCTTCCTCAAGGTGAGTTAATCTGGAGTCAATCTCCAACCATAATTAATATACCAATATAATATTATTTAACATTTAAACTAAATTCCTTATCGTATACTATCCATATGTAACAGATTTATTTAAATCACTACATAATTATCGTATAGTATATGCTGATTAGAATCTGGAAGAAACTTAATCAATGAGACCTATAACTAATTAATAGATACTATATTAATATGAAGGTTACGGTTTGTAGGGAACCTTTAAATACAATATAATCGTTTTTGTGACGGGAAATCATCACATAACTTTCCTTGCAGAAGCAAGGGGGCACGATAGGTTGCTACTTACTAAAACCCAACAGTGTAATCTGTTCCTTTATTGACTCTTTGTATTCTAAGGCTAGGGTAATTCTTTCGAAGTTTCCGTAGCCCTAGAAGGCATCGCATCGGCCGATTCCGATATTATATAGGATGCATTTGGGAGAATATACGCAGGAATTACATGACTTGGTTCCGCCGTCACCGTTCTACTACTGGACAACCCGACGTATGGCTAATGTCTACCTTTACGTTGTTAAATTCTTGAGCTCCAAGCGCCGGCGTTCGCACATCTATTGTCTTTCTATTATGTCTCTAATTACGGTATACCAATGACACCTCTGCGGTGCGAAACTCCAGATTAAGCATTCACCTCATCATTTATACCGCGTATATCGAAGAATTCTAGCAATTCTTCCTCGTTCGATTAGACTACGATGTCAAGAGTGAACTGGCTCATAATAAACTAGTACGCCTCACCATCAACGATTTCATCACTGCTTACCATCAGAGATCGCAGTCAAGCACTAGCTTATATGATGTAAAAAACGAGCCCCGTTCAGAAACCTGTTCAGCCGTAGAGGACAATGCTACAGTGATAAGCTATCACAGGTCAGATGACGGTACGATAACGTTATCTATGCTCACATGTACCGGCTATCTAGTATTGACAACACGTTTTTATGCTTTGAGGCCTTCTTTATAGTGTGTGAAACATGAACTATCCATCTGATCAACATTCTAATAATAATTTATGAAGAAGTCGAAAATCATCATCATCAACCTAGCGCCCGTCCCGGTTGCTAACTTGGCTTTCACCTCGGTGCCCGGGGTCCGCTTTCCTGCATAGTCGCCTCCACTTCGCTCGGTCTTTTGCGTCCTCTGCCTTAAGCCCATTAGCACGCATATCGTCCCTTACGTCGGTCCAACGCCTCTTAGGCCTACCTCGTTTTCCGGGTCCCGGCGGAGTAGGAAGAAGTCATAATCATGATATACCTAGACCAAGATTTAACTAATGGTAAAATTCGTTAATAAAATTGTTTTCTAAGACAAGGTAAATAGTTTGAGATTTTTCCTAACTGAGCTTGCAAAGTACTAGTCAATACAATAATAGTATATTTTTGTATAAATTTGAAACCTGTATAAAACTAATTTGCTTCAATTAGTTAAACCTATCGACAGAAAATAATTTTAATTGAAAATTTTGGTAATCAAACGAACCCAAATCGAAGAGGTTGTATTGTTTTAAAGTTAAGTTCCTATGGCCACCTTCCAGCTCCCTTATCAGATCAGCTCCATGTCATCATAATATTGCATTGTCACGCTATTTAGGTACACATGCATGCAAAATTTCAGCTCAATCGGTAACCGGGAAGTGGATTAAATTTAATTCGCAAGATTTAGTCTCAAATATCGAACATGTGAAACTAATATAGCGATTGTAAAAAGACCCTTATTTGTTGTCAAAGGTCCCTCGCTAGCGCAAGGCCCCTTAGGGTTCGAGTACGACGGGCCTCTTTGCCCACGCCTGGCTACGCTACTATATCCTACTTCAATTTATAATCCTCTTTTATAGTTAGGAGTGCCTCCTTCAACTCTAGCTCATCATAATCGAATAGCGTCACGGTTCGTGAGTACGAAGACAAGGCAGTAATTAAAAACATCTAATGAGATGATTTCATTATATTGTACTCAGTTTTATTAACTAGCATTAAAACAAGACTGAAAATTTATTTGATGTTGATTTTATTTGGCTTTAATATCTAGTAAATTCTCATTTGCGTCACATTTTTTTTAGTCTGGTCAGTTTTTGCAAAATATGTTTTATCTCTGATAGTTTTATAGGTGAAACGCATGTCACAAAAAGAGTTTTGAGTTTACATGTAGATGGATGGAGAGGAAGAGGGAGGCCGAAGAAGAGATGGATGGATTGTGTGAGGAGTGATATGAAAGAAAAGGGAGTTAGTGATAGTGTGACAGGACAGAGTAGAAGAAAAAAATATGTTGCACCGACCCCAAGTAACATGGGATAAGGGTAGGATGATGATGAGTTTTATAGGTAGTGGATACTTTTTAGTTTATATGTTTGATGGGCTCGCGCTTCACCAATCTCATCTAATGGTAAGCAACGATGTGGTCGACGATGGAGCATATAAGCATAAAAGTGATCTATCTATTCACTCTTGCTTAGAGACCCGGTTATAGCTATTAATAGGAAACACAAAGCGCGGCAAGGAATTCCACTCTTTACGTATCCAAAGTGTGTGACTATTTAATTTTTTTTGTAATTTCAAGAGCAGACCACGATGCACTAACTCTTATCTCAATTTATGTATTTGAAAACGGCCCATTAAGCCCATTTTTTTTTCATACGTATGGACTTACTATTCTGCTGAATTAATTCAATTTAAACAACAATTTAAAAAAAAAATCAGTGATAGTTTGTCAAACACAATATCTTTCAATGTATCGAGAATCACTTTCACATTTTTTAAATTAAGAAGAAAAATACCAATACCAACCAAATAGAAAACAAATCGAGCCTCGTCCGTCACTATCCAGTGACTAGCGCGAGTAAATAAGCAGAGTGCAGTGTTTACTAACTACATAGTTGAGTTTAACTGTACTCGCAGCTTTGTTTCTAAGATCTTGCAAAGAAAAGCATACAGTACATCGACTGGGTTACTTGTTATGTTTTCTTACACAGAAAACGGGTAAGTATAATATTTATTCTACCTATGTTCTTGTTATTTGTCTAGCTTCATCCATGTTTTTTGGTTTTTGTTTTACCATAACTCGTTGACATATTTACCTATCGTTAGAACGATAAGTAAAAAATTAAATATATCTATGATGCAGCTATAATGATTCCAGTGCCATAAATACACAGTACAATCAATTCATTTTATCGATTACCATATTATTTTTATTGCTTCTTATTATATTCCCTGTATAGCATCACAAACAGTTCTCTTTAAAAGTTGTAAAAACCTGTTAGATTATTGAGAGAATATGAGTTCCCGGTATCGGATGGCAGATAGCCACAATCGGGTATCATGATTGCCAGCTCAGATAGGCCGGATAAAGTAGTAAGGAACGGGACAACAGTACAGTTATGGGGAACTGTAAACGAGGCATAAGTATTTTTTTTTATAGCGAACGTGCTGGCTACATAGCACATTGGGATATTTGTGTTGTGGAGACTTTAGAACCATCTTTATACAATCTTTTTTTTTCATATCTTATTTCACCTTACGTTTCATGAATGTTTTGTCGGTTTTATTTGTTTGTGCAGATAGACAGACTAGGTAATTCTTTTCTATTTGCGGTTTTTCATAAAGTTACTTTTAAACGTAAAAGCTGGCTCTAGATCAGCACTGTATGTGAATGTGTTTCAATCTAGTCCAGCAATTATTTACCTTGATTCTGTGCTGTTTCAGCGCCGCAATCCAGTGATTCTGGCACCAGCTACACCAGCGCCAGACTACCGCTACCATGGACACCAGTGTCCTCTTGGAGTTAATAGATATGAGTGATTCAAAAGGAACGCTTATGTGGATATTTCATGCATAATATATTCAATATCAGTACCCGTGCGAAGCTGGGGCGGGTCGCTAACTCGCTATTTAATTAATAAATTAGAAAACTAATTGTTTTTTTTTTTGTTGATACACTTGTCCACTACCTCCTGATCCCTACCCCTACGTTATATCTATCAGGAAACACAAACGCCAGCTTATGTTAAATAATATAAAAATGAATCGCAAAATGTGTTGGTAAGCGCAAAACTCGAGAATAACTGAACCGATTTCGCTGATTCTTTTTTTGTTGCGTTTTATTGTTAGGAGAAGGTTCTTATGAAGAAAAAAAAATAGGGTATAATAGGGTAGAGTTGGTTAGAGTAGTCAGTTCACGGGAGCGAAGCCACGGGCAAAAGCTAGTGTTAAATAATAATTTACACATGTATGATTGTGCGTACTATTCTCTGCAGTTTAAATAGGAAACACCTTTATCAAGTGTAAAAAAAACTTGTAGGTTTGTATGCAATGTAGTTAAGCGTCTATGGCAATCGAAAATTAATGCCTACTTGTTTAAAACATCATCTATTGGTCTTTGGTTAGTGTTGACGTGCTAATTAGTAGTCTCTGGGCCGTGGACAACTGAAAAGCCTTGTAGCTAGGGTTGCCTACTGGTTTTGAAGAAAAATCAAATCAATCGTTATATTTCAAGTAAACCAGGCACTTTTGAAAGGTTCTGTCTGTCTGTCCGAAAAAAAATACACCGTGAAATTTAAATGCTTGTTTTCCCGCGGCAGAATGACTTGCCATAAGGAGTACTTTTGAAGCATACAATAAAAATAAAAAAAATAAAAAGTTTTTTTTTATAAATAATTATTAAAAATATTTATCAACTCAAAAAAGCGAAAACAATAGTAACATTAGACGTAATTTGTAGGTACCTACTACTAGAGTCGCATGAGCAGCACGCCGTCAGAGGAAACCGATTCATTAAATATTTAAACCAAAATAAGCTCTCGCACGTTGTGATACGTCATAATTAGCTTGCACTCTACAGGTCCACTTTTGTTTTTAATATTTTATTTTTTTATCAAACGTTTGTATTACCAAGACACAACCATTTCGCTGAGGGAAAACAACCATTAAAATTTCACGGTGTATACTAACTGCACATTCCAAAGCGTAGATCTCTATGGAGAATGTGCAAAGAAAATACAGAGAGAGGAGGAAGAGGTGAGGAGACTCTTTAAAAATAACGTACTTACCTCATGTTTCAGATTTTATAAAAAGTATTTGAAAGAAAAAAGTATTATAATATTAGTAAATGTTTGTTTCTCGAAACAGTGGTTTCTCAGTGGTAACTGCCTCGACTTACCAGTTAGGTCGCTGTTTCAAACGTGAAGATTGAAAATCTAATAATATCATTTTTTTAAAGCAAAAGTTATATTCCGCAAAGATCACACAAAAATATAAGTAAAATATTTATAAAAATAAATTAAAATAAGTAGATAATTATAAAGTGTGGTTGTCAACCCTACCAGTAGCTTTATAATATCCTTATAGAAATGACGTGTTTCTTTGTACTTCAGGAAGTAATTCTACCAATGGTAATCTTTCAGCTACAGTGTTACAGGCATCGTTTGGCGCGTAGCCAATGTTGCTACTAATAAAAATAAATAAAATTATCTTTATTTCTATGAGTAGTTTAGTACTATTTGCTTCACTTCGTCACTTAGTTTTATACAAGGAAACAATGTTATTCAAGAAAAACTAATACAGGCTACATTTTTATGGTAGGTAAAAATCATCGAATGACGAATCTCACCCTTGGGTGGAGCGGGAAACCGTGTCAGACTTTTACTGACTAAACAACCTACCCCGTTGCTTAGTCAGTAAAAGTCTTAAACGAGTTACCCTTTGCTCGCCGTCCGCAAGCTCGCGAATACAGGCTACCTAAATTAGTAAACTAATTATTGTAAATTTATTTTGTATCTATGTTATTGTTAGATACTATTGCTAATGACACCATAATTATGACGATATTATTGTTCTTTTTCAATACGATTTGCACGGTCAATATATACTTCGTTTTTTAATTCTAGACTACGATTTGACAACTCAGAATGTCACACTCTAGAAATATATTCCCAATTTTCTGGAGTTTGACATTTTACGTTGTCAAGTCGTAGTCTAGGATTAAAAAACGGACTATAACAATATGTTTACTAACATTACAGAGCTCTTTAACAATGTAGTTTGGACGCCAAGAAAACCCATATACTTAACAGTTATTTTTTTGTGATGGAACGTCAAATAACTCCCCCCCCTCTCAGGGTGGAACCAGATGCGTAACGTGGACTAGTTTAGCAAGGGCGAAGGCACATTAGCGAGGTAATTTTCTTTTATGAATTCGCCAACAAGACAACCCTGTCCAGAACAACAGTGTCGCAAGCGCACTTAGTCGCTTACCATAAGGTAAAAAAATAGTCGAAAGTGCGAAGGTCCAAACAGCCACGTATGGGTGTGTTTCCCGCTCCGTCCAGGGGCAGGATTCGTCATTGGATGATTTTTACCCATCCAGACCAATTAGTTGAGCATTAACAAATGATTAGGTATATACTTATATGCAACGCCTTTCTCTCTTCTAACTTACTATTTGCTGTGCCCATCAGGGTCCACGATTGCTACCATGTTATTTATATTACCATCAGATCTTTACATTGTGGATTTGCAGTAAAGAATATGAATATAATTCATTAAAACTAACCGTGATCCAGCCACAATCAACGATTCTATGAAAATTCTTAATTCAAACATTTACATTAAGGTCATAGGAACAACTTGTGGGACCGACATACAGACGCGTAAAAACCATTACCCTCCTTTTGGTTGCCAAAGTCGAGTAAGTAATGCGGATCACTTTCAAACCTTACGTGGTGTGTAGCCTTGTAAACATGTAATTACATGGATTAATGGCGACGCGGCAAATAAGTTGAAACATTACAACCTATAATAACAGATTTTCGAGCCTCAAGTCCGGGAAAACGCGTAACCATATTAAATGTTTCAACTCACATATTTGACGCGTACTTACTACTAGCTTTTGCCCGCGGCTTCGCCCGCGTGGTATTGGTGTTGGGGTTTCCGGGATAACAAGCAGCCTATGTCCTATTCCAGAGTGTATCCTATGCCTGTGCCAAATTTCATCCAGATCCGCCCAGCCGTTTTGGCGTGATTGAGTAACAAACATCCAAACATCTTAACTTTCGCATTTATAATATTAGTAAGATGGATTAATGGCGACGCGGCAAATAAGTTGAAACATTACAACCGATTATAGCCGATTTTCGAGTCTTAAGCGAAGTGGGGGGACGCGCGTAACAATATTTTATGTTTCAACTTACATATTTGCCGCGTACCTACTAGGTATGGATTATAAGGACGATCTACCTAAATAGGTACAGTGCGGCCATTTGGATCTTGGCGAGACTGAACTACTAGGGGCTTAGACAAAGTCACATTCTCACTAACGATAACGAAATTCGAAACTCCGAAATGTGTGGAACTGACATATGCCTTCGAAAAGTCACGTGGTCAAACGTTTTCGATTCGCTAATTGTAAGTAGTTGTTTATACGTCAAATTTGACGTTTTAATTCGATAACCATAGCCAAGAAGTTGTTATTTTATCGAACCAACACTTCGACTTATCGATATGTTAGTCGATGTCACTTTGTCTACCATTTTGTGGTCGACATCGTTTAGGCGAAATCGAACTTAGAAATGGATTCGACACGGAGCGATTGCCACTTGTCTAGGGCCCCTGAAGTTAAGCTCTGCGAATTTTAGCGTCTGAAAACTCCTACAAAAATAAAGGTTAAAAAAAATGCCAATAACAGTTTTCAACAGCAATAAGAAACATCCCACCCCGTTCCTTTTTTTTGCCTTTGCCTTTCGCACTGGGGCCAAGCCTTCCTTTCTTTCCGATCCTTCTAGTCCCTATGGGTTTGCTGACAACTCCTTGAGGCGCGCGGGAACAGTGCGCGCCGTGGAATGGTTTTAATCGTTAAGTTTTTTGTTAATTATTATGATGATCATAATATGTTTTGGGCTAGAAATAGAAAAATCGCGTCATTTCGTGTAGGCGTCGAAAGCTTAATGGACTAATACAAGTGGAATCATTATTTTAATCAATGGTGAACTAATATGGATGGACTCTCTGCCGCCCGCGTAAAATATAAAGTCTAATAAAATATAAACCTAATAGTATCTATCTCATTTCTCACTTGTGTTTTCAATTTTATATTGTTTTGTTATTTTTTATTTATTTAACAAATATTGTCTTAAGTTTTATAGGTACAAGCACAGATTACTAAATAGTTACGTACAAGCACTTACAGATACAGCTTGATAATAAAATTCCATATAGAGAACATTCTGTATCTGAACAAGATAGCTAGTAATTTGTGGTAGGTATGTACAAATTTTATTTTATAATGGACTGTTAATATTTACCAAATAGTTTTATTTATGTATTTTATGTAATACAATTATACCTTAAATACCTACACACAAAATTAACAGAGTTTTAGGTAAATATTAAGAATAAATAAAACATTAAGTTTAACACCAGTTTACTAGTTTAAAACCAGCCACAGGAATGCCAGTTCTCTTACGGAAATGAAACCATCATAGATTCCATTCCACCATGTTAGTTTAATTCTAATATCTATTAAAAAATAACAGGTTTTTTATCGATGTTATTTTTAGTTCGTTCTTATTATAATTAGCGACGTTACAACAAGTTTCCTAATTACTAAGCAATGATAAAAAAAGTTTATTTTTATTATCTCTGAAAGTAGAAAAAAGTTACACTATTGTCAAGAGTCATTCATAAGCAAAAGTGATAAATATTGATTTTGACGTTTCGAGTGTTGCGTGACTTTTTTCTATTTTTTTTTTAATATGGCAACCTGTTTTTAACACTACCGCTAGTTTCCAGTCTTAAGAGTTGCAATAAATTATGCATATTTCATAAATTCTTTTCTTTCTTTTTGGAAATTTACATTTTGAATTTTTGCAACTAATAAAACATATGATTGGATTTTGTAATTTAAGATGGCAAAATGACAGAACCATAGATAGACAGAACCAACAAATGTTTACCTCTCAAAATATTTATTTTTATTGCTATACAAAATAATACTTTTAATATTTGTAAATAACAATAATAAACACATTCTTGTACACTTGAAAGGTCAAAATTGAGAACTTGATCTGTTTGTTTTTTTAACGGAAGCCTTCATTAGGCTTCTGTTATTTTAAACAGCAGTTGATTTCGAAACAAAATGACGGAATAACAAACATTGTCAAGATGATTAAATTAATTCTAATAGATCTGGAATTAATTTATATTTATTTTTATTTTAAATCCATTTACATAAGACTAAGGGAGATGTTATTTGATGACTTCTCACGTCAAAAAAAGGGTCACTATTTTTTTTAAGTTTGTCTCAACTCAGTTGATTGACTGATTGATCCGTTTACATTTGATAAAGACCTGGTATTGAGTTTTACAGGCCCATAGTTTATTTGACATCCGGCAAAGGGTTGTCCATTAAATATGTGAGGGGTTAAGTAGGTGCTCAAAAAATGGCCTAACCCACCTCACGTAATTAATGAATGCTCCCTAACCATTGGGTGTCTATGCCAAACTTAATGTTGAATTTCATATTACTCAATTTCTTACACTTATCGGTTTGTGAGCTTATCAGCGTGTAATCATCTTTAATCAAATTAAATTAAATATTGTCTACATTTTGACTTTACTATTTCTTTTGCACATCAATAAATAAAAAACCTAGACCATTAATCTTAACTGTCAACTCGTTGTGTTAGTCCAAAAAATAAATCACCACAAATGCATTAATTATTCAAAGAAAATATTGTCATCCTTGTCACACACTAACAAATTTAATATGCTAGAAAAGGACAGAACTACTTAATTAAACATTCAGTACTGTGTTTGATGTTTAAATAAATCAGGGAATATTCATGTTGTAAAACGTGATCGCAATACTCCATTCAGTTTATTTCGTGTGTTAAATAGTAATAATTAGTATTAAATAGAAACGTCATACGTCAATGGACTTTGACGTGAAATTAGTAATTCTGTTAAGGAATAAACCTTCGTTTTCTAATTCTATGACAGTTTTATTAAAATTTACTATACGTGGGACGCATTTGAGAAAGATAATACTTATGTGAAAGTGTTGTAAGCTGAGGCCAAAGGTGGCATTGGGACGTTTAAGAATTAACAAACGATGAGAAACTTAGGTTTGTCGAAACATTTGTTTAGCGTCATGGTGCAATCGTATGATTTATCATTTTGGTTGATCTGCTGTACGTATAGTATGACAAAAACGAAACTTTAAGACAAGACATCGTTTCATAAAATGGCTTTCATGACAGCTGGTTTTACGACACTTCAATCTTACCTTCTTACGTATAAATAACAAACTTCAACTGAGTACCTAACAATTTAAGTAAGTATTTATGTTAAACTAACTTCAGATCTTTGGCTATGTAAAAATAGGTGCACCATACAAACTTTATCACTCCTTTAGGTGTAGAATTTCGAAAAATGCTTTCTTGTCGGATGCCTACGTCATACAAAGAACATACCCTACTAGTTTCAGGTCTTTACGATCAGCGGTTTAGGCTGCGCATCCGTCAGTAATTCAGAACAGCATTTTATAATTATATGTTAAAATTAGATATGGTCCAATAATCAAGTGAAGTTCGAAAAAACGGCTAGGAAAATCATGAAAATGCCTGCCTATACCTATATTCATAATCTTCTACTGTTATCATGTATACAAAAAAAATAATAACCCATCAAAGGTAAATAGAATTTTGTTTTTTTTTTTTATTTTGCTGAACTCACGATTGGTAAAATACGACGTGAGTGCGACTGGTAAGGCAACGATATCCCAGTTATAAAATAAAAAAATAAAAGTCTAAAAAGTATAAGACTTTTAGTACCTACCATAAATAAATACACGTGATCTTATGTAAGGAGGAGAAAGTAAGTCTACAACCCCAACATGTATCACCACCCCGCGGGGGAGCAAAGATTAAAAAATTGGCAAAAGAACATCACGTGATTAATGAATGAGCCCTAAAAAATATTGGCCTGCATTTTATCTCTGTATTTTAATAAGTAGTAAGAATTTTTTTTTTCAACCATCTCTGACGATAGTAGTTGAAATCTTTATAATAAATAGCATCATTAAGACGGTGTGAAAACCAAATGACGTCATTAAAACTATTTAAATTATAAAGACTCTCATTTAAATCGCAAATTAAATGCATTACTCCAGATCATTCGAGACTTATTTACAATTAAATAGGTATCTACTTTATTTCGTCACTTTCTGAGACTTCTCATTTTTTTTAAATGTCGATAGGTTCACGCCTGTTCGCTATCTCACTTTCCCCCCTAGCCAAGTTACAATCGTTTCGTGACGAGTCTTTTTCTACAATCGAAACGCCTCAACGTAATATTAAATCTACACTAATATAGGTAAAAAGTAAAGTAATATAGGTAATTATAGGTAAAGAGGTAAAGTTTGTTTTTTTTTGTTTGTAGGAGGTAATCTCTGGAACTACTGGTCTGCTTGGAAAAATTTTAGCAACAATAGAAAGCTGCTTTACTCCTGAATGACATAGGCTATATTTTATGTACGCGGGCGAAGCCGCTGACAAAAGCTAGTTTATCATAAAACTGCAGGATATAGCGACGAGCATTTCAGAAACGATTACGTTTCCTTCTGTCATTTTGAATGATGTGAACTTGGGTACTAATTTTGTTGAAATGAAGTAATTCCCATACGTTTGATTAGTTGTTTGCTAGCGTTAACTTCAACTTGGCTAGGGGGCAGACGTTATTATCATAAACTGTGACAGACTTCAAGGAAATATCAGCAAACTGTAGAGACCCAGCAGGGTCGAAGCCTTCTGGGGCAAAGCTAATGTGAAAGTGTACCCTAGGGCCCTGGAACGATGGCATAGAAGGAACTGGAGTAGGTTTTTAGTAAGGATTATATACGTTTTTAAATGTAAAAGGTCTCGGCTAATAAGCTTGAGCTAAAGCTGGGGCCATGGATCCGCTTTTGAAAGGAAGATCCGGTCCCGGTATGAAGGACTAAGCAGGAACGGCGCGTGGGTTTTTTAGTGAATAAAAGTTGATACTATCACCCGCTCCAAACAAGGCCGTATCGTTAGATGATTTTCACCTACCACAAAAAAAAATATACCCTAGGGTCAAACACAAATACGACTTCACCGTATTAAATGAGAGATGTTTTTTTTTAAATAGTCTGTGAGTTTAAAAATAGTTGGCAAAGTAAATATCTCGAAAAAAATCAATTTTCATAGTGTTTGTAAACAGGCCAAGCACCTGATATATTACCTATGCGTAATATATTGTAATCTGAATCAAGACCAAAACGTTCGCACGTGGGAATTGAATTTTTGTGTCATGCAGTCTAGTAAAATTGAAATTGACATTCCTACGTATAGAAAGTAAACATACTAATTTCTGCTAGTGGCTTCGACCGTAAAAAGTAGATGTTTGTCACAAGAGACACACTGAAAGACACATGAAAAAAATATACCACGTGTTTTTTTTTTTTATGGTAGGTAAAATCATCTAAAGACAAATCCTGTATACACACCCATGATAAAAATGTATCATGTGTTATTTTTCTATGGTAGGTAAATCATCCAATGACAAATCCCGTCCTTGGGTGGAGCGGAAAATAGTGTCTACGTCTACCTGCTACGTCGCCTTTAGACCAGGGCCAGAGCCTTCCTTTCAGACACGAACCCTTGGCCCCAGTTGACTTCGACCCTTCTGCACCACCCTATCATGATACCATGTGTTACTTTTGGATAAGGTACTCAGGTGTCAAATTACTTCTAAATCTGTTCAGCCGTTTGAGCGTGAAGGCATAACAAACATAAACACATACTTATCATAACTTTCGCCTTTATGTGTGTGTAAAACATTCGAACATTTATTTTTTGAAGTTTACTAAAAATGGCATGTTTGTTAAACTATGGACTAAATTTTCACCACTGCAAGCTATGAGATGGCTAAAAAAAAACCAGCTGATAAACTATAATTCGAATGGGGAATCTGAGGCTAAATTTGTAAAGGGAGCGAGAGGTAGCTTTAAACTATTATATTAATATTACTGACTAAAAATGGCCGTTTTGCGTTATTTCGATATTTTGTTTCCTGCAATTTCGAACAATTCAGACATTACAGTCATAAAATGCCGTTTACCAAACACAAGTTAACAAATCCTACCGTAGTTTCCTTTGAAAAATTAATTTTCTGTTAGTTTTCCTGCCAAACGCTACGTACAAAATATATAGGAAGGTCATTGCCGGGTCATGGGGCTAACTTCTACCTATATATTTTTTTGTAGGTAGCAATTTGGGACCACAACGAATGAGGCACTAAACTGTAGTTACCAAGAAAACTGTATTTATTTTATTTGAAGCCCCAAAATACTACTCAAAATGTAAAACATTTTTATAGGTGGAAATAAGGACCGCGGTCTCACTCCAAAGAACTCCACATCATTACCATACATATTTAAACATATATAAGTTTGTATTTAAAATATATATAAAAGGGGAAACTGACAGACGTATCAACGCACAGTCGAAACTACTGGACCTAGAAGCGTGAAATTTTGCACAAGGCTTCCTTTTATGACGTAGGCGAACACTAAGAAAGGGTTTTTCAAAATTCAGCTCCTAAAGGGATGTAATGGGGGTGTAAATTTTGTATGGAGAATCCTACTTACACGCGGGCGAAGCCGCTGACAGAAGGCTAGTTTAAAATAAAATAAAGCAATTTGAGCAAATAATAATAAGAACATCAACACTTGAAGTTAGGTACATACAAACACTACATCATAGTTGTAATAGAAACCAAGTTTACAATGGTAATATAAATCAGAACCAACTATTGTTGCGACGACCCTCCGACGACAATGAGTTAGCATTCTCTTAACCTTTATATTGTAACAACTTAATATATTTATTTATAAATTATAATACATTTTAATTGCCTGACTTTCAACGTAACGTGTTGTAGGAAAAGTATCAAATAGGTTTGTCCTTCGTGAGTTGCCATTGTTGCCCTGAAACGCAAATGGCAACTCAAGAAGCAAGCGTATCTAGGTGATTTTTAATCAGTTAATTTCCTACAATCTCTAACAATTCCTCCCTTCGCTCCATTCAGAGCAGGATGAGTTATTTAGTAATTTTAACCCCTAAAGAGAAAGAAAGAAAAACAATTCATTTACAGGAAATGAAGCAATTTTGATACTTGCAAATAAAGCCATTTTCAATACACTTACTCGAAAACTGCCACTTATCGCACTATAATTAGGTTCGACATGACACGTATATCACCCGCGTGCTTTTGTTTCATTTATCATACCAAGGGCTTTTTTTTTCCTCCTTGTCGTCACGGTCAAGCGTAATTATTTACTTTTTTTAAAGCAAAGAGTTGCAGATTTTTGAGGTTTTAATATTTAATTAAAATTTAAATCGTGTTTTTAACAGAATACAATAAATAAACAATATTATTTATGCAATAATTTGTTATTAACAACAAATTAACATTTAACTGTGTTCTAAATTCAAAAATATTTGAATTTCTATTCTTAATATTAAGTAGGATGTATAGCGGTTTGATGTCTTTGCTTCTTTTTCATCCTGCAAAGGATAAGCGCGGGAAAAGTCTATAAATAATAGTCTTAATAAGTAACTTATTTATTGGTAGTTGTGAAAAATATGTTGAATGTAAGATATAAGAGATTTTTTTAGACAATAAGCCGCTGCCTTCAGATATTGTGCTTTACTATAGTTTGCTGCAATCGAAATCTAAAATGTACGGCAACTTTGGAAATTTTTCTTCAGTAATAAACAAAAATGCGTCGTAATTTTCAAAGGAAGTAAGTGTATTATAAGTGTTATATGTTCGTAAGTGTATTGAAAAACGTCGTTTGACACACGTGCAGATTCGTCATTGCAGCCCTCGGCTCCATAACACACTCGCCTACGGCTCGTGCGAATTTCGCCTCGTGCGAATTTCGTCGCAATGACAAACTTCCTGCACTTGTATCAAAATGTACTATTTATGAATAATAAACTTGAAATCTGCGTAAAAGTACCGAATGCGCAGCAGAATACTGGCCCCATGCATTACGCGACGAGTTCGCAAATAAAGATTTAGTATCGTTTTTAAAGGTAGTAGTAACTTCAGATAACAAATATCTTTTTTTTTAAACGCTTTATACTTGTGTTTTTTTGTATATTTAAACTAGATGAGACCCATATCTCCTTGATGACTACTCTGAGAAGAAATACCGAAACAAACTCAGGGCTCACAGTTACTTTTGAAGTCCATATACCTAATACCTACACATGTAGGTAAGGCCGAATTTGGTTGATGAGAAAGAACTAGAATTAGTACATACTAATTCTAGTTCTTTCTCATCAACCAAATTCGGCTGCGCAAACCACACATAAGGAAGAGCTACTTCCCATCATTTTCCTCATAGCTGATGTGAATTTCCGCACAAGCCGCTCCGATAATCTTGAGTAAGAAGTATATCTAACATCCGTAATATGAAGGAATTCTTGGAACTTAGCTCCGATAGGCTGAGCTACGTAACATGACTGTCCCGTTTGCTTCTAATATAACTTGATATCTAGAAATTGACGTTCTTAGTCGTTGATGGAATGTCAGACTGTGTCTATAGTACGCGGTAAATAAGTTGAACTCGTTCGTTGGTCCCTCCCGATCCCACTGAGACTCGAAAAACTGTTATATCTAGTATACTATACTGCATACTATGCAGCAAACAAGTTGTGCCACTTTACGGCACTTCGATTCAAACCCAACAATCTATTACTATTTTGGTTAAAATTATATGCCAGTATGCCACATATTGTACCAGGGCAGCAGAATTGTTCGAAAGACTGTAACTCAGTGGGCATTTGGTTCTGGAATGGAATTTCCTGTGACCCCTGAAATCTGTGTTTTCTGAGAGCTTCGCCCTGGGATTTTTTAAGTCTAGAGTGAACAGGCTACTTCTAGGCAAGCGTTCTTCAAAAACATGATGGGTTTTAGTCTGTACATGTTTGACATCCGCCTTGTACCTGTCAGAGCGAGATACTTGATGATTTCATACCCAAAAAATAAAAATAAATATGGCGGTGTATCTTGAGAAAGTGTCTTTCTCTTTTATGTTCAGACTGAGATTAGCAGGGTTAGTTTTTTCTTTAATTCTTTTTTGGTGCCTTGATATTGCTCCGACAGAAAAAGACAGAAAGGACGTCAATTCAAAAGATGGGGCAATGATCTGCCAAAAGTTTAGTAGGAGCATAGCTCGTGACAGACATCATCATCAGCCTTTTTTTAATGTTCCCACTGCAGGGACACAGGCCTCCTCTCTAAGAGAGGGAATGGGCCGTAATCCACCACGCGGGCCCAGTGCGGGTTGGTGGATGTCACATGTCTTCGAATTTTTGGTTCTAGGACATGCCGGTTTCCTCACGATGTTTTCCTTCACCGTTTTGAGAGCAGTGGTGATGAAATAAATTACACAAAGTAATGCGCCTGGCTGGGTTTGAACCCGCGACCTACTGCACGCAAGTCGGGGCCGTTACCACTCGGCCACCACTGCTCTCTTAATTAATTATTTAGATTTTTTTTAATAACGAAGTAACAAAGCAAAAAGTTGTCATCAATCGTCAACTTTATTTTAATAGACACAGAACAAAAAAGTAATAATTAAAACAACACGTGACAGACATAACTAGAAGGAAATGGGAGAGGCCTATGTCAAAAGGCAACCTGACCAAATTGTTGTAATAATTTCGATTACCTACTTAAAAACTTAGTTTGATCATTTGGTTTTTAAATTAAAACTAATATGGCCAGTAAATGAAGGTTTTTGCTATTATTATATTTTAGTTGTGATGTCCCAGTGATTATGGCACCCGCCTCATATACACGATAACTAATGCGTATATAAGGCAGAGGCAGAGCATGGGTTCGAAACCGAACAAATACCAATGTGATATAATATGTATTGGCATCACTTCTAACTCACACCTCACCTAAGGTTTGCGGTGAAATTTTACAAAGTCGTCCAGCAGAACAAATATTATTTCTTTCTGTATTTGTTTTCTATTCGGTTTTATTTGTATTGCAAACCAGTTTTTAGATTGCGTGGGCGCAGTCGATCTTAACACGTGGGTGACGCGAGCCCTTCGAGTGAATGTAAGCTATCGAAACTTCGAAAGACACTTCCGGGTTGATGTTAAAGAGATTTCAAGATTCTTTTTCTTTGGGATCAGCACGAAATTCTTCGATTACTTGTTCTCTTTTTCTTTTCATATCTTATTTGCCTTCATCTCCTTTTTTTCTTCTGTCTTCTTTAATTGCTTGTCGATTAACCTTTGACTACCGTAATTACAGACACAATTAAAATACAATAGGTGTGCGGACACCGGTGTCCTCTTGGGGCTTAATAAATTAAGGTAGTACGATCAGTTACGCGAACCATTCAATAACCTAATCGGAATTGTTAAATGGGTGGAGCTATCTACACTAATATAATAAAGAGGGAAAGTTTGTTTTTTTGTTTGTAGGAGGTAATCTCTGGAACTACTGGCCCGATTGGAAAAATTTTCAACAATATAAAGCTGCTTTACTCCTGAGTGACATAGGCTATATTTTATGTAGGTACGCGGGCGAAGCCGCTGACAAAAGCTAGTAGAGTATATAGTTCCCCATCCATCTGTCTCGCTCGCACGCGTAACATTTTAAATGATTAAGTTCTCCTGTCCTTATCGCTTTATTTGTAAAAATATTTGGCTTATTGCCATTTATTATAGCAAGAGGATAGAAAGGTGAAATGATTTCAGTATTGAGTAAAAGGTTTCATGCGTTTTATTTAAAAACAAATGCGTCGCAGGTTTGTATATTTATTGCATTTGGAACACATATATTACAAAAAAAGGAAAAACTAAAACACATAATATACAATGGGCTGCTTGTAGTTTATAATCATACTAGCGACCCGCCCCTGCTTCGCACGAGTGCAATAGTGATATTAAATATATTATGAACGTATTGTACATGTAAACATTCCTCTTGAATCACTCTATCTGATAAAAAAACCCCATCAAAATCCGTTGTGTACTTTTAAAGATCTAAGCATACATAGGGACGGCGGTAAGCAACTTTGTTTTATACTAAGTAATGATGATAAATCATGAGTTTATAATATGTTGTCAGGACAAAATACTATATCTCCATATAAGTACATTATTCATTAATATATTGTGTTTAAAAAATGGACGATACATTTCCAAATACCGACATTTGTTGAAACAGATGGTTGCCAATTCGGCATAATTTCGCAAACAGCTACTTGGAACTCATTACATAAATGATACATTTTATTCAGTTTACCTTAAAATTAAATGTTTATTTCACAAATACCAAGAAATTATTATTAATTTTTTAATTGACTCAAGAAGATCGAGTTATAATTTGTAATACAGAAAAATATTCGTATAAAAACCATATTATCCTTACTACTCAAAACAAGTGCATTTCTAATTATATTATAATGGACCCTTTTTTTCTTAAAAATTACTGGAAAGTGTGATATTTTATAAAATGGCATATTACAAACTTAGTAAGTTATAAATCGCGTGAGATTGCATTCTAAGACTCAGAATATATTTGGTACTATGGATTTAAGATGTAATTTGAAATGGTTTAAAATATACTATAAGTTAATCGTCTTGTATAATATATGTATATCACAACTCACAACGTGTTTGGAATATTCATAAATTATATACAAATTCTAGAAATTGGGCCTCTCGCACTTATTAACACAATAATTACGAACCTTCCATTTCCTCATTTTACTGACTCCAAACTAGATTTCATAAATACATTCTTAAAGATATACATAATACTACGGTGCAAAGTAAACCTTGTCAATACAGATTATATCAATATTTTAATAGACCAAAAATTTATCAACAACACATATGATAAACAAAAAGTCTAATAAAACGAATAAGAATGCTGGTGCCAATTGTTTTTATCTGTATTTTATCTTTAGTAATGATAAGTCTACTGTTTATGAGTAAGTACACGCGAATTGGCAGAAATTCGAATATAACATATTAACGTTATTATGAAATCTTCAGTAGCTAAAAGGGCTCTAAGCAAAAAAATAAATACATACGCAATGAATGGCGAAACTAACGTAATGGATAAGGAAGGCAGAAAGAAGACTATTCAGTCTTTTTCTTTTACAAATAGATATCAAAGTGAGAAAAACTTATTTAGGAAAAGTTTTAAAAGGACTAGAGGCAGTTTGACTCTTATGACAAATATTATAACAGCAAAAAATGAAGAATTATCATCATGAAACCAAGATTGCAAATGAGAATCAATACAACATAAAATCTGCAAAAAAATAATATAGCTAAATGCCGATAACCTTTAAATGGTAAACAAAAACTATGAAAACGTGAACGACTAGAAATAAAAATGTACGGATTCAACTATATGCAAAATCGTGCTCATCTGAATCCATAAATAGTTTTATTTGCTCAATCACTTACGTCTGCAGCAAGTTAAAAAAAAACATTAAAAACCCAGAAAGTCAATTTTTGCAATTTTCGGAGTACCTACACAAATTGTCTTTCTGGGCTTTTAATTTTAATGTCAAATTCAGAAAAAGAAGAAAGAAAAGAAAAGGAAAAAGGTATGTCGACGAAAATCAATGTCAAAAATAGCAGAAATGCATCACAATATACAAGTATGTTTTTTTTTGTCCACCAAACATGAGCCACGCGTGATGGAATAAGCCATTGCTAATCCTAGCTGATGTTCTAATGTTCCTAACATTATATTAAGAGAGAGCGGCGTCTTCTAACACAAGCATTATCTGCTTAAAAGGAGGCGCCGTTACAAACAAAATGTATCGATTTATGGTTATGAAATAAATTATTATTTTTATTATATGGTTCATTACGCTATATTTTTAGAATAGATTGCACCTGAGATGAAATAATGCAAACATTTATTTAAAAAAATACGGGAAATTGATAGGATCTGTATCTAACAGATTGATCTACATGAAATCATAAACCAAGTTATTAGATTGGCTGATATAATTTTGATTAACCAAAAACAGAATTAGTAGTTGACATGAAATTTAGCAACTGCTGATCATGCTGCATGTCAGGCTGTTTGTGCTTATCAAAGATTCAAAGCATTTTAAATTTCAAATAAACATTTACAGGCAATTTTCAAATGTTAGGAAATCGGTCTGTCAGAAAAACAATGACGCTAATTGCACATTCCAAAGAATAGATCTCTATGGAAAAGAATGTGGAAGAAACTCCATGGATACTCTTTTTAATCATGTTATGTATTACAAATATCTAGATTAAGTACATATTTTTGTAACTAGTATAATAAAAAAAGAACATGTTCTAAACAAATATCAATACACTAAAGTCTACAAATATTGCAGTAGACAAGTGCTCACATAGTGATAAAATAATTATAGTAATTCGGAGTCACATATATGTCCAACTTACTTTTTATTTGCTGAACACGAATCCTGATAAACTTGTTTCTATCTTGGAGCGGTTTTTTGACGTTTTTATAGGGAATTCCTTAGTTTTTATCGATTTGTGCTAAGATCTATAGAAACTTGATGTTAGCTTGTTTTTTTGTTATCTGTTAATTTAGGGATTTTTAGATCATTAAGTTTTATATTGCGAATTGAATCCTGTCTAGATGAAGATATGTTTATATCTGTATGTTGCTATATTGGTAAGGTCTTCGTATTCCATGGGTTCTATTCTTTAAAGTACTTTAACGGTTATGGTTGAGAAATTTATGGATTCATCCATATTCTTCACAAAAAATAATACCCATCATAAAAACCCAGGCCTCAATAGAGTCCCTTGCCGTACTCCTCTGTTAAACCGCACTTGAATCCATTGTTTTCAGTATTTGAAGTAATAAACGTTTAAATAAGGCAAGTAAACACAAAAGCAACACAAAAAAATACTAGGAAATTTCATTGAGTCTGATTTTTCGCCGTCGCTAATCTAAGTTTTTGCTTTCCGTGTTCTTAAGCTATTATACATACAAGAGCTAATTTATTTCACTTTTGGAGAAATTAAAAGTAAACTTAAGAGTGAATAGTTATGCTTATTAAGTATGAGTAAATAGTTTTACATGTATACATAACGTTGTCAAGAAACAACGCTCAAAGTGGAACATTGGTGATGACTTTCCGGATTTGATGAAAATGAGTATAAATATAGACGCGTTGTATGATTGGTTGGATGATAACTGTCTGTACCAACAAAAGGTTTACCTAATCTGTTATACAATTTACGCCGCTCCTCTACTGATATCAAGTTGTATTTGTTAACACTTGTATGCTCATTGGAGTCTCGTGTATAGGTTGGTGCAGTTACGGCGTTCAAATTTACATTTGAAGGTTGAAGGACGGTGTTTTGTTGGACAGTGTGTTCGCGTGTTCGCTTACCTGATTCGTGAGCACGTCTATAACCACATAGGCGAGATACACGATCTCCTCCTCGTCGGAGCCCAGCGCCGCGCCGCCCAGGCCCGCCGTACGCACGTGCAGCGCGCACACCCAGCCCCCGCTGATCATCGCGCCATGCACTGCCACACCACCGCACAACAACACCCTCCTCAAACAACACAAGCAACAACACTCCCGGTCCAACAACTCATTAACAACAGTCCGAGTCACACACACTTTCTAACGGGACAAGTGGGCGAACCACCGAAAATTCACCTATACGCTGTGTATGTTCGTTCACTTTTTAGAAACCTGACGGTTACTCAACATGAAACAAGAAGTAGCGTGCGGCGCGGACGGCGTTTTACCGCTAGCCGTCTACGTAAGCTGTTTCCGCTCTAGGTGAAAATCTAGAATTAACTCACATCACATAGTCACACCAAATCTAAAGAGTCCAGTCGCCAACTCTATGGAAAGAACAAGCTTTTGAACGGTGTCGTTGAACGTTCCTAATTTGAATAAAGAGTTCGGGCACAGATTTCAAAGTTTTCACTTCCCGCGCTTTAAAAACACTCAAGTACTTATTACGCGTCACTGTATTACTTTAACTTTGATTTTTGTGGAATATTTTTGATATAAAAATGTAAAGACAGCTCGGGACGAGCGTGTCTGTCGGATCGTTGGATCGACTGCCGCTCGCTCGCTTGCTTGCCCCCCTGTTGACACTGCGCAGGTAGCGCCAGGTGAGCGACGCGACGTTGCCAAACCGACCATTATCAATGATGATGAGATAGCTGCTGCTTCTACCACGTCATTTCGAAATTCACGCACCGTTGCCAACGTAATAAAACGCTGGTTATACTTGAACATTTCGGAAATGTTGCATTTTGATGCGTCGATGGAATGTGTCGTGTAGCAAGTATCGAAATCGTTTTGTCGCAGTTGAATGACAGTGTAGAACTTTATTATTTTTTTGAAAATGTTGCCGACATTTTGCAGTGCGAGTTGGGCAGGATACATTGCGTGTGTAAGACGGCGACCTCGTTGCCGTAATGTTAGAGAAAGTGTAAATAGAAGTTGTGTTATGCGATCGTGTTGTTCGTTTACACAAATGTGGTGTACATGGCAAGGTCGAGGATTAAGCAATTAATGAAATAAAATGATTATTTGTACGTAGGTATCGCTTATTTTTTGTTTAGTTGTAAATCATATTTTTTCTCAATTAGCTGAGCCGATAGTATGGCATTTCCGGAATACTTAGGTACAGTACGGCCGTCGGAGTTTGGCGAGTCTGAAGTTAGCCGCTGCGAATTTTAGCGCTTAAAAACTCTGGCCGACCGTAGCTACTATAATAAGTAGGTACGATATTCAGTCAAAATATTGTATTTTATTTAGTCAAAACTTTTGTGTACTTAAATGATTATGATGCACGGTAAAACTCTAATGAGTTTATGATTTGCATCTCTCATGTACCGATTACTTGTATTAGGTATATTAGAAATAAATAATAAAATAGTATGTATTTTTTTTTATTTTGTGGGATTTTTGCCCATGAATACCTTTTGTTTTGTAAGAACTATCATATCACAACCATTTTACAAAAAATAGTTGACAAATCAGTCTAGCCATTCTCAAGTTACGTAGGCACTGTACTTACAAACATAATTTAATTTTTATTTAGGTATAATTTTACAGTTCCTAAAATACCTACTATGTAGGTTTAAAAAATACTATGTAGATAAGTACATAACCTTAAAACTTAATAAAACTATTTATATTACCGTTAGGTATATAGACGTACATAAGTCGCTGGGCTAAACCTAAAAGTAGGAACGGGTGGGGTGTTTAGTCAGTAAGAGTCTGACACTGTTTCCCGCTCCGCCCAAGAGCGGGATTCGTCATTGGATGATTTTTGCCCACCATAAAAAAAGACTTTCAATCGAAACTAGGTAAATCAATTCATAATATGTTATTTCTGGAATCCAACATGGCGGCCTGTCCGCTGTCAATTAAACAGATGTTTAATATGCCAAACGATTGGAAGTCACTGCAGGTCAATCGACTGGGCTCATTATAATGCGTTTAGCTTTGTTTTAATTATTACTTTTTTGTTCTGTGTCTATTAAAATAAAGTTGACGATTGATTACAACTTTTTGCTTTGTTACTTCGTTAAAAAAGTCTAAATAATTAATTAAGAGAACAGTGGTGGCCGAGTGGTAAAGGCCCCGACTTATAAGTTGTAGGTCGCGGGTTCAAACCCAGCCAGCCGCATTACTTTGTGTAATTTATTTCATCACCACTGCTTTCAAAACGGTGATGGAAAACATCGTGAGGAAACCGGAATGTCCAAGAACCAAAAATTCGAAGACATGTGACATCCACCAATCCCCAATGGGCCCGCATTGTGTATTATGGCCCATTCCCTCTCTTAGAGAGGAGGCCTGTGTCCCAGCAGTGGGAAAATTAAAAATGCTGATAATGATGATGATGAATTCATTAATGTCACCTTCCATGTCCTATATCGTTACAAATAAAAAATCTGAGGGAAGGTTCGCTTCTGAAAGGAATGCTCGGCCCCGGTATGGGGCAACATAAGAACGAGATGATTTTTTAATCAGTAATAGACTCACACTATCTCCCGCTCTACCCAAGAGCGGGAGTTGTCATTGAATGATTTTTCCGACCATAAAAAAAAAAACACTCAAAAATGAGGAATGACCAAAACAGATCAAACAGAAGAATCACAAAGGCTACTGCTTATTTTAATTATGAATTTTTGCGCTTGAAAACTCGTGCAAAAATGAATGTTTTCATAATTATTTTTTTAACCTTTATTTTTGTATAAGTTTTCAAGTATTAAAATTCAGAGCCACTCCTCAAAGAAGGAACTGAACGAAGCGATTATAACAAAAAAGATAAATTACAACAATTTAGCGAATAGCGGATTCCGGGTGTAAGAAAGAGACAGCGCCATACAAAAGCATGACACGTTAGAAAGAGAGAGAAGATTAGTAGCAATCGGTCAGCTGTCAAAAATGCGTCAAAGTATAAAATAAATCTATTATAGATAAATACCTACTTGTAGAATAATATTTTTATGTGAGTATTGTGGAAGAATTGCGAACGCTGATAATTATTTTATTAAAATGAAGGGTAGTGCAAAAAAAAACTCATTATTTGTAATTATTTTTAGTTTTTATATTTAAATATGTAATTTTAAACTCGTAACCTTTCAATTAAGTACATATAGAAATCTACAAAACAATGAAAAGATTTATATTCAAATAAGTTCTTAAACTTGAAAGACAAAAGGATCATAGTCATTAGGAATTACGTGTTGCCAACAAAACCAACATAATTATCGTTTGTGAAGGTTATATATTAAACTAGCTTTTGCCCGCGGCTTCGCCCGCGTGGTATTGGGCTTGGGGTTGGGGTTTCCGGGATAAAAAGTAGCCTATGTCCTATTCCGGAGTATATCCTATGCCTGTGCCAAATTTCATCCATATCCATCCAGCCGTTTTGGCGTGATTGAGTAACAAACATCCAAACATCGTAACTTTCACATTTATACTATTAGTAAGATTAGTAAGATATAGAAGGTTGAAAGAACCTGATATTTCCTTCCACTACACAGCCAAGAATAAAATTACCTACTAGTCTTCTTCTCAGGCCTGCTTCGCCTGTACCAATGAGGACACCTCTAAGCTCATTTTTGATTGCACTCAAAACGAAATCTTCAAAGGTTTGGTTTGGCGCTGAAGGGCCGGATTCAAGCAATTTTTTTTATGTGATCAGGTGGAAGTAACTGCGATAGTGTAAGAAGACTCGGGCAAACTCCTTATAGTTTGACCTATAGCAGGAATGAAAAACCTGCGATGAAGAATAGCAGGCGGTCGCCTATTGCTTTCCAACCGTGTGACCCCTCACACGCCGCCGTCGCCACCGGAATCCCGATCCCGATTTCCAGCCACCGTAGGTGCGGGTTTATGAACGGCAAGCAATGAGTAACTCGCCGTCCGGTAGCAGTCCAAGTTGTCTAGCGCGCGTGCTTAGTATTCCACGCGCACCCCAATGAGATGTCAGCAAAACAGTAAGTGCCCAGCAGGGTCGAAGCCATGGGCCATGGGTTCACTCCTGAAAAGAATGGAAAATGGAATGCAAGGCAGCGAAGGAACCGCTGAACACGCTGCGCCCTAGAGCCGGGGAAACCATAGATTATTTCCCACCTGTCTGTCCGTCTGTCTGTCGAGACTCTTTACCTCGGGAACGCGTGGAGTGATTGAGTTAAAAAACTAAAAACCTCAAATTTCTAAGTCAACGGATAAAAAAATACGTAAGTTTATGTCGCAAGAACCGTATATTTCGACACTCTCGAAGGAATCAAAATTTTACAGCTCAAGTCAACGAGAAGTACCTACCCGCTTTCCGTTGATCTAGAACTCTGAAATTTAGCATATTATAGATAAATTACATACAGACATACAAAAATGATCGTGCTCCCTCAAACATCACGGTCATCATCATCATTGTCTCTTCGTCATAATAATTGTCATATTTTAAGTTCTGTTAATTATAATTATTTGATATTCATCATAGTATTTATTAGTTTATAATATTAGCATATCTGACTGGCCTGTCAGTCTAGTAGTTAGTGACCCTGACTGCTATGCGGGAGGTCGTGGGTTCGATTCCCACCCAGGACAAATGGTTGTGTGATGAGCACGATCATTTGTTCTGTGTCTGGGTGTAATTTATCTATAATATGTATGTTTTTACAAATACAAAAGTACGTTTATCAGTTGTCTAGTACCCATAACACAAGCTCTGCTTAGCTTGGGACTAGACGACGTTGTGCGACAGTTGTGGAATATGTTATTATTATTATACACCGTTAAATTTTAGTCGTTTTAATCCCGAAGAGGGTCGATCCAGTACATGAAACACTATCGATTTGTGTAGATAAAATAAAAAAATAAAGTACTTTTTTTCTAAATTTGTTATTGATATACGCATTTACGAAATTAATTTCTTTAAGTAAACGAGTCATTGACCTTGTAGGTAGTTGTCGATCGTTGCGTACTAACTACCTACAGGTCATTGAACTCGCCCAGCTGACGTTTCCTTAAAGAAATCGATTTAGAACATGCGTAAATTAATTCGAGTTTTTAAAAAAAGTACTTTGTTTTCTCATTCTAACTTTACCAATCGATAGTATTTAATGTACTGAATCGATCCTCCAAGGGATTAAAACGACTAAAATTTAACGGTGTATATACGTATTTTATTATTAATAGTAACTTAATTTATATTACAATCTATTTAAAATATATTTTATTTATTTATTGTGCACACATACCACAGTGTTGTCTTTTTTAACCCAAAGGTTGACTGAGTCCGCCTATGTACCACTACCGTACATGAAGTTTAAATAAATAAATGATCGCGCTTATATTTAACAAATAGATGAAGATAACATTTAGAAGACAACATTTCCGCACCATCATTTCCCTTTCGAATCTAACTGTATGTTTGTAGAAGCCATATTCACCAAGTTAAACCATCATCGGTGCTATCTACAGTAACATGATATTGCATTAAGTGTGGAGTCAAAGGGCAAAGGTCACAGCTTTGTGCTAGAAGCCGTAACATTTCGTTCGTTCATCGTTTTATAAGTGCCCATGTAGGCCCATGTGAATTAAAAAAAAATTACTTTGACTTTGATTGATATCAGCGCCCCCTAGCGGGTGTATGGAGAAAAATGGAACAAAAATGTACCTAAATGACATGAAGTTAGCAACATTTTGCATTCAGCGTGAAGTTAGGACAGAAAGTTATAGCTTATTCTAGTGTAAGCGATTTCGTCATTGTCCTGACGATAGACAAGCATGTTGATAGAAACTATTTGTCAAAATACTAAAAAGTTAAATACGTAAGTCAAACTTTTCTAACAAAACTTTTAAAACTTACAGCGCTCTCACATTGCGTAAACGTCAAAACTGCACTAATGTCATCAATGTATAGGTCCATTTAAGTGATAAATAGCCACCTAGGTAAGAAGTCTCAGGCCTGGCAAACTTGATTCTGACATCAGTTATTTATCTCTAAAAACGTTTAGATGTAGATCTTGATGAACCCGCTAATCGTGCTCCTTTGCTTTACTCTTTGGAGACAACAGCCGTACGTCCTAGCCTTTTCACTACCTACTCTCATTGCGACAAGTTCCCGCATAGTGTGAGGAAGGAAGAACAAGAACAAAGAAGAACATTTATTATTATTAGCTAGCCTATGCTGTCCCACGGCTGGGCAAAGGCCTCCCTCTATTTTTTCCAGTTATCTCGGTCACTCGCTTTATCATTTCAATACTCAAGGAAGAAATCCAGGTCGTCCCGCTATCTCCTTCGTGGTCTGCCGCGGCCCCGCGTCGCTGTATCCGGGCACCAATCCAGTATTTTACGGATCCACAGCTCCCAAGATAAGCTGCGGACATGTCCTGCCCAATCCCATTTAAAAAGAATATAATATTAATGGAAAAATGGAAGGAATAGAGGGAGGCCTTTGCCCAGCAGTGGGACAGCACAGGCTAGCAAAAATAATAATATTAAAAAAAAAAACAAGCCTAGATGCTTGTTCCTCTTTCGAAGTGAACCAAAGAGCCTTCACTTATACAGCCAGGGCCTTGTTTTCCGACTCTAGCTTTATTGACAAGCTGTATTTACTTCAATACTGAATACTTACTAATTATATATTATCTAGCAACAAGGCCCGGTAATTAGCATTTTTTCCATGAATATAATTCCCCCGACACGTTTGACTGAGTTCAAAGTCATGACATTTTTTGTTCTCAATCTACTATTTCGTTTCATTTGAATATTCGTACTCAAAGGTTTCATAACGACGGTGGAACAGGATCTCTATGGTTTATAGAAAAAAAAAACAAAATGTGTTTTTGTTGTAAAGTTGGTAAACTTGGTAGATGCGCTTAACTGGTGTTGTTGAAATATCCTATTTTCAAAATTTAAATAACGAATTCTTGTCACTTGATTTATTTGAATTTAAAAAAATCAATTGACATTTAATTAAATAATAATTAATCTACAGAAAGGTCGAAGCCTACTGAAGCCAAATGTTCGCGTCTAAAAAGAACGCTCAGACTCGGCCCGGGTATAAAGAAGATGTAGGAACGGGGTAGGCTGTTTAGTCAGTAAGAGTCTGACAATAGTCTGACACTATCTCCTGCTCCACCCAAGGGTGGAGTTAGTGGAGAGTGGTTATCTTTACAAATCAATTTTTTTTTTGGTAGGTAAAAATCATCCAATGACGAATCCCGCCCTTGAGTGGAGCGGGAAACAGTGTCAGACTCTTACTGACTAAACAACCTATCCCGTTCCTACATCACCATACTTACCAGGGTCAGAGCCTTCCTTTCAGACACAAACCCTTGGCCCTAATTGGCTTCGACACTTCTGCAGGGTCCCTACGGTTGCTGACAACTCCTTAAGGCGCGCGGGAACAGTGCGCGCCAACGACGACTGGGCTTGGTCCGTTTGCAAATCGGGATTAAAACAATCAAAATTTAACGGTGTAATCAGCTAAAACTTATCTCTTGTTGCAAAATATAATTACTATATTATGTCTAAAGCAATATTACAATAAACTATTAAAATATTACATTATAATTATGGTTTCTCATAGTTATTTGCGGAAGATGGTGCCATTAAGCTTACGTATTATAAATATATCTTATAATAGTCCAATCAAAATGAAGGCCGCATGCATGCTGAAATAAAGTTTCTCTGTAAAAAAGTCTTGCTGTAAAATATTTGTGTAAAATTATATTTTTAAGCAGGAAATGAAAGACAATTTTTAAAAGTTTTTCTTCTTCTCTGTAGTTTCATTCTTGGCAGAGCGGTCGTGGTCACGTAGAGGCATCCACATCGGCGGTAGAGGCGGACACAGCTCTCCGCACGATCTCCCGCCATCTCTCCCTGTTGGCAGACTGTCTGGTGCAGTCAGATACACGAGTTCCCACTGCCGACTTAACCTGGTCAGTCCAACGCATAGGTGATCTTCCGCGTGGTCTTGTCCCTTCCGCCTTTCCCTGAACGACCAGGCGCTCTATGGAATCGCTATCCCGCCTAGAGACATGTCCGAAGTACTGCAAAATGCGCGACTGTACTACGGCAGATAAATGCTGTGTGATGCCCAATTCTTGAAGTATGGATACGCTGGTGCATTTACAGTTTTTACAACTTTTAAAATAGCGTAGCATCAACCTTATAATGGGCACATTATGCTGGTACTAGAACTCTCTAGGACAGAGAATAGGCAGTAATCCATCACGCAGACCCAATGCAGGTTTGATGTCACAAGTCTTCGAATTTTTGGTTCCAGGACATGCCGGTTACCTCACGATGTTTTCCTTCACCGTTTTGAGAGCAGTGATGATGAAATAAATTACACAAAGTAATGCGCCTGGCTAGGTTTGAATCCGCGACCTACAACCTACAACTCGTACTTTTAAAAAGTTGAACTAAAATTACCATTGTCGCTATAATGCGCAACCCCCTGCTGTGCTGCACTTCGAATAAGACCAGAAAATCTATTACGCATCGCCATTTTTTTTTTATTGATTATAGGTTCGCGCTTAACCGCTATCTCACCTGATGGAAAGCGACGATGCGGTCGACGATGGAGCGCTTACCTAGGAGTAACCTATTCACTCTTGACTTAAAGATTCCCGAATTGTAGCCATCAGGAAACACAGACTCCGGCAAGGAATTCCTCTCCTTGGCTCTGTCCATTTTGGTTCAACTTGTATTCCAAGTACTGTACCCACCTTCAAATCTCCTCCAAAACATAATCTCCATTCAACACATTCAGCGTCTGTCACTTAGCTGCCTGACATTTAAGCTGAACTGGGCCTGTTTGGAGCAGCCGTGGGGCAAACAACATTTTTTGTACTAAATAGTTTTAAGTAATTTAAAAACAAAAATAATTAAATTTTTGTTTAATATTGTGCTATGCCCTGTGACTAGGGTTACCAGATCCGAAAATAAGATTTCCTGAAAAAAACACTGTTTCAGCAATAATTTTCCCGACATTTTGGGAGAATTTTTTTTTTTTTGCAAAAATATGAGATTATGAGGATCAGAAGAATAATTAATAAATAGATTTCATTCTTTGATTAAAATTTAATTTCTTATATTTTTCTCTTTATTTTCAAATTCCTGAAAATTTCCAACTTTCCCTGTTTCCCTGACAGACAGCTGAAATTCCGGACATGTCAGGAAAATTCCTGTCATCTGGTAACCCTACCTGTGACTGTACCAATAAATGTTATTTTTTTCTTTCTTTCCATGTAGGATTGAGTCATAAATCTATCCACAAATTAGCAGCGGAAGTCTATGGTCGCGCGCCGCCCCGACCCGCCGATTGGCGCGCTTATTATAAAAACAAGATGGAAGCCGACCGCGCGCGCTCAGATTACCGCCACATGTGACATTTGTAAACAGAATCCCGGTGACGAATGACCCATTTATTTAGCTTATGTAATCGACTGCTGAGCTACGAATACGCCCAGATTGTATTACAAAATTAGGTATAGGTATATTGAAATAGTATTTTTTGGTAGGTATTTTTTTTTCAATACACTTACTCGAAAACTGCCTTTAATCGCACTCCTATTAGGTTCATTATAGTATGTATATCACCCAAGTGCTTTTTTTGAGTTTATCACAACAAGGGCTTTTTTATTCCTTCCTTATCGTCACGGTCAAAGGTGATTTATATTGTTTTACTTAGTTTATCGAAACAGGCGCGAGGCGTCCCCCAGAGTCGCTGGGCGACCCCCACGAAATTAGAAACTGACCAAAGCAGATTTGAATGCTATACTTACATATTTCTTATATTTCTACATCTACTGTATGTTTGAGATACGATTAAAATTGTTTTCTTTCTTTATTTCACAAGTCGTAAGTGTATTGAAAAACGTCGTTTGACACACGTGCAGATTTGTCATTGCAGCCCTCGGCTTCATAACACACTCGCCTACGGCTCGTGCGAATTTCGCCTCGGTTGCAATGACAAACTTCCTGCACTTGTATCAAAATGTACTATTTATAGTGTGAAAAATCATCTAATGACGAATCCCGTCCTTGGGCGGTGAGGAAAACAGTGTCAGACTCTTACAAACACAACAACCCACCCCATTTCTTCTTAGCTCTCACACCTTCCTTTCAGAAAATGGACCGTCAGTTATAACCAGTGTTTTTTTTTTGTGGGTATATTATAAATCATCCAATGACAGTTCCGCGCCCTTGGATGGGGAGAAGATAGTGTCCGACTTTTTCTGACTAAAAAACACGCTCATGTTCCCTCTTAGCTTTCGTTCCAGAGCCTCGGGTGATGTTTTCACAGTAACCCATGGCCCCAGTAGTGTTCGAGAGAACTGTGGAATTGTTTGGAAAGGGTCACCGTGACCCTGACTTGGACGCTAGGGGGGCATTGGTCCCGTTTATTAGAATAAATAAATAAATTACCAAAAAATATAGAAACCCAAAAAGGAGACTGGGCACATTTGTATGGGAAGTGGTCTATGAACCAATAGCGACACTGTGATGGTACTTATGTAGGGATACCTCAACTACACCCTTGTGTAAAGGTGCATCAAAATCTGACCCGGCAGTTTTGAGAAAAATAGTACTTTAGAATACACGTATTTTACAACAGTTTGTGATACTTTTTGTTCTGATTTTTAGGTATTTTCCTTATTTTTTTTTTGTTTTTTAATCTGTATCTATTTAATGAACAAAACAACGAAGAATCAAAGTAATGAATTACAAATAAATGAGGAACCTAGAACATAAAAATGCAAAAATAAAATCCGAATAAAGTACGCAAAATGGCAATGATTTTTAGATTCTATTATCATAGACGAACTATAAATAAAAATTTATTATGTATTAAAAAGTTGTTTCATTGCCCTGATATACAATGTACATCAGGACAACTTGTACAGTCAAGAGCACATCAAGTTTAACACCACCAGTGTAAGCTGAGCTCGCATTTGTACTGCGCGTCATAGAATACGCGGCCGGTCTAAAGTACTATTTTTCTCAAAACTGCCAGGTCAGATTTTGATGCACTTTTACACAAGGGTGTAGTTGAGGTATCCCTACATAAGTACCATAACAGTATTGCTATTGGTTCATAGACCACTTTCGCTCAGTCTCCTTTACGGCCAAATAAATTTCGCAAAAATGTGTGTAAAAACAGCACGTTCGTTTAGGTATCTCGTCAAAATGTAGGGAACAGCTGTTTTTTTTTTCTGGGATTTCAGGTTTGGTCCCATACTAAAAGTTGTTCATAATGATCAGTACAATGACCTCTTAAGAGGTCGTTCGTGTTTTACTAATAACTCTGTATAAGTAGTATAGGTAGGTATCTGGAGTACTTATAAAAATGTACTTAACGAGTCAGAGAGTGTTTATTAACAACAAAGTAAATGTTTGACGTCATTGGAAACTCAAACTGGGAGTCTTGGAATATCACGTCGTTTCGTTCCATAAATAGATACTGGAAATTACCCAGGCAGCCTAGGTCTTACCTATTTTGTAAGCAGATAAATACGAAAAAAAAGAGGTGAAATAATTAATAAACGTACTAGAGCTTTTAACTTGCGTCATAGGGTGCTTAAGGTACGTATACAGTATACAGTTTAAAGTAACTAATTGTAGATTTACATTCGCTCCCTACGTCATTTACCCGTCCCATTACATGGTAAAAGTAATTGAGAAAAACCCAGCTAGTACCATCCACTAAAGACTCAAAACATTTTTAATTTGGAAGTGGATAAAAACCTCATTAAAAAAGTAATATTAAGACCCATCATTAGGACACTAAATTAATTTACTGATTGGGTGAAGAATTACATTCTACAATGAAAAAAAAGTGAAGTTCAAATGTTTATACGTCGTTAAAAACATGTGATTCGGTTTTTTGAAGGGTTTTTTTTCGAGTACAATTTAGTTGCTGTTATATTCATTTGAAAATTGTTTCTTAGTGGTTTTTTTTATTGATTCTTACTGATTTTTCGTTCCGCCAAACAACCCACTTCGTTCCTACGTTGCCGCGTTGCCATATATACCAGGTGTTTCTTTTCAGGCACGGACCCTTGGCCCTCGTTGGCTTTGCACGGTTTTGCTGCTAACTCTTTGAGGCTTGGTCTAGACGGTTACCAGACGACCGTACGATAAGCTATCCATTGCTTGCCTTCCGCAAACCCACACCAACGGTGGCCGGAAATCGGATTCGGAATCCCGGCGGCTGATTCTTAGTGGTTATTGTAGGTATGTATATATTTGTGCAGTTTTGTACACAAAGTGTGCACGCAACTGGAGCCCTAGACTACACGATACGATCATCATCATCAGCCTAGCGTAAGTCCCGGTTGCTACCTTGGCTTTCACCTCGGTGCCCGGGGTCCGCTTTCCTGGCTAGTCGTCTCCACTTCGCTCGGTCTTTTGCGTCCTCTGCCTTAAGCCCATTAGCACGCATATCGTCCCTTACGACGTCGATCCAACGCCTCTTAGGCCTACCTCGTTTTCCGGGTCCCGGCGGAGGCGGCATGGCGAGGCATCTGTTACCCACGTAGTCTGCCGGTTTTCGTAAAACGTGGCCATACCAGCGTAAGCGACCCTCCTGCAGTTTATCAGCTATGTCACGGACCTGAAGGCTGCCCCGGATGCGGGAGTTCTTAATGCGGTCTTTCCGCGAAACTCCAGACATCCAGCGCAGCATATTCATTTCCGTGACACGCAGGCTTTGCTTATGTCGCTCAAGTACAGGCCACGCTTCACTGCCATACAAAAGGACAGGCCTAATGATGGTCTTATAGACCTGTCCTTTGAGCCTAACCGGCATTTTGGGGTCACAGATAACCCCCGCCACCTCACGCCATTTCGCCCAGGCCGCCGAGATACGTGACTCGACGTCGCAATCGACGTCCCCGGACTCGTGGAGCACCGATCCCAAGTACCTGACCTGTTCCGTGCGCTCAACTGTGTCTTCGCCAATGCGAACAGGAGCAGCGTTAATTGTGTTACAGGCCAAGTACTCGGTCTTCGCCGCATTAATTTTCAGACCGCCGTTTTCCAGCGATTCCTTCCACGCTGCCACACGTCGAACCAAGCGCCCACTGTCCGAGTCCGCCAGCGCGATGTCGTCTGCATACATGAGCAGCCATGGCGGCTGCTCATGTAAGTCCCTGATGGTGGAGGACAGCACGTCCAGCACCACGCTGAACAGAAACGGACTAAGGACAGAGCCCTGGTGAACTCCGACGGTGATGGGGAAGGGTTTCGTATCGCCAACAGCGGTCCGAACCACAGAACCGGAGTCTCGGTACATATCTCGGATGATGTCAACATAGGTCTCGGGCACTCTTTTGGATCTCAGCGCCCACCAGATCACATCACGGGGGACACAGTCGAAGGCCTTCTGCATGTCTAGGAACAAGAGGTGCAGAGGCGTATTCTTCGATCTGTATCCCTCCATGGTAACCCTTAGGGCAAAGATGGGATCCATGGCGCCATGGCCTGGTCGAAACCCATATTGACATCCCGAGACGGTGCACTCCTGTCGGATCCGAGAGTCAATCACCTGCTCGAAGAGCTTCATGGTGTGGGACATAACCTTAATCCCCCGGTAGTCGCCACACTCCTGCACCGATCCCTTGCCTTTGAAGACTGGAGTGATAATACTCAGTCTCCATTGACTAGGGATCTTTCCGGTGAGGAGCATGCGGTTAAATAGGTGGGTTAAGATGCCCACACCATGAGGACCCATCGCCTTCCAGGCTTCAATGGGGACTCCATCGGCACCGACAGCTTTCCGGTTCTTCATGCGGCGAAGAGCCACATGCACTTCTTCAGGCGTAACCGGGGGCACAAGTCCCTGATTTGGAGGGAGAACCGGAGACAGCACCTCTTTGTGCTGCTTGTTCAGCAGCTCGTGGAAGTACGAGCGCCATCTCTCCTTCACCGCGAGGTCCTCGCATAACAGATTGCCGTCAGGGTCTCTTACACAGCGGCACTTAGAGATATCCAGTGCCGCTTTGACCCTGGAACGTGCCAACTTATAAATGAGCTTTTGCCCCTCAGACGATTCCAACTTATCATAAAGTGGCTGTAAGTGGTCTCGTCTGGCTCTGGCTACGGCTCTCTTGGCGGCACGTTTTGCGGTTCTGTATGCGTCGCGGTCTTCGGGAGATTTCGAAGCTTGCCACGTTTTGAAGAGGGCTTTCTTCTCTCTGATCTCCCTCTGGACTGTGTCATCCCACCACCAAGTCTCCTTGTCACACCTGCGGCCGCCCCTGGACAAGCCGAGCACCGACTTTGCCGCCTCAGTGATGGCAACCTGAATCCTGTCCCAGTGGCTTTGCACAGGTTCGCCATCGGTACCATCGCACTTATCGCCGATGGCCGACGCGAACGACTGGGACGTGGCTTCATTCAGTCGCCACCACCGTATTCGGCGTTGTTGGCGCTCAACAAACTTGACCTTAGGCTTGACGCGCAAGTCCATGACAAGGAGACGGTGTTGTGCAGTGAGACTCTCGCCGGGTATGACCTTGCAGTTGGCTACCTTACTGATATGGTGCCTCCGTGTGAGTAAGAAATCGATTTGGGTAGCGTACCTCCCGCTCTTGTAGGTAATCAGGTGTTCGGATTTCTTTTTGAAATACGTGTTCACGATGGCAAGGCCGGCAGCCGCACACGTTTGGAGGATAGTCTCCCCTTCGGCGTTACGGCTACCGTATCCAAAGCCACCGTGAACATGCTCAAAGTCCTTGCACCTGTCACCCACATGACCGTTCAGATCACCACCCAAAACGATTCCCTGCGACAACGGGATGCCACGAAGCACCCCACCGAGTTGATCCCAGAACGCAGCCTTTTCAGTGTCGCTGCAACCGACCTGAGGTGCGTAGGCACTTATCAAGTGGGTTACAACCCCGTCAATAAGCACACTTACGACCATAAGCCGATCACTGAAGCGTTTCACCTCCAGGACTGCGTCTTGAAACTCCTCGGAGAGTACAACGGCCACCCCGTTCTCCCCACCGGCTGCACCCGTGTAGATCAGCTTGTAGCCATTCCCGATGAGCCGGGACCTGCGGCCTTTCCACCGAGTCTCCTGCAGGAATGCCACGGCCACCTTTCGCCCAAGAAGCACATCGGCTAACTCTCTCGCGCGTCCGGTCAGCGTGCCAATGTTGAGGCTGGCGAAGCGGATTTTCCGGGTTGGGGCTCGCGTCTTTGGCCGTGTTCGCCCCATACACGGTAGCCCTTGCCCACTTGCCACAGGAGTCGGGCGAATCTCCTGCGCGCCGTTTTGCGGCGGCGCCCTATCCGTGGCAACACTCTTTCCAGTTCTATCCATATTAGTGGCTATTTGTGGCCTTTACGGGAGCGACTGCCGTCTGACCTCCCAACCCTAAAAGGGAAAGCCAGCGCCAGAGCCTCGTCTGTTGTTCGGCAGGTGCCCCAACTTGCAGGGGAGGTTGACTTGGGCCCCGAAGATCGTGGTAGGGCCCCATATGCACCCAACGATACGACAAAGACTACACGATACGATGACGTTCTATAATTTGTTCTTTAATTTAGGTATCTTTTTTTTACACATTGTGGTATACACCGGACATTCATCTGTCCTTGTGTAATACTTAGATTGCCATTCTATACCATATTTTCAATGATGTGTAAGTGGTGAGTGGTAAAAAACAGTAAAGGTTTTGAAAAAATATTAATATAACTGCAATAATAACTGCTAATTGCATTTATTTGTATACTTAAACCAATAATTTTTTTAGGAGTGCAAAAGCGCTAAAATTCGCAGAGCCTAATTTCAGACTCACCAAGATCTGACGGCCGTACTGTAGATTACCAAACTTGTTAAAATCAACAATTCGTTGGTTTGGATGAACAGGGTATTAACTCAAAATTTACGATTTTTAACCTAAAAATACAGTCCTACTTCAAATCATGCGATCTTTCTAACGAACGTGGTTGCATAACGATATGACGTCAAATTGGCGGGGGTGCGGGGTAGTATCTTCGTCTCTTTCGCACTTCAGAAATGGAAATATAGTGATTTGAAAACTTAAAATTGCTCTCCTGAAAAATATGCTTTTTTGAGTTAATACCCTGTTCATCTGGACCAACGAATTATGAAACCAATGATAATATACCATTCTGACACTATTGTAACAGCAGACTATAGTTCGTTTTCATACCTAGACTACGATTTGTTGACTGCTTAAAATGTCAAACTCCAGAAAATTAGGAACATATTTCTCGAGTGTGACATTCTGAGTTGTCAAATCGTAGTCTAGAATTAAAAAAACGAACTATAGAGGTCAGTTTACAATGAACTTTTCCACGATTCTCTCCTGCACTTTACTTCCGTATCCCATTAGTATGTGTGCTGCATTAAATAAAAACCATACATTTCGGTGATGCATGACCTAACCGGTCGGGCGCCCTTCCTAGCTTGATACGCCTCAGGAAATCTACCACGAAACAACAACTAACAAAAAATAACGAAACTTTTTTCAATCCATTGCATTTCTTACAAAGGAATTTCCCCAAGGATTTGTAAAAAAACTGCAATGGAAAATTACTGTAGAATTTTGTTGTGTCGTATTATCGTATATGTATGTGTTGTCGATGTAGTACAGTTTTTGCTGCAATAAAGTATTGCAGTATTGGCCGCGTTCCATAGCGCATAGCTGGGCAGTGAGCCGCCATTTTGGTATTAGAAGCATTTCCCGCCAAATGCGTGGTCCTGTGACGGACTCACTTTGTGTGACGGATTGTGCTTTTTTTTTAATTAAAAGAAATAGTACCTAGTCCAATGAACTGGACTGGGAACATGGTTAAGACAGGAATTGAAGACGTGCCCATTTCCAAGCGTTCGGCTTTAACGAGGCGATCGTAACTTAGCTAGATGGGCCTGTGTGGGTATCGTGCATAAAAATGAAAAGCATGGCCAGGAATTGAATCACTTTACTTTTCAGAACAATTAGTAGGTAGGTCCAAACAATAAAACATAAGAAAGTTTAACACAATAGTTTCATACAGAACAGCTTAGGCACGCAAAACGTTCAATACACACAACTAGAGTTGGGATTTTATCCGATTAATAGGTACTCAAAGTGGATAAATACTCAGTAAATATCCGTTTTAACCTTAGATTTTTCAGATTTATCATAATTATTTGAATATTTACTAGGTAGGTATGTAGATACTTATATTGTATGCATATTTTTTTTCCCAATTAATTACCTCTTAATAGATTTTGTATGATAATAATTCTAATTAGGATTTTTATTATGAACGTAACTATAGCCTCGACATCGGCTTGCCGCTTACTAGGTCTATCTACCAGCAGACAATTTACATCCTCTGACGATGCCCCAAATAGTTGGCAGCAATAAATTGAATGTCTTGAAATGAAAAGCAACAACAGATCAATAAACCAGGCACTGGTAACATGCTAACTGTTCTTAATTGGAGGAGAAAGTGGTCTCTGTCAGGTCCCATCGTAAAACCCTCAGGTACTTGACACCCAAGTGTTTATTTGCTTTGGTTTATGATCCTCGCTTTTGGGAGTCTTGCCAGAGAATACCTTTTTAGGGGTCCGGAACTCAAATATACACTAATATAATAAAGAGGTAAAGTTTGTTTTTTTGTTTTTTTGTTTGTAGGAGGTAATCTCTGGAACTACTGGTCCGATTGGAAAAATTTTAGCAACAATAGAAAGCTGCTTTACTCCTGAGTGACATAGGCTATATTTTATGAACGCGGGCGAAGCTGCGGGCAAAAGCTAGTAGGTATATATTCACTCAAATATACAACGTCGTCTAGTCCCAAGCTAAGCAGAACTTGTGTTATGGGTACTAGACTACTTATAAACATACCTACTTATATATTTCTAAATACATATCTACATATTATAGATAAATTACACCCAGACACAGAACAAATGATCGTGCTCATCACACAAACATTTGTCAAAAGTGGGATTCGAACCCACGACCTCTGGCATAGCAGTCAGTAACACTATCCACTAGACCAACAGGCCAGTCAAAATGCGGAACCCCTATAGCATTCACGGCGAGCATTGGGTAGCTCGCCGTCCGGTCGTTTGGTAATCGTCCGGACCAAGCCCAATCGTCGACGGCGCGCACTGTTCCCGCGCACCTCAAGTTGTCAGCAACCGTAAGGACCCTGCAGAAGGGTCGAAGCCAATTAGGGCCAAGGGTTCGTGTCTGAAAGTAAAGCTCTGGCCCTAGTTAGTATGTATGGCAATGTAGTAACGGGGTAGGTTGTTTAGTCAGTAAAAGTCTGACACTGTTTCCCGCTCCACCCATCATTGGATGATTTCTACCTACCATGAAAAACCCTATAGCATTATAGAGACCATTCAAAAGGGTTGAAGCCTACTGGGGCCAAGGGTTCGCGGCTTAAAGATGTATCGTAGTTACGTACCTAGGCACATGAATATGTAAAGTCACAAAAAATACGAACCAGAACACATAAATATACGAACCAGATCTGAAACACCTGTCTGAGGTCATAAAAATATTTGTTCCAAGTGGGAATCAAACCTAAGACCCTCAGCCAGAAACATTTTACTATACTATCTGGCCTTAAACACACGAAAACATAAAACCTAGACATATAAATAGTATCAAAACCTTTTTAAACCTCATAAAGTTCAGTACCTAATAATTACATAGTAGGTATTATAAAACAAAGTTGCTTACCGCTGTCCCTATGTATGCTTAGATCTTTAAAAGTACGCAACGGATTTTGATGCAGTTTTTTTTAATAGATAGAGTGATTCAAGAGGAAGGTTTATGTGTATATAATATACTAACTGTGCCGGCGACTTCGTCCGCGTGGAATAGTTATTTTGGGCATCATATTTATTTTTGAAAACAACCTTAGCTTTATAAATTATAGTTGTTACCCACGACTTTGCCCGTATCAATTTCTGTTATTAATTTAGACAATTTAGTTTTTAAAAGAACATAATTATCTAAAAGTACTTCATAGAGATACAGCCCCCACTTGGGCACGCCATAATCTCGGTGGTAAGTCCCCTCTTTGAGGCGTGGTTGGATCGACATCACGCAGGACATGACGCAGGTTCTCACCGGACATGGGAAGTTCAGGAGATTCCTGAAGAGACGCCCGGGTGTCGCCACTGTGTGGCCAGCACGGAGGACACGGTGGAGCGCACGGTGGAGGTGTGCCCCGCTTGAGAAGAGCATCGCCGTGTCCTCGTGGGGGTGATCGGCGGCGGCGACCTCTCGCGCCGGGCCTTGGTTCAGGCCTTGGTCCGCAGCGAAGAAGAACGGCGAGCGGTCGCCTCCTTCTGCGAAGCAGTAATGCTCGTAAAGGAGGAGGCCGACCGCATAAGGCAAGGGCAAAAGCGCCCTCGCCGTAGCCGTCGCCGCCGCGATCCCGCCGATATCCGGCCGCCGTCGACGCTGGATTGCGGACGGTGAGCAATGGGTAGCTCGCCGTCCGGTTGTCTGGTAACAGTCCAGATCAAGACCAAGTCGTCGACGGCGTGCGTTGCTCCCGCGCGACTCAAGGTGTTGTCAGCAAACTGTGGGGCTCTTCAGGGTCGAAGCCTCCTGCAGCCGAGGGTTGGTGCGAAAGCGTTATACCGGGGCTCTGGGAATAAGGCAAGGGAGGAACGGGGTAGGTTGTTTAGTCAGTAAGAGATAATTTTTACCTACAATAAAAAAAACCTCTCCGCGCCGCCCGCAAGCAACCCCTCTCCTCGCCCGCTGGCCAGGCGCAGCGTCATATTTTGCACATCATGCGGCGCGTGTGAATTTTATATCGGAGTTATTTTAAAATTGTAATATCTTCTAAGATGTTCATTGAAAATAAGTGATGTCAAAGACAATTTTGTTCACAATTACATACTCTTAATCAACAACACATTTATTTGGATAAAGATTAATATTATTATGTTGATACAACTTATTGGTTGCATGCATTAATTTCGGCCAAATTTGATTCCCATAAAAACGGTTCTAGTGAGTAAATCTTAAAAGATAGACATATACTGTCGCGGACAGTTTTTTAGATCATTTTAAAAGGAATAATTCTTTGGTACATATTTTTTTGGTATCTTCTACCGTTTTCGCAGCGCACGCAACGGAAGCCCTCAAAGATGAATATTTTCTCCCGTTTTTTCTACATTTTCCATTGTTTCTTCGCTCCTATAAGTCACAGCGTGATGTTATATAGCCTAAAGCCTTCCTCGATAAATGATCTATTCAACACAAAAAGAATTTTTCAATTCGAACCAGTAGTTCCTGAGATTAGCGCGTTCAAACAAACAAACAAACAAACTCTTCAGCTTTATAATATTAGTATAGATTCAATATCAGCACCCGTGCGAAGCTGGGGCGAGTCGCCAGTATAATTATACAACGAAATAAGTCCTACAGGTTAAGTAAAAACTAAAAACCGTTATTGTAGAAGTTTTTTTCAAACTAAGTGTCAATACTAAGTACGTTATAAATTGCGCAAAAAAATTAAATAACTTAGGTTCTAATGTATTTTGCTAATGCTTTGAAAAATGTCACCATTAGCGAAGCCGACATGTTTATTTTTGCCATTTAGGTATGCTAAATGCAGTTGTAAAAAAAAGAGGAAATAATTACGCGTTGTAACGTATAATAGTCATCATCGTCAGCCTTTTTAATGTTGCCCAATGCTGGGACTCAGACTTCATCTCCTGGAGAGAGAATGAGCCGTACGCAAGTTTTCGAATTTTTGGTTCTATGATATATGAAGTGCCAGTTTTCCCACGATGTTTTTCTTCACCGTTTTGAGAGCAGTAGTGATGAAATAAATTTCACAAATTAATGCGCATGGTTAGGTTTTGAACCTACAACTCGTAAGTCGTCTCGGGGCCGTTACCACTCGGCCACCACTGCTCTCAAAACGGATAAGCATTTGAATTACCGTAATTATTGATTTTTTTATAACATGTATTTGGGACGATCATTGAGGTTAAGGAATTCAATAACGCGGGTTTGGGATTTTTTAAATACATGTTTGTATTACACAAAAAACCTATCCGAAAACTGATTTAAGTTACCTATGGCTTCGACCGCGAGGGTATTGAAAGCTGTAGGTACCTACCTCTTTCTGCGAAGCATTAATGCTAGCGAAGGAGACATCCGTACGCTACAGCCACCGCGACCGTGACCCCCCAACGGCCCCGGCTATCAGCTATGGCAGGTGCAGGTTTGCTGATGACGAGCAATAGTTAGCTCGCAGTCTGGACCAAGCCCGAATTGTTACAGCGCGTGGTGTTCCATCTGTGCCTCAAAGGGATGTGTGCGGCCGCAGGGAATTCCTGAAAGGAAGCCTATAGTCCCAGATCGCGAGAGTAATCCCGCATTTCTGATCCCGTAAATATGAAGCGTGATCCCGCCTTTGCGGGAGTGGATTGCATAATCGAGATCGTACAAAGTTAATGCTCAAGGGGATATTTTTTACATGATGAATCTTTTAAAAAGACAATTTTGGAATCACCAGATGACTTCAAAAAGTCATTTTCAGAGTTCTGGTGTAAAATTTTACCCCACAACATTTACCAGAAATCAATTTGCGAATAATTAAAATTAAAACTGCCACTTTAAACTTTAATCGTGAAAATCCCGCCAAAAACTTGTAACATAAAAAAGGCGCGAAATTCAATGTTGCCACCTAGAGTCTTTTCAATATTAATTAATTCTGTTTTTCAATTCAATTAAACCATGTTAGGTAACTATATTTCAATATTACACATATATTAGATAGTTCTATATGTCACTACAATGGCCTCACCTCCACACAAATCTTATATATAAAATTTTCGTGTCACAGTTTTCGTTCCCATACTCCTCCGAAACGACTAGACCGATTCTCATGAAATTTTGTGAGCGTATTGAGTAGGTCTGAAAATCGGCTAACATCTATTTTTCATCCCCCTAAATGAAAAAAAAATACTACCTACCTAGAAATTACTTGAAAGTTATTTATATTGCAAAACAACGTTTGCCGGGTCAGCTAGTACTAGTATAAAGCTAAAGTTAAATAATATAGAAAAAAGAAGAATAAAAAATAAAAAACGACTTGGGATATTTCATTTTCCAATTTTAATTTGAGAATAAATGCTTTGATTCATTTACTTAAATTTTTCCTTGAGGTAAAACCATCCTTCACTTCTTTTAAAGATTTATTATTTGAAAGAATTATAAAACATACCTTTTGAAAAAATAATATACGTATTTTATAACATAATAAATACTTGAATGCACACCAAAATTCCCGCTTTTATAAAAAGTAATTCAAGAAAAATATAACATTGAATATTTTAGAACTGGCAACATCGCCATATGACAGGTGTTTACGCGCCAAACAACAATGGTTGCTTGCTAACGTTTGATAAAAGTTTTTTGACGCACGTTTTTTATTACAATTTACGTGTTTTCTGATCTAAAAACCGCCGTAACTGTTTATTTAACGTTCATTAAACTAAATTGCATTGCAATATGTAGTATCACCGTCGTGAAGTAGGCAAAAAGTAGATTGAGTAGTGAGGCTAGGTCATCAAAACGTTGAGAGTGCAGTGTCCGATTTTGTGTTTTATTGTTAATTAAGGTCAGTAATTCGGTCATAGACATGGCCGCGATGACTCCTAGACGTTCCTCGCGGCTTCCTCATACTCACACGCCAAAAATGTCCGAGAGGAAAAAGGGGTTATTTCAATATGAGGAGATGCCTTCGCGGGAGTCGCTGACTACTCATCGGAAGCTGCCGGTAGTTGATAGCGAGAGTGACAGTGAGGACTGCGACTTGGGGATCATCAGTACGTTGGATTCGAGCTCTGGAGACGAAACCGAGCAGAATGTTCCAAAGACGCCAGAAAGGAGCCTTTGGCGTAAGTCTCATTACTTATCCTTCTGTTACTAGATTTAAATCCCATGTTTTGTATGTAAACAACACTAAGAACGAGAAACTTCATGTCGGAGGTGCATGTGGTAAATTAAAGTACCTTTCCAATGTGTATGAGAGGGCAGGGAACCTTGAATTTCACTGTAAAGTTTACTCCAGTTAACCTTGTGGTTATTTTACCTGTTTTCGTCATTGTTGTTTTGTATGCAAGCTGTGAATGCTTGAAACTTTTCTGACAATGTAAATTACTATTTTAGTGTTTTAAAACTTCAATGATGTAAATTTACTGGTTGATTTAAGTGCATGTAACTACACTTCCATTCATGATACAAACCACATAGAATGTACTTAACAAAGTCTGTAAGAATCATCCATATTCATTGTATCATCTCTGTTTTACTACAGCAATTGAAATAAGTGAGACTCCTGTCTGAATTTTAAAATATAAACAAACTAGGTACTTACTTGTTTAATCTAGAAAAGTTTGTAAAAACCAAATTATATGTTTTTCCTTCCTAGAATTAGAGCCTTATTAACAACACTGGTGGAATGGTTGGTAACAAAGTCTGTAAGAATCATTCATATTCATTGTATCATCTTACCTGTTTTACATAAGAAGTGAGACCACCTTCAGCATTAAACAAACTATTTGTTTAACCTGGAAACATTTGTAAAAAACCAAAGCTACTCGAAAAGTTAGTCCAGGATTGGGGTGCCAAGATCACCAGAGAGAACCAATTTCTTTCCATGTTTTTCTCTTATAGATTGAGCCATTGACTGATAGACTTTCCCCATTTTATCTTTTGCATCCTCTACCTCTTTCTTTTACCATTTCTGGGCTGAGTTCAAAAATGCCCAGAGTAGTGTAGAGTTGTAATCCAGAATCATTCTTTTATGACTTAAGTAGCTACCCTAGAGTTAACCCAAGTAACTTCAATTTCAAGCAGGGTAGGTTGGAGTCAGTAATTGACAATAGAACTTGATTTTTGTGTTAAAAAATGCGAGTGTAAGGTATCTACCCTGCTACATCATTAGAGTTAACTCCAACCTCAAATTTGAACACAGGGCTGGGGTACCACACTGTCAGAATTTTGCACCATTAGTCCCGAAGACTCCTTAGTAAATGACCCTATCTCCACTTCAATTAGTCTATCTTAGTGATGATGTCTGTCACTCCTGTCCTAGTTCTTATGGCTGAGTTCCTTTGTCTGTCTATTTTTTTGATCCCCAGCATGCTTCTCTTCATAACTCTATGGCAGTGGTCTAGCATATTCCTGTGGTGCTTGGGGAGTGCCCAAGTTTTTCAACCTGTAAGGCAGGATGGAATGCAGGTGTTAAAGAATTTGCACTTAATTTTACAGCTGAGATCTGTTGCTTTTTTACTTTTTACCATTTTCAATAACCAATATCTTCTTAAAGTATGATGCTGAGGAAAGGCACTTTTTGAACTTTAGTGTTTGTGCACTCATTCAAAAATAAATAGTGAAAAAAAAACCAATGCTATTAGCCATTGTTATTGCTGTTAACCACTGTTATGGGCATTTTTATTAAAACTTTATTTTTGTATGAATACACAAGCACTAAATTTTTCAGGCTCGCCAAGTTAGAACGGCAGTACTATATGTAAAAATAACCATTACATATAGTATGGCCATTTCCATTTCACAAAACAATTCCCATACCATTAAATTACAAACAAAGGCAATATTAATCAATTAATAATCACATATTAATCTATAATATATATAAAAGATAGTGGTAAACAAAAAATATACACACTGACCTAGAAAAGACTCCAACATAAAATTAGAGTAGATAATTTTGCAAGAACAGCTGAGAAAAAAGTAGGTCATAAAGTGCAACTAAACTATTAGCATATTTTAAAAATATCATCATGTTTTGGCTATATACTAAAAAGACTGATGCAATGTAGGTGTAATTCTTGTATTAGTTCTCTTTGAATAAAGTGATGTGGCACAGTGGGATGTCAAAGTTTTGCCCAGCTTTAAGATGATATAGGTTCATGGCTGGTCCCACAGGGGCCTCCTGGGGCCAAGGGTTGATGCGGAAGCATATTACCGGGGCCTTGGGATCAAGGCAAGGAAAAAACGGTTGGTTAGTCAATAAGAGACTGACACTGTTTCCCCCTCCACCCAAGGACAGGATTCGTCTTTGGATGATATTTATAAAAAAGTCTCACACTTTACAATTCTGTATTAAACTTTAAAGAGCAGTGGCATCTGAGTGGTAAAAGCCTGAATTACGAGTTGTAGGTCGCAGGGCTAACCCAACCCGGTTCACTGCTTTGTGTATATGGTTAAGGAATACAACATGTGACATCCGTCAAAGTTCACTGGGCCCGTGTGGTGGTTTATGGCCTATTCCCCCTCCTAGAGAGGAGGCTTGAGTCCCAGCAGTGGGGAATAAGGCTGATGCTGCTGCTGCTGCCCTAAAAGGGTCTACAGTGATCCATAGCTTTAATCCTGTTTCTTACCATGTTGGGGAAGCAAATAAATGAATATTACTGACTAATAAATATTTATTTATTTATTTCAATCAACTTTGTAATAATTATAAACACTGTTTCCTGTTTTAATGTAAATAATGTAATAGTCAAACTATTATAAAACTCATATAACAATATATGACTACTAACTCAGTTTCCTATTTTGCAGAATTTATTATGTTGGTACTATATTTCATGTGTTACGTTACCACAAAGCACAAACAAGCATTGTGTGTTAATTTCAGCACATTAATACCTACACTAACCACAATAATTAGCATATAATTTAATTGTATTTATTCAATTAACAAAAACATCTATTTCACAGGTGATACCAGAAGCCAGACCCGGAAACTTCTAAAAGAGTGTAATGATTTGAAGAACTTTATAAAATCTCCATTTACCTTAAAGAAGTATCAGACAAGATATTGCCCAGACTCAAAATGCACTGGTTCTGTGTCTACTCCGGCCACTCCGCATCTCAACAACCATCCTGGAACACCATCATCCACTCACTCTTGTACGAGTGTCCACACAACTTCGTCTACTTCAAGCCGAGCCCGCAAGAGCCTGGCTAGTCTCATAGCAGACACAGAAAGCTGCAGCAGTTCTTTAAAAGACCTGAACTTTGACACAGACTCTGGTACCGACTCCAAAGAGAATACCCCTACAAAATCCTTGAGAAGGTCCAGTAGGAGACATAAGATGACTCCTAAACTCAATAGTTTCAAAGGAGTTTTGCTTGAACAGAGGAAAAATGTTACGCCAATGAAAAATGCTGTAGTATGCTTGACAAAGATGGATATGAGTAGCATCGTATCTCCTACACAGATGCAAAAGACTCCTCACACAACAGACGCGGGTGCTTCGCCTCCCAAGTTGAGCCATAACCGTCGTTCTATTGTAGAGATAGAGGAAAGTCCTGAATCGGCTTGTGACAGCGAAAAAAATCATAAGAGACTTCGTAACGACAGTTTGACGGAACAAGGTCCAAAATCGAAGTACCCGCGACTAGAAAACGCTCCGAAAGCCCGTACATCATTGTTTAATAGTGACAGGCTGAAAGAAATACTCTCTGCTAAGTCGTTTTACGGTAAATCTAACCCAGATTTGAATACCGTGGTCACAGCGAAGATTTCGAACGCTATCGAAGCTACCACTACCCACAGACGCATGAGACATTCTCACTCTCACAGACGCAAGCGGAAACCTGGACAGATTAACCTAGGAGTAAGGCATAGGATAAGGAAGCCTAGACACCATAAGAATAAGGCTGTTATTCCCTTGAAGCACAACAATTCGTCGTCTAATGGGTCAGTTCTGAACAGCACCGTCGTGTCTACTGTTACGATGACTGATGCGTCGATGCTGAGCCAGAATTCTTCACAGGAAATTGGTAATGGTAAGTGGTTTTATAATAATTTCAAAATTTTAAATAGATTCCAGCCCGTTGACGTTTCGTTTGCGCTTGTGATTCGATTCTGTGGAACATATCAGCCCCCTTCGCCATGTTATTATCGTTTCGTTAACGTCGAACGCTTTGAGTTGGCTACGCCCCTAATTCCTTTGTTCTGGCGTCATCTCAACGCTCACTCACTTGGTCATAATAAAAGAATTGGAGTCGTGTTTCCTATTCCAAGCGTTCGACCTTAACGAAACGATAGTAACTTGACTAAGGTGGAAGGTCATCTCACAAGAGAATATATTTGTCATCCTCTAAATAAATGGGTTCTAGTTTGATTCCGATTCACCGTCAAATAAAAACAAGCTTTTCCAATAGGAATTTCTAACGCTGTTTAGGTTTGCAATTTGGAATTCTTTATCTACATAAATACAACTGTATAAAAATCAAGGTAGGATGGATAGTCAGTTGAAACGAGCGAAGCCGTAGGCATAACCTAGTGGTGTAAATTAAATTCAATTGTTTGGTTATAAATAGACAATTGAATTTAATTTACAGTATGCCATTTAATTCAAATAAAAATATAACTTTTTGGGTCAGTCGATCATTATGTCTGTTTGTTGTGGCTAATCTACGAAACAAATGGACCAATAGAAAAAATGTAACGTAACTGTTTTAAAGATTAGCTGAAATACACAGAAGTACAGTGCGTTCCAAATGAGAATAAGATCGGTTGACGTCACGTCATACTTTCAAATCGAAGAAAGAAAAAATTTAACTTATCTTACCTTGAACGAAAAAAGTTCTCAAAAATGAGAATCCAGTTCTTAAATCCTGCTCATCTCTGATTTCTTCAATATTGCCCAATTTCTTCGATTTGACGGTATGACGTGACGTCATAACATGGCAATCGATCCTATTCTTATTTCGAACGCATTTTACAACGTTTTTATTTAAAAAAAAATGCATTTTTTTTATAAGTATCGTGAATACACTTTCATATTATGCATTTTGTAAAAAAAAAGTACAAACAAACACAAAAATTTTATTTAAATGTATATAGATTAAATTTTTATAAATTCTAATTTACTTTTAGTAATACATGCGTCATGGTTATGTAGGAGTGTGTGAATGTCATTGTATAGTTGTTGAATTGTATTTTTTCTTGTGTTTAAAGTAAAGACGCTTAGTTTGTTCACAATTAATTAATTTTCATTGACGCTTTGTTAGTCTTTTGTTTCATTATTACGAGCCTAATGTGATGCGAGCAGTTAATTCTTGATCGCGGGTTCAAACCCAGCCACATTACTTTGTTGTAATTTATTTCATCACCATTGCTCTCGAAACGATGAAGGAAAACATGGTGAGGAAACTGGCATGCCCTAGAACCAAAAATTCGAAGCCTTGTGACATCCACCAACACGCGCTGGATTTGAGTGGTTTTTTTATAGTAGGTAAAATCATCGAATGACGAATCCCACTCTTGGGCGGAACGGGAAACAGTGTCAGACTCTTACTGACTAAAGAACCTACCCCGTACCTTCCTTGCCTTATTCCCAGAGCCCCGGTGTAACGCTTTCGCACCAACCCTCAGCTCCGGGAGGCTTCGACCCTGTAGGGCCCCTACGTGGATTTGAGTGGTGGATTTCGGCCCAGTCCCTCTCCTATAGAGGAGGCCTAAGTCCCAGCAGTGGGAGCATTTTAAGGCTGCTGATATGCTATGCGGCAGACAAAGTTAGGGTAGGTGTTGTAAGTCGGTGTAGTCAGTGGACGAGAGCGAAGCCGCAGGCAAAAGTTAGTCGTAAATGATTTATTTGAAACAGCAAAATAGCTATTAAGAGGCCGGCGTTCGGGACGATTTATCCATACAAACGTAATACCAAAATCATTTGCAAGTCGAGCATATTTCAACCATATTAAGGTGATATTTGGATTTAGTTATTGTCTAAATCCAAATTGATGGATAAATCGTCCCGAATCGGCCTCTTAATAGTAAATTAAATTAACCCTTTCACTCTGTCTTCTAACAGAATCGTAAGCTTTCTAATAATATCGCCTTCCATTCGTCAGCAAACAAATCCAATCCAGGGTTGGTTTCACGCGTTGAGCATCGTTAGCATACGCGGTTTATGGGAAGTAAATTGGGCCATAGTTCGATCGAATCAGTTCAATTTAAACTTACCTTGATTATTATAAGGTTTTGATTGGCCTGTCAATCTAGTAGTTAGTGACTCTGATTGCTATGCCGGAGGTCGTGGGTTCGATTCCCACCCAGGACAAATGTTTGTGTGATGAGCACGATAATTTGTTCTGAGTCTGGGTGTAATTTATCTATAATATGTATGTATTTAGAAATATACAAGTATGTTTATCAGTTGTCTGGTACCCATAACACAAGCTCTGCTTAGCTTGGGGCTAAACGACGTTGTGTGATAGTTGTGGACATATATTCTTATAACATAATAAGTTATTCATGCGTTATTCAGACAAGAGGCAAAGCTAACAATAATCGGCGTATTATTGTCAAAGTGAAGCCAAATCAAAACCCCGACGTTGGTTTAAAGACCCGGATATAAAAATATCATTAAAATATTTTTAATGCAATATAATGTTTAGGAAGATTTCTTGTCATGTAAGGCTGGTCTCACACATTCGGAATGGGCTCTCTGGATTATTATTTTAATCTAAAATCTTGCTGAGTGAATACAGTAGAATTCATAATTATGTATGTTTTCAGTATATATATGTACGTGAACCGCGCATATCCCCATAAATTTTAATAAAGCGGCTTTAATAAAATTTGTGGAAATACGCGCGTTATAAAAAATAATCTTGTTATATTTATAATTTTACCTATTATGTTTTACGCTCTATTAAAATTTATGGGAATACGCGTGTGAATCACGCGTTCATGCACATCGATATATATAAAAGGAGAAACTGACTGAGTGACTGACATATCAACGCACAGCAGAAACTATTGGGACTAGGACCGTGAAATTTTGCACAGGGCTTCCTTTTATAACGTAGGCGAACACTAAGAAAGCGTTCTTTAAAATTCAGGTCCTAAAGGGATGTAATAGAGGTCTAAAGTTTGTAAGGAGAACCCTACTTTCACACGGGCGAAGCCAAAACGCTCGTCAGAATCATTCTTATAGATCGATCTGAGAAACTCATAATCTCTCATGTATGAGTATATTGTACGATATTCCGCTCTTTATGAATCTGGCTGGGGCTGGGGTTAGTAATTCATATATTATTAAATATATGAATTACTAACCCCAGCCCCAGCTTCTATCGGGTGTTATGTTGATATTAAATATATTATGTATGTACTATACATATAAACCTTCCTTTCAATCACTCTATCTTTAAAAAAAACCGCATCAAAATCCGTTGCGTAGTTTTAAAAATCTAAGCAGACAGACAGCGACTTTATTTTATACTATGTAATGAAGATTATGTATCCTGAGAGTCTGAGAGCCATTCCGGACGTATGAGTCCAGCCTTAGATCTAAAAATATGCAATCTTAACACTTTTTGTTATGTGTCGATTGATTGAAGGATCATTCATTAGTGCTTATTAGACCATAATAATATTTTTTCTCAAATTGTATATCGTGATTTTTTATCTAAATTCGTGATTGATGCGTTTTATTATGTTAAAAACTAATCTTTTGAAGTAAAACGAAGCGTATTGATTGCAATAAATCATCGTATAATGCATATTGAAATTCGTTGAATGTCTTTCTATAAAAAGGTTATTGGTATCTAAAAATGCAGAACCATTATACAAGTAGTTGTATCTCGTCGGAAGGTTTTGAGCATGAGGTCAAGGTTTGAGCTATCATCATAATTTTAGCAGACCATCTTACAACCATCGTATTCCCGCAACTCTCACCTGGTCTTCGGTCCACCTCGTGGGAGCCTGTGTCTTCTGATCTACGTTGGCCACTCCGGTTCCTTTCGGACCGTTGTCTTCTGGTCTGCGGTCACCACTCCAGCACCTTTGGGCCCCAATGGCCATGTTCTATGAGCAATGTTACGGGGTTTTTCGTTCCAGTAATGACACTATTTTCAATCATGTTATGTATTACAAATAATAATAATATATTCTACAACTGTCACACAACGTCGTCTAGTCCTAAGCTAAGCAGAGCTTGTGTTGTGGGTACCCAGACACAGAACAAGTGTTTGAGCTCATCACAGAAACATTTGTCCTGGGTGGGAATCGAACTCACGACGTACAGCATAGCAGACAGGGCCTCAAACCACTTGACCAACAGGCCAGTCAAACGCGAATATCTCGGTTACGTGTTTCTTGTTGCTACTATTATTTGAGAACAATGTAACATTTATATATATATGTGTGTATGTAAGTTAATTATATGTAATTTATTTGTACAGACAAAGCCGACCCCTTCGACAAAGAAAAGCAAACAATAGAAGCATTGCTCAGCCAATGGGAAGAAGAAGAGATCCCTGAATCCGAACTATCTCTCTCAAGACCGATGCAGGAACTACCATGTTTCAACAGTACCGTCATAGAAGAGACCAACCAAATATTCCAGCCAGTGACAGCTGTGCCAGTTAGAATGGCAACACTGCCACAAGATTCCGAAGCCGTTTTTGTAGAGCTGGGTTGCCAGAAGCTAGATGTGGCAGTGCCACAAAACGTGGCAAGTTTGCCTCAGGCTGTGACGGCGTCTTCGGCGGTGGCGAGTGATGTGGTCATGGCAGACGTTGATGGTCATGTAGAAAGTCATGGGGAATTGCCGAAGAGTGGCCAGTTTCTGCCTGTGGAAGGTGGATATATACTTGTTGAGGAGAATGCCGCTGCAGGTAATACTTGATCCTATTTTTTATTGCGATGCTTTCGGCTTTTAAAATATTAGTGTGTGTGTGTGTGTGTAACTTCTGCTGTGTATTTTATACTCTTTAAGTAGAAGTCTCTAATTATGGTATGCAAAAGGTTAAGGGCCGAAGTTTGGTGAGTGTGTTTTTTAGTCACTTACACTTCAATTGCTGAAAGAAATTGTATGTAACTTGGTACATGGGTTGATCATACCTTGGAATAGCAGATAAGAGTTATTTTTATTTTGGGAGTGTTAGGTTAACGCGTGGCGAGATTAAATTGAGCGATTTCGATTCACATTCTCCGAAATAAAACCACCGTGTCGGCTTGCAAAGGCCTCAGTCCGGTTTTTGAAAGGAAGGTCCAACCACGATATAAAGGCTAAGAAGGAATGGGGTGGGTCGTTTAGTCAGTAAGAGTCTGACACTTAACCGCTTCGCCCAAGGGCGAGATTCGTCATTAGATGATTTTTGCCACCATAAAAAAAACCTATGTTCCCAATAGTAGCGTTTCACCGCGCCGCGGCAACTCGACATCCCTGATCCTAAGTCAACTATTAGAATAATTTAAATTCACAGGTGCTTACTAATGCCCTTTAACAGACCACCCCTATTATTATTGTTATTTACGATCTTAGGGTTCAAATAACATAAGCAGCTGTTGCATTATTATTCTACTAAGTTCTAAATAACCAGTTTTTAATATGACTAAGGGGTTGACTCGTCATCAAATGTCCCTCTTATACATTACCATAGTGACATGTATAAGGAAGGGTAGTTAGAAATGTTTCTTATTGGAAACGATTAAAAAATAACGGCTCACTTTGTTTGGCCATTTTTTTTAAAGTGCGTCGCACGATTATTTAGTTGTGTTTATATTTAGTTGATAGGTTCTTTTTAACCAACTTTTAATAATTTAGTTGTCAAGTTATGTAAGCTTAGTAACGCAAAAATGTGACGCTGGGTTTTCCTTATTTTATTTTTTTAATATGTGACATTGATAATGAAATTATTTATTTATTTCATTCTTTTATATTTTTCGTTTTGATATAATTTACTTTGTAAAGTGTTACTTTTTTGTATTTTTTTAATTTTATTATTGTGAATGTTCCCTACAATCGCGAAAAAGAAATCAGCAACTTCAGTACATTTTGACCAGTTAGCCAACTAGCAGATAGAAAAATAGCGAAAAAAGCTATTTCAAGTTTGGTCTCATAGTAAAAGTTGTTAGTTATCATGACTACAATAACGTGTTTAAGTATCGGTCACTTACCTGTCACCCTATATATTATGTCAACATTCTCATCTTCGTTACATGCACACATGTTTATTTACCCTCGTCCGTGCGTCACTGCGGGGTGCCAACTGAAAACCAGCGCTGGGTGTCTGACGCCCAGCAAATGCTGAGGTGGTCACCTTTTCGATTCGGGCACGCTCAGCGTACCATTTAAGTTTTGCTTGTTATTTTTTATCGTATGTTTTATAAATGTTGTGCTGTCTGAATTGAATAAATGTTTTTCTATTCTATTCTATGCAATATTAGATAGATAGATAGATTAAACTTTATTATCATCATTGTCGTCGTTATTGTCCTCATCTTTCTTTTTTTTTCACTTACATTTGTTACGCAAAATACGCGCTTTTAGACGTGGAGTTGCGGACATCAGCCCGATATACCATACCACACTTACATTTGTCATTATTTTACAATAATATGTACGTTTGATTGTTGTTTCCAGCTCAAGAAGAAGAACTGCCCGACCTGGACGAGATAGAACGTGAACTGAAGATGTTAGACGAACAGATTCTCAAGATGGCGGAGTCCAACAACATTAATGCCGAAGCTGTGCTCGCTTCTACAGAGACAGCTGTTCCTCCTGTTACTGGTAAGTTGATAAATAATAATTAATAACACCTTCGACGGAAGAAAAAAAAGAAAAATAAAAAATCTCAATGTTGCTGGCACTAAAAATACAAGCAAACAATATTAAAAAAGGCCTGTGTGAGGACAAAAAGTCCCCTGTCTCATATGCTGAGATAGGAGACTGCGATATTTTTAGCGAAAAACAAAATAACGTAATGCTGTTATTCTGATAGAGCCTGATGATCCACGGACACGCTCACGAAACACTGAGACGGAGACAAGATAATCACTATACATTAAAATAAAACACGCTACATAAACTAAGCATAATAAACATTCATAAAAAATGAACAAACATAATAAACAATTATAATAAGAGAGTGATTTTCTTCTTTTCGCATCGATAATAAACTCGTTAAACTGTTGGGTCCCATTAGGTGGCTACGTTAACTGCAGCAGGTGGCAATCATTAAATTCTCAGAGTGCAGGTGTATGGGCACTTCGGGCACACCAGTAAGTGGCTCATGCTTTGAACGGGGGCACCACACTTTGAGTATCCAACGGGTCTATAAAAACCCATTTCGCTAAGATGTATTTACAGCGGCCTAAATGGGTGCGCAACCAATTTAGTGCTTTCCATACAATCCATTGTAATTCACGTCCAGGCGAAAGAATTTCCTGTAGTTTCAAGAGGTTTCAAAAAGTGGGGCCACGCGACCCTCTAGGAAACAAAGTTTTTACAGCCTAGACTCATGGGAAATATAGACCAACACATTGAAAATATTCTATGCTGAAGTCATAATGACCCGGAGATTTATTTGCCCCTGGTCAACGACTGTATGATGTAAGATATTCCTGTTGATAAGAGACCTGCGAATTTTTTTTACAGAAATAAGCAAACAATATTTTTTTATCAGCCGGAAGCTAAGCATTAAGATTAATTTACCTACATACAAATATACAAACGACTCATTATTCCTGCATATCATTTCATAACCAAGACCTAATTAAGCCAAAAATCAAATTACAAAATTATAATTTTATTTTGAATAATGTTTTGTGAAAATTCATGTTAATGTAGCATTGTTTCAAGCAAGGTCAGAAATATTACATGGACACAATGGGGTTTCATGTTGGAAATAATTTGAGCCACTGACACGATTCATATCATGTAGCTAAAATAATGCTTATTGTTACTAAATATTTTTTTTCTAAATCTAACTAGGTGATAATGGGTAGCTTTAAGTCATTACTGATTGTTATCTATGTAAATATTTATATAACTGCTAGTTGACGTTGCAAGGCTAGAAATAGAACACTATTATATTTATTTATTTCATTTATTAAAAACATACATCCTATCCTTATACAGGCTTAACCGTCACCCCTGTCGCATTGGGTTATGGTAATTTACCCACATACAAATATACAAACGACTCATTATTCCTGCATATCATTTCATAACCAAGACCTAATTAAGCCAAAAATAAAATTACACAATTATAGTGCGACAGGGGTTCACCCCTGTCGCATTATAATTTTGTATTTTGATTTGACATTTGTTGTGAACAACAAATGTATAAAAAATAATATTTTTGTGCATTTTTCGTGAACCACTGTCGAACATTAGCAAAAACTACAAAAATTAATTAATACAAATCAGGGGTGGTCCAAATTAGGGCCTGTGGACCTATTTCGACCCGCTAGCACAGAATAAATAATGGTACAAGTCCAAAAGATGCACTCCACGAAAGCAAACATACGAATTTAAACTTACTAACAACACTCCTAATGTTCATAATACATTAATTGCCGACTGCAGTCTTTCCGTCCGAATATAATTTCGGTGTCTTCAAGGCTAGAGTGAATAGGCTCTTAATAAACTAGTGCGCCTTACCATCAACGATTGCATCACTGCTTACCATCAGGTGGGATCGCAGTCAGGCAGTAGTTTATTGCAAGTTAAAAAAAAAAAAAAAACATTGCACGTTACGAACGTACGTAATCATGAATATATTTGCCTACAGGAGCTAGTCGCGATCGTAACGAATCAAAATGCACATTAAAGTCCGCGCCCCGTAGGGGAGGCCTATGTTCAGCAGTGGACGTCTTTCGGCTGAAATAATCATGATAAACATAAAAACATTTATTTTTATACAAGTGCACGAGCATTAAACTCTTGAGCCCCAAGCGAACGCCGGCATTCGCACACTTATTGTCTTTATATTATGTCTCTAATTACGGTTTTCGAAAGGTTTTCTAAATAATGTTTTGTAATTGCAGATGTTCCTACCACATCGTCATCAGAGAACGGAGTCAAAGAAGACAAATTAAAACTGTTCCCGATCTTCGACAAACCTAACCCTGGCATAGCTGTGCCTGGTGGTAGCAAAGGTAAATATTGTGCTATGATTTTATTGCTATATTTTATTTACAGCCCAACAAATCAGTTACAGTACAGCCGTCGGATCTTGGCGCCTCTGAAGTTAGGCCCTGCGAATTTTAGCATGACAGAAAAAAACATTTGCTTACCAACGTGTGCTAGTAGTTTCGTCGTCGTGTAATTACAGAATTATTCTAATGTAACATACACCACAGATAAAAAGTGCTATTTAAAGACATTGTCTACCCTTGTGCCTGATTCCATCCAAGTCCGTTCAGCTTCTCAAGAGTAAAGAAGTACACACAAAAAAAGGCTGGGGGCGTGGCCGACTCTAAGAGTTCACGCTAAACGAAACGATTGTAACTTGGCTGAGGAGGCTGGTGCATTATAAAAAACAACATCGGTAATTGTATATTTCTTCACAGGTGCTACAGAGAAAAGCAGCAAGCGTGGGTTGATAAGGACAGGAGACGACCAATACGTGATAGACGCGGGACAGAAGAAATTCGGCGCGACGCAGTGTGCAGAGTGCGGCGCTATTTATCAGGTAACACTCAAAAAATATCTTACTGTTTCTAACAGAAATCTCTTTAATTCTGAAAGTGGCCTTCCAGAGCCAAGAAAGTATAATAATTCGTTTGAAGTCGTAATTATACGTATTGTCGTAACTCAGCTCAGGTAGGCATCGGTTCCGGGATAGTTTACAAGATGAAAACAATTTGGAGTGTTAATATAGAGTTGTATTGGTTGCTTCAAAAGTTACAATCACACTGGGAAAAACAACATATTATCTTGCCTATCAAATTTTTAAACCTATTTTAGAACTAGTTCATCAGAAGACTTAAAGTCACCCAAAGGGCAATGGAATGGGCTATGCTCGGAGTTTCCTTGCGTGATCGTATCATAAATGAAGATATCCGCAGGAAAACCAAGTTTGCCGACATAGCCCAAAGAATAGCCAAACTTAAGTGGCAATGGGCAGGGCACATTGCTCGCAGAACGGATGACCGTCGGGGTCGAAAGATTCTGGAGTGACCGTGTCCCGGAAGACGCAGTGTTGGAAGGCCTCCCAACAAGGTGGACCGATAGCCTGGCAAAGGTTGCGGGTATCCGATGGATGCCAGATGCACAGGACCGTTCATTATGACAACAATTGGTGGAGGCCTATGTACAGCTATGAACGACTTTCGGCTGAAATGATGAATAAAAATGATGATTCTAGAATTGGCCACATCCTTCATAACGTTAGCTAATAAGCATAAATCTCATGCGACCTCCTTCGACATCACAATATCTATTGTGAACTTCTATTCATGTCCAGGACCTGACTAACGAGTCTAAATTGTAAGTATGCTTAGCTTATTATAATGACTTGTTTTTTTCATCAACAGATCGGTGATCCACAAGACGAGCATGATCATTTGGTGCATCACAATGCTACAGACGTACTTAAATTCAATGTAAGTATATCACACGGCAAATAAGTTGAACCAGTTGCTATGGTTTATGCAGCCTCTTACCTAGATTGAGTCCTGAAAATGGTGTAAAATAACTTTAATTTTGGAACTCGGTGTTTCTATAATAAGTTTGGTCTCTTCGTTATTAAACACAGACTTCATAAATTAAAATTATTTTGCACTTTTTGTTTTTTTTTTACACAAGTCAGTCGTATTGTTTTGGAAAAAAAATGTTTTTTTTTTAGTTGTAGTATCCCTTAGCGAAACTTAAATAGATAATAGTTTTTTTTAAGTCGGTTGTAATAAAACCTTCTCCTAAATGTGACTAATATACTTTTGAAAACTGCATTGAAATCGGTTCACTGAAACGCTAGATAATCGCGGACAAACATGCATTATACACACAGGTCAAACTGAGAACCTTTTTTTGAAGTCGGTTAAAAAACATGTTTTATTCAGGGATTTAAAGACGAGTGCGTCGTGCACCGGACGGAGAGCGCGCGCTGCATCCGCGTGCGCGGCGGCGAGCCCGGCTGGAGGAAAGTGGAACAGCTGCTGGACAGGATCGTACATCCGCACCTCGGCTACGGAAACCAGCTGCCTAAGGACCTGATCCACACTTACACTGTAAGTTTTTTAACCTTTCAATAGGTGTGCTAACGAATTCACTCGGTGCTCAAGAGTTTATTTATCTATAATATGTATGTATTTAGAAATATATAAGTATGTTTATCAGTTGTCTAGTACTCATAACACAAGCTTAGCTTGAGACTAGACGACATTGTGTGATAGTTGTGGAATATTATTATTATTTTTAATTAATCAATCTGCATTACTCTTTTTTAGGGTTCTGTACCTTAAAAGGAAAAAAAAACGGAACCCTAGAATAGGATTACTTTGTTGTCCGCCTGTCTGTCAACAAACACCCTTTATCTGAGGAATGCGTGAAAGTATCAAGATAAAATTATACAACAAACCATGTACTTGTCTGTGGGCCCGAGAAACTATGAAAAATCAAACTTCTAAGTTTGACGAGTATAAAAGATACGGCCTCTTTAAAAACAAGTATAGGAAAAAAATTTAAAACAATATATTTGTGGTTACGTCACAAAAAAAAAACTTTTTTGCTATTCGAGAAATTTTCAAAACTCGTTTTCTAATGTATATTTGTAAGTCACCCCAGAGTGCGAGCCCAACTCGCACTCTCCCGGTTTTTTATTATAAATACTTTTACTAATGGTTCTCAACTGAGAGAAGAGTGGTAATGAAATAAACTATACAAAGTAATGCGCCTGGCTGCATTTGTTTCTAGACCCTACAACTCGTAAGTCGGGGCCGTTACCACTCGGCCACCACTGGCTATGCCTAGCTGAGGGCTTCAGAGCAGTGGTACTTCTCTCAATTTGTCTCAGAGATTCCAGTTCTATGATTTCCATGTAAACAAGCAGTCAAACAGATGCCATGAGAAGTTTTTCAGGAGATACTAACATTTTTTTTTTTGTTTTAGGGTTACATATACATAGAAAAGAAGCAGATAGTTGGATGTCTGATCGTGGAGCCGAAAGTGAAGGCTTACAAGTTGATCCCTGGTGATCCTGACTGCTGCAGTGTAGAGGACTATCCTGTGAAGTGAGTTACTTAATAAAAACTTAACAAATTTGTGAATTTAGCAAAATGAAGTGTATTATATATTTTTTTTTGTGATTAACCTTTGTATAAGGAATCTATTTGTACCATTTACAAAAAAAATGTGGATTCACTTATTATAGTCTTTTAAAATAATAACTGGATAATTATGCTCTAAAAATCGCTCAACTTCCACCTAAGACAGCCCAATTAAAAGTAATTTTGAACGAATGAATTGTGTCAAAACTAAGTTAAAAATCAAGTATTCAATTGGCACTTGAGAATTCTTACATAAAGGCTAAAATGAAAGAACTACAACAGTGTAGTTCTTTTATTTTGCCACAGTTTAGTGCACACGTATGCCATACACGCTGATCTGAGCGCGTTGGTCTCCATACATTTTATATGGAAACTAGCTTTTGCTCGCAGCTTCGCTCACATCTAATACTGATACTGTATTCTACTACTCCACTCTACCCCTCTCTACCCTTTTTTTTTCATAAGTACCTTCTCCTGACAATAACAAGCACAACAAAAAATGAATTGGTTAAATTGGTCCAGGCGTTGTTGGGTTATGCGCTTACCAACACATTTTGCGATTCATCTTACTAATATTATAAATGCGAAAGTTACGATGTTTGGATGTTTGTTACTCAATCACGCCTAGACGGCTGGACGAATCTAAAAATGAAATTTGGCACAGGCATAGGATACACTCCGGAATAGGACATAGGCTACTTTTTATCCTGGAAACCCCAACTCCAATACCACGCGGGCGAAGCCGCGGGCAAAAGCTATAATTATCTAAAGCCGTTAGTATCAACTAGTTTCTTATACAAATATCTTTTTACTACTTTCAGATGCGGCGTGTCCCGCATCTGGACGCACATAAACCACCGTCGCGCGGGCATCGCGGCGCGCCTGCTGGACTGCGCGCGCGCCTCCTTCCTGTACGGCGCGGCGCTGCGAGCCTCTGATATCGCCTTCAGCGCCCCCACGGCCGCTGGCAAGGCCTTCGCCACCAAATACTGTGGGACACCTAACTTCTACGTGTATTTAGACTAAAAAAGTTCCCTCGTACTCGAAAAATACCGAACTATTCAAGAAAAAAAGATTTTTCAATGTTTTCGTACTAAAATGAAAGTTAAGTGCACAAAAACAAGTACTTTGGTACTGCAAAAGTGTGTAAAACGTGTTTATCTTTGTCTTTAAACGGTAAAAAACAGCAGAGTGCAAGAAAATGAGTCCTTTACTTCTCCAAAAGGAGATGCTTGTCGTAGTTAAACTTAGTAAAGGTGATTTAGTACTCAAAAGTGAGAAAATGAAGTTTCTGTGTTCAATTCAGTGTTTGAGGAGTCTCGAATGTGTAAATATTTAATATGAAGTGTTTTGAAAAGGTTGCTCATGACAGTAGACATTACTTATTTAAGATATTCCTTCTTTAGCGCATTTAGTTCTCTTATCCTAGAACTGAGCGTATGTTGGAAATCTTCAAATACGTTAAAATAGCGTAATTGTGCTAAATGTCTCCATGGATGCCATTTCCCAGCAAAGATTCACGCTTTACTTGAATTTTATCGCGCTGTATGAAAATTAGTGAGTGATTCAAGAATTTAGTGCGAAAAAACAATAACCTACCTCAGTGTAACATGTGAAAGTGTTGCGCTTTTGTGACTTTTAAAGTAGTTTTAGTTTTGTCTACTTATATGTGTTTTTAATTTATAACGGTTAAGACGTACCGAAAAAATAGTTGTGTAGGTATTGGCGCAATGTTTGCGAATTGGAACAATGATTGGCGTATTGGCATTATGATTGCAGATTCGTACATTTATGCATGTGATTGTTTTTAGTTACGATGACGTCTAACCCTTTATATGTTTGCGTCGGAATAACACGACAAATATTTTCGTGTCCTTTTGGCTTGGGTCGTATATTACGATACCACATACGGTCGGATCTTGGCGAGTCTGAAGTTAGGCTCTGCGAATGGGGCTTGAAAACTCGTACAAAAATAAAGGTATTAAAAAAATAAATGCCAATAACAGTTTTTAACAGCAATAACAACTGCAAATTGCATTATTTGTTTAAACCATTTTCTTTTTACGAGTTTTCAAGCGCTAAAATTCGAAGAGCCTAACTTCAAACTCGCCAAGATCCGACGGCCGTATTGCACTCCATCTCATTTAAATCTTCAATTCCCAGTGTCACTTGTAAATGACAGAAGAGCTAAGATCGAGTATTCGTTTGTAAATATTCGACTCTCTGAGGAAATCGACACAAAAATACTTGTCGGATTAACCCGTCAAAGGGCCAATAATGTAAAAATTGAATTTGTATGAACTTAAAAAATGTTTTTGAGTCAACAAAAATATGTGTTTTAAATGACAAATAGACAACATTATTAAAATAATGTTTTGAATACCACAGGAAAATAGTGTCATTATATTCCCTAATTTTTTAAATTGTAAAACACAACCGTTTTTGATAAATGTTTTACTTATTCAACGTGAAAATAATGATGTATTATTATATAAAAGATACTTTTGATATTAATGTTGTATGATTTTATTTTTGATACTACACGTTTTCTTGTTGAAAAAAATTTACCAAGTGATTACTTTGGGACCAATTAGGTATGTGTGTTATTGTCTATGTCATTTTATAGTAATTTAGAGTGTGTGTCACTCATAGAATTACTAAGTAGTAGCGAGCCAAATTGGCGTGTTACACTGTTCCTTAGGAAAATATTGCTCATGTTTTCAGATATAAATTAGCACCAGAGTTCTTACCATGACGTTTTTAAACGTCAGCCGTGCGAGCGAGAAAGTGGGAAGGATGTGTTCAGTTTAGATCGTTAAGTAGATCACGTTTAGAGTTCATGGTAGAACCTCTGTTCTGTTTAGTGCTGAATTACTAAAATGAAAATTGCATTTACTAAAAGATTAAGCAAACATGCGACCAAGAATTGAATTGTTCTGATTTTATCAAAACTGACTTATCTCTTTGTAATTACGTTATTACTCAACAATAAGTGAGCTTGAATTAAACCTCAGATACATTAGGGGACAAAATGTCCCCCAACATAACGCGCAACGCTAAATCTACTTGATGCCGCATCATTACCTAATGTCTCGCATCTTGCCCGACATTTTAAAACGCATTTACGTGCAATTTCACAACTTTGTGCGTCTTATCACGCCAGATTGTCCCTTAATATATCTGAGGCTAGTTTATTCACGTAGTTTTCCTAAAAATATGAAAAAATAATATGTCTTGACAACTACACTGTTGAATAGCCTGCATTATAACTTGTTTACATTCAAAAGAAAAAAAGAGATGATTTCTTAACCCTTTAACTGCTTGCGTCGGTATAGTCCGACCAGAATTTTCGTCTCTTATTCGCCAGGGTGTGTTTGCGACAGGGTTCTCCATCTCAGCTCTCTCTCTCTCCTCTTCAATCCCCATCCCTACGTTTAAATTTGAGGTTGGAGTTAACACTAATGACGTCACAGGGTAGATATCCTACACTCGCATTTTTGAACGCAAACGTCAAGTTCTATTGTCAATGGCTTACTCCAACCTACCCGCTCGAAATTGGAGTCACTTGTATTAACTCTAGGGTAGGCTACTCGAGTCATAAAAGAACGACTCTGGGTAACAACTCTACATTAGTCTGGTCATTTTTGAACCCACAGGTGATAGTAGAGCTGTTGAGATGAAGTATTTTGGTCGTGGATGTGTTGGACGCGATCCTAGCGGAATAAATCGTCGCCTTGAAGGTCAATAGAATAGGTCATAATAGATATTATGAAATATAATACAACTAATAGATATTATGATATCTATTAGATGTATTCACTAATATAAAGTATGAGTATTTTGTAAGTACGTTAATGCACTTAACTCCGTTTCGCCAAAATTGTGGCTTAGCTCCATTGACCTCCAAGGCGCCGAAATGTGAAACTGGCTGTCGGATTTACCTTACGAAAGCGATTAAGTTAGAAAATAAGGAATGTTTTAACTTAATTAGAATATTAAATTTTTATTCTTAAGACAGTGCCAATGTAGTTTTTACTCTTTAGTTTTAGTTAGCGTAATGTGCCTCAAAATAGGATAAGTTTAATTTTAAGAATTTTTTTGAACTTTTTGCAGGTTTTTTTCTTGATTGTTTCAGATTGAAATTGTGATTATTTGAAAGCTTATTTTCGAATATTGTTTTTGAGATTGTACTTTTGATTTGGCCAATTGTGAACAATGCGTCTTATTTAGACTTGTCACGATTATTTCAAGCTACTTTATAGTATTGTCCTATTTGTACCAGTATTTTTTTTATTTCACAATAGCCATATTAGTTAAATTAATCCCTCGAATGCCTCTCTGCTTATACCAACGCAAATAAAAACAAGGCATTTTGAACTGCTTATGAAGTTGCTGTGTTCGGCAGAAATTTCAAGCATTGTCTCTTATTAAGCTAAGTAATATCAAGCAATGTTTGAGGGGTAAAATACAAAAAGTGATCCAAATTCCTGATCCTAAGCATAGATTGAATTAAGACACCCGTCTTTCCGTCTGTAGTATTTGAATGGTTGTCAAATTGTTACGCAAGGAAGTAGTAAATAAGTCTCGACCCGTTGTAGCTCTTGATAAAGTTGAAAATACGTGGACAGAGAACTTTCTCATGTACACAAGTTTTAATCATAAACCGGACCTCAAACACAATCGCATGATTTCAAATATATTCTACAATATCCTTACACACACATACCTCAAGACAGTTTTATTTAAACTTTTAGGGTAATTTGAAACCGAGACGCGACGCTGCACACATATTTTAATAGAGTGACTCAAAATTGAACTTTATTTATTACATAAAAAGATACACATTCCATTGTGAGAATTTAGAATACATTGCTCCATGCATCGCATTGCATCGTCGCGTCTCGTCTCGTTGTAAACTGACCCTAAAGGGTAAAAAATACTGAACTTTAAGCTTTTAAGTAGTTATCGTAATATCAGGTCAGTACGCTTATATTTAAGTTTAGATGTTTAGAACAAAGGCTCCCACACTTGTTGAAAATGTTCGTCGCAATGTTCACGATGTGCATTGAAGGAGCCTTATTATTGTTAGCGCCCCGATTGGGCAGACTTGCAAAAGGACTTAATACTCTAACTAATTTTATGTGAAATTGTGTCATTGAACTTTGTCCGAAATGAAGCTTAGCGCGGGTCAATTTTTGTAAAGGAGACAGCAGTTTTGTTTCGACTAATATACAGGGTGTCATTGACATGTTAACGCAAACGAATACCATAGATCCAGTACATGATTCTAGACCCCCCAGTGGTGGAATTTTTTGTCGGTTTTTTCTTATTTTTTTTTAATGAATTTTTAACGTTTTTTTAATTAAACTGTATAAAAACGTCAATTTAACATTTTTTGCGAAAAAAATTAGTGCATTACATTCCAAATTAAAAATGTCATCGGGTTTGATTAGAATAACGACTTTATTTGCCTCGATGATTTTTTTATAAATTTTTTTTTCGTAAAAAAAATTTTTTTTTCTTTTTTTTCTAAAAATATCATTGGGATTGGTTAGAATAACGATTTTATAGAGGTAAAAAATAAAAAATCAAAACTTTTTTTTTCAAAAATTTGAAAAAAAAACGACGAAAAATTCCACCACTGGGGGGTCCAGAATCATGTACTGGATCCATTGTATTCGTTTGCGTTAACATGTCAATGACACCTTGTATAGGTTTACATTTGACGAAGATATTGTTGAACATGATACAACAAATAAAATCACTCTTCATATGGGTTTTCCCTAGATGGAAAGCTACCTTATATTTTCACAGTACAATTTCTGTGGACATCAGTGCTACAACACTGATGTTCTAATCTTGAATTCATTTTTATCATTGTCATGTTGGCAACACACAATGCCTTTGTAAGACATCAAAAGGCAGCATAAACAAAATTGCAACATAAGTACTTTTTTCCTCTTTTGAAACTGCGCTAAGCTTTATAATTTTAATACTTTGACGTGTCATTGAATACTAGTCTCTCTACTAATTTATATTATGATCTGAATGTGTCAGCCATCTTTTTTATCGAAATGTTCCATCAGTTTCTGAAGTCTTATCGTTTTTCTTCTAGAATTTTCCGACATTTTATTTGCTAAGGGGCCAGCCCAAAGATGTCTGTACCTTATGTATTGCCATAGACGTGTAAATAATATTTATTTGTAATTTTTTTTTCACTATTTCAATTCTTACTTTTTTTTTGTCAAAATTCTCTCTAGTTTTCGAAGTGCTCTTTTCAAATTACACAGAAAGTGTGAATTTTGGTTTTAATAATAAAATTGATTTTTATTATTCTGGTGTTTTATTGAGGTGTACTCATTATCAGGTTTTCCTTTACCTACTCTGATGCCTTACATGGAACGAATAGTCACCTGTCGGAATTTCAAGGACCAGACGAGAAAACCGTCCTCTTTTCTTTGATTTTTCACTAAATTTACGAAAAAACTAATCGACTTAACCCATCATAGAACCATAGGATGAAGAGTCAAACTAGCCATAATTCTGGTACAATAAAAAAAAAAAACTATGTTTGAACTAAGAATATCATTATTTTATTCGCGTGGCCGTAATTTACGTAAAGTTGGCCCTAACGTACCTACATTCTGATTAGCAAAACGAACCTCGAGTTACCGCCATTAATATAGTGCATAGATGACGACATCCTTTTTAATTCTTTAAAATATAGCATCCAGTTTTTTTTTTATGGTAGGTAAAAATCATCCAATGACGAGTCCCGCTCTTGGGTGGAGCGGAAAATAACCTACCCCGTTCCTACATCGCCATACATACTAGGGCCAGAGCCTTCCTTTTCAGACGCAAACCCGTGGCCCTAATTAGCTTCGACCCTTCTGCAGGGTCCCCACGGTTGCTGACAACTCCTTGAAGCGCGCGGGAACAGTGTGCGCCGTCGACGACTGGGCTTGGCCCGGACGATTACCAGACGACGGGACGGCGAGCTACCCAATGCTCACCGTCCGCAAGCCCGCGCCTACGGTGGCCGGAAGTCAGGATCGGAATCGCGTCTAGGGCTCAAACGCCGTTGCCTTATGCGGTCAGCCACCTCCTTTGCTAGCATTACAGCTTCGCAGAAGGAGGCGACCGCCTGCCACTCATCCTCACTCCGAACCATGGCTTCTACCAAGGCCCGGCGCGAGAGATCGCCGCCGCCGATCGCTCCCACGAGGACACGGCGATGTTCTGCCCAAGCGGGGCACACCTCAACCGTGTGCTCCACTGTGTCCTCCGGGCGGTCCAAAATATAGCATCCAGTTAAAATTGTAAGAATTTAACCTAACCATTTCCTTTTTATTTATTAAAAACTACCAGAGCATCCGGTCATATTTAAAATAATAATTTACTATGACAACTTCCGTTCAATTTATTCTAAGTATTTTTCTACCCTCATAGTGAATTTTATTTATCATGACGTTACCCGCCTAAATTGTTTTGACTTTCGTTACCTTATTTTCTTTGTATGTATAAAAGCTGTTGTAATTCAAACGTAAAGGCTTATTCTTCTTGTGCTAGTCACGGAATAAACACCCTGAATTGTAAATATTTCTTATTTCGCTATATCACCTGCTTTTGACATTTACTGTGATTGTGAGTGTATTTTGGTGCAAACCAATATGTGACTTCTACGATGACAGCGATCATGTGCCGACATGTAGGTTAACTAAGTAGCAGCAGAGCACAGACGAGGTGCAAACCAGCGAAAAGATTTCGGGTAGGTATTTGAAGAAAAAATAAAAAAGGTACATTTTTGTAGTGTAATTTAACGTTAAGTCTGTAAAGTGAAACAAAATTAGTGAAAATATAGATGTGTTGATAGATGTATCACTCCTCTTAATCCCCAAGCGAACGTCGGCATCCGCGCGGGCACTAACGGAAAGGTTTGCTAATTTTCCATATTTAAATTTGTCTATGAAAAACTTTGTATTTACGTTTTTAGATAAATACCATATAAAAAAGCTCAATATTTTATAATCTATGCGAACGCTTGTTGTTCAATCAAATAGCGCGAAATCACGCCCGAACGCCGGCGTTTGTTTCGGGATCAAGAGGAGATGGACCAAACAAGTGCAAGCTAGAGTTCCAACGCAAGTCACCTTGGTTGGAGCTAGGTTTGTGTGTGTTTGGTTTGTGTTACGGCTAGATAGATGTAAAGGTCTCTGTACGGCGCGGGCGCGGCGCGGCGGTACCGGGCGGCGACGCGACGACGCCATACAGATCCGAGGTTACCGTCGCGTCGAGCGGAACGGCTCTGTGTGGCGTCGTCCGTACTATCTTGTACATTACAACTGCTCAGCGTCGCGTCGCCGCCCGGTCCGGTCGCGCCGCGCCCGCTGTGTGCAGACACCTTAAGCCACGTGCCAACTCGTTCGACATTCAATCACTATGGCTGGAAAAACGCGCCTCCCACCCAAGGGTGTTGAAGGTTAGTTTACAACTCCTGTCTAAATGGATTGAGACTAGCAAGGTCACCTTGGTTGCAACGTTACTACTATTTGGTCCACCCATTATCCATAGTATCTAAAAACAAATAAGTTTATTCAAGTCCGAAAAATTATTGATTTTTATTTTTCCAGTTGCGGGTCACAATGATTTACATATACCGCCAAAAAGGATGTTATTTGCAATAGGAAGATTAATGGCAAGGCAGGCGACGCCAGGCAAATTAGGTATGTATCCATAAACGCATTTGACTACTTAAATAACTTGTAGGTAAGATATTTAGCTACGTGTTTTTTTACTTGATTTGCGTCAAATCTTCTTCCTGCCCTTATTCCATATTACTTGGGGTCGGCGCAACACGTTTATCTTGCGGTCGCCTCCTTTTGCGAAGCAGTTATGCTAGCAAAGGAGGAGGCTGACCGCATAACGGCATAAAACAACGGCGCTCAGGCCTAGACGCCACCGGGATTCCGATCCCGATTTCCGGCCAACGTAGGCGCGGGTTCGCGGACGGCGAGCAATGTGTAACCCGCCGTTCGGTCGTCTGGTAATATTACGGAGTGAGCCCAAGTCGACGGCGCGCACTGTTGCCGCGCGCCTCAAGAAGTTGTCAGCAAACTGTAGGGGTAAGTACAGGGTCGAAGCCTCCTGGGGCTGAGGGTTAATGCGAAAGCGTTACACCAGAGCTCTGGAACTAAGGCAAGAAAGGAACGGGGTCGCTTGTTTTGTCAATAAAAGTCTGATACTGTTTCCCGCTCCACCCAAGGGCGGGATTCGTCATTCGATGATTTTTACCTACCATAAAAAAAAAACATGCGTTTCGTTCCTCCTATTCACATGACCATATCAAGACAAACGATTTCCGATCGAGATCGATTTCAACTTTTCGTATAATTATTTCTCACTATCCATCCTCGTCACACCACACATCCACTACTGTATTAATAGGACAAGTTCCAAATTCAAACTCACTAACGCGTCCTTTGTTTCCTAGAGATCTCCTAACTACAAGTGAACGTCAATCGCATCGGTGTCGCGCATTCCAAGTCTGCAACATCGAGTCGCGGACACAATAAAACGAGGCAGCTTTAAGAGACGCTGGTCCCCTAAGGAATCGCCATCACCAAAAGTATGTAGCTATGAACCTATAAATCTTTATTATCGCGCAACATATCCCATGCACAAATTAAGTGATTGATCTCGGATTTAAGTAAAAAAATACTTTATTTAATTACTACAGAGTAACAGTATGATTATAAAATAAAAATGGTAATCGATTAGAACTAGGTTTACATTGGTATTTATAATAATTAAATGCTAAGTTATCAATAAGTTTATTGAGAGCATTTGGTGGGGACAGATGTGCTGACAAAGCTGATATTGTTGGGTTCAGCACACTTAACTCACACATAAACCGACTATAATACAGAAATATTGACTCCCATATTATAATTAAAAAAACGTTTACGTTACGGCAGTCGGATCTTGGCGAATCTGAAGTTAGGGTCGTCGAATTTTAACACTTGAAAACTGAAAACTCGTAAAAAATAAATGGTTTAAGCAAATAAATGCCATTTGCAGTTGTTATAGCTGTTAAACTGTTATTTATTCCTTTTTTTTTTGTACGAGTTTTCAAACAATAAAATTCGCAGAGCCTAACTTTAGACTCGCCAAGACCCGACGATCGCACTATAAATTAGGTCTAGTTTCCGCTGCACTCTAATAAAATACTACCGTAAACATTTTCAAAGTACAACCCGTTCCAAATGAGAATAGGATCGATGGCCATGTTGTGACGTTACGTCGAACTGTCAAATTGAAGAAATTAAGTAGGGTGAACAAAAATATATATTTTAAAATAAATAATTTACGTACGAATCGTGTACGAAAAAAGTTTAATCAGAATATAGTATTTCCATTTTGTTAATCTCTGTTTCACTGTGTGATGTGTCTGAGTAGTGGTAAATAGAAGAAAAAGGCGAATTGTTTCTAACAATGAAAATAAGAAAGAAAATAGTTTTTCTTGTAAATTATTTATGACTTAAAACAATATATTTGGCTTTATATTAAACCCTAACGTTTTTATTTCACCTAGAATTAACTAAAATTTAGTAATAAAAAGCAAAAAAAAACTTTATTGATACGCAAATAGGTAAGATTTTTTTGCAAACCGTACTTTTCACTCAAAATTTTACAGATCGAGGTTATTGACTTTCCTGTTCTTATTTGGAACGCATAATACCTGTGTTTATTTCTCTAAACAGCTTAAATAATATACATAAATTCACAGAATGTATAAGAAATCTATCGTGGTCAGAGGTATATCTAGAAAACGATGCAAATACGGCATTCAATCGTTTTCATGAACTAATATGCCTGTTTCATAAGCTCTGTTTTCCAAAAGTAAGGGTTAGGATAAATACAAATAATAATAATAAACGAGCGTGGATGACTAAGGGTCTTAAAGTATGTTCAAAAACTAAACGATTCTTAAGATATCAATATTATAAGAATAAAAATAGTATTAACAAGGTTAAATATACAACATATTCCAATTTATTACAAAAATGTATACATAATGCTAAACGTAATTCTAATATTAAGTTTATAAATAACAATAAAAACAAATGTAAAGCCACGTGGTCTGTTATAAAGAGTGAAATAGACAGTATGAACTCTGGGGACAATATTGATCACATTCAGGTTGACAACGCTATACTGACAAAACCTGCAGAAATAGCCTCAGCTTTTAACAATCACTACATAAACAGTTTTCCAGTACAAAATAGTATACATAGTCATCGCAATGGAAATATCGCTGCTAATTCGATGTTTCTCACTCCTATGTCTGAAAGCGAGGTAAGGCAACATATACTATCATTAAATAATACCAACTCTGAAGGCTATGATGAATTAAATACCAAAATCATTAAAGCATGTGCCAATGAAGTGAGTGGAGTGTTGACATATCTGATAAACTTATCTTTTTCACAGGGAGTATTCCCAAAGGCTTTGAAATTGTCTATTGTCAAACCATTGTTCAAAAAGGGTGAAAAATATGATGTGGAAAATTATCGCCCTATAACGTTAATACCCATTTTGTCAAAAATATACGAGAAAAGTATGTACCACAGATTAATAAACTACTGTGAAAAATTTAATGTCATAAGAAAAGAACAATTCGGTTTCCAAAAACGTAAATCTACGTCGTTAGCAATCTTTTCACTTTTGAAAACCATACTAAATGATCTAAATAATAACAAGCTAGTAACAGGATTATTTTTTGATTTATCAAAGGCGTTTGATTTGGTTTCACACGCTAACCTGTTACAAAAACTGGAAGCTCTTGGAATTAGGGGACTCCCATATAAATGGCTATCTTCATACCTTACTGACAGACAGCAGTGTGTTTCTATCACCAAAGTCGATGGAAACGGAGATATGTTACTGTATACGTCCGAGTATAAATGTATAAAACGCGGTGTGCCCCAAGGCAGCATATTGGGGCCTATCTTATTTCTCCTCTACATTAATGATATTGTTAATGTGACTAAGCACAAATGCTTTCTTTATGCTGATGACATTTCTATAATTGTAACTGCTGACAAAAAATATAAATCTATTACTGACCATGAAATTGACATAAATAAAACAATTGCTGACTTAATGATTTGGTTAAATAACAATAATTTATGTATTAATCTTGACAAATCTTTGTATATACAATTTAACAAATCTTATAATAATAAATTCAATTTTAAGATGGACATACCAAAAATTAACCAGGTGACTAAAACAAAATTTTTAGGTGTAATAATAGATGAACATTTGGACTGGAAGGCTCAGGTTGAGCATGTATGTAGCAAAGCGAATAAATTTGTTTATGCCCTTAGGAAGATCAGGAAAATAACAAATATAAAAACGGCTGTAATGTCATATCGAGCGTATGTGGAATCCGCGTTGCGGTATGGAATAATAGAATGGGGAAATAGTACCGACTTTAATAGAGCTTTTATCGCACAAAAGAAATGTATTAGAGCCATATACGGGATTCCATCAGATGAATCATGTAAGCCTATATTTAAAAAGCTTGGTTTGCTACCGCTGCCCTCAATGTATGTGTATGAAATGTGTATGTTTGTACAGAAACATAGGGAACTGTTCAAAACAGCTGAGGATGTATGTTCACGAAGTCGGCGTGATCCATTCAGGCTGGTGCTAGATGAGATACCCCGGTGTGTTAAATATAACAAAAATTGTGTAGCTATGTGTGTGCGTATATTTAATAAATTACCAAATACATTTAAAGACTTAAATTACAGACTTTTTAAAATTAAATTATATAAGTGGCTGAATGAACTTAGTTTTTATAGTGTTAAAGAATTTCTCGAGCATAAAATATAATGTTAACACTTACTACAATTTTGCATGCTTTTATTATTAAGCAAAACATGTTTGGTCTCATCTTGTATTTTAACATCTTTTAATACCATGTTTTTTGCAAATAAAATATTATTATTATTATTATTATTAATGGCGGTGGCAGGTATTTTCGATGCCGCGTAACGGAAAACTGCCTATGAATGTTGCTGTACTATAGGGCTGCAATAAGAGTTGTTGTGCACATTGCCTTCTTCCGCATTCTCGTCTGCTAGTGATCCAACTTAGTTCATTGTTGAGGTAGTCTGGCTTCCGTAATTTAATCATACCGAATAGAAGGCAGGATAAGTGAAGTTTATGTCTCGGCTTCATTTTGAGGGTGTAATGCTAAAAGTTTATAGTGTAATGCTTGTTTAAAAATGGTGTTAGGTGGCTTCTAGATGGAATTTTATAACAAAAACGAGCGCAAGCGTTTTGCACCCTTTGAATGAGACGGTCTATACGAGATAGTAGGCGGGCCGTATATTTTTTTACACGATGAGAACTTCGACGAGCTGCTCCCTTTAGTGTTTCAGTTAGATAAGGCCTTATTTTATACTTTTAGGCGATGAAAGCAACTTCTCACATAAGACCAAGGTTCCTTGCTTCATAAACTCTGTAAAAGGGTTTACTCATAAATTCAAGTGCGACCGTTGTGGCACAAAATAAAAAGGTACAGAAGTCAATCTCATGTATGTACTTCACTTTTCATACCTACGCACGGCGGTCGAGCGCGCTAGGGTTGTCAACTGGATTATGCACAAAGTTGCAAAATTTCACAGACGCGCGTCTCAAACGTGACACCCTCGCGGTCGTAATGATCCTCGTTGAGCCCGGTTTTCGCGTCGGTGAACGGTGTCTATGTGTGCGTTGCTCGAGCGCGGTTTGTACGTAGATTGACATCTGTACCTATATAATTTGTGGTTGTGGGTAGCTTAGCAAACTGTTGTTTAGGGCCAAGTAGAATTTGCTGTTTAGAACCAAGTAGAATTTGGTTTTATATGGATTTAGCATTTAGCTATAGACTATTATCCTCAGATCAGGCGGCAATTCTGTGAGGGTCGATTTTAGATTGATTGATCTTCCATTTTACATCACCTTATTTTGAAGCTATTCTAAAAAAATAAGTCAGGGATGTCTAAGGGGTGACGTCAAATGAAATACGACAATTTTAAAACAACATTTATTTTTACATACATTAAGTCGGATTCAAAATGCCTGAAACATACTGATTTTTGTACACATCAGTTATAGATTATTATTAATTTCATGGACAGTAAATAATATATTCTCTTTGCACGAATCTGTGGAGACATAGAACTTATAAGCGTTTGTTATTTTATAATCACCTCGCAGTACACTACTATACACATAAATATTAAAAATTTAATTTTTATCTTTAGGAATTTCATTAATTAGGTATATTTTTTAAATTAAATTTGTTAAAAATATAGATTTTCAGTATATCATTAAACGTAGGTATTAAGATTAAATACACCATGATCCGCAGTCCGTGTGTCACGAACACAATGTGAAGTGCTGATCTCAAGTACCGATACTAAACAAGGTGTGACTTTGAGCTATGCTATGAAATATCTATTAAAAAAATTAACTACCCAAAATTGAGAGAAAAATACGTTTTTTTTATTTTATTTTTGTGCTACAATGGAAAGAAATGTATGAGCACTAATTAAATGCCTTCATTCATCAGCGAGAATTATGCGACGAGGTAAAGGTATAACATTACCAAAAATATTTGCAGTCGACCGCTGCACTTTGTATAAACAAAACGGAACTCGACACGTCCTCACATACTTGTGCGCCAGTACGTTCACTTACCACTACTATGAAGATATATTAAAAAAGGAGGAATCTTTCAATACTATTTGGTTATTGGCAACGGACGTTACGACACTACTAGTGAAGGATCCAAACACGCGAAACAAAGTATTTACCCTACCTCGATATTGTGGCGCCCAACACGATTATTTATGAAAAATATGTAAATGAAATATGCCTCCGAGAGCAAAGACCAACCGAAAGCCTACATCTCCGGCATAGCACGACACTCGCAGTATTTCATCTAAATATTGAAAAACATAGAAAATTATCATCTAAGCTACCTTTATACACGTCTCTATGACTCACATGTTATTGCGTTCACTTAAATCGTAAAGGGAGGAGGGCAGGACAGCAATATACAATGTTTACATATTTGTATTTACGTACACATTTCTTAGGGGATCACTTCCGCTCTGTCTCGTGTCAGACAAGTGACACTCTTAGACTGATGTTACTCCACCACTATTCGCAAGTTTTCAAAACAACTTGTATATTTACCCATCTAGTCTTTAAGTTTAAAAACACCTAGTTCAAAAACTCATTTAAATGGACGAAATACCCCTAAAAATGCGCTAACGCCATATATACAATTTGTGAGAAAATATTAGCATTTGACGACCGACTATAGAAGATTTCCTGCATAAATATAAAAAATTGGAACTAAATTGTTTACGTATAATTTTCAAGTCTTTGAAGTTAAAACAACCGAAAACATTGTGAGCTTAAAACTGGCATTTATATGAAATGAATATGTTTAATATTAGTCAACTAAACAAGTGTAGCCAACAACTGAAGCGCAACTATAATAATATAATGAAATTGTTTTAGAATTCAAAGTGCTTTCCTATGATATCGTGAATTTTCTCTAAGTTGTGTATTTGTATATCAAAAGCTTAGCCGGGAGCTGCTTTAACGAGTGCTGTAGTTTACATAACTAGATAATAAGAAGGAAAGTAAAGTATTAACAAAAAACAATATCATTCTGACCTTGAACCAAATCAAGCGATACTGGACTTTAAAAGATATAAAGTTAAAAATTATTTCACTATTTGCCACCATTTCGTTATAAATTGGTCTTTATCGTAGATATTTATTCTTTACTGTATCATTTAAAGATGCCCTTTATTTAAAATAGATTAAAATCCCTTACATTTTTATCTATCAACACACCTACTGTGATTTAAGATTTTTCAGCCAATATTTTCAGACCTCTGAAAGAATATTTTTTTCAAATCTCTCGTCTATACTTTCAGCATCTCTTCGTCATTCCATTCCAATATTACAACCCCAATTCAATTTCAAAACAAAGGGCAAGTGAAAGAGCAAGGTGAGTTTTAGTCAGTAAAAGTTGAACGAAAAAAGTTTTAAGCGTGTTTGACAATTTGTTACAATAATTTTCACTCTAGTCAGTGTAAGCTTTTTTTCTTCATATTAGTTAGATATTCAATTTTCTTTCTTTCTTAAACTATCTAGTCATGTAAACTTAGCACATAGCCCCCGGCCTACGATTGAAGTCAGTTCGAACTAAACATGTGCATACTTAAGATCTCGAAATGACAGTATGTTCCTTTTACTGAGTGATGGCTTTTACTACTTTCATTGGCTTAAAAAGTTAACAGCAAAAAAAAAAACAGTTCCTAGTCTGTGTGTCACTGATCTGAAAACTACTCATTGAATTTAGTACAATAGACACTTTTCTGAACGTTTCTACTAAGTTTTCAAGTTATAAATTTAAAACATCAACAGAAATATCAGAAAAATACATTCTGAATTCAATCTGTATCTTACATATTCAACCAGCAACCGAATTATTGACATGGTAGAAAAATATCCACTTCGGACTCTGTTGTATTTTCTGCTAGCTACAACCTGATGGTATTTAAGTCAAGAGTGAATAGGTAACTTCTAGGCAAGCGTGCTCCATCGTCGGCCACATCATCGCTTACCATCAGGTGATATAGTGGGCTAAGTGCGTAACAGTAAAAAAAAAAACTGGCGACCTTTGTTATATGCAACTCAAATTTAAGTTGGTGTAATGTCACTATGTAAGCTATTTTACGTAGTTCATGCGAATTTGAGGCGTGATAATTTCACATCATCGTCAACCTTATTAATGTTCCCACTGCTGGGACACAGGCCTCCTCTCTAGGAGTGGGAATGGGCCGTAATCTACCACGCGGGCCCAGACCGGGTTGGTGGATGTCACATGTCTTCGAATTTTCGGTTCTAGGACCTGCCGGTTTCCCCACGATGTTTTCCTTCACCGTTTTGTGAGCAGTGGTGATGAAATAAATCACACAAAGTATTGCGCCTGGCTGGGTTTGAACCCGCGACCTACAACTCGTAAGTCGGGGCCGTTACCTTTCGGCCACCACTGCTCATCCAGTAGATGTGAAATTATATTTAAACTAGCTTTCTGCCAGCGGCTTCGCCCGCGTGAAAATAGGTTTTCGCACAAACTTTGGACACGCGTTGCATCCCTTTAGAATTTTGGAAAATCCTTTCTTAGTGTTCGCCTACGTCATAAAAGGAAGCCTTGTGCAAAATTTCACGCTCCTAGTTTCGGCTGTGCGTTAATATGTCAGTCAGTCAGTTTTTCCGTTTACAGTTCGTTTTGTAGTTCTAGACTACAATTTAACAACTCAGAATGTCACACTCTAGAAATATGTTCCCAATTTTCTGGAATTTGACATTTTAAGTTGTCAAATCGTAATCTAGGATTAAAAAACGAACGTATTAGAAGTAGTAAAAGCCGTCACTCAGTCCGAACAGATCCGACTATCAGTGGCACCGCAAGACAGGAAGTACCCCAAACGTTGGCAGTCTACTTTATTATTATTATTTTACCTTTTTTTGTTACTTTTTGTTACTTTTGCATTCCACTTTTTGCGTTACGCTATTACTTACTTAAATAGCTACCAAATAGTACTTTTTTTTAAATTACATATATAATAAAGAATGCCATGTTAATTTTTTAATTACACAATGATTCTATAGTGATGTTGTTGGTACAGAGGTTACCTTATTGCACGATTGCACGAACGCAGATGACATTGCTTTAAAATCCTTTATAACCAAAAATTATTATTTTTTTGTTGAGAAAAATCGCCTATAATATTAAGTCCAGGACGTGAAACAACTAAGTTTTGAAAAGAATTGTAGACTTATTATGTATTTCAATGTATCCGCGCTCGTCCGACATAATCATAGTCGTATATAATTGACAGGCAGTCAAATCTTGTGGAAACCCCCATACAACATTATGATTTAACATATACTTTCATTTTTATATTTTAAATGTACGTTATATTCTCTTCTACTTACATTTAAAGTGAAACTTATATAACACAAAAAGAAATAAAATACAATTTCAATATAGTTATATTTAAAAAAAAAATAACGATAGTGTTACGATTAGAAAGCAAAAAATAGCGAATTTTTGTTACTTTACATACGATACGAAGGAAGGAATTATTCAGTTTTTTTAGTATGGTAACATAGGATATGGTGTTTCCGCTGGCAACACTACATTATGGCACATAACACAAACTCCAGCTTAACTTTCTTATATTAAGGACCATTTTCTAACAAATTATATAATAACAATTTTATTATTTTGCAGCTTAAGGTATTTTAGGATAATTCACATGACAACCTTATAGAATTGCTTGAAAAGTAACCAATAACTGAACTAGAAGTCACTTAAAACAAAAATGTGTAATAGATTTGGTAAATATGTTTTAAATCAACAGTTGGGCTCAAGTTGCGCAACTTAGTTACCGCAATTAATTTAAAAGTCGCTTCGATATTTTACGTTTCATTGGAATGAGTGCAGAGCGACAAAGTTGCTAACTTAAAAGTTGCCCAACAGTTGACCAACAACACCTTAAACGGCAAATAATATTACACTAAATAAAAAATATATTAAGATTCATAACGATAGAATAGATCATTTTGTATTTTAAAAATATTTTCTTAAAATAGCACAGTGTAAGTACATAAACCAATTTAATGTTTTTATATAAATAATAATGATAGTTATATTTAGTAAATTAATGTTAGGATAGGTTAGTAATCTTTGTACTTAAAGGCTAAACTTGTGTCCTTCTTACAACAAAAAAAAAAAATAGTAATATAATCTTTGAAAATATTTTTTAACTCAAATACTGCTAGGATATTGATATTCTGCCGGCCGCATCACATACGGTCGGGTCTTTGGACCTTACGTTCCTAAAAGCTCAATATTACAAAAAAATAACTAAAAACTAAGTTAAAATCTACGAAAGCACTTTTTATTTGTTACATTTTAGTCAAAAATTGTGCTATGAACGAGTTAGACGAAACAAAATACAATTTATAAAACCTATAGACATATTGGAAGACGTACATTTGATAAACAATTAAAAGTAAAACAATTTTAAACTATTTTTATATAAACTAAATAAAGGTGTGCACTCATGTGTCCGATTTTCTGTTGATTTTTATTTATTTTTTTATTTTACTCCATCTCTAGTTTCGATATTAAATTTTGGTATTTATGTCAGTTATATAAAAAAAACATGCATATAACTTTTTTCGTGCAAAAGATAGTCAACTTAGTTCTTATTGTATCTTTAAAAAAAATAACACAGTAGTGCCCACACCAAAAAAAATATTCCAAAGGAAAAAAAATAAAATTAAAAACTTCTGTAATCAAAAATATACAGACATTCAAAATATTCTTGTTTAATTTGATCTAGAAAAAACCATGGCTATACTTTGATTGTATAATTTCACTACAAAATTATTATTTTTATTCGGGTTTATTTTTTTAAATAAATAAAATAAAAATTTGGCCTAACTTGAGCATAAAATGATTGCGCTCGGTATATTCTGGTTAAGGTGGACTACACATTAAAAATAATGAAAAGAAAAACTCGTGTGCGAAGCAAATCTTCATAGACAAATCGGAAAAGAGTTTTGTTAAGGCTAGTTCACATTTTGTTCTTTATTTTCGCTTAAAATTCATATCACTCTCTTTTCTATTTTTGGCCAAAATATTTTTTAAATTAATTTTAAGTTTTATTATTCCCTTGCGAATGTAAATTAGAATTGATAACATTACTCCTAATCGCATTGGAATAAGTGTATAATCTAAAAGATTATACACTTATTACGAAACAGCTCTCGCTTTTATTCTACCTAAGTCGCATTTCCACGACCGACCACTCCATCCTCGTCAGCTTTTCTGTCACCTAAGGGATTGAAGAGTTAAACGAGATGGAGTAACCCACAAATATAGATAGGTATACCTAGATAACGCAACCATCACGATCTGTATGGAAACCAAGCGCGCCATTTTTTGACTATTATGACGTCACAAGCACTATTTATGAAGGGAAAATCATATCAATTCAAAGACGCCGCCGCGTACTTCGTCCCCCTCGCTCCAACCATTTTTTTTTTAACTGACGTCCGACTAGCGCTGTACACCGATGCAGACTGACCGCGAAAGTGACCACTTACGATTTTAGTACGTAAGCTAGGCACGCGAAGTAGTTGTTCTTGCGTTATCTAGGTATATCTATATCTGTGGAGTAACCGGTCGCAAACACACGAACTTGGCGGATGGGTCGCGAAAACGTTCGTCGGACCCATTCCACGAAGGCGGCTTATACATCGACGAAGGGCTATTTTGCTATGCATAGTCCAAACCTTGTCCCAGTTAAGCTTATAAACTAAAATGCTTGTGTAGAAAGTGAAGTGAATACTATTGAACTAGCCTCGAGGCGTTACTAAACATCGATGATCCTTAATATAAAACCGTTTAGATCAGCTGCGGGGCGGCGCGGACGACGACGGAAACGTTTATCACTTTGGTTCATTTTTATTCTGTATATTCGAATATTCAGATTTTTTTCAGAAAAAGCTAGATCTTCATGATATATGTCGTGTCGGTATCGTCCCGTCACCACCTCGCCACCGCCTCCCACCCGGGTCGCTCGCAACTTTAACACGAACCAGTCTATCTAGACAAACCACAATCTAGACTCTCATACTAACTTCAAATCGACTAAAAATACACCCAAAGTATTTTCTCTTCATTCACTATAGTCTGTTTTGGCGATTATCAACACAATGTTACAAATAACGCTCACGAGACGTTAGTCGATTCTCCGTTCCCAAACAATTTTAGTCGATTAAAACATTTCATAAAATGTCGTCGACAAAACTCGGTTATTAACCCAGCACTTACTGTGAATATCGCAATGATTTAAATGTATATAAGTTACAATTAAAAATAAACGATTTTAAAATCAACAACTATCAATTTATAATAGAATCTTGAAGCAAATAATTATAATAATAAGAATTAAGAACAACTTATAAGTACCATTTTTGTGTCAACTGAATTAAATATACGTAAATAAATCGATCGATTAATCGAATCAATATTAACATAACTGGCGAATATTCGAAAACTCCACGCTTCTAATCGAGCAGTCGAATTTAGTCGAATCGCGTCACAACCCAATAGACCCGACAACGTCACAGCACTACGCGTTCGAATTTGGAACGTAGTGATGTGCGTTTACAAAATCGACTAAGGTGACAACTTACTAAAGATGAACTAAAATGTACTTTATCATAATGCCACTACCTCCATGGTACTTTAGTGATTTTTTGTCACACTATAATGTAACAAGGAAAAAGATTTTTAGAATAGAATTGGATACTTCATTGCATATGGCTTCTCACAAGTACTTATGGAAACTATGGCATTATCCTACGGAATTCACAATTCATGAAGAAATTCACAAGAATGTTAAACATATTTAGTAAATTCTCACATGAAATCGACTAAAGTTGCCAGCTTTTTGGGAACTCTGACGTTCGGAAACACCATGGGAGCGTCGCTAGCCACGATATAGCGATAATCACTTCGTAATCGATTCATAATCGCCTAAAATATAATCGCCATTTAGCGTAATCTTACATTTCTTGTATGTTTACCAATGTTTTTGAGGTAAAACTTATTGGAACCCCTTTCATTGAATAAATTCGAGATCTTTAGTTGATTTATCCGAGATGCTGCTATATTTCAGAACCAAACATACGTTATTTACTACGAAAAAAAATGGCGATTACATCTAACAACTATACAAGTAATCACGGAAACGTTGTCGCGATAGAATCGTCACGAAGCGACATCGTTACGACGTAATAACGAGGGGACTCACGGCTGTACGTTGTATATATTGCTGATCGGGACATTTGCGTTGCGGGCCTGACGAGCCTTCGCACGAACTTTATCTGAAAAAGAAAGAGAAGTGATTAAGTTTTGTTCAGAAATATTTTTGACCTCAATCACACAACAGCTTATCGAGTATATGGGATGGTTTTATGCAATGAATTAATTAAAATTTATACGTGTACAATTTATTGTATGAAAAAAAAAAACGTATCAACATTTTATCTTTACTATTGTAAACTATAAACGCAATACTACCTCCCATTAAAGTTGTGGTAGATATTTTTATAGCTCCTTATATGACGTTACCTATTCGCTCTAGCGTCGGTTAGAGCAGCTCGTATTGCCGGAGGTGCCTGCACAGTATCATGTGGCGGCAGTGTTCACACGTGATTAGTACATGACGTTACCTATTCGCTCTAGCGTCGGTTAGAGCAGCTCGTATTGCCGGAGGTGCCTGCACAGTATCATGTGGCGGCAGTGTTCACACGTGACTAGTACATGACGTTACCTATTCGCTCTAGCGTCGGTTAGAGCAGCTCGTATTGCCGGAGGTGCCTGCACAGTATCATGTGGCGGCAGTGTTCACACGTGACTAGTACATGACGTTACCTATTCGCTCTAGCGTCGGTTAGAGCAGCTCGTATTGCCGGAGGTGCCTGCACAGTATCATGTGGCGGCAGTGTTCACACGTGACTAGTACATGACGTTACCTATTCGCTCTAGCGTCGGTTAGAGCAGCTCGTATTGCCGGAGGTGCCTGCACAGTATCATGTGGCGGCAGTGTTCACACGTGACTAGTACATGACGTTACCTATTCGCTCTAGCGTCGGTTAGAGCAGCTCGTATTGCCGGAGGTGCATGCGCTGTATGATGTCGCGGCAGTCGTTGAACACGCGCTTGATGTTCTCGGTGTCGACGGCGCACGTGAAGTGGGGGTAGCAGTAGTGCTTGCCGTCGCCGCTTGCTGTACTTATGCGCTGAAACAAATTGCAAACTCGATTAGGATTTTTGTAAAAACGTTCTCATGTTCTTTATTTTTTGGTCTGCGTAAAAGTCTCTGCTGTTGCTCAAACGCTACTCCATAACCAATGAATGGTGTAGGAAGCTAACTGCTTCGGAGAGGGGAGGGAACACTTGCTGCTGCTGACCACGGCTGCTGTAGCGTCTAGCTGGGAGGGCGGCAGTGAGTACTCACAAGGAACTCGTCTCTGATGAAGTACTTGGCGCGGGCGACGTCGGGGTGGTCGCGGTTGTCGGGCGCGGCGTCGGGGGGCGTGCTGTAGCGCGCGAACTCGCCGAAGTACTCCTCGAGCCTCGACTTGCCCGCCAGCACCTTCTCCGCCAGGAGGTCCTGCTTGTTCAGGAACAGGATCACGGATATCGTGCGCAGCCATCTGTCAAACAACCATTATACGTAAGCTATGTGCTGCTAATGCCGGCCATACACCTTCCTGCCTGTCGTTCAATCAGTATGACGCTACAAGTTTGATCACAGTGGCGACGTGGGCCACCGCCTACGGCCTCGCAGTCTAAACGGCCTTGACGATCCGCAAACGCAAGTATAGATATAATTAATTACGAATAAATAATAAAAAATCGGCCAAAAGCTTGTCGGGTCACGCTCAGTGTAGTGTTACGTAGCTTCTCGTCCGTCATAATAAGTGTTCCCACATGAGTTAAAAACGAGCAAGAACAAATACGATTAATACCAACGAGAGACCAACCGAACAATCCGACAATTTAATAGCACATACCAGACATACCCGTCCCGACCCCATCAATTCAGGCAAAATCTTAACAGCGCGAAGTAGCCCAAAGCCATTTCTCGGGAAATTAGGTTACTAATTTACGGGTTATGTATGTTGGGTTTTCGGTGGTAATTTTGGATTGCAGGAACTAATTTTATTTTTTTCTTAGAAAGATGATACGTTCAGAATAAAAAAATATGTAAACTAAATTAAAAAAAAAAAACGCTTGAATATACGGTTAAATTACAACTAAAATAAACTGAAAAACACATTAAGTTCAAAATATTTTTCCTGGTTGAAAAGTTAGAGGGGGACACATTTTTTTACTTTTGGTGCGATTATTTCTGAAACTATTAACATTATTAAAAATGATTTAGTAAACCCCTATTCGTTGTTATATACCAATCCAACAATATACACTTCTCATCAAAAAAATCGAAACACCTTGCAAGTTTACGTTTTGTCAGGATTATCAGAAAAATGTGTACATTTAGGAATAAATGTTAAATGTCGTTTAATAGTGAGTAATATGAGCTTATCAAATCTTAATGTTAATGTTCTAAATTTAAATGAATTTTTCATAGGTTTCGTATTTTGTTAAATGAGTCATTTTTATTCCGTATGGAGTATAAAGGAAATGGATAAAACAACACACGTAAATGAAAAAAAAAGCTAAAAAACGTTTATTTAATAACTTGTATTCCCTCCCCGAGCTCTAATTACTGCTTCCATACGGTTCTTCATCGATCGGATGAGAGTCACGATCACATGCTGTGGTATATTGTCCCATTCCTCTTGGATTGCATCTTGCAGCTGGCTAAGTGTTTCTGGGGCAGGATCTCTTGCTCGAATTCGTCTCTTTAATTCATCCCATAGATGTTCAATGGGATTCATGTCCGGGCTTCTTGCTGGCCATTCCATAATAGAGATATCGACTTCGTTAAGATAATCTCGTACGACGCCCGCGGTGTGAGCCCTAGCATTGTCGTGCATGAATATGAAGCCGTTGCCAATAAAATGTGCATAGGGCATCACATGAGGCTCGAGACACTCTTCGACGTACCGATGACAGTTTAGTGCAGGCAGACGTGGCCCAGACACGAAAGCAAGCTCTGTCTTACCGTCGGCGCTGATTCCTCCCCAAACCGTCCACGAACCGCCACCATAGCTGACCTTTTCTTCAATGCAGCATTGTGCATAGCGTTCTCCGTCTCTTCTGTAGACCTTGTTCCTTCCGTCGTTACCATACAGCATAATTTTACACTCATCAGAAAAGAGAACTTTGCTCCACTGTAGGTATGACCAATTTAGGTGCTCACGTGCAAAGTTATGGCGCGCTCTTCGATGGTCTGCAGTTAATTTCGGCCCATTTGCTGGCTTATGCGGTACCAGTCCACGATCCTTCAACCTTCTTCTAATTGTAGAGTCACTTACAGCCACCCTTCGTACAACACGAAGCCGCTGCTGCAGTTGAAAAGCGTTAAGGCGTCGATTTCTTAAAGAAGTTGTTACAATAAATCGATCATCTCGCTCAGAAGTGACCCGATTCCTGCCAGATCCTGAACGGCGCGTGAACAAACCAGTCTCCCGATAACGTTTATAGACTCTATGAACAGATGACAGGCTTAGATGCAGTCTTGCAGCCACAACACGCTGACTAAGGCCAGAATCCAGCAATGCCACAACTTGGGCGGCTTCTGTGGGCGAAGTATCCATACGTTTTAGAAAAAAAACCTTTTTTCAGACGTCCCAAAGTCACAGTATTGAAATAAAAAACAAAAAGTTTAAGGATAGGCGCCAATTTTTAGTTTTTAAACGCTAAATGTACTCCAACCCTAAACACACATTTGTCTCAAAACAGTGATTCATTTCGTTTATAAGATAAACAAATGAAATTCTAATTTTGAATTTAGAATTTTCGCTTATTACTGTAATGGCCAAACTGCCAGCTATAATATATGTATTTTTTTTCATCGTATGAATTCTTTTTTGTGTTAAATTCGGACAGAAACAATGAAAACGGAAGTGTTTCGATTTTTTTGATGAGAAGTTTATATCTCACGTTAGGGTTGAAAGGAACACGCAATTTTTTTTTGACTTTTTATTTTACCACTTTTCCGCCGTGATTGATATACATATTAGTACCAAATTTCAGCTGTCTAAACAGTCACTGAGATTATCTGTGGACGGAAGGACAGACAGACAGACAGACTCGGCGAAACTTTAAGGGTTCCTATTTGACTACAGAACCCTATAAAACCGGCTAGCAAGAACCTAACCTAAACTACCACATTCGTTTTTTAAAGGTCTTCTTTCGTCTTCTGAAGTTTGGCTGGAGAAATGTAAGTATAATTTTTTTTTTCTCTTCACACACAACACCTTCATTGATAAGGGAGGATCATTTGAGACGGTTTTGTATCTGGTAAAACTTACACAGATGTGAATTATCTTTAGTGATATGAAATGAGCCGCGGGGGTTGGGGCGTGCAATCCTTGTACTAGTGATTGGCTCGCCAGTAAGACGGAGTCGTGATAGGGCTTGGCTAATCTAACTGTAAAGATTTAGTTTACTTTATCATGTAAGACCGAGATGGATAAGTAGGATAAAATAGAATGCTAGAACGGGTGTATCAAGCGACAAAAATGGAACATCCCATCATATAATAATTAGTCATTAACAAATTTTTTACACACGTGGATCCCTTGTAGCATGGGGGGCCCTGTGTCATTGATACGGCGGTATCTACGCCGCTGTGCTATGAATACACTGACCTGTTGTTCCATATGCTCTTGAAGAGGTCGAGTGACTCCCGCAGACGGTTCTGCGTGGGGTCCTCGCGCAGCACCATGTTGTAGGAGGAGCACGCGGTCACGAAGATGATGGCCGTCACGTCGTTGAAGCACTGGATCCACTTGCGTCGCTCGTCACGTTGCCCGCCCACGTCGAACATGCTGGAAAGAGTGGAAGGAACATTTGTATTTGGAACTTTGCTGTTTCTACCATGTCCATGACTATTTTCCCCTTTTTTATATTTCTTATCAAATCGTGTGTCAATAAAAAATATTATTAATAATGTTCAGTACGTAGTTTTAACATTAATGACGGCTGAGAAAGCACGCTTATGTAAAAGCCTTGTATATATTTTTTTTTTACATAGTCTTGTCAACAACTTTTGTTATAACTAAGTACAAGATAGGCCAGCGCTCCGCCCAGGGAGGGCATACCTCCGTCGTGTCCTCCGGCCGGTCGTCCACACAATGTTGACTTGGGCTTGGGAGTTTGTTCCGCACGAATCAGGTGCATGCAGAAGGTGAGGACACCGTGACGTCTTCGAAGCCGCTTCTCAAAGAGGTGGCTTACCACTATGATTATGGTATGCCCAGCACTGGGTTGCGACAGTCTCAGTTGGCGTATCGCCAAAGACAAGTGCTCAGTTCGAAAACAAAACTGCATAAAATCCAACCGTGCAGTTTGATAGATAGATATATTTTTTATTGCACACCAAAAATAAAAATAACAATATAATACACGATTGGACTGAACCGCCGACTGCAATTGAACTGCACGTTTATTTTGCAGTTCTATTGCAGTCGTGTCAACTGCATTTAAACTGCATCCAAAATGCAATTTGTAGTTGGATTACAGTTGAACTGCGGTCCGTCTGTCTAGACTCTAGAGCCTTATAGATTTTACTGAGAACATTGAGTAGACTGATCGGACAGTAGCTGGAAAGGTCAGACTTGGGCTTGCCTGCCTTGTTTCGGAATACCGATAATTGTGGCCGGTGTGTAGTTTGTGTTGTGTTGTGTTGTGTATGTAAACAGTGACTCACTGGAAGTTGACTTTGTCGACGACGAACTGCGTCTCGAAGATGCCGGAGGTGAGCACTCGGCAGCGCAGGATGTCTTGCTCGGTAGGTGTGTAGTTTGTGTTGTGTTGTGTATGTAAACAGTGACTCACTGGAAGTTGCCTTTGACGACGACGAACTGCGTCTCGATGATGCCGGAGGTGAGCACTCGGCAGCGCAGGATGTCTTGCTCGGTAGGTGTGTAGTGTGTGTTGTGTTGTGTATGTAAACAGTGACTCACTGGAAGTTGACTTTGTCGACGACGAACTGCGTCTCGAAGATGCCGGAGGTGAGCACTCGGCAGCGCAGGATGTCTTGCTCGGTAGGTGTGTAGTGTGTGTTGTGTTGTGTATGTAAACAGTGACTCACTGGAAGTTGACTTTGTCGACGACAAACTGCGTCTCGAAGATGCCGGAGGTGAGCACTCGGCAGCGCAGGATGTCTTGCTCGGTAGGTGTGTAGTTTGTGTTGTGTTGTGTATGTAAACAGTGACTCACTGGAAGTTGCCTTTGACGACGACGAACTGCGTCTCGATGATGCCGGAGGTGAGCACTCGGCAGCGCAGGATGTCTTGCTCGGTAGGTGTGTAGTGTGTGTTGTGTTGTGTATGTAAACAGTGACTCACTGGAAGTTGACTTTGTCGACGACGAACTGCGTCTCGAAGATGCCGGAGGTGAGCACTCGGCAGCGCAGGATGTCTTGCTCGGTAGGTGTGTAGTGTGTGTTGTGTTGTGTATGTAAACAGTGACTCACTGGAAGTTGACTTTGTCGACGACGAACTGCGTCTCGAAGATGCCGGAGGTGAGCACTCGGCAGCGCAGGATGTCTTGCTCGGTAGGTGTGTTGTTTGTGATGTGTTGTGTATGTAAACAGTGACTCACTGGAAGTTGACTTTGTCGACGACGAACTGCGTCTCGAAGATGCCGGAGGTGAGCACTCGGCAGCGCAGGATGTCTTGCTCGGTAGGTGTGTAGTTTGGCTGCTTTATTATGTGCACCTGGTCCAGGAAACTGTAACAGATAGTAAACGTGTAAATATTTATAAAAGTAGAAAATTATATGTTAGTCTGTACTGACATATCAACGCATAGCCAATCCTACGAAGACTAGAAGCGTAAAATTTAGGGATAAGGTTTCTTTTTCTGACATAAGCGGGCACTAAGACAGAATTTTCCAGAATTGACACCCTAAGGAAATTAGGGGTCCAAAGTTTGTATGATTAAACCTACTACCGCCTGGCAGAAGCTAGTGTAAGTTGTATTAAGCTCAGCTGGTAGTTTTAATGCTGATATTTTAATTAATAAATTATTTTAGAAATATTGCCAACGTACGCGAGGGCCTGTGAACGACCAGCAAGGAGTTGCTGGCCGTCCAGCTGTTTGGTAAAGAACGAATATGTGGATGGAAGAAGAGGCTTAACGCGTACTGCTAAATATAATGTCCATTATACGTACTACTTGGCACAGTCGATGAGTTGGTACTCGTTGCTGCGCTCGTACGTGCGCTGGACGCCCTGGTCCTTCCAGAGCGCTTCTGTGTGCTCGTAGAATTCCATGGGGTAGTCGAAGTCGGGCTGGGACGCTACGTCCTGGAATGGAAGCATGCAACATTATTAGCAAAGCATAATCAGTCTTATAATGTTCCCAGTGCTGGGACTTAGGCCTTATTTCTAGAAGAGGGAATGGAACGTAATCCACCATGCAGGATCGGTTCGAATTAATGGATTTTTGATTCTAGGACATTCTAAATGTTTTCCTTTAACTTTATTAATAAATCTTACATACAATTTAGACAGATTCATTATTTGTGTTAAAAAAAGAATTCCATACCTGTATATAGTCGACGCGCGCCTTATTCTCAGGCTTTTCAAGCGGTATGGGCGGCGTTAGGGTGCTCATAGCTCCCGTGATTGTCTGGAACATTATAAAAACAATGTTACTACACTAAAATTATGACAAACATCAGGATTGGCCACTGAATTTAAGGTGGCCACTGGCCCATTAATCGCACGCGTTGAATTGGTCCAACGAATGACATGAAACACATCGTATTAGCCAGGAACGTACATTTCAAGAACCTGAGTACTCTATCTCGTTTAGCTCTTCAATCCCCAAAGGTGTGACAAACATGCTCAAATATTTGGTAGTATACGGGCCCGCAAGCGGCTCCCGCCGAACCCAACACGATCCCGATTTCCGGCCACCGTAGGTGCAGGCTCGTGGATGGCGAGCAATGGGTAACTCATCACCCAATTATCCGGACCAAGCCCAGTCGTCGACGGCACGCCCTGTTCCCTCGCGCCTCAAGGAGTTGTCAGAAAACCGCAGGGACCCTGCAAAAGGGTCAAAGCCAACTGGGGCCAACGGTTCGCGTCTGAAAGAAAGGCTCTGGCTCTAGTATATATGGCTACGTAGGAATGGGGTAGGTTGTTTAGTCAGTAAGAGTCTGACACTGTATCACGCTCCGCTCAAGGGCGGGATTCGTCATTGGATATTTGGTACCTAGTAGACGACCCTGGCGAACTAAACGCGAGTTGTGTTTGTCGGATATTTTCGACAGAGGAGGTTAAAAAGATTGTTTAAAAAAGGAAATTAGTAGTTTTTCAGCTGTATAGTGTTTATTTAAGCGGTATAGTGTGTAAATATGGCGCATGTCAGTCACTGAAAGAAGATTAATGCGGCGAAGACCGAGTACTTGGCCTGTAACACAACAAACGCTGCTTCTGTTCGCATTGGCGAAGACACAGTCGAGCGCACGGAATAGGTCAGGTACTTGGGATCGGTGCTCCACGAGTCCGGGGACGTCGATTGCGACGTCGAATCACGTATCTCGGCGGCCTGGGAGAAATGGCGTGAGGTGTTATCTGTGACCCCAAAATGCCGGTTAGGCTCAAAGGATATGTCTATAAGACCATCATTAGGCCTGTCCTTTTGTATGGCAGTGAAGCGTGGCCTGTACTTGAGCGGCACAAGCAGAGCCTGCGTGTCACGGAAATGAATATGCTGCGCTGGATGTCGGGAGTTTCGCGGAAAGACCGCATTAAAAACTCCCGCATCCGGGGCAGCCTTCAGGTCCGTGACATAGCGGATAAACTGCAGGAGGGCCGCTTACGCTGGTATGGCCACGTTTTACGAAAACCGGCAGACTACGTGGGTAATAGATGCCTCGCCATGCCGCCTCCGCCGGGACCCGGAAAACGAGGTAGGCCTAAGAGGCGTTGAATCGACGTCGTAAGGGACGACATGCGTGCTAATGGGCTTGAGGCATGGGACGCAAAAGACCGAGCGTAGTGGAGGCGTCTAGAAAGGAAAGCGGACCCCGGGCACCGAGGTGAAAGCCAAGGTAGCAACCGGGACGGGCGCTAGGTTGATGATGATGATAATGTCAGTCATTGAAAGAGACCTATTATGTAAATTAGATCGGATATGGCTGTAAAATTAAGTCGGAAAAACGACTTAAATTTCAAGTTTGATAAATTCTTAAATTAATGCCAATGACATTGGCTTCGGCGAATCATTCTCTGAATATGAATTATACATATAGGGTTAGGGGGTAGGGGGTATATAAGGTATGCTGGAAGAACTCATTGTTGAGTTAAGCTCGCCTTTTTACATGAATTGACTAACTACTGTGTACTATTACATGTTTTGTTATTATTTTTAATATAATAAAGAGGTAAAGTTTGTTTTTTTTTTTGTAGGAGGTAATAATCTCGAATTACTGGTCCGATTGGAAAAAAATTAGCAACAATAGAAAGCTGGCTGATTGACATAGGCTATGTTTTATGTACGCAGGCGAAGCCGCTGACAAAAGCTAGTATTATATATTCCAGAAATAATTATGGAATTTACTTGACAATTTTTGAAAAATTTAGAGACATCACTTTTAAATCTACACTGTTAAATTTTAGTCGTTTTAATCCCGAAGAGGGTCGATCCAGTACATGAAACACTATAGATTTGTGTAGATAAAATAAAAAAATCATCATCATCATCAGCCTAGCGTAAGTCCCGGTTGCTACCTTGGCTTTCACCTCGGTGCCCGGGGTCCGCTTTCCCGCCTAGTCGTCTCCACTTCGCTCGGTCTTTTGCGTCCTCTGCCTTAAGCCCATTAGCACGCATGTCGTCCCTTACGACGTCGATCCAACGCCTCTTAGGCCTACCTCGTTTTCCGGGTCCCGGCGGAGGCGGCATGGCGAGGCATCTGTTACCCACGTAGTCTGCCGGTTTTCGTAAAACGTGGCCATACCAGCGTAAGCGACCCACCCTCCTGCAGTTTATCCGCTATGTCACGGACCTGAAGGCTGCCCCGGATGCGGGAGTTCTTAATGCGGTCTTTCCGCGAAACTCCAGACATCCAGCGCAGCATATTCATTTCCGTGACACGCAGGCTTTGCTTATGTCGTTCAAGTACAGGCCACGCTTCACTGCCATACAAAAGGACAGGCCTAATGATGAGATAAAATAAAAAAATAAAGTACTTTTTTTCTTAATCTCTTATTGATATACGCATTTACGAAATTAATTTCTTTAAGTAAACGAGTCATTGACCTTGTAGGTAGTTGTCGGTCGTTGCGTACTAACTACCTACAGGTCATTGAACTCGCCCAGCTGACGTTTACTTAAAGAAATCAATTTAGAACATGCGTAAATTAATTCGAGTTTTAAATAAAAGTACTTTGTTTTTTTATTCTAACTCTACCAATCGATAGTGTTTCATGTACTGAATCGATGCTCCAAGGGATTAAAACGATCAAGATTTAACGGTGTATAAAGATTTAAGACCAAGCCAGGAATTAATTCTAAACTAAATCATTAAAAAAAGTAGTCTTAAATTTAGCATATGTGAATTCTGGAAACAATTTGTAAATTCCATAAATTATTTTTAACGAATTCTAAGAATTAACTATTCTTGGAATTCGCTAAAAATAATTTACCTACTCAATATTACCTATATCCTATACAGTATTGTTGGTGAATAATAATAACTTAATGTTTTTCAAATGAGAATATGAACGTCAATGACCTCTTTATGTCAAATAATACATAAAAAGTATGTTTAGCAAAATTACTTAGGTATCCAATTCAATACAAGTTTTTTTTTTTAACTTTGTTTAACCAAGTCTTAGTTAAATCTAAGTGCTTAATCTAAATTACTTATCTAATTTAATATTATTACAAAAATTACTGTTTTCATTCTTATTTTCATTGTTGGTGACAATTTCAACTTCTTTTTTCATTCGCTACTACTCAGAAACTTCAGACACTCAGAGACGTATATAAAGAGGTAAAGTTTGTTTTTTTTTGTTATTTTGTTTGTAGGAGGTAATCTCTGGAACTACTGGTCCGATTGGAAGAAAAAATAACAACAATAGAAAGCTGCTTTACTCCTGAGTGACATAGGCTATATTTTATGTACGCGGGCGAAGCCGCTGACAAAAGCTAGTTAATTTATAAATCCAATATATAAGTAGTAAAAATTGTATGATACAATTAGTTGTAAGCACACCTACCTACGCAAAACGAAAGAGTAGATTCATATTTTATTTGTAAACAAATATTAATTGCCCTCCTCCCAATTTTTATTTTGTTATGCCGTCAGGGCCCACAATGCTCCAAAACTATTGTATGTATATCTATGTACCTACCACCTAAGTTCACATTGTGGATTGCAATAAACGTATTGAGTTTTGACGAGCACGATTGAAATTTAATTTTAAAAATATTTTGCTCCCCCTAAATGATTTGACAGCTATAGTTTTTTTTTTATGGTAGGTAAAAATCATCCAATGACGAATCCCGTTCTTGAACGGAGCGGGAAACAGTGTCAGACTCTTACTGACTAAAGAACCTACCCCGTTCCTCCCTTGCCTTATTCCCAGAGCCCCGGTATAAAGCTATCGCACCAACCCTCGGCTCCTGGAGGAAGCCGTACTGTAGAGAGCCGTATTATGGGGAGGGTAATGGTGATATCTCCAGGGGGGCGTTCGAGTCTCGTAAAACGTTACGATGCGTTACAGGGGCGGGAGGGGGTCCTTCTTACAACACGTTACGTAACTTGTTTTATTTTTTTAAATAAATAATTAGGGAACCAAAAATCCATTTGGCAACCCTTTTCATTTACGTAGTACTATTCATTTAGGAATCCCTCGATTTTATTAGTCTGGTCGTCGACAACGGCTAAAAAATAAAGAAAAGTTTAGGTAAAAATGAACACTTGCGTGTTACGTAACGTTTAGAGAGGGGGAGGGGGGTGGTAGAAAAAAACGTTACGGTGCGTTACAAGGGGGGGAGGGGGTTTAAAAACTCTTCAAAAATTGCGTTACGTAATACTTGAACGCTCCCCTGAGGGTACTCACAAGTATCGCGTCTCGAATGTTCTTCTTGATGTCCTCGATCTTCTCGCGGCGCTCCTTGTCGGAGAAGCCGTTCACGTGCAGGATGCGCATCTGTTTCACGATCGTGGACTTGCCCGACTCTCCCGCGCCCAGGAGGAGGAGCCGGTGCGTCGCGCGGTATAGCTGGAATTGACAAGACAGGATTACAATTAATATAATACTCTACTGAGGAGTTTCTGAAAAGGAAACCTGCAGTCTTAGAATGCAAGGACAACTGAACTACAGGTGTGGATTTAACCAGTAATTGCCTTATTCCAAATATAATATACTAGCCTTCTGCCAGCGGCTTCGCCCGCGTGAAAGTAGGGTTCTCCATACAAACTTTAGACACCTATTACATCCCTTTATGAGCTGAATTTTGATAAATCCTTTCTTAGTGTTCGCCTACGTCATAGAAGGAAGTCTTCTGTAAAATTTCACGCTCTTAGGCCCAGTAGTTTTGGCTGTGCGTTGAAATGCCAGTCAGTTTCTCCTTTTATATATATAGAAGATTGATAATAATATATTTGGCAACTATCACACAACGCCATCTAGTCCCAAGCTAAGCAGAGCTTGTGTTATGAGTACTAGACAACTGATAAACATACTTGTATATTTCTAAATACATACATATTATAAATAAATTACACCCAGACACAGAACAAATGATCGTGCTCATTAAATAAACATTTGTCCCGGGTGGGAATTGAACCCACGACCCCCGGCATAGCAGTCAGGTTCACTAACTACTAGACCGACAGGCCAGTCCAGTAAAATAAGATTTTAAAATAGTAAAATAGTCTTTTGAAGAAAGTTTATCCACATCGATAGCGCCACATAAATATCTTTCAAAGAGCAGCTGTTAGTGCAACCAGATGAAAAGCGTTTGGGCCATAGGTCCACAATCGTACTCCTTCTGTCTGTCCCATTGGAGTACCCCAATCTGACTACGATGGAGTTGTGTGGTATACATATATGAAAAATCGACAAATTAAAGTGGCAATGAGGAGGGCATATTGCTCGCATAACAGACGTTCGTTCGGTTCTACCGTTCGTAACGTTCCTGGAGTGGTGACCGCGTACCGGAACCGATGATCTGGTGAGGAGGCGAGACGCACATAACCATTCAGAGGCCTATAATAATAACAATGGATATGTTATCCATGAACACCCATAACATTTAACCAGTTCTCGTCTCTTTACAATTTGAAGTTATTGCCATAAATCAAGGATCATGACCTCTGAGTAGTAGAACTCCACGTTCAGTTGATCAACAACTGAAGCTATGAGGAACAGAGAATAAAGTTGTAAAGGGAGGATCCTCCACTGGTATTATGTCTGTTGGGCAATAGCCCACCAGACCATCAGTTGATTTTGGGTTGTCGTATATGTTCCAATCTTACGCAGAACTTTCATTGCGCGATTCAGGATTTTTTAGTTCTTATGTGAAATTTAATGGCCAAAGATATCGCTGCAACTGCTCTCTACACTAATATAATAAAGAGGTAAAGTTTGTTTTTTTTTGTTTGTGGGAGGTAATCTCTGAAAGTACTGGTCCGATTGGAAAAATTTTAGCAGCAATAGAAAGCTGCTTTACTCCTGAGTGACATAGACTATATTTTATGTACGCGGGCGAAGCCCCTAACAAAAACTAGTTAGTAATATCATCATCAGCCTTTTTAATGTTCCCACTGCAGGGACACAGGCCTCCTCTCTCTAGGAGAGGGAATGGGCCATGATCCACCACGCAGGCCCAGTGCGGATTGGTTGATGTCACTTGTCTTCGAATTTTTGGTTCTAGGATATGCCGGTTTCCTCACGATGTTTTCCTTCACCGTTTTGAGAGCAGTGGTGATGAAATAAATTACACAAAGTAATGTGTCTGGCTGGGTTTGAACCCGTGACCTACAGCTTGTAAGTCGGGGCCTTCACCACTCGGCCACCACTGCTCTCACTCGGCCACCACTGCTCTCACTCAGCCACCACTGCTCTCAGTAATATAACAGGATCATGTACCGACCTGTTTATCCTTCTGCAGCTGCTTGGTGATGGCATCGCTGCGTCTTTTCTGTTTCTTGGCATCGTCTTCGCTGCTCTTGCCGCCTGGCGAGCCGAAGCATCCCATTGCCGACCACGCCGCCCACCTGGAGCCAAAGAAAACATACTGTTATTGATATGTCGAGAGTGAAAGCTTAGAAACACCCAGAAGTCAGAACCATTAGGTATCCCACCGACAATGTAATAAATCCATCTCCCAAATAACATTCAAACCAGAACTAACACAGATTTTTAAAACGTATCGTTTACAGGAAATACGATTTTCTTTCTGTAACCCTATAATTTGGGTATATGGCTCTAATGAACTAGGTAGTGTGCCTCACCATTAACGGTTGCATCACTGCTTACCATAAGGAGGGATCGCAGTCGTAAGGCAGTAGAAAGGCACAATTTTAATAAACTAATGCGTAGTTTGTTAAAATTCTGCCTTTCTACTGCAGTAGAAGGTAATGGGCCACAAAACTTAGGATTTTTGACCCATTCAAATCAAATACCACAGACTGTTTCATATTGACAACATATATTATATTGTTATGCAAAAATACCTAAACGCCCTTTCATCATGAAGTGCCTATTCAATTGCACTAGCTTCTGAACTTGTATAAATGTCCAAGTAGGCTTTTGTGAAATAAAATATATACACCGTGAAATTTTAATGGTTGTTTTCCCTCAGCGAAATGGTTGTGTCTTGGTAATACAAACGTTTGATAAAAAAATAAAATATTAAAAACAAAAAATGGACCTGTAAAGTGCAAGCTAATTATGACGTAACACAACGTGCGAGTGCTTATTTTGGTTTAAATATTTAATGAATCGGTTTCTTTGACGGCGTGCTGCTCATGCGACTCTAGTAGTACCTACAAATTACGTCTAATGTTACTATTGTTTTCGCTTTTTTGAGTTGATGATTTTTTTAATAATTATTTATAAAAAAAAACTTTTTTTATTTTTATTTTTACTGTATGCTTCAAAAGTACTCCTTATGGCAAGTCATTCTGCCGCGGGAAAACAACCATTTAAATTTCACGGTGTATTTGCATTGAAATTGTCTTTGGTACACAGCTAGTCAGCTAGACTATGCTTTAACCGGCTCCTTCGCAGAATGTCCACTTCTCAAAATGTCCACTGGTCGCAAAATGTCCTTTTCTCAGAATGTCTCTTTCGCAAAATGTCTCTTTCGCAGAATGTCCACTTCGCAAAATGTCCCTTTCGCATATTGTCCCCTTTTTATTTCTGACTTACTTTAATTATAATTTTACCAACTTAATTGTTATTAACTCGCAATAAACGAAATTTGAACTCTCTTTAATTATCTACAAACCGTTAACAATAAGCAATACACAAACAAAAAACAATAAACAATCAATAAACAAACTTGACATTTATTTTGATAAAAAATATAAGGCATTATTGGTTCAATTGCAACGAAATAATTTGACATTGCCACAATTTATAAAAAAAGGAATATTTTTACAGTTAACGGTTTGTAGATAATTAAAGAGAGTTCAAATTTCGTTTATTGCGAGTTAATAACAATTAAGTTGGTAAAATTATAATTAAAGTAAGTCAGAAATAAAAAGGGGACAATATGCGAAAGGGACATTTTGCGAAGTGGACATTCTGCGAAAGAGACATTTTGCGAAAGAGACATTCTGAGAAAAGGACATTTTGCGACCAGTGGACATTTTGAGAAGTGGACATTCTGCGAAGGAGCCCTTTAACCAGCTTCAGCAGTAAATCCATGCACAAAACTCATACCATTATTCTTCCCAATACTTTCGCTGAAACCGTACCGAGTGCCTGAAAGCCTAGATTTGTATCGAGACTGAATCGTATCGACACTGGCACTATACTCAGATTAACTTCTTTGAAACATATTTTGAATTGGATACTCCGAATTAAAATGGCTATTTTTGAGGTGCAATTGAATAACTTACAAGATTTATCATATCATACTAATATTATAAGTGATTTTTTTTTTATGAGGGGAAAAATCATCGAATGAAGAATTCTGCCCTTGGGTGGAGCGGGAGACAGTGTCAAACTTCTACTGACTAAACGACCCACCGTTTTTTTTTTTGCCTTTGGCCCCGCAAGGCTTCGACCCTGGTGGGTCCCTACAGTTGTCTTGTTCCACATATACTGGGTCGACGTATTAGTGATTTCCCACCCAAAACAAAAAGGCAACGGTTTATAACTCCTAAGATACGAATACGATTTTTTTTTTCAAGATTTTTCACATATTTTCTCATCGTTTAAACCAGACTCGAATGACCCGTTTCTCTTTAAATTTTAGCCTTAACCAAGGACGAAATAGACGTGGTAACAGAAAAACTGACAAAAAATAAATTATTAAAAAACTTTTCGATACTATTATTCCAGACCGCGTTCCAGACTGTAGTTCGATAGAAGTAATGCAAATATTTTTAATATGTGAAGTTATAACTTACACAAAATACTAAATTTTAAGATAAATGAACAATAACAGTCATAAAAATTATAAGTAACTAGCTTTTGCCTGCGGCTTCACTACCGGCAACAGAAAAATGTCATAAATGAAGAACCGCTCGACCGATTTTGTGCAAACTTCACATAAACCACCTACTAAATAATAATAATAATAATTTATTGAACCTTTGTTACAAGAGTTGCCTTAAAAAATATCTGTATCAATAACTTAATGTAGTAGTAACTATTGACAGCTTCATTATAAGATAAACGGTGGTCCCCAAACTCGGCGAAGCCTGTATCTTGGGGACCGATATATAATCGTTTGCCACTGTAGTTAATGTACCAAAATTACTATAAAATTATGACATAAGAAATCAAATATACATGTCTAAGAGAATTAGAATATGAAATTAATAAACTATGGAGATCAAATTATCTTAAAACTAAGTATGGCCTATTTGTTTTTTAAACAATAACAAGAAATAGAGTTAAATTTTTTTAACATAAAATTAATAATTAGTAAAATAAAATTAAAAATTGTTAATTATTAAAATAAAATAAAATTAGTGCTGGACTTGGCACAGAATTCGGAGAAGAAAAGAAAAACGTGTCCGAATAAAGTCGAAACATTTGGTTTGGATAGGTGAGTCTGTGCTTGAGTTATAAAATAACAACGAAAAGAGGCATTGATTTTTATATCATAAGGTAAAATACTCGTATAGAGATGTACGTTTCAGTCTTTAGGTATCTTTTTCAATCTTCAGCTTAAAGACTCCATTGTCGGTTAAGACAAATCTTTTTTTTTGCTGAAACCGCAACTATAGCCGAAACCAGTATTTTTGGCCGAAACTGATCGAATCCAAACCTTCAGTCGGTCTCCAAAATATAATTAGGAAATAGGACGAATTTTAAAATAAGGTTGCCTTGTGGACCCTCGTCTCCGTCAATCAAATCTGTGTGACAACTGTCTGTAAGGCTTGATGTGTCTTTTTTTATTGCGTGATGAGACTGCTCTTGCCTGATGGAGAGAGAACAAATAAGTTTCACAATGAAACAAGGAAGTATAGAAGATTCTTAATTCATAGACTTTTTTTTTATGGTGGGCAAAAATCATACAATGACGAATCCCGCTCTTGGGCGGAGCAGGAAACAGTGTCAGACTCTTACTGACTAAATACCCTACCCCGTTCCTTCTTTGCCCTTCGCACTGGGGCCAAGCCTTTCTTTCAAAAAGAGACCCTGGGCCTCAATAGGAACCCTGGGCCCCAATTAGTTTATAGACTTCATATAGTATTACGTTGTTGTGATATCTACGTGCCGGACTAAGCGTTTTGCCGTGTCGTTTATACCGCGTCGATTATCAAGGGACTGGAACAGTTAGCCAGCTGCGGTCTTTCCGTCCGATTATAATTTAGTGTATTCAAGGCTAGAGTGAATAGGTTCTTAATAAACTAGTGTGACTCACCATCAACGATTGCATCACTGCTTACCATCAGGTGAGATTGCAGTCAAGCACTAGTTTATAGCAATGTAAAAAAAGACTTTTGCTTTTAATGGGATCCTTATATCTAAAGAATAGTAGTTAAAATCGGTTGAACAGACTGTAGAAAACGTTTCTATAAATGCCTAATCTTACCGCGAATAGTGTATAGTTGACTTGGCAAAAATTTTTCTACCATATAAATTATATTATCAAAGAGAAAACCAGGGGTTTGGGGTGTAATGGACTAACAAATAGCTTACGACCTACGCATTCCCATAACTACCAAATATACACAAAACATTTCAAAATATCCGTGAAGCCTTTTCTGAGGAGTTCGATGACAAACGCTGTTACACAAGTTTTTAATACATAGTTGAACGACAGATGGGCTTTTCTTAAAGAGAATCACTGTTCAGACCAATATGGTGTTCCGCTTTCGCATCAACCCTTATTCCCACAAGGGGAACACCAGGACCCTGGAACTAAGGTAAGTAGGAACGGTGGATCGTTTAATCAGTAGAAGTCTGACTGTCTCCCGCCGCGCCCAAGGGCGGGATTCGTCATTTAATGATTTTTCCCACTATAGAAAAAAACCTAGCAGAACCTTCTGGCTTCTTCTTTTCCAGTCCATGATATTCGTTTTTAGATAATTTAGACTGAGTACTTTTTTATGGTGGGCAAAAATGATCCAATGACGAATCCCGCTTTTGGACGGAGCGGGAAACAGTGTCAGACTCTTACTGACTTCTTTGCCCTTCGCACTGAGGCCAAGCCTTCCTTTCAGAAAGAGACGCTGGCCCCCAGATGGCTACAGATGATGTTACAAGTGTGAGTAGCGTTAAATAGATCCTAAGCTACACTTCTCTAAAACCTAATAACATTCAAGCTACCTTCTAGAACTAAGTTCTTCATTCTTTCAGAAAGAGACCCTAGCCCCGAGGTGGCTACAAATGATGATACAGGTGTCAATGGCGTTAAATAAGTCCCAAATTACACTTCTCTAAAACCTAATAACATTCAAGCTACCTTCTAGAACTTAGTTCCACAGTATCATTTATAAGCAACACAAAGTATCGCTAAGCTAAATGAGGTACTAAATAATTTCGCCGCGTATCGACGTAGCGTCTAAAATATTAGTCGAGTTCCTATTTAGGAACAGTCCGACTACCTAATTGTGTACACTAGTGCTACGGACGGTTTTAGAGCTTACAAATGTACGAATACTAATGGTTTTTTGGGGTAACAGGAAATTCTGGAGAGAAACAAAAACATATATCTATATATATAAAAGGAGAAACTGACTGACATATCAACGCACAGCCGAAACTACTGGGACTAAGAGCGTGAAATTTTACACGAGGCTTCTTTTTATGACGTAGGCGAACATTAAGACAGGTTTTTTTTTAATTCAACTCCTAGAGGGGAACTAAATGGGTCCTAAATGGGGTCTAAAGTTTGTATGGAGAACCCTACTTTCACGCAGGCGAAGCAACAGGCAGAAGGCTAGTTCTCATCTAAAAGACACCGCTTAAATAAATAATTGACTCTAAAGGCATCAAAACACAAAAAAAATACCCTAGTATTTGGCCCGACAAAATACCTACATTATGAACCAAAGAGGTTTACATAAGCATATACATTTCCATAAATAGAGTGACTGTTGAAAATAACCTCCTCTCAAAAGCCCTTTACAACAGTCAACAATTATAAACTTATTATAATGCCAGATACATGAGAAGTTATACAAACTCCTAGTTACCTCAACAGGTCGCGGGTCTGTTTCTCAACGCTATGTAAGCCTCGCTTATATGAGGCGAGTAACTCGACTGGAATACGGTTTTTTATAGTATTGTAGGTAAATATCATCCAATGACGAATCCCGCCCTTGTGCGCAGCAGGAATCAGTGTCAGACTCTTACAGACTAAACAACCTACCCTGTTCCTTCCTTGCCTTAAACCCAGAGCTCTAGTGTTACGCTTTCGCATCAACCCTTGGCCGCGGTACAGTGCGCGCCGTCGACAACTTGGGTTCGGTTCGGACTGTTACCAGATGACGCAAGTCAGATATCGGCGGGATCGCGGCGGCGACGGCTACGGCGAGGGCGCCGTTACCTTTGCCTTATGCGGTCGGCCTCCTCCTTTACTCGCCTCGCAGAAGGAAGCGACCGCCTGCCACTCTTCCTCGCCGCGGACCATGGTCTGAACTAAAGCCCGGCGTGAAGGGCTCTCACACTGCGTAAATGTCACTGATGTCATCAATGTATAGGCGTATGGCCTGCAGATCACCTAAGTCAAGTAACTGTACGGTGCGCCTGATCTAGTGCGTAGTACATTGTATATGTATATTGTTACGAACGTGAGTAATCAAATGCCGGTTTACTGATAGAGAGATTTATTTTCCACAAACAAAACACCAATTTAGTCCAATCGCCAATTAACCACTTCGTAATGCACTCTAGAGATCCGTAAGAATATCGCTTAGGTCGTCGTATGGTTGAAAACGTTCTTCACTTGACTTGGATAGTTCGCACTGATCGCTGTCGAAATCAAAACTGACTCACGTCCGGCCAGCGGGCACGTATTTATACTCAGAGCCAAGAAAATTCTAGATACCGAAGGTTCGAGGCCACACCCGACAATACCGAACAATAAACATTATTTTTATTACCTACCGGTAGGTACCTACTCGACCCCACGACTCATACGAATTTCGACTCTATAGCAAAAGACTGAAGGTACAAATTCCTTTACCAGGTTACTTAAGTACCTACAAAAGTTCTCAGAATTATTGAGTACTTACGTATCGCGTGACAGATTTTTCTAGAATTTGCTAGGCCCTGGTACGTACTTCTATTCTGGAGGTTTCGATTAGCAATGCGTTTTAATTATTCGGTGATACTCTTAACTTTGTCGAAGAAACGGCGTGTTCTATTTTCACGGCGTAACAATATTGATGTTTTAAATCAATAATAAAAAAAAACGAATACGCAGTTGCGAAACCAAGTGGCGAGTAGTCATTGATAGTCTAGTTATCTAGTAGACTAGTTACTCGCCTCACGTAAACGAGGCCTAAAGGTTCTCGATTGCGTCCACGAAGCGTAAACCGTAGCGTGGGCGACCCTCCCCAGATGAGTTTCTTTTTTTGCAAATAAATATTTTTATGTTGCCATGGTTAACTGTTCAGGTCAAGTTCGTTACTTTATCAAGTTTTAGAACGTACGATTGTAGTTGTAATGGGGTTAGCATTATAGAAATAGAAACGAATTTTCAGAGTTTATTGGCATCATGGTAGCACGCCATTTGCGGGACTTCGACACAGTTGCCATGGCAACTTAAAACACAGTTTTTAGTCAGTAGAAGCCTGATACTCTCTCCCTCTCCAAAAAAGGGGGTACTGTAAAGTATCAGGTCGCCAAATTCATCATCCTCTTACCCATATCTCATTTCTGTTTCAGCTTTTAGGCTTAATTGAAGGCGCCCGCCTTCAATTTTGTCGCAAAGTGCGCGATTGAGGGCGTCCTTACTGACTAAAAACCCACCGCGTTCCTTCGTTATCTTTGTTTCAGGGTCCTAGTGTTCACTTTCACACTAGCCAATCCTCTTGCTCATAATGCGATCTACATTGCCTACTAATCGTAGCAATGTATCTGCTTTCATACACTTCTTTAACAACAGGCATTTAACCATAAACAGGTAATCTACTAATTGAACCAAATTGTACCTATATCATTTTACACTAATCTAACCAGCTTGCCATGTATTTGGTCCTTAACTACCCCTAGGCAAACTGATGCTTTTGGCGCAAGTGCTTGTGCTTTAGCTTTAGTGTCGACGGCGCGCTCCGTTCCCGCGCGCCTCAAGGAGTTGTCAGCAAATCGTAGGGGCCCTGTAGGGTCGAAGCCTCCCGGAGCTGAGGGTTGATGCGAAAGCGTTACACCGGGGCTCTGGGAATAAGGCAAGGAAGGTACGGGGTAGGTTCTTTAGTCAGTAAGAGTCTGACACTGTTTCCCGCTCCGCCCAAGAGTGGGATTCGTCATTCGATGATTTTTACCTACCATAAAAAAAGAAAAGCTTTAGTGCTTGTGCTATATGGCTTTTTTTAGGCCATCTTCCAAATTAGCTGCAACGTGCGGCGAGGCAGTACCTCGGTTGCTGCTAATTTGAGGCCCTGTAGTTTCATCTGATCTCTGTTTACTGCTCCGCTTCCATGAGTCCTATCGTGATGTTATATAGTCGATACTATTCTTCATTTATCTAGCTTTCACATACTGATTTTTTTCTACCCACTGATAGTTCCAGAGAGTAGCAGGTTTTGCCATAGTCTAACCCCATGCGCCTAAATATCTATGTTTTACATGGAACAACTACAGACCTCCACAGTCTGGTTACTGAGCAATTCGATACTCCTTGGATATACTGAATGGCCAGACTATCTCACGCCTGACTGTCAAAGATCTTCGAATGACAACCAGGACCGACGATTTTAAGTTAAGAGGTTGCATACTTTAGACTATAGCGTTAACAAAAAAACATTTGCTTTACAACATTAGTTCAATACAGGCCACACGTATTAAGCTTATCCCAAAAACTCCACAAAACAATTAAAAAACATCACAAATGAAACTTCGTAAACCGTGTGTTATCTGTCAATCTACCTCCACCAGTCTTTTATTAATTTTATTAATACTGTGGGTGCAAAAAACCCAGTATTTGAGACGTACAATAACACATTTTTTTTGTTAAACTAACTTTCGCCGGCGAATTAACTCCCGTCAACTGATTATTCTATTCTACTCTACTCTGCTCTACATTACTTTACCCCACTATATTCACTGTTTTTCTATCATAAGAACCTTCTCCTGACTTTGTTATTGTTAAGAAAATAACAAACACAAAAAAATATTAATGAAATCGGTTCAGCTGTTCTTGAGATCTACGCTTAGCAACACAGGGATTCACTTTTGTATAGATACTTCTTCTCCTATCATCTAGCTTCTCGTCAATTCTTCGAGCGAGAAACAGGGTGGGTACTATTCACCCTATATAGCTCCATTCCTTGAACAGCTCAGTTTAGGTGGTAAAATGGATCGCTTTAAGAGTTCGTGGTATGAAGACCAGCCAACAACAGCTGTATAAAGACTAAGAAGGCGAGATGTCGACATAGCAACGAAATATTTCTACGGTCTCGATTCTCACCATTAAGTGTTAAGATTAATAAAGCCAAACACTACAACATTTAACAAACAAGAAAAGCCAGTTATTTCCTAGACATTTCCCGTTCTGTTACCATTTACAGAAGTAATACAATTTGGTACAGACTTCTAATTTATAGTCGGAGCCTAAATTCTAAATATAACTTCAGTACAGCCGTGTCAAGGTTAGAGGAAAATTATTTGTGTATGCGTTAAGGCTCAAGTCTTATTGGGGTTACACTGCTCAATATTTTAAAGGGCTACCTATTAGGAGAGAATCCATAAAAGTCCTTGGAAATGGGCCAGTTTTGTAACAATTTCTTTCTGCAATTCTACAGCCGGCAAGTTGCTGATTATATCGCTCAACACAAAGCAAACATTTCAGCAACTTTGCAGTGTAGCCCGGCGATATAGCCAAGATATTTTATACGAACTAAAGAACAAAATTCGTCAACAATTCTAATGCAGAGTCTCTTTGGACTATATTAGGAAATATATTGCGCAATTAGGGTTTAATTGCTATATCAATATTGCGCAATAAAAATTGTCAAGCCCGTTTACAGGGGTCTTAAAAAACTGGTTTCGACAATATGGCTGTCAGTTTTGTTTGTCCTTTCAGGGGCTACTGACGTGAAGTTATGATATAGGATGGCCGGTTCATAGCATAATCAGCCTTATAATGTTCCCACTACTGGGACTTTAGCCTCTTCTTTGCATGAAGGAATAGGCCGTAATCCTCAACGTGGGTCCAGTGCGTAATGTCATGTCTTCAAATTTTTGGTTCTATGTCATGCTAGGCTAGTTTCTTTAGAAACCATTCCGGGTTTCTTTCAACTGAGCTACTGACTCACCTGATGGTAAAAAGTCAGAGCCACCTAAGGACATGGATTAGTCAGCAATTAACTTCTATGAAATGAAAGGGAGTGTCAGACTTTTACAGACGGAAACCCAGTGTTCCATCAATGGCCTTTTTCATACCACAGTCCTGACAGATATCAGCCTTAACTGACTCTTTCAATCTTGCTGAAATAGCTTGCGGATTCAATGCATCACTGAACAAGGCTTGGTCCGTAATAGACGGCGAACTATCTATTGCTCGCCATCTGCAAGCCTGTAGTTTTTTTTTAGGTGGGAAATCATCTAATGACTACTCTAACTCTAGGGCAGATTCGTTGCCTGGCTTTCCAGGGCCCTGGAAAACCTTAAACACGTTGTGTGTAGTGTTTAAGGTTGCGGGGAATTGCCCTGTAACTCCTGAAAGGACATGGATAGATTCGTTGTCATACCAGAAACTGCTCTAGAAGGTTTAATGTCTGTAACAATCCCGGTTCCCTTCACACCCAAACCCATTTACCTGTAATAAGGGCGCCTTCAATTTAGTCGCAACATGCCGCGCTACAACAATGCGATTGCAACAAACCGCGGCACGTTGCGACTAAATTGAAGGCGCCTTACCCCTGGTCCACATCACACCCACACCCTTAAATATACCCCAATATGAAAACTCTGCTTATGTGTATAATACAGGTTGCTGTGTTATTATAAGCAGTTTGTTTTTTAATGTAATAATTCAAATGGTCTTACCCCTGGTTTCTGGAAGTCTGATCGATTCCCTGATCACTAATTCTGCTGAAATAACGAAAGATAAATAAGGTGAGATTTTTTTGACAATTGATTAGTATTGCAAAAACCGAGGGTAAGTATATATAGGCGTTAAAAGTCTCTTAGAGCTAGTTTAAGGAGACGCGGCGCGTTGGGCGATTATTGTACATTACCATATGTTTGTGTTAGCGCGTGATGACGCGGCCCACTGCTGCAATGTACGACGAACGCACATCGTGCTGCGTCTCCGTAAACAAGCATTTATAGTATTCAAATAAGTCGAACTATTTCCTATGGTTACGGTTCTCCCACTTCGATTGAAACCCAATCATCGGTTATAATCCCAATCAGTCAAGTTGAACTATCATGAAAGTCGACCTTAAATGCGCACTAATCGATTCTCGGGTCTCAATCGAAATAGGGAGCTGCGCGTAAACATAGCAAAAGGTTCAAATTATTTGCCGTGTACTATACTCATTTCTAAAATTAATGATCATAATAGTGCATCAAGTCTTAGCCAAGGGATCTCTGAACCTCCTGGCATCCCTTTTTTCAATCATCAAATAATTTCTGCCACTGTGCTGAAGCGACATGGCGTGTCAGACCTTTACAGACTTAAAGCTACCAATGTTCCTTAAATTGCCCTTTGTTATCCAGGGACGCAGTAACTCTTCTGAATATCCTCGCAGCCGTTACAGGGATCCTAGTCTCCATGTACTCTAGCTGCCTTGACTAGACAAATAGCTGATGATGATGATGATAATGGTAGTAGTAAAAGTTTTACTAGCTGTTTTGTACTATGTAAGAGACAACTAAGGTCACATTAAACTGCTGTATGCTCAAATTGCCTTGCAAACCTGATCATCTTATGGGTTCAAGAGAAGTCTTGACGCATTGCAATCGTAAAGACAAATGAAGAACGACTAGAAGTCTCGATCAGACTGAGTGACTCCAAGTTTTTTGGGCTTATAACGCTAAGACAGAATCTAAATCAGTGAGTTCTTATCCTCAGACCAGTAAACGATCGAGTATACACCGTAACTCCGTGACGACAAAATTGTACTACAATGTGTGCAGTATATGACTATGAAGCCCCCAGTGGTGGAGCTGGAGGTGTAGACACTGGGAGCATTTATTTATCAAAAAAGATCTACTAATATTAAATAATATTTATTTTGCAAATGGTTGGTAAAAAACTATTTATTACAGTTCATTTTTAGTTGATTTTTTTTTGTGAGGAGGGTGAGCTGCCTCACTGACTGCCCTGCGAAGAAACACCGAAACAAACTCAGAGTCTGTCTTTTAAAGTCTATTTATTCAGTAGGGCATATATTTAATAGCCAGTCATATGAGAAGCATGCAGATTGGTGTTTGACTCTTTTGATAAAAGAATCACTTGAGGGTGATTTTTAGAATCTAAGAGGGTGTCACATTCGTTTTTTCTATTTTTTGTTCAATATCTGCATATTAGTTTTCCTGGTCAATAAATGTATCAAAGGCACTTACTTGCGCCCAGTGGCTTACGACAAAAAAAAAAAGAAAGCTAGTTTTTCTTGTGAGTGGATTTTTTTTGTTGGGTAAAAATATCCAATGACAAATCCGCCCGCGAAATATTGTCAGACTGTTACTGACTAAAACCACCCCCTTCAGACAGAGCCTTTCGTTTCAGATGCAAACCCTTGGCCCCAGTTGGCTTCAACCCTTTAGCCCCGTGAGTGGATCTGTCCGATCAGTCAATGCAAGTATTAAAGTCAGTATATGTGTAACTCTACTTGACTCTACTCAGTTACCATAGAAAATACGCAGTTTAAACACAGATTAGAACTAAAAAACCAACAATAAATTCGCTACAGCCTAACAGCGAGGCAGTCATGGAAAAATCGTCCGTTAATATTCGGCCTTACACGTCTGTGATGTCCATCGTACAGATCATTGAAGCGACCAATTGTCCGTCAGTAATGCTGCAAATATGCTAATAGCTCATTATGTCCCCGAAGCCTTTTGTCCCGGCGTGTACGACTGTACTAAACGATTTTGGTAACCGATTTAATCTCTTAATATTAGGACGAGTTATGTGTGTTTGATGTTTTGCTGCTATGGGCGGTGATGTCATTGGTTTGGTGAGTTATGTTGTGCGCGGCGAATAAGTTGAACCAGTTGGTAATGTTACACGCAGTCCTCTAACTTCGATAGAGACCGGAATAGTACATTGTTATACGAGGGATGAAAGTTAGCCTCCTCGAATTATTAGCGACCTCGCTGTCGCTCGGTCGCCAAGAAATTTCTCGGGACTAAATAACTCTTTAATCCGAGGTAAACACTGTGCTTTTCATTACAAATACGAGGAAAATAAAAATAATAATAAAAACTTGAGTCGTCGTCAAATGTCTTCGTATGTTTTTAAGTAGGTATATTTCTTTTGATTTAGGCGGTAAGCGGTTTTCTGCTCAAATAATCTTGCGTTAAATTTATAACTGAAGCTGATGAACTTATCGTGTTAATACAAATTTCTTATTACAGAGATTTAGCAAAATGTAAACAAAACTCTACACCTCGAAAAAAAAATTAAGAAAGACCATATCGGCCACAGATTATAGAGACTTTACCCGCCATTTTTTTTTTTAGTCGTCGTCTGGCTATTCAGTCAATATTTTTCATTTTATCATTGTAAAAATGGGTCAGGTCAACATTTTTCTCAAATATAATATTAGTTTTAATGAAATAGTTGAAAGTAAATTAGAGTATTCTTAAATTATTTCTATCTCTATGTCATTTTAATTGTACTGGCAGTATAAAAATTCGGGTCACGGTTCAATAGAAATGTCAAAATGGAACTAGTTTTTTTTTTAATATTTGCTGTCTAAATATTAAAAAAACAACTGTCAGTTGTAAAGTAAAACTCCCTAGGGAGTAAAAGTACTTCTTCCAACCCTGCCCGCAGGCAACTTTACACCTACTTTCAGAGTATGAGTAATGAAAAATTAATATCTTATCTTATACATAAAAATGAGTCGCAAAATGTGTTGGTAAGCGCAAAACTCGAGAATAACTGAACCGATTTCGCTGATTCGTTTTTTGTTGCGTTTGTTATTGTCAGAAGATTCTTAAAAATAGGGGGTAGGGTATAGTAGGATGGAGTAGGGTAGAGTATGGTAAAGTAGGGTAGAGTAGGGTAGAGCTGGGTAGAGTAGGTTAGAGTAGAATATAGTGGAGTAGAGTTGAATAATCTGTTGCCGGGAACGAACTCACGGGCACAATTAAAGAACAATAGGTGGTCGAACGCCGGCGTTCGGTTGGGGCTTAATAAATTAAATGTTCTGCTCAGAGTGGAGCTTGATGAAGTGTGAAGAGACTTACTAAAATCCACCCGTGTTCTCACTTGATTGTTGAAGGCTACTGAGGTCAAGGGTTCGCTTCTAAAAGGCTCTGCCCTGATATGCAAGGCTACTTAGGAACGGGGTGGGTCTTTTTCTCAGTAAGTCAAAAACTCTCTCTTGCTCACTCAAGGGCAATATATATTGGATCGAAATCCTATGCACTGTTCAAGACAAAAACAGGGATACTGGCGACTTGTGATACTCATCATCATAAGCCTTTTTAGTGTTCCCACTGCTGGGACACAGGCCTCCTCTCTAGGAGAGAGAATGGGCCATGATCCACCACGTGGACCCAGCGCGGATCGGATGTCACATGTCTTCGAATTTTTGGTTCTAGGACATGCTGGTTTCCTCACGATGTTTTCCTTTACCGTTTTGAGAGCAGTGGTGATGAAATAAATTACACAAAGTAATGCGCCTGGCTGGGTTTGAACCCGCGACCTACAACTCGTAAGTCAGGGCCACTCGGCCACCACTGCTCTCTTGTGATACTAGTCCTGTTTAAATCACTACTAATACAAGATTACATAATAAATGCACATTTTAACAAGCTTACTCTTTTTTCCAGTTCTAATTAAAAGACAGCGTGAACCACACCCCCCAGTTAATTAAGTATCCAATCCTGGCCATCACCGCACTAATTGCAACAAGGCTCAAATTTGGTAGCATTTGCAAACCAAAATACAAGGTGAGTGCGCACGATTAATTTTATGTAGGGCATGCCATTATGTGCTTTGAAAGGATATCCTTTGATTGCAAAAAATTAAGACTTTTGATTTGTATATTGCATTAAGATTAATGTCAGATTAAATTACGGTGTTGAATACGCTCATTATAGATTGCTAACTCTGTTTGGAAATGAGACTTGATAAATCTATCTACACTAATAATTATTAGTGATCGATGACACTAATATAATAAAGAGGTAAAGTTTGTTTTTTAGTTTGTAGGAGGTAATCTCTGGAACTACTGGTCCGTTTGGAAAATGTTTAGCAACAATAGAAAGCTGCTTTACTCCTGAGTGACATAGACTAAATTTTATGTACGCGGGCGAAGCCGCTGGCAAAAGCTAGTTTTTTATAAATAAAAAAACCAAATGCTGACGTTGAGGTTGAGCAGCCCAACACCTGCATAACCCTAAAAAAATCGCCTTACTTAAATTCTTGAGCCCTGAGCGAACGCTGGCGTTCGCACACCTATTATCTTAAATACGGTTCGGTCGGTTGGTACGTTCCCTAATTGCGGTATTCGAAAGGTAAAGTGCAGTGGACAAGGCACATTGCTCGCAGAACAGGTGGGCAATGGAACCAGGTTCTGAGGTAACGACCGCGTACCGCAAGATGCAGCCTTGGAAGGCCTCCCACAAGGTGAACCTAATGACCTGTTGAGGGTGCATGGATCCGAGGTGCACAGGAATGGTCGTCATGGCGGCACTTAGGGGAAGCAGAGGAAACCTTTCGGTTGAAGTGATGATGATGACATGGAGCAACTGGCTATCTTACTGGGTAAAAGCCGCGGAAGATTCCTTGCAATTTTTTTTATAATTGTCTGCAACCCCACCCTGTGACAAGCAGTGATGCAATCATTGATGATGAAGCACTAGTTTATTAAGAGCCTATTCACTCTAGCCTTGAAGATACCTAATTTATAATGGAACAGGAAAACCGCAAGCAGGTAAACCGTTCCAGTCCATTCCATTTCCAGGTTACTATAGTTCTAACTTTAAATAGGTAATTAACCGTCTATTATCACGACTCCAATCTAAAATGAAGAGCCAGACACCGGAAATTCGTCTGCGAAAACCTCAAAAGCTTTAAAGAAAAGATGTCAAAGTAATCGTTGATCTCCAAATATCCTTTTGTCATGTTTGAACAGCAGTATTATCCTGTCCAGAAATAGAACCGCCATTGATACGCCATCAGTAGGCGTAGGCGTTTGGAAGCACTATTGTTTATTGTTTTACATCGTCGTGTTGCAATGCTCTTGACCTTCTCCATCGATTTTATCTTTGGTTTAGCGTTGAAGATGGTTTTTGGAGTCTCTGAATTGACTCAATGATTTCTTGCTACTCCGGAGCCCCGGAACGTAGGCAAAGAAGGAACAAGAGTTTTTTGTCAATAGAAGTCTAACACTATTTCCCTAAAAAGATAGCCCATGAAATTTTAATGCATCCATACGTACAATACGTCTTAGGAAGGTATTTATTGCGCGTAAGAACAAAGGAGTGGAATTCCCTGCCGAAGTCAACTTGACTCAAGACTCCATCAGCGCTTCAATTCCCATAGGTGACAAGATGGAGTATTTAGTCATGGATGAGTGACCCTGGCAGAAAAACGCGTGAGTATCTGTAGGAAATATCCCACGTAGACAGTCAAACGATGAAAGACTTTCAAGCAAGGTCTTGAAAAACCTTTTACTCATATAAACGTTTGTTTTACTTCCTCCGTTTATTTGTAGTTTTGGACGAATTCTTGTTTAGTCTCCTGATAGGTAAAGGGCCTGAGGGTGCGTTTATTTTAGACCACGAATTTCTTCGGGACTCCAAAGTTTTCGTCAACATCGAAACGAGGCCGTAGGTTTTGATGGAGACGTTAACTTTCAAGTACGGCCAAAGTTTTCAATCTGTTGGAAAGGGACTTTTCAAATGGACAACAGAGGTACTGTTGTTATAAGAAAACGGGTATATATCTAAACGAATATATACATATAAAAGGAGAAACTGACATATCAACGCACAACCGAAACTACTGGGACTAGGAGCGTGAAATTTTGCACAAGGTTTCTCTTTATGGCGTAAGCGAGCACCAAGAAAGGATTTCCCGAAATTCACCCCCCAAAAGGGATGAAACGGGGGTCAAAAGTTTGTAACCTTATTTCACGCGGGCGAAGCCGCTGGCAGAGAGCTAGTATAATTATTAATGACAATAATAACAAGGTAAGTTACATCGTTTGTTTGTTTAGGTCAGTGATTCCCAAAGTGGTCCAAGTGGACCCCCAGGGGTCCACGGGAGACTTGCTGGGGGTCTACGTAGGGGTGAATAAAAAATGGGGGTGCATAAGATGTTAATGGGGGTCCACGAAAATTTATCTGCTTTTGATAGTAAAAAGCAAAAATGTAAGCACCTAACTAAGCAGATAATATTTTAATAAGGCAAGTGACTGTTACTTGTCCAAATTTACGTACAATTTCATGTACAGACTTGCAAAGCCCTATCCGCCCGAAAATGCTTAGAGCTTGTTCAGACATGAACTTGATCACCACTATAAATACTTGATACTTTTTCGACTCCCCATACAAAATTACCAAGTTTTGACAGTTTTAGACAGAACTCAGAAGCGACACAATTTTTATATTTTGGCGACTTTAAGAATGTGGTAGAAATGTAGCAGCAGGGGGTCCACCGAAACCAGTAAAATTTTGAAAGTGGTCCACGAGAAAAATAAGTTTGGGAACTACTGGTTTAGGTAAACTAGTGACTCGTTCGTCTGTCTGTCAGCGAGCAGTATCTTATAATCTAGAAGAGGTAGTTTTTTACAGAATGTGTACTTCTATTGCCGCTATAACTGCATCAGCCTTATAATGTTCTAGTTCTGGGACTCAAGCCTCTTCTCTAGGAGAGGGAATGGGTCGTAATCCACTAAATAGGCGGGTTGGTGGATCTCACAAGGTCTTCGATTTTTTGCTCCTAGGATATGCCAGTTTCCTCACGATGTTTTCCTTCACATAACTACATAAATATTTTTCTACAACTACATGTTAAAATTTATTTAGAAATTAAAGGGGTTTTCATACAAGAAGCGTTATTTTAATCAATCAATCAATCACCAGGTAGACAAATGTTGCAAATAAATAGAGAGAACACTGTGTTATTACCTAATAAGGTGTGCCAATATTATAATTATTACTTTTTGATGGTGTTTTTTTGCTAGATATTTATATCCTAGTACGGAACCCTTCGTCTGCGAGCCACATTCGCACTTAGTCTTCTTTACTGTAATATGCGTACCTTCAAAAAACTCATCGCAAAATAAAGATCTAAAAGGCGTCAACAATATGTAGTACGGAACCGTTCGTTCGCAAGCCGGACTCGGACTTGGTTTTTTTTTTTATGGTGGGTGAAAATCATCCTATGACGAAACCCGCTCTTGGGCGGAGCGGGAGACCAGTGTCAGACTCTTACTGACTAAAAAACCTACCCCGTACCTTCCTTGCCTTATTCCTGGAGTCGAGGTAACAGCTTTCACCACCCTCTAGGCTCCAGGAGGCTTCGACCCTGAAGGGCCCCTGCAGTTTGAAGTTTTCATTGCTGTAATTGGCATGTATTTCACATTTCAAAACTACTAGCTTCACCCGCAGTTTCACTCCCGGCAACAGAAAAATGTGATATGTGAAGAATCGCTCAGCCGGTTTTTTGCAAACTTCACATAAACCATCTACTAAATAGTCCGAAAAAAGCCTAAACATTTGGTTTGAGCCCGTTCTTGAGTTATAAAATAACAACGAAAAGTGGCATTGATTTTTACATATATAGATTTTAGATTTGAAAATATCCGTACCATCAAAAAACTCATCGCCAAACCACGCCAAGATGTAAAGGCGTCAACTCAAAAATTACATAAAAGTAAACTTAACATAACAAACGTATGGTAACTGATTTAAATTCCTCGTTGCTGACTGACAATGGTGTCTGTGACGAAACGCTCCGAGAGATATGAGAGCAGCATTCTTTATTTGGGAAAGTCGTTCTGAGCTGAGTTCGTTCATGTTTTAAAGTTTTTTAAGGTATTTGGGATAAGGTTTGGTAGAAGGTGAAATGTAGCGATGGGATGGGTGAAGACAAAGAATACGTTACCTTACTTCTATAATTAACTAGCGACCCGTCCTAGCTGCGCACGGATACTGATATTGAATATATTATGCATGTTTTATACACATAAACCTTCCTCTTGAATCACTCTATGTATTAAATCAAACCACATAAAAATCCGTTGCGTAATTTTAACGATCTAAGCTAACATAGGGACAGCAGTAAGCAACTTTGTTTTATACTATGTAATGATTACTTAATTAAGGATGTTTTTATTTATAATAAACTTAATTGTCCACCTCATAATATGCACAGTATTAATTGTACCTCATAATGAGGTATAATCTAAGATATATACACAACAACAACAACAACAACAACAAAAAAGTACACTTAGTTTGTATAAACTAAGTGTACTTCTTTGCCTTTTGATTTTTTTGCATGCGGAGCAAATCAGCAAGCAGGGTTCTATGGACCGGGACCACTGTCTCAACTTCCATCTATATATTTTTTTTGTAGTATTTTGGGACCTTGTATCGGCATTCATCAATTTCCACCTATATTTTTTTTGTACTAATATACTACATAGTAAAACATACTATATGTATAGTTTTTTTGGTAACTTTTATTTTAATGACTTACAATGTGGTTAAAAAATCCTCCACAACTAAAAAAAAATATATTTATGGACCGCGGTCCCGTTCCCGGTCCCCACGATTCAGAAAAATCTTTTCCCCACTTAAAACGGTTTTTTTTTTGGTAGGAAAATCTTGGGCGGGGCGGGAGAGTGTCACACTTATTGACTAAAAACCTACTCCTGTTCGTTCTCTGCCTTCGTTACCGGGGTTCACAAAAACAGCTAATAATACAAAATCTACAGCGATATATATACAATATATCTGTATGGTCACATTGACGGTAATCACCGGCTTCAGGTACCGATTATAAGAGGTTAACCCCCTTATCAATGAAGATTAGCACAAAATATTGCATTAAGGTGGAGTTATTGCTGCGTCTTGTCATTCCACGGTCACGTGGGGCAGACACAAAGCAAAGCAATGACTATTAACCATTTGACTACCGTAATTACAGACATAATTAAATGACAATAGGTGTGCGGACACCGGTGTCCATTCTGGGCTTGACCTTTCGAGTAAGCAATGGTTATATGACATTCCGCCATCTCAATTTTACCATCGGACATCCTGGCATACGACAAATATCCACCCTTACGTTCTTGAGACATCTACGGTCCGGACTCAGCGTTTTGCCTCGTCGTTTATACGCGACTGGAACAGTTTGCCGGCTACAGTGTTTCCGTCCGATTATAATTTAGGTGTCTTCGAGGCTAGAGTGAATAGTCTCTCAATAAACTAGTGCACCCCACCATCAACGATTGCGTCACTGCTTACCATAAGGTGGGATCACAGTCAAGCACTAGTTTATAGCAAACTAGCTTTTGTCAGCGGCTTCGCCCGCGTACATAAAATATAGCCTATGTCACTCAGGAGTAAAGCAGCTTTCTATTATTGCTAAAATTTCTCCAATCGGTCCAGTAGTTCCAGAGATTACCTCCTGCAAACGAAAAAACAAAAAAAATAAAAAAACAAACTTTACCTCTTTATTATATTAGTGTAGACAATAATTAAAAAAGAGTACTGTAATTAGAGGCATAATAGAAAGACAATAGGTTTCATGAATTAAGGGGAAGATAAAACAATTCTTGATGATTTTAAATCAAACATCACGTCTAAACAGTTAGTCCGTATGTTTTGATAAACATATAATATATTAAACTAGACTATTTGCTTCTTTTTTTTTTACAGAAATTGGTGTGATTTATTTTCGAAGTTATGTCTAATACAAACAAAAAAGCGAAGATCTGGCAAAAACCATTGGGTGTATTTTTCTATATATAAAACTCAAAATAGGTTAAACGGACAGTAAAGAAGGTTTTCTTAAATGTCTAATGTCATTTTTAAGGGTGCGTCCACATCTGGCGAATGCGCCGCAAATGTGCAGCACGCGAGCCGATTGCGAGCTGCCCGCGAGCTGCGCGCGTGCAGTCACTGTAATGGTTTGGTGCGCCTCTTTAGCGCAACTCATGCAAGGCTCGTAAAGAGCGCGCGAGCGGCGCGCGATCTGCGCGCACTCAGTTCTCGCCCTTACAGTTCCGTTTACTGGCTCAGTACTATCGAAGTTATGAATTATTTAATAACTAGCGCGCCGCCCGCGCGCTGATCGCGTACGGCGCTTTGATCGCGCGCGAACTGCGCGCGGGCGGCGCAGGAGCGGCGCACGAACAAAAATACACGCGCGCAACTCGCGGGCAGGTCGCAAACGGCTCGAAAGCTGCACATTCGCGGCACATTCGCCAGATGTGGACGCACCCTAAGGGACTATAGCTACATACAGTTAAACATTACCTGGCTTCTAGAATTAAAAAAAGGCAAATCGTTACTTATTTTATAACGTCGGCTATTTTAGGACCGAAATAGGATAAAATTACTATGTAAGAACTTTTACTTTTATAAAAGTTTTCAGATTCTAAAAAGTACTGAGCATTGTACAAAAGATTTTCTAACTTAGGGAGATGCGAAAAGGTACCCCGTTAAATTCTATATAGACTACTAGCTTTTGCCCGCAGCTTCGCCCGCGTACGTAAAATATAGCCTATGTCACTCAGGCGTAAAGCACCTTTCTATTGTTGCTAAAATTTTTCCAATCGGACCAGTAGTTCCAGAGATTACCCCCTACAAACAAAAAAACAAACTTTACCTCTTTATTATATTAGTGTAGATTTCATGAAATAAGAGTATAAATCTGTAAACATACAAATATCGTTACCGGCGTACTGTATGCAGACAAATAGTGGAATCTCCTATCGAAATCAGTGTTTCCTGATAGCTACAAACTAGAAGTCTTTAAGTAAAAATAGGTTACTTCTAAGCAAGCGTGCTCCATTGTCAACCACATCATCGCTTACCATCAGGTCAAACGTGACCCTACCAATATTAAAAAAATAATTTCGAGGCCTACCCTGGATCATTCACCTCATAGCTCAAGCAGCAACCTATAAATAGTAAATAAGTCCTTGAATTTGATCACACCAACCAAATATAGAAGTGCCAACAGCTATTTTTAAGAATTGACATTTCATCATGTACTTTTTTTTATATTTTAACCTCGCACGGTTTGAGTATTTGGCATGATGGAAAGCTACTATGGAGCGCACTTATTGAGAAATACTCCATTCACTCTTGTCTTAAAGATTCCCGGGTTGTAGCCCTCAGGAAACACAGATACCTAAATGTTTTAAAAATAATGCCGACAACAGTTGTTAACAGCAAATTGTACTTAACTAGCCCGCGACTTCGTCCGCGGAAAATTTGTGAGACAAAAGTTGTGATAGCTCGATTAATATCCATGTTACACAAATAATTTATAGCCTATGTCACTCAGGAGTAAAGCAGCTTTCTATTATAGCTTCAATTTTTCCAATCGAACCATTAGTTCCAGAGATTACCTCCTACAAACAAAAACACAAACTTTACCTCTTTATTATATTAGTGTAGATTTGATAAAACCATTTATTTTTGTACGAGTTTTCAAGCCCTAAAAATCGCAGAGCCTAACTTCTGACTCACCAAGATCCGACGACCGTACTGAATTCTCAGACCCATTTTACCGACCTTTTTTCAGTCATTCTACATGTAGTCCAGCTTCGTAGACAATTGACATACAAAACTACACCAATTTTACATCCTAATATCTACGAGGAATCAATTTGCGAATAATTAAAATGGCTACAGAAGCAGTAGGTAAGTGGCTCATCATCACTGCATGATTTCACGAGAAAGGCCGCCATCAGAGTGGAGCGGCGGAGTCTTTTATAGCTTGCCTTCAACACCTGATCTGATGACCACGACCACTTTGTCAAATGCGATACCAACAAAAAAGAAGAGAAAAAAATATTTGTACGCCTCTGGGCAAAGCATGGAAGATCTACCAAACTGTAACACCTCGCACACCTGTTTTACAAATAAATCATTCTGATTCTGAAAAACAGCAACCCGGGAATCTTTAAGTCAAGAGTGAATAGGTTACTTCTAGGTAAGCGCGCTCCATCGTCGACCACATCGTCGCTTTCCATCAGGTGAGGTAGCGGTCAAGCGCAAACCTATAATCAATAAAAAAAAAAAAATCCCGTCAAAAACTCGACTCATGGACTTTTCAACTCGTATTGATTTTGAAGAAGATAATAATAAGGTGTCGAAATAAATATTAAATGGAAGGCGACGAATACGGCAACCCTCAACCCCGTTCGTCCCTGGGGTGTCGCTAAAAGCGATTGAGAGTTAGTCCAGGCGATACGATTAATAAGTGAAATGGTGCGAGCAAAATGTTGTATGTTTTGTCAGCACTGTTTTACGAAATCATTTATGATGTATTTTAATGGAGGGTAGTACGCAATTTAAGCTGGAAGAATTATACTCCTTTTTTTCGTTTGTGAAATCATTAAATAAATTCTGCTCTGGGTTAAGAGAGACTCGCTCTCTCGTTAGACTTTTACTGACAACAACCACAAATTATATAAGTACAGATGTCAATCTACGCACAAAGCGCGTTCGAGCAACGCACACATAGACACCGTTCACCAACGCGAAAACCGAGCTCAACGAGGATCATTACGACCGCGAGGCGCGCGTCTGTGAAATTTTGCAACTACCACGATAATTTGTTGTGCATAATTCAGTTGACAACCCTAGCGCGCGCGACCGCCGTGCGTAGGTATGAAAAGTGAAGTACATACATGAGATTGACTTCTGTACCTTTTTATTTTGTGCTACAACCGTCTCGTGTTATTTCAATACTCAATTATTTATTCCACTCTACATAGTACTTTCTAACTTTTGCCCTTTCTATAGTCTTTACTGGATCCTGTTGGGTACAGCAAAGATAGCGGTTTTTTTCCACAACTATCACACAACGCCGGCTAGTTCCAGGCTAGTACAAATAAATGCAATTTGCAGTTGTTATTGCTGTTAAAAACTGTTATAGGCATTTATTTTTTTAAAACCTTTATTTTTTTTACGAGTTTTCAAGCGCTCAAATTTGCAGAGCCTAACTTCAGACTCGCTAAGGCGGTTCACACACTGCCCCGCATCATGCTGCATGTTGCATTTCAACGTATCTACGCGCGTACTGCACGACCACCACAGAGAACGGCGAATAAATGAGAGCCGCCGTGCGTGAATCTACAAAACGCACCTACGCGCGTGTGTGCGTATAAAACACGCACGATGATGCAGATTTGCACTCCCGCAAGTACGCGCGTAGATACGTTGAAACGCAACATGCAGCATGATGCGGGACAGTTTGTGAACCGCTTAAGATCCGACAACTGTACTGTACTTGCGCGTATCGCGCCGTCTTATTCAGTCGTGCATCACCGAATTTCTTGCCATCATCATCACGATTCTCCCACCCTTCGCCTATTTATTTGAGGTCGTGTAGTATGTTTTCTTACTCCACACATATCTGTCATCCTGGGGCCAAGGGCTGATGCGTAAGCGCAACACGGGCTCTGGGATTAAGGCAAGAAACGAACGGGGTAGATTGTTTAGTCAGTAAGAGTCTGACACTGTTTCCCGCTTCGCCCAAGGGCGGGATTCGTCATTGGATGATTTTTTTTACTTACCAGTTAAAAAACACATATCTGTCAACCCCCATCTCAATCAGGGCTTGTTAACGTTACCAAATTCACACTATAAGTATCGGTAAGTAACGTTATTTTCATAATGTTAAAATTTTAACGGTAACATGAGTAACAATACTTTGGTATCAAATCTATAAAATAACGTTACCAATTAACGTTACAGGTAACGAAATTGTTATCGTTACTTAATGCGTTGTTGTCAAACCGTGCAACATGCGGCGCACGGCGTGCACTACGAAACGGCAACATCGCTACTCCAGTCAAACGATGCTTGCTACTTGCTACTAAACAAAATTCGCAGTACCTACGATTTCACAAACGAGGTGTGCGGTAACGGATTTAATACCTGTATAGGATAGTGTTGAAAGTCTAATGCCCTTTTTATATTGGCGTGTTCGTAATAGTTTTATATTTATTTGTTTAATTAAAGCTCATGACCATCTACTATTTTTTTATGTGGATACAATAGCATTGTAGGTATAATGTAGAAGCACTTTTTAAATTTTGTAAATGTGAAGTACCATGGAGCATTTTTCGCTAGGTTACAACTTATTTGACACTAGCTGTGCCCGTGACTTCGTCCGCGCGGAATAGTTATTTTGGGCATCATATTTATTTTTGCAAACAACCTCCTCAGCTTTATAAATTATAGCTGTTACGCACGACTTTGCCCGTGTCAATTTCTGTTATTATTTTAGACAATTTAGTTTTAAAAAGAACATAATTATCTAATAGTACTTCATAGAGCTACTAAGGGGGGGTCCCTTTGGGCACGCCATAATCTCGGCGGTAAGTCCCCTCTTGGAGGCGTGATTGGATAGACCTCACGGCGTCCTCACCATCCGCATGACGCAGATTCTGGAAATGGGAAGTTCAGGAAATTCCTGCGCTGGAGTAGCCGTCGCCACCGCGATCCCGCCAATATCTGGCCACCGTAGACGCTGGTTTGCGGACGGTGAGCATCGGGTAGCTCGCCGTTCGGTTGCCTGGTAACAGTCCAGACCGAGACCAAGTCGTCGACGGTGTGCACTGCTCCCGCGCGCCTCAATGTGTTGTCAGCAAACTGTGGGGCCCTTCGGGGTCGAAGCCTCCTGCAGCCGAGGGTTGGTGCGAAACAGTTATACCGGGGCTCTGGGAATAAGGCAAGGGAGGAACGGGGTAGGTTGTTTAGTCAGTAAGAGCCTGACACTGTTTCCCGCTCCGCCCAAGAGCGGGAATCGTCATTGGATGATTTTTACCTACCATAAAAAAAACCCCTCCGCGCCGCCCGCAAGCAACCCCTTTCCTCGCCCGCCGGCCAGGCGCAGCGTCATATTTTGCACATCATGCGGCGCTTGTGAATTTTATATCGGAGTTATTTTAAAATTGTAATATCTTCTAAGATGTTCATTGAAAATAAGTGATGTCAAAGACAATTTTGTTCACAATTACATACTCCTAATCAACAACACATTTATTTGGATAAAGATTAATATTATTATGTTGATACAACTCTAACAAATAATTGGTAATAATGCATTAATTTCAGCCAAATTTGATTCCCATAAAAACGGTTCTAGTGAGTTAATCTTAAAAGATACACATATACTGTCGCAGACATTTTTTTAGATCATTTTAAGAGGAATAATTCTTTCATACATATTTTTTTGGTATCTTGAACCGTTTTCGCAGCGCACGCAACGGAAGCCCTCAAAGATGAATAATTTTCCCCGTTTTTTCCACATTTTCCGTTGTTTCTTCGCTTCTATTAGTCGCAGCGTGATGTTTTATAGCCTAAAGCCTTCCTCGATAAATGATCTATTCAACACAAAAAGAATTTTTCAATTCGAACCAGTAGTTCCTGAGATTAGCGCGTTCAAACAAACAAACAAACAATCAAACGAACAAACTCTTCAGCTTTATAATATTAGTATAGATAAACGAGCATGGCAGTTGAGAGTTTGTCATGCTCACTCAAATGTCTCGCTGATGGTGGCGCGTGTGTTGGGTCATTCTGTTCCCTCTAAAATGGTTGAGCGGAGTGGGGCTGATACTCGCGTCATGCTCGTGAACGGGTGCCGTCAGTTGAGACCGGTCATCTCTTGGGTGCTAGGCGCTTTTTGAAATTCTTTTTTTTATTATTATTTTACTTTTTGTTGAATACCGCTACATCGTGCTCGCATAATAGAAGCAACATAAATTTGTCACCAAGTCATATGTAAATATGATTTAAAAGAGTGCCCATGGATTTTCTTGCACGTTCTTCTCCTTCTCCGCCTTGGAACGTGCAAATTAGCTTCAATTTTAACATTTCAAAAGTGCCTGTAAAGTTTTAAAGTGGCGATAAAGCTGCAAGTCGTTTTTTGCATTTTGGATTTGATAAAAAAATAAACTTTATGTATAGACACTTAAATTTTATGAATCATACAAATCAGCATATCAACACTTAAAAGGCAAAAATTACTAAGTACCTAACATTGAGTAACCTTTACATAAAAGTGATTGAATTTTATTTTGTTTGGAAAAAATTATAGTTAAAAAAAAGACGGATTTAGATATTACTACTACCATTGTGTTAATAGTGTACTAACTATCTCGTCATTTTCAACTTTTTTTTCAGTTTTTTTTTTTACTTTAAATCACTCTCCCTCTCCCGTAAATTTTACTCAATGTCACTAACAACTTTAGCCTTTCAAGCGTCCGAATTATTAAAATAGTTTGAAATATGACTTAATTGGAAAACAATATATCATTAAATCGGTTTATTACTAATGAATCATTTCAATAACAAATTATTTAGTTTCAGTAAGACTTTTTTTTAAATAAATCAAAATACAAAGTCTCATAACTTTTTCAGTTTTATACTGCATTTGTAATAATTTTCATTATTTATTCATTAAAATCAGGACCTTGACCATGACGTTTAAAGTAAGATTGTTTTATTCCTGTTCCAGAGTGTGGTCTCTTTCCCACTGAAAGTAATATCGAAGTAATACTGCTTTAAGGGCTTGCGGTAGGCCCCCTGGTTCAATACTTTGATTTGGTTCTATTATTTATCTACTATAATATTGAACAATGTTTGTTCTTCGACTTCCAAATACAGACAATAAACTTTGTCAACTATATATACAAAATGACACACACTGTTGACAATCTACAGAGCAAGCAGCAGCAGCAGGATTTAAATTTTCCACGATACCCCTGTATCAGCTTATTTCAAATAGAGCAATTGCAGACGCGTGAATTTTTAAAATGTCGGGCAGTCAAAAAAAGTGAAGCTAAATTGCATGTTCCAAAGTGGAACACCATGGACACTCTTTTAAATCATATTATGAGTTAGGTACATACCAAAACCATGGACCATGGTTACGTATTTCTTGTCACTTTGTGAGGACAATGTAGGTATGATAAGTAATGAAAAAAAAAGATGAAAAATGAAGATGACCAGTCTCAACTTCTTCTTTCAAATGCAAAAATAATAAATCATCACAATTTCTATTTTAAAAATAATCAATATCAACAATACAAAAAGGGCACTAGTATCTCTTCCAATATATAAAAAAAAAAACTAATTAGTAGGCAAAATACAGCTGCCACAGCTACAGCCATGGCTCTGGCACAGGACCTAGCATGTAGTCAAACATTTTTATCTAGGATATAATCCTCTAATCTATAAAATGATTCTCTACATAAGGTGTTTTTAATTTGATTGGAAGTCAAATATACTACTTAAATATATTATTAATTTCCTCATGCATGTTTTAAGATTTGATTTATTTAGATGGCGAATCTCAAGTGGTATTTTATTACAAAATTTTACGCAGTACAGTAAGAGCTATGTACTTTACGATGTTGCAGTTGAACTAATAAGTATTTATAAGTTTAATTATTTTTACCGACTTCACAAAAAGGAGGAAGTACTATGTTCGGATGTTTGTATGTTTTTTTTTCGTATGTTTGTTCACCGAATACTTCGCCAATCATCGACGGCCCATTTTCATCAACTTTAGATTTGATGATGGGATCCATGAGGAATCGAGGGAACTCCTTAACCCGGCGAGTATGTGGTGAAAATAGTAACGTGGAGGTTGTGGAGGGTCTTATTGACCCTGTATATAACTGGGTTTAAATACCTAAATTTATATTTATGTACCAAATATTAATCAATATTATTTATATAACATGTTATTTTTACGGTTTTATCGAAATAAAACGCAGATAAGAGTATAAAATATTATAATTAAATCACTTTTAGCAAAGTACTACAAAATAATCAACTTTTGCATAAACTTTCTAAACTTACATTAGAAACAACAAAAAATAACTAACTTCTTAGACGATTAACTTTTAATTTGGTACGTACGTAGAGATCAATTAGTTGCAATTGCAGTCTTATCATCAATTATGAACTACAAATCATTATTGTCTGTGATTGTAGCACAATCCTGGCAGAATGAAATAGTGTGTTCTGGACAAATATACTTATGGCAATCTTCACAAACATTGGCTGTCTTGCGATGGCGGGCATAAGGACATAATTGGCACCTTTTTCGTACACCTGGAACCCTAACAGGTGCTTCTTGTTCAGGTTCTCCGATGAATTCTCTGATTCTCTTGCGTAGCTGTCTCGGCAATTGAAGTGTTTCTTTGCGGCCTTTCAAGTGTTCAGTAACAAGACATATGTGGGTTCTGATGTTGCAATTCAGATAGTGGTACGTTATCCTCGTCATCACTGCTTGCATTTTGCTCAGTATCACTATCTTGACTGTGCGTACTCAAATGATCTTCCTTTTCGCTACCGTCGGATAACAAGTCGTCTTCACTGTCAGACTGCATTAAAACAAGACGTATACGCTCATCCTCAAGCTCCTGGCTATTCATTGTGTACGAAAAAACCTAAAATTATAATAATAATGAGTAAAAAATATAATTGAAACCTTACATAAAAATGTTACATCGCGGTTGTCGCGGGGTCATATTTACCCTTTCTGACTGCACGCACGTTTTGCTCCCGTCGCAGGCGGCGGCCGACTGAACAGGGGCGCGGGGCGCGCGCGCCTGTTCCTTAGCAACAGCTATTGTGACGTTCAAAACTATTCAATCGCAGAATAAAAAACTACACACGATTAAAATTTGACAGGGTCAGAATGACCCCTCCACATCCTCGCCGGGTTAAATATCATAGGCAAACCTATGGTGTTTTTGGTATTTTCATCTAGATTTTAAGCATTTACAGTAAAAAAGAAACATTTGATGAAGTAGAACTGATGAAGAAGACCATGGCCAATGATAAATGATCTTTATTTTGTAAGTAGGTATAAAAAACACTTTTACACGTCATTTTTTTTTTTGATAGATGAGTCCGATGTTTCCTAGCAGACTACCCTGAGAAGAAACACCGAAACAAACTCAGGGGTCAGTCTCTTTTGAAGTCCATACAGAAAATATGTATTGGTCAAATCCTCTGGTTATAAGTGTATCGCAACTAAAAAGGGTGAAATAAAAAACTTTTTACAAAAAAATATACCGATTTCACTAAAAAAAAACTTTTTCGGAAATCGGTGTTTAATAAGAAATAAACAATACCGAGAAACACCGACTTCCGAAAAAGTTTTTTTTTTTATATATTTAGTGCAGTCGATATATTTTTTTGTAAAGTTTTCTTGTAACATAACAGGTCCGATCAATCACTTACTGCAATGCTTGTAAATTTTAATTATTTTGTACATGATGAAACGCCGTTTTATTGGGGGAACAGTAGCCAATTTCCACGAAAAGCCCAAAAGCTTTATTTAATATATCTCCATTTTGTGAGAAAGTTCTGCCACTTCTTTTTCAGTTTGGCTGGAGCAATTCTTCATTATTTTTTATTGGGTGGACTCAGATTTTTGCATTTATCCATATCCTAATTTTGACCGCATCGCTCAAAAATTTTATTATTACTAGCAGATTTTATATTTTCGTGATCACCTGATGAACACAATTATTATTTATTGTGCAGTAAGTATATTTAATACTAAGCAGAAGGACGGTATTTAAGTGGCAGAGAATGACTGAAGCATTAAGTCCATCTCTGTGCATATGTGTTGCATAAAGATATCTAAACAAGTAAAACTCTGGCGAAAAAGCCTATACTTCAAAAAGGAACGGTAGTCACTTTCTTCAAAAGCCAATACATCAGATCATTCCCTACAGAAACACTGTTTCTATATTGTTCATAAAGAAAAAGACCATTTGGAATTAAAAGTGTTTTTAAGAAAAAAAAAATATTCTCGATCGATAACAATAAGTATAGTCATTTGATTCGAAAAATAGTTGTTCCCTCAATTTTAGCTACCTAGAAAGTTTTAATCCAGGAGTATTTAAAATATGTAATTTTATGGATTTTGGTGTGCTCTTTCCAAATTTTGACTTTGCCAATTCGTATTTTTGCCTTTTGTACCATCATATTGGAAAAATGCGCCTAAAAACTGAAAAAGCACATCACAAAAAAAATCGGAAATAGCACATTCAAATTTATAAAGTTACTTAGCCCTGGACAACTTTCCATGTAAAACAAGGAACTCACGAAGCGGTTTTCACCCACAGCCGCCACGGTTGCAGGCCCGCGGCTTATGTAAAATGCTGTTAAATATCGGCGCTTGAAAGGCAAAAATTACTAACCGACACTGAGCATACTTTACAAAATGTTATTGGGCCCCATCAGTTTAAAGAGTTTATCATTGCTTCGAAAAGAAGAAGAAGAAAGTGTTATTTATAATTAATAACTTTAAATCACTCTTGGCAATGTCTACTCAATGTCGCTTAGTATTTTTTTTTTTCAAGCAATGGATATGTAAAAAAAATAACTTAATCGGCCGCCAGTTTTGCGGTCGAAATTCGCAACCGTTATGGCTTTTGTAGATCTACCGCCTCGTGAGTTTTAAAATAATATAGCTGTTTCCTCTACAGCGGCGGGCGTGGGTGAAAACCGCTTCGTGAGTTCTTAGCCTCAAACTATCAAATTACTTTATTCAAATCCCTTTTCTAGTATAATAAGGCCGATGTAACTTAGCGAGTCTGAACACATAGGCTTTGCGAACTTTAGCGAATATACACTCGTAAAAACTGTCATTAGCAATTACATTTTAAACAAAAATGCGAATTAATAATTTATAATGTAAGGACCAATACCTACACATAATCTGCCACTGAATCAGTTAGATTCAGCGGCAGATTTAAAAAATAAAATAATAATTACTTAAATACCCACATAACTAAACGAGAAACCCGACTGCCTTAAAAGCATTAAATGAAAACATGCTATACGTATACTACTAAGTAACATTTGCTCCAATATGTACCACGAACCATAAACACACACAAACGCTCGAAAAGTATTATCGTCCTTACTGACCCTATTAAGTAAAAGACTGCAAAGCCACAAATATTCAACATAACGTTAAGTATTTATAGACTTACGAGCGAAAAAAGTATCACGTAAGTCAAGCAATCGAAGATAAATTCTATAGCTACTTAAATCTTTCTTTAGATTTAAGTAGGTATAGAATTTATTCACCCCTAGATCCTGAATCAGATCCACTATTAACTTCATGTAAATCCTAAGAATCATCACAATGACGGCGAAAATATTCTTCAGTATTCGTACTTCCTATTTAAAAAGAAAATGATGCGCAGCGCAAGTGTTTTTGATTTGAATACCTACGTGATCATAGCAGTTAACAGTATATTTAATGTAAACGAAAGAAAGAGATAAAAGAAATTTAACGTTACTTTTCGTATGCACTTGGTAACGTTATCAAGCCCTTGGTCTTGTTAACGTTATTATTTACCGATAAAATATTCAATAACGTTAAGTCAGTTTACCGGTAAAATTTGTCACAAGTAACGTTATCAAGCATAACGTTACCTCTACTAATAACGTTACCTTCTCACGATGAAAGTAACGATACCAGATTTTTAACGTTATTCAAAGCCCTGATCTCAATAACTTTTTACCATTACTTCCATAGTCTTCATGACAAGAAAAGCTGGAAGAATATTCAAAGTACGAGGAAATCAATGCCTAATCAAAAATTAGCGACCTGCCCCAGTTTCGCACGGGTACTGATATTGAATATATTATGCATGTATTATACACATAAACCTTCCTCTTGAATCACTCTATCTATTAAAAAAAAAAACGCATCAAAATCTGTTGCATACTTTTAAAGATCTGAGCATACATAGGGACAGCGGTAAGTAACTTTATTTTATACTATGTAATGATGATCTAACAAAACAACAGTTGCATTGCAGGGTCAAAAGTTATTAAAGTGTTCAAAGGCATGTCAAATGCCTGATTGTACCCTAAAAAACATCTAAGTTTTTGCTTCACAAACTCAATACTGAGTCAGTGAACCATTTATACGAAAAAACTGTGAATCTGTCTATTAATAGATCGTACTTATAAAGTTTGTTTTTTTTTACCTTTATTATTTACGCGAAAGTTCGTTTGTTAATGACGGCATTGTCAGTTTGTTTACGCTACCAAGTATTTTTATTTACTTACTAGCTTTTGCCTGCGGCTTCCCTCCTGTCAATTGATTACTTTATTCTACTCTACCCTGACCTAAGCTACTCTACTCTATTTTATTCTTTCATAAGAAACTACTCCTGACAGTAACAAACACAAAAAAAGAATTAGCGAAATCAGTTCAGCTTTTTTCGAGATTTGCGCTTAGCAACAAATTCAGCAATTCATTTTTATATTATAGAAGATTTTACAGATTACATTTTAGAGATTTTACACATTCTTTTTCTCTTACACACTTTTGATTTGCATATTTCTTTTAATATCCGAGTGGAATTCCCTGCCTGAGTCTGTGTTTCCTGATAGCTACAACCTAGGGGTTTTTAAGTCAAGAGTGAATAGGTTACTTCTATGCAAGCGTGCTCCATCGTCGGCTACATCAACGCTTACCGTCAGGTGAGATTGTGGTTTAACGCGAGCCGATCTAGAATTTAAAAAAAAATCTCCTTACGTAGATTTGCAGGAAGAAAATTAAATGGAAATATCTTTCTAAAAAATATGAATTGTAAATCATGCGAATATCGAGTCTACCTGTCCAGTTAAATCAATTGTTTTCTTCGGTAGGTACCGCACAAGACCGAAACGAGCCATTACATAAAGGCATCTTGAAGAAGCTTTTGGGGTTTCCAGCGATGACGCAAGTGTGATTTCCACATAAGTTGCACTTTCGCTTAATTCATCAAGGTTATAAACAGGATAAATAAATAGTTATTAATGTTGCCGAATAGCAGTTTGAAAATATAATTAAACAGAAGGTTCGATACCCAATGTAAGTGGCTTGTTTACAGATACATGGTGCGATGGACGGCGCCTTGGGCGTTCGTAGTACCATTGCCATACATACTAGGGCCAGAGCCTTCTTTCAGACACGAACCCTTGGCCTCAATTGGCTTCGACCCTTCTGCAGGGTCCCTACGGCTGCTGACAACTCCTAGAGGCGCGTGGGAACAGTGCGCGCCGTCGACGACTGGGCTTGGTCCGGACGATTACCAGACGACCGGACGGCGAGCTACCCACTGCTCGCAAGCCCGCGCCTACGGTGGTTCATGGTATGGGTTGACTTCAGAAAGGGAACCACGGGGTCCTCGAACACAAGGCAAAGAAGGAAAATAAGTGCGATTTTAGTCAGTAAATGGCGCCAGTCTAGTACGGGATAACATTGGGTAATTTCCCTTCATAAAAAAAAAACTGTTTTAACCAGAGATCGAAATAAGTAAGAGTGTATTAACTAAAATTCGGGGAAGTAAACAATATAGAGCGTTGATAATACCTCCTGCAAAATCCCAGAATCTTAACATGACAAATTGACGATTACATCCCGAATTAACGCCATTTTTTTCTGTAAAATTGTCGTTGTTTAAATTGTTTGTTGTTTGTAAAAGTTATTTATCTGGAAGTACCTACTGAAGCGATTACGAAGATTCTTTTACTGATAGAAAGATATATTATCGCTGATTGATATTATACTACTTTTATTTTATCCCGGAAAAACCTCACTGTTTCTACGAAAATGGTAACGGTAGGTACCAAGGGAGCAAGAAAAATGATGTTAACTAATAAAATCTTATTTTTTTTATAATCCTTACTATAACCGTACGTATACCGTAAATCGTACTACAGTTAGGGAAAAATTATGTAAGATAATAAAATCGTTTTTTTACCCGACTACGTCGAAGCAAAAGGAGGGTTATGATTTTGACCTGTATGTATGTATGTATGTGGGTATGGATGTTCATCTGTTCCCTCGTAACTTCTAAACTACTTATCAGAATTCGACAAATGACATATCATTAGAAGCGTCTTAATTGTCCGCTGGTTATAGGCTATATGGGATTTCACAAAATCTAATGTGGCGCCCTCTAGCGGACAAAACATACGAAGAAAAAAAAATAAAGTTAAGATAAATATGCCGTGTTTGGTATCATTTGAAAGCACTTTACTTGTACATTTTGAATATATATATATTACTAGCATTTACTTGTGACTTTACCTGTATTCATGGGCTGAGAAATCAATGAACCCAAGATTAACCTATTTAGAACTCCAAAATATGTTAAATAAAAATAAAGTTTAAAAACTAACACCCGACTACTTAAAAACACGCTCTAAAAAGTACGAAACAAGAAAACAAGAAAGCCGTGGTCGTATGCCATAAGAATAATAAATTAAAAAAAGTGCTGTACTTTTTAGAGCGTGTTTTTAAGTAGTCGGGTGTTAGTTTTTAAACTTTATTTTTTTTTATAATATAATCCTTACTATGACTCGTAAATCGTACTACAGTTGGGTGTTTATAGGGCAAAGGAAATAAATCGCGAAATAATTTAATACAAAAACATTCCGAACAATACAATAAAGCAAAGTTATAAACAGCTATGTTTACATTAGATCCGTATTTCCCTTTCCCACTCAATTTTGTATGAGAGAATGTTTTCATGAATGAAAACCAGTCGTACCAACATTGCCAACGTTACAATTTGAACATCGAACGTAATAAATAAATGAGTCATCCTGTGGGTCGTTTATGAAATCGGGAGTATGTGAAGGTTGATTGCATGGAATTGATAAGTACTATTTTGATCGTCATTTGATTTTTAGTGTTAAATTAAATATATTAGCTGCTTCGTGTGTTCCTTAACAGTGTTCCGCATACTGTGGCACTCAGGCGTACCTACCGTGGTGTTAGGTGTGCCTCGGAAAAATAGTCATCTCTTAAAGTTCATATACATATAGACTGAAGAAAAGCGTAAATCAAACCGATTAATTTTGGAAACTAACATACGTTAATTTTTAACAACAAGATAAACTATAGAAAATGTTAACGAAATGCCCATTAAAATTATTATTTTTTTGTAAACTTGTAAGAAAGAGTTTTCGTTCAGGGTGCACCTCCAAAACTTGGCGATTCCTTTGACGTACTTTGAACAAAAAAAGTTTGCGGGAAACTGCCAGAAGAGTAAAAAGATGACCAATCAACAGATATCTATGGGTAGCAATTTACCCTAGATTATAATTGAGTCAAGAAAAAAAATGACAAGACAAAGATTGAAGCGCCATGAGAGTTATCAACGCTACAATTCTAACGAACAGGCTTATTACCCTCTAATTACTGTGCAAAATTAACCCATCTATATATAGCATTGTTGCTCGTCCTCTCATGGCAGCCATTATAGATTTTTTTTCCAGTTAATCGGTTTAATTCAATAGGATAATACTATAATGCTACTGATTACCTCGGCTCGAGCAGGCGAGCTCTTTGATTAGATTAATATATCTAAGAGGTCCCATGGCAGCGGAGATTTGTTTCAATGGGATTTGAGACTTTCTATGGAGGGAGATGGTTAAGCTTTGTTTATGAGAAGATACTGCAGTTTAGGGTTGTAGGAAGAAAGTCATTTTAAGTCTCTAAGACTCAATTTAGCGGTGATTAATGTTTTAGGGCCCAAACACAAAACTCGCGACCGATTATAATTTAGGTGTCTTCAAGGCTAGAGTGAATAGACTCTTAATAAACTAGTGCGCCTTACCATCAACGATTGCATCACTGCTTAAAATCAGGTGGGATCGCAGTCAAGCACTAGTTTATTGCAATGCAAAAAAAAGGGTTTTTGACCAGAAAGGGTTTTAGAAAATTGACCAGACCCGGAAGATGATTAAAATACATGAATTACTTTATAATTATTTAATTATTGTTCAAAGTACATATATGCTGGGTCCTGCTGACTTACCCTTTTTTGGAAAAGTTTGGATATACGAAATTTTTAGAATACTGTTACGCCGTAAAAATAGAACACGTCGTTTCTTCGACAAAGCTGAAAGTATCACCGAATAATTAAAACGCATTGCTAGTCGAAACCTCCAGAATAGAAGTACGTACCAGGGCCTAGCAAATTCTAGAAAAATCCGACACGTATAAGTAGGTACTCAATAATTCTGAGAACTTTTGTAGGTACTTAAGTAACTTGGTAAAGGAATTTGTACTTTCAGTCTTTTACTATAGAGTCGAAATTCGTATGAGTCGTGGGGTCGAGTAGTTACCTACCGGTTGGTAATAAGAATAATTTATTGCTTCGCGGAAACGGTTTCTTTTGTTCTGGTGTGGCCTCGAACCTTCGGTATCTAGAATTTTCTTGGCTCTGAGTATAAATACGTGTTCGCTGGCCGGACGGGAGTCAGTTTGATTTCGACTGCGATCGAGTGCGAATATCCAAGTCAAGTGAAGAACGTTTTCATCCATACGACGACCTAAGCGATATTTCTACGGATCTCTAGAGTGCATTACGAAGTGGTTTATTGGCGATTGGACTAAATTGGTGTTTTGTTTGTGGAAAATAAATCTCTCTCTAAGTAAACCGGCATTTGATTACTCACGTTCGTAACAATACAATATCTAATTTTGTATGGTTTTAGCGTTGGAAGGCCTGGCATCGAAGACCTGGTGAGGGTCGCGGAAATCTGATGCGATGACAGAAGCACAGGACCAGCCATTATAGTGATAGTTTTTTTTTTTATTGATTATAGGTTCGCGCTTGACCGCTATCTCACCTGATGGAAAGCGACGATGCGGTCGACGATGGAGCGCGCTTACCTAGAAGTAACCTATTCACTCTTGACTTAACATTCCCGGATTGTAACCATCAGGAAACACAGACTCCGGCAAGGAATTCCACTCCATGGCTGTACGCACAATGAAAGTGTTGCCAAAACGTTTTGAACGTATACAAAGTTGATAAGACAGAGGGGCTTTAAAAAACCCGCTGCTTACATACATACATTTTGTCGAGTTATGTGAACATAAATCTATGGAGCAGCGGGTTTTTTTTCATAATTTTTGGGTAGTAAAAGTTGTTCATATTGGAGTGTACATTTGTACAATGACCCTTTTTAAGGAAATCTTCTATGTCGTATCAACCCTGTATGTGGGATGTCCACCATGTACAGGTGGCGCATTGCCGTACGTCTGGTGGCCCGATGATGGAGCGGGCTAGGTGGACAGTTGGTGGAGACCTATGTTTAGACATATGTCTAACAGTGGACATCTTACGTCCAAAATGAATAATCCTTTGATGATTGTGATTGTTTTAATACCTACAACATCCTCAAGTTTTCCTCAATAGATACACTGTGACTGTGATTATACAATAAGAAGTCAACTTTTAATTTACATGTATCAAAGCAGGTCCATCAACGTTTGAATGAGTCATCAATAGATTAGATGTTTATCGGATTGTCTGATTAAACATTGTTCTCCTTTGAGGAGTTTTTATCGAACAAAATGCATGATCATGATTTATTATCGATAGTCGATACAGAATAAACAATGATTTCAGATATTGCGGATGATATTAGTAAAACAAAGCTCTTTATAAATATGTGTCAAATAAGTTGAACCATTTGTTATGGTGGGAAAAATTTATCTAATGACGATTCCCGCCTTTGGGCAAACAGTGTCAACTCTTACTGACTAAACTCTTTCATATCGGAGTCGGACCTTCATAATTATGTTTATCATATTTATGTCTAGTAGAATAGAATATAATAATACTTTATTGTACACCAAAAAGGTAACAATTTCACAGAAACTTATATGAATAGATACAAAGGCGGTCTTATCGCTGACAGCGATATCTACCAGACAACCTTAGGATGGAATATAAGAGCTTGAACTGAAAAAGTATTCATTGCACAAGCTCAGTTATAGACTAGACGGAGTTATGTGAAAGTTGTAGAATATTATATCATAAAAAAAACATAAAACCCTGGTTCGAATCGTCATATTTACGATTCCAGGACGATAACACCTCCTCTAAAATTGAGAAGGTATTATCAACTCTATGTTATATATTTCCTCAAACTTTAGGTAAATTAAATAAAGTCTACCTTTTCAGACCTCTGATAATGACATACAAAAATATTCCATTAAAGAAACGAGAGCAACAGAAAACAAGTTACAACGAATTCTTCACACAAATAAGTAACCGCCAAAGTACTTAGTCAAATGAGTTTAAAAAAAAAACTGGGCAAGAGCGAGTCGGTCTCTCGCACGAAGGGTTCCGTACCATTGACTAGATAAACAACACTAGGCAGCCCCCCTAAAATTATTATTTTATTTTTAGATAACGATGTCGATTTGATGTTATAGCATATAGTTGCAATTTGAAACGAAAAGTGGCATTGATCTTTATATAATTACTAGCGACCCGTCCCAGCTTCGCACGGGTGCAATGGTGACATAAAATATATTGTATTATACATATAAACCTTCCTCTTGAATCTATTAAAAAAACAGCATCAAAATCTGTTGCGCAGTTTTAAAGATACAGCATAAATACTATAGGGACAGAGCGACTTTGTTTTATACTATGTAATGATGATATTGATTTAAATTTGATAGAAGAAAAGAGTGGTTGTTTTTATGTATTAAGAAGTGACATTAATTTTGCCTACCCTCAAAAAAACCGAAGCATGGTGTTATGACGGTAGCAAAGCAAAATCAATACCTGCAATTGCCCGATAGTTTACCCCTAGTTGCAATTCTACCCCGACATAGTTCTATTTATAGCGGGGGTGCACTAAAAATACCCCCTGTAACGCCTCGTGACTGGGGAAAACTTTCTAAGTGTTCGTTACGTACCCAGTTCACGAGGAATGGGTATTATATGATATTTACTATGGCAGATAGTGTTTTGAGAGGATGGAGTTCAAGAATCATCGGTAGTAAGAATGTAGAGAGGAAAATATACCTACTTATTATGTTACTTCATAAAATACCCTGATTATAGACCTCTATTCTTGAAATCGGAGTTCAAAACTTAACTTTTTTTATGGTGGGAAAAAATCATCCAATAACGAATCCCACCCTTAGGCGGAGTGGGAAACAGTGTCAGACTCTTACTGACTAAACAGCCAGCCCCGTTTCTTATTTGCCTTTCGCACTGGGGCCCAGCCTTCCTTTCAGAAAGAGAGCCTGGGACCCAGTCGGCTTCAACTTTTTGCAGATTCCCTACGGTTTTGCTGACAACTCCTTGAGTCTAAACAGATCTTGGAAATCACATCATCATCCTTTTCACAAATAACATATTTTGGTTAGTCAAATTATATTTACTTAACAACAGATCTAATATAAATAGTTCCTGTAGCTTTTTCATTGTGTGAGTTACTTTACATACCAGTTGTAACACTGAGGATTTCTACCTCGCTAGTGCAGGTCTTACTGCAAAAGTCTGACACTGGCTCGGAGTTCCAGACCGGACCTATCTATCACACCTCACACTGTTTTTAATCTGACATTTCTTTATAATTTAGATGTCTTCAAGGCTAGAGTGCATAGGCTTTTAATAAAATAGTGCGCTTTACAATTAACGATTACATCACTGCTTAGCATCAGGTGGGATCGCAGTCAAGCACTCATCATCATCATCAGCCTTTTTAATGTTGCCACTGCTGGGACACAGGCCCCCTCTCTAGGAGAGGGAAAGGGTCATAATCCACCACGCGGGCTCAGTGCGGATGGGTGGATGTCACATGTCTTCGAATTTTTGGTTCTAGGACATGCCGATTTCCGCACGATGTTTTCTTTCACCGTTTTGTGAGCAGTGGTGATGAAATAAATTACACAAAGTAATGCGCCTGGCTGGGTTTGAACCCGCGATCTATAACTTGTAAGTTGGGGCAGTTACCACTCGGCTACCACTGCTCTTCAGTCAAGCACTAGCTATATCTTTTTTTTTAATAGCCTATTTTGTGTCCCACTGCTGGGCAAAGGCCTCCCCTTTCTCCTTCCAAACTTCTCTGTCTTGGGCAATTTCCGCGATATCTTAAAAAAAAATTAACACTAAACATTTCATTTTACTAGCGCTCAAGGAAATCTCTAAATCTAACTTTGATGCAGTCTTAAAATCAGTTCCATGTTCCAATTTCAACATTCGTGACAGCCGAACAGTTCCGAAGACGTTCGGAATGTTTCGGCTGTCAAAACCAGGAGCCGATCGTAATATCGGTCAGTTAGAAAGGTAAGTATGTAAACAGCGTAACTTTCTCCGTAAGTCCGTGCGACACATTACGGACAAAGCTGAGCTATGTGATAATGACTTGACAATGGAATGTGTTAACGGTTGCTTTTTTTCGTTTATAGAGGTTCGAACTTCTCTCTTCAACGAAAATAAGTGTCTATTTTTGAAGAAAGAAGAAACAGGAAAGAAGACATGTTTATTCTGCTCTAACAGACGCACAATTAATTACAAAGAAACACCATTTTCCCTGATGCAATTAGTGGATTAGACGTAACCGGGGTAAGTGTTCCTAAAACGTTTTGTACGTATATGAGGGGTGTCCACCATGTACCGCATTGTCGTACGTCATCACTACATAGTATAAAACAAAGTCGCTTTGTCTGTCCCTATGTCCCTTTGTATGCTTAAATCTTTGAAACTACGCAACGGATTTTGATGCGGTTTTTTTAATAGATAGAGTGATTCAAGAGGAAGGTTTATGTGTATAATACATGCATAATATATTCAATATTATGCCCTCGGGCGAAGCTGGGGCGGGTCGCTAGTTTCTTTATAATTTATGTGTCTTCAAGGCTGAAGTGAAAAGGCTCTTAATTATCTAGTGCGCTTCACCATTAACGATTGCTTCACTGTTTAGCATCAGGTGGGATCGCAGTCAAGCACTCATCATCATCATCATCAGCCTTTTTAATTTTCCCACTGTTGGGATACAGGCCTCCTCTCTAGGAGAAGGAAAGGGCCATAATCCACCACGTGGGCTCAGTGTGGATTAGTGCTCTTTACATATCGTGTAAAGATAAAATTATAAACCGTGATAGTGTTTCATATACCGGATCGACCCTCCACGGGATTAAAACAATCAAAATTTAACGGTGTATTAAACAATATTATATTCACTTGCAATGCAAAATATTTATAGTAATAAGATAACCATCAATTGAGGATTTTGTTCCGCTTATCAAATTAATACATAATTGTCAGTATCGCACATTGCTATTTGTGAGACGCTGGTGTATTTTTAGAATGATTATTTCCTCTTGTGTTATGTATTTAACTGATAAGGCTATATTCTATGCGTACGTCATTGTATTGTGTGGGCGAGATCGGTTTGTGCAGTTTCTCTGTATGCTATGTGTGTATGCGGGTGAGAAAACAAGAAGTTTTGCTGTTTTCATGACCAGAAGATCAGATTTGCTTAGCATATAACGTCGTGAATTAAGATAGTCCTAACGGCTCGGTTGGCGCAGTGGTTTAGCAATTGACTGCTGCGCTGAGGGTTGCGGGTTCGATTCCCGCTCGGAACAAATATTTGTATTGTCTGCAGATAAGTGTTCCAGGTCTGGGTATCGTATGTATGTGACTTTACATGTTTGTGAACGCACCCACGACACAGGAGTATCCTAGTGTGGGGCAAAGTTTTTTTAAGAACAAAAAAAAAGATAACTAAACGAAAACTATGACAAAACGCTTATTTAAAAACTGGCCAGACAATGCTAGGTTGTTCAGGCAGATAAGGCTCCTCAAGGAGTTGTCAGCAATCGTAGAAACCCCGCAGAAAAGTCGAAGCCGACTGGGCCAAAGATTCGCGTTTAAAAGGAAGGATGTGGCCCTGGTATATATGGCTACGTAGGAATGGGGTAGGTTGTTTAGTCAGTAAGAGTCTGACACTGTTTCCCGCTCCGCCCAAGGGCGTCATTAGATGATTTTTACCAAAAAAAAACCATAATAATCAGAAAGTTTCACTTGACTAGCACTTTACCTTTTTGTTTCGCTCCCGTCAATTGATTACTCTATCGTACGCTACTTCACTATACCCTATTTTTTTCTAAATTTAATTCATAACAACCTTTTCCTAACAATAACAAACACAATAAAAAAAGAATTAGCGAAATCGTTTCAGCTGTTTTCGAGATTTGCGCTTAGCAACATACTGAGCGATTTATTTTTTTATTGTAGATGATTAGATATCTTCCTGCAACTCAAAGGTACAAAGGTGGACTGAATGCCTCGGCTTTTAGGCATCTTAGACTCGTAGCCATCAAATAAAGAAAATCGACACTCAGAAATATGTGATGTGATGCAAAATGGACAGGACCCAGTAGGGCCGATGCTCACTAGGGCTGAAATTTCGAAAGAGTTACCGCGAACGGGTATGTATTTAACGTAGCTTAGTTAGTGTTCACAATGGTGCGATGGTGGTGCAATGTACGACGAACGCCCAATGCGTCGCCCATCACGCCAAGTTTCCGTAAACAAGCATAAAAGATACCTGAAGAAAACCTGATAAGATTTTAGCCAAGAAAAGTCAACTGTCAGACTTTCCTCTTGCTTCTCACAGCAAGGGAAGTTGTTTATTGAATTTCCCACCCTAAAAAAAGCAGGGTACCAACAATACGAAACAATTCGCGATGACTACTTCACTTGGCATAAATCCACCTCGATAAACAGTGTTCAAATTGCTGTGCGCTTTGCTTGACAGGGTGCCAACTTATCCGCCGACTGTTAGAACGTTAATTACGCACAAAAACTTCTTCTCACGTAATACTTAAGCATGGAGTATTAATTTGCGTATTTATGTTGGCAGAAGGTGGAAAAAACATAGTCCTATGATGAAACTAGGAACTTGGAAGAAGAAATCTTGTATTTTTATACGAAAACGGGATTTTAATGGATGGTGGGAAATCATCTGATAACTTCTTCCTATCTTAGGCGGAGCGGTCTATGTCATAGTTTTACTGACTAAAACCCACTCCTTCATTACTTTTTTTATGGTAGGTAAAAATCATCCAAAGAATCCCGCCCTTGCGCTGAACGGGAAACAGTGCCAGACTATTACTGACTAAACAACCTACCTCGTCCCTACGTTGTCATATATACCAGGCCTACAGCCTTCATTTCAGACACGAACCCTTGGTCCCAGTTGGCTTCGATCTTTCTGCTACCTACGTTTTGCTGACAACTTCTTGAAGCGCGCAAAAACAGTACGCGCCATCGACGACTTGTCTTGGTCCGGACGATTACCAGACAACCGGGTTGCCTTGCGTTCCTGGACCCTGGGTTTTCTTTTCAGAAGCGAACCCTTGGTCCCAGTAGGCTTCGACCTTGCTGGGCCCATATGGTTTTTCTGACATCTCTTTCAAGCGCACGTGCAACACTACGCGCCATCAACGACTAGGATTCGTTCCAGATGGTTGCTGGAAATCAGGGTCGGGATCCCAGCGGTTGGGGCTTGAGAGTAGTATTCTGTGTGCCTCACGATGTTTTTCTTCACCGTTTTGAGAGCAGTGGTGTAGAAACAAATAACACAAAGTAATGCGCTTGGTTTGGTTTGGACCCGTGACCATTACTTACCATTGTTACTTATTAATACTAAATATTACACACCTACAGAGAGATAAAAATATGCGGTTAATATTGAAAATGTTTATTTGCGGAACAAAGCAACAATATAATATAACAATAATAATATTTCAATTGTTGTCGGTCATTCCTTCACAATTGCACACTACTAAAAAGTTTACACACATAGTAAAAAGTTTTGAGTACCTATATGTATTATACATCCTATCCTATCCTATATGTACATTTACGAGAAATGCCGAAAATTATTGCGATAATCGACGTTAACGTTAGGTGTGGTCACGACTTAACGCCATAATTTGACAACGGCATTGACATTGCCGTTTGGCGTTAGGCGACCCACTTTAGCGTAAAAATTTAATTATAAATTTAATTGTGTTATGCACTGAATATTTTAATTTCAGATCTTTTAATACGTATAATTTCTGTATTCAAGTAAAATGACACTGATGGGCGTAGCTGAAAATCAGCGTCAGGTGGTGTCCTTAAGTTTTAATAGTAACTTAAAACTTAAGGATTTATCTTAGCATTATGCTGAGCTGAGTCCCTTTTGCATTACGCAGTGTACTTTTGTTTAAATAGAGTTTCCATTTTTGTGACGCCAATAAATTGTTTTTCCTTTCATCGGTCTACATTTTGGAAGGCCTTGTTTTGCCAAACCTATTTCACCCCTAAGTGCAAATTACCTGATACAAATTTTATGAGTCACAAAGGGATAACTATTGAACAAAAGTATAAGGAAAAAAATTAAGGAAATCAAGCCCTGTAAATATAACAATTAACAAGGTATCTAGGATATATCAAAAACAAGTTAAAAGAAAAATATGGCAAGCTTTTATAGCGCGGTATATACTTAGATAATTAATTAAAGCTCGTCAAGACGAATCACACGAGCCCAACTCGACGGCCACCTTTCGGTTCCATCATCAGATCAACTGCACGACATAATAATTTTGTATTGTCATCTGATTGACACATGCATGCAAAACTTCAGGAACAATCGGTACCCGGTAAATTTAATTAACAAGATTTGATCACAAACATCGGGACAGGTCATCGTAGGCGCGGGCTTGCGGACAGCGAGCAATGGGTAGCTCGCCGGCCGGTTGTCTGGTAACAGTCCGGACCAAGCCCAAGTCGTCCACAGCGCGCTCTGTTCCCGCGCGCCTCAAGGAGTTGTCAGCAAAGCCGTAGGGACGCTGCAAAAGGGTCGAAGCCTACTGGGGTCCAGTGTCTCTTTCTGAAAGGAAGGCTTAGCCCCAGTGCAAAGCGTACAAATGGATCGTGATGTGGTGTTTAGTCAGTAAGAGTCTAACACTGTTTCCCGCTCCACCCAAGGATTTGTTATTGGATGATGTTTGCCCACCACAAAAAAAACATCGAGACAGGTGCAACTGAACAAAAGCTTGTAACAGGGAAACTATGGATCATATGGCGTCATTCATGGGCAAAAGTCGAGTCTGTGAGGTCACTAACCCGACCAGTTTACGTCTCTGGGCGAACATGACGACAACCATAGACGTTAGAAGGCGACATTGACGTAATATACCACTGGTTGAAAATGTTATCTAGACAAATATATGTATAGCATATGTATGTGTAATATTATAAATAGACTAGCTGTTGTTTTGCCATATAAATTGTAAAGGGAGGGCTAGGAGGTTTTTTTTATGGGTAACAAGTTTTTTTAATGAAAATATTTTTTTGATCTTTATAATTAAACTAGCGACACGTCCCAGCTTCACACGGGTGCATTGGTGATATTAAATGTATTGTATTATACACATAAACCTTCCTCTTGAATCACTCTATCTATTAAAACAACCGCATCAAAATCTGTTGCGTAGTTTTAAAGATCTAAGCAACTTTGTTTTATAATACTATGTAATGATACTCATCAAGATCTTTCCGAAAAGTACAAACACGTTAGAATTATCTTATTTTAATACTGGGTTTTTATGACTATCTTCCAGTTCCATCATCAGACTCTGGTTACCATCTAGCATGAAAATACTCATCAAGACGAATCACACGAGCCCAAACTTGAAGGGGTTGTGTCGTTTAATTACAGATTTGCCATGGCCAACTTCCAGCTCCATCATCAGATGAGCTCCATATCATTATAGTATTGCATTGTCACGGCGATTTAATAATATACGTATGCGAAATTTGAGCTCGATCGGTAACCAGGAAGTGGATGAAATTTACTTTGCAAGATTTGATCACAAACATCGGGTCTGGTGAAACTAATATAAAGCTTGTAAAAATCATTCAATGACAACCACCCTAAGATGGACTTCTGGAGTTAGTGTCCGACTCTTACTAACTAAACAACCCACCCTGATCCTACGTTGCGTTTAGACCAGAGCCGAGCCTTCCTTTTAAACGCGAATCCTTGGCCCCAGTAAGTTTCCACCCTTCTGCAGGGTCCCTACGATTTACTGACAACTCTAGGAGGGTGAATAAAATTGCCTAGGACATATTTTCAGACCTAAGACACGTATAAACTTTAATATTAAAAGATAAAGAAATGTTAATTTTATTTCTTTTTTTTTTATTGTTGCATTAGTTTCAATTTCAGTTTCTGCAACGGCAGAAACTGGGAGAGGAGCCGAAGACTCGGTGACGGTTTCGGCTCCAAATCGTTTTTCGGTCCGTTACTAAAAATTGCGGATAAACCAAACTTCCTTTTCGGAAAGTACAGGTATAATGTAATATTACTTATATTAACCACAATAAATAAAATACATTACGTGTTTTACTTATGACAAATTAGTTAAACAATGTACTGTGATTGCACTGCGACCCCCATTTCGATGACGGCGCGCACTGTTCCCGCGCGTCTCAAGGAGTTTTCAGTAAACAGTAGGGACTCTGCAGAAGGGTCGAAGCCAACAGGGGCCAAGGGTTCGAGTCTGAAAGGAAGGCTCCGGCCCTGGTATATATGGCAACGTAGGAATGGGGTAGGTTGTTTAGTCAGTAAGAGTATGACACTGTTTCCCGCTCCGCCTAAGGGCGGGATTCGTCATGCGATGATTTTTACCTACCATAAAAAAACCCCAATTGATTGAGACCCTAAGACCGGTTACTGCGCATTCAAAGTCGACTGACATAATGGTTGAGCATGGCATTATAACTGTTTTCGTATCAGTCGAGGTGGGAGGCATGCGTGAAGCCGTGGTGGCTGGTTCAACTTATTTGCCGTGTATTATACCAGTGCTTGAATCCTGTCTGATGGGAAGTACTCACGGATTATTTTTTTGATCGTAAGTTGATGGTGAAGCGCATTAGTTTAAAAACCGATTATAGCATTGAAGACCTTCATTATAGTCAGTACAGGAAGACCGCAAGAGGTAAATACTGAAAGTAGGTTGAAGTTTTCTTATGATCCGCGATAGTTTTAAGACAGGGGAATCACCGATAGGTGTAGTAAGGAGGTGTGTGGTAAAGAAGAAAACCCAGAAGTAGTCAGCGATAGGTAACATTCATAGTTTTATTGATTTACCTATTTGTGTGCAAAAGTTAGTGAAGAGAATGTGAATTTACTACAAATTTTCGTATTGCTTTCTAATACCTGTGCTATAAGATGGATGGATGGATTGTGTGAGGACTTAAGGAGTGATATGAAAGAAAAGGGCGTTACTGATAGTATCACGGGTGGCAGGACAGAGTGGAAGAAAAAAAAATCATGTTGCACCGACCCTAAGTAATATGGGATAAGGGTAGGATGATGACGACCTGTGCTATAAGACCTTGGTCCCTACCAAATTTCAGGGTTCTAGGTCAACGGGAAGTACCCCATGAATTTTGATTCCCTTGAGTGTTGGAATATGTATACGTTATATGCGATAAAAACAGCTGCATTTTTTTTCAGTTCACTTAGAATTCTGACTTTTTCACAGCTCCCAAGGGACCGCAGACTTGAGCCTGTGCTTATAATTTCAACTCGATACCTCCACGCGTTTCTGAGATAAAGGGTCTTGACAGACAGACAGACGGGAGACAAGTGATCCTTTTGAGGGTTTTTTTCATTTTGAGGTATGGAACCTTAAACTACATCCCGCATCACGAAATCAGCGTTGCCCGCGTTATTTGAACATAATTATACTACAGTCCGAAATCATCTATCGGGCAGTTGCCCAAACCAGATAGGTACCATCGCGGTCATTGCTGGCTGAATTTCTGCCTGTTTTTTTCTTTTTGAAAAAGAAATAATTTAATACTAGAAACAAAAATAAATATGTAGTTCCTGCTACCAGGCTCAAAAAAATAGGGGGCTCATTTAGATGCCAATGTATATGTTACGGGTAAAGCTAGAAGATGGAGTAAACCTAGGTTTACCCGGGTAAACTTAGTATTACCCAAGCCTCTTGGGTAAAGTCCGAATAATAAGTAAAATAAATTTTAATTCGGGGTTTACCCATGCTCACCTAGGTCTACCCAACTCTGGCTGGGTAATGTTAGGTGTTGCGTTATTTTCGCACCCGTGGCGTAATTCTGGGGGGCCCGCGTTATCTGCTCAGTAGCTTGCAATATTACGTTTGCCTTTGTATGTTTTTTAAATAATAAATGTTTAAATTGCACTCAGATTTTCATTTCACTAATTAATTAGACAAATTAATTTAAAATATTACCCAGCCATTATTTCAACAAGATAAACTGATGTGACATTTTGAATTGCAAAATTTTGCCGCCGTGTCCTCGTGGGGGCGATCGGCGGCGGCCATCTCCCGCGCCGGGCCTGGGTCGAGGCCATGGTCCGGAGCGAGCACGAGTGGCAGGCGGACGGCTCCTTCTGCGAAGCAGTAATGCTAGCAAAGAAGGAAGCCGACTGGGCGCTCACGCCCGAGACGCTGCCGAGATTCCGATCCCGATTTCCGGCCACCGAAGGCACCGGCTTGTGGATGGGGAGCAATGGGTAGCTCGCCGTCCAATCGTCTGGTAACCGTCCGGACCAAGCCCAGTCGTCGACGGCGCGCACTGTTCCCGCACCCCTCAAGGAGTTGCCAGCAAACCGTAGGGACCCTGCAGATGGTCGAAGCCAACTGGGTCTAAGGGATCGCATCTGAAAGGCTCTGGCCTTGGTATATATGGCAACATAGGAATGGGATAGGTTCTTTAGTCAATTTTGCATTTGCAAGTTTTGCATTTGCAAGCTCTCGTAAGCTTTCTTCTGGAGATATATTTGCACTTTGCTCGGTCGCCATTATGTCAGTAAGTAAGCGACGTGCGTGGCCGCGTCGGCAGATAATGCGGGCCCCCCAGAATTACGCCACGGGTGCGAAAATAACGCAACACCTAACATTACCCAGCCAGAGTTGGGTAGACCTAGGTGAGCATGGGTAAACCCCGAATTAAAATTGATTTTACTTTTTATTCGGACTTTACCCAAGAAGCTTGGGTAATACTAAGTTTACCCGGGTAAACCTAGGTTTACTCCATCTTCTAGCTTTACCCGTAACATATACACTTCTATAATAAACTTCCTAGTAATATCCAACAACTAAGCCTTAATAAACTTAAAGCCTTTGTTAAGCGTAAACTTTGCCAAAAAGCCTTTTATAGTGTAAAGGATTATATTGAGGACGTAAAGGCTTGGGATTGACCTGCTCCAGTACTCACTTTAACTGTTGTAACGTTTTCTTTGTTTTTATTATTATTATCTTCTCTCGATTTGACATTAATGTTTATTTTTAAAAATTTTACATTTGTAAACTATATATATTATTTTTGTGAACATGAGGACTATGTGGATTATGCTATATGTATTTTCTTTTTTGTTTCTGTCTCTTTAGTAAATTTAGCGTATGTCTGGCAATTTGAGTATTTGACGACCTACTCAAATGTCCTTTCCTTGGTATTGTTCGTCGGGTCGTGTTGAGCTCCTTAGTAGTCCTGAGTTGAGCTTTGCGAATACTGACAAATGCTTGCACTGACTGGACAGGTCTACTCAAATTTGTATGGATCTTTCTTCAAAAGACCATCTCAGACAAATCTGCATGGTTCTTATGTGATTTGACCAATACATATTTTCTGTATGGACTTTAAAAGAGACTTTGACCCCTGAGTTTGTTTCGGTGTTTCTTCTCAGGGTAGTCCGCTAGGAAACACCGGACTCATCTAGCATAAAAAAAATGACGTGTAAAAGTGTTTTTTAAACCTACTTGCAAAATAAAGATCATTTATCATTTATTTATCATTTGGTTTCATCGATCACAATGAAACCCAAATAAACATGTCTTCTTTCTTTATTTTCTTTCACCAAAAACTTCTCTCATTCTGGGTGAAATGTTCCACTAAAAGAGAGAGAGAGAGAGGAATCATAAACATAAATGAAGATTGAGAAAAAAAAATTTTAAAAACGTTGCCGCACGTGACCTGAGTGCAGTCACATTATAACGTGGCCATCGATAAAAATGCACCGGCCAACAATAACTCCTGTCGTACTTAACAACTTTTCCCATTGTCAATTACAACGCCGTAAACAACATTCCTCGGTAAGCATGTTAATTACTTTGCTTGTAATTAAGCGTTCTTCAACAAATTGTCTTATTTGTTGTGAAATGCTGGTTTTGCCTTGACTAAGGCAGGCGTAGGACTAGCTTCTGACGTTTTACAAGTGCCCATGTAGGCCTATGTGAAATAAAAAGATTTTGACTTTGACTTGACTTTGACTTTGTAGCTCAGAAGCATTTTTTTTATGGTAGGTCAAAATCATCGAATGACGAATCCCTTGGGCGGAACGGGAAACAGTGTAAGACTTTTACTGACTAAAAAACCTAACGCATTTCTTCCTTGCCTTAGTCCTAGAGCCCTGGTGTTACGCTTTTGCAGGTAGAATCATCTGCCTACAAGAGTCATAGCAGTTCATTAGTCTGACTAAAACTCGAGAGCGGCTAAACCAATTTGACTAATTATGGTGTCTTTTTTTATGGTAAGTATAAATCATCCAATGACGAATTTTGCCCTTGGGTGGAGCGGGAAACAGTGTCAGACCCTTACTGACTAAATAGCCTACCCTGTTTCTACGTCGCCCTCTATACCAGGGCTAGAGTCTTCCTTTCAGACACGACCCCTTGGCCCTAGGAGGCTTCGACCCTGTATCCTACAGTTTGCTGACAACTCCTTGAGGAGCGCGGGAACAGTGCGCGCCGTTGACGACTTGGGCTCGGTCTGGATTGTTACGAAATGACAAAAATCTCTAGCTCAGTTTGGACTTAAGATGCTTCATAACCCGGAATCGCATTCATATGGAATAATAATTATTATTTTTAGTTCTTACACTGCATCACAAGTTTGTCTGGTAGATATCGCTGTTAGCGATAAGACCGCCATTGTACCCATAGATTTAAGTTTTGTTTAAGCTCTGTTACTTATTGGTGCACAATAAAGTACAATAAAGTTAAGTAACCTATCTTTCTAATTATCGCCATAAACGCAAACAAAGCAGCAAGTACAAATACTAATGCATAAAAAATATGGATTTTACGTAAGTTATAATATAACCTACTTTAGCAAGTTTGGCGATTAGCAGCAGAGAGTAGAATTACTGGTCAATTTATTGTTTATATTGTTAGTAATCTAAAAGCTATCTGATAGCGTATTGTACTTTTGGTATTATCTGAGTGAAATGTCTTGTTTTTGTGAGGGCCCTGTGAATCGAATTGGAAATACCAACATATAAAGCTTTTTTGTTATTTTTCGAGTCATTCAAGGTTTCGAGTTTGCACACCCAGACATGCGTTCAAAAATAAGAGTAGGGTAGAGTTGTAACTCATTCTTTCATCATATAATTCGAGTAGCTACCCTAGAGTTAAGCCCTACTAACTTTAACTCCGAGCAGGGTTTTTTTTAGGTAGGTAAAAATCACCCAATGACGAACCCCGCCCTTGTGCGGAACGGGAAACAGTGTCAGACAGTCGATGACCAAGTGCCTATACAGCTGTACTTAGGAAGACATAATGAATGCCATGTTGCAGTTAACGTAGTCACTTACTAGGTAAACAGTTCGACGAGGTTACCACAGTATGGAAAGAAGAAGATTGGTAGGTTCGCTCATGACTACTACCTCACCTGATGGGGCGATCTCTCGCGCCGGGCCATGGTTTGGAGCGAGGAGAAATAGCAGGCGGTCGCCTCCTTCTGCTAAGCAGTAATGCTAGCAAAGGTGGAGGCCGAACGCATAAGGCAACTCTCGATTTCCGGCTACCATAGAAATATCAGGCTACCGTAGACGCGGGCTTGCGGACGGAGAGCATTGGGTAGTTCGCCGTCTGGTCATCTGGTGACGGTCTAGACCAAGACAAGTTGTCAGCAAATGTAGAGGCCCATCTGCAGGGCCGAAGCCTACTGGGGCCCCGATCCGGTTTCTGAAAGGAGTGTCCGACCCCGGTACAAAAAGTCCTCTAGGCATGCACGATTTCGTGGTCAACGGAAATCGCGCTTTCCTAGAGGTAAATCTATTCACTCTTAAGATATCCCTAGGTTTTAGTAATCTGAAAGCAAAGACTCTGGTAGCCCTGTGCTAAAATTTGAGATTAGGGTTAATTCTAATGACGTCATCAGGGTAGATCAGATAACACAAGCATTTTTAACGCGAATGTAGAGTTCAACTGTTAATATGAAGCAAGTGTCATTTATGGCCGATTACACCAACCTATCCTGCTCGGAGTTAGATTTAGTTAGGTTAACTCTAGGGCGAGGGTTCTTCTAGAGAAGAGGCCTGTGTCCAGCAATGGAAACATTAAAAAGGCTGATGATAAACTCTGGGTAGCTAATCGATTTATAAAAGAATGATCCTGGGTTGCAACTCAAACTGAAACGACACTACTTTTGCATGCATGTGTCAATCAGATTTTTTTTTTTTTTTTTGCAAAATGATTGAGTCGTGAAGTTGATCTGATGATGGAACACGGAAGGTGGCCATAGGAACTCTATAATTAAAGACTCAACTGCATCGAGTTTGGGCTCGTGTGACTTATCTTGACGAGTTTTAAATATATAGGTACTAGCGACCCGCCCCAGCTTCGCACGGGTGCAATTTTGATATTAAACATATAATATGTTTGCATGTATTATACATATAAACCTTCCTCTTGAATCACTCTATCTATTAAAATAAACCGCATCAAAATCCGTTGCGTAATTTTAAAGATCTAAGCATACATAGGGACAGACAGCGACTTTGTTTTATACTATGTAATGATATATTATATAAAATATAAAAGCTTGCTATGAAAAAAATATTGTCATTGAAAACTTGTTTAAAAGTACAAATCAATTGTAGCCAATTTTCACTAAAGTTGAATTAAGGGGTCACCCCAAGTTCAATAACTGTCACAATGTTAAGTTACCTTCTATAAAGGATGGCCGTGAATGTGTGGGAGGGAAAACAGCTGATATTAGTACTCACACTAAGTTATTTATAAATACACTGGTCTCAAAAAATTCGGGGTCACGAATAAAAATATGTGATAGTTTCTTTTTCGAGTTCCACACCCCCAAAGGCGACGGACATCGAAAACGGGACTCTGTTACTTACTTCGATGTCTGTCCGTCCGTCTGACCGTCTGGTATGTCACCAGGATGTATCACAAGTCACAAGTTGAAATTTTCACAAATATACATACTTAATGTATTTCTGTTGCTGCTATAGCAACAAATACTAATAACAAATATTTAAAGGATGCTCCCAAACAATAAACGCGATTTTTTTATCTATTTTTGCTGTAGACAGTACGGGACCCTTCGTGCGCGAGTTTGACTCGCACTTGGCGTGCTTTTATTCTTATATTAGTTAAGAGCAGAGCACATTTTTTGCATATGGTTGATGAAGCCGAAAAGTTCTGGATTGCGACCTAATACCGAAAAACGCAGCGTTAGAAGGTCTCATACAAGGTGGAAATATGACCCGGGGAGGGATGCGGGTATTCGATAGAAGTAAGACGCCAGTAGGTCCGATAGTTGCGAAACTTGAGGGATGCGACTATCCCTATACACATCCCTCAAGTGTAGTAAGTGGACATCTCTTGGCTGAAATGATGACACAGTATGAAACGAAATTGCTTTCCGTGTCTGCCTGTTTACCTGCGAACTCCTAAACTACGCTACGGATTTTGTAATTGAATGAATGTAATTTACTACGAATAAAATCTATCTCTAGATTTATAATAACAATTATCTACTTTCAACAACCAACAAGATATTGTAGTTTTTCTATGTGACCCGTTATTTTTGCGCCCCAGTGTATCTTATCACAATATGGGTACTACCAAAAACTGACTAAACAACCTACCCTATTCCTTCGTTGCTATCTATACCAGGGTTAGAGCCTTCTTTTCAGACACGAACCCTAGGCCTAGTTGGCTATGACCCTTCTGAAAGGTCCCTACGGTTTGCTGACGACTCTCTGAGGCGACGACTAGACTAATTATGGTCTTGAAATATTCATGATAGTCTAGGGAAGAAAATATGAAAAAAAATAACGAAAAAAACAATCCAGTACAACTTTGCAGGCTCAGCTGGTTTATTTTTAAGAGGAAAAAGACAATTGTTCTGTCCCTGTTTTTTTCCTGTGTTTTGTTTGTCAGTGTTCAAATCCTTCAAAAGCTTTACAAGTTTTCAGAAAAAAGCAAACCTTATACAAATACTTACTTAACATCAATTAATTATTTATTGTTTGTCAAGTATAAACAAAAAACAATTTTAAAAAGAGAATACCCATACCCCAACATTGTGTCACAAGTATATTAGTTCCAAAAACTTTATTTCATTATGTGTATAATGTACTGAATTTTTTAACCACATTGAAAAATATTCAAATATTTATAAATGACAAATCCTAATTTCGCAGAATATAACATTTTCATTTCCGAAATCATTTATTTATTTTTGGTTTGACAAGTTGGTACAGCCACATAAAAATTTAGGCAATCTTTTTTTTGATAAAAGATCATTTACCTACTTATATGTTCAACTTTATGTCATTTTTTGCTCAAAAACTTAAGTTGTTAATATTTGGTCAAAAATTCATTACGTAATATTATCAAACATGTTTACATAACTAAATATAAACAAATGTGTAGCATGTTTGTGTGATAATGTTTTTATTGATGCATTAGCTTGACGTTTGACGTGCAGGCCTACAATTCAATTGATGGAAAATTCCTTATTCAAGGCATCTGTAAGAATGAGTTTACGATACAACAAGAAATTAATTTTACATCAATTTATTTACTTCGGTGGACTTAGATTGACTGAGAAATAGAAAAATATTGATGTTGGCAACACTAATGTGTCTATGTTGCAATAGGCATAAAATTTTGGAAGTTAAAGAAAGTAAAAATAAAGGGACAATGGAGGGGACATTACCTCTTTAATGTTTTTTTCTTTTAAGTTTCCAAATCTACACTAATATAATAAAGAGGTAAAGTTTGTTTTTATGTTTCTTTGTTTCTAGGAGGTAATCTCTGGAACTACTGGTCCGATTGGAAAAATTTTAGCAGCAATAGAAAGCTTCTTTACCCCTGAGTGACATAGGCAATATTTTATGCACGCGGATGAAGCCACTGACAAAAGCTAGTTCAAAATATTTAGTGTATGGAGACTTATCCTAAGTATCAAAGTAATTTATACCTACTGCTTATGTACCTATAGTGTTTGCCTGCTATTTCGAGTTTTATTCTCTCATGAACCTATGCAACATTTGAGAAATACTGCATTACTATCAATATAGGAACTACCCGTGCTTTGTAAAAACACCTTACAGTTCAAGACTTATTCTGAATACCAAAAAGGTTTATCTATCCAATGACATGCAAAAATGCCACTTAAAATAAAAAAAATCAGTCACACCCGTTCCCAATTTAAATTCCCTGGTAGAAATTTAAAAATAAAAATGCACAATGGTATGCTTCAGAAATATTTTGGCTTTGAACACTGCAATGTCAATTTAGTTGACATTAAATCAATAGTGATTGCATGAAATGTTAACATTATACAAAGACCTTGGATTTCAGTACTTGGTAACATTTTTATAGAGGCTTTCAAAACATAATAACTTGAATTCTCTAAACTTGACACTGGGTAATGCACAAATAGTGTAAAGCCAAATAAAAAAAAAGTTTGTGTTCTAAAAACAAAAATTCTGAACACACTAATTGTACAAACCTCATCAGATTTATTTAATGAATTGTTCATTATCAAATGCCCAAATTATTAAATATTACAACAGTATTGTGTATTTATCAATGTTAATCAAATACCTAATTATTTTTATTTGAATTTTTTAATTACTTATTACTTAATTATATTTATAGGTGATTGTATTATTTTATTGGCTAAATAAAAATAAGTATTACAGTGTAGTAAATTAAGTACTAACTTAATGTTTTTACCACTGATTTTGTGGTACCACATTCCAGTTTAACCATTGGAATCTAATTAGAAACAAGGAATTTCATGCTAATTGCAACTATAAAACCACCTTTTCTGGTTAAAATTCCTGTCTGCATTAGTTTTACTAAGAGATCCTAACAAAACAAACCAAGGTATATTTAAATACTTATTGAAAAACCAAAACAACTTACTGACAATAATACTTATAAAATTGAAGTCATGTAAATTCTTACAGCTTCTTTGCTTGATTGACAAGGGCCTTTATTAGTGTCTTTTAAAGTTGTTCTGTGTTTAATATTTTTCAGTTACAGAGTGGGGCGCTTTAAGCTTGCTATAGCCAACGCACAATGGTAAATCATGGATTGAATACAAAAACCGTGTCAAATAGATAGATTTACTTAAAAATACTATAGTAGGAAGACGGTTAGCCTAACAAGTTGTCAGTTACAAAATAAGACTCGGTTCATTTGACATTCAAAGTATCACAGTTGATTTAAGTACTGGCTCATAGTTATTATTCATTGTCAATATAGAGGTCATAATTTATTGTGAGGTACACTAGATATTTAAGGATCTGTACTTGGTTTTTCCACTGACCCAAAGACAACGAGATAAAAAGGAAAATAAGCAATATAATTGGGGAAAAATTATGGTAAACCAGGAATTATACTTAATTAAAATTTTACTAGGTTCTAAAACCAGCAATATAACAGGGTGTCTTAACAAGGAAAAGTGTTGAAATTAGGGAAAATTGTGACAATAACTACCTACTTATACACTGGGAATTGGCACAATGGTAAGTTATTGTTTATCTTTGTACCTTGATAGACATAAACACAAGTATCACAATCTAGAGTGCTACAGAATGAATGAATGACATTAGATCACTTGACTGCCGAGGAGTTTGAGTACCAAGACTTTTTGGTGTAGGATCTTATTAGAGGTTCAATGGACAAGGAGGACTTACCAGCAGGTGGGTGTGGCGTTGTCCACCGTGTCTTGATTGGGCTGCGAAGGAGACTCGGCTCCCCGCGCGCCGCCCGCCACAGAAGAAGCCGTGGTGTCGCTGTGCCCCCTCACTGCGACCGCATCATCACGTCACCACGACCACAACACGCACTGCTATTATCTCGACCTCACTGACACTAGTTGCATCTCAACCTGAAAATCACCACACCACAAACTCGTATCACAGTCTGCCAGCTAGTCCTAGCACCCGCGGCCACTAGAACACCACAGACGTGCACTCACACTGCCCCGGATTCGGACTCAAACCAACTCCGAGCACTGAGATCACGCCCTGATATCACCACACACGATTTATCCCACTAAAAAATGGCAACCTTAGCCACTAATAACCGAGTCGACTCACTACTTCACCATGGAATACTGTAATATTTATAAACTTTCACAAGTTAATTATAGATCAGACGTTACTATTAACGTTTGAACATAAGTAAAAGCTGAGAAAATAATATTTATAAATAGCTTCGGATTATTTTGATACAAATCTATATCGGTGTATCACTCAATACACACCCCTGATTCGGGCGGAGTGGATCCTCTTCTTTCTCTTTACGATACGTTTAACATATGAAAATTAGCACGGATTAGTTAATATTACTACAATTATATGACCTACACCCTGATAACTACAAAGACATTTTGTAGCAATGACAGCGATCCGTATCGGCTTCACAGAACCTATAGAAAAAAATCAACATGTCGCCTCCTGTGATATTGCAAGGTGTTTTATCATTGAAACTTCACTTCAGTCAAAATCGAGATAAAGGGGCGTGGTCATCGAGAATCGAGAAGATTTTCCATCCATGAACGCAGAGATAAACAATGTCATGTTGTGTATTTCTGCAAACAAAATATTCAATCTATTAGTTTATTGAATCAACGTATTTTAAACGATGATTTCGAATCAAAATTAAAATTTTTGAAAGTTTTCTAGCTAAATTAAATAAGGAAATCAGTATTTATTATATTCGACTAACTAAAGCAGTATTTTCCATAAAGTTGTCTTAAGTATGAAATTATACACATAAAGCATTTAATCTTCTACAAAAAATTAAAACTTGCTTTGAATATAAAATAAAAAAATGGTTGCCTGTAAAGTCGGTTTTACGGGCGAAGATTTTACGTGACAACGTCTTTTTCTCGGTAGAATATTTATTGATATGAATATAATTAAATTGCACAATAGGAACAAGGAATTGAATGAAAATAAGAATTGCACAAATTTTAACTATAGAAATATATTTTGTTTACTAAAACATTGCATGCAGTCGGGCCTCTCTCTCGTTCGGTGACTCATCGTAACGTTACCGAGCGTTACACTTTTTCATAAGTGACTCCCAGCCGCAACCTAATTTAAGACGTTGTTTTGTCAAAATAATACTTAAATTTATTTGTATTAACTTACTACTTTATTTGTTTTTTATCGACTTAAAATTTTCTATAACACCAACAGTAATTTTCGTGAAAATTCTTTGTTTTCTCTTCCCATCACTACGATTTCCCTCACCCTCCTCTTTTGTCTATGTATAGTGAATGAAGTAAGAATGATCGAATGAATTACAGAACGAATGATTTCCTCGAATGACGGCGTGACAGCTGACTGAACGAATCTCAAACATATGTCAAACAATCGTTCAAATGGCGCGGTTTGTTTGTGGGTGTCGTGGGTGATTTGTGTGAATTTTGGTCATTTTTTGTAAATAAAGCTGGTAATTTTTAGTGTGAAACGTAATAAATTCATGAAATGGCCGCGAATAACAAAACTTTGCACCTGATAGCGTCCAAACTTGGACTTGGCGAGGAAGATAAAGTTCTAAAGTAAGTAAACAAAAACACGCTTGCAGTTTACCAGTTAGGTATCAGTTAATATAATTATTAGACTATAATGAAGTGTAATAGTATTCTAATAAACCCGCATTAAATAATAAAGCATGGTCTTATTAGTTTGAAGTTATTACAGTTGGTTCTTTTAGGTTGTTATTGTACATAACAAAGTACCAATTCTATGGGTGAACTGGGGTAAACTGTACAGTGTACACATATTTGAACCAAGATTTCCCCAACAAGCCTCTTCATAACTGATCGGTGGTAATCTAAATTGATTCAGGTAACTTTTACTCTGATATAAAATCATCTACACATAAAAAGCAAATTTTTATTTTATCAACCCTCAGCTTAAATCTCTTTGCACTTGAATTTTGTACAGAAGTTATTTTTTTTTTATTATCAGAAAACCTTATCCAAAATCCCTTAGGAATAAAACTCCAAAGTTTGTACTCCTGATGTGTGGAGATTTTTTAAATTGTTGATAGCTTTGCGCTTAACCGCTAACCCACTTGATAGAAAGTGATGTTGTGGTCAACAATGGAGTGCGTTTACCTAGAAGCACCTCTGTAGACTGAAGCTGTTGGTAGATGCTAATCTGTATATTTTTATCTAATAGGAAAAGTCTACACTCACTGGAATTTTGCAGACGTTGCTTTTATGATGTGCATAAAGAATAAGATAGGGGCAAACTGTCTTTATTGTGAAGCCGCTAGTGCATTATAAAATGCTATCTTAGTTAGAATGCAAGCACTAACTCTTATTCTTAATGATTACAGTAAAGCAGCAGAATTGGAGCGTCTGCTTCAAACGAAGAGTATGGCAGGCAGCAACATGAGTGATACTAGCAAAGTTGTCATTTGTTTGGACCTTGCGGCAGCTATGTTGGGAGCGGATCTGGATGTAGTAAGTATTACTGTTCCATCACAATGAATATCACCGGTAGATCTGTGTGTAGAGGATGCATGGAGTCAGAAGAAACTGTTGCGCATGTACTCCTTGAGTGTACAGCTGTCAGCGAGATTAAAACACAAATGGGAGAACTGAGTACTAATAAATGCTCTGAGACTGAGAACTGAGATCCACCTGCTTCTGGAATGAGGTGGGCTTGGTGGAGTGTAGGCCACCCGCAATGGCCTATGCACAGTGGTCTGCTAGAGACTAAATGCGGAAACTAGACCACAAAATACAAATAATTGTAGCTCTACTGTTTTATCAATCCTTTTAATAAAGTATTTTTTACTCTTTAAACAAAGGGGCGTCATTGACCTCCTTTCCTAAAATAGTAGTAAAAAATGCTTTCACTGAATTTTTCTAGGAAAAAATCAAATATAAAAGTTAAAAACCAAAATTTATGGTCAAATAAATTTTCTAAAAATGTGCGAAATTAAGAATTTTTCAAGTTGTTCGGACATATATGTACAATATACAGCAAACTTTGTATTAAACAAAGCCAAGCTGATGTTGACTTTTTTTATTTTTTTAACCAACTTCAAAAAATAAGGTTATATATTTCACTGTGTGTATTTTTTTATTTATTTTTTTTCAGAGATTTCTCAGTCTAAAGGGGTACTAAACTTATCATTCACACTTATTTGCCTTTTCCTACTCCTGTTACAATCAGCCTTCACACTAGAAACTTTCCTTCTATCACACAGTGTATTTTTCGCCCAAAAAATCGGACATGGCATTTTTACTATCTAATTTCATAGGATTTGTGATTATAAATGCGAGACGAAAACTCCTGATTGCCCTTTTGCTATAAAATATTGAAAATTAGTACTTGAAAAAAATGTCTATGGTTTCCAGAAAAACCATAGAAACAGTTATAACTTAAAAGTTTGACTTCTTTTTAAGAATCTATTGACGGCATTAAATAGTGTCTTAAAATCCCTCCTATAACAAAAAACATCTAGGCTTTATTTATTCAAGATAACAGATTTATGGCTGATTTTGTAAATTTATGTTTTCTTTTTTTTACCGCCATATTATTACATATTTGGATTTGTAACTAGGATCGAAATGTTCTTTTTATTTATGCTTATGATCCTACAAATTCTTGGATCCTAATTATGCAGGATCTCGGAGTTGTTAAAATTCAGATTTTTCTGGATAGGGTTGTCGCCTCATAATTTAATAAACATAATATTTGAAGTAATTTTTTTAAATGTCAGTTTTTCCAACGCAGTTTATAATATTATCTGAATAAATTATCTTGGTCTTATTTACTTATTGAAACATATCAACAACAATAAAAAAAAAATATATCTTACGAATATTATGAATGCGAAAGTTACAATGTTTGGATGTTTGGATGTTTGTTACTCAATCACGCCAAAGCGGCTGGACGGATCTGGATGAAATTTGGCACAAGCATAGGATACACTCCGGAATAGGACATAGGCAACTTTTTATCCCGGAAAAACACAAGGTTCCTGTGGGATATATAAGGAGCTTTTAAAATATATGCCAGGCTTTTTATGAAGTATAGTATTATGTTTATAGATTACAATAGTAAAGATAAAATGTTGATAATTTGTGTTATTCTTTTTTCGCATAAAACCATCCTCCGGTGTTACGATATTACGATACGCTGTTGCCGCTCCGCGCCGCAAAACACCGGCGCCATTCATACTACGATTGTCATTCATTTCAAACGAATGCCGCCTGCGCGCCGGCCACTCGGTCGTTACTGCACAGCAACCCCCCCCCCCTTCCCGCCCCCGCGCGCACTACCCCGTTCGCCGCACGCGCTGGCCGACCACCCGCTTGCCAGTCGCCTCCCGCCCGCCACGGGATTTAGTTTTATTATTATCGCGCGCGTTTTTATTAAAAACATTTAGCCAAGTGAACAGTAAAACGGACACATTGAACAAAGTGAAAACCCATTTGTGTGCAACGCAGAGATGGACTTGTGCAACAGTTTCAAAATCGGTAGGGAGTGTGTAAATAACTTTTAAATACGTTGGTGTCGGATAACTTTTAAATACGCCAAGTTCCTGTAATTTATCGTTATTTGATATTACACTTTTGAGCCCTAAGCGAACGCCGGCGTTTTGTTCTTTAATTGTGTCTGTAATTACAAAAGTCGAAAGGTTAATCTAAGTACCTATTGTTTAAACTAACTTAAACTGAACTGTTTAAGTGTGATGTGAAGTTTATCATCGTAACTGGTAACTACTGGTAAGTAATTGCACTTTAAAACACTTGTTTGCCTACGTATTATTGCGTACCTAGTGAATTAGGTAGGGACAAGCTAGTCAGCTGATTTTAGTTTTCATTCGTAGAACGAATGGAAAGAGATAGCAGCTGTTTCATTGACGAAGAGAAACATCGCGCGTAATTTGTGAACCACGTTGTGCAGAATAGAGTCAATATTTATTTAACTACTTTATTTTCTCAAACTGGATTAACTGTTCCTGGGCACGAAAGCTCTTCACTATTGTAATCTATAAACACAACAGTACACCTCCCAAAAAGCCTGGCATATATTTTAAAAGCACCTTATATAACTTCTTATTTTGGTTTGGTTACTCAATCACGCCAAAACGGCCTGATGAATCTGTATGAAATTTGGCCCAAGGATAGCGTATACTTCATAATATCACATATGTTACTTTTTATCCTGGAAAACATAAGGTTCCCGTGGGATATACAACTTCTTATTAGGCAACCCCAATACCACGCGGGCGAAGCCGCGGGCAAAAGCTAGTAATTAAATAAAGTTTTAAAATCTTCAGTTTAAAATCCAATGAAAGGTGATATGTGGTTCAGGGAAGGGGTCCGCCCTCGTTAGGCTACGGCTAAAACCTTGCACCAACACATATTTCCTGGAGGAACGGGGGTGAGGCACCATGGAGCCGTCAAAGACCCATGGCGCCACTTTGCCTCAACAGGACCTGACCCGGCCTGTTGAGGGATGTCTGTCCGGGCTCCGACCGGCTGACTTACTGCAAGGAGGGCATGAGGGCGCCAACCCTCATGTTGGTCCACGAGTGGCAGTTGATGGAGTTGTGGATAACGCCACAGCCGGTACTCTTCATCCTCCGGGAGTATTCGCAAGTACACAAGGAGACGTAATTAGTAGGCTCGATGCCTATAAGATGTTGATCACCAAATCAAAAGAAATGGGATTGAAAATTCGCCCTACTGACCTGCCTTTACAAGAAAGGTCAAACCTTATTTTGAATATTTTAGGATTTTCCGAAACTGATGTCAATGATAAGAAAAGATTCAAAGAAGCAATAGCTAAATTCACGTCTAAATGTGAAATCCTCTACAAAAACTGTAAATATAATATGACCTTTTTTGCAAAGAAGAATAACACGTGGCTTAAAGAATCGATACAAAATGATTTGAATAAATTTTTAATTAGCGAACATCCAACTTTACAAGATGCGTCACTTTCCGACTCTGTGGTTATTCCTGACTCTGAAATTAATATTATGAGCCAATCGCTTGACAGATATGAATTTGCACCTCATCATCAGCAACAAATTTCAGAGTCCAATACTGATCCAAATCATAGTGTTCAAGATTTACATATAGTCCCTGAACAAAATATTTTTGATATTGCCGTGTCGCCCACAATCGATGCCATTCCTTCGACTTCTTCATGTTTGGTCTATGAATCACTTAGTGGCAGACAAAAACGAAGGGTGTGCAAAGAACTCCAGTATTCTTTAGAAAGTGAACCACCGGCAAAAGTTATCAAAGCTGTTTCTAGTGCATTAGAAGCAAAAGGTCAAAAATTAAAAACCAATGCATCAAAAGATTTGCAATTTGTTATAAATTCTTGTCTTGAAAGTCCAACACGACCGACTAAGCTGCTAGCTTAGTCGGTCGTGTTGGACCAAACTTCGCGAAGACCCCCGTCCTTATTCTCCAGAGGAAGCTTTAGCAGTATTTATAGACAGAAAATTTACAGTAGCTACATACAATTTTTTGCAACATGATTTAAAATCAAGAGGTTTTCCAGCATTTCCTACATATAAAAAAGTATTCGACGCAAAACAAAAATGTTATCCGGATAGTGCAGTTCAAGTAACAGAGAGAGAAGCCTTTGTCCCATTAGCTAGTTTACTTTCTCACACTCTTCAAAGGTTAGTACACTCATGCGACGAAATTATATCAGCATATTGTGAACAAAAAAACCTTGATACTGTAGATTGTATTTTGAAGGTAGTTGGGGGTTTGATGGTAGTTCGGGTCAATCATTGTATAAACAAAATTTTTCTGATAATCAAGACCCTGAAAACAGTTTATTTGCCACTACATTCATTCCATTGCGGATAAAAACAAAAAAAGACTTTGTTCTTTGGTTAAACCCAACTCCACATTCATACAGGTTTTGCCGCCCGATTCATATCCAATATCGAAAAGAGACGAAAGATTTAATACTCAATGAACAGAAGTGGATAGATGACCAAATTAAGGATTTAACTACATTAGAAGCAACGACATCTAACAAGAAGACAATAAGGGCAAAACCACAACTGTATTTGACATGCATAGATGGCAAAGTTCTGAATACAATAACAGAGACTTCTTCTCAACTTAAATGTCCGTTTTGCAAAGCAACCTCTACACAATTCAACAAATTAGATATTATTTATTCGCGGCCAATAGATGTGTCGGTTTTCAAATACGGAATAAGCCCCTTGCATGCATGGATTCGGGTATTGGAGTTTTTACTTCATTTGGGCTACAAGCTTCCTGTTATGAAATGGAGGGTAAGCAAATGTTCACTGGAATCAAACACTGTAGAGGAAACAAAGAAACGTGTGCAAGAGAGAGTGCGAAAAGAACTGAAAGTGCTGGTTGATGTTGTGAGACCCAATGCTGGAACAACAAATGACGGCAACACAGCCCGAACCGTTCTATCTGATCAAAATCGTGCAGTGTTTGCAGAAATATTAGGCCTTAGTCAGTGGTTGTTGGACGATCTTCACACGATTCTGGTCACCTTATCTTGTAGTCTACCTGTAGATGCTGATAAGTTTGGAGATTTTTGCAAAACCGTAGCATCTAAATACGTGGCAGAATATGGTTGGTACCCAATGACAGTAACTATGCACAAAATCCTCATTCACGGCAAAGATATTATTAATAGCTCAGCTCTTCCAGTGGGTCTATTATCAGAACAAGCCGGTGAAGCGCGGAATAAGTTCTGGCGTTATGACAGAGAACACCATAGCCGAAAATCCGACCGTGAAAAAACAATGTTGGACCTATTTCACAGGGCACTGGAATCGTCAGATCCAGAAATTTCCTACATTAGGCTTCAGAATAGGTTGAAAAAACTCAAATCTTTGCCTTTACCATCCAAGGTAGTGGAGTTACTGAAACCGTATGAAATCTCAGCTGAAGACGATTTTGAGGCGGCAACAGAAAATGAAATTGAAATTATTGAAGGTCATACCGATAGCGACAACATAACAGAAATTCTTTCGGCCGATCAGGATGAAGAATAATAATTATTACCCTAACCACCATTTTTTAATTCAAAAGAAAATAAATTTCAAAAGAAATATTGACAACCCTAAAACCATAATTACCATAGAAAACTTTAGAAGCCTCTAAGTTAGAGATCCTTCATTATTTGGATCTGATTTTTTTTTCTAAGCTTCTAACACATTTTATTAACAAAATCCAAATAATTGAAAATACGACCATAAAAAAATAAAATAAAAAATGCTTAAATTGTAAATAAATCTCTTAAAACTCAATTAAAAAATATATAAATCAATTAGTATTATGTGTTTTGAGATTATTGTGGATCAGAAAAACCAAGAAGAAAATTTGTGAAATATTTCAAAAGTTATGGATGATTTACTATTTCACTATAAAAAAGAATAAAGTGGTTTTATTTCTCCATAATGAGAAATAGGTGCACGAGTGTTCTATTAATTAATTCATAAAACATTTATGTATAAGATTTCACAAAAAAAAAGGCATGTCCGATTTTTTGGGGAAAAAATACACTGTGTATCATCAACCTGTGAATTTCTCTTTACATTATATTTGATAAAACCAGGATGGTTTATTTAAAAAATATTTTTGAAAATTACAGAAAACAGCAATTAAATACTCTGGGCTGAAGCCATCAGCATACAGCAACACTAAGAAAGTGGTACAGAACCTTCTAGAACTGAACAGTGACAAGCTGACCACCACCATGCTGTGTCTGACGCTGCAGTGTCAAGGAGTCCAGGAGCTCGCTGACAGGATTCTTCAGGAGTACCAGCGGTTGGCTAAAATGGTGAGACTTATAATATTTATGTTCCATTTAGTCGCATGGTTCTGCAATGGCGACCGCGCATCGGAAGACGAAGCGCCTTTGGGACCGATGGTCTAGTAAGATTCGCGGGAATGCGATGCATTCTAGACACAGGCCGTTCATTGTGGCGACGTAGAGAAGGCCTATGTCCAGCTGTGGACGTTTTTCAGTTGAGAAAATAATAGAAACCTATAGCTTTCCCATACTCTCCCCTTCCACCCTAGAGTGACAGAAATCATAAGATGATTTCGAACCTTGTCCTGTCTTTAGTCTCATATACAGTACGGTCGTCGGATCTTGGCTAGTCTGAAGAGTCGTAAAAAAATAATGGTTTTAAAGAAATAAATGCCAATAATAGTTTTTCATCTACAAATTGCATTTATTTGTTAGAACCATTTTTTTTTATGAGTTTACAAGTACTAAAATTCACAGTGCATAAACTTCCGACTCGCCAAGATCCGACAGCCGTACTGTACTGCATTGAAATATGTTCCAAGACACTTCCTAAGTTTCTTTTTTCATCTAAACTTCAATATTTTAACGACTTTTTTTTTATCCTTTCCAGGAAGTAGATCTGAATCTCCCTCAGTATGTCTGTATGGCAGTTTATCAAGCATGCAGGTAAGTTAATATACACATCGAGATAAGTGTCTACAGTGCGCGGTAAATAAGTAGAACCCGTTGCTATGGTTACACGCAACCCACGCTTCGATTGAGAGCCAAAAATGTGTTACTGCGCTTTGAAGGTCGATTACCATTTTGGGTCAAATTATATGCCGCGTATTGTACACAATCTACACTAATATAATAAAGAGATAAAGTTTGTTTTTTTGTTTGTAGGAGGTAATCTCTGGAACTAATCGTTCGATTGGAAAAATTGAAGCTATAATAGAAAGCTGCTTTACTCCTGAGTGACATAGGCTATAAATTATTTATATAACATGGATATTACCCGAGCTATCACAAATTTTGTCTCTCAAATTTTCCGCGGACGAAGTCGCGGGCAGAAGCTAGTATTCTATATATTCTAAAACTTTACACTACGCCACCTAGTTCCAAACTAAGTAGATATTGTGCTATGAGTGCTAGACAACTGATAAATATACTTATTGTGTTGGTAAGCGCATAACTAGTAGAGTAGGGTAGAGTGGTCAGTCAATTAGCTGGCGTGAGCGAAGCCGCGGGCTAAAGTTAGTTTCTAAATAAATAAGTACGTTTTTAGATGATCATTGCACAAAAATTTGTTTTGGGTGGGAATCAAACCCACGACCTCCGGCATAGAATTCAGGACCACTAACCACTAGATCTAGTCAATAATCAAGAATGCTATCTACTGGGAGAAAGAGCAGGGATCGCTTCGCGAATCCGCGAGCCAATCACTGTACAAGGATTGTAGACCCCGCCCCTGCGTCTCACATCGTACATCGTAAGTCGTCAACGGCGCGCACTGTTCCCGCGTGCCTCAAGAAGTTGTCAGCAACTTGGTCCCAGCAGGGTCAAAGCCAAGGCCAAGGGTTGATGCGAAAGCACAACACCGGGGCCCTGGAACTAAGGCAGGAAGGAACGGTGGGTCGTTTAGTCAGTAAGAGTCTGACACTGTTTCCCTCTCTGTCCAAGGCGACACATCAACGCGAGCCTGTCCATAATAAAAAAAAACACACACACTCACGAACATTCTAAACAGTTGTAACATTAATGTGATTAGAATACTTTTTAATTTGCCATTAAAACATTTCCAGAGTCAGCAAAGTAAAAGTACTAAAGAGCAAAATTATAGAGAAGTCAAGACTTAAGCCTGCACAGTGGAGCAAACTGGACGCAGACTGGAGCAAATTTACTGATCTGCACTTTGCTACTGCTAAGAAGAAAAAGGGACGACCAGCCAAGGCAGCTGTGGAGGATGGTAAATTACTTAACAAATACAAAGTCGATACGACAGATGGGCTTTCCTCAAAAAGGATCATTGTACACACCAATATAAATAACTTTTACTATGAGAGCAACACAAAAATCAATAAAAATAAAGTTTAAAATCTAACACCCGACTTATTTTAATTTATTATTCTTATGGCATACGACCACGGCTTTCTTGTTTTCTTGTTTCGTACTTTTTAGAGCGTGTTTTAAGTAGTCGGGTGTTAGTTTTTAAACTTTATTTTTATTTAACATATTTTGGAGTTCTAAATAGGTTAATCTTGGGTTCATTGATTTCTCAGCCCATGAATATAGGTAAAGTCACAAGCAAATGCTAGTAATATATATATATTCAAAATGTACAAGTAAAGCGCTTTCAAATGATACCAAACACGGCATATTTATCTTAACTTTATTTTTTTACTTCGTATGTTTTGTCCGCTAGAGGGCGCCACATTAGATTTTGTGAAATCCCATATAGCCTATAACCAGCGGACAATTAAGACGCTTCTAATGATATGTCATTTGTCGAATTCTGATAAGTAGTTTAGAAGTTACGAGGAAACAGATGAACATCCATACCCACATACATACATACATACAGGTCAAAATCATAACCCTCCTTTTGCTTCGCCGTAGTCGGGTAAAAAAAAAAACCCGCTGCTCCATTGATTTATATTCACATAACTCGACAAAATGTATGGAGCAGCGGGTTTTATTTTCGTGATTTTTGGGTTGGTCTCATAGTAAAAGTTGTTCATATTGGTGTGTACAATGATCCTTTTTAAGGAAAGCCCATTCGTATCAACTTTGTATACTTAGACTACGTTACACTTACTGCCCTTACTGTCCCACTGCTGGGCAAAGGCCTTCCCCAAATCCTTCCAAATCATCTTTTTCCGCGCCATCTCGAACCAGTCCTCTCGGTACACGTCTAGGTCATCCCGCCACCTCTTCTTAGGCCGGCCTCGACGACGCTTACCCAATATATACTACGCGGCAAATAAATTGAACCGTTTATTATAGATAGTATGCTCACCCGAGGGGCCTTCTATTGGTACCTCACAAGTGGAACCAAAGGTCAAATGGACTAACAAAAGTTTTACGTATTTTCTGACGCACGGGATATCAGTAATAGCCTAGCTGATGAATTTAGAAAAGTACATGTTAATTGAAAAAATTACGTAGGTACACTACGGCCGTCGGATCTTGGCGAGAAGAATAAAGGTTTAAAAAAAAAATGCTAATACCTGTTTTTGACAGTAACAACGACAACACACCACCCCTTTGGCGCGGTCGACCTCGTAAATAAATATCTTATGAAAACTTAGGCAAATAAGACTAATCTAAATATAAATCATTTGTAAAAATGTATCCAGCCCTTTAGGCTACAGGGTGTTGCAAAAAACCACACACACAAACTACAAAAACATAACTTTTTTTGGAGTAGTAAAGTTATTATAGTTTTTTTTTTTTTATTAGCCCTTACTGTCCCACTGCTGGGCAAAGGCCTCCCACAAGTCCTTCCAAAATTTATAGATAATAGAGAAAAATAATATAGAGATATAATAGAAAGACAATATATGTGCGAACACCGGCGTTCTTTTGGGGCTCAACAGTTTAAAGTAAAAATACTTTATCGCTAATGCTTATAACTTTTAATATATCTTACTAGCTTTTATCAGCGGCTTCGCCCGCGTACATAAAAAATAGCCTATGTCACTCAGGAGTAAAGCAGCTCTCTATTGCTATTAATTTTGAATTGCTTTTTCCAATCGGACTAGTAGTTCCAGAAATTACCTCCTAGAAATAAAGAAACAAACTTTACCTCTTTATTATATTAGTGTAGATTACAATCCATTTAATGTGAAAATAAAAATAATTATTATTTAAAAAAATATATTATTATTTTTCTTATGCCTATCTAGATAACAACTCTTAATTTCGCAGGAGGGCCTTGTAGGCAGCGTGGCCGAGTGGTCTAAGGCGCTGGTTTTAGGCACCAGTCCGAAAGGGCGTGGGTTCGAATCCCACCGCTGTCAAAACATTTTAGTACCATAATTGTTTAATTATTCAGAAATATTTATCTATGAGTGGTCCCATGGCCTAATTTGGAGAAAAAAGTCGAACAATAATTTGGATTTGATTTTTTTAAGTATTTTATTGTAAGTAAAGCAAAGTACTATTCAGCGACTGTCTGTTACCAGCTAACTACCTACATCTAAAATCAGCAATGGATTTTTGGATACGGTTTTATGGTCATTAACCGGAGTAGGTACAGTACGGGCTTCGGATCTTGGCGAGTCTGAAGTTAGGCTCTGCGAATTTTAGGGCTTGAAAACTTGTACAAAAACAAGTTTTTAAGACTCCGTGCATAAAATTCATTCCCTAGAGTTTAGGCAAATTCGCTGTGATGCTATGTTTGTGTGCATCGTGCGTGCGCCTACACGCACACGCGCACAATAGTCGAGCTTAGTGAACGCTCAAATAATGTTGATCCTTTAGAAGATATAATATTTTATTTTCTTATTTTAAGATGTACCACTTTTGTACAAGTAGATTAAGTAACAAAATCATATAATAAGTACGGTTTGTAAATAAAAATCTGGAACTTGTGTATATTTTATATTTATCACAATTGTCGAAATAGTTCAGTTTAGTGTTAGATGGATGTTGATACATTTAGACATTAAAAAAAATGTTAAATACAAAACTATAAATGACAATTACGATAGCTAATTTATGTAAAATGGTTGTAAAAAAAAACATTTTCAAAATTCTGTTTAATTTTGAAAATGTTTTTCGTCAAAAATAAATTATGTTTACGAGATTTCTCTTTTAAGGTGGCATTTTTCCACTCGCCTAACCATTGAGCGTGGTTGGAAAACGTGTTGCTTTGTCCATATCCAACGCAATGTTTGATGGAGAGGCAACACGAAAAAAGAGAGATAACGCCCGAATACGAATACACAAGCTTAGAAAGTTTAATTTACTATTACCTGCTTCGATGGAAAAATCCTAAACGTCAATCACCGATCACTAAAAAACGCTTTACTCGGCCCTCAAATGTATAATAAGGTTTCAAAAAGAGCAGAATTTGTCTTCTGCCGCAGGGCAGATAAAAAGAAGAGATATTTTAAATAGTCCTATGCATACATTTGACCAGTGGCGCACCCCTATGGATGACTCAAGACCGATTTTTTTTAAAGAATTTTTTTTTTGTACTCAAATTATTACGCGTCTACGGTAGCCGGAAATCGGAATCGGAATCTCGGCGGCGTCAGGGGCGTGAGCGCCCTTGCCTTATGCGATCAGCCTCCTGCTTTGTAGAAGGATGCGACCGCCTGCCACTCCTACTCGCTCCGGACCAAGGTCTATATAAACCCCGTGCGAGATATCGCCGCCGTCGAATGACTCCACATGGAGATGGCGATGCTCTGTCCAAGCATGGTATACCTGTACCATGTGCTCCACCGTGTCCTCCGGGCGCTTCACACAATGGCAACACCCTGGCGTCACTTACGCACGAATCCAGTGCAGGTATCTACCTCCCAAACTTACTATGTTCGGTTACCTGCGTCATACGGAAGGTGAGGACACCGTGAGGTCTTTCCAGCCGGGCCTCAATGAGGGGACTAACCGCCATACCTGCATCGGATTCGTGCGGAAGAGAAGCCCCAGGTGTCACAGTAGAGGTGTGCCCCGCTTGGGAGGAGCATCGCCGTGTTCTCATGGGGGTGATCGGTGTCAACGATCTCTCGCACCGGGTCTTGGTGGAGGCCATGGGCGCAACCCTCTGCGAAGCAGCAATGCAAGTCAAGGAGGAGGTGGACTGCATAAGGCAACGGCGCAAACGCCGCCGGGCTTGCGGACGGCGAGCAATGGGTAGAACACCGTCCGGTCATCTTGTAAGTTGTAACAGTGCGGACCAAGCCCAAGTCGTCGACGGGGCGCTCTGTTCCCGCGCGCTTCAAGCAGTTGTCAGCAAAACGGTAGGGACTCTGCAAAAGGGTCGAAGCCTGCTGGGGCCCAGGGTCTCTTTCTGAAAGGAAGGCTTGGCTCCAATGCGAAGGGCAAAATGTTTAGTCAGTAAGAGTCTGACACTGTTTCCGGCTTCGCCCAAGGGTGGGATTGGTCATTGCATGATTTTAGCCCACCATAAAAAAAAACCACTGTAATTATGACGTGCCCAGAACTGGGATGCGACAGTCGCTGTCGCCATACCACCTGGATATCCAGCCGAAGCTCTGTCCGCCATGCTGCAACTTGTCGCGGCAGCAGGGATTCGCCCTGACGTTGCATCTCCACGCGCAAATCGTGCATGCGTGCTAGGGCTGTTGCCTCTAGTTTCCATGGTGGCAGACCAGCAAGGAGGCTCGCCGCTTAGCGGGAAACCGTGCGGTATCCCCACTCCATCCGTATTGCAATGGCCCTCTGGCATGCTTTTGGATGGGCCCTCGATTGCTTTTGCAGCGTAGGAACCCGGTGGCGGCGCGTTCCGAGGGCCGTTGAAACACATATCCTTGGGCTTGTGTAGGGCCACTCGCTTCTAGTGCTAATTGAAAGTAAAATCTTACATTTTCTGGAAATGAAGCTACAAGCAGTGCATTAATCTTGCGTTCTTCAAAAACTTTTCTTGCACGTATCAGCCCTACCTATATATTTTTTTTCCTTTTAGCAAGGCATTCATAATGCATCCCTTTCTTTCGACCCATTATCTACAAAAAAAGGATCTAGAATACTAGATTTTGCATTTGCCCTAAATAAGTACGTAACCACGTGATGAATGATATTTATTTTGCAAACAGATGACACTGGTGTTTCTTAGCTGACTACCCTGAGAAGAAAAACCGAAACAAACATAGGGGTCAAAAATATAAAAATTCTGTACATAACGAATACGTAAATAGGTCATAAACATTGTAGAAGTCATAAGTGAAAGAATTGTAATTAAATAGTAATAGTAGAGTAGTTCTGGAAATTATCTTTTCATACAAACAAACAACCGTTATCTGTAATTATCATAGAAGTCAAAAGAAATTTTAACAATCTTAATAAACAAACCTAAAATAAACAATAATACTTAATGGATCAAAATGTGGTAGTCAGCGTACAATAATGGGAATTTATTTACGTAAAACTCGGGAGCGGCTGCGGAACAAAGCGACGCGTCCACGCGCTGGGAAGGCCCGATTGTGACTGACGAGATCGAATTTGCGCGGTCGATAATATAGTCAATTTTGTTTTGTAATTTACGAAATGAAGTTATTATTTATTTGTAAATTAAATTTTTGATTCTTGTAAAGAGATTTCTTAAGATTATTTTGCATATTTTAAATTTTCTTAAAAGTGTTTCCAAGGTATAGAAAAAAATACTTATTTGTACACATATTTTCCAAGAATTACGTTTCTTCAACATTTTTTTTTAGCTATATTTCCAATCAAAGTCAATAATGTAATCAGTATATGTTGTAGTAGACCATGTAATGATGTTACTGGTATTTTTTAAATGTCGTAAAATCCCGTGTAATTTTGTGTAAACCTTAGCCAACCATCACTCGTTCGTTATTTTTGCGAAAAAAGGGTTTGGAATATGGCTAATTGCCATTAATCCACTCATTATTTTACAAAAATTCTCAGTATATTTAGGAGAATAAGAACTTGACTTTTATAATCTATAAAAAGAAGGATTAAAAGTCTTCTCTTTTGTCTCTCAAACCTTGATCAAAAATGTTCAAAATGAGTTGATTTCATACACGGGCCCTTAATGAAAAAAAATTTTTTTTCATAACAAGCTTTTATAGCAGCGGTCTATAATTATATAATTAAAACTCGTCAAGACGATTCACACGAGCCCAAACTCGACGTGGTTGTGCCGTTTAATTACAGAGTTCCTATGGCTACCTCGCGATTCCATCATCAGATCAGCTCCATGTCATCATAATATTGCATTGTCATGCGATTTACACCGGCATGCAAAATTTCAGCTCAATCGGAAACCGGGAAGTGGATCAAATTTAAGTTGCAAGATTTGATTACAGAACGACAGACAACGGGACAGGTGAAAGTAATTAAAAGCTTGTAATAAATGCCTATAATAGTTTTTAACACAATAACAACTGCAAATTGCATTTTTTTGGTTAAACCATTTTTTTTTTGCTAGTTTTCAAGTGCTACAATTCGCAGAGCCTATTTCAGACTCGCCAAGATCCGACGATTGTACTGTACTTTGACGCGTAATTATTTTGTGTCTTGTATTTTGTATTATCTGTACAAGTTAGTTTTAGTATAAAAGTAATTATAGTTTAGTTTATATTTAAGTTTTCTGCGAATTTTATGAGTATTATCAATAAAATTCTATTATATTTTACGGCTTTGTATTAATAAATATATAAATCATTATTTTTTTCAGTTGTAAACGAAGATGCCATGGATATCGACGTGCCTAAACAAGAAGAGCCTCAACAGGAACAAATCGAAGCTTACGAAGACTGGAAGAAACGTATGCTAGAAGCGGCTTACAAAGAACTCAAGGACTTGGAAAAAATTGAAGCTAGGAAGAGCTTGACGCCTAGGAAATCTCCTAGAAAGGCCCCACAGAAATATTCTCCATACAAAAGTCCTACTAAGACGAATGGTGTGAGACTATTATTTCCTATAGATTTATGATTTTTAGTTTTTTTTTTTAAGTAATTTAGACAGTAGTGATTTTAGTTTTATGTAATGGAATGACATTTTTAGTTTTTATTTTCTATTATTATTAAAAGGCTTTTAGAATTTTATGTTGCGTTTTTTTGTTAATATTTAAAACTGTTTTTTATTATTAAGACCGAACGTTAACCCATGGTGGATTTTAGCAAATACCATTACCGTAGGACCTTTTGACGACCTAAATTGGACTGTTAAAGGGATGGAGTTAATATTGCCTTTTGCTGTGCCCAACAGGGTCCACAATTGTGTCAAATATTTTTTATCTACCATCTATGCATGTACATTGTGGAATGCAATAAACATTTGAGTATTGAGCTGCATATGACGTTATAGCGCCATTCTCGCTCGACCGAATCACATTATAACATGATATGGTACCTTGACTTAAAATAAAAAACTTGAGAACAGCGCCATCTACCGAGATCATGGCTACAGTCGGACCCTTAGCTTTCGCAAGAAATAAGATTTTCACCCTAATAGAGTATTTTTCGTCCGTTGAAATATTCAATAACAAACGAGATACCGTAAAACGGTATGAATAGAAACAAATCGGAGGTGAATACAAACAAAATTTTGTTTTTTTTTCACGTTATTAAAAAAAAATTGCAACATTTAAATATTTTTATAAATTCAATATTGAAAACAAAAATGCTTTATTAAAACTAAAAATATGAAATCAAAGTAATAGTAATAATAAAAATTTTGTTTCTATTCCTCTTTTATCCTGTACTTATTAAAATCTACGCGACTCAAAAAACTCAAACAATCTATTAGGCCATGAACAAATCTTACTACAACATTTAATTTTGTGGACCTAACAAAAGTATAAACAATGGATTTTGACCCAGAACGAGAAACTGCATTATTGATTAATTCATCAGATCAAGTCATGGAGTTTAACGACCCTAGCAGGCCCTCACTGGCCTACCCAACGTCTTTAGGATTCCTCTTCGTCTTCACAACTCTCCTTTTAGGAGTGATCGTAAGGGCCATTATGCTTTGGATCGGAATGTGCATTCCCTACCGAGTTATAATGTTTACACTGGGAGGCTTCGCGGGATTTTGCGCCAACAGGTTCCCAAGTATAAAGCCAATTGTCCACATTTGTTTTATGGACGTAGATGTGTTACTGATGATTTTCTTACCGATACTGATTTTCCGGACGTCGTACAACGTAGATGCTCATTCCTTTTGGCGAAGCTTTCCGCAGATTTTGTTGGTTGGAGTCCCAGGAGCATTGCTGACCGCTCTAATGGCTGCTGTCATGGCTTTTTACTTGATAGAACGGACATGGAATTTCTCGACAGCGTTACTCTTTGGGATTGTGTGCTCCCCTATATACCCTTTGGAAGTTGTGAAGCAGTTGAAATCGATGTCTAAAGGAAAGTATATAAGTGTTCTATTACTCGGTGAGGGATTGTTAGGAGATGTAACGGTAATGATAGAGTTTACAGCGGTTTTTGGATACACAGCCGGTGCTCTAACAGAAGCAGCAGAAATAACTTTATTCCTGTTCCGTTATGCGGGAGGGGGCCTTCTCTTAGGCATAGTGATGGGAAAAATTACTGATACATTACTATCGATAACTTATTATGATGTACTTTGTGCGGTAACAGTGACTTTGGCTGGGGCGTTTTTAACGTATTACATTGGTGAAAAGTTTTTATATGTTTCTGGGTTACTGGGGACAGTGATAACTGGTGTGTTAGTCAGTAATAAGAAGTCGACGATTGCTGGGGATGTGGAACACGTGGTGAACAATTTTTGGATGATACTCGGCCATGCGGCTAATACATTGGTGTTTACCATGATAGGTGTGGTGATATTTGAAAAAGTGAGTGATGTGATCAGTGTGAGGCAAGTGTCTTTGATCTTCGTGACTTATACCACCGTTTATTGTTCGAGGTGAGTGGTTTTTGGCTTCAAATGTAGGTACGATACGCGGCATAGAGATTGGACCGAAATGGCTATCGAAATTCTTTGCTTTTGGATCTCAATCGAAGCGGAGGGCTCCGCGTAACCATAGTAACGGGTTCAACTTATTTGCCACATAATATAGTTGATTGTGTCAAGAAATATTGGGAAAAGCAATCTTTATGTATTTTTTGTACAGTATAGCCGTTCTAACTTGGCAAGCGTGAAGCGTGACTCTGCGAACTTTAGCGTTTGTGCACTCGTACAAAAATAAAGGTTTTAAACAAGTTTTTTAAAAATAGAACAGCTAATAGCATTTATTTTTTTAAACCGCCAAGTTAGAACGGCCGAACGGCCAAAACAACTATCAGATGTGTCTGTAGAACCGTCGGCTCGTAATGCAGCAACCAATCGAAATCGCTTCTCAACCACTGCGTGTATGGCGTAGTGGTTGAGAACTTGCTTTTGCATATAAATCGAACTACTCAATCCATCTCTATCCCATTGTCCATAACACGTAGACTGATGGTGTACGCAGCCATGACGCCGCTGCTGCGTCACATCGGCTACGGCATGACGTGGCAGCACTGCATGGCGTGCGTGTGGGGCGGCCTGCGGGGGCCGCTGTCGCTCTGTCTGGCGCTCATCATGCTGCAGACACCCGCTGTGTCGGATGCTGGAGAGGTAACTATGTACCATGACGCCGCTGCTGCGTCACATCGGCTACGGCATGACGTGGCAGCACTGCATGGCGTGCGTGTGGGGCGGCCTGCGGGGGCCGCTGTCGCTCTGTCTGGCGCTCATCATGCTGCAGACACCCGCTGTGTCGGATGCTGGAGAGGTAACTATGTACCATGACGCCGCTGCTGCGTCACATCGGCTACGGCATGACGTGGCAGCACTGCATGGCGTGCGTGTGGGGCGGCCTGCGGGGGCCGCTGTCGCTCTGTCTGGCGCTCATCATGCTGCAGACACCCGCTGTGTCGGATGCTGGAGAGGTAACTATGTACCATGACGCCCCTGCTGCGTCACATCGGCTACGGCATGACGTGGCAGCACTGCATGGCGTGCGTGTGGGGCGGCCTGTGGGGCCGCTGTCGCTCTGTCTGGCGCTCATCATGCTGCAGACACCCGCTGTGTCGGATGCTGGAGAGGTAACTATGTACCATGACGCCGCTGCTGCGTCACATCGGCTACGGCATGACGTGGCTGCACTGCATGGCATATTTAGTTCTTTTTAGTCTACGCACTAAATCCGTGTAGTCTAACAGCTGGATTGCCTCAATATTCAAATGTCGGTAAGTAAGTGTTCGTGGGCTTCAGCAAATTTTTGAATGATGGTGGTGACAAGTTCCATTTTGCCATGGCGTGGCAAAAAATCAGACGTGCAAGCGAAAAGTAGCGCTCGCGCTGTAGCCTGAGCTAAACATTTTTTATAGCTCCATCCTTTTCACAGTTCAGTATAGGTAATCAACTATAATGTTAGACAAGGCCATAAGCTCCTTCTAAATACCAACGATACACTTCAAACTTCCTCCCTTCCAGATCTTCATAATACAAACTGCAGGCTTAGTAATACTCTCCCTCCTCATCAACGCGACCAGCATGACGAGAGTCCTGAAGATCCTGGGCCTGGCAGAGATCTCGCTCGCCAAGAAGGCGAACATGACAAACTGCGTCAAGCGGATCATGATGACGCGAGACCGCTGCATCTCTATGCTGAAGATGGATAAGTTCCTCGCTGATGCCAACTGGGATCTGGTGCAGGCAGGTTAGTACAACTTTGAAGCCAGTCTGCGCGGGAAGAGAACCGTCATATGATTGTTGACAGAAGAACACTAGTTTGGGGGTAGGGCAACAAAGAGAAAGTCCCACATTCTCTCAACTATCGGGTAGTTACCCGGGCCAGACCTATCATCCGTCTGGTCGGGGAAGCCTCCTTTTCCACGGAGATATACGGGACTCTACTATTGCTTTTAAAATATTATCTAATCCTAACGACCTCGAGATTTTGTTTTAGGTTCTAGATTAGACTAATATCTTATTCTTCTTTTCTAAAGGCACTACGATAAAGCATCCATATCAGCTGCAGATGTCAGGTCGCGACGAGGACAGCGATGACGACACGTACATGGGGTACCACTACACCACCTGTCCTGACTGCGAGAGGGAGATACCCAACGAGCCTACCAAGAAAGAGTTCGCAGAGATGACCAAGTAAGATCATTTCTGAGGCCTTCATCATCATCAGCCTTTTTGATGTTACCACTGCTAGGACACAGGCCTTCTCTCTAGGTGAAGTAATGGGCCAAAACCATCACGCAGGCCCAGTGCGGATTGATGGATGTCACATGTCTTCGAAGTTTTGGTCCTAGGACATACTAGTTTACTCACGATGTTTAGGGCCTTACCATACTACGTACTTACGCTAACGCGATAACGTGCTGAGTGAAGCATAGGGGAGACCGTTATACAGTCTTCTCAGGGATGTGCCGTAACAGGTGTTGCACAGAGGGGGTTCCGGAATGGTCTTTTGAGAAGGTAACGGAGCCTCTTATAGGTGCTGGTGGTGATCACTGGGGTGGTTTTAGTGGGGTAAAAATCACACATTCCCCAGATTCATCCCCAAGGTCCAGGCGCCTTTTGAAGGTTTCCCCTCGACAACAAAAAAAAGGGCCTTACTGTGACGTGTTAATATCAGGCAAGCGACTAATAAAGAGGGATGGCGCTATACACCCTATACAGCTCCATCTGTTTAACAATTCAGTTTAGGTCGTCAAGTGAATCGCGTTAAGCACCGTGGTAGGACCTCAGAGCCATAAAGTGTTTGCGATTTTGACTATCAACCTCAGCCCCCCCTAGCCAAGTTACAATCGTTTCGTTTAGAGTTTATGCTTGTGGTTTGCCACGCCTCCAGTTCCTTTGTTGAAATGATGGCCGAACAAGGGAATTGGGTGCGTGGTCAACTACAAGCGCAAACTCTAAACGAAACTATTGTAACTTGGCTAGGGGGGCTGAATACTAATTCCGACATTCGTCTTAAACCAGGGAAGCTAACCAACGCGTGTTAAAAGCACTGAAGATATCTTACTGGAGGCAATACGAACACGGGAAGATCAGTAAGGATGGTGTTAGAATGCTGGTGCAGGCAGTGGAGGTGGCTGCTGACTCCGACGACGGCAGGGTCAATCTGGACCAGCTGGGGGCTTTATGGAAGCCTAAGGTGAGTTGCCATACAAGTGGGGACTATGTTGAAGCCTTAGTATGGATCCATACAGAAAGGGACATGAAGCCTTACTTTTTAGACCCTGGTATGAAGGCTAAAAAGGAATGGGGTGGGTCGTTTAATCAGCAAGAGTCTGACCCTATTTCCCGCTCCGCCCAAGGACGGGATTCGTCATAAGATGATTTTTCCCACCATAAAAAAGCCTTATTTTGTAGAAGATTATGGTGGGCTGTCATTCAGCTGAAGGTCTCATACAGCTAGGAACGTAGTCGATGCCTAAGGCGAGCTCTTATGCAGTTAGTTGGACTTTGTAAAAGTTTAAGGTGGCTTCCATACAGCTGAGAACTTTATAGTAGCCTAAGGTCAACTCTTATGTAGCTAGGGACTTAATGGAAGCCTAAGGTGAGCTGCTATAAAAGTAGGGACTATGTTGAAGCCTTAATTGAGGTCTCATACATCTGTACACATTGTTGTTTGCAATTACATGAAGTTTTTAGATTAGAAATCTTACTAGAATACTACATGTTATTTCAGAACAAGATTGCTATTTGCAAAAGGAAAGGCTCTGTATCTGTTAAAAAGAAAGCTAAATAAATTGCTGTCACCAGCTGCAGCATTTAAAACCCTTAATCTTACAATATTCTACAACAAGCTATCTCTTCCAAAGACACACGCAGTATGGCTACGACGCAAACTAGTGAACATGATGACTCCCGAAGCGGCAAACGCACAAGTGCCTCGACAAAAATGGCGGCAACACTGCTACAGGCTGATCAGTAACATGTGGTTCGACGGGTTCATCTACTTCATGATCCTGTGCAACACGCCTGTTATTCTGTGCGAGGTGGCGCTGCAGATGCCCGTGACCAACAGCATCATGCTTACCATCAGGGTGCTTAATTTGTGAGTATACCTACCATAAAAAATTAAAGTCAAAATCATTTATTCCAAATAAACCATTTACAGGCACCATTTTTTTTTTGGCAGGGATGGGAAATCCTTCATGGACGTCCCAGGCTGCCTCTCAAACGAGCCAGTCTGGGCAGTGTCAGACTCCTACTGACTAAAACCGCACTCCCGCCTTACATTTAATCCACAGACATTACATGCACTATTACAACGTCAAGTCTGTCAGTCCTAAAAAAAAGATGCTAATTAATTAATTAAAACTATAAAGTGGGGTTACTTTGGCCCTGAGGCATAACTTTGGACAAGCCAAATAACCAATAGGAACATGATAAACTCTGATTACTGTGTTTCTATTGGTTGGTAAGCTGTGCCAAAGTTATATCCCAAGGTCAAAGGTACCCCAATTTACTCGGCACTATTTTATCTTAGGACTAGCTGTGCCCGCGACTTCGTCCGCGTGGAATATTTATTTTGGGCATCATATTTATTTTTGCAAATAACCTCCACAGCTTTATAAATTATAGCTGTTACCCACGACTTTGCCCATGTCAATTTCTGTTATTATTTTAGACAATTTAGTTTTTAAAAGAACATAATTATCTAAAAGTACTTCATAGATCTACACCCCAACTTAAGCATGCCATAATTTCGGCGGTAAGTCCCCTCTTTGAGGCGTGATATCTATCACGGCATCCTCACCTTCCGCATGACGTAGGTTCTCACCGGACATGGGAAGAAGGAAGAGACGCCCGGGTGTCGCCACTGTATGGCCAGCCCGGAGGATACGGTGGAGCACACGGTGGAGGTGTGCCCCGCTTGAGAAGAGCATCGCCGTGTCCTCGTGGGGGTGATCAGCGGCGGCGACCTCTCGCGTCGGGCCTTGGTTCAGGCCACAGTTCGCAGCGAAGAAGAATGGCAAGCGGTCGCCTCCTTCTGCAAAGCAGTAATGCTCGTAAAGGAGGAGGCCGACCGTATAAGGCAAAGACAACAGCGCCCTCGCCGTCACCGCCGCGATCCCGCCGATATCCGGTCTCCGTAGACGCTGGCTTGTGGACGGTGAGCAATGGGTCGTCGACGGCGTGCACTGCTCCCGCGCGCCTCAAGGTGTTGTCAGCAAACTGTGGGGCCCTTCAGGGGCGAAGCCTCCTGCAACTGAGGGTTGGTGCGAAAGCGTTATACCGGGGCTCTGGGAATAAGGCAAGGGAGGAACGGGGTAGGTTGTTTAGCCATTAAGAGTCTGACACTGTTTCCCGCTCCGCCCAAGAGCGGGATTCGTCATTGGATGATTTTTACCTACCATAAAAAAAACCCATCCGCGCCGCCCGCAAGCAACTCCTCTCCTCGCCCGCCGGCCAGGCGCAGCGTCAAGTTTATAACATCATGCATCGCGTGTGAATTTTATATCGGAGTTATTTTAAAATTGTAATATTTTCTAAGATGTTCATTGAAATTAAATGATGTCAAAGACAATTTTGTTTACAATTACATACTCTTAATCAACAACACATTTATTTGTATAAAGATTATATTATTATGTTGATACAACTCTAACAAATAATCGGTAAAAATTGGCTAAATTTGATTCGCATAAAAACGGTTCTAGTAAGTTAATCTTAAAAGATAGACATATACTGTCGCGGACATTTTTTTAGATCATTTTAAGAGGAATAATTCTTTCCTACATATTTTTTTGGTATCTTAAACCGTTTTGGCAGCGCACGCAACGGAAGCCCTCAAAGATGAATAATTTTCCCCGTTTTTTCCACATTTTCCGTTGTTTCTTCGCTTCTATTAGTCGCAGCGTGATGTTATATAGCCTAAAGCCTTCCTCAATAAATGATCTATTCAACAAAAAAAGAATTTTTCAATTCGAACCAGTAGTTCCTGAGATTAGCGCGTTCAAACAAACAAACAAACAAACTCTTCAGCTTTATAATATTAGTATAGATTAAACACAGGGTTCAAGTGACGTCATCAGGGTAGATACTCCACATTCGTATTTTTGAACCGGAACATAGAGTTCAACTGATTTATTATGCCCAAGAGGATGTCGGAGTCCGCACACCTATTATCTTTTAACTATGTCTGTAATTACGGTAGTGGAAAGGTTAATATCAAGCAAGTGTCATGTCATTTGCAGGTTGTCAGACAATTTTTAGCTTCGATGTTTATACCGCGTACATCGAAGGACTGGAACAATTTGCCTGCTGCGGACTTCCCATCCGTTTATAATTTGGATGTCTTCAACGCTAGAGTGCTTTTATTAAACTAGTGCCCCTCACCATCAACGATTGCATCACTGCTTACCATCAGTTGGGATCGCAGTCAAGCATAAGTTTGTAACAAATAAAAAAAACCCTTACTTCGTGACAGTAAATAAATATTATATTACGTTTTTATTTCAGTTTCTTCTACATAGTGTACGTGATGGAGATGGTTATAAAGATGTGTGCGCTCGGCTTCTGCGGCTACTTCAAGTCGCACTGGAACAAACTGGACTTCTTCATCATTGTCATGGCTACTAGTGGTGAGGAATTAACAATACTTTCTTATTACAAACTTTTAGGAAAATTGCATAAAAAATAAACACTTTTTCTGGATTTTTCCAGGAAAAAAAAAGATATACAAACTGAAATTTTCGGCCGGATTTTCGTACAATACAATTAGCATTTTTTCAAGTTCATCTATTTTCTGCAGACGTATGTAGGTACAATCCGCTTTCGAATGTTTTTTTTTCAAAGGATTGGGTTTGTGACTGACAAGATTGAGTTGGCGCGGTCGATAATATAGTTAATTTGTCTTGTAATTTACAAAATGAAGTTATTATTTAGTTGTAAATAGCAAATTAATTTTTAGATTATTGTGCACTTTTTTAATTTTCTTAAAAGTGTTTCCAAGGAATAGAAAAAAATAATTATTTATCCAGATATTTTCCAAGAATATATATATAATTATATGTTACCAAACCCAAAATAATGTCTACTGCTGCACTTTCAGACTTAGTACTAGACGTGATAGATGCCTTCACTTCCTGGAACAAGTGGAGCAGCGTCAATTCCAGCTTCATCACGGCTACCAAGCTGCTTAGGATGCTTCGCTTCCTGCGATTATGCAAGTTGGCCAGGTAAACAATGAGTGCCATGTGTGTGAGTGTGTGTGTGTGTGAGAGATGTCTGTGTGTGTAGGTTTATTACGCACGCACTCCCTACCTTTTTGTCTTGAACCTTTACAATATTGTCCAGGATTACGCTTGATATCCCAGTGGCCTAGTTAGTCCCAAAACAGCATTATAAATAAAATTCACCTCACGTCTCCTCAACGCTCAGTCCCGTGGGCTGCAGTAGCTCTTTCCATTGTAAGAAAACTTATGGCGATTGTGTTTTGTTTCAGGGTATCAGTTCCCAAAATAATGGCTTACATCGACCGCATGATCGACATACAATTGGCTTTTGGGTATGATGTTGGAAAGGTAAGAATATATCATATTATTGTAATTTTAGTCCAGTGCAAATAGCATTGAAAATGATAAAAAGTGGAACAAAATAGTAGTAGAATGAAAGCCATTGGAAAAGGCAGATAATATAACAAAAAATTTTAGGAAAAATAAATGACGGTCGATCTGAGGTCGGAGTGGATGGATGTGCGGCTTTAAGGGGAAAAATGGTTTATCTCGATTTCCGGCTAAACTACTGGTTCTATGGAAAAAAGTCTAATGGCAAACTTGTAGGTTATAAAAAGATCAACCACTTTTATATTTACACTTTTTCATATAATCCTAAAATCTATGTGAAAAGTCCAAAAAACTGAGTTTTTGGATTTAATTTTTATCTTTATAAATTACTTTTTTTGTCACAAAATTTGGTGAAAATGTTTGTCCCAGACTTACTATAATTTTTTTGATTTAAAATATTTACATTTGCTCTTTATTTAGACTTAACATCGAAAAAAGTGCGATAAGGCCGACGATTGTATGTTTTTTTAATTATAAGTTTTCCTTCTGAATGTATTTTAGTCTTGGTGCACAAAAGTGTATAATAAATAAATAAAGAGCCTATTTTTCAATCGAAAAATCTCACGTAAAATATGTGACTTTTAAAAAAAGTTTTTTGGCTTCTTATTCATCGACACAGTACAGTAAATTTTCTCAGAAAATACAAAAAACTAAAAAAAAAACTAGAGTCGGAAATTTCTTTTGTTTAATCATTATGTACTGAGGTATTTATTAAAATGTACACATACAAATGTTTTTTTTTTTTAAGTTAGATTATATATTACATTATATATTATAAATTGTAAATCCACAAAACTTAAATATTGCAAAAAAAACATGCAAAAATGTTCTAATGTTCTAAAAATTTATTATAAGATTTAAAAGGGATTTCATGTAGGAAATGATAGGAAAAAAGTCACAAACTGGTTCTTTTTTCTAGGGTTTCGTGACTGGTGCCCAGGAAGTGTGCACCCTCCTACCACAACTGGTTGACAACAAGCAGATATATGACAATTTGACCACCAAACTTGATAGCGACAGGTAATACTTGACATAACATCTTATATTACAAAAATTACAAATAAAAGAACAGGTGATGTATACAGGCCAGCTTAACCCATGGTTGTGTTTGGTTTAGGTTGGTTTGGGTAACATCATGTTTTTTAGGTCTCCAGGGATCGGCAACTGGTGTATACCGTATTTTTCAGTATACCAATTTTTTACCGATGCGCTTATAACCGTGAGGATGGACGTCCTCACGCCGCAGACTCCGTTAAATGTGACGCGACGGGAGTCGAGAGTTGCAGGGCGATTCCCGGCCTGTAATACCGTAGGTGAAGGCTTGCAGCTGACAAGCGGAAAGGTAATCATTCGGTACGGGATCCTGATGTGTAAACATCATCATTATCCTTTCAGCCGAAAGACGTCCACTGCTGGACATAGGCCTCCCCCAATTGTTGCCATCGGATACCTTGTGGAAGGTTTTTTTTATGGTGAACAAAAATCATCCAATATTATGACGAGTCCCGCTCTTGGGCGAAGCGGAAAACAGTGTCAAATTCTTACTGACTAAACACCCCACCCCGTTCCTTCTTTGCCCTTCGCACAAGGGCCAAGCCATCCTTTCAGAAAGAGAGACCCTTTTGCAAAGTCCCTAACCTTGTGGAAAACGTATACGGCATCTCCAAAAGATTTCAGTAAACCAGGGTAGGGGGCCAGTAGGGCGTAACCCCGTGAAGACCATGGGAAATATCTGAAAGGGATACAGTGGTACTGGGGTGCAAAGGACAATTAAAGGACTGTGGTGAGTTTTAGTCAGTAAAAGTCTGACACGCTCTCTCGTTCCAAGGTTCCACCCAAAAATAACCCTAACTGCGTATCCTAGTCTTTGATGTGGTTACCTTTGGTTGTAGATTAGCAGTAACCCGTCAGCTGGGCTTGCTCCAACGTGACAGACCCTGGACCGCTATCACGGTGAAGACCAGGCAGGCCACCACGTCCACCCTCAACATCATGATCTTAGATGCTATGCAGCTGAAAGAAGAAGGTAACATTGCTAACTTATTCTGATCATAATTACAGTATGGCCGTATTATGATCTTCTGTCTCAAGTCCATAACAACCCTACGATAAGATCTAAAATGTATTTCAACAATATCTTCTTTTTTCAGGTTTCCTAGATGAAATGGAATATAAACTACTTCTGAACGCGATTCAAGAGAAAATCCAACTTTGTCGCCATAAGGGCAGCTTAGTGGCTCCATCTTCACCTGAGGTGAATTATTTTCTATTCAAATATTAGTTTTTATTGGATAGAATAGAACTGTTTTTTTATGGTGATAAAAATCATCGAATGACGAACCCCACCCTTAGGCGGAGCGGGAGACAGTGTCAGACTTCTACTCACTAAACGACCCACCGTTCCTTCTTGCCTTAGTTACAGGGCCCCGGTGTTCCGCTTTTGCATCGACCCTTTGCTCCAGAAGGCTTCGACCCTGCTGGGGCCCTACAGTTTTCTGATAAACTCTTAGAGGCACGCGTGGAACGATACGGGCCGTTGATGAATTGGGAAATAATACAATTATTTGGTGTACAATTTTTTTTTTATGAAGAATAAAATTGTTGATGCATAGTTTAAAAAAATCCGTTTTTCACCGACTTCAAACCACCTAGATTATTATTTATTAAAACTATTTAAAAAATATTATTTTGTCTGTGTGTAGACTCAACTGCGCGCTGTTTCCTGGCTGCAAGGGAATGAAAGGATTGCTGACTTCTTCCTGGAACATTCAGAGATCTTGAACTTCAATATCAACGATATTCTCATATCTAGAGGTAAGTTCTTTTAACCTTTTGAGTACAGTTCTGCCGCGCTTATGATAACGGCAGTAAGTCTCATTTTGGTCGATATTGAGTTAAGTATACGTATTACGAACCGGCAGACTACGTGGGTAACAGATGCCTCGCCATGCCGCCTCCGTCGGGACCCGGAAAACGAGGAAGGCCTAAGAGGCGTTGGATCGACGTCGTAAGAGACGATATGCGTGCTAATGGGCTTACGGCAAAGGACGCGAAAGACCGAGCGAAGTGGAGGCGTTTGAGTTGGAAAGCGGACCCCGGGCACCGAGGTGAAAGCCAAGGAAGCAACCGGGATTAACGCTGAGATGATGATGATGATTGAGTTAAATATACAGAAATGTAGATCTCGATCTATACATTCCAAATATATACTTAACTCAATATCGATCAAATTGTGACTTACCACCGTTATCATAATATACCACCTCAAAAGTGGTATTCCTAAAAAAGAAGACAGTTTCTTAAGACAATTTAGGGCCTAAACAAAATTGCGGTGCGGCGCCGTATCGTACAAATCTGCGTGTTCGCACTTCGCATCACAACTTGTGTATTGATTTACATCACATATCTATAAAATATAATAATAATATGTCCACAACTATCACACAACGCCACCTAGTCCCAAGCTAAGCAGAGCTTGTGTTATGGGTACTAGACGACTGATAAACATACTTATATATTTGTAAATACATACATATTATAGATTAATTACACCCAGACACAGAACAAATGATCGTGCTCATCACACAAACATTTGTCCTGGGTGGGAATCGAACCCACAACCTCCCGCATAGCAGTTAGGGTCACTAACTACTAGACTGACAGGCCAGTCAATATGATGCATCGTGCAGCAGAGGTCGTCGGTTTAGTATCTACTAACTAGCTGCACGAAATCATATCGCAGGTTTCTGCGATCCTGCGTCGAATGTTGGTAGAATGGCAGCGTAGTTAAGTGTTGAACAACTTAATTCCAACCAGTATTTTCTGCTCCTTCCACAGGCGACGAGCCCAAAGGCTTGTACATTTTAGTATCAGGTCTTCTAGAAGCGACCTACCTTCCGCCTGATGACGAGATCGACGAGGCTATACCCAACTACGAGTTTATGACCGATCTTAAGTTCGGGGAGCCCAGCCAGGACTACATCGTGTCGGGGAACGCTGTGGGGGTGTTGGGGGTAAGAATGGAACCCTGTTCACCCAAAATTTGGGACCAGAGTAATTTTAGGACCACCACAATACTGAGTCAGTGGCGTAACTAATGCTAAAGGGCCCTTTGGGACTCTCTTTCGTGGTGCCTACTTACAATAAACAGGTAGGTAGGTACTATTGCATTGTAACTAAGTCCCTTCTAAGATCATCTTACAATTTTTTAACCTTTCGAATATCATAGGGACCCTGCAGAAGGGTCGGAGCCAATTAGGGCCAAGGGTTTGTATCTGAAAGGAAGGCTCTGGCCCTGGTATGTATGGCGATGTAGGTACAGGGTAGGTTGTTTAGTCAGTAAGAGTTTGACACTGTTTCCCGCTCCGCCCAAGAGCTGGACTAGTCATTGGATGATTTTTACCTACCATAAAAAAAAACCTTTCGAATATCGTAATTAGAGACATAATAAAAAGACAATAGGTGTGCAAACGCGTTCGTTTAGGGCTCAGTTTAATTATTATTATTATTAAATAGCAACTACCTAATAATAATTGTGATTAAATTATATTTAAAATACACTAACTTTGACATCTGGGTATGAATTCAGTTGGAATAAGATTAATTTATTATTATACACGATTTATTTAATACTTAAAGATATTTTTTTTTGTAAATCAGTAAATCTCTTGCAGGTACTAACAAACCGTCCATACAGCTACACTGTGCGTTGCGACTCAGCTGTGCAAGCGTACTACATCACTCTGCCGGTAATTAAGGAGGCCTTCAACCTCGCACCGCATCCTATTATGGGGTAAGATAACTAATTTACAAAAGTTATTTTTTCATTTTCCTGCGGGAATCGAACTAAATTCCGGAGGAAGGGAAGACAAAGAAGAGTAATGTTTTTAAACAACTTGAATATCTGTTTGTTTTAAAATTAATTTGCGTAAAACTGGCAAAATAGCATAAAACTGTAATAGTTTCTTTCATAGTTTTATCATAATATGTAACCTGTAAAACTTTCTAATTATTTATAATAATAATAATGTATTATTACCACAAGAATTTAGGTACATTGCACTGATTACAAATAAAGTTCTTGATAATTATTTAAACTAGGCTAGGCCTGTATCTTAGGGGACAGTATCCGGCTATACAGGTATGTTTATAAAATAAATTTATTGCTGTAGAAGTGCAAGTGGACTGTGTCAATTCTCAATTCTTTATTGCTTGCCATAATGTATAATAGTTGGTATGGAAATAAATAAAAGTCACAATTATGGACCCTGTCGGGCACAGCATGGATAATTTAGGTAGAAGAGAGGATGAAGGTCAAAAGGGTGAAGTTTAAAGTTGTGGTAAACCTTAGTTTTAGTACGATGTGTGAGTGAGTAATAGGTTTGTGTGTGATAATATGTTTGTAATAACCGTTTACTTGTCCCATTTAGCCTGGAAGCATCGATGTGGCGAGAGATAGGCATCAAGTTAAGCATGATGGTGCTGCCCAACGTGCCCGCCTACCACGGCTGGCCCATCGAGCGGCTCAGCATGAGGCTGGAGCACGCCTTCGTGCCCTGTCTCAAGGCTTTCAAGGTAATTAAATGAATGAACTTCATCGCTCTTCATCATCTCTTCTCCTTCGTTTTCCAGCCCATTCTTCTAGTCGTTGCAGTGGATCTTTCACTGTTCGATCTGTACGCCTGTGGAACTCTCTTCCACATACAATTCGGGATAGCCCTTCGTTGGAGGTTTTCAGGGGAAGAATAAGGGAACAACGTTTTATTTATTGTGTATAGTATTTGTGTAGTTTATTTTAGTTTTAAGTTTAATACAATTTATATTTGGAGTAAAGTACTTCTGTGCATATGGATTGTCCTCGTGTTTTAAAATTTCACTATGTTTTTAAAGGTTTACTGTAAGAAAACCCAACTATAGGATAAGCTTGCCTGTGTACACACAGGCAAGCTTATCCCATAGTTGGGTTTTCTTATTACAAAAATTATTGTTAATGGTTTTGTTCTGTAACTTATGTACAATAAAGAATATAAGAATTAATAAAAAATTACGCGTATACTAAATTAAAGAACAGCTGAGCGGGTTCAATGGCCATAGGTAGTTAGTACACACCCTCCACGGGATTAAAACGACCAAAATTTAACGGTGTAGAACACTCTGGTTAAGAATTACATAATTCATCAATGTAAATGTTTTAGGTGTTCGTAGTAAATGAATTAATGGAAGATATCGTGCTACTGGACGGAGTCTGTCAAGATATGGCGACGAGAGAGGTGTTCCAGCCACCGGCGTATATACCCAGGTAACATAACTCAACATGACTGTTTCTTTTTACAGACAAACCCTCATTTAGAAAAGAAATATTAAACTTCTAATTTTATAGCGAACTTATTATTTCATTAATAATTATATTATCTATGTAACTTATTCTTTACTAAAAATACTGATTGTGCATCAAATATTAAGATATACAAGCATTGCACCCGTGCGAAGTTCTAGTAACGCCTCTAGTGAACAATAATACTTATGAACAAAAAAACCGGTCAAGAGCGTGTCGAGCCACGCTCAGTGCAGGGTTCCGTAGTTTCCCATCCGTTACATATCCGTTATCCATTATCCGTTTGTTTCGGTGTTTCTTCTCAGGGTAGTCAGCTAGGAAACACCGGACTCATCTAGTTTAAACTGACAAAAAAAAATGACGTGTAAAAGTGTTGTGAAAAACCTATTTGCAAAAATAAATATCATTTATCATTACAAATTTCTCACACTGTAACAGAACCCTAACCCATGTATAAATTAGTAACCCAATTTCCCGAGAGATGGCTCTGTACTCGGTCGTCATTTTGAATTGTGTAAATCGATTTTAATATTTTTTTTTTATTTTTATTTGAAAGAAGACACGTCCTTGATAATAAAATATGTAAAAAAGTTAAGAAAAATGCTTATACATTGTTTTGTATGGTTAAATTACAATTTTAGTTTAGATTTTTTCTTTAATGTTTCAAAAACTGTTTCCTATCCTATCAAGTTCTAAATAATTTTCCTAGAAAGATTTTATAAAGTTCTACTTTTTTACTTTTTAAATACCTATCCTATCCACCAATATATCACACGTTTGGTAGAAATTAAAAAAAAAATCACTCCCTACTTTACGTGTACCCAAATAATTTTTTTTTACGACTTTTTATTTTTGCACTTTGTCGGCGTGATTGATATACATAATGATACCAAATTTCAGCGTTCTAGTGCTAACGATCGCTGTGATTATCCGCGAACGGACAGCCAGACAGATAGATTTGGCGTAACTATAAGGGTTCCTTGTGACTACGGAACCCTAAAAAGTATATCGGAGAAGGTGAAAGCACCAGTGCCAGTGCCAGAATACAATAATATTTTATTGTACACCAAAAAATTTATAATTTCACAGAAACTTATATGGGTACAAATGCGGTCTTATCGCTGAGAGCGATATCTATCAGACAACCTTAGAATAGATGGTATAAGAGCTTGAACTAAAAAAACAGATAACCAGAACCAGATCAGCGTAATCAAATTTTCTTAAGTTTTTTGAATTTACAGATCAGTATCAAGTTGTAATAAGATTTGCTTACTTCCAGGACAGCGCACCGCCTAATCTTCCCAAAGTCCTCACAGCTGATGGTGACCGGCAACTGCCCAGAGACGAAGCTGTTGATCGTGCCCTCCAAAGACACTGATGAGCTGGATATAATGGAAGACGAGCTCGACGACATACAGTGTGAATTGGTACAGTCTCCATCATTGTCATCATTACATAGTATAAAACAAAGTCTCCTGTCCCTATGTATGCTTAAATCTTTAAAACTACGCAACGGATTTGATGCGGGATTTTTAATAGATAGAGTGATTCAAGAGGAAGGTTTATAAGTATAATACATGAGTAATATATTATACTTATAAACCTTTTATATATTGCACCCGTGAGAAGCTGGGCTCGCTAGTTATATAGTATAAAAGAAAGTCTCTTGTCCTTATATATAGATAGAGTGATTCAAGAGGAAGGTTTATGTGCATAATACATGCATAAATATATTCAATATCAGTACCCGTGCGAAGCTGGGTCGCTAGTTTACAATATATTGGTCGCAGTCATCTGGCTAAATTAGCCATATCGCGTTTGAAAGGAAAGCTCTGGCCCTGGTATAAACGCAATGTAGGAACGGGGTCGGTTGTTTAGTCAGTATGAGTAGTCTGATACAATCTCCTGCTTCACCCTAGGGCGGGAGTTGTTGTCAAATGAATGTACCCATAATAAAAAAACACCTAAGGGCAGTAAAGGTACGCGCGCAAAGCCACTGGCAGACACTAGTACATTATATTTGATCCCAGGTATCCAACGTATCGTCCCGCTGCCTGTACCACCGCGTAGCGCGTCGCTTCTCAGTGGAGTCGCGCGCGCCGTCCGCACGCCGCGGCCGCGGCAAGCGCCGCCGCGGGGGCAAGCGGGTCAACTACAGGGAGTCCGTGTGGGGCAAGCAGATCTGTGAGTTTATAACCCATCATATAATCTCCTTAGAATTGTATCACAATTCGCGAAGATGTTAATTTATTTATATATTCTTTATATGTACACAGAAAAAAAATCAAATTACAAAAAACCGAACAGGTGGTGTACACAGGCGAGCTTAACCCACAATTGGGTTTTCTTACAGCAAACCTTAAAAGTATAACTGAAGAAATTTAAAAAAAACTTGAGGAAATAACATTGTGCATAACCAAACTTAATATTATGTTCAACTTAATATTGTGTTTCAAGGTCTTTTTTTTAAATTGCTATAAACTAGTGCTTGACTGCAATCTCACCAGATGGTAAGCAGTGATGTAATTGTTGATGGTGAGGCGCACTAGTCTACTAAGAGCCTATTCACTCTAGCCTTGAAGACAACCAAATTATAATCGGACGGAAAGACCGCAGCCGGCAAACCGTTTTAGTTCCTCGATGTACGCGGTATAAACGACGACGCAAAACGCTTATATACCATGTGCTTTATACTCACCTTGTCCATGTAATTAGTTCAAAAGCATGTGGTTTTGACGCAGTGTTGGAACGCGTCCAACATGGTGGACCGATGAACTGGCAAAGGTAGCTGGTGTCCCATGGATGCTAGATGCACAGGACCGTTCATTACGGCGATAATTGGAGAAGGCCTATGTCCAGCAGTGGACGTCTTTCGGCTGTAATTATGTAACAAGCTTTTGTATCTATAACCGTTCTAATATGTCAAAAGTATTTATTCACACTACTTTTATTGGTAACGCTTTTAAAGCTAGAGGTCAGGTTGATACTGTCTATACAGATTTTGCAAAAGCCTTTGATTGTGTTGATCACCCAATTCTTTTTATGACATTGAACTGTGTTGGTATTTGTGTCTCTCTGTTGCGATGGTTCGTGAGTTATTTAGTTAATCGTTTTCAAATAAATGCCCCGGTGGGATATGAATCTGTACCTTTTTTTCCTGGTGCTGGTGTTCCATAGGGCGCAAAGTTAGGCCCTTTGCTATTTTTAGTGTTTTTAAATGATCTTTTCATCTTAATACATTGCAATTGTCTAGCATTTGCTAATGATTTAAAAACGTACTGCAGAATATCAGATGTTAGTGATTATATTAAACTTCAAAAAGATCATGATGTCCTTCAACAATGGTGTGTTGACACCAAATGATGAGTTAAAAATGTCAAACTATTACATTTACGAATAAAGTAAATTACATTAAATTTGATTACAGTATTGATGGTTTTTTATGGTAGGTAAAAATCATCCAATGACGAATCACGCCCTTGGGCGGAGCGGGAAACAGTGTCAGACTCTTACTAACTAAACAACCTAACCCATTTTTACGTTGCTATATATACCTGGTCCAGAGCCTTCCTTTCAGACGCGAACCTGTGGCCCCAGTTGGTTTCGAACCTTTTGCAAGATCCTTACGGTTTGCTGACAATCCTTGAGGCGCGCGGGAACAGTGCGCGCCGTCGACGACTAGGCTTGGTCTGGACGGTTACGACGGTGTAGAGTATCAGCCATCAGTGATCTGGGTGTAATCTTTAATACATTCCTGTCCTAACGTGATCATGTAGATACTAATGCTGTTAAAACAAAATGAAACAGACATCCTCACACTCCAGCTTAGTCGAGTATTTCATGATCGCCTCACCGTTGGGGCATAGTAACGTCCGCTGGAACCTTTCCAAACATTTACTGTGGCCCGGGAACGGAAAGAGCAACTGAAAGACTTCGGTACGTTTCAGTAAAAACCTGACACGCCTCTTCACTTTAAGGCGAAACAAAAAAGTCGTTTGATGATTTCACATTTAAAAAACACTGCAGAATAAACAGTAGCAATTTTTGCGCGACTAAAGAATAGAACCTAGGGCTCCACGCTTAGCAGTCGCGCTTGTGACCACAAGACTGAAGAGGTATTAACTAATAGGTACTTTTATTAAATGCAATGACGCAGGTAAAATATTGGTGCTTAATATAAAATGGCAAAGGGTATTATGGCGCAGTATATTCATATTGGTTAAAACAAGTTATTACTAAGTTTCACCTATCCCGATATTTGTGATTAAATCTTGTAAATTAAATTTGACCCACTTCCCGGTTACCGATTGAGCTGAAACTTTGTATGTGTCAATCAGATGTCAATGCTAAATTATTATGTCGTGGAGTTGATCTGATGACGGGATCATCATCATCAGCCCATTCAATGTTCCCACTGCTGGGAAGCGGAATAGGAACGACGCATAGGATGACGGGATAGGAACTCTGTAATGAAACGACACAACCCCATCAAGTTTGAGCTCGTATGATTTCTCTTGACGAGTTTTAATTATAGCTAATAAATATAGGTATATACCGCGCTATAAGAACTTGCTATGTAAACATATTTTGATTGAAAACTTGTTTTGTATACTCATGTCATTGTCCATTTTAATGCATTCATCAAAAGTCCAGTTAGTTAAAGTTCAAATCATAGGCACACATACGATTTACATAATTATTTGAATGTCATTGATTCAAATTGATACGTTTTATTTATTCAACATTCTTAGTTTATTATTAGCTGTTAAAGGCTTTATATTGAAACAATATTTTATATCAGAATCAAGGGCATGCGTGTAATCAACAACACGCATGCTCTTGATTCCGATACAAAATATTATAGTCACGTATTATTCGTTACGATAGTGAAATATTATTAAAATCTGAAATATATTTAACAGTTGTCCGCTTCACGTGAAATGTACTTATAAGAATATATACCTACATCTTAAAGCAGCTTTCTATTGTTGCTAAAAATTTTCCAATCGGACCAGTAGGTCCAGAGATTACTTCCTATAAACCAAAGAACAAAAAAATAAACTTTACCTCTTTATTATATTAGTGTAGATATCGAAGTTCTGAGCTAACACGTCTCACATACCTATACTATACCACAGAACATGTTATACATTCAATATTTCATATTTTATTATTTGGTTGGATGACTCGTGGCTCTCTCGAGCCCGTCAGCTTCAAACTCTGGTTCCACACTTGCTCCACTAACTCGTCATCATCCGCCTTCCTGCTGTACTCCGCCTCCTTACACTCCATGAAGTACTTCCCTCGCACGCCTTCCACTTCTTCAGCAACACACAGGTGTATCGTCGTCTGTGCTCCCTCTTTTGGTGTCTTGTACAATACGTCGCAGAGAAAATTGATCAGGTTCAGTCCAAAAGCAGATAGCCTTCGAAATATGTTAGTTTTAACAACTCCAGGGTGTAAAGAGTTGACAGTCACTCCTTCAGGTAATCTCTTAGCCAATGCTTTCGCCCACAGAACATCACATAACTTACTATTCGCGTAAATAGTAATCTGTCCAAAAAACCCGCTTTCTCCGAGTTTATGCAAATCGTCAACACGTAATTTTGCATAATTGTGGAGATAGGACGACACTATGATGATCCTGCTAGGTGTGGAGGCGATCACTTTGTCCAGCAGCAGGTTCGTGAGCAGGAAGGCGCCGAAGTAGTTGACTTGCATCACCACATCTATCCCATCTTCAGTAAGCTTCGATTTGAGACCGGCGCAGCCAGCGTTGTTCACTAAAATGTCGAGACGGTCATAGGAACTGTTGAAGTCTTCAGCGAATTTCCGCACACTGCTGAACTTTGCTAGATCTAGAGGTCTAAATTCTACGAACTTGTTGCCTGTAGTGGCGGTTATATCGGCAACAGCTTCTGCGGCTCTCTTGGCGTCCCGGCAGGCGATAACCACGCGCGCTCCTCTGGCCGCGAGGTCGCGCGCGGTCTCCAGCCCGATGCCCTGGTTCCCACCGGTCACGAGCGCGGTCTTTCCATCAAGTCGCACATTAGATGTACACACTCCCTTCACGGGTTCTAATTTTAGTTTTACATATATCGCTAAAGTTAAAATCAAGAGAACTAAGGTTAAAAATAAAATAACCGGTATTAGCAAAAGGTAGTAACCGATAGCGAGGATCATGTTGATGCGACTGAACAGAAAATGAGACAATCAGTTAGTCAGTACTAATTAATTTATGCATTCGTGTAGGATGAATAAATTACTAAGGCCACGGTGTGCGTTAAGGTCACGATACATATTCGACAAGCTAGTAAGTGTTGCGGTTCCTCAAGAGCCAACTTATTTCAAATGGTATATCCTAGACATAGTATAAAGAGGAGGGAAGTAGGTTATCTTCATACAAACGCACCGCGCGCGGGTTGTATGTGTGCGCCATAGTATTTACGCGTCGACGCACGCACACCGTAACAAAATCTCGACCAGTTTCTCAGTGCGCCAGTCGGGGCTAACACTGCACGAGGTTCGCGCGTCACTGCTTTTCGGCACGGTTAATGAAACCAAAATGTTTGATTTTCTGTCATTTCATAATAGTCGAAACCGAAGAAAATATTTTTCTGTAGCTAATTTGTAATTTTGTAATAAACGTGTGATTCAATAGATACGTTTGTATTATTTGTGTTTGTATTAATTAAAAATAAATATGGTCCTTTATGTGTAAAAATACTACATTATGCCTATTATAAAAATACAAAAATCTGACCAGTTTATGTATAAACTACTAAGAAAATAATTTAAACACAAGCTCTTAGTCTATGTTACCGCCTGTGCCATCTAGCAAAATAAAGAGTCACACCACACAAACAATACACGTAAAAAATACCACTTCCCGACCCTTGCCCACTTATAGGCACTGAATTAAAATTTTGCTAAAAGTGACAACCCTAAGACAGTAGGCAATTATATCGCGAATTGGGCCGGAGATAGCCTACTTCCCTGGTCTTTATACTATGTCCTAGATACCCATTCTATATGACGCGACGCCTTTGAACTTACTCTTCAGTAATAGACTAAGAGCCAGCGGCCCGCAGGCCTTCGGTAAAGTATAAAAGCTGTAAGTTTCTCAATGTATGTCCCCAACACAGGTAAGAACGAATCCCGTCTATGTAACTTGGGTCGCGGTGGCTTTCGCAGGTATCAGGTAATAAAGGTATGTAAAATTGTGTGTTAAATTCGTTAAAGTATAAAACTCAGTTTTTACATATTTTACTTATAATAATCCCAAAAGTCACCTTGCCGAAAGCCAGACACTTCGTACGGTTCCAACCCTCTGCCAGACACCCTTAAAGTAGTTGAAGAAATTCAAGATAATTATCCTCGTTGAGGTTATCAGGTAAATACTGCGGTCCAACCACATGATTTGCAATTACTCCTGCCCAAACGTTCACACTGAATCGTCTCTGAAATGACCTCTGTCTTTTTACATTTAGCCAATTAGTGAAGTCAATAAAAGGTTTTTTTTAGCATATTTCACACCATTGGAAAGGGCATTAACTAGAGAACTTTTTGAGAAATTCGAAGATCTCCAACGCTTTTAGTTTTTTTTTTATAGAAATTTAAAGTTGAGTTTTAAAATTATTTTGTCATATCCCATACACTTTGTAGGTTTTTTATAGAAAAACTACACGTTACTAGCAAGTAATTTTGGATTTCATAGAACCTTACAACAGTACACTTAAATATAAAAATAAATTTTGTTGGATAGACTAATAACTTTTTTATTTATGTAAGCTTAAATGCTGAAATTCGGTGTTTTTCAGAAAAAAAGTTAAAAACATGTTTAAAAAAAACCGGTGTGGCAAGGAATGATTTATTGGGGCTGAAGATATAGCAAATGATCTATCCTGTCGGCCAAATCAATTTGGCAAACGATGCACCAAACACCCTGTATATTGATTAGCAAGAAGCAAAGAAAGTCGTACTTTGTGTAGAAAAAGTTTGTCATTCAGTTTTACTTGACATTGTGGCAGTAAATAAAATATTATGGTAGAGTGCCCTTCATGTGCGAGTCCAACTCGCACTTGACGGTTTTTGTGTTGTTTTGATGAATAAATAAATATACAATATACCTGTTTGTACTTGTCACTACGAGTACTTGACTTGATTGACAATATGCTTGCTTTGCATGGCAGTTGAGAGTTTGTCGTGCTCACTTAAAGGTCTCGACTGCATGATGGAGGGTCCCTTGGAGCGCACAGTTCCCTTTAAAATGGAGGAGTTGAGTGTGATGGTAGGTATACGTAAATACAGTCCATCTTTCGAGTACTGTAATTAGAGACATCATAAAAAGACAATAAGTGTGCGAACGCCGAAGTTCAAGAGCTTAAACTCATAAAATCAAAGATAAGTATTTTGTGATTGGCTAAAAATTACAAATGCTATTTTGAAAAATTATCTTTTTAATCATCATCAGCCTAGCGTAAGTCCCGGTTGCTACCTTGGCTTTCACCTCGGTGCCCGGGGTCCGCTTTCCTGACTAGTCGTCTCCACTTCGCTCGGTCTTATGCGTCCTCTGCCTTAAGCCCATTAGCACGCATATCGTCCCTTACGACGTCGATCCAACGCCTCTTAGGCCTACCTCGTTTTCCGGGTCCCGGCGGAGGCGGCATGGCGAGGCATCTGTTACCCACGTAGTCTGCCGGTTTTCGTAAAACGTGGCCATACCAGCGTAAGCGACCCTCCTGCAGTTTATCTGCTATGTCACGGACCTGAAGGCTGCCCCGGATGCGGGAGTTCTTAATGCGGTCTTTCCGCGAAACTCCAGACATCCAGCGCAGCATATTCATTTCCGTGACACGCAGGCTTTGCTTATGTCGCTCAAGTACAGGCCACGCTTCACTGCCATACAAAAGGACAGGCCTAATGATGGTCTTATAGACCTGTCCTTTGAGCCTAACCGGCATTTTGGGGTCACAGATAACCCCCGCCACCTCACGCCATTTCGCCCAGGCCGCCGAGATACGTGACTCGACGTCGCAATCGACGTCCCCGGACTCGTGGAGCACCGATCCCAAGTACCTGACCTGTTCCGTGCGCTCAACTGTGTCTTCGCCAATGCGAACAGGAGCAGCGTTAATTGTGTTACAGGCCAAGTACTCGGTCTTCGCCGCATTAATTTTCAGACCGCCGTTTTCCAGCGATTCCTTCCACGCTGCCACACGTCGAACCAAGCGCCCACTGTCCGAGTCCGCCAGCGCGATGTCGTCTGCATACATGAGCAGCCATGGCGGCTGCTCATGTAAGTCCCTGATGGTGGAGGACAGCACGTCCAGCACCACGCTGAACAGAAACGGACTAAGGACAGAGCCCTGGTGAACTCCGACGGTGATGGGGAAGGGTTTCGTATCGCCAACAGCGGTCCGAACCACAGAACCGGAGTCTCGGTACATATCTCGGATGATGTCAACATAGGTCTCGGGCACTCGTTTGGATCTCAGCGCCCACCAGATCACATCACGGGGGACACAGTCGAAGGCCTTCTGCATGTCTAGGAACAAGAGGTGCAGAGGCGTATTCTTCGATCTGTATCCCTCCATGGTAACCCTTAGGGCAAAGATGGGATCCATGGCGCCATGGCCTGGTCGAAACCCATATTGACATCCCGAGACGGTGCACTCCTGTCGGATCCGAGAGTCAATCACCCGCTCGAAGAGCTTCATGGTGTGGGACATAACCTTAATCCCCCGGTAGTCGCCACACTCCTGCACCGATCCCTTGCCTTTGAAGACTGGAGTGATAATACTCAGTCTCCATTGACTAGGGATCTTTCCGGTGAGGAGCATGCGGTTAAATAGGTGGGTTAAGATGCCCACACCATGAGGACCCATCGCCTTCCAGGCTTCAATGGGGACTCCATCGGCACCGGCAGCTTTCCGGTTCTTCATGCGGCGAAGAGCCACATGCACTTCTTCAGGCGTAACCGGGGGCACAAGTCCCTGATTTGGAGGGAGAACCGGAGACAGCACCTCTTTGTGCTGCTTGTTCAGCAGCTCGTGGAAGTACGAGCGCCATCTCTCCTTCACCGCGAGGTCCTCGCATAACAGATTGCCGTCAGGGTCTCTTACACAGCGGCACTTAGAGATATCCAGTGCCGCTTTGACCCTGGAACGTGCCAACTTATAAATGAGCTTTTGCCCCTCAGACGATTCCAACTTATCATAAAGTGGCTGTAAGTGGTCTCGTCTGGCTCTGGCTACGGCCCTCTTGGCGGCACGTTTTGCGGTTCTGTATGCGTCGCGGTCTTCGGGAGATTTGGAAGCTTGCCACGTTTTGAAGAGGGCTTTCTTCTCTCTGATCTCCCTCTGGACTGTGTCATCCCACCACCAAGTCTCCTTGTCACACCTGCGGCCGCCCCTGGACAAGCCGAGCACCGACTTTGCCGCCCCAGTGATGGCAACCTGAATCCTGTCCCAGTGGCTTTGCACAGGTTCGCCATCGGTACCATCGCACTTATCGCCGATGGCCGACGCGAACGACGGGGACGTGGCTTCATTCAGTCGCCACCACCGTATTCGGCGTTGTTGGCGCTCAACAAACTTGACCTTAGGCTTGACGCGCAAGTCCATGACAAGGAGACGGTGTTGTGCAGTGAGACTCTCGCCGGGTATGACCTTGCAGTTGGCTACCTTACTGATATGGTGCCTCCGTGTGAGTAAGAAATCGATTTGGGTAGCGTACCTCCCGCTCTTGTAGGTAATCAGGTGTTCGGATTTCTTTTTGAAATACGTGTTCACGATGGCAAGGCCGGCAGCCGCACACGTTTGGAGGATAGTCTCCCCTTCAGCGTTACGGCTACCGTATCCAAAGCCACCGTGAACATGCTCAAAGTCCTTGCACCTGTCACCCACATGACCGTTCAGATCACCACCCAAAACGATTCCCTGCGACAACGGGATGCCACGAAGCACCCCACCGAGTTGATCCCAGAACGCAGCCTTTTCAGTGTCGCTGCAACCGACCTGAGGTGCGTAGGCACTTATCAAGTGGGTTACAACCCCGTCAATAAGCACACTTACGACCATAAGCCGATCACTGTAGCGTTTCACCTCCAGGACTGCGTCTTGAAACTCCTCGGAGAGTACAACGGCCACCCCGTTCTCCCCACCGGCTGCACCCGTGTAGATCAGCTTGTAGCCATTCCCGATGAGCCGGGACCTGCGGCCTTTCCACCGAGTCTCCTGCAGGAATGCCACGGCCACCTTTCTCCTAAGAAGCACACCGGCTAACTGTCTCGCGCGTCCGGTCAGCGTGCCAATGTTGAGGCTGGCGAAGCGGATTTTCCGGGTTGGGGCTCGCGTCTTTGGCCGTGTTCGCCCCATACACGGTAGCCCTTGCCCACTTGCCACAGGAGTCGGGCGAATCTCCTGCGCGCCGTTTTGCGGCGGCGCCCTATCCGTGGCAACACTCTTTCCTGTTCTATCCATGTTAGTGGCTATTTGTGGCCTTTACGGGAGCGACTGCCGTCTGACCTCCCAACCCTAAAAGGGAAAGCCAGCGCCAGAGCCTCGTCTGTTGTTCGGCAGGTGCCCCAACTTGCAGGGGAGGTTGACTTGGGCCCCGAAGATCGTGGTGGGGCCCCATATGCACCCAAAAAAAATTATCTTTTTAATACTGTCAAAAATATGTAATAAGGTTCTATTACATTGTTGTAAAAGTTGTTATTATTTGTCACATAGTTTATTTAATTTTTAGGAACACCAACGACATATTTACAATATATTTTTCATTACTCATACTCTGAAAGTAGGTGTAAAGTTGCCTGCGGACAGGGTTGGAAGAAGTACTTTTACTCCCTAGGGAGTTTTACTTTACAACTGACAGTTGTTTTTTTAATATTTAGACAGCAAATATTGAAAAAAAAACTAGTTCTATTTTGACATTTCTATTGCACCGTGACCCGAATTTTTATACTGCCAGTACAATTAAAATGACATAGAGATAGAAATAATTTAAGAATACTTTTTTTTAATGACTTTATTTTAATTTACTTTCAACTATTTCATTAAAACTAATATTATAAGTATTTGAGAAAAATGTTGACCTGACCCATTTTTACAATGATAAAATGAAAAATATTGACTGAATAGCCAGGGACGACTAAAAAAAAAATGGCGGGTAAAGTCTCTCTATAATCTGTGGCCGATTTGGTCTTTCTTGATGTTTTTTTTCGAGGTGTAGAGTTTTGTTTACATTTTGCTATATCTCTGTTATAAGATATATATAATTTGTATTAACACGATAAGTTCATCAGCATCAGCGCAAGATTCTTTGGGAAGAAAGCCGCTTACCGCCTAAATCAAAAGAAATATACCTACCTAAAAACATACGAAGACATTTGACGACGACTCAGGTTTTTATTATTATTTTTATTTTCCTCGTATTCGTAATGAAAAGCACAGTGTTTACCTCGGGTTAAAGAGTTATTTAGTCCCTCGAACTATTAGCGACCTCGCGTCGCTCGGTCGCCAAGAAAGTTCTCGGGATTAAATAACTAACTTTCATCCCTCGTATAACAATGTACTATTGTACCTAGGTAATTTTAGACTTTCGGTTCTTCTACACTAATATAATAAAGAGGTAAAGTTTGTTTTTTTGTTTGTAGGAGGTAATCTCTGGAACTACAGGTCTGATTGGAAAAAAAATTAGCAACAATAGAAAGCTGCTTTTCTCCTGAGTGACATAGGCTATATTTTATGTACGCGGGCGAAGCCGCTGACAAAAGCTAGTTTGTAAATAAGTCAGTTAAAGGTGTACACAGATTATACAATTTGACAATACAAATAAGAATGAAGAAGAAAATGTGAATTGAAAAATTAGATAAGATTCTACTACATATAGGTATGGATTATTTAAATCAATTAATTGAATCAAATTGATTTATAATGTCAAGAACGATAAATCAAAATTAGATTTGTAACAAAGAATTCAAACACAATCATTATCATCATTACATAGTATAAAACAAAGTCGCTCTGTCTCTATGTAGGTATGCTTAGATCTTTAAAACTACGCAACAGATTTTGATGCAGTTTTTTTAATAGATAGAGTGATTCAAGAGGAAGGTTTATGTGTATAATCTTACTTCTTACTAATATTATAAATGCGAAAGTTACGATGTTTGGATGTTTGTTACTAAATCACGCCAAAACGGCTGGACGGATCTGGATGAAATTTGGCACAGGCATAGGATACACTCCGGAATAGGACATAGGCTACTTTTTATAATAATAATAATATAATATAATAATAATATATTCGACAGCTATCAGTATATCTGTCTGTCTGTTACGCTTTCCCGCTTAAACCTCTCAAACGATTTTGATGAAATTTAGCACAGTCAATCTTTAGACCCTGAGAAAGGACATAGGCTACCTTTTATTGCGAGGACGCAGACGAAGTCGCGGGTACCAGATAGTTGTTGATAAATTACACCCAGACTCAGAACAAATCATTGAGCTCAACAAACAAACATTTGTCCTGGGTGGGAATCGAACCAACGACCTACAGCATAGCAGTTAGGGTCTCTAACCACTTAACCAACAGATCAGTAAAAAAAACAGCCAAATAATCGAAAAAACACCGAATAATTGCAACTCAAATGTATTTAATACTATAAACATACATCAGAATGATATTATTCCTCACATCAGTTATTTTCAAGGCGATAGAAACTCTTTCATTAAATTAATGTATTTATTGTAATTTAATAGAACCAAAATGTCACAAAGGTGGTGTTGTGTGGATAGAAATAAAAACAAATGTAATATTTTCCCAAAATGGCATATAATTTTATAGTCATAATGACAAGTCAATTTCTAATCTAAAGTGTTAAACTTGGCTCATTGAGGTATGTAAATGTTAATTTGTTGCTAAAAGCCTCAAATTCAATTCAAATTTCTTTAAAAAAAAAAAACATTTGTTTATTGTTACCTAGAACGGTATCGGAAAACAACAAATAAAAAAAAAAGTTACAACAATCTGTAAACCTATGATTTGTAAGAATCCCTTACCAATAAATAACTATGACTATGATTACCTCGATCGCAATGAAAAACTTTCTACACTAGTATCGAAATATACTATTTGTATCTGGATCGCAAACCTATAACGAATAAAAAAAAATAAAAATAAATTACAAAAATCGGAAGTATTAACATTTGTTAGTTGTCCACTTCATATGAAATATTGGCACATAAAACTTATCAAAGTTCTGGGCTAACACGTTCCACAGGCCTGTAATATACCCCCCCAGCTTCGCACGGGTACTGATATTGAATATATTATACATTTATTATACACATAAACCTTCCTCTTGAATCACTCTATCTATTAAAAAAACCGCATCAAAATCCGTTGCGTACTTTTAAAGATTTAGGCGGTAGGGACACCGGTAAGCAACTTTGTTTTAAACTATGTAATGATGATTTATTATCTGGGTGGATGACTTGTGGCTCTCTCAAACTGGTCAACTTCAAACTCTGGTTCCACACTAGCTCCACTAGCTCGTCATCATCAGCCTTCCAGCTGTACTCAGCCTCCTTACACTCCATGAAGTACTTCCCTCGCACACCCTCCACTTCTTCAGAAACACACAAGTGCACTACCGTCTGTGCTCCCTCTTTCGGAGTTTTATACCATATGTTGTATCGAAAAAACAAATTAATCATCTTCAGTATGACAACCGGTAACCTTCGAAATATATCAGTATTAACTAATCCAGGATGTAAAGAGTTTACTGTCACTCCTTCAGGCAATCTCTTCGCCAATGCCTTCATCCACAGAACATCACATAACTTACTATTCGAGTAAGTAATAAGAGGTCTAATATACCAGAATCCTCTGAATTTATGTAAGTCGTCGACACGCAAACTTGCGAAATAGTGAAGACAGGACGACACAATGACGATCCTGCTGGGTTTGGAGGCGATCACTTTGTCCAGCAGCAGGTTCGTGAGCAGGAAGGCGCCGAAGTAGTTGACTTGCATCACCACATCTATCCCATCTTCAGTAAGCTTCGATTCGAGACCGGCGCAGCCAGCGTTGTTCACTAAAATATCGAGTCGGTCATAGGAGCTGTTGAAGTCTTCAGCGAATTTCCGCACACTGCTGAACTTTGCTAGATCTAGAGGTCTAAACTCTACGAGCTTGTTGCCTGTAGTGGCTGTTATATCGGCGACAGCTGCTGCGGCTCTCTTGGCGTCCCGGCAGGCGATGAGCACGCGCGCTCCTCTGGCCGCGAGGTCGCGCGCGGTCTCCAGTCCGATGCCCTGGTTCCCGCCGGTCACGAGCGCGGTCTTTCCATCAAGTCGCACATTAGATGTACACACTCCCTTGACGCGTTCTAACTTTAGTTTTACATATAGAGCTGTAGTAAAAATCAAGAGAACTGAGGTTAAAAATAAAATAACTGGTATTAGCAAAAGGCAGTAACCGATAGCGAGGATCATGTTGATGCGACTGAACAGAAAATGAAACAATCAGTGCGTCAGTGATAATTAATATATGCATTCGTCTGGTATTAAAAACTTGTCAAGGCCATGTTGTGCATTAAAGTCACGTTACATATTCGACCAGCTAGTAAGCGCTTAGATTCCTCAAGATTTAATTTAGTTCTCATATTACATACTATACACCCATTCCAGGTTATGCATCCCAATTGTAAACTTACATTTCAGTAAGGGAAATATGAGACAGTCATTTGTGTTTGTTACCAGTTCTCATAACGATAATTTCAATTAATTATGTAGTTCTAAACTGTTCAGTGAGAAAATAAATGATTCTTTTTTCCTGAGGGGCTAGGCAAAACCACGTGACGTGTCGGTTTTTGACTGGGACGCGTTAGGATGTAGGTTTCATCACGCATGCAGCCGTCTCCTCCCAAACAGCATAATACGTCGTAAAAATGTCAGCAGCACAGTTTTTGGTCGTAAGACGAATCTTTAAACTGTCGAGTAAATATTGCAAGACTTCTTAAGAAGAAGAATCTTAAAAATAGCAAAATACCTGATCGAAAGAATATCGAGTAAACGCAACTCAAATGCATTTAGTGCTATAAATGAACATCAGAATGCCATTATTCCACACATCAGTTATTTTCAAGTCTCTTTCATTCGACTTATCTATTGTAATATAACATGCGGTCGCAAAAGGTTGCTTTGTGTGGATAGAAATAAAAACTAACAATAATAATATTTAATTTTCAACAATAATATATTAGTAATATTTTCCCAAATTAGTTCATAATTTTACAGTCATAATGATAAATCAATTGGTGAACTATAATTGTAGTCACACACGTCACTTCTACAAATTTACTGTAACTTGTGTTGGAAGATATTTGCGCAAATTTCTTCCAATACACGTAACAAGTACAGTGTACTTGTACAAGTCTTAACTTGCACAATACCTATAGTGTATTGTGTGGCTACTATTATAGTTGACTCATTATGTCAGATATTGACAGGTATGTAAATTTTAATTTGTTGGTAAAGGCCTTAAAATTATGCGCACTATTCTTTGAAAAGTAAAGCATTGTTTTTTACTGTTACTTGTGACGAAATCGGAAAATAATAAATGTAATAAAAAAAAGCTCCATCGTTCCATCATACCTCGATCGCAATGACAAACTTTCTACACTTGTATTGAAATATACAATTTGTATCTGGATCGAGGACAAAATTAATAAAATTGGAAGTATCAACATTTGTTAGTTGTCTGGTTTACATGAAACATAGGCACATAAAACTTATCGAATTTCTGGGCTAACAGCCCACAGGCCTCCTTATGATTTCACACATATTATCTGGGTGGGTGCCTTGTGGCTGTCTCAACCTCGTCACCTTTAAACTCTGGTTCCACACTTGCTCCACTAACTCGTCATCATCCGCCTTCCTGCTGTACTCCGCCTCTTTACACTCCATGAAGTACTTCCCTCGCACGCCCTCCACTTCTTCAGCAACACACAAGTGCACTACCGTCTGTGCTCCCTCTTTTGGTGTCTTGTACCATATGTTGCATCGAAAAAGCAAATTAATCATCTTCAGTAGAACAACCGGTAACCTTCGAAATATATCAGTATTAACTAATCCAGGATGTAAAGAGTTCACTGTCACTCCTTCAGGTAATCTCTTCGCCAATGCTTTCATCCACAGAACATCACATAACTTACTGTTCGAGTAAGTAATAAGATGTCCAATATACCAGAATCCTCTGAATTTATTTAAGACGTCGACTCGTAAACTGGCGAAATAGTGCAGACAGGACGACACTATGATGATCCTGCTGGGTTTGGAGGCGATCACTTTGTCCAGCAGCAGGTTCGTGAGCAGGAAGGCGCCGAAGTAGTTGACTTGCATCACCACGTCTATCCCATCTTCAGTAAACTGCGGATTGAAGCCGGCGCAGCCAGCGTTGTTCACAAAAAGGCCGAGACGGTCATAGGAACTGTTGAAGTCTTCAGCGAATTTCCGCACACTGCTGAACTTTGCCAGATCTAGAGGTCTAAACTCTACGAGCTTGTTGCCTGTAGTGGCTGCTATATCGGCGACAGCTGCTGCGGCTCTCTTGGCGTCCCGGCAGGCGATGAGCACGCGCGCTCCTCTGGCCGCGAGGTCGCGCGCGGTCTCCAGCCCGATGCCCTGGTTCCCGCCGGTCACGAGCGCGAGCTTTCCATCAAGTCGCACATTAGATGTACATATTCCCTTGACATGTTCTAATTTTAGTTTCACATATAGCGCTAAAGTTAAAAAGAAGACAAATAAGGTTAAAATTACAATAACCGCTATTTTCAAAAGGTAGAAACCGATAGCGAGGATCATGTTGACGCAACTGAACAGATAATTAAGCAATATATAGTAATAAGCATAATAATTAATTTATAAACCTATCAAGGTCACGATTTGCGTATATTTCACTTTACATATTCGACCAGCTAGTAAGTGCTGAGGTTCCTCAAGTTTCAACTTATCTCTCATAATACACCCATTCCATATGGCGCGACGAGAACTTACCCATAGGGGGAATATCTGAGGTTACGCTACATATTCGACCAGTTAGATAAGTGAATTTCGACGATTAATTATTTCGACACAGTCTCAATTTTGAAAATTACTAGTTCGACTATTTATTGCTTTGACAGAACATGTATTTGACTGACGTTAGCCCAACGGAACAAACTTCGACAATAAACACCTTCGAAGAACACTACTTCGATAAAACCCTTCTTCGATGCATAGAGGATGTTCTAAGATGTCATTCACCAGGTGGCAGCACTGAGGCGTCAGGTCCAGGCACCTGTCAAAACGCTTATGTTACTGGCATTAGCTAGACATCAACGTCAACGTCAAACGTTAGACGTCAACGTCATATATAAGTTTTCAAAGTAAAAGACCTGACGGCTAAGTAGCGCTAGCTGGTGGTGTGAATATTTCTAAACACCCTCATTCCAATGAGAATGGAGCACAATTATGTAGGACGTATCTGCGATAAAGGAGTAGTGTAGGAAATAGTACATTTTGATACTAGTGCAGGAAGTTTGTCATTGCGACCGAGGCGAAATTCGCACGAGCCGTAGGTGAACAAGTGCATACTTGTTCGATGGATCTCTATATTTTCAACGGAATATACGTTCGACGTAATAGGTATGGGTGGTCCATACAATGTCGAACCAATTCGATGCAGTAAATCCTCGAACTTCTCATGTCCGTTGAGGACTTGCGTCATGCGGAAGATAAGGACGCCGTGAGATGTAAATGACGTTTTCAATACACTTACTCGAAAACTGCCTCTTATCGCACCCCTATTAGGGTCAATATAGCATGTATATCACCCAAGTGCTTTTTTGAGTTTATCACAACAAGGGCTTTTTTATTCCTTCCTTATCGTCACGGTCACGGGTGTTTATTTTGTTTCACTTAGTTTATCGAATCAGGCGCGAGGCGTCCCCCAGAGTCGCTGGACGACCCCACGGAATTAGAAACAGACCACAGCAGATTTGAATTCTATACTTATATATTTCTTATATTTCTACTGTATGTTTGAGATACGATTAAAAATTTTTTCTTTCTTTCTTTATTTCACAAGTCGTAAGTGTATTGAAAGACGTCGTTTGACACACGTGCAGATTTGTCATTGCAGCCCTCGGCTCCATAACGCACTCGCCTACGGCTCGTGCGAATTTCGCCTCGGTCGCAATGACAAACTTCCTGCACTTGTATCAAAATGTACTATTGCTATTCTGTTTAGAAAAGGAGATAGGCCAGGCCTCCCACAAGGAACCGGTGGAGCTCTATCAAAGCGATGCCCACCTCCACCGTGTTCTCCGGGCGATCAGAATGGCGTAACGCAGGCGTTATTTTTTCTGCGGTATAGGAAATCCTATACCGGATTCAGGCAGAAAAAATATTTTGCAAGTATTTACCTACTAGCTACTACTACCTAATTCTTAAGCAGGTATTTACCATGTCCGGTCAGGACTTTCGTCTTGGGGAAGGTGAGGACACCGTATCGCCTCTCCAGACACTTCTCAAATAGGAGACTTACCGCCACGATTACGGCGTGTCTAGCGCTGGCTGGATGTGGCAGTCTATAGCTGTCGCCATATCACAACCATATGGTGAATATCATTGAATGTCCATAGCTATAGGTACTTATTAGCATTAACAGCCTTGTATTTAGTCTGGTGGGACTTAGGTCTCCTCCCTAGGAGAGGGAAAGGCCGTAATTTAAGGGGCTAGAAGACTGAAAGACAGTCGCAACCGCATCTAGCAGGTGAGAGTCACGGCTCTCAAGTTATGATAAAGCTCGTTCAAAGGGACAATAGATAATAAGTTTTTTATGTTACTAACGATCTATGGATTCATTTTTTGATAATTAATTTAGGGTAATACTACTAGGGGTGTACTATGTTTTGAGTCGATCAGCCCACGGAAAAAAAATTACACCCTTGCACCTTGTAAAATCAATATTGCTTTCCTCCCATAACACTTGCTCTGCTCGACTTTAGCAATGCCTTCAATACGGTTGACTTCGACATTTTACTCGGCATCTTGCACTCCTTTAACATATCTCCATCGGTAATTGACTGGTTTCATAGTTACCTGTTTGGCCGCCGGCAGCGTATTTTTATTCAGGAATCTTTCTCGTCTTGGTGTGATACCTCTGCCGGCGTGCCACAGGGTGGCGTTTTATCTCCTCTACTATTCGCACTTTTTATAAATGCCATCACTCAACGACTATCTTCTTCCTACCACCTGTATTCTGATGATCTACAAATTTATACACAAGCCCCAATCGGAAAGTTATCCGAGGCCATTGATACCATCAATGTAGATCTGGCTCGAATAGGTGCCTGGAGCACTGAGTTTGGGTTGAAGATCAATCCAACTAAGACACAAGTGATTATTATTGGTAGTTCCCGGACTGTGTCTAAAATTGAATGGTCAAAACTTCCTCAGTTTTCTTCAATAATACCATTATTCCTTTAAGCCATACTGTGAAGAACTTGGGGATTTATATTGACCGAACTCTTTCCTGGACAAAGCAAATGCAGGAAGTCAGTCGTAAGCTTTTTGCTTCAGCGGGCTCTCTAAGACGTCTTCGAAATTTTCTTTCCATCACTACTAAAATTGCGTTAGCACAATCTCTTCTTCTTCCAATCCTAGACTATGCTGCTGCCAGCTATCTTGATCTCACCCATGAACAATTGGATAAGCTTGAGCGACTTCAGAATCTCTGTATCAGGTTCATATTTAACTTGCGCAAGTATGACCACGTTTCTGAATTTCGTAAAATGCTCAAATGGCTTCCTATTCGCCTTCGCCGGAACGCCCATATACTTTCTTTGCTTTATAGTGTGTTATTTAATCCTTGTACCCCGTTTTATCTTAAGGAACGCTTTCAGTTTCTAAGTGACACACATAGTAGGTGCTTGAGATCATCGGAAAACCTAAAATTAAGTATCCGCGCGCATTCCACTTCCTTTGTTGACAAATCTTTTACGATTCAAGCTGCTCGGTTGTGGAATGCATTACCCTTGGATGTGAGGCGTGCTCAAACGCTTCCAATGTTTAAAAAATTGGTGAAGGAGCATTACCTTTCACTTTGATTTTTCTTCTCCTGTCTCAATTATATATTTGATATATATTAGTATATTATTTTTTATTGTATGTATGTATTCGTGTTTTTATATCTTAATAGTATTTTTTCTTATAATTAAATTGTACACTGACAACCCTAGATCTATCTCCTTTCGCGCAGTCCATCCAAAGGTTGTCTGTAAGAGATTGCCTTGTGTGATAAGACCGCCCATTGTACCCTTATTTTTATAACAATGTTTGTCCTATATTTTTTTAATGTGGTGTGCAATAAAGTATAAATAAATAAATAAAAATATGGCCTTATAATATGTAGCCTTAAGCCTTCCTTGGTTTACAAAGAACATTTTTGTAAAATTTCAGTTCAATCTATCCATTATTTTTAGCTTGAACCCTGTAAAAAACAGCCAGACAGACAAAAATTCTAAAAAGTCACTTTTTGTTACGTTTTTCTAACAAAAGCCACTTATTTTTTCTCAAAAATTCTCAATGTGCAGTTTTTCTTTCGTTACTGTTTTATTATATGTATAGAATGGATAATTAAAGTTATTATCTTGAGTACCACAATAGATTTAATTACAATTTTTTATTTCATTACGTACATACCATAAATAAATAAACTTCTTTCTTTGTTTTTGCAGCATCTCAGATCATAGTTGGGGCGAGCGAGAGAGACATTTCGTCGAAGTATTACAAGCCAAGCATTAGTGAAATTGTGAGTACAATCGTGGGTAGTTGTGTAATAAACTGATTTTCTTTCTTTCTTTTTACCTATCAGCCAACATGTTGACGGACGTTCTTACTTGGCAAAGTAAAAAAATTAAATGCCATATTTTTTTTATAAAAAAAATAAAAATAAAAAATATGGCATTAAGAAACAAAAATTCGAAAACATGTGACACCCACCAATTCGCACTGAGCCCGCGTGGTGGATTATGACCCATTCCCTCTCCTAGAGAGGAGGCCTGTGTCCCACTCCCAGCAGTGGGAACATTAATAAGGCTGATGATGTTAATGATGATTTTTTAATTTTTTAGAAAGCTTTTAATATCTGTACATAAAACTAATTTATAGTAATAATTTCTTCTTATATTCCACAACTGTCACACATCATCGTCTAGTTCCAAGCTAAGCAGAGCTTGTGTTATGGGTACTAGACAACTGATAAACATACTTATATATTTTTAAATATATAAATATTATAGATAAATTACACCCAGACACAGAACAAATGATCGTGCTCATCACACAAACATTTGTCCTGGGTGGGAATCGAAACCACGACATCCGGCATAGCAGTCAGGGTCACTAACTACCTACTAGTAACTAGACCATCAGGCCAGCCGCGGCTATTGTTATCTACACTAATATAATAAAGAGGGAAAGTTTGTTTTTTTATTTTTTTGTTTGTAGGAGGTAATCTCTGGAACTACTGGTCCGATTGGAAAAAAATTAGCAACAATAGAAAGCTGCTTTACTCCTGAGTGACATAGGCTATATTTTATGTACCTGATGTATGCGGGCAAAGCCGCGGGCAAGAGCTAGTTGGCTTCTATTTTTTTTAACTCTTTATTTTTTACGAATTGAGTGCACAAGTACTAAAGTAAACAGAGTTTAACTTCAAGCTCGTCAAGTTAGAATGGCTGTACTGTACTTTGTAGTGTTTTTATGGTTCCATACCCAACGGATAAAAACGGGACCCTTTTCCTATCACTCTGCTGTCTATCTGTTTGTCACCAGGCGGTATCTCATAAACCCTGATAGCTAGACAGTTGAAATTTCTGCAAATGATATATTTCTCTTTCTCGACGGCCGAAGAAGAGATGGATGGATTGTGTGAGGAGTGATATGAAAGAAAAGGGAGTTAGTGATAGTGTGACGCGTGACAGAACAGAGTGGAGGAAAAAAACATGTTGCGCCGTCCCCAAGTAATATGGGATAAGGGTAGGATGATGATGATGATGATGATGATATATTTCTCTTACCTCTATAACTATAAATATACCAAAAAGCAAAATCTACACTAATATAATAAAGAGGTAAAGTTGTTTTTTTTTTTTTGTAGGAGGTAATCTCTGGAACTACTGGTCCGATTGGAAAGATTTAAGCAACAATAGAAAGCTGCTTTACTCCTGAGTGACATAGGCTATATTTTATGTACGCGGGCGAAGCCGCTGGCAAAAGCTAGTACTAAATATTTTAAGAGGGACTTAATAAAAAACTTTTTTTTTACCTTTTTTACTTAGGACGGTACGGACGGAATCTTTAGTGGGCGAGTCCGAGACACACTTGGCCCGTATTTTTATTATGTGTATTACACATTATTACTTTTTTAATTCCATAAAAACAGGTGAACCCAAAAGAAGAAAAACCAGTATTTTTATACTGGTAGAGAATTTTGAGAAAAACTAATAATCCATTATTTCTAATTACAGCCTGAGAAACTGGAATCTTCGAGGCCAAAAGGTGATTTTTAAACTTGTAATTATAATTATATATTTAAAATTATCAAACGGCACTTATAAATATATTGACCAGCAGTTTTTTTTTTTGCGATTTTTTTTTCACTTTTCTTTTTTTTTATTCCACAATTGTCACGTAACATCGTCTAGTAGTCCTAAGCCAGGCAGGGCTTGTGTTAAGGGTATTAGACCACTAATAAACATACTTATATATTTAATTATTTTATTGTTTGTTTTTACATAATATACCACAAATATCACACAACACCGTCTAGACCCAAGCCAAGCAGAGCTTGTGTTATGAGTACTAGACAACTGATAAACATACTTATATATTTCTAAATACATACATATCATCATCACTACATAGTATAAAACAAAGTCAATTCCTCCCTATGTATACTTAAATCTTTAAAACTACGCAACGGATTTTGATGCGGTTTTTTTTAATAGATAGAGTGATTCAAGAGGAAGGTTTATGTGTACAATACATGCATAATATATTTTTCATTACTCATACTCTGAAAGTAGGTGTAAAGTTCCTGCGGACAGGGTCGGAAGAAGTACTTTTACTCCCTAGGGAGTTTTGCTTTACAACTGACAGTTGTTTTTTTAATATTTAGACAGCAAATATTTAAAAAAAAAACTAGTTCTATTTTGACATTTATATTGAACCGTGACCCGAATTTTTATACTGCCAGTACAATTAAAATGACATTGAGATAGAAATAATTTAAGAATACTTTTTTTTAATGACTTTATTTTAATTTACTTTCAACTATTTCACTAAAACTAATATTATATTTGAGAAAAATGTTGACCTGACCAATTTTTACAATGATAAAATGAAAAATATTGACTGAATAGCCAGACGACGACTAAAAAAAAAAAATGGCTGGTAAAGTCTCTCTATAATCTGTGGCCGATTTGGTCTTTCGTGATTTTTTTTTCGAGGTTTAGAGTTTTGTTTACATTTTGCTAAATCTCTGTTATAAGAAATTTGTATTAACACGATAAGTTCATCAGCTTCAGTTATAAATTTAACGCAAGATTCTTTGAGGAGAAAACCGCTTACCGCCTAAATCAAAAGAAATATACCTACCTAAAAACATACGAAGACATTTGACGACGATTCAGGTTTTTATTATTATTTTTATTTTCCTCGTATTCGTAATGAAAAGCACAGTGTTTACCTCGGGTTAAAGAGTTATTTAGTCCCTCGAACTATTAGCGACCTCGCTGTCGCTCGGTCGCCAAGAAATTTCTCGGGACTAAATAACTAACTTTCATCCCTCGTATAACAATGTACTATAATATCAGTACCCGTGCGAAGCTGGGGCGGGTCGCTAGTTATAGATAAATTACACCCAGACAGAACAAACTATTGAGCTCATCACACAAACATTTGTCCTGGGTGGGAATCGTACCCACAACCTCCAGCATAGTAGTCAGGGCCACTAATCACTAGACCAAGAGGGCAGTCTAGTCTTAGTAAAAGTGGTTTGTTATCATGAAACTACAATCAGGTGTTTAAGTGTCGGTCACTACATATATTACTCACGGTACTAATTACTAGTCATCCATGCATAATCCAATTTTTTTATGGTGGGCAAAAATCATCCAATGACGAATCCCGCTCTTGGGCGGAGCTGGAAACAGTGTCAGACATTTACTGGCTAAACACCCCACCTCATTCCTTCTTTGCCCTTCGTAAGTTCGTACTGGAACTAAGCCTTCCTTTCAGAAAGAGATCCTGGGCCCCAGTAGGCTTCGACCCTTTTGCAGGGTCCCTACGATGTATAAACCCGGTCAAAACTGTGATACTATAATTTCATTAATTATTTTGTACAGATGCGATGAAGATACCGTCATATATCTCCCCGGCCACAGCGCTACCTCACGGCACGGCTGCGTCGTCTGCACAGAACTCGGAGGAAGAGGTAAATCATTCGTATTTCATTATCAATTACTCCCAGGATAAAAAGTATCGGCTGAACCTTAGCTTAAAGTGGCTTGCGGACGGTGAGCAATGAGTAGCTCGCCGCTCGGTTGTCTGGTAACAGTCCAGACCGAGCCCAAGCTGTCGACGGCGCGCACTATTCCCGCGCGCCTCAAGGAGTTGTCAGCAAACTGTAGGGGCCCTACAGGATCGAAGCCTCCTAGAGCCGAGGGTTGGTGCGAAAGCGTTATACCGGGGCTCTGGGAATAAGGCAAGGGAGGAACGGGGTAGGTTGTTTAGTCAGTAAGAGTTTGACACTGTTTCCCGTTCCGCCCAAGAGCGGGAATCGTCATTGGATGATTTTCACCTACCATAAAAAAAAAAACCTTAAAGTCTTATGCCTCAAGCGAATGCTGGCGTTCGCACACCTATTGTCTTTCTATTATGTCTCTAATTACGGTATTCAAAATGTTAAGGGGCAGATATACGCTAGAGCAGTGGTGGCCGAGTGGTAACAGCCCCGACTTACGAGTTGTAAGTCGCGGGTTCAAACCCAGCCAGGCGCATTACTTTGTGTAATTTATTTCATCACCACTGCTTCAAAATGGTGAAGAAAAACATCGTGTGGAAACCAGCATGTCCTAGAACCAAAACATCGAAGACATTCCGCACTACGCCCGCATGGTGGATTATGACCCATGCCCTTTCCTAGAGAGGAGGCCTGTGTCCCAGCAGAGGTATCATTAAAAAGGCTGATAGTAGGTAAAAACATCCAATGACATACAATGCAGTGGAATACAGTGTCAGACTCTTACTGACTAAACAAACTACCGCGATCCTACGTTGCCATATATACCAGGGCCAGAGCCTTCCTTCAAGACGCGAACCCTTGGCAATTGAGTCGTTTGCGACTATTCTGCCAGTGTCGTGCTCTCCTTTTATTATTAATCCTCGATTTGACAGTAAATCGTGACGTCACAACATGGCAATCGATCCTAATCTCATATGAAACACATTGTTGTATATATATTTATCCCTACCTATTCCACCCAAGTAATTATATATTTAATAATATATTATTTTTGCGCATATGTTTTTAAAATACACTAAGTATTTCTGTATTTTTCAGCTATACAACACGATGCTGATGAAAAGAACATCTGCAAGCAAGAAGAATCCTAAATAGAGAATCTTTACAATTTCGATTTGAAAGCTTATTTATTTACTGACTTATTTATATGCAATTTTTTTGTACTTACATTTTGTGAATTGTTTTAGAACCTTTTTTAAGCAAATAAATTATACCTACTTAGTTTATTAGAACTGTGTTTTAATTTCACATTGACAATGATAATGACCTTTATCACTAATATCGGATACCTACGGCCATTCTAACTTGGCGAGCCTGAAGTTAGGCTCTGCAAACTTTAGCGCTTGTGCACTCGCTTTGTACACTCTGCTACTGGCCTTGGTGGGTGGGAGCAATGGTCCGCAGCGAGGAGGGCTGGGAGGTGGTCGCCTCCTTCTGCGAAGCAGTAATGCTATCTAAAGAGGAGGCCCACGCTCCCGGGATTCCGATCCCGATTTCCGGCCACAGTAGGCACGGACTTGCGGACGGCAAGCAATGATGGGAAGCTCGCCGTCCGGTTGTTTGGTAGCAGTTCAGGAGAATTCACCGAAAGTAGTGTAGTGTCTAGTCCGGGCAATTGTTCCTAATTGGTTTTTCAGATTGTTGTACATGCTATTATAATAGCAATTCTGTTATGCACGATTTTTTCGTTCCTATGTAGGGGGATAGATGTCGCTACTGGTTGATTATAAATACATTTTTTAACCGATTTCAAAGAGGTTTCTCAATTCGGCCGTAGGTATATAATATGCTTTTTTACTGGCTTTAATTGCCCTGCAGGTTTTTTTATGTCCTGCAGGTTTTTTTTTATATGTCCTGCTGGTAAGGTTCAACTATAGTACCTTCCAGTAGGCATCAATGTACACCCAATCTTGTCAGATTGATTCAACTGTGGCCAACACCTGTTGAGAGATTGCCTTGTCTTACCTTGGGTGGAAAACCTAACAGCAAAACAGACAAAAAAGACAAAACAGTTTTAAATGATTAGACCAAATATATTAATAGAGAGAAGCTAATATTCACACCTGCATGCTTGTGAAGTTGTGACGTAATATTGCCAAATAAATAGAATAATAATACTTTTCCATATAGAAAGAATATACATAATAAAGATCTAAGTCTACGATCTACAAATGAGACCAGGGGGAGCCTACCAAGACAAGCATGGTAGGGCATGTACTGAACTTTTTTTTAAATTTGATATAAGCTGATGCTTGACTGAGATTCCACCTGATGGTTAGCAGTGATGCTATTGTTGATGTTGCAGTGCACTAGTTTTAATTTAAGAGTATTCACTCTAGCCTTGAAAACACCCAAACGTTAACGAAATTAAGCTATGTACAGTGCAGCCTTGGTAAGTGTAGTCATGGTAAAGCGATTGGTTGTGAAATAAAAACACAAGTTGGTTTTTATACCAATTTATTTTAAAACTAATAAAATAAAAAAGAAACATTACTTAAAAACTTGGTCCAAACGCAAAACATTAAGACCAAATAATAAGAAATAAGAAAACTATAGTTAATAATTTTTTTTGTATTTTATCTGAAATGCAAATCATAGACTTAATGTTTAGGAATGTGAAGAAAAGCTTTTTATTTTCAATAAACACTTCAATGGCTTAGCACCAAATAAGAATAATAAACTGTACTATCTAATTTTTATTATATTTATTGTTTATACGATTTTATCCACTTTAATTATTGCTTGGGAACTAGTCCCCCGTAAAATTTAAATAAAAATAATATATAAAACAAGTAACCAATTAATAAAATGTAATTTTGCAGCAATCCCAATAGTAATTTTATTCCCTGTAATACTTCAGGGCTTAAATCTTGGCCCGTCTTTGTATTAAAACATAAATTGTGAGACCAGAAAGCCAAAAAGATATTGTTAAACAAAAAATTTGTGCTATATGTGGACATTTTAAAATCTTTAAGTATAGCTATTAGTACTGAATTACCTATACATATACTATATTATTCCACTCAACGTACTTCAAAATATTACATCCTAACGCTATGGTCTCGGCTCACACTGATTCACTCCATTGGAAGGAACACTTCATTACTTGGTCGAGGCATAACTGTCATTGCAATAGGGCTGCCAGATCGTATATAATAATAATATATTCCACAACTGTTACACAACGTCGTCTACTCTCAAGCTAAGCAGAGCTTGTGTTATGAGTACTAGACAACTGTGGATACAAAATATGTACATCGGACGGTGTATTGTATCCGTGGTTATGTATTATTTCTACAGCATCGGCTTTATAATATTCCTACTACTGCTGGGATTCAGGCCAGCTCTCTAAGAGAGGGTCGTAAGCTACCATGGAGGCCCAGTGCGGGTTGGTGGATGGCACAAGATTTTGAATTTTTAGTTTTAGGACATGCCGGTTTTCACATGATGTTTTTCTTCACCGTTTTGAGAGCAGAGGTGATGAAATAAATTACACAAATTAATGCGCCTGGCTGTGTTTAAGGAGCCTTAACTAATCGCTCATCACTGCTCTCTATACAAAAGCATAAAGTATGCTGCTTTTTGTTGTCTTTGATTTATTTCCTGGCAGCCCCGTCACAGGCTTTATCTTCCTAGGGACATAAGCCCATGTGCCCGTATATATATTTTTAATAGTGTGAGCAGGAACCATGTTTATCTAAGTACAGTAACACACTTGTAAACAGTCAACGAATGTAGTTCTAATGCGTTTTTACACAATAATAATTATCTTTTATTTATGTAAATAAAGCTACAAATACATAGAATGACTATACTTATATCTGGCATACTACCAGAAGTAAACTCCGGTATCAAACTTGCTAAACGGATTAACATTTTGATTCTGCCATTGTTGATTTGAAATTTTATTATAGCAAGGCCAATACACGATAGTAATCAGGGAATTTTGATAGATAACTATGTCACAATAGTATGATAAAACATAGAAATCTATTGTGTGAGATATAATCTAGAATCTATAATATTTGTAGCTTTTTTAACATCAGTAATTTTGTCATCACTTTTAAATATTTGTAGGAATAACTAGTGAATTTAATTAAACTTGTTTTATTTTCCTCTAGCATCAATGCAAGAAATAGGAACTTTATAATGATTCAGAGTAGTTTTCCATCACTTGGTTAGTTTTAAACCAATTATTCCTACAAATGCTTAAATATTTCACCTACTGGTGTTTATAAGCGCCATAAATTGATTAGGTTGTTATAACAAGACAATAATATAATAAGACGCTATAAATTAAATAAAGTGCTTATTTATAATACAAAATATTCTTAATATACCAATCTAATCATTAGGCTGTGAACAAGATTCTACCTTGGCAACATTTAGAAATTTGAGATTTTTAGTAATGGCAACACCTTTTGTAAAAAGTTTTCATACCAAATGGTGCAAAGTTAGAACCTTGTTTGATTTGGTTTTGTTTACATTGAGTTTTGGAACACAAGAAACAGAATTAAATAGATTATGGAATGTTTTATTTGCACATGTGTTCTATTATTTTGAGATCAAATAGAAAAAACTTGATATTATGGATATACAAAAATACTGTGAGCTCAAACTTAAGAGTATACTTTAAACAGAATTAAATGCAATTATAATAAATCAAGTTGTTTTATTTACCCCAATGACCTTTTAAGAGGTGTAACATTATTGTCATTTTCAAGTTGTCATCCAAAAAAGTAGGTTACCACCTTATCAAAATAGATTACATTATCACTACCAAAACTTATTCATAAGGTGTCACAAATTAAATATTTGCGTCCAAAATACCTAATGTAAACAAATTGTATGATACAAGTTATCAAGGTAGGTAGATAAACTAACAGAAATTGTTCAATTGCGTAACACTAATTTTTAGATATGGTATCACCTTTTGATATTGGCAGTTTTGATGTTATTGCGTTGATATTGTTGATGGTATGACTGACAAGGCTGAATGGCTATGAGACATGCCATTTTTATAAAAATGAAACTGTTTGTGAAAATTCAAGGCAAAAATATGAGCCCACTTGTAGGTAGTTTGTCAGGCTATAAACTAGTGCTTGACTGAAATCCCACCTGATGGTAAGCAGTGATGCAATCGTTGATGGTGAGACGCACTAGTTTATTAAGAGCCTATGCACTCTAGCCTTGAAGACACCTAAATTATAATCGGAGCCTTTAAAATTTAGAGCCTCATTACTGTTTTTTCAGGTCATACCATCATAAGGCATTATGTGAATATATTTTGAAGAGAATGAACACTTAATTTTAACTAAGAAGTTCTCCTACTATAACAGTTATAATTAAATCTGATAATATCTTCTGTAGATCTATCTAACAACCTCAATATCTTCACATGATAAGACGCCTACTTCCGGGGCTGCTGGATATTCGTTTGAGGCTTAAAGTTGACATGAACTGGAGGCTTAGGACTGTGGGCTACCTGAGCCGCTTCCGGAGTAAAGTCCGCGTTACCTCTATTCGGTGCACCAGAGATTGATACAGGGTTTGAAGGCACGGGTGAAGGTCCGGACAGACCGGTCAGGTCTTCATTTGGCTCCTTGCTACTGTCTTTTGCATGTGGAGTTTTGTGCTGTGTGATTCTCATGCCTCCGGCTTTCACTGAAATTGTAAACGTTGGAAATAATGTAGTAACAGTTTTTATTAGTTGCTATGAATTAATGTTGGGTTATCAGTGTTAAAATTGAATTTGTTATGCTAAATTGAATCACATATTGTATAAAGAATTTATTTAACACAGATTTAGTAAGATTTGATCGTTTTTAGTTATATGATACATTAAATACATTTTTTTTTAATGAAAAGCTACAGCAAATAGCTACAACATAAAACTTAGATGCTTATAGCATGTAACTTTTTTCTACAAAACATAATTTTAGCCTATAGCGTTAAATATAAAATTAATTAGATCATCGGGCAGTACATTGATGATTGAAGATTGAGCATTTAAAAAATCAAATACAGACATAAGTAATGAAAAAAACTTAAGAGTGGACAGACAGAAAAAAAAACAAATACCTAAGAATAAAAACATAGCACACAATAGCTCCTTAAGAATGAGACTTTTGAACATATAATATGGTGAACATGTAAAAATATATCTGTGTTCAAAAGTCTCATTGTAGGCATCAACCCAAATAGAATTAATTTCTTATCAAGATTGCTGGACTGGCATGGATGTTATCAATAAACCTAACATGATTCTAATAAGAATCAATATTTGTCATAGGTAAAAAAACATAAGTAAAAAAACAACAGGAAAAAAATCGTAATTTTATCAAGTATTTGCTATAAAAAGCAGGTGATTTAACAGGCGTTAGGCTGACCGCCCGGCGACCTTGGAGGTAGCAACTCTTTGTTTGACAACACGCAATGAATCGTAATACAGAACTTACTTTGATATGACGTCATACTCAAATTCAAGGCTAATAAACTTGATTGCATTGCGGTTTATAAATAAATCAACTTGTTTACATCAAAATTACAATCTTTTCCGTGAGTATTATGGAATATTTCGGACTTTAGGCTGCAAATATGACGTAGACAAACATTTTTGCTGCCATACGGACCTTTCTCTGGTTTTAGTTAAGTCAAGCTGAAACTTTTTTATATCGCTATATTATACATAAACAAAGGCATCGGAAACTAAGTTTTATACCTGCCGGAGGATGACCTGCCTTCAGTTGAGAAGTCTCTTCAGTAGACGACATGATTACAACAGTAGTATTTGATTGTAAATAGTGGAAAATGCCAACGTTGCACTACACAGTTTTAGGCAAATTGTACTTCGTATTCGACGTGTAATTACGCTTCGATGACACGGCAACGGGATTCGATACCGATGGCGAATTGTCAAAATGTTAGTGTTGTGCACCACTTGACAGAAAGGTTTTAGTCGATTTTGAACTAAGTTACTAAAAAGAATTAGTTAATGTATAAAATTAAACTGTTTAAGGATTTCGTCTAACTTTTTTATCCCTATTTAAAATGTAACCTTGGTCTTGAAAATTTTGGGATTTTCTTCTAGAAAAAGAAAAGGTTCTCTTTAAAAAAAAATAGTTATACAAATGATGATTCCAAATTAAATTATTTTTCGCGTTAGAAATAAACAACTTGACAATGGCAGACGCACAAGAGTGCCAGCCACAACAATCTCCTGTTGATGGAATAGGAGGAAAAAAAAACTGATATAACGCTCGCGAATAACTCGTGAAATTGTTTTTTTTTTAGTGCTTTTGGATTTTACGGGTCAGAGTTAATGTTTTAGTTGATTAAAATAAATGTACGCAGGCGTAATATGTATTTATTTACAGAATAATGCAACCCTTTCAGTTTACCTTATACTATATTAAAATTGTACGGGCTATCTTTGGGTATCTTTAAGTAGCATTTAAACATTATTCTTTGCAATGTATTCACAATTCTATGTTTATTAATGTGGGCATGTACCGTTTTAAATAACTATAAATAAATAACTAAACTGATTAAAAAATCAAGTTTAGTCGATACTTAAAATGAAACTGACCGCGATGTACTTAATCTCTATCAACATCGTACTTCGTAGTACCATCGGTAGATGACACTGTTTCCGTTTTTTACCGTAATATTATTTGGCACACCATCTAGCGTGGACGCTATGAGGACTACACTGACCTAGAACCTGGAAGGGCGGAACACCACAAGGTCCTCGTGACGGCGATCGGCGGCAACGAACTCCCTCGCCCAGCCCAGTTACGGGTCATGTTCCAGAGTGATGAGGAATGGCAGGCCTTCGCCTCCGCGTCTTCGCACGCGTTTTTAACAAATAATACTGAGAAATAATTAGCTAAGTCAAAATATTTTACCATTAAAAAATGTAAAACATATATAGGTATTTAAAAAATGGTTTGCGTTTGACTTTTCACGCAACGTTTCCTACTAAGTATGTTGAGTAAAAGACTGGACTTGAGGAGGGGATGGAGGTATGTTGGGCTAAGACGAAACGAGATGTATTTTTTAGTTAGTAAAAGTCTGAAACACTTTCCCGCGCCGCTCAAAGGCGGGATGATTTTTCCCACCGTAAATAACCTAAATCACCATAAAAAAACGTGCCAAAAAAATTGCAGTATTTAGATGCGTGGGGCTACAATTTTTTGCCTAATGTATTGTGTTTATTCGCGTGCGTATTTTCTAGCGTAAGTATGTATTTTCGAGTGCAGGTACCTACCTAGGTTACTATAGCATCCATATGATTATGAGAATGGTCGGGCTGACAATATAGGTGTCCTTGGAGCTGAGGCCGAGAGATTCTCAAGTTTGTACAGCTGTAAGAAATTCAGTGTTTATTTCGTCATATGACTCAAATGCAAATCATTGGCATCCATTTGAGTTTCCAGCCATTCGGTTTCGTGCTGGCTAATTGAAATTCTGTAGAGTAGAGACAGGTACCTACACAGAATATTAGTACCCGCCATTTTTGAGTATTTTTTTTTGAGATGGGAAATCATGACGTCTTTCACCCTTGACATATGATATTTATTTTCCAATTTGATTTAAAAAACAGTTTTTCATTACTCATACTCTGAAAGTAGGTGTAAAGTTGCCTGCGGACAGGGTTGGAAGAAGCACTTTTACTCCCTAGGGAGTTTTACTTTACAACTGACAGTTGTTTTTTAGACAGCAAATATTTAAAAAAAAACTAGTTCAATTTTGACATTTGTATTGCACCGTGACCCGAAACTGTATACCGAATTAAAATGACATAGAAATAGAAATAATTTCAGAATACTTTTTTTTATGACTTTATTTTAATTTACTTTCAATTATTTCATAAAACTAATATATATTTGAGAAAAATGTTGACCAGACCCATTTTTACAATGACAAAATGAAAACTATTGACTGAAAAGCCAGAGAGCCGAACACTGAAAAAAAAAATGGCGGGTAAATGGTAGACTCTCTATAATCTGTGGCCGATTTGATCTTCCTTTTTTTTTCGAAGTGTATAGGTAGTTTTGTTTACATTTTGCTAAATCTCTGTTACAAGAAATTTTTATTAACACGATAAGTTCATTAGCTTCAGTTATAAATTTAACGCAAGATTCTTATGAGGAGAAAACCGCTTACCGCCTAAATCAAAAGAAATATACCTACCTAAAAACATACCTTTGACGACGACTCAGGTTTTTATTATTTTTATTTTCCTCGTATTCGTAATGAAAAGCACAGTGTTTACCTCGGGTTCAAAAGTTATTTAGTCCCTCGAACTATTAGCGACCTCGCTCTCGCTCGGTCGCCAAGAAATTTCTCGGGACTAAATAACTTTCTTTCATCCCTCGTATAACAATGTACTATTACATGACAATTTTTTTTCGCCTGTTTAGTCCAGATTAGGTCGGTGTTTCCTAGGTAGGTACTCTGAGAAGAAACACCGAAACAAATTCAGGGATTAAACTCTTGGGTGGAGATGGAGGTTGTGTCAGTCTTTTACTGACTAAACCCACTCGTTTGTGTCTTCTTTGTCTTGCGTTCTAGGGCCCCGGGGGTTCATATTTATACTTAACCCTATAGGCCTTATGGCCCTACTAGACTTTGACCCTGCTAGGACCCTACGTTTTGCTGACATCTTGAGGCGCGCGTGGAAATCTACTCGTCTGGCCAGACGTAAGAGCGTGCGGCCGTCTCCATTGCTAATATCACTGCTTCACAGAAGAAGACCGCCTACTATATCTTCTCGCTCCAGACCGCTACCAGGGCCCGGCGGAAAAGGTCGTTGCTGCCGATCGCCACTACGAGGACACAGCAGTGTTCTGCCCAAACAAGCAAGAGGCGTACACAATTACCGTATGCTCCACCGTGGCCTCCGGGCTGGTTACACAATGGTGCCACCTGGGCATTTTTAAACTAGTGCGCCTCACCATCAGCGATTGCATCACTGCTTAACATCAGGTGGGATCGCAGCAGCATTAGAATATAGCAAATAATAAAAAAAAAATCTTCGGCACGAATCCGATGTAGGAGCCTTCCTTACATACTACCTATGTCTAGTTAGAACCTGCCACCGCAATTACCGCCATAATTGTGGCGTGCCCAGCACTAGGTTGGAACAGTCGCTATTGCCACTCTTCCTTGAGATTTCGCCGAAACTATGTCCGCCATACCACGGCAAGTTACGGTAACGGAGTTTCGCCCCGACCCAGGCTCGAGTATGGGAATCAAGAAGATGCGTCACTCAAGGAACTGTAATTAGGTACCTAATTCAGTGAAAAGTGAAATTAATGATTATTTGGTAGTTTTGATCACTCAAAAACGGAACAAAATAAGTTTGCGATTACAAGAATACGACATTCATATTAGCAAAAACTAGTTATTAATATGCAAATTATTCAAAGTAAGTATATCTAGTAGTATTTTACTAGTTAGTTAAAAGTTTTTTTTTAAATACCTAACTATTTAAATATCAAATCTTACCTATAGTTTATAGAGTTAGGGTTTATATATAAATAAAAAAAACTCTTACGAGCTAATTAATAGCAATAGGTATATGCCAAGTAAGGCGTCAAAAATCTCTTCCGCATATTTACCGCAAGCATCTTATCTATTTAAAAAAATCAATAGTTCGTTAAGTCTCGCTAAGACTGAAAAACGGCTTGACTGATTACTTTTATTCTAGAAGTTATAGCACAGGGACGACGACTACGACATTTTACCACTTTGGGAGTATCTCTCGCGCAAACTATTCAGTAGGTATAGAAAAAATATATATATTACAAACCTCAATATAATTTTTGAAGACATATGCATAGATACTCCACAGGTATGTGTTTGATGAAAAAGAAAATACGTTTCAGTTCTATGCAGTCTTAGATTATAAAACAAAATGTATGCAGTTATGTAGGTATGGGCAGGGCCGGTTTATGCACGTCGGGGCCCCTAGGCAAATCGTCTCGGGGCCCCCCTACCCTACTAACTTTATATGCTTTGTGTCTAAAACTTTATTCATAATAACGCTTTTTTTATATATAGGTATGTATATAGTTTGGCAAATGGCTAGTTAAATGTCATGTCATCGAAATTTCAAATTATTCTTTTTACTGTTATTATTAAACATGGACTATTTTTTTCTTGAAGCGCGGGGCCCCTAAACCTGGCGGGGCCCCTAGGCAGTTGCCTACGTTGCCTTATGGATAAAACGGCCCTGGGTATGGGGAACGGCTACTACTACACTACAACGGCTGAAAATCTTACCAACTTACTTACCAAATTTCAACAGTATAGTTCTTATGCTTTCGGAAAAAAGTGGCTGTGACAATTGTGATATACGGACTGACATGAAGAATGTATAAGGGCTCCGTTAAGGTCTCTGCACGGCGCGGGCGCGGCGCGGCGGGTCCGGACGGCGACGCGACGACGCCATACAGATCCGAGGTTACCGTCGCGTCGAGCGGGACGGCTCTGTGTGGCGTCGTCCGTAATATCTTATATCTATTAGGTACATTACAACTGCTCAGCGTCGCGTCGCAGTCACGTCCCGCCGCGCTGCGCCCGCTGTGTGCAGAGACCTTTATTTAGCATTTCGCAACGGAACCCTAAAAGTCCAATGTCCTACCGTGATTACGGTATTACGGGGTCCAGCAAGGTCGATGCCTACTGGGGCCAAGGATCTCTTTTCAATTGCATTATTTAACGGTCTAACCTAACGCAATCATCTTTTAACTTATAATAGCTTGGTAATTTCCACAAGTACTTACTTATAATAATACGTAGTTAATCTTATAATTTAACTAGCTTCTGCCCGCGACTTCGTCCGCGTAAAATTTGTGAGACAAAAGTTGTAATAGCTCGGTTAATATCCATGTTATATAAATAATTTATAGCCTATGTCACTCAGGAGTAAAGCAGCTTTCTATTATAGCTTCAATTTTTCCAATCGAACCATTACTTCCAGAGATTACCTCCTACAAACAAAAAAACAAACTTTACCTCTTTATTATATTAGTGTAGATAGTGTAGATGTAGATGACAGTTTAAAGCAATCTATTTAATACATAAAAAAACCTGAAAATCCACTTTATGTCAAGAATAGACTGTATAATATCCATGGATAATATCCTTGTTTAATTATAAATAATTAGGTAGAAAAAATAATAATATTCAAATGAAACAAATGTATAAAAAACTTGTCCTTCTAGTTTTAACTACTTTAGTAGGTAAACAGCCTACCACGACTTTTTCACTCGATCCATTATACGACCTCAACTTTATAAAAATATAATACACCGTTAAATTTTAGTCGTTTTAATCCCGAAGAGGGTCGATCCAGTACATGAAACACTATCGATTTGTGTAGATAAAATAAAAAAATAAAGTACTTTTTTTCTAAATCTCTTATTGATATACGCATTTACGAAATTAATTTCCTTTTGTAAACAAGTCGTTGACCTTGTAGGTAGTTGTCGATCGTTGCGTATTAACTACCTACAGGTCATTGAACTCACCCAGCTGACGTTTACTTAAAGAAATCAATTTAGAACATGCGTAAATTAATTCGAGTTTTAAAAAAAAGTACTTTGTTTTTTCATTCTAACTTTACCAATCGATAGTGTTTCATGTACTGAATCGATCCTCCAAGGGATTAAAACGACTAAAATTTAACGGTGTATAATTATTATACATTATTAGTATTTAGGTAAGTTTAAGTTTTAGGGGTTTTTTTTTATTTATGTGTATGTATGTAGTTATAAAATGAATGAATTAAACAAAAAATAAAATAAAATTATATTCTATTTTTCATCTCTTCATCTCAGAAAAACTATTTTTGCTCTTAGATAAAAAAGAGGAAAAGTCGATATTATCCACTAGCAGGATTAAGTAAATTGAATTTTTAATATTAATTCAAAACATCACTAGTTGATATACCTAAACCCATTTACTAAAACTAATTAATAGATATCCCTGGGCTGGGTACAACCCTAAGGCCCTAGCAGGGTTCATGTATGACACTCATATTCTGTAACAACACCTTGTAAACTACATGAATGCAATAAATAAATACAATAAATGCAATACAAAGGTTAAGGTTTTAAACTCAGACTCGGAACCTCCTTGGTGTATTTTTTTTTTTTAATTTCCTTTGCACCCGCCATTTTCTTTTCAAATCTTAAGTTGAACACAAGAAACTTAGCAATGTTACTTTAAATTTTTCTCAAATATAGATTTTTTTTATGGTGGGAAAAATCATCGAATGACTTAGGCGGACCGAGATACAGTGTTACACTTCTACTTACTAAACGACCAACCGTTCCTTCTTGCCTTAGTACCAAGGCCCCGGTGTTCCGCTTTCGTATCAACGGTTGGCTCCAGAAGGCTTCGACCCTGCTGGGGCCCTACAGTTGCTAACAACTCCTTGAGGCGCGCGGAAACGGTGCGCACCGTGGACGATTTGGGCTCAGTCCGGACGGTTACCGAATGGATGGACGGGAAACTATGGGACTCTACACTGAGCGTGGCCCTACACGCTCTTGGCCGGTTATTTGTAAAATAATTTTGAAATAAAAACATACCGTTTTGTACACATATCTTGCTAAATTTTGACATTTATTTTTCAAATATGATAAAAAATAATTATCATCTGTTTGACCATAGTCTTAAAAACTGTGTGTTTTTGACTAATGTTACTAATGTACATAAAACTCCTATCAGTTCCGAACTGACATGCCCATCTATAGCTATTATACCACAGCATATGTCACTTTACGTTGCGTACATCATTGTCTGAGTGGGTCACTTCTGGCTCTTTAAGCTCGTCATCTTCAAACTCTCTTTCCACACTAGCTCCACTAGCTCGTCATCATCAGCCTTCCTGCTGTACTCCGCCTCCTTACACTCCATGAAGTACTTCCCTCGCACGCCCTCTACTTCTTCAGCAACACACAGGTGTATCGTCGTCTGTGCTCCCTCTTTTGGTGTCTTAAACAAAACGTCGCAGAGGATATTCACTACCTTTAGTGCAAAAGCAGGTAGTCTTCCAAAAATATTGGTTTTAACTACTCCAGGATGTAAAGCATTAACTGTCACTCCTTCAGGTAATCTCTTAGCCAATGCCTTTGTCCACAGAAGATCACATAACTTACTTTTTGAGTAAGTATTCAGCTGTTGAGGAATTCCATCTTTTCCGAGTTTGTATAAGTCGTCGACACTTACATTTGCAAAATTGTGGAGCCAGGATGACACTATGATGATCCTGCTGGGTTTAGAGGCGATCAATTTGTCAAGAAGCAGGTTTGTGAGCAGGAAAGCGCCGAAGTAGTTGACTTGCATCACCACATCTATCCCATCTTCAGTAAACTCCGAATCGAGACCGGCGCAGCCAGCGTTGTTCACTAAAATGTCGAGACGGTCATATGAACTGTTGAAGTCTTCAGCGAATTTCCGCACACTGCTGAACTTTGCTAGATCTAGAGGTCTAAACTCTACGAGCTTGTTGCCTGTAGTGGCTGCTATATCGGCGACAGCTGCTGCGGCTCTCTTGGCGTCCCGGCAGGCGATGAGCACGCGCGCTCCTCTGGCCGCGAGGTCGCGCGCGGTCTCCAGCCCGATGCCCTGGTTCCCACCGGTCACGAGCGCGGTCTTTCCATCAAGTCGCACATTAGATGTACACACTCCCTTCACGGGTTCTAATCTTAGTTTCAAATATAGCGCTGAAGTTAAAACCAAGAGAAATATGGTTAACAATAAAATGAGTGCTACTATTATAAAGTAGTAACCGATAGCGAGGATCATGTTGCTGCGGCTTAACGGAAAATAAAACTAGTGAATTTTTACCAACTAGCTTGTAAAACCAGCCTACGCGCTCACGTCCGTTCCGTATTACGGTGGTGTGAAGTAGTAGTTTTTTTTTTTGTTAATTATTTAGTGACTTTAGTATGATAATTACTCAAATTTACATACTGTAAATATACATATTTATTATACAGAAACCGACCAAGAGCGTGTTGGGCTACGTGCAGTGTAGGGTTCTGTAGTTTCCTGTCTGTCACAAATTTCTCACGATTTTAACAAAACCCTTAAACTACGTCTTAACAGCGCGAAGTGGCCCAAAGTACAGTATGGCCGTCGGATCTTGGCGAGTCTGAGTTAGGCTCTGAAAATATTAGTGCTTGAAAACTCATACAAAAATAAAGGTTTTAAAAAAAATAATGCCAATAAACGTTTTAACAGTAATAACAACTCTGCAAATTGCATTTATTTGTTTAAACCATTCTACTCGTATGTATACTATAAAGGTTGTTTTCAGGAAACAGTGTCAGACTCTTACTGACTAAATGACCCGACCCGTTCCTTCTTGCCTTAGTTCCAGGGCTCTGGTGTTCCGCTTTCGCATCAACCATTGGCCCCAGGAGGCTCCGACCCTGTATAGGTCGATACCGAGGGCTGAAAACTCCTTGAGGCGAGCGGGAACAGTGTGCGCCGTCGATGACTTAGGCTCGGTACGGACGGTTACCGGATGGGCGGACAGCGACCTATCCAATGCTCGCAGTTTCCGGGAATCGGGATCGGAGACACCGCGGCGGCGGCTGCGGCTTGAGCGACGCGGACGTTGCCTTTGCCTGATGCGGTTGGCCTCCTCTTTTGCAAGCATTACACACGCAGTCAGTCATCGTTAAACTCTAGGCCCGAACCAAACTAATGTACACCCGCTCTAAAACTTACTGTGTTGGTGACAATCACGAAAAACTCGTTTTAGTGACCTTGAGTGTTTTTTCCAGGTCTATCGAGATTACATTTATGATGGTGCAAAACTTAACACCATCATAAATGAAATCTAAAGAGTTAAAAAAACAATCCTACCAATTGCAGCTGGGTGCGAATTTTTGTAACTGTGAATGTCTAAATTGACTGGACTATAAGCTGTTATAGTAATAATTTCTAACCATAATATTATATCTATTACTAACTTCTGCCCGCGACTTCGTCCGCGGAAAACTTGTGAGACAAAAGTTGTGATAGCTCGGTTAATATTCATGTTATATAAATAATTTATAGCCTATGTCACTCAGGAGTAAAGCAGCTTTCTATTGTTGCAAAAATTTTTCCAATCGGACCATTAGTTCCAGAGATTACCCCCTACAAAAAAAAAACAAACTAACAAACTAACAAAAAAACAAACTTTACCTCTTTATTATATTAGTGTAGATATCTCTCCTGGGGTCAAGGGTTAATGCGAAAGCGTAACACAAGGAACGGGGTAGGTTGTTTAGTCAGTAAGAGTCTGACACTGTTTTCCGCTCCGCCCAAGGTCGGGATTCGTCATTGGATGATTTTTACCTACCATAAAAAATATATATATTGTATGGGTGAATCTTGCCTTAAATTTTTTGAATTTTGAGGAGTGCGCGTTGGATTTGTTCGCATTTTTTTGTAATATTTTTAATAGGTATTAATATTTTGTTTTGTTTTTATCTAACTGCCTTTGTTTCCTGACAATAGGTACAGAATAAAAATCGTAATTATATTACACTCAAGCACGTGGGAATTGTTTAATTTAGTATTTAGTTAGTTGCTTTGTTTCTATAGAAATATATTTTATTACATTTATCAACTCAAATAAATATATTCAATGAAGGAAGACATTCAAAGGAAGGTCGTTGCGGATGTTATAATATAGCTTTACCAAGAAAATGTCAAATTATCCTTTGTACAGACATTTAAGGATTTTCTGACTAAAACCCACTCATTTCTTCCTTGTGTTCCATCCAGGCATCGACTTATCGATACCAGAAGTATGAATTAACGTAAGGGACATTTACTTAAAATGTAAAAATGTTCCTTACGATGATTGATGTAAGGGTATTTTTCGCAAAACATAAAAATGTCTTAATTCATACTTTGGTATCGTTATGTCCTAGCGATAGATAAGCTTTCTCTGTCCATATGTCCCTTTGTATGCTTAAATCTTTGAAACTACGCAACGGATTTTGATGGGGTTTTTTTTTAATACATAGAGTGAAGCAAGTGAGAGCAAGAGGAAGGTTTATATGTATAATAACATCCATTAAATAGTGGAGAAGTACTGTTATTTTTGAGGTTTCTAATGTGATGTCGTAAATAATTACATTTTTTCCGCTTACATTGCAAACGCAGGCCAACCCTACGAGTTTTATCAAAATAATGTACTAAGTATTGTACACATTGAAAAGCTCTACAGAAAAGTCCGTGATGGTATATGTCTATCTCTTATGGATAACCCACGATAACATTTTTTTGTCATTTACTTTTTACGACAAATAATGGCAATTTTCGAAGCGATTTTAATAAATACAGCATTAATCCTTAACCAATTAAATACCTTGAATGCATTGTTCATTTAATATAGATCTATATGGCCCTTTACACCGTATGATTTAAGTGAATATTTTCGAAGATATTACAGATTTAAAAATTGCGGGACGTAGCGTTTGCGGCGGTACCGGTCGGCCGCTCGGTGCGGCAAGAGCGTAGAATTTCTAAACTCTTTGAACCCGTCTGAACTCCCTCCTCACAAAATGAGTTAAGCTCGCCTTTGTACATAATCATTGTAATCCGCTTTTTATATACTGTTTGGTGTACAATAAAGAATTAAGAATTAGGATGGTGTTGAAAGTAGGTTATGTCCTGTTATTTTATTAAGAAACGTGATCCACCTAAACTTTGCAATGGCACGCGTTTGCTGGTAAAATCATTGAAAACTTTCATAATAGAGTGCACAATACTCACAGGATGTGGTACCGGATAAGATGTATTGATTCGCCGAATCCCTCTGATACCATCGGATTTATCTTTCGAATTTAAACGTTTACAGTTTCCGGTAAAGACATCTTTTGCAATGACCATTAATAAATCGCAGGGTCAAACCTTCAACGTTGCAGGCTTAGATTTGAGCGTTGACTGTTTTTGATATGTATACAACTGTATGTCGCTCTTTCAAGAGTGACCTCCAGAGAAAACATGTTTGTATTGTCTAATGACAAAAAAGCTGTGAACGTTGTTTATAATGACATTCTGTAACATGTTGTAAAAATAAAATAAATAGTTAAAAATGTTAAAAGTAAATAAGTAAAAATGTAGTGTATGAATTTAGATATTCTAAAGATAGCAAGAAATCTTCATGGTATATGGTAAGGGGGATTGTTTTACTCCAAATTTAACGCGTGCGGGCCACGGGCAGTAATGAATAAATCAAAACTACTGGATTGATTTTAATCACATATGCTATATATTTTATACCCGTGCGAAGCCGGAGCGGGCCGCTATGTTTTTATATACAACGTTCACAGTTTTTCTGTAGTGTATTTAGTATCAGCATTGAACCCGTGCGAAGCCGGGTCGGGTCGCTATGTTTTTATATACAACGTTCACAGTTTTTCTGTAGTGCGGGTCGCTAGTTTTATACAAACAAAAAACAAGTGGGGGCGAACATACCTTTATCTTATGCTCCACCGTGTCTTCACAATGGTGACACCCGGGCATTTCTTCCACAAGAATCCCGCCCAGGAACCTTCCAAACTTACCAAGTCCTTTGAGGACGTCTCGTCTTTTCAGCTATTCCTCAAAGAGAGGACTTACTGCCAAAATTATGAAGCGTCCAGCACTGGGAGGTGACAGTCGCAAGTCTTTGTCGTCTTTCCATCATGGGATCCTGCCGGAAATGTCCAGCAAGAGGACCTGCGTTAGAGGAACATGAGGGTGTCTTCGCGCTCCAGGAAATCCTCATAGAGGGGACCTGTCGCTGCGATCGTGCCCAATATATGTGATCAGCCGTAGTAGTTTATATTAAGAAGTACAGTGTGTGTGTTTTGTTGCCTTTCCAAAGAGAAGGCGTAAACGGAACCCCAAGAAAGTCTTTTCACTGATTTATTATATACTAGCGACCCGCCCCAGCTTCGCACGGGTGCAATACTAATATATTACGCATGTATCATACTTCTAAACCTTCCTCATGAATCACTCTCCTTATTTAAAAAAAAAACGCATCAAAATCCGTTGCGTAGTTTTAAAGATTTAAGCATACATAGGCACTTTGTTTTATACTATGTAATAAAAAGTTACTTACAGGCTCTCTCGGTGATACATCAGCTCTATTGTATAAATGTAACAGTGTCGAGAAACAGTAGTACTAAATAAAATAGTACTGTTTGCAACATTTATGTCAGAAATTTGCTGTATAAAAGTAGTCAAAACATTTAAATAGTACTATTTATTTCAGTACGAGTTTTCAGTTTCCGGTTCCATCATTAGATCAACTCCACGATATAATAATTTTACATTTTCATCAGATTGACACATGCAAACAAAATAAACGATTCCAATAGTCTTTTTTATCACAATTTGTTACCAACGAAAACTAAATGCTAAGTAAGTATTTATATCATTTATGCCATTGGCACGAATAACATTCGCAACTGCAAGTTGAGGCATATTCAAAATTCGATCGGCATCCAATGACAAATCCCGCCCCTGGGTGGAGCGGAATAGAACATTGTTATACGAGGGATGAAAGAAAGTTATTTAGTCCCGAGAAATTTCTTGGCGACCAAGCGAGAGCGAGGTCGCTAATAGTTCGAGGGACTAAATAACTTTTGAATCCGAGGTAAACACTGTGCTTTTCATTACGAATACGAGGAAAATAAAAATAATAAAAACCTGAGTCTTCGTCAAAGGCCTGAGTCGTCGTCAAAGGTATGTTTTTAGGTAGGTATATTTCTTTTGATTTAGGCGGTAAGCGGTTTTCTCCTCTTAAGAATCTTGCGTTAAATTTATAACTGAAGCTGATGAACTTATCGTGTTAATAAAAATTTCTTGTAACAGAGATTTAGCAAAATGTAAACAAAACTATACACCTCGAAAAAAAAAGGAAGATCAAATCGGCCACAGATTATAGAGAGTCTACCATACCATTTACCCGCCAATTCTTTTTTTCAGTGTTCGGCTCCCTGGCTTTTCAGTCAATATTTTTCATTTTGTCATTGTAAAAATGAGTCTGGTCAAATTTTTTCTCAAATATATATTAGTTTTAATGAAATAATTGAAAGTAAATTAAAATAAAGTCATTAAAAAAAAGTATTCTTAAATTATATTAAAATGACATAGATGTCATTTTAATTCGGTATAAAGTTTCGGGTCACGGTTCAATAGAAATGTCAAAATAGAACTAGTTTTTTTTTTAATATTTGTTGTCTAAATATTAAAAAAACAACTGTCAGTTGTAAAGTAAAACTCCCTAGGGAGTAAAAGTACTTCTTCCAACCCTGTCCGCAGGCAACTTTACACCTACTTTCAGAGTATGAGTAATGAAAAATGGATTTTTTTCCTTACGTTACAGAGCCTCCTTTTCAGACGCGAATCCTTGGCCCCAGTTGGCTTCGACCTTTCTGCTAAGTCCCTACGGTTTGCTAACCTTGAGGCGGGCGGGAACAGTACGTGCCGTCGACTACTGACTACTTATGTTTATATCTTTAGTTTATAAAATTGTCTTTATATTGTTTATTTTTATTGTATACTAGCTTTTGTCAGCGGCTTCGCCCGCGTACATTAAATATAGCCTATGTCACTCAGGAGTGAAGCAGCTTTCTATTGTTGCTAATTTTTTTCCAATCGGACCAGTAGTACCAGAGAGTACCTCCTACAAACAAAAAAATAAAAAAACAAAAAAATAAACTTTACCTCTTTATTATATTAGTGTAGATATGAGTCATAATATCTATTATATTCACATGTGTTTTCTCTTTTTTATTGCACCTACCAACATGTTTCTTTGCATCACCCAAAGGTTGACTGGTAGAAAATACCTAAAGCCCTAAGGCATTAAGTCCGCCTTTTTACCTTTATGTGCATGAAGTGTTCAATAAATAAATAGTCAAAGTCAACAAATAAACTTATTTGACTTTGACTTTAAAATAAATGTCTTTCACGCCACCCTATTTGACTAGCGCCTATCGTGTTTGATATAGCAATGTGCCCTATATTATATTGTTACTATATTTTATCAGTATTCTGTTTCTGTTTTAATTAAGCTGCAGTTTAGGCATGATACGACGTTGCTGTTGGTAAAGTATAAGCAGCTATATGGGGTACATAGCTGCTTATAGGGTAAGGGGAGATATATTGATGATATAAGTAAATTGATGATATTTTTTTAAAGAGAATACTACACAGTTCCAAGCTAGTTCATTCATGAGGCAGCGCTAGGGAGTTGTTACGAGTGTGAGGAAATAGATATCCTCATACTCATAATACCTACATCATGAGTAGGAAACCGAATGGTATTGTGTTTTAAAAGTATGATCAAATTATTTATATCACCAATATATCTCCCCTTACTATACACAAATTTAATGCGTGCGTAAAATTAAGCATTCCAGTGAGGGCACAGTAATTCCTAATTTTGCACAACGTTTGGTTACTATCTCGCACCAAAACACTCGTCAAGAGATGAGTCAAAACTCGATGGAATTGTGTTATTTAATTACCGAGTTCTTATGACCACCTTCAGTTCCGGTCATCAGATCAACTCCACGACATAATAATTTGCTTTTTTATCCGATTGACACATGCAAGCTGAAAGGGAATCGTTTGTCTTGGTATGGCCATGTAAAATGGCGGGATGAAACGCATGTTACAAAAAAAGCCATGAGTATAAATGTGGATGGATGGAGAGGGAGAGGGAGACCAAAGAAAATATGGATGGATTGTGTGAGAAGTGATATGAAAGAAAGAGGAGTTAGTGATAGCGTGACGGGTGACAGGACAGAATGGAAGAAAAAGACATATTGCGCCGACCCCAAATAAAACGGGACAAGGGCAGGAAGATGATGACATGCATACAAAACAGTTTGATCGGAAACTGGGCAGTGGACCAAATTTAACCTTTCGAATACTATTAGAGACATGATAGAAAGACAACAGGTGTGCGTTCGCTCGGGGCTCAAGAGTTTAATTTACAAGATTTGATCACAGACAAACTTCGGAACAAGCTTGTAAGAAGTGGAAATGTAACATTTTTTGGTGTACAATAAAGTATTATTCTATTCTATTCTAGATGGCAATAAGATATTGCGAATGGAGAAAAGGTCTTAGGATCCTTAAACGGTTCTATGATCCCTAAAAGGTGTATAAAATAAAAACGCTCACATTTATTTCCAAGCCTTTATTCGGAGCCTCCTGTGCGGCACGACGACGTCGGCGTCGTCCGCTCCCGGCCGCAGCATGTCCCTCTGCAGCGCCACGATCATTCCTAAAACGATCTAGGGTCTCTAAAAGGTTCTAGGATACCTAAACGGTCCTAGGATCTCTAAAAGGTTCTATGATCCCTAAAAGGTTCTAGATTCCTAAAAGGTGCTAGATCCTTAAAAGGTTCTTGGATCCCTAAACAGTTCTAGATCTCTCAAAGGTTCTAGGATCCCTAAAGAGTTCTAGGATCCCTTAAAGGTTCTATGATCCCTAAAAGGTTGGAAAGAAAGAAAGACAGGAAGAAAGAAAGACAGACAGAAAGAAAGAAAGAAAGAAAGATGGTTAATAAAATAAAACGCCCACACATTTATTTCCAAGCCTTTATTCGGAACCTCCTGTGCGGCACGACCACGTCAGCGTCATCCCCGCCCGGCTGCAGCATGTCCCTCTGCAGCTGCACGATCATGCGCAACATGAAGTTCACCACCTGGCTGCAGGTGCCTTCGCGTAGCCGCTGGAAGTCCTGCGATGGTAGAAACTTGAGTGAAGATATGGAGACAAACTGTACAGTTCGACCGTCGAATCTTGGTGAGTCTGAAGTTAGGCTCTGCGAATGTTAGCGTTTGAAAACCTACTGGAAGTTCTGCAATGGTAGAAACTTGACAAGATATGGAGACAAATTGTAAGTCTTTTCTGCATTGTTATTGGCATCATGGTCTGTTGACATAATCACAGCAAGCATAATCAGTTAGTCCGGTGAGGTGGCGAATAATAATATAGGCATAAATCTTATAATGTTCCCGCTTCTGAATGGGCTGAAATACCACCAAGCGTACGCAGAGCGGATTGGTGGATGTCATCGAATTTTTGGTTCTAAGACATGCCAGTTTCTTGCAGAAAGCTTTACATAATGCTACACACCAAAACTAGAGTGTAAGAGGACATCGGAGGTGGCAAGGAGACTCTTTGGAATGCCCATTTTGTTGCAGAAACAAAGCATCAGCCTCACAATTGTTCCCACTTCCGGGATTCAGGCCCCTCTCTAGGAGAACAAATGGGCCGTAACTCCGTAAGCTACGCGAGCCCAATGTGGGTTGGGTAAGTCACATGTCTCCTCCGAATTTTTGCTTCTAAAACATGCCGTTTTTCTGCATAAGGCTTTAAAATAAAGCTTTTTTTTGCTTGCAGAAGGCTTTTTTGCTTTCAGAAGCCTTTTTTCTTGCAGAAGGCTTTTTTGCTTTCAGACGGCTTTTTTTGCTTGTAGCAGGCCTTTTTGCTTTCAGAAGATTTCTTTTACTTGCAGAAGGATTTTTTGCTTGCAGAAGACTGTGTTTTGCTTACAGATGGTTTTTTGCTTGCTGAAGGCTTTTTTTTGCTTTGGTCCAGACCAACCTTGCGTGTAGGAAGACATCGTCCGTTGATGCTGACAGTCTGATGCGTGAGGGCGGCGAGGAGGCGCTTCAGAATGTCCACTTTCTTGTTGGCCGCGAGAGGGCGCAGGCGCGTCACGAAGCGGAGAAGGTATTCTAACAGCATTATATCCTCCTGGAATAGAAGTCATAGGTTTTTGGTCCCGAATGTAAATATGTTGAAAGATAGTTTAGAGCGGCCAACCGGATGTACATTTTCATACAACCGCTCTTTCGTGATTATGATGTTATTAGACATCTTACAAAACGGACAGTTTCAGAACGTCTTGACTCTGTGACGGCTTGGTTGAGAGTGTCCACTTCCCGGGCGCGTTCTCCCCTCCACAAGCTCGTAGCAAAGCGCAAACGTAACTGACTCTGTTAGGCGCGCCATCTTTGTTTAGTTCTTCTAGTTGCCACTAGATGTCGTGCCTTGTCTTATTGACCACAAAATTAAGGTCGATCTGACATAATAGATTTTTAAAAATGTACATTACCATTGTGAGCGCCAGAACACAGGACTCCACATTGTAGGCCCTCCCCACGATCAGCGACAGGTCCTCTCGGTCCAACACTGGCTGCTTCAGACCCTCCAGCCACTCGAACAGTAGCCCCGTCAGAATTGTGGGGTCATCCTGGAAATGAAGGAAATTATTATAAATTAACATTCAAATATTAACACGGTTTTTATGTCTTTTGTAGGGACCCTGCAGAAGGGTCGAAGCCAACTGGATCCAAGGGTTCGTGTCTGAAAGGAAGGGTCTGGCCTTAGTATATATGGAAATGCAGAAACGGGATAGGTTGTTTAGTCAGTAAGAGTCTGACACTGTTTCCCGCTCCGCCCAAGGACGGGATTCGACATGCGATGATTTTTATCTACCCTGAAAAAAGGTCATAGGTTTTCAGGGTCTGGATGACTTGTGTATTTGAATTAACCTGTTTGTAAACGCATAGAAGTAAATCTACTAACATTAAGATGTGTTTACTGAACTATTTATTGTTTATTTTCAGTGAGTAAAAATCATTCAATGACATCTCCCGCACTTGGACGGAACAGGAGATAGTGTCACACTTTTATTGACTAAAAACCACATCCCGTTCCTACGTTGCCCTTAAAGCAGGGCCGAGTCTTCCCGTCAGACGCGAGCCCTTGGCCCCAGGAGGCTTCGACCCTTCTACAGGGTCCATACGGTTTGCTGACAACTCCTTGAGACGCGAAAAGTCACCAGACGTCGGACGGGGTACTACCCATTGCCTACCGTCCGCAAGCCCGCTTTCTTCTACTTCTTGCTTACCTCAACATTAATTTTGCCAAACGCTTCCCTCTGCTGGTTGATGTCATTGCGAAGATTCTTCAAGTACTTCTGCCTCTCGTCTGGAAGACTGTGGTGGTCCACTGTGAATGCCTGGAAAATTATGATAAATTTAGAACTAGGTATAGTTCGTTTTTTAATTCTAGACTACGATTTGACAACTTAAAATGTCAAACTCCAGAAAATTGGGAACATATTTCTAGAGTGTGACATTCTGAGTTGTCAAGTCTAGAATTAAAAAACGTACATTGTGTACTCATGTGCCTCACAGGGAGTAACTACCGCTGTAACTGGCGTAACTGCCCCATCAATGATGCGGCCCCCAGGCTACAGGGGCCCCAATACTTCGCAACAGTACCATTTTTTTCATACGGGGTCCCTTGGGACTACGTGCCGATCACGCTGATCTGGGCGTGTCGGTCTCCATACATTTTATCTAGAAACTAGACTTGTAGAGCTACACTTGATCCACGCCACGCGACGCCGTTCTACGTACAAATCAGGGGTGCTAAGGGTTTGAACCTGCAGCCTACAACGCGTAAGTCAGGACCGTTACCATTGGGTCATCACTGCTCACTTCTAGCTGCTTCACTGCTAGATTTATTGTAATAAAATAAATTTAGGTATCATCATCATCACCGTCCGCCTTTTTAATGTTCCTACTGCTGGGACACAGGCCTTTTTTCTTTTCAGGACACTCGCCGTGCGTCGGGTTGTATGATGGAAAAGGGTTGGAGGAATCAACTTATGCAATTCCTGCGCACACTCTCCAAAAAGCTTTCTCTCTAGGAGAGGGAATCTAGGTATAAATGAAATAAATAACAATGTTAATCATTACATAGTATAAAACAAAGTTTGTTTTTCTAATGTATGCTTAAATCTTTAAAAGTACGCAACGGATTTTGATGCGGTTTTTAATAGATAGAGTGATTCAAGAGGAAGGTTTATAGCTATCACCTTTGCACCCGTGCGAAGCTGGGGCGGGTCGCTAGTATAAATATATAAAAAACATATTAAATCCTAAATAATAACTACACAATACCTACCTCATATATGCGCACAGCCGGTATACTGCCGTTTGTGCCGGTGCCAGTGATCTTGCTGACGGACTCCAGGTTCCTCTCAATGTCCTCCTCCACGGGGTCGCGCCACTCCACCATCGGTAAGGCCGCTGTGCGATCTGAAAGCAGTACATACTAAACTAAGGCTCTTTTTCAAGGAGTTGTCAGCAACTATACGGGCCCAGCAGGGTCGAAGCCTTCTGGGGCCAACGGTTGTGCGGGACAGTGTATAGTTTATGTGTGGACAGTATATAGTATAGTAATTAGTTGATAGTGATTAGTGATAGTGTTAGTAAACGAACAAACAGTTGGCGAGCAGCAACAGAAGAAGAAACACCTGAAGAAAAAGGAAGAAAAACATGAAGAAACGGCTTCAGGAATAAATTCAAGCCTTCAAGAATAGCGCCTTTTATTTCGTCACCAACCCCAGCATAGTTTTAAATGTGAACCTGCACAAGGGTTGATGCGAAAGCGGATCACCGGGGCCCTGGAACTAAGGCAGGAAGGAACGGTGGGTCGTTTAGTAGAAGTCTGACACTGCCCCCGCTCCGCCCAAGGGCGCGATTCGTCATTCGATGATTTTTCCCACCGTAAAAAAAGGCTTTTTTTATTTATTGTCCCCAATATAAAAAAGCCAGAGGAAAAAAGTCAGAGGAAATATAAAAAAACTAAATACACAATCATGTAACCCACTTCAATATCCACATGTTAACATAAGAATAACAGAAGTTATGGAGTGTGATGAGAGTTTACAGAATACAAAGCCTTCTGCGAAAGCCTTGGGTATAACAAAATGAAATAATATATAGTCAAAATCATAATTAATGTAGTATGTAATATTATTTAATTTAATACAAATTAATATTTTTACTAATTCAGTTCAGTGTTTATAACATTTAGACAATCAGGGGTGCTATTGTCAAAGAAAACAGCCTTGAGCGCAGCGCTGGCCCAGCAACGAAATCCAAATAGGTACATTCACAAACAAATTCAGTACAACCATCGGATCTTCGCGAGTCTGAAGTTACTGCGAATTTTAGCCATTCAAGCGCTACAAAAATAATTGGTTTAAAATTTTTTTTTTTTTTAAATTGCAATTTGAAAGAAAAGAAAGAAAGAAAAACATTTATTTTGACACGCACAGAACAAAATAAAAAAAAAATAACTACTTAATCAGCAACTACTAAAAACTACTAAACTAACTACTTAATTTGCAGTTGTTATTGTGGTTAAAAATGTTATTGGCATTTATTTTTTTAAACCTTTATTTTTGTACGACCTTTCAAGCGTTAAAATTCGCAGAGCCTAGCTTCACGCTCGCCAAGATGCGACGGCCGTACTGCACTCATAACACAAGCTCTGCTTAGCTTGAGACTAGACGACGTTGTGTGATAGTTGTGGAATTATTGGAGTTTGTTGTATTGAATCAAAATTGGAATTAGTTTTTTTTTAAACAAAAATTAACGCAGTTTTAATTTTTTTTTTTTTTATATGTCCACAACTATCACACAACACCATCTAGTCCCAAGCTAAGCAGAGCTTGTGTTATGGGTACTAGACAACTGATAAACATACTTATATATTTCTAAATACATACATATTATAGATAAATTACACCCAGACACAGAACAAATGATCGTGCTCATCACACAAACATTTGTCCTGGGTGGGAATCGAACCCACGACCTCCCGCATAGCAGTTAGGGTCACTAACTACTAGACTGACAGGCCAGTCATATTGCATGTTACTACTTATGTAGTTATGAAATTATATATGTTTAATGTTTCCGTCGATTAGATATTCTTAATGCGACACTAACAGCGACTAATAAATCGTCAATATTTACATAGATAGCATCATTAAATAGGTCATTAATCTTAATTAATTATCTTATTAATCTTCGGAAAACTAGGTCACATTGAGTTATTAATGTAAAAAATCATAAACATAAATAAACACATTTTATTAATTTTAACAACTTCGCGTAATAAAATAGTGACAAAATATATTAATATAACAGATAAAAATCGAAATACCACTCACAGATTAATCGCATAATCTTAGAAACCGATTTTCGAACAAATGCTTCCATCCTCGAGGAATTGGGCGTCAAGGAACGCTTGTCCACGCTGGTTCGAAGTCGTATTTTTAAATACATACTTTGACCATATTTGTCGGCGTGAAGGTGACTCCATCGAACACCTTGGTGTACAAGAGAAGATGGACGGAACGAAACCGCGTGGCGGATAACCGATGCGCTGGACTGACCAAGTAAAATCGGCTGTCGAACGAATGCGCTCGGATGACTAAAAGCAGGCAAAAGTGGCGAGAAGTCGTGCGGCGTATCCTAACGGTTTCCTCCATGATAACCACGACCACTCTGCCAAGAGTGATACGACCAAGAAGGAGAAGAATAACACCTACAAACTTAAAATTTAGCTGGTAGGTTCTTTATAGGGTGATGCTGCTCTCCATGGCTGGAGCTCAATTGAACAGTCAAGTCAGTCAAGGGGTGGAGCTAACCCTATGTCTGAGGCGGTGACCTCTCGCGCTGGGCCCTGGTAGAGGCCGTGGTTCGAATCGAAGCGAGGAGGAATGTCAGGAGGTCGCCTCCTTCTGCGAAGCAGTAATGCAAAAGAGTAGGCCGACCACATCAGCCGCATCTGCTGGGTGTGCGCAATGTAGTTCTACCTTTATTCTATTCCTAAAGTCATTTCCTTACCAAGTTCAGCGGCAGCTTCCTCAGGAGTGGTGGGGTCGGGAGGCTTGCTCTTCCTCAACTTATAGACCATGAACGACTTGTAGAAGGGCTTGTTCTTGACGCGGAAGTCCAGACCGACGCTGTGGTGACAGCCGCAGAGTTTCAGGAGGCGCTCGCAGATGCAGTATACTATCTGGAAGTAATGGTTGAGTGCGTAAAAGTAATGGTTGTTAGTGAACTACCATTGCTTTAATTCGTTACAAGACAACTCGTACCACAATTCTGTTACGATACCACTGCCCGACCAATGATCAGTCATTATGAATTACGAACTTTTAGCAATATGACAATAGGATCGTGTTGGAATGACTATATTATTTAAAGCAACCTTGGGATCCTGGTTGTAAGTGGGTTTGCCATCCGTCTGGTTTTTTTTTTTTAATGAATGACGAATCCCGCCCTTGGGCGAAGCGGAAAGCAGTGTCAGACTCATACTGACTAAACAACCTTCCCCGTTCCTTCCTTGTTAAGACAAGGAAGAGACTAAGGTCCCAGAGCCCCGGTGTAACGCTTTCGCATCAACCTTCGACCACAGGAGGCTTCGAACTTATAGAGCCCCTACATCTGTCTGGTTTAAGGGTTGTCCGAGGAGCATCAGAGCTGGATCTCATCTATAGTCCAATAAAATTATCGAACCTTTGGCAACTCTCTGAAGGCTCGTTCCTCTAACCCATGCAGTGTCGCTCGTTGTCGGTATAGATGCTGCTTTAACGTGAACTCCGAGGTTTTCCTGTCTTTTGTCAGGTTCAGGGTTTCTCTGAAAGAAGTAAGGATTGGGTTTGTAAGTAGTTCTGATTAACAGTTTATTTTTTTACATATTGTGGCTCGCGGTTCGGTCATCGTGCTTACCACCGCCAATTAGTAGAATGTTAATGGTTTCATCTTTATCTATATACTCGTATATAAAAGAAGAAACTGACTGACTGACATATCAACGCTCAGCCAAAACTACTGGGCCTAGGAGCGTGAAATTTTGCATAAGGGCTTCCTTTTATGACGCAGGCGAACACTAAGAAAGAATTTTGTAAAATTCACCCTCTAAAGGATCGTCCTGTGCATCTCGTATCCATCGGATTCCTACTACCTTTCAACACTGTTTCTTCCAGTACGTGTTCGTCTTTCCTGAATGGTCATCGGTTCTGCGAGCAATGTGCCCTATAGTATTGTGATATAAATGGCACTCACGGTGAGGTCTTATCGTTGATAGATAGTGGACATTATTATTATACAATAAACTTCTGCCAGCGGCATCGCTCACGTGAAAGTAGGGTTCTCCATACACACTTTAGACCCCCATAACATCCCTTTAGAAGCCAAATTTTGAAAAACCCTTTCTTAGTGTTCGCCTACGTCATAAAAGGAAACCTTGTGCAAATTTTCACGCTCCTAGTCCCAGTAGTTTCGACTGTGCGTTGATATCTCAGTTTGTCAGTTTCTCCTTTTATATATATACAGATTATCGATGGATATTCGGTCGTAACTAGGCTAGGGGAGCAGCATTTGCAATACCTTCATAGGGTCCCTCATCGCATTTCCCCCCTCATTAGCCTTGAGAAAGATTTCTCCATCATATAAGGGTCAGGACCAAATTTTTGACGCGACTGAATGTGTCACACTGGAAAATAAATGTAGTACAATAGAATTGTTGCGCTATATTTATTTTCCAGTGTGATAGTCATTAAATATTTTAAGAGATAGGACAGTTGCTGAGTTTGTTACCTACTGATGCCACTCATAACCAGTTTGTGATTTCTTAGTCAATCAACGAAGTCTGGTCTGTGCGTAAACTAAATTTCATGACAGTCTATTGAGGCTAGGGCATTCAAACTCGGATAGTTATCAACTCCGGAGTTAGTTACGATGTTGAGCAATCAAATCCGGAACTCCGGAGTTGGCTCCGGAGTTCATAACTTTTTTAGAAATTAATAAAAAAGGCCTCTTATTTTAATCAATAGAAGTTTTATTTGTTAAAGAATCATTGTTTTTGTTTAAAAACAATCTCTAGTCTAGTCTGGCAGATAGAAGTTATAAAAGTCAACTAATACACATTACAAAATATTAAATCAATCATAAAAAATAAACATTTGTTTAGCAAGAATCAGCCTTTTTGTTTAAAAATTTACTGTCTGACAGGCAGACGTCATAATAGACAACTAATACGCATTATAAAATAATAAAAATTAATAATAATCATGTACTTAGTAGGTACTTACCTAAAAAAAACTACTTTTTTTGAGATCGAAGTTCTAGGTTATAAGTTTTGAGAAACGATAAGGCATTTAAAGATGAGTCAGAAAGAGGACTTTAAGTTTCGTGCAGAAGAAGCCTGCTGCCGAGAATGCTCGTTCTGACTCCACGCTCGTCGGCAAGACACAAAGCAGATAGGAGTAGGCTTCTGAAAGGTATTTTCCTCTGCATCCGCCATTGTCATAAATTGCTTTTTCTACTTTTACAAATCCATCCAGATCCAAATTAGCAGATGAGATTCTGGTTCAAAGTCAAAGTCAAAGTCAAAATCTTTTTATTTCACATAGGCCTACATGGGCACTTGTAAAACGTCAGAAGCTAGTGCACGGTTCCAAATTGGTCGATTCCTATGGAGAAGAACCGGCAAGAAACTCCATGGTTACTCTTTTAAAATAATTGTTTCTTTTACAATATTTCCATATTACAGTATTATCACATTGATTATGTAAGGACAGTGCAGACCAGTCAATATTGAAATTGTACCATAAAAGTGGTAGGAAGTAATCTAAGATTTGCGTCTACAATGTTCTCACATTCACATGATTCACATGTTCATATGTTCATATGTTCATACGTTTCCATTGGTGATTCTGTTGATATGATGTAGATGTCAAGTTTACGCGATATTTTAGTCTTTTCAAAACGTCAACAATTGTCTCAGATATTTGTTCATTTGTTGGTTTTCTAAAAGTATCATCTGCTTGTGATGAAAAAAATCATCGCAATCGTGAAGGTAGTGTAGAGTTCCGAATATTTTTGCAAATCTTCTCTCTTTTATTTGTTTTCTTAGATTTCTCTCGCGCTCAAGAATTAAGATGCGTTTGTTCGTTTTGTAAATAATGTTTACATGGTTTTTGAAAACCGGTTTCAACTCCGGTGTTCTATTTCAACTCCGGATTTGAAAAATGCTTAAAATCGCTTCGAAACTCCGGAGTTACGAAACTCCGGAACTTCGGATTGAAAGCCCTAATTGAGGCGTTTGAGTGTGAAAGACGGATGGAAAAGTAGAGGGAGGTCAAAAAATGGATTGATTTTGTGAGGATGATTTTCGCCTACCACAAAAATATTAAATAAAAAATTTAGCGAAGGTTTTTTCATGTACCTATTAAATGCAAAGAAAGACTATATCGGCTTCATCGATGTTTACTACAGGCTCTTACATAACTTATTTATTTTAAAAACATACACCGTATCCTTACAGGCCCAATGCGACAGTCGTTTACAAAAAAATGCACAAAAATTATTCTAAATCCATACTAATATTATAAATGCGAAAGTAACTCTGTCTGTTTGTTACGCTTTCCCGCTTAAACCTCTCAAACGATTTTGATGAAATTTGGCACAGACAATCTTTAGACCCTGAGAAAGGACATAGGCTACCTTTTATTGCGAAAAAATGGACGCAGACGAAGTCGCGGGTACCAGCTAGTAATAAAATAAATATCATCTTACGGCTAACACATTACAACTACATTGACAGTTACGAAATTATTCCCAAATATTTGTGCATCACAAATCGATCTCACATTATAGGACCCACAACAATGTAGTCCAACTAAATACATCCGCTAGTCCACTCGTAATCCAATCTACTCCACATGCCATGGTAAAGATGTTCACTCATCCATGATCTGCACTATACCACGTATGTACCAGGTTCAAGGTCAGTTGACGGTCATCCGTGTCCTTGTGAGAACAATGCGAGGCGTGGCTGATCATGTCGGTTAGATTAGTGCTACACACGTGGAAACGGTGATTACGCGAGTTATTAGATTAAACATTGTATGCTAGTTGTTGCAGCTTGAGTTCTTAATTGTGTTTAATGGTTTCAAGTTCAGTAATTTGTTGCGAGTAACTTAAGTTTTTGCATTTTTGATATGTTTGTGTTACCTACACTACGCGTATGTGTGTGTACGGCGCGCGCGCCATCTTGTAAATTCGTGTGTGTCCTTGGAGCACTAATAAACTAGCGTCCAAGCGCAACGGTCGTTTTATTGTCGATTCCCGATAGCTCACTGGCGACGAGGTACCTACATTAGTACGCGCGTGCATAATCACAAAATGGCGAATACGATCGGTAATTTAACATGTTTCGACCACGATACTCAGGAATGGCCTATATTTAAAGGTCGATTACTCCAATATACCAAACTAAACAGTGTGAAACCCGAAAATAAAAGTGCATTATTATTGACGCATCTATCGGACAATACCTACCGCCTTGCACGGAACTTAATCCATCCTGAATTACTCGAGGAAGTTAAGTTCGAGGACCTAGTGATACATTTAGACAAGCACTTCACGCCGAGACGTTGTACCTTTGCGGATAGAGAGAAGTTTTATGAGGCGAGGAGATCTGAGGGCGAAAGCATCGAAGAATGGGCGGCCCGCGTGCGGGGTTTAGCCGTTAACTGTGACTTCGGTGAGGCATTGGATGTGCTGCTACGAGACCGTTTCATACTCGGGCTGGCACCGTGTCGGGAACGTGACCGGTTGTTTGAAGAGGATGCCAGCAAACTCACTTTTGCTAAGGCATTGGAGGTAGCTCAACAGGCAGCGTATGCGCGATTGGCTCGATCCAGGGCCGCAGCAGTAGTTGACATCGCGGCAAATGTCAAGGCCACGCAGATCAAGGAGGAACCTGTGTACCGGCTGAGCGGGCAGCGAGGGCAGCGCGCGCGCGCCGAGCCCGTCACCCGCAGCTCGAACAAAACGTCCGAGGAAAATCGTCGGTGTACGGTGTGCGGTCTCAAAAACCACGACACAGAAAGGTGTCGTTTTAAGAACTATCGGTGTCAAGTGTGTGGTGTGAAAGGCCATCTAAAGAAGGTGTGTAGTGCTAAAAAGGACGAAACACGTGTTCATAGTTTGAACACGGAACAAACAAACTCTGGACAAAGTGACTGCGAGGAATGTGAACTTTATAACGTAAGGTATGTTAGTAACTCGCCCCTATTAGTAAATGTGTTGATAGATTCGCTAGGATTAGATATGGAATTGGATTCAGGCTCAGGGGTTACAGTAATTTCCGAAACCCTTTATAATAAGTATTTTTCCAACCGTAATCTGATTAAATCTAACCTAAAAATGTGTCTATACAATGGCCATAAAATCTCGCCCTTGGGATATTTTCAAGGCCGAATTACATACCTAAATAATACCCATGTCATTAATATATTTGTATTGCCACATGGAGGTCCACCGTTACTAGGACGAGATTTTATGTCGAGGTTTAAGATTTATTTTACTTCAGATATTAAAAACATTGTAACTGAATCCATAACCGAGTCCGACACAAAAGAAGTACAGCAGCTTTTATGTAGGTACTCCGACTTATTTGATGGCGAATTAGGTAGGTTTAACAAATTCGAAGTGAAACTCGTTTTAAAAGAAGGCACTCAGCCCAAATGTTTTAAACCGCGGTCTGTGCCCTTTGCCTTAAAAGAAAAGGTAGAAGAGGAAATAGATAGACTAATAGGTTTAGGGATATTAAAACCGGTTAAATTTCCTAAATACGGAACCCCGATTGTCCCAGTATTAAAAGAAAACGGAAAGGTTAAAATAGCCGGTGATTATTCAATTACGCTAAATAAAGATTTAGAAATAGATAAATACCCCATGCCTAGGATAGATGAGGTTTTTGCCAAGTTACGCGGAGGGGAGCGTTACAGTAAAATAGACCTCAGTAATGCTTACAACCAATTCGTCCTTGAGGAATCGTCCCAAGAGCTGACCGCGATTAGTACACCAAAAGGTTTTTTCAAATATACCCGACTCGTGTATGGTTTAGCCTTAGATTATAAAACAAAATGCAGATAGACCGCGCGGAACACGAAAGTGAAGCCACGCTTGCAGACATGTGTGCGTGACAGCACTGTAAACATACGTTTCCTCGGTGTGCGTTACGGTTGCCAGGATAATAACAAAATTACCCATATTATTTCATTACCTATCTATTAGGTGTTAAAAAATTAACTGCAAGAAAGGTAAGTAAATTATAAATAAAATGTATTTGCAAAAGAAATAATATAATATTGTTAAAAAAATTTTTTTAACGTGTTTGTTTTACGATAGTGGGTAAGTGGACGAAGTTCTTGCATTTCATTTTTAACACATTGTATATTAATAAAAATCAATTTCCGAAATGTATTACGCACATAACTTAAGAACGCTGCACCTATTTAAGTGAATGTTTATTGTTGTGTTTGTAATATTTTCAGGACAAGGTTTGTATGAAAGTGTTTGAAAAAAAAAATTGCAAATAAAATGAAAATGGTGTTATTTATTGTAAACAATATTCATTAGTTAAAGTTATTTGGTTAACGATAAATGATAAACGATTTTATTTTGTAAGTAGGTTTTTACAAACTCTTTTACACGTCAATTTTATTTTCGTCTTTTGATACTAGATGAGGCCGGTGTTTCCTAGCTGACTACCCTGAGAAGGAACACCGAAACAAACTCAGGGGTCAAAGTCTGTTTTAAAGTCCATACACAAACATGTACTTAATGGTCAAATCATATGAGAACCATGCAGATTGGAGTCTGAGGTGGTCTTTTGAAGAAAGAACCACACAGTTCTGAGTGGACCTGTCGAGTCAGTGCAAGCATTTGTCAGTATTCGTGTAGCTCAACTCAAGACTACTAAGGAGCTCAACGATTTGACGAACAATACCAAAGAAAGGACATTTGGGTAGGCCGCAAAAACTACTCATAACTGCCAGACATTATGTTAAAATTAAGGAAAACGAAAAGTAATTCACATAGTCCCCACATTCACAATAATAAAAATTTACAAAAATGTAATTTTACCAAGTAAATATTGCAAATATTAAAAACGATATAATAAATATTTTTTAAATTGATAATCTTGTTTCCAATACAAATTTCCCAACTTAAGGGTAAATGTTTCAAAATAAACTAACAACACTGACAGATTTTGTTGAGGTTTTGTGTTCCAAGATTTCACTAAAAGTAATCACGTAAAATAATGTCTAAATAAACAAATAATTAATATTTACCTATGAAAAGATATACCATCTTGTTTTTTTTTTGTTTTTGGGAACAATTTTTGCAATGTTTGAATGCATTATTCTCGAAAATATGAATATTGTCCTTGACCTTCAGTGACGTACTAACGATGCGACGCTTCGTGCCGTACTGACGCGAGAGTGTATTCGTTTTTCTATTTGTATTTGCTTTGTTGGCTTCACTTTCGTGTTCCGCGCGGTCTATCTGCATTTTGTTTTATAATCTAAGGGTTTAGCAAATGCGCCGGCTATTTTTCAAAGAGCGATGGAATCATTGTTAATTGGAATAGACGGTGTTAGTATATGGTTAGACGACGTTTGTGTAACAGCCCCAAATAAACAATTACATTTTAGCCGGCTAAACGAAGTACTAAAAAGATTAAAGGAAGCCGGTTTAAAATTACATAAAGAAAAATGTTGTTTTCTCCAAAATAGTGTGACCTATTTGGGCTATGTCATAGATCGACATGGATTGCGAACTTGTCCCAAAAAAACGGAAGCTATTTTAAATGCGCCGCGGCCAACAAACGTCACAGAGGTTAAGCGATTCATAGGATTAATCAACTATTACCGTAATTTTATACCGAATGCATCAGCTGAGTTGCACCCGCTGCATAATTTATTGCGTAAAGGAACTCAGTGGGAGTGGGGCGAACGTCAGGAACGTGCATTCAATATCGTTAAGGTCGAGCTATCTTCAGAAAGGGTTCTCGCTCACTTTGACCCCGCAGCACAGTTGGTGCTAACGGTAGACGCGGGCCCGGCCGGCCTGGGCGCAGTGCTAGCGCAGCGCGACGGCGCGGGCGAGCGCGAGCGACCGCTACCGTTCGCTTCAAGGTCATTGTCCGCAAGTGAAAAAAACTACAGTCAGATTCAGAAAGAGGCTACTGCCATTATTTTCGGTGTCAAGTATTTTCACCAATACCTTTATGGACGTCAGGAACCGTTCGTCCTTAAAACTGATCATCGACCTTTACTATCAATATTCGGGAAGAAAACCAGTATCACAGTTATAGCAGCATCAAGGTAGCAACGTTACGCAATAATACTGTCCGCGTATAATTATAACGTCCAATATATTAAAAGCGAAAATAATGTCGCAGCGGACTATTTATCGCGCTCACCTTTACCTGCATCTGACTGTAGAATGAAAGGGCAAGATGATCTGTCATTCCTCAATTTCTTAGATGCTAACGTCGCCCCGATAACGTTTAGCGACATTAAAACAGAAACTTATAAGGACAAAATCCTACAAACGGTAATGTACGGCCTTATTTTAACTGCAAAACAGATTTGGAGGTAGAAAACGGATGTATTTTTCGAGGCCACAGAGTTGTAATACCAGCGGTGTATAGAAATAGGTTATTACAAGAATTACACTCAGGTCATTTCGGCGTAGTAAAGACAAAGAGTTCAGCACGTAGTAGATTTTGGTGGCCATCGATCGATAAGGACATAGAAGAGTGGGTGGGCGCGTGTCCCGCGTGCGCCGGCACCCGTGCGGACCCGCCGCGCGCGCCCCCCGCGCCTTGGCCGCGCGACTCAGCTCCGTGGCGGCGCTTGCACATCGATTATATGACTATAAATCAACATGTTTATTTGATTGTCATAGATTCATATAGTAAGTGGTTGGAGTGTTTACATATGGGCTGCGGTACTTCAACTCGGGCGCTTATATCCAAATTGAAGGAATTATTTTCTAGGTTCGGTATACCAAATGTCATAGTTTCCGATAATGATGTAAAAATAAAGTCAAGTGAATTTAAACATTTTTGTGCCATGAACGGTATCCGATACATAACGTCACCGATTTATCATCCCTGCAGTAATGGGCAGGCCGAAAATTCTGTTAAGATATGCAAAAAAATGATAAAGTGTATTATCACCGAAAACTGTCAGCAGAATATAATTAACGAAAAACTATTAGGATTTTTATTCGATTACCGCAACACACCACATTGTGCCACAGGCGAATGCCCAGCAAAGCTTATGTTTGGCCGAAATATAACATCTAGGTTGGATCTGTTACTAGAAGATACGCATATCAACGGAACAAATAATGATAATTTAAGAACTACAAGAAAATTATTCATAGGCGATAGGGTGTGGGTGAAATGGTACACAGCTAGGAAAGAAATATGGATATTAGGAACAATAAATAAAATAATAGGTAATCGTATGTACGAAATATTAGTTAAGGATTATAATGTAAGCTGTAGAAGGCATATTGACCAGATAAGGAAATATACAGGTGCGACCGCGAGCGAGATGAGCGCGAGCGGCGCTCGTGCTGATGTCGCGAGCCCCACGCACTCAGCGCCGCCGCGGCCGCGCGCCCCACCCTCACCGACGGCGGAGGACGCGCAACCGCCCCAAACATTGCCTCCTATTGAGCCTCATCAGGCTGCAGAAGGCTTGGGAAATGACATTGGGGGGGTGGAGGATGTGTGGGCTGAGGCTCAAACTGAAGTCGACGCTAGCGACAACAATAATGTTGAGCCTCACCAAGAGTTAGCAAAGGATCGTGGCGATTATCAGTTTGAACCACAGCCTATAAGACCGACTCGGAGTTGTAGGCGTAAGATTAATTATAAGGTCTAAAATGTAAGATGTAGGTATTACACCCAAACGCAATGTTACCTCAGTACCTACTTATGTTTTAAAAACACACGCGTAAATATGCCTATTGTTTATTTGTATTAGTTGTAAGTAAAACTACTATTGTACCTATGTTCCTTATTATTTGTTTATTACTTTCGAAAATAGTGTCGGAGGAGTGATATGTTTGTGTTACCTACACTACGCGTATGTGTGTGTACGGCGCGCGCGCCATCTTGTAAATTCGTGTGTGTCCTTGGAGCACTAATAAACTAGCGTCCAAGCGCAACGGTCGTTTTATTGTCGATTCCCGATAGCTCAATTTTAAAATTTGATTTGCGTCCGTACCTATTTATTCCAAAAATCCCGACCAGGATATAATATGTTTATTATTTTTAGGGTTCCGTCAAAAAGGAACCCTTATAGTTTCGCCATGTCTGTCTGTATGTCTGTCCGTCCGCGGAAAACACAGTGTGATTTTCCGTTGTGCGATTACGTCAAAAATTTGGTCCTGACCCATAAACCTGTATAATTTCCACTTACTTAGAACTAAAGACGATAGTCTGCGGCAGCATGTAATGTTCGAACTGCTGGACGCACAGGATCTGTCCAGAAGTCTGCACAGACTTGGGTCTCTTCTTGCGGACCAGGCGGATGGCGTCGTTGGCTCTGATGCGCAGCGAGTACACCAGGTAGCAGGCTATCAGGACTCCAGTCCGGCCTAGACCTGGAAAATTATCATAATCACTATCATTACATATCATTTTATAGTATAAAATCGCTTCGCCCTGTCCCTATGTATGCTTAGATCCCAACGGATTTTGATGCGGTTTTTTTTTAAATAAATAGAGTTATTCATAAGGAAAGTTTTTATGTAGGTATAGTACATGCTTAATATATTTAATATCACCATTCATTGCATCCGAAGAATTGCGAAGCTGAGGCGGGGCGTTGGAATCTAACCCACGACCTCTGGCATATTAGTCAAAGCCATTAACCACTAGACCAACAGGCCAGTGAAATTAATTAAAAATTAATTGTAATACAATAGATAGATAGGTAGATAAATATTCTTAATTGCTCACCAAAAATAAAGTACTAGTAAGAACTTAGAATTATTTAGTAAATGGTTTATGAGAAGTTTGCACAAAATCGGCGGAGCGGTTATCACATTTTTCTGTTGCCGGAAGCGAAGGCGCGGGCAAAAGGTTTTTATGTTTTCTTGTGTTTACAGAGTTAGCTCGAGCTCTAAGGATGGAATAGGATACTTTTTACCTGTCTTCGACTTGTCTTGTCTTGTCTGTGTTGCCTTTTAGAGTAGGTACTTACAATAAAGTTATATTATATTCTGTTCTGATCTGTTCCGTTTCGTTCTGTTTTATTATATTCTGCGTCCCCTATAACTAATATTCACGCAGACGAAGCTGGTATAGTAACTAGTTTTACATAAAGGACAGATATATATCGTTCGAACCTAATTAATAGGTACTAGATAGAAATAATTGTTAAAGACGGAAAAATACGGTAAAATAGAACTGTATGGCTATTGCATATTAGAAGAATTTATTGTAAATAGGAAACTTGATTGCCTTGTGTCTAATGCACAACGCAAACTAGTTATTCCAGTGCGATAAATGATAATAATTTCTAAAACGTAGCCTTTGTAGGGCTCCGTAGTTAACGAGGAACCCTTATAATTTCGCCAAGTCTGTCTGTCTGTCCGTCCGCGTATAATCTCAGCGACTGTTAGCAATCGAAAGCTGAAATTTGGTACTTTTCAATTATTGTTTATCAATCACACCGACAAAGTGGTAAAATAAAAAGTGGAAAAAAATATTTTAATGAGGCACCACTCCTACACGTAAAGTGGAGGGTGTTATTTTCTTTTTTGATTCTGTTACATTGTCAGAAACTACGGAACCCTACACTAAGCGTGGCCCGACACGCTCTTAGCTGGACATTTATTTATTATTATGCTCGCGTTTGACCACGCTAGCCTAGAGTACACTACAAACTCTTAAACTTAAAATTCCGTTGGTTTCAGGTGTCAGGAAACACAAACTCGAGCAGGGATTTCCATTCCTTAGCTATACAGTGTACACATAATGATGTGTACCCAAAACATTTTTTAACTGACTTAAACCGCACTTTCAGTTGTCACTTTCTTTATGGTAGGTAAAAATCATCCAGTGACGAAACCCGTTCTTGGGCGTAGCGGGAAACAGTGTCAGACTCTTACTGACTAAACAACCTACTCCGTGCCTTCCTTGCCTTATTCCTAGAGCCCCGGTGTAACGCTTTCGCACCAACCTTCGGCTCCAGGAGGCTTCGACCCTGAAGGGCTCCTACACGATATAATAAGGAGCTGCAGTTAATCTCGACTTTGTAATTAGTAAAACGCATTGGTAGTTAATTTGCTATTATATTTGACCTGACCTTGCCTTATGTAAACATGCATTTTTTTTTGCTGTAAGTATATTACTGTGTACTAATTATTTGTTAGGAATCTGAACAAGGTTGTTATTTGTATACAACGTGTACATATGTGGGTATTGACAGAGTAGCTTTTTTTTATTGGACAAAAATCATTCAATGACGAATCCCGCTCTTGGGCGGAGCGAGAAACAGTGTCAGACTCTTACTGACTAAACACCCCACCCTGTTCCTTCTTTGTTCTTCGCACTGGGACCAAGCCTTCCTTTCAGAAAGAGACCCTGGGCCCCAGTAGGCTTTGACCCTTTTGCAGAGTCCCTACGGTTTTGCTGACAACTCCTTGAGGCGCGTGGGAACAGAGCGCGCCGTCGACGACTTGGTCTTGGTCCGGACTGTTACCAGACAACCGGACGGCGAGCTACTCTACTACTACTACCTTCCAATGTTCCCACTATTAGGATTCAGGCCTCCTCTCTGAAGAGTGAATGGGCCATAATCCTCCACGCGGGACCACTGCCGTGCAGATACTAAAACGCAGTAAAAGTATTGTAAAATACATTTTTTACTGCGTTTTAGTGTCTGCACGGCAGAAGTGCAGGTTTGTGAATGTCACAACCAAGGATCAAATCATTTATCATTATGGCATTGAGTTTTTGAATGTTTTACGAAACTATTGCAAAAATGCTTATAATCTATCATTTTAATTAATCTAATATCTAAAATTGAAGGAAATCCGTGTACCTACTTAATAAATTGTCCAATATTTTATTACCTACTCTGTAAAAATGCTAATTCGAATCTGAATTAAGTACGTCAAAACATTAATCTTCTTAGTCTTTTAAACCAACTTAAAAAAAGAGGGAGGTTATATTTGTAAAAATCTCTTTTTTTTATGTATGACGGAGGAGGTACCTCCGTAGCGTTTTTTAAAAGTGTGACGTCAGCTATCGATGTTGTCTTCTTGATGGTCACTCATATTTGGATCTTCAAAATAAAACTTCACAAGTTATCTAACACTTCGTTTATTCAACGAACAGAGTAACGACGTCACAAAGAGGTCCTTACTGTTCGGCGGTACGAGCGAGAATGCCTTGGCACCGACAGTGCGGGCCTATTTATAATGTTTCGCTCCTAAGTGGGGCGACCACGTGTTTTAGAAAAACGAAACGAAACGTTTAAATAACGATCACAAAAACAGTTATTTGCCGTCTAACGTTAATTTTACATCGCAATGAACTTCTACTAATTTTTAGGGCAATTTAATTACAAATCTTAATTATTTAAATCACAAACTATTGTTATTGCGCCGACATGTATGTTCCCCGATTATTCAGAAAACTGATTTTTTAAGGGAAAAGGTATTTTTTAGACTTCCGTACCTCAAAAAGAAAAAACGGAACCCTTATAATCCTTTAAGGTAATAAAACCCATGTTGGAATACTCTGCACTTTATGTACACTGATGGTATAAAATTTTATAAGATCATTATGGCCCCGTCGGACACCGGAAAATTAGGAGTCATAATTTTAAATGTCACGGAATAGTAATAAATAAAAAAGTGTAATTAATTTTAATACTTAGTCATTATTTATGTAGAAATTCAATCTTATTAAAAATTCTATATTTCGTAATTATTAAAAAAAAATCAAAAGTAAAATAAAAAAATAATTTTTTTTCTTTATTATATCAATAAAGTATATTTGACAGATGTAAGATTGTTTGTACAGTAGAAAATTGTCTTGAATTCCTTGACCATTGACCAACGTTGACAAACGTTAATAGTAAAGTTATAGAGGAAAAAAATTCTTTATTTATAAATATAATTAACTTTAACCTTCCTACCGCACACAGTACTTATTTTTCCTCCATACGCGGAGTGCGATCGGCACTCATTTTTATATTATTATAATTTCTGCGGTACGAGGCATTTAAAACCTCGTTTGAAAACTATAATTATGGCTGTACGGGGCTTATTAGACCCTGTAACTTAAAAAAAAATAGGTACAGCCGCCCACTTCAATCGAGACCCGAAAATCTGAACCATCATGACAATATAGCAAATGGTCAAGTTATTTGCCGCGTACTGTATACGCTTTTTACGCTCAGTGCGGTACAAAGTCAATGATCCCGTACTTATTAACATTTTAGTAGGGAAATAAAGAAAACTTTTTTATTGCGGAAATGACCGTTTTTCATATTGATTTGATTTTTAAACCTTGTTTTAAACTCTTTGAGTCCCAAGCGATCCTAATCTCGATGTTAATTGCTTCAATCATGCGAGCCCTGGCCGCATCGCAAGGAAGACACGTACGAGGCCTATTCGACCTCGTTCTGCATTGAATGTGTTAAATATGTGTTTAGAATTTTAATAGGTATTTAGTATCCGTTAAACTTCTGGTCATATCATATACCTATATAATTTGTTAGTAGGTAGGCTATACCACTTGAGTAGATAAACAACAGCTTCAGGAAATTATCCTTACCTGAAAGAGGAGAGTTGAGGGATTGTTCCAAAGAGAGGGTGAAAATAAAAACTCGTAAAACGCCAAGCGCCAATACTTTTGACCCTAACTACAGCTCCATAGCACGATGATACTTCGTGTATGTGGCCGCGTCCAAACCCAAGGGATCTGAAGGCATCTGGCAAGACATTCTGCTGATCATGTAGTTTGCCGTAACCAGGTAAAGCGAAGGGAAACTGAAGGAATACTACGGGGTTTAATCAGAGCTGTTTTTGAGTTTATTAATTGCAAACACAAATATGTATAATAGTAAAGAGAAAGAAGAAGTGGCTCAAGACCGAGAACACTGGAAGGAATGGAGGAAGGTATTTGCCCAGCAGTGGGACAGTATGGCCTAGAAATAATAATAAAGAAAAAGAAGTAAAAATAAATTTAGCATCAGCCTTATAATTAACCCACGGCTGGGACTCAGAGCTCCCCTCCAGGAGAGGAAATGGGCCGTAATCCACGACGCATGCTCAGTGCGAATTGGTGGATGTCACATGTCTTTGGATTTTTGGTTCTAGGACAAGCCACTTTCCTCAAGATGTTTTCCTTCACCGTTTTCAAAGCAGTGGTGATGAAATAAATTACACTGGCTGGGTTTGAATCCGCGCCTGCTACTCGTAAGTGGCAGACCTTATCACCCCGCCACCACTGCTCCCAAAGATAAGTTAATTAAGCACGCAGCAAATAAATGGAGTAATTTGCTAAGGTCACTCGCCCCTAGCTTCGATTAAAACCCGAATTTATGTGACGAGGATTATAAACGTTTTTCGGATCTTAAAGTTGTTATAGTTCAGCATATTTGCCACGTACCTACTATAACAATAGCGTCTGCACGACCTTTATGCTGACCTGTCCTCTTAGCCAAATTACGACCGTTTCATTAACGTCGGACGCTTGAGTTAGCCACGCCCCCAATTCCTTTGTACTGACGTCATCTCAACGCTCAGTCATGTTATAAGAACAAAGGAATTCGAGGCGTGGCCAATTCCAGGCGTTCGATGTTAACGAAACGATAGTAACTTGGCTAGACCTGGATTAACTACATTAATTCATCATCATTTCATAAATTTTATTTACTTTTAATGGTAAGCTATCAGATGGAAGGAGTTCATAACCTTAGAGACTTATCACATACTAGTCAGGTGACTCTTCCATTAACATTTCAGTCAATATTTAATTAGGTACTTTATAACAATGATATTCTAACAAACACATATGTTTTACACTCACAAATCATCCCGAAAAATGTGTTCCGCGCAGTACACACATTATTCTGGCTAACAATCACCCTAAAAGGTTCTAATTAGGACCTTTTCGAGCGCTCATAACATACATAGATAATGATTACAGAACCATGTGTCTCATTTCCCGCATCACCACACAGAGTATATTACCATACTATATATTTATACAAAAGTATAAAGTATGTTTGGCAACCCTAGATATATGACCCACAGATCCATTGGATGCACTGTGCTATTCACTTTTCACACCACTTTATCTGGTTGGGTAACTTGTGGCTCATTCAAACCCGTCATTTTTAAACTTTTATTCCACACTTGCTCCACTAACTCGTCATCATCCGCCTTCCTGCTGTACTCCGCCTCCTTACACTCCATGAAGTATTTCCCTCGCACGCCCTCCACTTCTTCAGCAACACACAAGTGCACTACCGTCTGTGCTCCCTCTTTTGGCGTCTTATACAAATAATCGCAGAGAAAATGCATTAACTTCTGGGCGATAAAAGGTAGCTTTTGAAATATATTAGTTTTAACAACTCCAGGATGTAAAGAATTCACTGTCACTCCTTCAGGTAATCTCTTAGCCAATGCTTTCATAAACAGAACATCACATAACTTACTATTCGAGTAAGTAAAAAACTGACCAAAGAGTCCAGCTCCTCCGAATTTATGTAAGTCATCGACACGTAATCTTGCAAACAGGTGAAGCCAGGACGACACTATGATAATCCTGCTGGGTTTGGAGGCGATCACTTTGTCCAGCAGCAGGTTTGTGAGCAGGAAGGCGCCGAAGTAGTTGACTTGCATCACCACATCTATCCCATCTTCAGTAAACTCCGAATCGAGACTGGCGCAGCCAGCGTTGTTCACTAAAATGTCGAGACGGTCATAGGAACTGTTGAAGTCTTCAGCGAATTTCCGCACACTGCTGAACTTTGCGAGATCTAGAGGTCTAAACTCTACGAGCTTGTTGCCTGTAGTGGCTGCTATATCGGCGACAGCTGCTGCGGCTCTCTTGGCGTCCCGGCAGGCGATGAGCACGCGCGCTCCTCTGGCCGCGAGGTCGCGCGCGGTCTCCAGCCCGATGCCCTGGTTCCCGCCGGTCACGAGCGCGAGCTTGCCATCAAGTCGCACATTAGATGTACACACTCCCTTCACAGGTTCTAACACAAGTTTCACATATACCGCTGTAGTCAGAAGCAAAAGAAATGTAGTTAAAAATAAAAAGAGTGCTGTTATCGTGAGGTAGTAGCCGATAGTGAGCAACATGTTGACGCGGTAGTACGGATAATGAAACTGCGTGAGTTTATTAACTTACTGATGTTTTATGCGTGCGCCTTGGATGTATTAAGGCCACTGCATCCTTTGAGGTCGCGGTACATAGTCGATCAGATAAGGTTCTCTCAAACTGCGAACTTATTTCACATTGTATGTATAGCTTCTGGATCCTCATGCCAAACGACATTCTGAAAATGGCTTTTTGTAGAGAGGAATCTGAACTTCTTTTTATTTATTTTGCCTAGACCATCCTTCTATCAAACAAATAAAACTCAAAAAGAAACAAAAACAATAGGAAAAAATATATAATACGTAAACAAACTAGTAAACTTAAGAGCGGACAACCCGAGGTACATTATTATACAACCGCTCTGACGTGATTATGATGTTAATGCACATCATTCTTTAGATATTTTGGATCTAGGCTTCTATAGAAATCAAAACACAAATTTGTAAATTAAAAATATAAAAAAGAACTGTAAATCGTAGCACTACCGAATACCAACAGAGTTTTCAGGTGTTATCTTTCTTTTTTCGCTTTACTTTTACATCAAACATAACTTTGGGCTGAGTTCAATGAAGCGATAAGCTTTTAAATGCGCGACGTTGACGATAGGTGAGTGAGGAAGGCCCATCCTATGCAATATTTTAATTGCTTCTATTGCTATTTTTACAGCACAATGTATTCACTGCAATATTATACATAGAAGTTCAATGGGGCACATTGAACTTGCTTGGGGCTCACAGATACAGATGAATGTAAATGAATTTTAAATACCGTATTTTGTGATGCGTAATGGTGATTCCATTAGAGATTGCATTTGGCAGAGTTGAGAATGTTGAGATGGATGTGTGGTGTGACGAGAATGGATAAAGTGAGAAATTACTATATTAGAGGAAGTTTGAAAGTGGCGCCAGTGACTGAAAAGTTGAAAGGGAACCGTTTGTCTTGGTATGGCCATGTAAAAAGGAGGTATGAAACAAATGTTACAAAAAAAGTCATGAGTATAAATGTGGATAGATGGAGAGGGACAGAGAGACCAAAGAAAATATGGATGGATTGTGTAAGAAGTGATATGAAAGAAAGAGGAGTTAAAATAGTGATAGCGTGAGGGGTGACAGGACAGAAAAGAAAAAAACACATTGCGCCAACCTCAAATAAAACGGGACAAGGGCCGGAAGATATATGTATATTAATGGCGATTCCATTAGTGACATGAAATCAAGCGTGAATTCACGTCATGAATAAACTACATAAATATTCCCCGCGAAAACCCGGAGCCGCCGTAAAATGAAACACCATGTAGTTTGTTTTTGTTTCTGTTTTTTTTTCAGTAACAAATTATACATAATATTTAAACCGATTAAAATTCAAGATTGAGGTTCGCGAGCATATTCGTAAGAAGTTGGCAGTAGTATCATCACAACGGTAATGTTTCTCTGTTGGTCGATCTAAATGAATTCTTTGAGTATTTATATATACAATGTGTCCGGGTTCGGACTGTACAAACTTTAGGGTGTGATACTTTGCTCTTTTTTATCACTAAAACTATTCTACATGTGAGGTCTAAACCCAACCCCCTCTGAATGGCAGCCATTTTTGTATTTTGGTTCAGTTTTGGGTAACGTCCATACTAAAACTTATGTAAAATTAGAATTTAATGCCCGATTATCGTATAAAAAAAACTTCCCGTAACGGCAAAGTATTAGCAATCAGATAAACAACTCAAATCATTTTAATGATTGCTGTATCATACTGAAATAAATGCTTAAACATCAACTTCATGTCAAAATTATCATCGTTTTTTTAGTTTTTCAAGATTATTTCAAAAAATACCCCCGAGATCTGCTCTTTTTTATAAGCGTGACTCACGGATGATAAGTTTACCTAGATAATGATACCAAAAACTCGATTCTATGACAATTCGTTTAAGCGATATTGTTGCTTAAACCTAGCCCTTCCGTGCGTAAGATGTTGATGTGTTATGTGTAGCCACAATAACCAGAAGACAGGGACTGGTAAACATTAATTTACTCGAGTTTCATCTGACGATTACTTACTTCTTTTATATTGACATCGCATTTGTCCCATTTTCATTGCAATGACACGCAAAAACCTTTTTTTCTTCCTACTTCCCCATAGAATACAACGCTCATTCATATCTTACGCACGGAAGGGCTAGGTTTAAGCAACAATATCTCTTAAACGAATTGTCATAGAATCGAGTTTTTGGTATCATTATCTAGGTAAACTTATCATCCGTGAGTTACGCTTATAAAAAAGGGCAGTTCTCGGGGGTATTTTTTGAAATAATCTGGTAAAACTAAAAAAACGATGATAATTTTGACATGAAGTTGATGTTTAAGCATTTATTTCAGTATGATACAGCAATAATTAATATTATTTGAGTTATTTATCTGATTGCTAATACTTTGCCGTTACGAGAAGTATTTTTTATACGATAATAGGGCATTAAATTTCAATTTTACATAAGTTTTAGTATGGACGTTACCCAAAACTGAACCAAAATACAAAAATGGCTGCCATTCAGAGGGGGTTGGGTTTAGACCTCGCATATAGAATAGTTTTAGTGATAAAATAGAGCAAAGTATCACCCTCTAAAGTTTGTACAGTCAGAACCCGGACACATTGTATAGTTATATATGTATTTAGTTTATAAGATTGTGTTTATATTATATATTTTATTGTATATATGATTCATTTATTTTTTTTAATTCACATGCTTTTTTTTTCTCTTTTTATTGCACCTGCCATCATGATTCTCTGCATCAGCCAAAGGTTGACTGGTAGAAAATGCCTTAGGCATTAAGTCCGCCTTTGTACTTTTATGTGCATGAAGCTTTAAATAAATAAATAAATATTATGTCTAAAGTTTCATACGCAGAAGTATCGAAATATTTCAATAAGTAGTAGAAATATCAGTTACCATTATACTTTCAACGTAGAAAAAGAATACAATCGTGTACAATTATTATGCATATTAAAAAAACAATTAAGTTTTTAATATTATTCTAACGGAAACAGATGTCATTGTCAATGTTAAATGATAGATCTATGTGACATGTGATATCTTATCATTAAAAGTAAATATAATTATGTTTAGACTACATCATATCATTACATAGTATAAAACAAAGTTGCTTACGTCCTATGTATGCTTATATCTTTAAAAGTACGAAACGGACTTTGATGCGGCTTTTTTTAATAAATAGATTGATTCAAGAGGAAGGTTTATGTGTATAATACATGCATAATATCATCAACTAGCTGTGCCCGCGACTTCGTCCGCGTGGAATAGTTATTTTGGGCATCATATTTATTTTTGCAAACAACCTCCTCAGCTTTATAAATTATAGCTGTTACCCACGACTTTGCCCGTGTCAAGTTCTGTTATTATTTTAGACAATTTAGTTTTTAAAAGAACATAAGTACTTCATAGAGCTACACCCCAACTTGGGCACGCCATAATCTCGGCGGTAAGTCCCCTCTTTGAGGCGTGATATCTATCACGGCATCCTCACCTTCCACATGACGTAGGTTCTCACCGGACATGGGAAGAAGGAAGAGACGCCCGGGTGTCGCCACTGTATGGTCAGCCCGGAGGATACGGTGGAGCACACGGTGGAGGTGTGCCCCGCTTGAGAAGAGCATCGCCGTGTCCTCGTGGGGGTGATCAGCGGCGGCGACCTCTTGCGCCGGGCCTTGGTTCAGGCCATAGTTCGCAGCGAAGAAGAATGGCAAGCGGTCGCCTCCTTCTGCAAAGCAGTAATGCTCGTAAAGGAGGAGGCAGACCGCATAAGTCAAAGGCAACAGCGCCCTCGCCGTAGCCGTCACCGTCACCGCCGCGATCCCGCCGATATCCGGTCTCCTTAGACGCTGGCTTGTGGACGGTGAGCAATGGGTAGCTCGCCGTCCGGTTGTCTGGTAACAGTCCAGACCGAGACCAAGTCGTCGACGGCGTGCACTGCTCCCGCGCGCCTCAAGGTGTTGTCAGCAAACTGTGGGGCCCTTCAGGGGCGAAGCCTCTTGGAACTGAGGGTTGGTGCGAAAGCGTTATACCGGGGCTCTGGGAATATGGCAAGGGAGGAACGGGGTAGGTTGTTTAGTCAGTAAGAGTCTGACACTGTTTCCCGCTCCGCCCAAGAGCGGGATTCGTCATTGGATGATTTTTACCTACCATAAAAAAACCCATCCGCGCCGCCCGCAAGCAACCCCTCTCCTCGCCCGCCGGCCAGGCGCAGCGTCAAGTTTAGCACATCATGCATCTCGTGTGAATTTTATATCGGAGTTATTTTAAAATTGTAATATCTTCTAAGATGTTCGTTGAAATTAAATGATGTCAATGACAATTTTGTTTACAATTACATACTCTTAATCAACAACACATTTATTTGGATAAAGATTATATTATTATGTTGATAGAACTCTCACAAATAATCGGTAAAAATTGGCTAAATTTGATTCGCATAAAAACGGTTCTAGTAAGTTAATCTTAAAAGATAGACATATACTGTCGCGGACATTTTTTTAGATAATTTTAAGAGGAATAATTCTTTCCTACATATTTTTTTGGTATCTTAAACCGTTTTGGCAGCGCACGCAACGGAAGCCCTCAAAGATGAATAATTTTCCCCGTTTTTTCCACATTTTCCGTTGTTTCTTCGCTTCTATTAGTCGCAGCGTGATGTTATATACCCTAAAGCCTTCCTCAATAAATGATCTATTCAACACAAAAATAATTTTTCAATTCGGACCAGTAGTTCCTGAGATTAGCGCGTTCAAACAAACAAACAAACAAACAAACTCTTCAGCTTTATAATATTAGTATATAGAAGTATAGATATCAGTAAGCGTGCGAAGCTCGATACTCGATAATGTGCTATATTATACTCGCACTTAAAGCAAGTTATTATCCTTCTAGGCAGATAATGTAGTATAGCCGATCCCAAGGGAATAATGAGATTTAAATTTAGAACGTCAAAAACCAAAGACATAAAATTAAAATGTACGTGCATCCAATAGAGGAGTTCACATCGGCGTCGGGTTGACGATGAAGTACCTGGGACTTGTCCTCGACAGCCGGTGGAATTTCGAGGAGCATTTCCGACGTCTGGCTCCTAAACTCAATCGGACAGGAGCTGCCCTCAAGCGGCTCCTGCCGAACCTGGGGGGTCCAGACGCCACCTGCCGGAGGCTCTACGCCGGCATCGTTCGGTCCTTGGCCCTTTATGGGGCACCAGTGTGGGCGCCGTCGCTGCGTAAACGCCCGACGGCCCAGCTGAACGCCTGCCAGAGGGTCATGGCCATCCGGATGATGCGGGGATACCGCGCGGTGTCCCGCGAAGCGGCGAGACTCCTTGCTGGCCTACCACCATGGGATTTGGAGGCAACAGTCCTTGCACACATGCACGATCTGCGCGTGGAGATGCAACGCCGGGGCGAAACTCCGCTGCCTGAACATGTTAAGGCATGGTGGAAAGAGCTCCGGCGGGATCTCATGGTGAAATGGAAACAGCGACTGTCGCAACCCAGCGCTGGGCACGCCATAATCTCGTCAGTAGTGCCCCTCTTTGAGGCGTGGCTGGATAGACCTCACGGCGTCCTCACCTTCCGCATGACGCAGGTCCTCACCAGACATGGCAAGTTCGGGAGGTTCGGATCCGTGCGGAAGAGACGCCCGGGTATCGCCACTGTGTGGCCAGCCCGGAGGACACGGTGGAGCACACGGTAGAAGTGTGCCCCGCTTGGGAAGAGCAACGCCGTGCCCTCGTGGGGGTGATCGGCGGCGGCGACCTCTCGTGCCGGGCCTTGGTTCAGGCTATGGTCCGCAGCGAGGAGGAGTGGCAGGCGGTCGCCTCCTTCTGCGAAGCAGTAATGCTCGTAAAGGAGGAGGCTGACCGCATAAGGCAAAGGCAACGGCGCACTCGCCGTAGCTGTCGCCGCCGCGATCCTGCCGATATCCGACCACCGTAGACACTGGCTTGCGGACGGTGAGCAATGGGTAGCTCGCCGTCCGGTCGTCTGGTAGCAGTCCAGACCGAGCCCAAGTCGTCGACGGCGCGCTCCGTTCCCGCGCGCCTCAAGGAGTTGTCAGCAAACCGTAGGGACCCTGCAGGGTCGAAGCCTCCCGGTGCTGAGGGTTGATGCGAAAGCGTTACACCGGGGCTCTGGGAATAAGGCAAGGAAGGTACGGGGTAGGTTCTTTAATCAGTAAGAGTCTGACACTGTTTCCTGCTGCGCCCAAGAGTGGGATTCGTCATTCGATGATTTTTACCTACCATAAAAAAAAAAACGTGCATCAAATAATTTTACATACTAAAAAATATACTATATTATTATATATTATAGTATATTTTTTGTATACTATAATATATAATAATAATAAATAATATATTAGATTGATTTCGCTGTGACTACAATGCGAAATGGGTGTGTTATCTCTGTCTACTAGTCGTCTAGAGCAGTGGCCAGTGGTAAAGCCCCCGACTTACAAGTTGTACGTCGCGGATTCAAACCAAGCGGCGCATTACATCGTATAATTTATTTCATCACCACTGCTCTCAAAACGGTGAAGGAAAACATCGTGAGGAAGAGTCTGACACTGTTTCCCGCTCCGCCTAAGAGCGGGATTCGTCATTGGATGATTTTTACCTACCATAAATAAAAAAACCATCTTTGTCCTTCAGTTTCCCCTTGCGTACCAGGACTATGGGTTTCCTTTTCAAAAATCTCCGTAGTCCTAGCTAGCGAGCACCGCCGCTGATGGATCCCTACGGTTTGTTGACATCTCTTTGAGGAGTTTGTGGGTCATTACGCACTGTTGGCGGCTTGGACTCGGCCGGTTGATCACCGGCCAGCCGCATGAAGAGAATGGGGAAGAGAGTTCAAAAGACGCACTGCAGTAATAGCAAAGGAGCCATCAAAGAGGCTGGAAGTGTGACGCGGAGTACGAAGGAGAAGAGAATTGCTAGTTCTACATTTTTGTGGAGAAAAAATCTTTTTGTTTACGATAAATCACATTCTAATTAATTAGTTTCTGATATCATAGATATATTACAAGCTTACGGCATTTGTCCTTTTCCGGTGACTTACAATATGAAATAATTTGGCAGTTGAGAAATCTTGATAGGTCGACTATGAATCGCGACCTTAAAGCATAACGTGGCTTTAGAAAGTTTAACGTCCGAGGCGTACACATAAATACATCAGTAAGTCCATAAACTTACACAGTTTCGTTTTCCGTACCATTGTGTCAACATGATCCTTGCCTTTGGTTACTACCTTGTGACAACAGCACTCATTTTATTTTTGACCATATTTCTCCTAGTTTTAACTTTATCGTTATATGTAAAAATAAAAATAGAACCCGTGAATGGAGTGTGTACATCTAATGTGCGACTTGATGGAAAGATCGCGCTCGTGACCGGCGGGAACCAGGGCATCGGGCTGGAGACCGCGCGCGACCTCGCGGCCAGAGGAGCGCGCGTGCTCATCGCCTGCCGGGACGCCAAGAGAGCCGCAGCAGCTGTCGCCGATATAGCAGCCACTACAGGCAACAAGCTCGTAGAGTTTAGACCTCTAGATCTGGCAAAGTTCAGCAGTGTGCGGAAATTCGCTGAAGACTTCAACAGTGCCTATGACCGTCTCGACATTTTAGTGAACAACGCTGGCTGCGCCGGTCTCGATTCGAAGTTTACTGAAGATGGGATAGATGTGGTGATGCAAGTCAACTACTTCGGCGCCTTCCTGCTCACGAACCTACTGCTGGACAAAGTGATCGCCTCCAAACCCAGCAGGATCATCATAGTGTCGTCCTGGTTTCACAATTTCGCAAGATTACGTGTTGATGACTTACGTAAATGTGGAGGAGTTGGAGTTTCTGGTCAGTTTTTTACTTACGCGAATAGTAAGTTGTGTGATGTTCTGTGGATGAAAGCATTGGCTAAGAGGTTACCTGAAGGAGTGACAGTGAATGCCTTACACCCTGGAACTGTTAAAACTAATATATTTCAAAGGCTACCTTTTCTTGCGCAGAAGTTAATGCATTTTCTCTGCGATTATTTGTATAAAACTCCGAAAGAGGGAGCACAGACGGTAGTGCACTTGTGTGTTGCTGAAGAAGTGGAGGGCGTGCGAGGGAAGTACTTCATGGAGTGTAAGGAGGCGGAGTACAGCAGGAAGGCTGATGATGACGAGTTAGTGGAGCTAGTGTGGAAAGAGAGTTTAAAGGTGACGAGTTTGAGTGAGCCACAAATCAATTACCTGGATAATAAAGTGTGCAATGTAAGTGTCTAAGTCTGTGGAACTTGTTTTTTTTATACAATTTTTAATTCTTATAATTAATTAATCCCTTAATTCCTTAATTCCCTCGCAATGCTCGGGAGTTAATTACATAAATCTCTCACTCGCACCCGCTCCTCTGCATCAATCTTCTAGTCAAATAATTATATCAACTATTTTTAATCGACTTCAAAAAAAAGGAGGAGGTTCTCAATTCGATTGTATTTTTTTTTTTATGTTTGTTACCTCAGAACTCCGTTGTTTATGGATGGATTTGCAAAATTTTTTTTGTACTTGAAAGGATATGCTTCCAGATTGGAATTATGTATTTGAGTATGCAAATAGGTACTAAGTAGTTTTATAGTTAAGTTAGAGGTAGTTTTTCAAGGGATTGTTGCCCATTCGTAATTCCTTGCCTTGGCTGGCACCGACTCCAAAAAGAAGTAATAAATTTTGAATATTTGCAAAATATGAATGTCAAATAAGTTTACCTATAAATTAAGTTTCTTTACAGCAATTCAAATTTTTATTTTCAACTTTTTAGTGTAGGAACTTTTATCGTTTGGCTTTTTTTGAAGGCGGTTTTTTTTTTGTAAAAAGTTTTTTTATTTTTTTACTGTTGTAGTAGTCGTAGTGGCGGCTTTGCTTTAGTTTTCAATATTTTTTCTATAAATTGGAATAAGTCACTGTTTATTTTTTCCTAATAATTAAATAAGAGTTTTAAATCCCTTTAAATCCATAGTCTGTTTATCACTAGTCAAAGTTACATAGATTTCTAACTCCTTTTGACCTATTTCGATTTACTTTCTATCCCTCTAGTCGAGTTATTATCGTTTCGTTAATGGCGAATGCTTGGAATAGGCCTCGCCTCCAATTCCTTCGCTCTGATCATGTGACTGTGCGTTAAAAGATGACTTTAGAACAAAGGAATTGGGGGTGTGGATAACTCAAAGCGCTCAACATTAACTAAACGATCGTAACTTGGCTTGGGGGAAATATAGTTTATGTTTTATTGTACGTAAAACCGCATTTCTTTTATTGATACTTAGAAAAAAAAGATCGGCTTCTCCATGCAAAATTATAAACCTTTTTGGATAGTTTGTAGCAATTAAGACATTAAGTCTAAAAAAAAAACAGTCTAGTTAATAACGACTTTATTGATGATTGTGGTATTGTTTGTTTATCTATTATTGAACAGGGACTTACGAAATCAAAATTATTTTTTCAAATCAAATCAAATCAAATAATTTATTGTGATACACAGGTATTATAATAGGTCTTAAATAATATATGTTCATGCCGTGATCCGCCACACAGGGCATACAAATAGAAAAATAAAAGCACAAAAATACAAACGACTATTGCAAAATAACAACAAAAGAGATGAGGGTCGATCATATAATATTACAAATTATTGCCTAGTTTTTTGTAGTTAAGTGTGTTTTTTTTTATAGGAAGTTATTTTATTTCATGTTTTTTTAGTTGTGATACACTTTTACCCATAGTAGAGGTTTATACTGTATAACAATTCCAATAAGCCCAAACACTTTGATAAACAGTTTTATATCTCACCGTTTAGTGAGAATGAAAAACAACATCGGTGGTATAGGTATATAAAACAAGACGGGTTTGTTACAACACTTATAACTCGAGATCGGCTTGACCAATTTTCATGGTTTTTGTTCGTTGGATTTGTCCCCGCCCCGTAATAGCAGAATACATCTTAAAAATAATGAAGACTCCACGAAAACATAATTATGAAAGAAGGGTCCAAAGATTGTATGGAAAAACCTACTTTCACACGGGCGAAGCCGCTGGCAGAAGCTAGTAATAAATAAAAGGGTGTACTTACCTGCATGACAGTGTATGGCCACTCTGCCCTCTTGTAAAGCGAAGGAGAGGACTTTGGCCATGTTGAGGAGTCCGCTCAGGCTAGCTTCGGCGTAGTCAGGCCACGCGAAGTTGTAGTAATATACTGAAAAAACAACAAAAGCTAGTATAGTACGCGGCAAATAAGTTGAACCCGTTGCTATTACGCACAGCCCCCCACTTCGTTTGAAATCCGAAAATCAGTTACTGCGTAGTCAAAGTTGACCGTCATGATGGTTTAACTTGGGTGTTGAAGATAGTAACTAAGTACTTACTACAATTTTTCACAGCTACAAAACTTAAAAAAAAACCGTTTGAAAAAAAAGCCATACACTTTCCAACCTATCGAATACCGTAATTAGAGACATAATAGAAAGATAATAGGTGTGTGAACGCCGGAGTTCCTCGAGATTCAAGAGTTTAATTTAAACTCTTGCTTGACAAACTTTGCTTTTTTTGTGGTAACCGATTTTGTGGGCACTCCTAGGCAAAAATCTCCGTAAGCTTAATTAATCCGCCATCTCCTTAAAATGACGTTTTTTCACTACGTCACAAATAAATACTTTCCCTGAAATTTTCATTTCAGTTCATTTGGTATGGAAGAAATTTTTTTCAAAATTACCATACAAGCAAGCTATAGCAAATATTTTTTACCCTAGTTACAAATTTGGTGACGTTACGCGTCATAATATATAAAGAATTCTCTTCAAATCATAACAAAGACATTTTTTTTCACATCTAAATAAGTTAGTCAATAATTAATTATAGACATTTTCCCGCGCTTTTCTTTTACAAGTAGAAGGACTGAAGGAGAAGCAAAGGTACCAAACCGTTATACATCCTATTATTAAAAAAATAAATTCCAATATTTTTCAATTTAGAATATTGTTAATTTATTCGTAATAACAAATAATTGTGTAAATAATTATATTTATTTATGATACCTATTCTTTTCGTAAACACAATTTAATTTTTCATTGAATATTAAAACCTTAAAAAAATCCGCCTATTTGTTTAAAAAAAAAATTACCTTTGACTGCGACGAAATCGCAAAGAAAAGTAAGTAGTAGATTGTATTACAAAGGACCAAAATAATATTTTTACGGGATTATTTAGTAGAATCCTGAACGTAACAAGGGATTCAATGTACGTCGCCTGAGCAAAAAATATATTTGCGCCCGAGTGCCGAGTGGTGCACTTTACTTTTCATCACCGTTAACCCTGTATAAGAAAATAAAAGGGCCTCAAACCTATTTTATTAAAATAAAATAATATCTAATAATAAAACAACAAAAACTTTACATTTGAAGACATTTAATCGGCGCGGCGCGACTAGGGGCCGCCGTAGGTCCCAGCTAGTCTTTTTTCAAACAATATTTGCGTTCGATTTTTTGGCGCTAAACACTCTATGTTCTAAATTCAAAAAGCGCGCCGCAAAAATCTTTGCGGTGCAATTTTTGAGTTTAGAACATCTAGTTTTCCTTCAACTTCCTTATAAAGAGGAATAAAAACTCATTACTGCCCGCTAAAAGTTTCTTAAAGAAAACACCAACTTCGGGTGCATTTAAAGTTCAACAAAGTCGTCCTTTTTGAATAGGTGTGATGAAAAGATTTTGTTTGCGACTTAAATAAAAACAACAGGGTATTACGTTTGTGACGGAATCACAAATTTTCAGTTTTCAGAGTTATTTCTATACTTGTACCTACTATTAGGCCATGCTTCATGCCAAACAGGGTTCTAGGTCAACAGGAAGTGTTCGTGAATTATGATTCCTTTGAGAGTATCAAAATATGCGTTTTTTACATACTTATACACCTGGTACTAATACTATAATCAACTTACTGTCATTCGCCATAAAGATAGTTGGGTCATACGTAAACCCCGACTTCGTAAGCGGGGGTCCACAGCTGGCGTGCTCGCCCGGGGTCTGTAGGTTGATCACCGTGCGAATTCCCCAGCTGGAACATACAGAAGAGTATACACTTAATAACAAGGAAACTTTAGGGTGTTTTAATATAGTGCGGATTACACCACGCATGCGGGTTCCGCACGTGCAGGCCTAGGCCCCGTAAATAGCGAATCTTGGCGGATCGCCATCAAATCGAGCGTCGGATCTTGGTGAGTTTGAAGTGAGGCTCTGCGAATTTTTGCCCTTGAAAACTTGTACAAAAAATAACTGTCAATAACAGTTTTTACCCGACTACGGCGAAGCAAAAGGAGGGTTATGATTTTGACCTGTATGTATGTATGTATGTATGTGGCAATGGATGTTCATCTGTTCCCTCGTAACTTCTAAACTACTTATCAGAATTCGACAAATGACATATCATTAGAAGCGTCTTAATTGTCCGCTGGTTATAGGCTATATGGGATTTCACAAAATCTAATGTGGCGCCCTCTAGCGGACAAAACATACGAAGTAAAAAAATAAAGTTAAGATAAATATGCCGTGTTTGGTATCATTTAAAAGCGCTTTACATGTACATTTTGAATATATATATATTACTAGCATTTGCTTGTGACTTTACCTGTATTCATGGGCTGAGAAATCAATGAACCCAAGATTAACCTATTTAGAACTCCAAAATATGTTAAATAAAAATAAAGTTTAAAAACTAACACCCGACTACTTAAAAACACGCTCTAAAAAGTACGAAACAAGAAAACAAGAAAGCCGTGGTCGTATACCATAAGAATAATAAATTAAAAAAAGTGGTATACGACCACGGCTTTCTTGTTTTCTTGTTTCGTACTTTTTAGAGCGTGTTTTTAAGTAGTCGGGTGTTAGTTTTTAAACTTTATTTTTATTAACAACTGCAAATCGCATTTATTTGTTTAAACCAATTATTTTTTTACGAGTTTTCAAACGCTAAAATTCGCACAGCCTAACTTCAGACTCGCCAAGTTCCAACGGCCGTACTGTACAAGAATCGATGGTGAGATGAGCTGGACTCATACTTAAAGGAAAGGTCCTCGACGGGAGCAGTTCAGGAGAAGTCCCGAGACGTCGAAGGCACGTAGAAGTAGCCTTAATGACATGTTAGTCAAACTGTAGGGACCCAGCAGGGTCAAAGCCTACTCAACCATGGGATTATTGCCGCAAGGGAAACGTGTGATCCAGAAACGCTACTGGCAAAGGGAACTTAGTTGTGGTTTTGTCAGTAAAAGTCTGATACGCTATTATATCCCACTTTAAAAAGGGGATAAATCAATAAGATAGTAATCGTTTATTAGCAAAAACATAAGTAAAAACAGTATATAAATCACAAATTGACAACATGCAAAAGCTTGTTATAAATAAAAAAAACAAATTGTCATGTTTACCTTGGAAAATGGCAGGCAAATATTAGGTAACCATACTGCATTTGACATAAAGAAACCTATTCTGCCGTGCAAACACTAAAACGCAGTAAAATAGCGTATTTTGCTATACTTTTACTGCGTTTTAGTATCTGCACGGCAGTATTATAATAGTGTTCGACCACACATTTAATTTTAGCCTTATTTTTAAAGGGCTTATGTTTAACTTACCACCAAATATAGTAACAAATAGCAGACAAAAATAGTAAATGATCACCAAAATGAAACTCGCATTTTAATGTAAATTTATAACCAAGTTTTAACACTTTGCTACCCTATTTAAGCAAAATGACTCCAAATAAATCATGGGTAACCCAAAAATAGTAAATGATCACCAAAATTAAACCAGCATTTTAAAGTAAAATTATAACCAAAGTTTTTACATCCTGCTATCCTATTTAAACAAAATGAGTCCAAATAAATCATTGTTATCCCAAAAGTAGTAAATGATCACCAAAATTATACTAGCGTTTTAATATAAAATTATAATCAAAGTTTTTACTTCTTGCTATCCTATTTAAGTAAACTGACTCCAAAAAAATCATTGTTAACCCAAAGATAATGAAAATATAAATGAAAACCCTAAAAAATTACATTTTGTTATCCGATTTATGTAAAAAATAATTACCCTTAGCAAAATATTATAACAAAACATATAACATTTTGATACAAATACAGGAAGTTTGTCATTGCGACCGAGGTGGAATCCACCCGAGCCGTAGGTTACGTCTGCGTGTCGCCACTGTGTAGCAAGCCCGGAGGACACGGTGGAGCACACGGTGAAGGTGTGCCCTGCTTGGGAAGAGCATTGCCGTGTCCTCGTGGGGGTGATCGGCGGCGGCGAGCTCTCGTGCCGGGCCTTGGTTCAGGCCATGGTCCGCAGCGAAGAGGAATGGCAGGTGGTCGCCTCCTTCTGCGAAGCAGTAATGCTCGTAAAGGAGGAGGCCGACCGCATAAGGCAAAGGTAACAGCTCCCTCGCCGTAGCCGTCGCCGCCGCGATCCTGCCGATATCCGGCCACCGTAGAAACTGGCTCGCGGACGGTGAGCAATGGGTAGCTCGCCGTCCGGTCATCTGGTAACTGTCCAGACCGAGTCCAAGTCTCAACGGCGCGCACCATACCCGCGCGCCTCAAGGAATTGTCAGCAAACTGTAGGGGCCCTTCAGAGTCGAAGCCTTCTGGAGCCGACGGTTGGTGTGAAAGTGTTACCACGGCTCTAGGAATAAGGCAAGGAAAGAATGAGGTAGGTAGGTTTTTTAGTCAGTAAGAGTCTGACACTGTCTCCCGGTCCGCCCAAGAGCGCGTTTCGTCATTCGATGATTTTCACCTACGTAGTAGGTTAGGCCGTTTATGTTATGGAGCCGAGGATTGCATTGACTTTGCACGTGTCTCAAACGACATTTTTCAATGCTCACTGAAATGACGATGACGATGCGCGTTCGGCCTAATACAATAAATGTAATAACATTATGGTGGGGTCCTCACCCCACCATGACAACGTCAGGCTGTCCCTCCGGATAGCCTGCGCCTTTTCCTGCACTAGTGTGGAAAACTTGTCTATTGCATGCCTCTAAACAGTGCGATAAGGGTGTGTTTTCGAGGGAGTTTGTTATTTGATAATACGCCTACATTTTATGGCAATCACAGTGATTTATTTAGGTAGAAATAACACATTAATTTGCTCGTCAAGATTTGGTGATCATTTACTAAATTTGGTGGTCGAATACAATTTAAAGCGGAGTTGTGACTAAAATAGCTGGTACTATTGTAATTTTAGACTTTATTTTTCTGGTAAGTACTACTTAGTAGATATTTTTGGTTACAAAACTAAGGGTATCAAAGCATTTTATGGTGTTCATTATATTTATCCCCTTTTTAAAGTGGGATATAATAGCGTATCAGACTTTTACTGACAAAACCACAACTAAGTTCCCTTTGCCAGTAGCGTTTCTGGATCACACGTTTCCCTTGCGGCAATAATCCCATGGTTGAGTAGGCTTTGACCCTGCTGGGTCCCTACAGTTTGACTAACATGTCATTAAGGCTACTTCTACGTGCCTTCGACGTCTCGGGACTTCTCCTGAACTGCTCCCGTCGAGGACCTTTCCTTTAAGTATGAGTCCAGCTCATCTCACCATCGATTCTTGTACAGTACGGCCGTTGGAACTTGGCGAGTCTGAAGTTAGGCTGTGCGAATTTTAGCGTTTGAAAACTCGTAAAAAAATAATTGGTTTAAACAAATAAATGCGATTTGCAGTTGTTAATAAAAATAAAGTTTAAAAACTAACACCCGACTACTTAAAAACACGCTCTAAAAAGTACGAAACAAGAAAACAAGAAAGCCGTGGTCGTATACCATAAGAATAATAAATTAAAAAAAGTGGTATACGACCACGGCTTTCTTGTTTTCTTGTTTCGTACTTTTTCAGGAGGGAGCAGTTCAGGAGAAGTCCCGAGACGTCGAAGGCACGTAGAAGTAGCCTTAACGACATGTTAGTCAAACTGTAGGGACCCAGCAGGGTCAAAGCCTACTCAACCATGGGATTATTGCCGCAAGGGAAACGTGTGATCCAGAAACGCTACTGGCAAAGGGAACTTAGTTGTGGTTTTGTCAGTAAAAGTCTGATACGCTATTATATCCCACTTTAAAAAGGGGATAAATATAATGAACACCATAAAATGCTTTGATACCCTTAGTTTTGTAACCAAAAATATCTACTAAGTAGTACTTACCAGAAAAATAAAGTCTAAAATTACAATAGTACCAGCTATTTTAGTCACAACTCCGCTTTAAATTGTATTCGACCACCAAATTTAGTAAATGATCACCAAATCTTGACGAGCAAATTAATGTGTTATTTCTACCTAAATAAATCACTGTGATTGCCATAAAATGTAGGCGTATTATCAAATAACAAACTCCCTCGAAAACACACCCTTATCGCACTGTTTAGAGGCATGCAATAGACAAGTTTTCCACACTAGTGCAGGAAAAGGCGCAGGCTATCCGGAGGGACAGCCTGACGTTGTCATGGTGGGGTGAGGACCCCACCATAATGTTATTACATTTATTGTATTAGGCCGAACGCGCATCGTCATCGTCATTTCAGTGAGCATTGAAAAATGTCGTTTGAGACACGTGCAAAGTCAATGCAATCCTCGGCTCCATAACATAAACGGCCTAACCTACTACGTAGGTGAAAATCATCGAATGACGAAACGCGCTCTTGGGCGGACCGGGAGACAGTGTCAGACTCTTACTGACTAAAAAACCTACCTACCTCATTCTTTCCTTGCCTTATTCCTAGAGCCGTGGTAACACTTTCACACCAACCGTCGGCTCCAGAAGGCTTCGACTCTGAAGGGCCCCTACAGTTTGCTGACAATTCCTTGAGGCGCGCGGGTATGGTGCGCGCCGTTGAGACTTGGACTCGGTCTGGACAGTTACCAGATGACCGGACGGCGAGCTACCCATTGCTCACCGTCCGCGAGCCAGTTTCTACGGTGGCCGGATATCGGCAGGATCGCGGCGGCGACGGCTACGGCGAGGGAGCTGTTACCTTTGCCTTATGCGGTCGGCCTCCTCCTTTACGAGCATTACTGCTTCGCAGAAGGAGGCGACCACCTGCCATTCCTCTTCGCTGCGGACCATGGCCTGAACCAAGGCCCGGCACGAGAGCTCGCCGCCGCCGATCACCCCCACGAGGACACGGCAATGCTCTTCCCAAGCAGGGCACACCTTCACCGTGTGCTCCACCGTGTCCTCCGGGCTTGCTACACAGTGGCGACACGCAGACGTAACCTACGGCTCGGGTGGATTCCACCTCGGTCGCAATGACAAACTTCCTGTATTTGTATCAAAATGTTATATGTTTTGTTATAATATTTTGCTAAGGGTAATTATTTTTTACATAAATCGGATAACAAAATGTAATTTTTTAGGGTTTTCATTTATATTTTCATTATCTTTGGGTTAACAATGATTTTTTTGGAGTCAGTTTACTTAAATAGGATAGCAAGAAGTAAAAACTTTGATTATAATTTTATATTAAAACGCTAGTATAATTTTGGTGATCATTTACTACTTTTGGGATAACAATGATTTATTTGGACTCATTTTGTTTAAATAGGATAGCAGGATGTAAAAACTTTGGTTATAATTTTACTTTAAAATGCTGGTTTAATTTTGGTGATCATTTACTATTTTTGGGTTACCCATGATTTATTTGGAGTCATTTTGCTTAAATAGGGTAGCAAAGTGTTAAAACTTGGTTATAAATTTACATTAAAATGCGAGTTTCATTTTGGTGATCATTTACTATTTTTGTCTGCTATTTGTTACTATATTTGGTGGTAAGTTAAACATAAGCCCTTTAAAAATAAGGCTAAAATTAAATGTGTGGTCGAACACTATTATAATACTGCCGTGCAGATACTAAAACGCAGTAAAAGTATAGCAAAATACGCTATTTTACTGCGTTTTAGTGTTTGCACGGCAGAATAGGTTTCTTTATGTCAAATGCAGTATGGTTACCTAATATTTGCCTGCCATTTTCCAAGGTAAACATGACAATTTGTTTTTTTTATTTATAACAAGCTTTTGCATGTTGTCAATTTGTGATTTATATACTGTTTTTACTTATGTTTTTGCTAATAAACGATTACTATCTTATTAATCATGCATGATTTTTTAAATTTTTACGAATTTAAGATAAGTGTAAGATATCTATGAGTGTAAGCCTTGAGCACAGGCGTAGGGTAACCAGGCTTTCGGTGTTTTATAGGTAGTTTTTTGGAGTGTGCGCAGGAATTGCATGAGTTGATTCCTCTAACTCTTTTCTATTATCGGACAACCCGATGTACGGCGAGTATCCATATTGTGTTTAATAAATGAGGGCAAATTTTTATTCGAATAATCTTGATGCGCGGGAGGTGATGCTAGAAGTCTAGCTCCTCCTTGGTTCGCTCAAGTTCGCTGCTGTATTATATCTTCCTCAGCAATTTTTTAGAGGCTTTAGTCGTAATTCGACTATGACCGCTTCATTATAACTACGAGTAACACTGGTGTCTTACACTAGATACTAAACTAAGGCTCTTATGGATCAATTGCATACAAAATTATAAAGCTCCGACCACTTCCGAAGTAGGACTAGATAAAATAGTCTGAAATACACCAATGTCGCTTCTAGCTATACTTTTATCCTCCTGGAGCTACTGGTTCCTTCTGGAGCTGACGGTTTGAGTGAAACGGTTACCGCGGCTCTGGAAATAAGGCAAGGAAGGTACCTACGGGGTAGGTTTTTTAGTCAGTAAGAGTCTGACACTGGTCTCCCGCTCCGCCCAAGACTTCGTCATTCGATGATTTTCACCTACCATAAAAAAAGCTATAGGTACTTTCGTAGTCCACTTACCTATGAAACTGTTGTATAATGTTCCTGGCGGCGATGTTGGCGGTGCTCGGGCGCGCCATCGCCAGAATGTCGTCGGTGACCCTGCGACAACACGACATTAGATCAGCATGAATATTGATGACAGAGTGACAGCATTCGGTAACGTAGACTGGCAGATTTACTGAGGTAGGTATTTGGAAAGGTTGGGTTTTATGCATTTTTAGGTGATTTATTACAAACTATAGCTTGAACTAGTGATGGGCAAAGTACGGTCTGCGGGATTGCTCCGACCCGGCAAGACATTTTTAACTTTTTGAATACTTACTTTAATTAGAGACCTAAATTTTAGCGTTTGAAAACTCATACAAAAATAAAGGTTTTAAAAAAATAAATGCCAAAAACAGTTTTTAACAGCAGCGAATTGTATTTATTTGTTTAAACCATTTATTTTTTTACAGTATTAGATCAGCATGAATATTGATGGCAGATGACAGCATTGGGTAACGTAGGCAGACAGATTTACTGAGCTATGTGGAATAAAACGTAACCCGCGTTTTATGAATTTTAGGTGATTTATAACAAACTATAGCTTGAACTAGTGATGGGGAAAGTATGACCCGCGGGCTTGCTCCGGCCCGCCAATACATTTTTATACCTTTCAAATACCGTAATTAGAGACATAATAGAAAAACAATAGATGTGCGTACGCCGGCGTTCACTTGGGCTGAAGAATTTAATATGGCCTGCTGGTGGTCCTTCGACAAGAATGGTAAAATTTATTAAGGCCCGCGATAATTACATTTTGATAGTCCAGAAGTATAAAGTAGATTCTATTTAATAGATACAGAAAAATAGGTAAAGGAGGCAGCTAGAATAGCCGCGTAGTTCATGATTGTATTGCGCACACACACCATTGGCATTGGCTTTCGTGTTTTAGGTACAGTACGGCAGTCGTATCTTGGTGAGTCAGAAGTTAGGCTTTGCGAATTTTAGCGCTTGAAAACTAACTATAAATAACTTATTTTCACCCCTAGTCTAACAATTTACTATTTGATTTAGGCTGAAGGTGATGAACTTATCATGTTAATACAAATTTGTTATAACAGTAAACTATAAACAAAACTCTACAAATCAAAAAAACAATAAAGATCATCGCCCGCAGATTATAGAGAGATACGGATCACCGTTTTCTTGCCTACTTTGTTTTTTTTTTCAGTGGTCGGCCGGCTATTCAACCAATATTTTTCATTTTATCAGTATAAAAATGAATCAGGTAATAATTTTTCCAAATATTAGTTTTAAAGAATTAAATAAATTAAAATAAAATCATTTAAAAAAGCATTCTTTAAAATAATCCTACCTTTATATTATTTCAATTGTACTGGCTGTATAGAAATTCGGGTCACGGTTCAATAGAAATGTCAAAACAAAACCACTTTTTTTTAATAATTTGACAGCTGTTAGTTGAAAGTGATTCTCCCTAGGGATGAAAAGTGCTACTTTCAACCAGCTCTGCAGGCAACTTCACACCTACTTTCAGAGTATGAGTAATGAAAAAGAATTGCTATAACAATCATAACAGGCGCTAGCTGTATTAGTGACGTATTTCAAAACCAACGTAAAACAAATAAAAAAATCCTGCTGATTAGCTAAATAGCTAATAAACATGAAACAATTAAATCTATTACATTAAGTACTTGACGATCAACTATGTAGACAGTTATTACATACATAAATATGTATGTATATTTCAATAAGCTCCACATCATTTATTGTATGTTATGCGCATGGGTCGTAGGGGCCCAGCAGTGTCGAAGCTTCCTTGGATACGGGTTTTATTTTTATGGTGGGAAAAATCATCGAAGGACGAATCCCGCCTTTGGAGCGGGAGACAGTGTCAGACTTCTACTGACTAAACGACCCACCGTTCCTTTCTGCCTTAGTTCTAGGACCGCGATGTTCCGCTTTCGCATCGACCCTTGGCCCTAGAAGGCTTCGACCCTGCTGGGGTCTTAAAGTTGCTCTCAACTCCTTGAGGCGCGCGGGAACAGTGCGCCATAGGTAATGTGAAATATGTGAAAATGTACCCTGGGGCTTTGGAATTAAGGCAAAGAAAGTCAGTATATACCTGACAGGTTTATACTTACCCGCTTACCCGCCCCGTCTAAGTGCGAGGAGATGTCATCGAAAGTTTTTCCCACCGAAAAAAAAATCACGCATGGCCCATGGGTGACATTCGTTTAAGGGCCGATTTTCCGATCGCCAGATAACTTTTATCTGTAGATTATGTTTGACGTTTTGACAGCTTTTGTGTAGAAAATATGTCAAACCGCCATATTTAGATTGAAAAATCGGCCCTAAGAGTTTAATCTAAGGCTCGGAATCCACCAAAGCGGAGAGGAGAGGAGACGAGAGGAGATGTGTTTGAATAAACCAATCCGATTTCGTTATTTCCACATCTCTTCTCCGCTTAGCTTTGGTGGAAATGGGTCAAGCGGAGAGGAGAGGAGATGTCTCATTTTTCTATAGAATTTTTTGCAGCGAGAGAGGAAACGGCGCGGCAGAGCGGAGAAGTGTCTAGTCACACAGCTCACATCTCTCCGCAACGCATCTCTTCTCCGCTTTGGTGGAAATAACCTGCCAGCTTCGCGGCACATCTCCTCTCGTCTCCTCTCCTCTCCGCTTTGGTGGATACCGGGCCTAAGAACTCATTTAGCTTTTTGTTTTGTAATAATTAAACAATAGACCTAAAGTAAATTAGGACTAGTTTTGTTCTTGACACAGTTTTGTTTTAATATACTTTGAACATGATATAATGCGTGGTAAATACGTACTAACAGTGAAACCTGGTTAAGGAGGCATTGGTTATGTGTGAAATCACTACTATTGATTAAAACAATTAGGTTACGAGTCCTGATTACTTACACTGGCATACTTTTATTATATGATTAAATAAATAGTGCTTATCGTTGGTAGGTACCTGACCTAAAAATGAGAACGTTAAAACTTTCTAACATCACGATTATACATCAAACAAATTTATTACTTAATTCCTTTATTTTTTCTCATGGGGGGAAAAATCATCTAATAAACGACTGCGGTCGGCCTCCTCCTTTGCTACCATTACAGGAGACGCCCCAGACGCCTCCGGGATTCCGATCCCGATTTGGTATATGGGTAGCTCACAGTCCGGACCATAGAAATATACCGGACCAAGCCAAGTCATCGCCAGCGCGCTCTGTTCCCGCCGCCTCAAGGAGTTGTCAGCAAATGTAGAGGCCCAATTGCAGGGCTGAAGCTTACTGGTCCCCCGGGCCTGTTTCTGAAAGAAAAGTCCGACCCCGGTATGAAGGTTAAGAAGGAATGGGGTGGGTCGTTTAGTCAGTAAGAGTCTGACACTGTTTCATTTGTCATTAGATGATTTTTCCCACCATAAGAAAAAATCTTGTGCGCTTCATCATCAACGATTGCATCACTGCTTATTATCAAGTGAGTTCGCGGTCAAACACAAGTATAAATCATAAAAAAAAAACATTTACCACAGTAACGAGTGACATTGAAAACAAAAGAAATATAAAATTTAAAATTGCATGCGCCTGCCTGTATTAGAGTAGCAATAATTTATTTATTTTCAGTAATACATTAGTAGTTGTTATTAAGAAATGTCATGTAGGCATGTTACTACAACTGCAGTGCTGTTGTTAGGCGGAGGACATATGGACTTTACTTTTTTTATTTTTATAAAGTATTGTGACATTGTATTTTAATAAATAAAAATAAAAATAAAAATAAATACGATATAATACTATAATAAATTAATAACAAATAATGTAATAATTATAATAATTAATAATATATAATGTAATGATGATATAATAATGACAATAATATATAATGTAATGATAATATAATAATGACAATAATATACAATGTAATGATAAAATAATAATGTAATGAATTTGAAAATTATGGACTAACGTCTGAAATAAAATGATCTTATTTTATTTTATTTTAATTTTTTTATTTTATTTATTTTAAATTTTTTACTTTAATTATTCATTGATTTTACTACTTACTTTACTATAAACTATGAAATTTCAAAATTACTTTTGACATAAATTATGAAATTTCTATTACCTATGTATTAATTGTTTTATACTATAAACATTTGTTTAAATTTTTGTTAAATTTTTATGGGTCTAGTTACCTGAAATAAATGAATTTATTATTATAATTATTTACAGGGATTTTTTTTAAATGTATTTAAAGCTTTTTAATACCGTAGTATAACAGAAATGTATTTTTTTCCCGCTCGTATCGCTTTTAGGGCTAACCAAAGAAATCTTATTACTAAGATTTCTGTGGGGCAAACTTTAGAAAAAAAAAGGAATCATCCAATGAATTTCCCCACTTTAAGACGGAGCGAGTGAACGTGTTAGTCTTTTACTGACTAAAACTTACTCCTATATTCCTTCTTTGTCTTACGTTCTAGGACCTTGGGGTTTCCTTCCAAACAACCCAGATATATATGATAGCATAGAACAACTCAACTCACGACGAGTACACATCCTTACATTGTTGAAACCTCTACGTTCGGACTAAGCATTTCGCTTTATCATTCACTCCGCGCACATCGAAGGACTGGAGCAAATTGATTTGAGACCGATTATAATTCGGGTGTCTTCAAGGCTAGAGTGAATAGGCTTTTAATAAACTAATACACTACACATCACCTTCAACGCTTGCATCGTTGCTTACCATCAGGTGGGTTCGCAGTCAAGCATTAGTTTATAGCAAATAAAAAAAAACTCATGGACAATATACTGTATGTGCCTGGTATTTGCTATAGCCAAAAACTTGTACCCTAACCTTTATTTCTTAAGTACACATTAGTAAGTCGAGTAAAAAAGTATATTATTACAACAATCAACATAAAATAAAGCGACAGACGGAAGTCACGCGACCCACGTGTTTTATTGTACTTTATATTTTTAAACCAAGGATAACTACATAATATGATAATTTTTCGAGGGCTGCTTAATTACTTATATTAATTAATAAAAGGGGAAGTTCTATTGTTAGAAATTACTATTCGTAGGACCATGAGTTCAGGATACTGTTCGGGCTGCCGCGCTACTGCAGCGCTTCAGCAATGTTTGCAGAGAAAAGCGTGGATGGTTTTCATGCCATCATGCGGAAGCGTTGTGCTTCTGTGATGGAGCACATACGGGCCAGGGGCCCTAGACAACAGGGTTCCCAACTTAGGGGTTTTCCCCCCAGATTTAGGGGGTAAATAAGTGAGATGGGATTTTTTTAGGGGTCTGAAATTTTTAGGGGTATTTTCAGGGATTTTTTGATTCTTTATTTTACGTGCATTCTCTATCTATAATATCGTTAAAAATAAGTTACGGAATAGACTATCTATTAAAATGTTGCAAAGCATCCTGATGGTCCGATTTACATTAAATCGAAATGATGGATCTTGTGTAACTTTAAATTTATCCAATAAAATGTTAAATTTATTCAATGTTAACATGTATGATTTTAAAAAATCTGGATCTTCAGATGAAGATGAAATATTTAATGTGTTAAATAACATTCAATAAAAACATTTTACAACATATTACAATATATTATTTCTAAATCAATATGAATTTATATTTATGTATTTTTTAGGGGGAAAACATAAGAATTAGGGCGATTTTAGGGGTTTTTGTCACCAACTTTAGGGATAAATATTTTTGAGAGTTGGTAACACTGCTAGACAAGTGGCAATCGCTCCGTGTCGAATCCATTTCTAAGTTCGATTTCGCCTTAACGATGTCGACCACAAAATGGTAGACAAAGTGACATCGACTAACATATCGATAAGTCGAAGTGTTGGTTCGATAAAATAACAACTTCTTGGCTATGGTTATCGAATTAAAACGTCCAATTTGACGTATAAACAACTAATAACAATTAGCGAATCGAAAACCTTTGACCACGTGACTTTTCGAAGGCATACGTCCACTGGCGTAGCTAGTCCCATAGGGGCCCCGTATCAAAAGTCCTCCGGGGGCCCCCTATAAAAAAAAACGTATTTTTATTATAGATGCTTAGCTGTCCTATGAGACGGTTGTGGATAACATGTTGCGAATTTTTGCCTAAGTCGGGGCCCCTGTATGGGGGGGCCCAGTATAATTGATACGGCAGATACGGCGGTAGCTACGCCCCTGCATATGTCAGTTCCATACATTTCGGAGTTTCGAATTTCGTTATCGTTAGTGAGAATGTGACTTTGTCTAAGCCCCCTGCTTGAACAGCCTTCTGAGCGTGTTCGTGGGTCGCTGGGACTCGCCGATGTGGCGGCACTGGATGCGACACACTGAGGGTGCAAGCGTCCAGGGCCTGCCATAAACTAGTGTTACTAAGCGATGCCACTTTGTGACTGTCTTCGCCTTTATATGTAACTACTAACAATAGCTTTATAAGGTTTCTGGTATTACTAACAATATATGGACTTATGTCTGAAATAAATGTCATTATTATTAATATTAGACGTACGGCGTTGCGCTACTGGTCATCCATCATCATCATCATCAGCCTTCTTAATGTTCCCATTGCTGAGACACATGCTTCCTCTCTAGGAGAGGGAATGGGTCATAAGCCACCACGCGGGCCTAGTACGCATTGGTGGGTGTCACAATCCGATGATGGCAGCCACCGGTACATAATTCTTTTTTTAAATGTAGGTAAAAATTATTCAATGACGAATCCCGCCTTTGGGCGGAGCAGGAACTAACTTCAGACTTTTACTGACTAAACAACCTACCCGTTTCTTCCTTGCCTTAATCCCAGGGCTCCGGTAATACGCTTTTGCATGAACCCTTGGTCCCAGGAGGCTTCGACCCTGTTGGACCCTTACCCTTACCTTAGTTTGCTGACAACTCCTTAAAGCGCAGGGGAACAGTGCGCGCCGTCAACGAATTGGCCGGTCCAAGTACGTGGTGGACATCCCACCCATAGGTCCAAAGCGTACAAAGCGTTTTGGTAACACATTCATTGTGTAACCGAGCCAGAGTTGTCAACTTCCACGTGCGCCTCAAGGAAATGTCAGCAAAATCGTAGGGTCTTAAAATAAAAGCGCGGCGGCAGCGCTCTTTGCGGCTAATTTAAAGACACCCTTAGAAACGGGTTCTAAAGGGTAAGCGATAAGGTAAAGGGGAAGGGATAATTGAATTGACCATAATTTTCCTGAAAAAAAATGGACACGCGATATTTTTATGATCAAGCTATTCTTAGCGTAATAATACATTGTTTCAAGGTACTATTTCAAGACTGAATCACATATGTACATTATTGATATACCTACCATTACACACTGTACAGTACGGCTTTCGGATCTTTGGCGAGTCTGAAATTAGGCTCTTTGAATTTTAGCGCTTGAAAACTCGTACAAAAATAAAGTTAAAACAAATAAATGGTTTAAAGTTTAAACAAATAAATGCTATATGCAGTTGTTATTGCTGTTAAAAACTGTTATTGGACTGTTAGGCCCGGTATCCACCGAAGTGGAGAGGAGAGGAGACGAGAGGAGATGTGCCGTGAAGCTGGTAGGTTATTTCCACCAAAGCGGAGAAGAGATGCGTTGCGGAGAGATGTGAGCTGTGTGTAGTGGAGATGTGAGCTGTGAGAGATCCAAAACAGTCAAGTTCTGTCTTCACGCTTGCATTCAAAGTCAGTCTATCGAATGATGTTTCGGGACGTACGAGGCGCGCGGAGAAGGCAGCGGGGTGAGGGGTGCGCGAGCACGTGCCAGCCCGGCCGCCCGACTAGACACTTCTCCGCTCTGCCGCGCCGCTTGCTCGCTCGCTGCACAAAATTCTATAGAAAAATGAGACATCTCCTCTCCTCTCCGCTTGACCCATTTCCACCAAAGCTAAGCGGAGAAGAGATGTGGAAATAACGAAATCGGATTGGTTTATTCAAACACATCTCCTCTCGTCTCCTCTCCTCTCCGCTTTGGTGGATACCGGGCCTTTGGCATTGTTTTTAACCTTTATGTTTGTACAAGTTTTCAAGCGCTAAAATTCGCAGAGCCTGACTTCAGACTCGCCAAGATGCGACGGCCGTACTGTATAATTATGTGGGAAAGAGTAAATTCATTCACAGGCCAGTCGAATTACAAAATTCGACTGACCTGTTGGTTGATTTTTGACCCTGACTCTATGCCGGAGGTTGTGAGTTCGATTCCCACCCAGGACCAATGTTTGTGTGATAATCACGATCATTTATTCTGTTTCTGGGTGTAATTTATCTATAATATGTATGATACTTAAAAATATATAAGTATATATATATATAAGTAAGTTTATCAGTTGTCTATTACTCATAGCACGAGCTCTGCTTACTTTGAGACTAGATGGAAAAGAAAGAAATGACGACGAAATAAAAATGATGGCGTTGTATGATAGTTAAAAAAAAAAATATAAAATATTCAGAAAGGCGACAAACTTTGCACTGAAACATACGCGTTAAGGTTTACAAAGCGGCCATTTTTTCAGCACAGCAGCTAACAACAGGCGTTGTCGTAGTGACAGCTAAATTATGAACGCGCTAGGCAGTTCATTACGGCTAATATAATATGTCCACGAGCCGCCGAGGGCTGTTTTTGTAAAGGTTACTGGCTGTTATCTATGATTAAATGGTGTTATAATGAAATGTATTGTAGGTCAGTAAGGCGTTAATGTTACTAGAATAATCTAAATGTACATCGTGTCATTGACTTGGTCGCACAAACGAATATTACTCCAGTAAGTACATGTGTTTTATTGTGAATATGAGGACTATGTGGATTTTTTTTTTTTTTTCCGTATGTTCAATTATTTTGACGCATGTCTGGCAGTTTGAGTATTGCTGCGGCCTACCCAAATGTCCCTTCTTTGGCATTGATCGTCAAATCGTTGAGCTCCTTAGTTTTCCTAAGTTGAGCTATACGAATACTGACAAATGCTTGCACTGACTGGACAGGTCCACTCAAATCTGTATGGTCCTTTCCTCAAAAGACCATCTCAGACGCTAATCTGCATTGTTCTCATAAGATTTGACTATTACTGTATGGACTTTAAAAGAGACTTTGACCCCTGAGTTTGTTTCGGTGTTTCTTCTCAGGGTAGTCAGCTAGGAAACACCGGACTCATCTAGTTTAAACTGTCAAAAAAAACAAAAATGACGTGTAAAAGTGTTGTGAAAAACCTATTTACAAAAATAAATATCATTTATCATCATCATTTATCATTTATCATGATTCTGGACCCCCCCAGTGGTGTAATTTTTCGTCGGTCTTTTTTTTTAATTTTTAGAAAAAAAAGTCGTGTTTTTTTAATTTTACCTGCATAAAATCGTTATTCTAACCATCCCCAATGATATTTATAGAAAAAGAAGAAAAAATGCTTTTTTACAAAAAAAAGGTATATAAAAATCATCGAGGCAAATAAGTCGTTATTCTAGGTAATAAGTTCCTTAAAAAAAATTAAGAAAAGATGATAAAAATTTCCACCACTGGGGGGTTGAGAATCATGTACTGGATCCATGGTATTCATTTGTGCGACGATGTTAAAGACACCCTGTATAATCGGAGAAATTTGCTGACTGACATATATCAACGCGTTACCCAAACTTGGACAAGGAGCGTGATATTTTGCACAAGGTTCCCTTTTATGATCTAGGCGAGCCAAAGGGGATAAAGTAAGGGGTTTTTTACAAGGGGTGGGGGTGTAGCCGTGGGTAGATGCTAGTGAGTAATACATTGAAATGGTTTGTAAAAAGTTAATAGAGTTTGAAGTTAGGTTTTTTTATTTATATAAACTAGTGTTTGACTGCAATCACACCTGATGGTAATCAGTAATGTAATCGTTGATGGTGAGGCGCACTAGTTTATTAAGAGCCTATTCACTCTAGCCGCGAAGACACTTAAATTATAATCCTGCAAAAGTGTCGAAGCCAACTGGGGCCAAGGGTTTAGGTCTGAAAGGGAGGCCAGAGCCTTATATACCAGGGCCAGAGCTCTAAGGCAACGGAAGAAAGGGGTGGGATGTTTTGTCAGTAATAGTCTGACACTGTTTCCCTCGTAACCCATCCAATGACGAATTTCACCCGAATTCGTCATTGGATGATTTTATTTATTAATTTAACTATTTATGTACACACATCAGAATACAAGACAAGAAGAAGGATACAGAAAAATAGTGTAATCCTCCCACAGTCCATAGGTAATGCTTATTTCTAAAGAAATCTCGTCCAGCAGAACCAAGATTCTCTCTCATTCTCTACTAGATGTTCTATTTATTTATTTATTACACACAAACACAAAAAGAAAAGAACATATACAGATAAAAGAGTGCAAAGGTACTGCTTATTTCTAACGAAATTTCTTCCAGCAGACCTGTGACAGGAGAGTTGGATGAGAAATGTAGACACAGTGTGTGATTTTTGGTGGGTACTACCACAAAAACTCACCAGTCGGAGTAGAGCCCCTGTATCGCAGTGCAGGCCTGCGGCAGCTCGTACCTGCACCGCTGGCCGCCGCAGAACAGCGCACATTGTAAGCCCCGAGGAGTGCTCACGCGTAGCTTCTCGCCGACCACGCTGTACAGCGCTGAAGGGGGGTGGTTGATGCGGCGACGGGATTCGCGACTCCTGGAACATGGAGAGCAGTTACGTAATAAAGAAAGCTTGTTGAATGAGCCAGTAATATTATTAGTACCTTCACTTGATCTATGTTCTAGGGTTGGAGGGGACGCGGGAACCCGTAGCCGAGATACAGCCCCCGAGAGATGTCGTCCATATTACATAAGGCGGCGTCCACGTATCTTTAACATCGTCTTGTATCCTAGCGATAGACAAGAACGTTCATACAAACTATTTGTCAAAAAACTAAAAGTTAATACAAAAGTCCGCTGCAGCGCTTAGTAACTTTTAAAGTTTTGTTAGATGACTAAATGCCAATCATTTAGTCATCTAACAAAACTGCACTAATGACGTCAATGTAAAGGTGTATGGCATGCAGATCATCTAAGTGAATGTACGGTACACATAATCACGCGTGGAGTACATTTACAAAGTATATCGAATACCGATTACTATGGAGTTAATTGCGTTAATGAAAAACTTGTTAATAACAAAGTCTGAGTCATGACTCCAGTTTCTATTTATTTGTACGCCTTGAACATTCGATTTTTTTTTTTAATCTTGTTACACTGTTGCTACGAAATGGCTACGAGTATGCTACGAACACACATGTTTCGTAGCATCTGTTTAATTTAGAAGAATAGTACATTTTGATACAAGTGCAGGAAGTTTGTCATTGCGACCGAGGTGAAATTCGCACGAGCTGTAGGCGAGTGTATTATGGAGCCGAGGGCTGCAATGACAAATCTGCACGTGTGTCAAACGACGTTTTTCAATACACAAACAGTGAAATAAAGAAACAAAGAAAAAAAAAATTAATCGTATCTAGAACATACAGTAAAAATATAAGAAATATATAAGTATAGCATTCAAATCTGCTCTGGTCAGTTTCTAATTTCCTGGGGTCGTCCAGCGACTCTGGGGGACGCCTCGCGCCTGATTCGATAAACTAAATAAAACAAAATAATCACCCGTGACCGTGACGATAAGGAAGGAATAAAAAAGCCCTTGTTGTGATAAACTCAAAAAAGCACTTGGGTGATATACATGCTATATTGAACCTAATAGGAGTGCGATAAGAGGCAGTTTTCGAGTAAGGGTATTGAAAAATACATTTCATTGTTTGTTATGAACCTTTTGAAATTCTTTGGTTATACAAAAGTTTATTATAAAACAGGTGGGTAAAAATGGGTAAGGAAAAATTAATTAGACACAGAAAAAGATGTACAAAACTTCAGTATGACTAATAAAAGGGGGCTAAAAATGCGTAATAAAAACTTTTTAGGCAAATGAAAATTTGTCCATAAACGAGATTTTGTTATGGTGGGAAAAATTACCTAGAACGGTGAATCCCGCCCTTGGGCGGAGCGGGAAACAGTGTCAAACTCTTACTGACTAAACGACCCAAACCATTCCTTCTTGGCCTTCATACCAGGGTCAATCTTCCGTTCAAAACATCGCTGTAGGCTACATTATTATTTAAAAAATTGATATGTTATCATATTATGAATATCACGTAATATAGCTGTTGGTTGTTCCTATTGAATAAAATAAAACAAAAAAAGAAATAGCAGTAAGCTTCGTTATAATTCGCTCTCTTTCTAACTTTCGTCTATCAAATGAACACCAGTGATTCACAATAGAAAAGGCATTTAATTAATTGAATTAAGAGATGACGAGGACGTTCTCCAACGCGGTGGACGGACCTCATCAAATCGGACACACCAGTTTTCATTAACGCTGCAGTAGCGTTAATGAAAACTTATCATCATCATCCTTCTTATTGTTCCCACTGCTGGGACACAGGCCTCCTCTCTAGGCTCAGTGCGGATTGGTGGAGGTCACATGTCTTCGAATTTTTGGGTCGGACATGCCGGTTTCCTTCACCGTTTTGAGAGCAGTTGTGAAATGAAGTGAAAACTCCCAAGCCGCCAAACAGAACTGCATGGCGTCTTAACGCGAGTGGCGGTGGCACAGGACTTGACTGACACGTGACCACGACCACTCTGTCAGGACTAAGAAAGTTGTACGACTAAGAAGAATTGAGTTATACTGTCATTTTTCTCACAATTTTCACAGGTTTTTTTTTTTTAATTTGAAAGTAAACGAAAGGAAAATATGAGTACCTGTCCAAAAAGTGGAATCTCCGAAAATTAACAAAATTAATGCTCGATTTCCTGCGCTCCTTTTCCACAATTTTAGTGGCCATCTCGTTAACATGATACGTTGTCACTGACCGTCGGTTCACTGTACACTGTGTGGTGGCCAGTATTACAATAGAATCACCCTTAATGTTGTAAGAGCAAACAAATGGCCGACTGGACAATTAGGAGGGTCGGAAAAAAAAATCGAAACAAAATGGATATTTTTTTGTATTCAAAATCATATATATATATTTTTTATGTGTTCACAACTATCACACAACGCCATCTACTCCCAAGCTAAGCTGAGCTGGTGTTATGAGTACTAGACAACTGATAAACATACTTATATATTTCTAAATACATACATATTATAGATAATTACAAATTACACCCAGACACAGAACAAATGATCGTGCTCATTACACAAACATTTGTCCTGGGTGGGAATCGAACCCACGACCTTCGACATAGCAGTCAGGTTCACTAACTACTAGACTAACAGACCAGTCATTATTAGCAGGTTCCTAATTCCTCGAAGGGTCCCACTGTAGACGCGGGCTTGCGGAAGGTGAGCAATGGGTAGCTCGCTGTCTGACCGTTTGTTTTAGCGGTTACCGTCCGCATCGAGCCCAAGTTGATGACGGCCCATACCATCCTGCGCGCCTCAAGATTTATTAAGAGCCTATTCCATGGGTGAGTATGAGTGCGCCTCACCATGAACGATTGCATCACTGCTTACCATCAGGTGGGATCACAGTCAAGCACTAGTTTATAGCAATAAAAAAAGTAAGTTGGACTATTGACATTCAGGGGTAATAACCATGGCAACTCCTCCATCGATCAATCATCAGGCCCGTTCTCTCCTCGCGTGCAGACTGCAACCAGTTCGACATTTAGCAAAGTCAAACACGCATACCACCTCACCACTAAATCATTCGGCATCTATAATGCCTTGATCATACGTTACAACAACTCGTTACCAACTTTTTTGATTGACCCGTTGGTCTAGTTCTAGTGGCTTGTGGCCCTGATTGCTATGCCGGAGGTCGTGGGTTCGATTCCCACTCAGGATAAATGTTTGTGTGATAAGCACAATCATTCCATTCAATTCAATCCCTTTTACTTGTCACGTGTGATCATGTCATAGCACTAAACTCTTGAGCCCAGAGCGTGCTTAAACGCCGGCGTTCACACATCTATTGTCTTTCTATTATGTCTCTAATTACGGTATTCGAAAGGTTAATATGATACCGAAAATAGAAAGTTATTTCTATTTTATATTCTGACCGTACTCTACGGTGAAGGTCACAGTTACACTAATGGTAATGACAACTACCAGGGGCTTAGAAATACGAACGATATAAGTTCATGCCTACATTTGTTAACGAATGGTTGAACTTACTGTTAAAACAAAACCAAAAATAACCTAAAAAGGCATTATGCAAAAAAGGTGTGTAGTGTGGAGTTATTATCATTACATAGTATAAAACAAAGCTGCTTTAAAAGCTGCTTTAAAATTACGCAACGGATTTTGATGCTGTTTTTTTTAATAGATAGAGTGATTCAAGAGGAAGGTTTATGTGTATAATACGTGCATAATGTATTCAATATCAGTACCCGTGCGAAGCTGGGGCGGGTCACTAGTGTTTCTATAAAGTAAGTTCAGTTTAAGTACTGTAGTAATTTTTCTCTTTCCTCATAAGTTCAGTTCAACAATTATCAGTGATAGTCCCGTATCTACATGGGTTCCTGGTTGATGGCATGAAGCTGCAGATGATTAATGAGGTTGAAAGGTCCAGGAGTGATGGCGGCGTACCAAAAGACGCAGCGTTTGAAAGACCCCACAATAGACAGGTGAAGATTATCTTGAATTGACTGAGGACTGAGACCTCGGCCTCAAGAAGCACGTAGAACTATTGGTCCTGGACGTCATTCGTAGATCTTTGGCGTGTGACTGTCGCCAGGACGTCTGACCATCAGTCTATCCAAACAGTATTGTGTTGCCAAGTCACTTGGTGGTGAAGGTCTTATAGGCAGTTTTTCTATGTAAAATACGGCAATTCAGCCGCATACGGTATTTTTTACGGTAGGTAAAAATCATCCGATGACGAATCCCGCCCTTGGGTGGAGCGGGGAAACAGTGTCAGACTCTTACTGACTAAATAACCTACCCCGTTCCTACATTGCCATACATACCAGGGCCAGAGTCTTCCTTTCAGACACAAACCCTTCTCCCTAATTGGCTTCGACCCTTCTGCAGGGTCCCTACGGTTGCTGACAATTCTTTGAGGTGCGCGGGAACAGTGCGCGCCGTCGACGACTGAGCAGCCGCATACGGTTAGGAAGATGATTATGATGAACTAGAGAAATGCAGTTTTAAACCTTTTCTCTTTACAAGAATAAAGAGAACAGGTTAAAACCGCATTTCTCGAGGAATATAATTCTAATGTTATTAAGCTTAAATACGAACTAACAATGTATAGGTACATATTACAGTACAATATTCTAATGACTTTGATGGCTTTGTTTGATAGTCCCATCATTATTTGTTTGATCAGATTGTCGTGTGGGTGGCCTACATGAGTTCAGACATTTTAGGTTTCATTTCAAGTGAAGATTAATGGTGTTAGACTTAGACTGATAACCTTGTTGTTATAGTATTCTTTTTTATTTAATTTAAATTCATTTTAGCGGTCTTTAGTTCAGGTTTTAGAATCTGCAAATTAAATGCTGCTAAAATTGCATGCCATGCACCTTCTTACTGGGGCCCAAGGCCTCCTTCTGAAAGAAAGACTTGACCCCAGTGCGAAGGGCAAAGAAGGAACAGGGTAGGGTGTTTATTCAGTAAGAGTTTGACACTGTTTTCCGCTCCGTTCAAAAGCGAGATTAGTCATTGGATGAATTTTGTCCAAAAAAAGGCCATGCCATTTTAAACTTTTTTCTTGACAATACTTTTGGCCACGATACCATCGCAGTAAGGCCCCTCTTTGAGGAATGGCTGGAGAGGCGTCACGGTGTCCTCATCTTCCGCGTGGCTCAGATTCTCTTCAGAACGTACGCAGAAGTTCCTCCAGATTCAGATGGAAGAAAAACCCGAGTGTCACCATTGTGTGGACTGACAGAGGGTACGGTGGAAATGACAGTGGAGGAATGCCCTACTTGCGCAGAACACCGCGCCGACCAGGTCCAGAGGAGGAGGGAATGCGAAAGTATGCTATTGAAGGAGGTAGGTGGCCATGAAAGTTAAGGGACGCACTTCTTTACGTCACAGCTCGCAGTAGGAAAATACCTGGACGTTTCGAATCGCAAGGCGATCTCGCTTGCAGAAACCACTAAAATCCTTGGCTTACCCGCCAGTTGGCGAAATGTCCAAATGGACTCTCCATTTCAACTGGTCTTCGTTGTTTTGACACCTCTTCAGTCGCGACTTAAATATTTTTGTGGTCTCACACATACGAGTTCAAAATTGTCACAGATCAATATAGACTCTGTAGAGCACAGCACAAATTAGGAGAGAGGACAATACTGATGAAAGAAAGAAAACAACAAAGAAAACAATTTTTATTTTGCCCAAAATAGACGCACATAAAACAACCAACAAAATACAACAGTTCGTCAGTCAAGTGTGAACAAGGTATTATTAAACGACACCATAGACACTAGGCAAAAAGCCTTGGTCTCACTCAGAAAGATGAGTTGTCAGACTTTTACAGACAAAAACTCACAGTATTTCTTCACTTTTCCTTTGCAGAGTCACAGTAATTCTGTCAAATATTCCGTAGAAATCAGGTCATAGTTGACTGGTAACTTGAATTTCTTATCACAACCTTCTGGTAAAACATTATAACCTATTTTATACAGCAGTTGCGACCTCTACACAGGTCGGAAGTCCCCATAAAAACAAAACTAACCCATATTCGCGGGTGCGTGACCCACGAAATGTGGAGGGTTGGTAACACGGCAGGGAATGTCACGCGAGACCTCTCATTATACGTGACGAGAGGGGCGGGGGGATGTTATTACGTGAATTATTTAAGTTAGCTTAGTGACGATACTTTTGGATGTAATAGTTATATTGAGCTAGATTTTTTTGTAACATAGGTACCATTCGGTTTGCAAAAGAACTGGGTTCCATTTGGTTTGAAAAAAAAAAAACTCGTATACCTTTGAAAAATATTGCCACATCACTACATACACATAGTATAAAACAAAGTCACTTCCCGTTGTCTGTCCCTACATACATAGGACTAAGACTGCACAAAATCTTTGCCAGCTCTTGGGTTTCAGTTAAGTTTGGGAAGACTAAAATCACACTTCATATATATTTTATATCATAATATTTTAAAGGCAAAACCTTGTATGTTTGTAATTCCTTCTCTTCAAACGCTTAAATGGATTTGGATTAGGTAAATTTGGTACCAGTAACACTTGAATTAACACATGGGGAAGGATCTTAATCCACACGGGCAAAATCGCTGGCGAAAACTAGTAGCCTTCCGCTTATTCGAAAAGCATTTAGCTTCAAAAGTAAATAGAATATTTAAACAAGTTACTAGTGAAATATAGTAGGTATAAAAAAACAATTTACTTTACCCATTTTCTGAGTAAACTTAATGAATTTTACTAAGAAACTAAAGTTAATAAGCAATTACCTACGTACGTAGTTTAGGTCGCATGAGGGCATTCTGGTGAGAATTCCACACAAAAGTGTTGGTAATATCCGAAATTATAATTATAATAGCGTGTTGTAATCTTGGAGATTTCACTTGAAATGAACAAGGTGTCATTGACATGTTAACGCAAAAGAATACCACTAGTACATGATTCTAGAGACCCCAGTGGTGGAGTTTATCGTGGGTTTTTTTTTCAAATTTTTGAAAAAATAAGTTTTTTTTTTACCTGTATAAAATCGTTAGTCTAACCAATCCCAATAATATTTTTAGAAAAAAAAAGATAAAGAACTTTTTACAAAAAAAAAAAAATAACAAAGCAATAATCGCAAATAAAGTCGTTATTCTAATCAAATTTTTAATTTGGAATGTAATTCACTCATTTTTTTCGCAAAAAAATGTTAAAATGACGTTTTTATACAGTTTACCTTATTTAAAAAACGTAAAAAAAGCATCGAGAAAAAACAAACAAAAAATTCTACCACGGGGGGGTCTAGAATCATGTACTGGATCTATGGTATTCGTTTGCATTAACATGTCAATAACACCCTGTATATTACACTCAGTCCAAAATAACAGAAAACCTTTTTTACTGTCCGTTCCACCGATTTTGAGTTTTATTACGTTGCAATATGATGAAAACGCCCCAGCCGCCGTCGGGATTCCTATTTCAATTTCCAGCCACCATAGGGGCGGGTTATAGAACGCCGGGCTATAGGTAGTTCGCCGTCTGGTCGTCTCGTAACAGTTCGGACCAAGTCTAGTCAAATTTGAACGTCTGTCGAACGATGTTTTTTTTAGTACATTACGATTCGTGAAAGAAAGTAAGCAAAAACGTTTATTCGTACCTCACAGTAGATATAAAGACTTAGCAAAGAAAAAATGGTATTATAATCTGCGCCTAGTAGGGGACGACTCCGACCTGATACGATATAGATAACTATTTATTACAATAATATTGTAGCGGGGGAGAGCACACGCATTTTCTCACACTTGTGCGGAAAGTAGCCCATTGCATGCATGTAAACAGTGGGATAAGAGCGGGTTTTCGAGTAAGTGTATTGAAAACAATTATAATTATGTCCAATACAAGTCATTTCGTGCCCCCGTGTAGTGGACTGGCTCACTTCCGGGTCAAAGGCTGTATAATATCAGGAATTAAAACTATTTGGTCACGACACCTTAGCACGGCACTGTGCAACTCTACTGTTTACATTTGAGTCTTTAAGGTGGGCCTTCCTTCGCCTATAGGTGCTGGTACACTCAAGAATTTACTTGTAATGAGCATTCTTGCGAATGTTACATTACAGAAAAATAATGAGAGCGTATAAGCGAGCATTCTATCAAAAACTAGCTTTTGCCCGCAGCTTCGCCCGCGTACATAAAATATAGCCTATGTCACTCAGGAGTAAAGCACCTTTCTATTGTTGCTAAAATTTTTCCAATCGGACCAGTAGTTCCAGAGATTACCCCCTACAAACAAAAAAACATAAAAACAAAAAAACAAACTTTACCTCTTTATTATATTAGTGTAGACTAGCTTCTGAGAACTAAATTTGTGAGACAAAAGTTGTGATAGCTCGGTTAATATCCATGTTATATAAATAATTTATAGCCTATGTCACTCAGGAGTTAAGCAGCTTTCTATTATAGTTTCAATTTTTCCAATCGAATCATTAGTTCCAGAGATTACCTCCTACAAACAAAAAAATAAAAAAACAAAAAAACAAACTTTACCTCTTTATTATATTAGTGTAGATATAGTGTAGAAGACAGTTCGTTCATGGTTCGTTTGCTAGAGTGCTCATGAAAATGTTCGTAGCAATGTTTGGCTTTATGCTTGGCTCGGGTCGTTGTTCAATTCGACAAATTTAAAAACGGCGAATGCTCAATGTTCTGTTACAAAAGAATGCTCAGGTTTATAATCTAAGGCTCTATCAGCACATTTACGTAAACGTCGCGCATTGTTTAAAAGCTTGTTGCTTCATTAAACGCAACCCAAAGTGATGTTTGATGCAATAGTAATGTGAAAAAAGACAGATAACACATACCTGAAAACTGAAAACTCTGTTGGCATTCAGTAATTCTACGATTTACTCGAATGTTTCACAAAACTTATTTCAGCAAATACGTGTTTTTTTTTTAAATTACGTCATTTAGAATCTCGATTAAATGTGCAACGCTTCTATAGAAATACTATTTTATATCTATCTACACTAATATAATAAAGAGGTAAAGTTTGTTTTTTTGTTTTTTTGTTTGTAGGAGGTAATCTCTGGAACGAATGGTTCGATTGGAAAAATTGAAGCTATAATAGAAAGCTGCTTTACTCCTGAGTGACATAGGCTATAATAGTACATTGTTATACGAGGGATGAAAGAAAGTTATTTAGTCCCGAGAAATTTCTTGGCGACCGAGCGAGAGCGAGGTCGCTAATAGTTCGAGGGACTAAATAACTTTTGAACCCGAGGTAAACACTGTGCTTTTCATTACGAATACGAGGAAAATAAAAATAATAAAAACCTGAGTCGTCGTCAAAGGTATGTTTTTAGGTAGGTATATTTCTTTTGATTTAGGCGGTAAGCGGTTTTCTCCTCTTAAGAATCTTGCGTTAAATTTATAACTGAAGCTGATGAACTTATCGTGTTAATAAAAATTTCTTGTAACAGAGATTTAGCAAAATGTAAACAAAACTATACACCTCGAGAAAAAAAAAGGAAGATCAAATCGGCCACAGATTATAGAGAGTCTACCATTTACCCGCCAATTTTTTTTTTCAGTGTTCGGCTCCCTGGCTTTTCAGTCAATAGTTTTCATTTTGTCTTTGTAAAAATGGGTCTGGTCAACATTTTTCTCAAATATTTATATTTTTAATGAAATAATTGAAAGTAAATTAAAATAAAATCATAAAAAAAAGTATTCTTAAATTATTTCTATTTCTATGTCATTTTAATTCAGTATACAGTTTTGGGTCACGGTGCAATAGAAATGTCAAAATTGAACTATTTTTTTTTAAATATTTGCTGTCTAAATATTAAAAAAACAACTGTCAGTTGTAAAGTAAAACTCCCTAGGGAGTAAAAGTACTTCTTCCAACCCTGTCCGCAGGCAACTTTACACCTACTTTCAGAGTATGAGTAATGAAAATTATATATATCGATGCCTCCCACGTAAGTTGTTGTAACCCACAAAATGGCGATTTTGGGTTTTTTATGTAAAAGTGTCTAATTTTATGTAAACTATCATACAAAAAAACAAAAAGTTCCAAAAACCTATTATTTAAGGTACTTTTGAAACGTATAATGTTGTATATTTCGAACGATTCCGGCGTAGACTGTAGTATTTATTACTTGCAATGGTTTACAACGGGGTAAAGCGCACGTGCGTCCGTTGTATGTAACACATATCACAGATTACGCTGGAATTCGCTGCCAGTTGCACCTCTCACGCAATTTTTACGTCGTTAAATTAATATTCTAGTAATTACTATTCCGTTTAATCTTATCTTTAACTAACATGATAACCATTTAAAATATGGTATTGATCCCATACAACAATTTACGTCGCTAATTTTAAAATTATTTTATGTTAAGTGATACGTAAAACATTTTACTTCGATGCTAGATATGTAAAAGTAAGTTGTAACATCACATACAACGATTTACGTCGCTATTCGTTTGAAATAAGTACGTTGTATGTATTTTTCAGGGAGTGTTTTATGAATATCACTGAAGTCAGAGTCATTCTAGACAACCATTTTCAATGAATCTGAGAATTTTTAAATGACTAAATTAACAGATGATAGCATATTCGTAACTTTGGACCTTGAAACTGCTCACTTACTCGTATTTCATAGCTGTGTAGTATAATAACCATTTGGATTACGACTGTTATAGCCATTTTTGTTTATATTATATTATTATTATAGCTAGCCTGTGCTGTCCTACTGCTGGGCAAAGGCGTCCCTCAATTCTTTCCAGTTATCTTAGTTACTTGCTTTATCGTACCAATTCTCAAGGAAGGCATCCAGGTCGTGTCGAGGAAATATGGGCCTAGAACACACAAGGCACCGAAAGATTACATGTGAGTTTTAGTCAGTAAAAGCAACTTTTAAGGCAGATTTATATTGAGTAAGTAACTGACGTCAGTCCACTGACGAGTCAGTGCTGACCTGGCACTGCTATAGTGTAAATTGATTTCAAGTCAGTACAGTACTGTCACGTCAGTACTGACTTCAATATTCGCGCTGCAATATTTTCGGCGTCAGTCTACTCCCCCGCCACCCGCGCCAGCGCTACTGACATCGTGTAAATTGCCCAAGTCAGTTGCTGCCGCTCTGTTGTACGGTAACCACGATTCGTCGTACCGGATCACAAAATGACACGAAAATTGAGCGACACGGATAACTTGTACAACTATACCGTGATAATTAATGCCTATGGGATTTCAAATCACAAAATTATAGAAATAAAGAAATGTGTGCAACAGCATTGCAGAATATTGCACAAAATTCTTTGATTCTTTGCTGTTTTTGAGAAATCATTTTTCCGCACTGACTTTACAAACGTGTGTACACCAAAAGAAATATCTTCGACTACTGACTGCTTGTAAATAGTACGCGTCAGTTTTCGGCGCCAGCACTGACGACAGCTACTGACTCAATTTAAATCTGCCTTTACTGATTAAAACTCACCAGGACTTTCCTTTTTGCTCGTGTTTATTGCTAGTTTCCCAAATCAGAAAACGTTGTTCGTTACTTTTACCTTAGTCACCACCTGCATATTTCTGCACTGTTGAACTCTTTAAACTAAGTCCACTATCAGTTATTTGATTGAATAAAGTATCGTTTGAAAAAGGTAATGAAAAAAATACACATTTAAAGACTAGAGATTTTTCAAAAAGGACTAACAACTTCAAAGTAAAACCTTTCTAGTAAAATATCAAAAACCGCCAGTAGGAAAACTGGTTTATTGAGTCTGCTTGAAGCACTATTTCAATAAACTAAAAAGGTGACAGAGAAAACGATGTATAACTATGGCTAATTTAGTTATAGGAGAGCCAAGCTTAGAATTTATGCTGATACAATTGGACGTAGTTACACGAAAAGGATCCAATCCACACAAAGTCACTTTGGAGATATTGACGTTTGAAGTTTTGAAGATATTTCTTCATTGGTATTCATTTTAAAATTAGTTTTAAGTATGATATCTTGTGTAGAATAATAACGCTTTTTTATTGGTAATAGTGTAGTCAAGCTTAGTATTGCATTTTACAAGTTATATATAAATTTATACGGTTGGATCCTTTTCGTTAAATTACATTTTCCATGGCGCATACTATAGTCTTAATTTCGTTAAAACGCCCCAAGTAATAAATTGTGTATAAAAACCAATAAAAACCTATTCCATGAAATAAAATACTTTTATTTTGTTTTAATTAAACCATAACCTTAAACATGGCTACACAAACATTTCAAAATCAAAACAACAACCTCTCAAAACTTGCCTTAATTTTTTGGAAATTTTGACGTTTAAAGTTTAGAAGATATTTCTTCATTGGTTTTCGTTTTAAAAATAATTGAAAGCATGGTATTGTGTGTGGAATAATATAACATTTTTTTTGTTAATAGTACAATCATGTGTAATATTGTATTTTTCAAGCTATATTTAAATTAATACGGTTGGATCATTTTCGTTAAATACATTTTTCATAGAGCATGCACTAATCTTAATTTTGTTAAAACGCCCCAAATAAAAAATTGTGTATGAAAAACCTATTCCATGAAATAAAAAACATTTATTTTGTTTTAATAATTTTAATTAAACCTTAATTTTAAGTATGGCAATACAAACAACTCAAAACCAACATAACAAAATCCAACAAAACAACTTCTCAAAAATATTATAATAACTTATCCTTAATCAGCTTTCAATCTTCCATTTTCTTCAAGATAAAAAAATAAAGATGCAATCTATATCAATATATAGAGGAAACCTGTTTGCATATACAGATACATGTTTGAATCATACAGATATTGACACAATACATTTAAAAGCAAAATAAAATAAAACTCTAAAAATTAACAAAGTCAAAAATAAAACTTCTTATATAAAAAGGAAATCTTACATTTATTATAATGTAAAAGGTTTTTTGCGTTTAGGCGCAGAATGTCCAATTCGCAAAATGTCCAGCGGTCGAAAAATGTCCAATTCTCAGAATGTCCAGTTTGCAAAATGCCCAATTCACAGAATGTCCAGTTCGCAGAACGTCCAAATCGCAAAATATCCAGTATTCATCGTCACATTTTCGTCGCTAATTAGTGAGGACTTTAAGTATAAAATAATATATTAATAAGTCGTCAAGTTATTACAAAATCATTTTTACTGTAAAATAAAACTGATTTTCTAATAACTTGACGAATTATTAATGATGATGAATACTAGACAATTTTGCGATTTGAACGTTCTGAGAACTGGACATTCTGCGATTTGGGAATTTTGCAAACTAGATAATCTGCGAATTGAACATTTTTCGACCACTGGACATTTTGCAAACAGGACATTCTGCGCCTAAACAATTTTTAGCTTGGCACTTGTGGAGTTAAGTGTTAGGATGATTGATAGTTAACTACGCAAGAATCAGCCTTTTACTCTTCAGTCTCCTCGGGGACAAAATCTAGTTCTCCATCATAGCCATCTATGTCTTCTACAATGGTTTTATTCCCCTTTAATGATTTGTAAAAATCATGACAATCTCTTGGAATAAGATCTAACATTGACATCAAGTCATCAACCTTAGCTTGAGGGATTTCTTTGCCGTTAGGCCACAATAAAATGAAATCATCCTGACATATATCAATAGCTTTACCTTTACTTTTTTTTTGCAATATTAAGTTGATTGAAATGTTCTTTATCAATCGTTTTCATGAAAATATCGAACTTATTTTCTTTATTTATCAAAATTTGTTTTGTTTTTAACCAATTTACTTTTTCTTTTGTTATAAAAAGTTTTCTATTAGTTGTATTTTTTTCTAGCATTTTTGTGCTCATAAAGTCATTTTTTGTCATCCGGTCTGGATCATTTTCGTTGACTGATTTATTGGAATAATAAACGAAAATTTATTTATTGAAAAGGATCCATGCATTCTGGATCATTCTAATTAATTTATTTAGATGTAAGTTTATTCAGAAAAAAGTTCCAAGCATACTGGATCTTTGTAGCGTTTTTGTTAAAGTATCGGTGATAAACAAATTGTAATTACGCAAAAATAATCCAGACTCCTTGATTCGTTTTACTTAATCGGTTGGAAATACTGGTCATGAACCATGAAGGTTGGATTGTTCAAGGTGATTTTTTTTCTTAACATGCCATAGAAGTGGGTTGGTTCTGGGGTTGATAAAATGTGTAAAACAGATGTTTTTGCTTGGATCTTTTTTACTGGCCGATAGTTTTGATATTAAGCATCAGTTTTGTATGTTTAACTCATTTTTGACCATATTGTGGATTGGATCCTTTTCGTGTAACTACGTCCAATTGTGAGACATAAGTAAATAAGAATAAATTGCCTGTTGCCGTTACTGAAACTTCAAACTTCAGACGTATATAAACAACAGTTTTCCCATTTCTAAAAGTGATTAAATTCTTAATAAGGTGTTAGTTAAATTTGATAAACCAACAGCAGTATTAATCCCCGATCAAAGAGATATTTAACAGCCTGTGAAAAAGTCTGGGTCTGTCAAAACCATCGTTTGTGACCATTTCAAGTCTTTTCAACTGCTTGCAAGTTGAGTCACACTATGTTTGACTAAATTCATTAATGTTATATTAAGACAGAGGTTTAAACTTTTAGTGTATATAGTAATAACGTATAGCTTTTGCCTTAAGGGTACACTAAGAAAACAAGATCTGAAAGATAATAATATCGTAAAAATAAAAGAGGTACCAGTTTGTTCTGAAGATTCAATATCAATTTAATGTTTTATCAGACTGTAAGGTGATGACCACTTCTTTCAACAACAATACCTTAAGATGCCGAAATGCTGATCATATTAATACACCAGTTAGGTGCATGAAACCAGCTTTCTGGGGTCGGGAAACAAACCTTCTATTGTACCTATATTACGAGTAAAACTTAATATTTGCGGGCTTTTCTAGATTCAGTGTAAGTTATTAAACATTACTTATTTACCTATCGTTCGTCTTGGATATGGTTATAAAAAGAAAAATAATAAAGCATATTACAAAATGAGCTATAAGTATAGTTACTTGAAAAAATGGAGAGGGGAAAAGATTACAAAGTAAAGATTGTGGGACAAGTGATATGAAAGAAAAGGTTAGTGATAGTGAGATGGGTGATGCGACAAAATGGAAGAATAAGCTTGTTCCACCAACTCCAAATCGCATTGGACTAAGATAGGAACATGATGATGATTTGCCTATTTTTAAATCTCATTGGTTACTAGAGACTTAATAATTTTGGTTTCGATACTTTTTTGAGTTTTGATTATTTAAACTGTAGTAAAAATTTAATTAAAGGACGATGTAATTATTAAAAAGTATAATTTAAATTTAGAAAAAGCTGAAATTTTTATTTTCAGATTTTTTAAATGATTTTTAATCTTAATCTTTAATGTTTTCCTAATCTTTAAAATATCGTTTCTTATTTTAAACTCTAAACCCTAAAATGTAAAATTTTGATAAACTTGATTGAAAACATTCTGCTTTTTTGTATTTCGGTAACGTATCAACGAAAAGGTATTGTCCTAAACGAAATTAGGCTGAAAAAACTTTGTATTTATTTTATTATATCAAGTAATGATACACATACCACACTTTTTTTTATTTGTAATCGACGTAAATGGATGTTAGTATCAGATATGATCCAAATCGGCTCTTGTACTCCCGTGTATAATAATGTAAGTGACCGTTACAACATTTTGTGAGGACCTCATGTCGCGGTAAACAGTTGTAACAACAAAATTCAAGAAACCGTTAAAATTATAAAGTAATGACATGTAGTAAACGATAACATATTAAAAACTATATGCTCATACCGAATTTCAAAAAGATTCTTCGAAAAATGTGGCTTGTATCGCAAAAAGTATCTTTAAAACGCTCTCCTGTAAAATTGCATTTTTGGGGTTACAACAACTTACGTGGGAGGCATCGATATATAACATGGATATTAATCGAGCTATCACAATTTTTGTCTCACAAATTTTCCGCGGACGAAGTCGCGGGCAGAAGCTAGTTTTTAATATAGGAATACATTATGGAGAGTCACGTAAAATAGCAGATTTTTAGATATCTTTACTAGATTATTCTTCACAAATTTATGTTTGATTTCCATAGAAGCCTAGACACCCACAAGATATCTGTGTATTCAAAATATCTGAAGAAAAATGTGTAATAACATCTTAATCACGTAAGAGCGGTTTTATGAAAATGTACCACGGGTTTGCCGCTCTTAACACCGACTCTTTTTGGTGGGTGAACTAAAATAAAAATTAGTAGTAATACAGTAAGACCGCATTAAAAACTCACGCATCCGGGGCAGCCTTCAGGTCCGTGACATAGCGGATAAACTACAGGAGGGTCGCTTACGCTGGTATGGCCACGTTTTACGAAAACCGGCAGACTACGTGGGTAACAGATGCCTCGCCATGCCGCCTCCGCCGGGACCCGGAAAACGAGGTAGGCCTAAGAGGCGTTGGATCGATGTCGTAAGGGACGATATGCGTGCTAATGGGCTTAAGGCAAAGGACGCAAAAGACCGAGCGAAGTGGAGGCGTCTAGGCAAGAAAGCGGACCCCGGGCACCGAGGTGAAAGCCAAGGTAGCAACCGGGACTTACGCTAGGTTGATGATGAGTAATACAGTAGTAAATCTCTCAATATGTCATACGTTAGGGCTGAAATGAAAAAAAAATCCATACCCTAATAATTTTTTTTCGACTTTATTTAACCAATTTATCGACTTGATTGATATACATTTTGGTAGTGCTAACGGTCACCAATTTTATCCGCGGACGGACAGATAGACTAACAAACATGGCGAAACTATAATCCTAGTTGACTACGGAACCCTAAAAGGGTCACAATTCACAAATCTTACAGGAAAGTCGTAAATGTAATAAAATAATTTTAATGTAAATAACAAACACCTACAAAAACCCTCTAAAACCATTAGCGTTGTAAGTAAAAATGTAAGAAAATTGTGGGGTAAAAATAGAATGAATGTGGAATGCGTGTGTAGAGCTTTTTTTAGAAGTAAACGATGTAACATTGCCTAATGTACGGGCAATCGAAATGAGTCGTTGAACCCATCAGAAATTATAATTAAAAAATAGCGACCCGCCCCAGCTTCGCACGGGTACTAATATTGAATATAATATGCATGTATTATACACATAAACCTTCCTCTTGAATCACTATCATCATCATCATCATCAGCCTTTCAATGTTTCCACTGCTGGGACACAGGCCTCCCCTCTAGGAGAGGGAATGGGCCATAATCCACCACGCGGGCCCAGTGCGGATTGGTGGATGTCACATGTCTTCGAATGTAGGGTTTTAGGACATGCCGGTTTCCTCACGATGTTTTCCTTCACCGTTTTGAATCACTATATCTATTAAAAAAAAAAACCGAATCAAAATCCTTTGCGTACTTTTAAAGATGTAAGCATACATAGGGACAGCGGCAAGCAATTTGTTTTATACTATGTAATGATGATTACTTACTGAAATGTCGGTTATGTATTTAGATACCTATTTATTTTAGATCGGGGAATGTGATAAATTGGTTCACCTATTTAAATATTAGACTTCGTTTAACTTGTCGTTAGATACTAACTTTCTGTTCAAGTTTGTTTTTTACTGTTCCGTGATTCATTTCGGTGTAAATTGACCCCTTTGAAAAAAACCCTTGATCTATCTCCTTTCGCGCAGTCCATCCAAAGCTTGTCTGTAAGAGATTGCCTTGTGTGATAAGACCGCCCATTGTACCCTTATTTTTCTAACAATGTTTGTACTATATTTTTTAATGCGGTGTACAATAAAGTATAAATAAATAAATTGTCTTTGTATTGCCCTGAGCGATAAGACCACCCATTGTACACTTAGTTTTGTAAATGTTTATCCTTACACATTATGAGGTGTACAATTAAGTTTATAATAAATCATTACATAGTATAAAACAAAGTCGCTACTCGCTGTCCCTGTATATGCTTAGATATTTAAAACTACGCAACCGATTTTGATTGGGTTTTTTTTTAAATAGATAGAGTGATTTAAGAGGAAGGTTTATATGTATAATTCATGCATGCATTTTATATCACTATTGCACCCGAGCGAAGCTGGGGCGGGTCGCTAGTAATAAAATAATTTTGTTTTGGCTTTTTTCAGCATGAGACTAGTCTCAAGCTAAGCAGGAGGCCGACCGCATCAGGCAAAGGCAATGGCGCCCTCGCTGTAGACGTCGCTGCCGTGATCCCGCCGATATCCAGCCACCGTAAGTTTGGGCTTGCAGACGGCGAGCAATGGGGAGCTCGCTGCCGGGTCGTCTGGTATCAGTCAAGACCAAGCCCAAGTCGTCGACGGCGCGCACTGTTCCCGCGCGCCTAAAGGAGTTGTCAGCAAACTTCAGGGTCGAAGCCTCCTGGGGCCGAGGGTTGATGCGAAAGCGTTACACCTGGCTCTGAGACTAAGACAAGGAAGGAACGGGGTAGGTTGTTTAGTCAATAAGTGTCTGACACTGTTTCTCACTCCGCCCAAGAGCGGGATTCGTCATTCGATGATTTTTGACTACCATAAAAAAGTGTCCTGTGGATATTTCATCCATCTTGAGTTAATCCAATATGTGGTATGTATGTCGACCTTATCATCCCTTTGGTCAAGTGACTTGAAATACTGTAGTGACTTCATGAAGGTTGCATATGTATATCATCCAAGCTGGCACGATCGGTTTACTTTTAAGCTTTATGGTAAAAAAGAGTAAGATTAGATAGATGAATTGTTTTGGCAATGTCAGAAAATTAGAATATTTTTATAAAATAAGCACTTATTTTTACAGGCTACTAGTTGTGTAGAATAAAAGATAAAAATGGCGTAAAAAGTATTTTTTTCAGATGTTTCGTATCTTACATTTGATGAGTTCCTAATGCAATTTCGCCAAGTCGCGGCAATAAATAATGGCCGGAAATTTTGCTAGGATTAATTATGGGAGCATATCTAGACGGACCAGCTCTAGCATATTTTAAATATGTATATATATATATATATATAGTGCAATAATTTCTTCTAAAGATTTGTGTGAAAGCTTAAGATCAGAGTTCCCATCCGGAACGGATTACGTAGAAAAGTTTTATAATGCTCGCCAAGGTGAGAAGGAGAGGACATCCTAGGATTATTTTACAGATTGGCGGATTACGGCAGACAGTCGAAGATAACGGAGGTCAGTATATTTATAAAAACACTAGCTTTTTCAAGCGGCTTCGCCCGCGTACATAAAATATAACCTATGTCACTCAGAAGTGAAGCAGCTTTCTATTGTTGCTAAAATTTTTTCAATACACTTACTCGAAAACTGCCTCTTATCGCACTCCTATTAGGTTCAATATAGCATGTATATCACCCAAGTGCTTTTTTGAGTTTATCACAACAAGGGCTTTTTTATTCCTTCCTTATCGTCACGGTCACGGGTGATTATTTTGTTTTACTTAGTTTATCGAATCAGGCGCGAGGCGTCCCCCAGAGTCGCTGGACGACCCCACGAAATTAGAAACTGACCAGAGCAGGTTTGAATGCTATACTTATATATTTCTACTGTATGTTTGAGATACGATTAAATTTTTTTTCTTTCTTTCTTTATTTCTCAAGTCGTAAGTGTATTGAAAAACGTCGTTTGACACACGTGCAGATTTGTCATTGCAGCCCTCGGCTCCATAACACACTCGCCTGCGGCTCGTGCGAATTTCGCCTCGGTCGCAATGACAAACTTCCTGCACTTGTATCAAAATGTACTATTCCAATCGAACCAGTAGTTTCAGAGATTACCCCCTACAAACAAAAAAACATAAAAACAAAAAAACAAACTTTACCTCTTTATTATATTAGTGTAGATTACAAAAACAGAAGGGGTACCTAACCCTAAACTATATATACACTATAGTTCGTTTTTTAATCCTAGACTACGATTTGACAACTTAAAATGTCATATTCCAGAAAATTTGAACATTATTTCTAGAGTGTGACATTCTGAGTTGTCAAATCGTAGTCTAGAATTAAAAAACGTATATAAGTACCTATATACTTGTCCCCAGTGCGAAAGACATATAAGGAACGGGCTGTTTAGTCAGTAAGAGTCTGACACTGTTTCCTGCTCCACCCAAGGGCAGCATTTGTCATTGGAACATTTTTAGCCACCATAAAAGAAACCCTGATTTCTAAAATATGATATAAGTACAATCCATAGATATATCAAACAGTAGAGATATGGCAAGGAGGCGTGGTTCTTGCGAACACAACTAGGCCGGCATACTTCTTCCCGGGACTAAAAAACGCAATTAGGTGCAAAGACAATTCTTTGAATTGAGAACAAATATCATTGCTTGCTTAGTACATATCGATCAATTAATCAGCTGGCCTAGATGCACAATGGATGTGTATTTAACGTAAGATCATGCGTTAGTCTTTTGTTTTGTTAAGGATGTGAAGTAATATTTGTGGTTATCGATATTTTTCATGATCCCCGTTTTTATGTATGTACGTATGTCTATTCGCGAGAAACCTAAAAAAAATAAACTGAATGGAATTTCATGTGGTTGGGATTTATTTTTATTAGGATGAAAAATTATTTCTAAAAAATATCTAAAATTATTTTGTTTGTATATTTCTTCCTCTACATTACCTCTTATAGATATTTTATTTTAATAAATATTTCAAATAATCCACATCCTGGGCTTTCTATAATATCTTTTCAAAAGTCTTTAGGCTGAAAATAATAATATTTAGCAACAAAATTGTTGTAAACTAATTGGCAATAAAATACACTTTTGGGAACTGACGGAACCAGGCATGAAATAGTTAGTAAAACGAAATAAATGTTGTAGGAAACTATTAGTTTATGTTTTCTTGTGATATTCCTGCATCATTCGTTTTATCACTATCAATCATATCCACTGTCTTTTAATTTAAAATTTTTAGTTATCCGAAGGATCCAAGAATAAAAGTGGATGAATTCACTCTGAAAAGGGCGACTCCAACACTGAACTTGGAGAACATTTTGACAAATTATGTGGAAATATCATGAACGTCCCAAGTATGTTTTTATTCTGGATTCAATATAAATTTCGTCCAACTGCGAAAGTTTTCAGCTGAAATGATGATGATGATGATGAATGAGTGAATACTGACAAAAGCTTGCATTGCCATATGAATAGTTTCTAGATAGTGTTTACAAAATCTAATTTGTATTGTAATTAATAATAAATTAAAAAATTTCGCTCGTATAGAATTAGGTTCCTATTAAACATCTCGTAACTCGAATTAGCTTTTTTTTAAGTAAAGATATTTTTTAGTTAAATAGAAGATAATAGGTCCTATCCTACGAAGGTGGTGACAATCCTGGATGAGTGTGTAGACTCATTACTCATTGTTCCTGTGTAAATATCAGCTATATTTTTTATGACACAGTTTCCGTGTGTGTGTGTTTTCCGTGCTGCAAACGGAATAAAAAGTTATTAACGTATAATTCATCAAAGATTGCCTTGGTGAGATAGAGCAAATTTTGCAATTCTGAATTTATCGATATTTTTTTCTCGGCTACTTGTCATCACTAATTGTATAATTTGCATATGTGTGTTTAGACTGAGCCCGTAGTTACAAGAGGATGCTCCACCTCTTTTTTGAGTGTGTTTCATAAAAAAGTTCATATGTGTTGATATCTATATCTCTGTGTCCGTGAGACATGTGAGGTCGTGTGGCGTACGTATAGATTTTGAATTTGTGTTAGTGAAAAAATGGGCGTAGTTAGGAGACATCTGAACTCGAACAAAATTGTATTGATAACATATCTCTACTGTTTGATATATCTATGGTACAATCTAATATTTGTTGTATATCTACCATACTGAAAAGAACCCAGCCTCCCTAGCAAAATAACAATCGTTTCGTTAACATCAAACGCTTCGAGTTGGCCACGCCCCCAATACCTTTGTTTTGTTCTAATACCATCTCAACGCTCAGGCGTGATCAGAACAAAGGAAATGAAGGCGTGGCCAATTGCTAACAGTCGACCGTAACTTGTCTAAGGGGGCTGTTATCATGAAGATACTGACCTGTTATTGTTGTTCCCATTAAGCTGAGGAGCGACCCTGGTCCTCCCTCGTCGTCGACACAGCCTGGCACACACTCCTCGAGCACACCCCAGCCTCTCCCAGAGCGCTCGGCGAGGAGACTCCGGCGGTGGTGCATCACCATTCATCCTGGACCCTTTTTCTTAATCTTCTGTTTTATCTCATATTTGTTTTAGATTTTATGCACTAGAGATCGGCCCCGGCTTCGTACGGGAGCAAATTATAACACAACTAACACGCACTTTCTTTAAATAATAAAAACTTTATTTAAACATTTAATTTTGATTTAATAGCCATTACCTTTCACTTGCCTCCCAATCTTTACATTTATCTATATAGGTACATAAAAATCAATGCCACTTTTCGTTGTAGGTAATTTTATAACTGAAGAACGGGCTCACCTATCCAAACCAAATGTTTAAGCTTTGTTCTGACTATTTAGTAGATGGTTTATGTGAAGTTTGCATAAAATCGGTCGAGCGGTTCTTCATTTATCACATTTATCTATCGCCGAGAGCAAAGCCGCGGGCAAAAGCTACTTAGAAATCATTTTAAATGTACTTCGTCTTCATTCTTTTAATTTCTTTGCAGTGCTCGGGAGTTAATTATACAAACCCCTCAATGGCGTTCGGGATTAAAACTTAGCAACCATCGTTTCTTTCAAAATTTCGCGACTTAATGACACTGCTTTATACCCTAGTCACATTTGATTCGAAAGCAAAACACCAGGGCCATGGAACTAAAGCAAGAAGGAACGGGGGGTCTTTTAGTCTGTAAAAGTCTGACATTATCTCCGGCTCCGCCCAAGCGCGGGATTCGTCATTCGATGATTTTTTCCACCATAAAAAAACCCTAGTCACATATTCTACAGTGGCGCCTACCGGTGAGAACAAAACATGGTTGCCCTCATTACCTATTTGATATCGTTACCGAGAAATAACGAACTAATTAGAACTAGCTTGTGCCAGCAGCTTTGCCCAGAATTATCCTAAGGATTTCTATCACAGGAATTTCCTATTCCTGTGATAGAAAATATCCTATAGTTATTCCAGGATGCGATCTTCCCTTGTGCTAAATTTTATTTAAACTCTTTAGCCCCAGCGAATGCCGGTGTTCACATACCTATTGAATTTCTATTATGTCTCTAATCACGGTATTTAAAAAGTGAAATACGTCCTTTCGTTTGAGTGTGAAATAGCAACAAATAATAATTATACTCGTTTAAACTTTCACCTTTAAAATATCAATTAATGTAAAGTTAAGATTAATGAAGCTTCCTAGTAAGATTTATGGTTTGACCTAGTTGTCTTAGTAAATAATTGTAGACTGTGGCGTAAGCTATAGATTATTTTTGCACGCGTGCTGAAGCAAACTCCCTCACTCTACTACCACGAAGACCTGCCACCGTGACTACTGGTCACCGTAAAGGCAGGCTCACGGACGACGAGCGATGTGTAGCTCGCCATCCGGCCGTTTGGCAGTCGTCCGGACCGAACCCGAATTGTCGACGACAAATAGTATTTCACGCGCACACAAAGAGATTTCAGCGAAACTGCTTGGGTGGACCCCTACAGCCTCCAATGTTACCCGTGGTCCTAGAACACATAAGGCAACTAAAAGAATTAAACCTATTTGCAAAATAAATATCATTTATTATTTGTCGATACATCGTCGCTTACCATAAGGGTGAGATAGAGGGTAAATCATACCTATTATAATCTATATATATAAAAGGAGAAACTGACTGACTGACATATCAACGCACAGCCAAAACTACTGGGCCTAGGAGCATGAAATTTTGCACAAGGCTTCTTTTTAAGATGTAGGCGAACACTAAGAAAGGGTTTTTCAAAATTCAGCTCCTAAAGGGATGTAATGGGGGTCTAGAGTTTGTGTAGAGAACCCTACTTTCACGCGGGCCGCTGGCAGACTAGGCTAGTTGGTAATAGAAAAAAAAAAAAAAAACCTAAGCGGCCTTTTACTGTAGGTATTGAGAAAACATGGAAAACCTATAAAATACGAATTTTGAACTTGTACTTGTGAAACTGAAATCACATTTTAGTGTGTATTTAATTTTTGACAAGCATAGCGTAAACCTTGAAAGTTTATGACATTGTACGTTTTAATGGTGTCTACTAGAAAATTGTAGCGGGTCACGAAACCTAGATGACAGTTTAAGTTGGATAATAAAAATAGAAATAGCTACAGGCTCTAGATAGAACGGTAATCTATTGGAAACGTCCCCAGTTTAATATCTATTATATAACCTGAGGAACTTTGTCTTTTAAGTCAAAAAGAGAATGGTGTATAAAGGTATTTTGACTGGCCTGTTGGTTGAGCGGTTAGAGAAACTGACTGCTATGCTGTAGGTCGTGAGTTCAATTCTCACCCTGGACAAATGTTAGTGTGATGAGCTCAATCATTTGTTCTGTGTTTGGGTACAATTTATCTATAATACGTAGGTATGTTTTTAGAAATATATAAAAATGTTTATCAGTCGTCTAGTACTCATAAGACAAGCTCTGCTTAGCTTGGGATGAGACGACGTTTTGTGACAGTTGTGGAATATATTATTATTATTATACTATCAGGTGAGATAGCGATCAAACGCGAGCCTATAAATAATAAAAAATCTGGACAAAGAAGACTTTTTAAACGATAAAAAATGATATTTTTTGTGACGTAACATAACGTAGGTAACAAAAATTTTCAGCTGTCAGATTATCTCCAATAGTTGTGATATAAGGTCTTAGGGGAGGGGGGGTTGGGGGGGGGTTAGGTCAAAACGGTTACAGGGTTCTAAGGGAACAAACCGAAAAAAAAAAACAGAAAGAAACATTCTATGACATCAATGACGTTTTTCCATTTCAAAAAAGGCCTCCAAAAAAACGCTAATACTTAAAAAGACCCCTATTCTATTTTTAAAAATCACTCAGCTGGCACAGCCCACTTAACAAAAAACAGCCTTCGAATACGATGACATTCAACTGTGGCATCGCTGGATAATAACATATGTTCATATCTACGAATACAGAGCATGGAACGCCATGAAAGAAAAAGAAAGTATACAACAAAAATTGTGTTGAAGAGCGGCGATGTTAAATGTTTGACTGGCCTGTTGGTCTCGTGGTTAGTGGTCCTGACTGCTATGCTGGGGGTCATGGTTTCGATTTCCACCCAGGACAAATGTTTGTGAGATGAGCTGAATCATTTGTTATGTGTCTAGTTGTAATTTATCTTTAATAATGTATGTATTTAGAAGTGTGTTTATCAGTTATCTAGTACCCATAACACAAGCTCTGCTTAGTTTGGGACTAGACGATGTTGTGTAACAGTTGTGGAAAAAAACATACAAGGATCTTACGCTACACTGAGGGAACACCCTCAGTGTAGCGTATGAGTATGGTTTCTTGGCACCTATTTGAGGGTTTTTTGGCTTCGCTCGAGCAATCGGCGCTATGTAATACGTACCGAGTACAGTACGGCAGTCGGATCTTAGCGAGTCTGAAATTAGGCTCTGCGAATTATAGCGCTTGGAAACTCGTAAAAAAATAAATGGTTTAAACAAATAAATGCAATTTGCATTTGTTATTGCTGTAAAAAAGTGTTATTGGCATTTATTTTTTTAAAACCTTTATTTTTAGGCGAGCTTTCAAGCGCTAAAATTCGCAGACCCTAACTTCAGACTCGCCAAGATGCGACGGCCGTACTGTATTCGGTCGAGAGCATTCATTGTCTCGCCCGTGTATGTGTCACCAAGGCATAGGTTGTTCTGATTGACTGTCATCTACACTAATATAATAAAGAGGTAAAGTTTGTTTTTTTATTTTTTTGTTTTTTTTTTGTTTGTAGGAGGTAATCTCTGGAACTACTGGTCCGATTTGAAAAATTTTAGCAACAATAGAAAGCTGCTTTACTTCTAAATGACATAGGCTATATTTTATGTACGCGGGCGAAGCCGCGGACAAAAGCTAGTCTAGAATAAGAGGACAGTTTCGACAATGCCCTCTGTATCGGCTCTTTGCTCTGTGGCACGATGCATCGATATTTTATGACGTACAGTAGGACCAGGTGAGTTGAATTATTTGTGAGCGATATCGATTCGAGTGCCTTATGATTAGGCTGTCTGCGGTGTTTTCTTTGCAATGTATCTAGTTTTACGTCAAAACACGACAATCTTGAACATTCGTGTCGCTCAAGACTAATTATGACTGGCCTGACTGCTATGCCGGAGGTCGTGGGTTCGATTCCCACCCAGGACAAATTTTATGTGATAAGCACGATCATTTGTTCTGTGTCTACGTGTAATTTATCTATAACTAGCGACCCGCCCCAGCTTCGCACGGGTGCAATGGTGACATTAAATATATTGTATATACACATAAACCTTCCTTTTGAATCACTCTATCTATTAAAAAAAAACCGCATCAAAATCTGTTGCGTAGTTTTAAAGATCTAAGCATACATAGGGGCAGAGCGACTTGTTTTATACATGGTTTTATACTATGTAATGATAATGATATGTATGTATTTAGAAATATATAAGTATCTTTATCAGTTATCTAGTACTCATAACACAAGCTCTGCTTAGCTTGGGACTAGACGGCGTTGTGTGGTAGTTGTGGAATATATACAAAAAATATAATTATATACAAATTCAGGGCTTCTAAGGAGCTCAACGATCAAACGAACAATATCAAAGAAAGGATTTTTAAAACTGCCTGATATGATGTTAATTGTCATTAATTTGTGTAACTTATTTCATCACCACTGCTCTCAAAACGGTGAAAGAAAATATCGTTAGGAAACCGGTGTCTTAGAACAAAAAATTCGAAGAAATCAACCCACTGTAGGCCAGCGTGATGGACTACATCACAATTCGCAGAAACTAGTAGTTCATCATCATCAGCCTTTTTAAAGTTCCCGCTGCAGGGACACAGGCCTCCTCTCTCGGAGAGGAAATGGGGCATGATTCATCACGTGGGCCCAGTGCGGATTGGTGGATGTCATATGTCTTCGACTTTTTGGTTCTACGACATGCCGGTTTTCACCGTTTTGAGAGCAGTGGTGATGAAATAAATTACACAAAGTAATGTGCCTGGCTGGGTTTGAACCCGCGACCTACAACTCCTAAGTTGGGTCCGTTACCACTCGACCACCATTGCTCAACTAGTAGTAATATAATAAAATGCATAAAGTGGTTGTAAATTAGCAAAGAAAACTATTCCTCCTTAGAGAGAATTCGTCAGTGAGGAAAAACCTTAAAAAGTGTAGTAACATTTCACAAGAAGGAATCAAAGTTTGTATTTGCGTAATTAACTAATGAAATAACTTAATTAAACGTAATTTAATTAAATAAATATTCCTATACTTTATACTTAGAAATTATACAAGATGAAATTATTTTTTGGGTGTGATTGGATGATTTTCAATGACATCTTCCGTCTTTGGACGAAGCAGGAGGGCTATCAGACTTTTACTGACTATAAAAAGCCACACCTGTTCCACTGTACATGAATACTCGGTACGTATCAACAAAATTATAGATAGTGCTCGGCCGAGCGTTGATTTATCTCCACCTCTCGCTTATATCACTGTCTCTTCTGAGCAAAATTTGACTATCTCGTCCTTTACCCGGCACGTGTGATCAAGGCCAATATGGCAATGAAATACTTAAATGCTCTTAGGAGTTAGGTACTTAATGTTTTTTAAGGATTAGATTTTCTTACTAGTAGACAAATATGGGTATCGATGCACTACATTTTGGTAGCGTATATCTGAATTGTATCTAATGTATATATAGGCACGCACATAATAACCCAAGTGATGTCATAACTTGTCAAAAAAAGAAATAGGTATTCTTGATATTCAAAAATAAATTTTTGATGCTGTCAGCGGTCTGGGCACAGTTTCCATTGAAATCGATGGGGATGATTTTTTTTATGCCATATAAGGTTTTTTTTTTGTTTTTTTTTTCCATATAATTATAATTGTTTTTCTTTTGTTTGTTTATATATGCCTTATCTGTATTAATATAAATGTAATTATAGTAATGTTGATATATAAACAAAGTAAAAATCCCACAACTTAAAAAAAATATTATTTTAGGACTAGCTTCCTGTCAGTGGCTTCCCCCTCGCCATATTTGGCTGTAAACTTTAGACGTCCATTTCATCCCCTTAGTGGTGAAGTTTTTTAAATCTTCTCTTAGTACTCGCTTTCGTTCTAATATTTTTAGACTTTTGCAAAATTTCAGGCACTTCGACCCAGTTATTTTGGCTATATCAAGATATATTAGTCACTTAGTTGCTACTTTTGTATAATTATATTAATATATTTATAATAAAATTGCCTATTTTTAAATATAGTTTGTCGAATCTAAAGGCACTACTTCTAAGATGTGCTATTATTATCTTAAAAACAATAATCTGTTTTACTTCAATCTAGAATATTGTTTTAATTAAAGTTACTATAATAACTATTTAGATATAATAACCATAGTTTACATGTTATTATTACTTTTTAATTTCACTCTATAAAACAACTTTTAATTTTATTTAACCTTTATAACATTTAAAATCACCCAAACATCAGATAATATCACATTCGCGTGAAAGATTTCTCAATTTAAAAAAATAATGGCTGATTTGTTTTTTTTTTAGTAAATGTTAGTTTCGCGTGTTCGCGGCAACGCTCGACCTGCCGGCGTGGCGTTGCATGGGAGGCGAAGGAGTTACTAGCATACAGCCTGCTTAGCAAGAAGTATCGACTATACGCGATCTAGGAAACGGAGGGGATTTAACGGAGGGTAACTCTCGGTCGCATTTGCATCGTTATCGTAATCTGTGAAAAACTTCTGCGTGAAAAACTCCTTTGATAAGTTTTTCTTTTTATTTTGTACTAGCTGGTAGCCGCGACATTGTCTGCATCTTTTTTTCGCAATAAAAGGTAGCCTATGTTCTTTCTCAGGGTCTAAAGATTATCTGTGCCAAAATTCATCAAAATCGTTTGAGAGGCTTAAGCGGGAAAGCGTAACAGACAGAGTTACTTTCGCATTTATAATATTAAGTATGGATTAGCGACCCGCCCCAGCTTCGCACGGATGCATCGCTGATATTAAATGTATTATGCATGTATTGTACAGATAAACCTTTCTCTTGAATAACTCTATCTATTGAAATAAGCCGCATCAAAATATGTTGCGTAGTTAAAGGTTTAAGCATACATAGGGACAGACAGCGGGAAGCGACTTGATTTTGTACTATGTAGTGATTTGTTAGATTTGTGCATTTTGGCAGTCTCAAGTTCAGTTATTGTTTAATGTTTCATACAGAATACAGTTTTTTGTATAGAATGTGGATGTAGGTAATACATTTTTAGTTTACCTATATTTTATTAAGATCACTCTTGGTCAATAGTTACACAAATTATCCAGTTTTTTTTTATGGTAGATAAAAATCATCCAATGACGAATCCCGCTCTTGTGCGGAGCGGGAAATAGTGTCAGACTCTTACTGACTAAACAACTTACCCCGTTCCTCCCTTGCCTTATTCCCACAAATTATCCGGTACAAGGGTCGTCCGATAAGTACTTAGCCTACAAAAGAAAACAAAAAAAAAATTGAGAACCGCGGAAATTTTGCTTTTTAGGTCGATACACTTGACCCAGCGATGCTCCAACCTCTTTGACCCGTCTGAAAAATACGTCATCTGGAGGCCTGCAAAGTAGGCTTCTGTGGCTATAACCTCCTCGTTCAACTGAAATTTCTGCCCGGCGAGTGACTATTTTAATTTGGACACAAAAGGAAGTAGTATGAGGCCAAATCGGAGAATACGCTGGATGGGGCAGCTGTTCATAGCTCAATTCTACCAATTTAGCCGAGGCAAGGGCAGAGTTTTGACTGGCCTGTCAGTCTAATAGTTAGTGACCCTGACTGCTATGCGGGAGGTCGTGGGTTCGATTCCCACCCAGGACAAATGTTTGTGTGATGAGCACGATCATTTGTTCTGTGTCTGGGTGTAATTTATCTATAATTTGAATGTATTTAGAAATATATAAGTATGTTTATCAGTTGTCTAGTACCCATAACACAAGCTCTGCTTAGCTTGGGACTAGATGGCGTTGTGTGATAGTTGTGGACATATATATATTATTATAAGTTGCCAGCCGGTGGTGTCGCCCGTACACCCTCGCCATTCTAATCCCGACACCTGGTGTGTATCTTGAGGCGACGGCCTGAGGATGTCCATTTCCCAAAAGCTGCGGCCATCTCCTTTGCCAATCAGAGGTACAATTAAGCGGGGACTACGTTAGACCGATGCACACAAAGTAGCACGACGTCACGTGGCGTGGACCTAATATAAAGCTTTTTTGTGGTGGGAAAAATTATCGAATGACGAATCCTGCCCTTGGGCGAAGCGGGAAACAGTGTCAGACTTCTAATGACTAAACGACCCATTGTTACTGCTTGCCTTAGAACACCAGGGATTCTGTGACTTGGACTCGGACCGGACGGCTACTGGATGGGCAGACAGCGAGCCACCCATTGCTCACCGTTCGCATGCTCGCGCCAACGGTAGCCGGAAATCAGGATCGGAGGCACGGCCTTTGCCAGATGCGGTCGGCCTCTCCTTTTGCTAGCATTACTGCTTTGCAGAAGGAGGTGACCGCCTGCAACTCTTCCTCGCTCTGAACCATGGCCTCTACCATCTAATATGGAGCTACAAGTCTAGTTATCATATAAATTGTATGGAAACCGATGCGCCCAGATCGGCGTACCTAGGTGGCTTGTGTTTGCGCCATGTTGGCCATGTTTGCATGTGGTTGTTCCGCTGATATCTTCATTTCTGATAAACTCCAATCATAACCTTCTTCCTTACCTGTATTTACCCTCTAAATGAATCACGGAACAGTCTAAATAAACAAAGTAGAAGTGAAAGTTTCCTTCGTCAAGTCCAATAATTAAATAAGTATTTTAACCATTTATTACATTCTCCAATTTAAAATACCTAAATAACTGACATTACAGTAATCATTTATAATAATTTCTGATGGGTTCCACGATCCATTTCGATTACCCATACATTAGGCAATATTTACTTCTAAAAAAGCTCTACACACGCATTCCACATTCATTCTACTTTTACCCCACGATTTACTTACATTTTTTACTTACCACACTAATGGTTTTATTACAATTTATAGAGTTTTTGGGGAAATTCGTGTTTGTTATTTTCATGTACCTTTCATATGACCATTTTGTGAGGTTTTTGAATTTGATTAAGGCTCTAGTCTAGACAGACGGACCGCAAATAAACGTTTTTCTTTCTTTCTTTTCAATCCAACTGCAAATTGCAGTTTTTATGGAGTTGGATACAGTTGGCGCGACTGCAATAGAACTGCAAACTAAACGTACGCCGGAACGCAGATCTACGTGAGACACAATAACTTTTTAATTGTGTCTCTAATTACGGCATACGAGAGGTTAAAGTTAGTTTTATTTCATTCTAGACTGGCCTGTTGGTCTAGTGGTTGGTGACCCTGCCTGCTATGCCAGAGGTCGTGGGTTCGATTCCCACCCAGGACAAATGTTTGTGTGATGAGCACGATCATTTCTTCTGTGTCTGGGTTTAATTTATCTATACATGTATGTATTTACAAATATATAAGTATGTTTATCAGTTGTCTAGTACTCATAACACAAGTTATCTTAGCTTGGGACCAGACGGCGTTGTGTGATAGTTGTCGAATATAATTATTTATTCACTAGTTCCAGGGTCCCGGTGTTCCGCTTTCACATCAACCCTTGACCTCAGAAGGGACTCTGCTGGGCCCCTACATTTGCTTACAACTCCTTGAGGCGCGGGAACAGTGCGCGCCGTCGACGACTTGGGCTCGTATTTAATCCTACTACTATTATAAAGGCGAAAGTTTGTAAGTATGGATGTTTGTTACTTTTTCACGTAAAAACTACTGAATGGATTTGAATGAAATTTGGCACAGGCATAGGATACACTCCGGAATAGCACATAGGCTACTTTTTATCCCGGAAACCCCAAACCCACGCGGGCGAAGCCGCGGGCAAAAGCTAGACTATATAAATAAATAAAATAAACAGAAAGATATTTGTTCTGTGCGGCAACAGACCCCATACACTCGGCTAATCGCTCAACTATTGCATCATTACTGTAACAAAATATTTTCTGGAAAAACCCCAGAAAAACAACATGATTTAGGTACAAACTTAGGCGCTACATTCCTACTTACCTACGAACCTGCGGTCCCGTCAGTCCCGTATCCCACACGATGAGTCAAATCCAGTCTTACATAATATTAATTAACCAATAAGGTTATGTACATATGCACTTACTACATTTATAAGGTATATAGGTTTTCAAAAAATAAATGCCAATAATAGTTTTTAACAGCATTTATAACAACTGTAAATTGCATTTATTTGTTAAAACAACTTTTTTACTAGTTTTCAAGCGCTAAAATTCGCAGAGGCTGTCTCCACGAGCGAGAGAATCGCGACGAGTCCGCCCTTATATCGTCGGATAATTACCACGAACGAGCGATAATTCCGCCGCGTATCGTCGCGAGTCGTTACGGAATCGCGGCGATTCCGCGGCGACTCGTAACGGTATCGTCGCGTTTCCTTGACGTCACGTTGCAAAAGAAGGAATTCAGTTACTTGCCAGACGTTCTTTTTTTTCTTTAGAGGTTAGGTCATCCCATTCTGTGAACTTCCCACATCATACCAATTCTTTGCTTTAATTTCTCTGTTACGATACTCGGCCAACTGAACATAATAAAGGGCAGGTCTCTAGCTCTCTCACTTTAAGTATAAACTTTTCAATGTCAAACATTGTACTTAAAAAAACTTCTAGAAACGTCTTTGCTTAACGAGAGGCAATGCTGAAATGACGCTGCATTTGACAGCGGTCGCGTTGCTAGTCGCTGCGGGCTAACGACGATGTAATGACGTTTTGCGCGCTCCATAGAGAGTGTATAGAAAAACGTGGCACGGCGATAATATCGCCGCGATTCTCTCGCTCGTGGAGACAGCGCCTAAGTTCAGACTCGCCAAGATCCGACGGCCGTACTGTACACACCACGTTTTTTTAACGCGCCGTCGACGCGTGTTTTGGAAACGTGTGTCGACGCCGCGCTTTTATTCTATAGCAGGTTTACTGACTGCGTTTGTATCACGTACGTATCGCGTCAGAGCAGTGGTGGCCGAGTGGTAACGGCCCCGACTTACGAGTCGTAGGTCGCGGGTTCAAACCCAGCCAGGCGCATTACTTTGTGTAATTTATTTCATCACCACTGCTCTCAAAACGGTGAAGGAAAACATCGTGAGGAAACCGGCTTGTCCTAGAACCAAAAATTCGAAGACATGTGACATCCACCAATCCGCACTGGAACCGCGTGGTGGATCATGGCCCTTTCCCTCTCCTAGAGAAAGGAGGCTTGTGTCCCTGCAGTGGGAACATTGAAAGGCTGATGATGATGACGTATCGTGTCTGTATCGCTACAAACGAGCGTCAACGTCTCGTTAAAAAATCTTGGTGTACATAGGCCCTAACAACCCACCAACATGGTAAATATTTATAATTAAATTTAATAAATAATTATTAGAAATATGTCTGTCATTCCACCGCATATACGTACATGGGTGCCATGATTAATCAATTGGTTTTATGTACCTAGTAAATATTTACTGTAAATATTTATGCGGACTGTGTGTAGGTAGGTACCAGGTTTCTCGAAATTTCAACAATCACTAATAATGCCTCCTGGAGCCTAGGGGCCTCCTGGAGCCTAGGGGCCTCCTGGAGCCTAGGGTGGGCCTCCTGGAGCCTAGGGTGGTGCAAACTGTTACCTCGACTCTAGGAATGAGGCAAGGAAGGTACGGGGTAGGTTTTTTAGTCAGTAAGAGTCTGACACTGGTCTCCCGCTCCGCCCAAGAGCGGGTTTCGTCATTCGATGATTTTCACCTACCATAAAAAAAAACAATCACTAATAATAATATGTCCACTACTATCACACAACGCCGTCTAGTCCCAAGCTAAGCAGAGCTTGTGTTATGGGTACTAGACAACTGATAAACATACTTATATATTTCTAAATACATACATATCATTATCATTACATAGTATAAAACAAAGTTGCTAGGTCCCTATGTATGCTTAGATCTTTAAAACTTCGCAACGGATTTTGATGCGGCTTTTTTTTTATAGATACAGTGATTCAACAGGAAGGTTTATGTGCATAATACATGCATAAATATATTCAATATCAGTACCCGTGCGAAGCTGGGGCGGGTCGCTAGTCATAGATAAATTACACCCAGACACAAAACAAATGATTGTGCTCATCACACAAACATTTGTCCTGGGTGGGAATCGAACCCACGACCTTCGGCATAACAGTCAGGTTTACCAACTAGTTACTAGACTGACAAAAACTAAAATTAATTTACGCCTATACCAAATTCATATCTTTAAGTAAAGAAGAGCTGAGCGGGTTCAATAGCCGTAGATAGTTGTCGATCGATGGGTACTAACTACCTACGGCCACTGAACCCGCTCAGCTGTTCTTTACGAGTATTAGCAATAATGTAGGTTATTCCACAGCGTATACGTACATGGGTGCCATGATTAATCATATTAATCGTAAGTAGGTACCTAGTAAATATCGAGACTATGTGTATGGTAGGTATGATAGGCGTCTTACAAAACCCTTATATATTTCTCGAAATTTGAACATTATTTGAGTTTTCCTTACCACACTAGTTGTAGCTAATGAAGCTTCAGGATTGTTTTAATTTTTACTAATTGGTAATTCAAATCGGTGAAGGAAAACATCGTGAGGAAACCGGCATGTCCTAGAACCAAACATTCGAAGACATGTGACGTCCACCAATTCGCACTGGGCCCGCGTGGTGGTTTATGGCCCATTCCCTCTCCTAAAGAGGAGGCCTTTGTGCCCTGCCGTGGGAACATTAAAAGGCTGATGATGATGATGATGATGAATTGGTAATTCTAGAATTTTTTAATTAGTCTTGAATAACAATTTTTTTGAGTGGAAAATCATCCAATGGCTATTCAACGGGAATATAGCCATGGATAATTTCCATGATGAGCCAGGGTGGAACGAGAAGGGTGTGTCATATTTTTACTGACTAGAACCCAGTGGGATTCATCATTGCATCATTTTTACCACGATAAAAGAAAACAACCCCATATTTATTAACACATTCATTATGCGTACAGCCAAGGAGTGGAATTCCTTGCCGGAGTCGGTGTTTCCTGATAGCTACAATCCGGGTATCTTTAAGTCAAGAGTGAATAGGTTACTTCTAGGTCGACCGCATCGTCGCTTTCCATCAGGTGAGATAGCGGTCAAGCGCAAACCTATAACCAATAAAAAAATAAAAAAAAACTCGTGAGTCCCGATTGAGAGCAATTGTCTTTCTATTGTGTCTCTAATTACTGTATTCGAAACGTTAATATTTCCGAGGCCCGCCGCGAGAGATCACCTCCAAGAATGAATTGGGTGTGTTTTTTAGTCAGTGAACATCTGACATTAACTCCTGCTCCACCTAAGAGCGGACGATGTCATTTAACGATTTCTACCTACCAAAAAAAAATACCAAAAAAGCCTACACAAGAACGAAAACTCCAAATAAAGGAAAATTAATTAAAAATAATACCGTTAGAGGAATTCAAGATAAGTAGGTACATATTAATTACAATAACAGTGTGAATCATCAAGAAGGAAAATTATTTTGTACTTAAAGCCCTAACGAGTAAATGAGGACGCATTCCCAAACGAACCTCCACTGTGACTTGACGGAAACTGAAGATTGGTCCCAAAATGGGTGAGTTCTTACAATCTACACTAATATAATCTACACTAATATAATAAAGAGGTAAAGTTTGTTTTTTTGTTTGTAGGAGGTAATCTCTGGAACTAATGGTTCGATTGGAAAAATTGAACCTATAATAGAAAGCTGCTTTACTCCTGAGTGACATAGGCTATAAATTATTTATATAACATGGATATTAACCGAGCTATCACAACTTTTGTCTCTTTTCCGCGGACGAAGTCGCGGACAGAAGCTAGTTTTATATATTTTTGTTGTCGCTAGATATTAGAATTGATTATTTCATGATGTGGGTGGTTTCTAAAGGTCCATGATTTTAAGTTTGTTCTTCATTTCCCACTGAGTCCATGAAAAAAAATGCCCCAAATTCCCAACGGGTCGGCTACGGTCAGTAAAAAACAATTTCTTGTTTGTCTTAATCTGTTTGTTAAGCCTTAGGAAAAAGAATTAGTACTAACGAAAATATCCCTGTTTCCTATTTTAAAAAAATTCATGGATGAGACTACGGAGAGGCACAGCACAGTGGTCAATGATCTCAGTAGAATTATCGAAAGAGTGGGAATTAAAATGAACATGGACGAAACCAACGGCTTGCCATGTAGCACCCACTCCTATCAAGATCGGAGACCACACTCGAAGTTATGGAAGTTTAAGTTTACCTCGGACCGACAATTCGGTTGGGTAGATCTAATTTCGAGAATGTGGTCGACCGTCGAATACAACTCGGCTTGGCAGCATTCGGGGAGCTGCACGGTATCTTCTCTAAAATATACCACAGTGTCTCAACCAGTTTGTATTGCTAGTGATGAAATATGACTTCGAAAGGTGGTCGCTCACAATGGACCTCATCAAAAGTTTTAAAGTCACCCGAAGGACAATGAAAAGGGCTATACTCGAAGTTTCCTTGCGTGATCGAATCAGAAATAAAGATATTCACAGGAGAACTAAATCGCCGACATAGCACGAAGAATGGCCAGACTTAAGTGGTGTGTCAATGGGCAGGACACATTGCACTCAGAACAGATGGCCGTTGGGGCCGAAGGGTTCTAGAGTGACGCAGTGTCGAAAGGTCTTTTACAAGGTGGATCGATGACCGATCCGATGTTTGCGAGACACACAGGACCGTTGATTGTGGTGACACTTAGGGGAGGCCTATGTCCAACAGTGGATGCCTTTCGGCTGAAAGGATGACATGATGATGACTACAAAATATGGTTTTGTTTAATCAAAAATACTAATTCTACACTAAAATATACTCTTCTGGGTAGTATAAACACTAAGATCCAGCCCTTTCGACACAAAAGCCCTGGAACTAGGGTAAAGGAGGAATGGAGAGAGTATTTAGCCAGTAAAAATCTGACACTATATCCCTCTCCGCCCAAGGTGGTTTTTACCCACAATAAAATAAAAAATTGAATGTCGATTTTCACCTGTAATTTTCAGCTTGAGACTTGAGTTAATGAGCGCAGGGTGCTGTTTCTAATGTTATTTATCTTGGCTCTTAATATTTCCAGTATTCATTGATTTACTGAATGAAATACCCAAGCATGAAGTTTCATAATTCATTGTCAACATGTGGGTTAGGTTTATTACCTATTTATTCAGCTTACTCACAGACACGGGCCGCCATTCAGATATTATCAAACTGACTCACGCGTCTAAATGTGTATTAGCCTATATTCTTGTAATGGAAAATTAATGACATTAGTAAACTGTATTTGGTTGGGAAGAGACGTTAATCCAAATTGATATTTAGTAAAATGAGTGAGTTTTGATTTTGTTTATTTTGTCAAAAGGTTTTATTTTTGAGGTGAGGACCCTAAAAAAGGTAGTCAGTGATAATGTATCGGTTGACAAAACAGACTGGAAGAAAAAAAAGGAAAGATCAATTTATTTCCTTTCCATTTCTTCTGTCACCCTTTTTAAAAGGACTATAATAAGTACCAAATTAATTATCATGTCTCGTATAAAAAAGGAAAGGAACATATCATTGAGTTTCAAAATATCATCTACATTGTTGTCAATCAGGAAAAGACCCAGAGCATAGATACATATAATATTCGGGTAGCCCAGAGCATAGATACATATAATATTCGGGTAGCCCAGAGCATAGATACATATAATATTCGGGTAGCCCAGAGCATAGACATCATTGTTATGTTGAGTGTTTTGAGAGATGGTTTGACGTTTCGATTCCGAACCCGAAAGTTCGGATTATTGGGAACTTCCTATTAATCCTACAATTCTTTTGATTTTGGTTCCGATATCGAAATATAAATAGAGTATTTTCTGTTGATTACTCTTTCACTGATCACTTTTTAGTTTTCCAAATTCAGCACTCAACTCAGCAACTTTACAGAGTAAATTGGGGTAACTTTGACCCTGGGGTATAACTTTGACACAAGTTAATTAACCATTAATTTATTAGTAACACAGTAATCACAGTTTTCTCATGTTGCTATTGGTAAGCTGGTGCCAAACTTCAACCCCAGGGTCAAAGTAACCCTACTTTCATCATCATCATCAGCCTTTTAATGTTCCCACTGCAGGGACACAGGCCTCCTCTCTCTAGGAGAAGGAATGGTCCATAATTCACCACGCGGGCCCAGTGCGGATTGGTGGATGTCACATGTCTTCGAATTTTTGGTTCTAGGACATGCCGGTTTCCTCACGATGTTTTCCTTCACCGTTTTGAGAGCAGTGGTGATGAAATAAATTACATAAAGTAATGCGCCTGGCTGGGTTTGAACCCGCGACCTACGACTCGTAAGTCGGGGCCGTTACCACTCGGCCACCACTGCTTAGGCTCAACCCTACTTTACGGTATTGCATTCCATGCTACATAGATGGTATAACAAATAATTAATCAAAAATCAATGGACCCTGTCGGGCACAGCAAATTTAGGAGAGAGGAACAGGGATTTTTATTTTAGAGAATGTTGTATATTACTTAGCTCTTCATTATTATGTACGTTATTAAATGTTAATATTATATGTCTTGTATTTCTAATATAGTTGTTTTTATTACTATTTCAGGTGCTCTGAAAGCCTTCATTTTCGCTACAGCAGCCTTGCTGATCATCAACTACGTCTCAGGTATTTTTTTCTGAATTTCTTCATAGTTTTTTCCTTTCCCGTTCATCAGTACATAAGTAGAATGTTTTCATAAGAAAATATAAGATCTTGAACAGAGTTGTTCATAACAGGAAAAAATTAACTTCGAGCTAAGTGTGATATTATCTTCAGGCGGGGCATAACCTAGCTAACGGGAAACATGCCTTAAGGAATGTTATCTCTTTAATTCCATGGAAAATATAAATCCTCGAAAATCACGCATTTAGGGCCGAGTCACATCGAAATAGCAGCGGCCGAAGCCGTTGGTTCTACGGCTGATCTCTTTCTGGTCGTGTCGGCTTACCATCCCATCGCACTATGAGAGTAAAAACCTGCATCTGTGTTGCAGTAGGCAGGTTCTTTAGTTTGGGTACTTTTCACCACTATTGTGGTAGAAGAACCCGAAGAAAAACCTTATGAGGAAACTGGCATGTCCAAGAACCAAAAAAAAAATTGACGATAGGAGACGTCCAAAATCCCGTGCTGCACACGCCTGATCAATTACGGCCTTTCCTAGAAAAGTGGACTAAATTCCACCAGTTCCAACATTTTGAGGTTGATTGTTCCACGCTGCCTATACATGAAAACCTCGTGAGAAAACTATGTCCTAGAACCAAAAATTCGAAATCATCTGACGTCTACCAATCAGCACTGAGCCCGTGTGGTCGATTATGGACCATCTCTAGGATATAGAGAGGAGGCCTAAGACCCATCAATGTCAACATTAAATAGGCCGATGATGATGACCTACTCCAATATTATAGGTTTGTTGGTATAGATGTGTCTGTTATGAATCCGAACCAATCCGCAATAAGCCTGCGTGGTGGATTATGGCCCATTCCACCTTCCAGAGAGGAGGCCTTTGTCCTAGCAGCGAGAACATTAAAAAGGCGGATGATGATGACACCATGCTCACGACCACATATTGGTGAACGGCAAGTCTGTTTTCTATCTGTCTTAATCACAATATTTCTTTTCTTCTCCAGCAATCGGGCACGGCGGCTGTCCTCCTAAAAGCAAGGTGTACAACAACAAGCCCACCTGCTTCACCGACGCTGACTGCCAGAAGTACGGCAAGATCTGCTGCCCTAACCAGTTCAACACCAACACCTGTGTGGACCGCGCGCCTTGGAACAACATGCAGGACGATAAGCACAATAAATACTCTGGTGAGTTTAATAAAGAAAAGAAATAAAACATGTTTATTTGGCACTCCATGCAGCATCATTACATAAATCATTACATAGTAAAAAACAAAGTCATTTCCTGTCCCTATGTATGCTTAGATCTTTAAAAGTACACAACGGATTTTGATGTGGTTTTTTTTAATAGATAGAGTGATTGAAGAGGAAGGTTTATAATATATTTAATATCAGCATTGCACCCGTGCGAAGCTGGGGCGGGTCGTTGATTACCAATAAAATAAACAATTACAATCTTAAGTTAACATTTAAAAATAAAAATAAAATTATTAATATGTTCAGCATAATACCAGACAACTACGTAGCAGTTACCTGACACTGGTTTTCAACTGAACCATAATAGTCTTCTTGTCCGGTTATAATTTAGTTGTCTTCAAGACTAGAGTGACTAGACTCTTAATAAACTAGTGCTGTTCACCCAGGGGGCTGGCTACTGCCGTATCGGCTGTGTCAATGATACGGAGCCCCCGCGCTACAGAAGCCTCGACATCCCAGGGCAAATATCGCAGCATATTTTGCACAAGCGTCTTGTTGGGTAAACCCAGTCGTCGACGGTGCGCTCTGTTCCCGCGCGCTTCGAGGGTAGGTCTGCAAAACCGTAGAGACTCTGCAAAAGGGTAGAAGTCTACTGGAGACCAGGGTCTCTTTCTGAAAGAAAGGCCTACCCCAGTGCGAAACGCAGAGAAGGAGCGGAGTGGGGTATTAAGTCAGTAAGACTCTGACACTGTTTCTCGCGATGACTTTTGATACGGCGCCACTGTAGGACTCGCTACGCTACGCAAGAGGGGAAAATATTTTGTCGTGAGCATTTTTAACACTGCTTCACCTTTCCAGGAGCTGGTGGTGGTGGCGTGTACTGCGAAGGAGTCAAATGCATGCCATACGAAGTCTGCAAACCTGACCCATTCACCAGGCGGATGAAATGCCAGAGAGCTTAACCATACCAATGTCTGGAAGACAGTTCTCGTAAAATTGTACGTAACTAACACAATTTTTATTAAACGGTGAGAACGGTTGTCTATTTGAAAATATTTTTTTAATGAATCTATACTAATCTATACTAATATTATAAAGCTGAAGAGTTTGTTTGTTTGTTTGTTTGAACGCGCTAATCTCAGGAACTACTGGTTCGAATTGAAAAATTCTTTTTGTGTTGAATAGATCATTTATTGAGGAAGGCTTTAGGCTATATAACATCACGCTGCGACTAATAGAAGCGAAGAAACAACGGAAAATGTGGAAAAAACGGGGAAAATTATTCATCTTTGAGGGCTTCCGTTGCGTGCGCTGCCAAAACGGTTTAAGATACCAAAAAAAAATTGTATGAAAGAATTATTCCTCTTAAAATGATCTAAAGAAATGTCCGCGACAGTATATGTCTATCTTTTAAGATTAACTTACTAGAACCGTTTTTATGCGAATCAAATTTAGCCAATTTTTACCGATTATTTCTTAGAGTTGTATCAACATAATAATATAATCTTTATCCAAATAAATGTGTTGTTGAGTAAACAAAATTGTCTTTGACATCATTTAATTTCAATGAACATCTTAGAAGATATTACAATTTTAAAATAACTCCGATATAAAATTCACACGCGATGCGTGATGTGCAAAACTTGACTCTGCGCCTGCCCGGCGGGCGAGGAGAGGGGTTACTTGCGGGCGGCGCGGATGGGTTTTTTTATGGTAGGTAAAAATCATCCAATGACAAGTCCCGCTCTTGGGCGAAGCGGAAAACAAGTGTCAGACTCTTACTGACTAAACAACCTACCCCACACACCACACCACCCCCCCACCACCCCCTACATCGCCATACATACCAGAGAGCCAGAAGGCCAGAGGCCCAGAGCCTTCCTTTTCAGACGCAAACCCTTGGCCCACTGTCCCTATGAATGCTTAGATCTTTAAAACTACGGATTTTGATGCGGTTTTTTTAATTAATAAAGTGATTAAAAAAGAAAGAAAAAAGAAAGAAAGAGAAAGGTTTTTTTAATACGTGCATAATACCTATATTCAATACCAGTACCCGTTTATTTTTGCTTGCACTCGAAAAGAAAACTTCAAACTATCAAAGATTTGGTTTGGCGTTGCGCCGCAAGATTCAAGCGAAGGCAGAAATGACCGCGATAGTAACTACTTACAGTACACGCTAGTGTAAAAAGAACAAAACCAAAAGTAGAAAAAAATAAGATTTAATCAGTATACAAAATAGTGACAAATGTTATGCCCACGGCTGGGCTGTTCAGGGTCGGCTGCACTTGTTGCGCTTGGTCTTCGAGTCCAGCTTGCACACCTCGAACGAGTTGCACTTCACGTTGTCGCAGTAGATGCCCGCTCCCGCTGGAACACGCAGACGACTTGGTTCATATCTTCATTACATAGTATAAAACAAAGTCGCAACCGACAGATTTTGATGCGGTTTTTTTTTAATAGATAGAGTGATTCAAGAGGAAGCTTTGTATGTATAATACATGCATGTATTTAATATCACCATTGCACCTGTGCGAAGTTGGGGCGGGTCGCTAGTAAGACTATATTATAATGAATTATATTTATTGCATTGTATCTTCCTAAAGTAATGCTTTTGCATGCCGTAACGCAGACGGGCCAGAGCCTTTCAGACGCAAACGCTTGGCCTCAGAAAAGCTTCGGCCCTTCTGCAGGGTCCCTACGGTTTGCTGACAACTCCTTGAAGCGTTCGGGAACAGTGCTGTCCTCAAGCCTACTTCTCAGGTTTAAAAAATAAGGTGCTTCATCCCTTTATCAATTCAGTTAAGCTCATAAAATGGATCTTGTTAAGAGCTCGAGGCTACCTTTGATCATAAAATACCATTTAAGACTACTTACACTGGCTTTTACTGGAGCTGCTAGACCCGGATCCGTTAGAAGCTGGTACGGTGCAGGACTTGGCGTTGCAAGCGTTGTTGCAGCACACCTTGCCGTTACCGCATTCGTAGTCCTGGACGCACTTGGGGCTGCAGCCGTACACCTTCGAGGGTAAGGGGCAGTTTCCAGCTGGAATGGAATATGAGATTTTGAAAAATTCTAGCAGATCATCACAACTAGTTATTATATATCTATGTATAGTCTAGGATATAGTTTTGTAAAATTTAATCCTGTAAGCGCTTGGCTTTGGCCACGCCCTGTATTTCCTTGTTCGGACGTCATCCTAAAAAAGGATATGGGGCGTGGCCAAACTTAAGCGTTCACGTTAAACGAAACGATTGTAACTTGGTTAGGGGAGCAGACTCGACAAGTTAAAACATGATATGATAATATTTGTTTAATGATTTAAACAAATAAATGCAATTTACATTTGTTATTGCTGTTAAAAACTGTTATTAACATTTTTTTTAAACCTTTATTTTGGTACGAGATTTCAAGATTCATTCGCAGAGGCTAACTTTAGACTCGCCAAGATCCGACAGCCTTACTGTACGATAGATAGGTATAAATACATTCATCACACTGTATAGAATAATATTATTTTGTCTGACTCGCTCGTTGTCTGTACATCCATCCAGGGCCGGTTTATGCACGTCGGGGCCCCTAGGCAATGCACGTCTCGGGGGCCCCCCTACCCTACCAACTTTATATACTTTGTGTCTAAAACTTTATTCATAATTACGCTTTTTTTAATATATAGGTATGTATATAGTTTGGCAAATGGCTAGTTAAATGTCATGTCATCGAAATTTCAAATTATTCTTTTTACTGTTTATGAAACATGGACTATTTTTTTCTTGAAGCGCGGGGCCCCTGAACCTGGCGGGGCCCCTAGGCAGTTGCCTACATTGCCTTATGGATAAAACGGCCCTGCATCCATCTAATCGCAGCTCTCCTTAAACGGTGCCCTGATTGAATAATTTACATACTCGTATACTGGCTTGACCAGAGTTGACCAGACTACAGGACGTGAAGACTTTAAATACAAATTGTGTAGTTTCCGATCATCTGTCACGTTTATTTATTGAAGGAATGGGCTTTAGTGGGCCCATTTTGCATTAAATGGACTACGTTGCGATTTTTTCTGGATTAAAAATAATACTTACATATTACGATACGTTTTAATAAAAAAAGGCAAAATTAAAGAGCATTTCCTTTTACAGCTGACATAATATTTGTATTTATTTGTATTTACTGGTATGTACGTATATTTTTATATATTAGACTTATTTATGTACGTTTATAGAGGTATAAAATATATAGGTTTGTATAGTACACTTGTTTGTTGTACCTACCTCTCTGTTACTCAAAGTTATGCTGGGAGAAAACTCATTGTTGAGTTAAGCTCGCATTTGTACATGAATCGTTTAACTACTGTATACTATTTAATATTTTGTGTACAATAAAGAATAAAGAAAGAAAGATATAACACATCAAAATCCTGAAGATGTCACTTCTTGGCGTGACAAGAAGGGAATTTCAAAGTAATCTAAATATTATGTTAAGTTAATTAGGGTTATGTAGTTTTAAGGTTAGATATCTAATTTTTTGTACAGTTTACTAAATAAATGACAATAAGTAAGTTAAAAAAAACAGCTTTAAATCATGATCGTGAATAGAACTAATGAAAAACTAATCGTCAAAGGACTCCGTGATAATATTATGTGATAAAATACGTGACAAAAGAATCTATAGGTAAATTGCTTGTCCAATATCTTTTGCATTCCATCTGAAAAATCAAATAGATTTTTTGAGAACCTGATTTATTTGATTATGTAAAACTAGCCTTCTGCCAGCGGCTTTGCCCGCGTGGAATTACGGTTCTCCATACAAAGTTTAGACCCCCATTACATCCCTTTAGGAGCTGACTTTTTAAAAACCCTTTCTTAGTGTTCGCCGATGTCATAAAAGGAAGCCTTCTGCAAAATTTCACGTGCCTAAGCCCAGTAGTTTTTGCTGTGCGTTGATATGACAATCAGTCAGTTTCTCCTTTTATATATATAGATATATACTCACAAGCCTCTGAATAAGACACCATCAGCGCCACAGCCACGACGGACAGTAGAATAGTAGCGGAACCTGGAAAATTAACAAAAACTCGGATAAGTACCTAAATAAACTTGGCATTTAGTTTTTCCTTCTACAAGCAAATTGCATTACTTTGCGGGTTTCCGAGCTGCAATGTGATCAATTGGTCGTTCTTGCTTCGCTAAGTAATTCAATCTATGAAAGGCACAATGGACCTTTATTTCTGTAGGAGTTCAGGAGCGCTAAAACTTACAACGCGGTACCTATTACAATTCTCCACGCGATTTTTTTATGGATTACCTAAAATAAAACGAGCCTGAAGCACTAAGCAGCACCCGTCTAGTCGAACGGAGGTTCGCAGAACTGTACTTGATGGTTTATGAACTCACAACCATTTCTAAGGGCAAACCCTATCCTCCCAAAGCGATTCTTTACCTAGAGAAATAATCTGATCATGAAAAGTAATCTTAGTATCTAAGATAACACCGAGATCTTTAACTATCATCAATTTCATCATCATTTAATGTTAGTATATTATTGCGTTGGGTTTCGTGATCAACTAAAACTCATAATGCAACATTTGGATGAATTTAAATTCATTTTGTTAACTACCGACCACTCACTTACGTGATATATTTGTGAAGAGCTACACAATCTGCTTGAGTTTGTACAGTAATCACAGTGTATAATTTTAAATCTATAGATAATTTCAGAACTTCCAGAATGACGTTTATCATTTTAAGAATTAGTATAGGTCCGAATATTGTACCCTGGCTAACTCCAGAACGTATTTCATAGGGCTGAGAATTGTACAGGCCTAATCGTACATATGTTGAAGATTGCGGAGATAGTCAGCGATCAATATAAGGAGATTGACAGCAAAACCTATGGACCTCAATTTTTTTAAATAAGAGTCGTCATTAATTCTATCGAAGGCTTTATGTGGAAGTAAAAAAAAAATACAATGTCCCTAACAATTGCTAAAAATTTACTAAAGTACTAAATCCGGAACAAAGAGAAAGTTCGCTATGTTGATATACCCCCATCTACAAGCTGACCTCACCGATCGTTGCTTAACCTTGGGAATTAATAAGTGCGGCTTGCATACAGGCAGTACGCTATAGCTAGGTACAGTAGGTATTGCAGTATAGGCGTAAATATGCGTAATTTGCAATTCTTGTTTACGTTGTACGTGTACCAAACAGGAAAAATATGATTATCCTCAATACAGTTCAATTTGCTGCTCTAGTAAACCGTCCTACGAACTATTCCATCTTAGTAGGTACGCTAAACGACTTGTTGACACTTCGCGTGACCCAAGGGCTGGCTTTTACCTCGGGCAGAGAATAAGCATTGCCATACAGCGTGGCAATGCTGCCAGCCATTTTGGGCACTTCACCAGTCGACAGCGATGCGGAAGAGTTTTTTGACGCTTTATTAGATTAGGTATTTTTAGTTAAATTCATTAGGGCTTTTTTCTTTTTTCATTTTTGTGTATATTACGTTAAGGTTAAAAATTATTTGAAAGTAAAAATTAAATAGATAATATCATCAGTAGGTACTTTCTTCTTCTTTGTTCTTTCTCTGCTCCAAGAGATAGTAGTCTACTACAGTATCAAGCAGAAATTAATATCAAAGTTTGATGGAAATCGAAATCTATGAAGCCACATAAGAAATAATCCTGCATCACGCAATCAAAGTTTTCCGCGTGATTTGAACATTAGAACAGCCTGAAATCATCTATCAGGCAATAGACGTAACACCTGTCTGGTTGGAGGATCCTCCCTTTTTAATGGAGATGTGTGGGACTTTACTCTCTATTCCGCATATCGAAGGAGTGAAATTCTCTGCCGGAGTCTGTGTTTCCTATAAGCTACAACCTAGGGCCTTTAAGTCAAGAGTGAATAGGTTACTTCTAGGCAAACGTGCTCCATAATCACCCACATCAGCTTACCATCAGGTGAGATAGTAGTCAAACGCGAAATTATCCAAAATATGTATAACCTCCACGCCGTAGAGACTCTGCAAAAGGTTTGAAACCTCTTGGGTCCAAGGGTCTCTTACAGAAAGGTTGGCTTGGCCCCAGTGCGAAGTGCAAAGAAGTCTGACACTGTTTTTTCAAGAGCGGGATTCGTCATTCGGTGATTTTTGCCCACAATAAAAATAAAATAAAAAAAAACCTTGAAGCTTGCCTATATAACTCCTTGATTAATGTTTACGATGTTAGGTTAAAAATGAATTTATGTTTATAGCAAGCAAAATATGTAAATAAAGATTTATCGATAAAAACACAGCTTCAACTGCAAAATGTTAGTAAGTCAAGGGCAAAAGGCATTTCGCACGATCACCTCATACAAATTAATCAAAAGTTTGTATGGGGGTCACGTTTGGATGACGTAGTGTATATACACATCGCGAACCAGACGAGGAGGTTATCGAACTGAGCTAATCTTCTAGAGTTTCGGCCAGAGGAAGTTAAAATGAGACAAGTTTTCAATGAAAACGTTTTTTCATAACAAGCTTTTATAACTCGGCATATACCTTTATTAATAACTAGCTTTTGCCCGCGGCTTCACCCGCGTGGAATTCGGGTTGGGGTTGGGGTTTCCGGGATAAAATATACCAGAGTGTATCCTATGCCAGTGCCAAATTTCATCCAGATCCGTCCAGCCGTTTTGGCTTGATTGAGTAACAAACATCCAAACATCGTAACTTTCGCATTTATAATATTAGTAAGATACTCATCAAGAGCTTTCCGAAAACTACAAACACCTTAGGGTTATCTAATTGTATTACAGAGTTCCTATGGCCGCCTTCTAGCTCTACCATCAGACCCTGACTACCATATAGGATCAAAGAACTCGTCAATACAAATCCAATGAACCCAAACACGATAAGATTGAGTTGTTTTATTGCTGAGCTCCTATGGTTACCTTCCAGCTCCATCATCAGATCAGCTCCATGTCATCATAATATTGCGTTGTCATGCGATTTACACCTGCATGCAAAATTGCAGCTCAATCGGGTGAAGAAATCTGCTTCGAAATTGAGTTGCAAGATTTGTGCCGAAAATACATAGCTACATTGCAAGCTAATAAAAAGCTGGTAAAAAAGAAGTCTTTATTTCTGCATTTCCTTTCCAGAGATGTGTGAGGATAAGAGATGTTACGGAGTTCCAGCTTTGGTTCCGATATACCGAAACTTTCGGATGATTTCACACCTTCGGCTTCGGCTTCGGTTCCGAATGATTTGAAGCGGAGGTTATAGCAGAGATTATATCAGCTCATCGGTTTTTTATTTGTGTGTCAAATTTTTTGTCATTGTATTTATGTATATGATCCGGCCCTAATATAGCTTCTCATTTTTCCCCAACATTCCATGGTTCATCTCTGGTTCGGATTTTGGATTCGGTTCCGTTAAAATAAATTTCAAATATCGGCTTCAGTTCCGATAAAACCTCCGTAACATCCCTAGCGAGGATGCGTAGCGAGGAATGTGTATGGTAAAGAACCAACTGCTGACTGAGGCGTGGTAAATGAAGCGATTCTATTGGCTTTCTACAAACACATCCCTTGCTACGCATCCTCATACATCTCTGGTGGAAACTCAGCCAAGTCGTGCTTAGTCAAGAGTGAATGAGTTACTTCTAAGCAAGCATGCATCAACATCTACCGGACGTCAGCCCTGTAGGGCCCTGCCGTTTTGCTTGCATGTATTTTGAGGCGTGCATGAAACACTGCAGGCCGGAGATGACTCGGACTTGATCGCGGCGAATTACCCACTGTTTATCGTCCGCAAGCCCGAGCTTACGGTGACAGGGATCGCCGTATGACTCCCGATGGCAGGGGCGCTTCCTGTTGCAGCAGCAAGGGTGTGAGGAGAGGATGTCCACTACTCACGCGTGCATATTCTCAGTGATAGGTCGACATCGCCGATAGCCTTCAAATTAAATTACGTGAAACATGCATTCTTTTTCCATTACTTATTCTATATCTTTTTTTTCACAATCCATCGTTCCCTTGATCTGCCACTACTCTTAAAACCATCAACATTCACAACCGAATCTTTCTTCATAACATTTGTATTATTCCCACACTGTAAAATTTGAAAATCTGCTTTTTTGTGCAAACCAAATCACGATAAAAGAATAAGTTGTACATAGAATTAACTATAACTATGTACAACTTATTCCTCATAAACCTATATGGGCACTTATGACTCGTCAGAAGCTGCACGTGCCCAATTGGTCGCTTCCTATGGAAAAGAACCGGCAAGAATCTCACCACTTCTTACGCAAGTGCGCAGCCCACAGGATTGTATTAAATTGGGGACTATGGACTATTTCTTTTGCAACTTCCTTATTGATAAGTTTGTGACCCGTTTTATGTCTATTTGCGAGTAAGTGTTCTATCTTTAGACAAATACGATGATTTGTGTATCGTATCCGTAGATTGATTTAGCCTGTACCATGAATACAATTGGGTTTTCCTGTGTTTATTTTTGGACAATATTTTTATTAATTCTACTTACACTAGGACATAAAGCAGTTTCTATAAATCGCTGGTGACTTTTTTATTCCGAACGAAACGAAAGCTGCTATTAATCCCGAACGCAGTGAGGGTTTTATATAATTAACTCCCGAGTACTGTGAGGGAGTTGATTTTTTATTTTGATTAGATAAGGCTAGGCCCTATTTCAAGACTCTTTTATTACTTTAGAAATCATAGAATAACTTCAGTTGTCCTGCAATGCAAAGTTCAACTAAAGGAACACAAGCTCTCGCATTACCCATAGCAACAGGAATAAGTTGTACGCCTGCGGTAAATGCAATCGTGATTTGCATCGAGCTACGTACTTCGCCCTAATAGTGTGACTAACACTTTTGATTAGCCACGGTACTAAGACAAGTGTGGTGACTAAGAGTAACAATCACATCATAACAACTTGATGTTGTTATAACTATATTTCTTAAATCTGTCGGGATTTATTGAATGAGTATATGTGGCCATGGAATGCAAAGGTAAACCCACACACAGGTAAGTTTTAGTCATCAATCACAAATAAAGAATTGAACAATGAAGATATTAAATATTCAAAATATATACTTTTTATATCTTTTTATCATTTCAAGGTACCTGCATTGACTGAATCCAATCACTGACTGGATTCCGAACAGTAGGAACCGGCGACGCGGTAGGCCCAGGAGATGGCGTGACTCCTATCTTAGGGATTGGCCAGAAGTGGCTAAGGACAGAAAAAAATTAAGTGACGGCAGGGAGGCCTTTGCCCTATAGTGGGGTACAACAGGCTCATAATAATAGTAATGTACCTACATGGAATAAGTATAAATAACCAAAAAAAAATATTTTAAAAATAAAACGCAACACAGACAGGCACATAGATTATTATGTTTTAACAAAAGTTTTAATTAAAAAATTTAGTCGACTGGCTTGATGGTTTAATAGTCAGTGGCCATGACTGGTATGCCAGAGGCCGTGGGTTCGATTCTGAACTTCTGACCTAATCCAAGTATTTGTGGGACGAGCACGATCATTTATTCTGTGTTTGTATACACCCAATTCACACCCATTATACAAATACACCCATTCAACGTGGCAATGCTGCCAGTCATCTGGGCAAGTTTCCAGATGACAGCCATGTGGAAGAGTACTTCGACGCTTGAGTATATTTTGTGTTTTTGTATTATATGTACAATTGTACATAGTTAGGTTTAGTTTAAAAGTTTAGTTTAGTTTATATTTAAGTTTTTTTATGTAGTATTCATAAATAAAATTAAAATAATATAGAATTCCTTACACATAAGTATGTTTATCAGTTGTCTAGCAACTCATAGCACAAGCTCTATTTATTTTGGCGCTAGATGGCGTTGTGTGAAAGTTGTAAACAAATAAGACTGCAGGCTCATTGGCGCGAGCTGGACGGGGAAAAACTTGTTAGGGCAAAGAGTGATATGACCTCCAGACATATACTCCATTATATATTTGAGTTCAACAAAAGCTGAGACATAAATCTTACCAAGCCTGTTAGACGACGCTATGACATATTGAATTCATAAAAACAAGAGATTAGAAAACCTGTCTTTTCATTATTTAATTAAGTAGTTGGTAACCAAACAGGCATCTCGCTTGATAATAATAATTGTCATCGCCTATATAGCTTGTAGCATAGTTAATGTAATATAATAAAAATATTCCATAACTAGAATGCCGTCTAGTCCCAAGCTAAGCAGAGCTTGTGTTATGAGTACTTGACAACTGATAATAAAATCATTACATAGTATAAAACCCTAGTCCCTATGTATGCTTAAATCTTAAAGACTTCGCAATGGATTCTGATGGGTTTTTTTTTAATAGATAGAGTGATTCAAGAGAAAGGTTAATGTGTATAATACATGCATAATATCTTCAATATCAGTACCTACCCGTGCGAAGCTGGGACAGGTCGCTAGTACTTATACATTTCTAAATACATACATAATATAGATAAACTACATCCAGACACAGAACAAATGATCGTGCTCATCAAACAAATATTTGTCCTGGGTGGGAATTAAACCCACGACTTCCAGCATAACAGTAAGAGAGACTCTAACCACTAAACGTACAGGCCAGTTAGTTTATGTATCAGTATTATTTTTGATATTATCTAATAACATAAAATATTTGCCCTTAAGAGCGGCCAACCCGACGTACATTTTCATACAACTGCCCTTACGTGATTGTGATTGTATTAGGTACTCATCTTTCTTCAGATATTTAATAAGGCTTCTATAGAAATCAAAACATAATTTTGTGTAAGAGTAATCCAGTAAAGATCTCTGAAAATCTGCTATTTTACGTGAACTTTGACACTCCATAATGTATTCCTATATTAAAAATATAAAAAAATATTTGTACAGAAGCCTTGCGCATTTAATCGAGATAAGTGATGTCATTTTTTTTCAAAAATCCTTAAGGGTTTAATAAAAACACGTATTTCCTGGAACAAGTATTGTGAAACATTCAAGTAGATCGTAGAATTACCGAATGCCTACAGATTTTTCAGGTGTTATCTCTCATTTTTCGCATTACTTTTGCATCAAACATCACTTTGAATTGCGTTAAATAAAGCAACAAGCTTTTAAGTGAGGAAGACCCACCTTAAATGCGCCTGCTTACTGGAGCCGTGAGTTGGTTCGAAAGCGTTACACCGGGGCTCTGGGAATAAGGCAAGGCAGGAACGGGGTAGGTTGTTTAGTCAGTAAGAGTCTGACGCTGTTTCCCCGAACGAATCCCGCTCTTGGGCAGAGCGGGATTCGTCATTGGATGATTTTTACCTACCATAAAAAAAACCCCTAAAATCGGCCAACCCTATACACATTCCCATACAAAAATACTCGTGTCGTGGGTATGTCGTCACAATCAACATTGGATGATTATCGATAGTCAAAGCGAAGTCTAGTAAACATTGTAAGTGAGCAAACACAGGGTCTTATGTGGATATTGTACAAATATATACTTATTTATATTCAAGTGGGCAACGGGCCAACAATATCTCGTTATCGTCCGGCCTTTCCCCCCAGCAGAAATAGCTAGTAAACAAATCAGTTAACATCAGTAAATTTACAGTTCATAAAGGCATTATGCTCAAATTCTGATTCTACAGTCTCTGGTCCTCTGGACCCACTCGAATTGGACCCACGGGATCATCATCATCATCATCAATTCAGCCGAAAGACATCCACTGCTGGACATAGGCCTCCCTCAAACGTCGCCACAACGACCGGTCCCGTGCGTCTCGCATCCATCGAAGGTCGCCACTCCAGAACCATTCGGCCCCAGCGGCCATCTGTTCTGGTGTGCGATGTGCCCTGCCCATTTTTTTTCACTTAAGTTTGGTGATTCTTGGCGACCCACGGATCACTTATTTTAAAGAGGGACTGGGACCCCCCTGAGTCAGACCCGGACTCTGAAGATTATTTTTTAACTAATGCTTTAATGCGATCCAACATGATGGTAAGCAGTGTCCAATCGTTGATGAAAAGTTATCTTTTTCCTATTGCTACAAATCGATTAAGATAAAGTATTTTTGAATACCTATATATAAACTAGTGCTTGACTGCAATCTCACCTGATGGCAAGCAGTGATGGAATTGTTGATGGTGAGGCGCACTAGTTTATTAGGACTTTAGGAGCCTATTCAGTCTACCCTTGACGACACCTAAATTATAATCGGACTTGAAGACCGCAGAAGGCAAATATTTGTTCCAAATCTTTGACTTCGATGTACGTGGTAAAACGTAAACAACCTTATAGTTTTCAACAACCTAAGGATGAATGCACGCCATCGTCGTCGCCGTACGTCGGTCTATCCGGTAGTATAAATTGTATTCGATCATTTTATAACCAATACACACTAAACGAGGTATTGTGTGAGCGTACGATTCAGTGTTTTACGATGATTAATTCTTGATTATGTAAACACTCGGTTAGGATTGACTGAAGTAGTAAAGGTACTGACAGACGTGCTCAAACAAAGCATACTAATAAGCTTGCTTAAAATTTGCATGCTCTGCAAACTGTTCACATCATCATCATCAGCCTTTTTATGTTCCCACTGCAGGGACACAGGCCGCCTCTCTAAGAGAGGGAATGGACCGTAATCCACCATGCGGACCCAGTGCGGGTTGGTGGATGTCACATGTCTTCAAATTTTTGGTTCTAGGACATGTCGGTTTCCTCACGATGTTTTCCTTCACCGTTTTTAGAGCAGTGGTGATGAAATAAATTACACAAAGTAATGCGCCTGGCTGGGTTTGAACCCGCGACCTACAACTCGTAAGTCGGGGCCTTTACCACTCGGCCACCACTGCTCTCAAACTGTTCACATAAGCATGCTTGTTTTAAAGCATACATCTAAATAGGCATGCTCAAAGCAAATGTACTGACAGTGACGTGCTCGGAGCACGCGGAGTGCTCGAAATCAAACGTCTTTCGATTTTTGAGCACTCTCTAAATAAGCATGCTCATTACATTACACACGTGCTACTAATGAGCACTTGCTCAATAAAAGCATGCTTTCGTGCTTGTAATGAGCACGTCTGTCCGTACCTTGATACGATCTATTGTGAGAGAACAATAGGTGATGAAAGACATTCTTTTATTTTCTTATTCTAGCTCAGATTTGGCTGTTTTTTGAAGAGTAACGTAGACAATATTTTAAGTCACAGAATATCTTAGGATTTTTCTTCTTTTAAGCTTCTAAAAACGTGTAAATCATAACCGAATCTACCGGGAACTGTGCTGTGTTTATCTAAAATGACTGTAAAGAAATTAAGTTACAGTGCCTTAGCTATTAAGTTAAAAATTGTTAGGTATTTAACTAACTGTGCTTCGATACAATGTGTTCATGAAAATGGCCATCACTCTGACAGTAAACGAGACAAAATCCCGTACACGAAACCACGGAAGAAAAGCTGGAAACAATTTGATATAGACTTGATTCTAATCGATCCTTCCATTTATGTAAGTTACTTAAATTTTACTAGTTATTTTTAAAGAGAAATAATATTGGTTTATAAGTAGAAACTCACAAATTTTTTTTATTACAAAATTTAAAAAATAGATAAAGAAACTATTACTTATATTTATTTATTATTGAAATTACTTTCAGCACTGAGTGTAAGTTATTTTGATAACAATAATATATATTCTAAGATTTCCAATAAAACTCGTTCAAAGACGAGAATGCAAAAAAAAACTAGAAAAAAAATTAGAGATCAATGGTAGGTAATAATAATTATTACTCTCTACATTTTAATTAATACAATAATTTTATTATTACCTTAATAATATATAAATATCTCGTGTCACGATGTTTGTGGTTAACAATTTTAATTATTTTTTTTTATATATTTGTTTGTAGTTCGGTAAAAACACATCGTACAATATTTTATGCCCCCATTTATTAAACGCGATTTTAGTGTTTTGTTTTGATTTTTATTACTAGTAAGTAATAAAAAACTATTAAATCACTACATAGTATAAAACAAAGTGGCTTCCCGCTGTCTGTCCCTATGTATGCTTAGATCTTTAAAACTTCAACGGTTATTGATGCGGTTTTTTTTAATACATATAATGATTCAAGAGGCAGGTTCATACGTATAATACATGCATAATCTATTTAATGTCACCATTGCATCCGTGCGAAGCTGGGGCGGGTCGCTCGTTGTATATAATCCGTTTTAACCCTTATCTGGTCCAAGCCCTCCTTGCATTCGTTCAAACCGTGAACGGTTCCTCATTTTTAACCCAATTCTTAAATGATTCCGTTTCTCTCTTAAGTTCACGGTTTTCTATTTATTAAACAAAACACTTACCCATATTTATTATCTTGGAATATCACTGCACGCGTGCACTCACTGTGGTTGCTTGTGAGAAACTGGTTTGTAATATGTTCGTATGTTCCGCGGTACGTTGTGAAACCTCCCAAGTCTGATGTTCTTAATTCAATTATATAGCGTGGCGAGCATTGGCCGGCCAATACTAAAGCCTGCTCTACACTGACTTACTGGCCTGTTGGTCTAGTGGTTAGTGGCCCTGGCTGCTATGCCGGAGGTCGTGGGTTTGATACCCACCCAGGACAAATGTTTGTGTGATGAGCACGATCATTTGTCAGGACAAATGATCGTGCTCATCACACAAACATTATACAGCATGAAGGAAGAAACCCTTTAACCAAGGATTTTTCCTTCATGTTATACAGTTATAGATAAATTACACCCAGACAAAGGTGTCTCAACTGCCCCAGCTTCGCACGGGTACAATGTGATATTAAATATGTGTATTATACATATAAACCTTCCTCTTTAATTGTTCTATCTATTAACAAAAACCACATCAAAATCCGTTGCGTAGTTTTAAAGATACATAGGGATTGCGGGGAGCGTCTTTGTTTTATACTACGTAGTGATATGGATGTATTTAGAAATATATAAGTATGTTTATTAGTTGTCTAGTACCCATAAAACAAGCTCTGCTTAGCTTGGGACTAGATGACGTTGTGTGACAGTTGTGGAATAAATACTACTCCCGAAGTTGGTCGAAGTTGAACGAAGAGGTTAGTGTCGCCCCGCTTCGGGCGACTTCCAGTCGTTGTCGGTTTTTGCGCACGAGTCAAAGGACTCAAAGAGCTCCTCACGAGGTTTAACGAGCGTCACGAGTCACGTACTTCGGACTTCGATGCAACGTGCATCCACATCAACTGATTCAACTTAATTGCCACATAGGTAGTACCTATGCGGCTATGCCATGAGTATCTAAAGAAGCATTGTAATATATCTTACTAGCTGTCCCCCGCGGTTTCATCTGCATTCCTAGTTCCTGCGTAGGTTGTAACATAATATTATACAGTCTATCTATCTATCTGTCTATCTCGATGAATGGGCAAAAAAACACAGAAAGAATTTTTCACACTTACGACTTGTGAAATAAAGAAAGAAAGAAAAAATCGTTTAATGGTAGGTATCTCAAACATACAGAAGAAATATAATAATAATAGCATTCAAATCTGCTCTAGTCAGTTAGTAATTTCGTGGGGGCGCTCAGCGCCTCGTGGGGGATGTCTCGCGCCTAATTCGATAAACTAAGTAAAAACAAAATAATCACCCTTGACTGTGACGATAAGGAGGGAATAAAAAAGCCCTTATTGTAAGTGTATTGAAGTAAGTGTATTGAAAATATTATTTTCAATACACTTACTCAAAAACTGCCTCTTATCACACTCCTATTAGGTTCGATATAGCATGTATTATCACCCAAGAGGTTTTTGAGTTTATCACAACAAGGGCTTTTTTATTCCTTCCTTATCGTCACGGTCACGGGTGATTATTTTGTTTTACTTAGTTTATCGAATCAGGCGCGAGGAGTCCCCCAGAGTCGCTGGACGACCCCACGAAATTAGAAACAGACCACAGCAGATTTGAATTCTATACTTATATATTTCTTATATTTCTACTGTATGTTTGAGATACGATTAAAAAATTTTTCTTTCTTTCTTTATTTCACAAGTCGTAAGTGTATTGAAAAACGTCGTTTGACACACGTGCAGATTTGTCATTGCAGCCCTCGGCTCCATAACACACTCGCCTACGGCTCGTGCGAATTTCGCCTCGGTCGCAATGACAAACTTCCTGCACTTGTATCAAAATGTACTATTTCAAATCGGACCAGTATTTCCTGAGATTAACTCGTTCAACCAAACAAACTTTAAAACTTTTTATATTAATAAAAATAAATATAGACTTCGATTTTTTGTTACGATAATACGAGTATTTTGCTAGTTCAATAAGTGGTCTGCTAATCAGGTTTTGAGGTCCCCCCTAAGTTTGGGGGCTCCGGGGCACTGAACCACGCCAATGACCAAGTCAACCATTATGTTTATTGCCGGTTAATTATATGTTTGTGGTCACAAGACCTCCTTAACGATTTTAAAGATTTCTTTTTGTAAATTTGATTTTGGTTCGGTAAAAATTTTACACCCCTATTTATTAAACGTGCAATGCCGATTAAACATATTATGCATGTATTATACATATAAACCTTTTTCATGAATCTTTATTTAGGTATAAGTGGTCTGCTAATCAGGTCCCCCCTAAGTTTGGGGGCTACGAGGCACTGACTGAACCACGCTAGTTATCAAGTCAACCATTATGTTTAGTGTCGGTTTGAAGGATCGATGGGTTGCATGTGCTAAATAGACTGATGGAAACCAGCAAGGTCACCTCTGGTTTTTTTATGGTAGGATTAATCACCTAATATTATTAATCACCTAATGACGAATCTCGCCCTTAGGCGAAGCGGGAAATATTGTCAGACTCTTACTGACTAAACAGCCCACCCCATTCCGGAATCTTTTCCAGGTTTCGTTTTTTTCTGACATTTAGTTTTCCCTTAAACGTTTTTCCCTTTTTCCTTCTCCTGGCGAAGTTCTTGTTGTAATATCTTGCGTTTTTCTAATGTTTCTTTGGAGAAGTCTTCTGTAAAATAAATATGTTGAGTCGGTTAATTTCTTTTACATAGTTCCTTTTTTTACTGAGTGTTGGTTATCAATACTGGCCTGGTTTTTCCATCAGTCTTTTTCCTAATTCTATGTAACTTGCTTATTTCGTACCTACTCGTCAATTTTGACATACAGTTTTCTAAGTAAGTGGTTCTATGGTATTGTTATATAGTTCGCTGTATTTTTCTTCTGTCTCTTTGAATCCGTGTTAAGTACCTATTATAATATTGTTACTTTGCCATATTTTCCAGAGTATTCATTTTGTTGTTCAATAATTTTATTTTCTGTTTAAGTTGAATTCATGGTTTTATTTTATCTTCGGTGGTCTTCATAATCTTTTCCGTTTTTTTCCCTTAATCAAATTAGCTTGTTTTTCTGTCTAATTTCATCAATATAATATACAAAAATCAATGCCACTTTTCGTCGTAATTTTATAACTCAAGAAGGGGTTCCTATAGGTTCACCTATCCAAACCAAATGTTTAGGCTTCGTTCGGACTATTTAGTATCTAGATGGTTTATGTGAAGTTTGCGCAAAATCGGACGAGCGGTTCTTCTTTTATCACATTTTTCTGATGCCGAGAGCGAAGCATCGGGCATAAGCTAATCATACTATAAATTATCTACATCTACACTAATATAATAAAGAGGTAACTTTTGTTTTTATGTTTTTTTGTTTATAGGAGGTTTTTTTTTTTTTTTATGGTAGGTGAAAATCATCCAATGACGAAACCCGCTCTTGGGTGGAGCGGGAGACTAGTGTCAGACTCTTACTGACTAAAAAACCTACCCCGTACCTTCCTTGCCCTATTCCTGGAGTCGAGGTAACAGTTTCCCACCACCCTCTAGACTCCGGGAGGCTTCGACCCTGAAGGGCCCCTGCAGTTTGCTGACAACTCCTTGAGGCGCGCGGGAACGGTGCGCGCCGTTGACGACTAGGACTCGGTCTTACAGACGACCGGACGGCGAGCTACCCATTGCTCACCGTCCGCGAGCCAGTGTCTATGGTGGCCGGATATCGGCAGGATCGCGGCGGCGACGGCTACGGCGAGTACGCCGTTGCCTTTGCCTTATGCGGTCGGCCTCCTCCTTTACGAGCATTACTGCTTCGCAGAAGGAGGCGACCGCCCGCCATTCCTCTTCGCTGCGGACCATGGCCTGAACCAGGGCCCGGCGCGAGAGGTCGCCGCCGCCGATCACCCCCACGAGGACACGGCGATGCTCTTCCCAAGCAGGGCACACCTCCACCGTGTGCTCCACCGTGTCCTCCGGGCTCGCCTCACAGTGGCGACACCCGGACGTCTCTTCCGCACGAATCCGGTGCAGGAATCTCCCGAACTTCCCATGTCCGGTGAGAACCCGCGTCATGCGGAAGGTGAGGACGCCGTGAGGTCTATCCAGCCACGCCTCAAAGAGGGGCACTACCGCTGAGATTACGGTGTGCCCAGCGCTGGGTTGCGACAGTCGCTGTTTCCACTTCACCATGAGATCTCGCCGGAGCTCCTTCCGCCACGCCTCGACATGTTCGGGCAGCGGATCTTCGCCCCGGCGTTGCACCTCCACGCGCTGGTCGTGCATGCGTGCAAGGACTGTTGCCTCCAGATCCCATGGTGGTAGGCCAGCAAGGAGGCTCGCCGCCTCGCGGGACACCGTGCGGTATCCCCGCACCATCCGGATGGCCATGACCCTCTGGCAGGCGTTCAGCTGGGCCGCCGGGCGTTTACGCAGCGTCGGTTATAGGAGGTAATCTCTGGAACTACAGATCCGATTGCAATAGTACATTGTTATACGAGGGATGAAAATTAGTTATTTAGTCCCGAGAAATTTCTTGGCGACCGAGCGACAGCGAGGTCGCTAATAGTTCGAGGGACTAAATAACTCTTTAACCCGAGGTAAACACTGTGCTTTTCATTACGAATACGAGGAAAATAAAAATAATAATAAAAACCTGAGTCGTCGTCAAAAGTCTTCGTACGTTTTTAGGTAGGTAGGTATATTTCTTTTGATTTAGGCGGTAAGCGGTTTCTCCTCAAAGAATCTTGCGTTAAATTTATAACTGAAGCTGATGAACTTATCGTGTTAATACAAATTTCTTATAACAGAGATTTAGCAAAATGTAAACAAAAATCTACACCTCGAAAAAAATTCAAGAAAGACTAAATCGGCCACAGATTATAGAGAGACTTTACCCGCCATTTTGTTTTTTTTTTTAGTCGTCGTCTGGCTATTCAGTCAATATTTTTCATTTTATCATTGTAAAAATGGGTCAGGTCAACATTTTTCTCAAATATAATATTAGTTTTAATGAAAAAGTTGAAAATAAATTAAAATAAAGTCATTAAAAAAAAGTATTCTTAAATTATTTCTATCTCTATGTTATTTTAATTGTACTGGCATTGGCAGTATAAAAAATCGGGTCACGGTTCAATAGAAATGTCAAAATAGAACTAGTTTTTTTTTTAATATTTGCTGTCTAAATATTAAAAAAACAACTGTCAGTTGTAAAGTAAAACTCCCTAGGGAGTAAAAGTACTTCTTCCAACCCTGTCCGCAGGCAACTTTACACCTACTTTCAGAGTATGAGTAATGAAAAAATTCTTTTTGTGTTGGATACTCCATTTTTCGAGGAAGGTTATAGGCCAAATAACATCACGCTATGAACTTTGGGGGCGGAGCAGTAACCCCAGACGCGGGTGAAACCGCTGGTAGCCTATATATTGCTAACGTCACGCGGGCGAAGCCGCAGGCAAAAGCTAGTTATAGATATATCTTGAGACATATTTTGAGTTTCCGACACATTGCCTCGCACTTGCCAAGTTTTTATTTTCTATTTTGATTAAGGACTACCATGATTGGGATGTGTCCCTATGTTGGACCGTGTGGCCAATGTTTGTAACATGTTTGTAACCAACATAGTGGCGTACAATCATACGATTTGTTTACCAATCCTATCATGACAAGTTCTTAGGTCAGGTATATTAGTATCTAATAATATGAGTGAGAGTTTGATAATGTTATCTAAGTACTAGATTCTGCTAGTGGCTTCGCCTGCGAGAAAGTCGGTTTATCCCCTCAGGAATTTTTTTAACCGACTTCAAAAAAAAAGGAGGAGGTTCTCAATTCGATTGTTCGATTTTTTTTTTATGTTTGTTACCTCAGAACTCCGTTGTTTATGGATGGATTTGCAAAATTTTTTTTGTACTTGAAAGGATATGCTTCCAGATTGGTCCCATTTTTTTCAAAATCGAGTTTTGATGATGGGATCCATGAGAAATCGAGGGAACTCCTCAAATATTATAGGCAACTATATAGTTTTTTTTTTTTATATTTTCATCGAGAACTCAAGCATTTACAGTCAAAAAATAACATTTCATGAGGTGGAACTGGTGAAGAAGATCAGAAAATGGCTAACGAAACTTGACACTCGCATAGATATCACAATCTAGGTTTTTTTTTGTAAAAAGTTTTTTTTTTGTGGAAATCATCCAATGACTTCTCCCACTCTCGGCGAAGTCTGAGGGCATGTCTTTTATATATACGAGTAGGTTTACACTTAGATAGATTAATCAGTACAGGAGCAGTGGTAGCCAAGTGGTAACAATCTCAATTTACGAGTTGTAGATCGAGGGTTCGAGGGTTCAAACTCAACTATGCGTGTTACTTTGTGCAAATTACTGCTCTCATAACGGTGAAGGAAAAAGTCGTGAGGAATTCGAAGATAGGTGACATTGTATAAAACAAAGTCGCTTCCTGTCCCTATGTAAGTAGGTATGCTTAGATCTTAAAAGCTAACTGATTTTGATGTGTTTTTTTATAGATAGAGTGATTCAAGTGGAAGGTCTGTATGTATAATATCATACATTTAATATCACGAAGCTGGGGGTTTTTTTTTTATTTATTTTTTTAAGGTGGGAAAAGTCATCAAATGACGAATCTCGCTCTTAGGCGGAGCGGGAGACTGTGTCAGACTTCTACTGACTAAACGACCCACCGTTCCTTCCTGCCTTAGTCCCAGGGCCCCGGTGTTCCGCTTTCGCATCAATCCTAGGCCCCAGAAGGATGCGAAGCTGGGGTAGGTCGCTACTACCTATGAAATAAAAAGATGTTGCTATAAATGTTTCCCACATAGAGTTCACATACCAAACAGAACACTAATACTAAATTATTTATAAGCCTCCACTGTCTGTCCGTGTGTCTACCTCTCTGTCTGTCTGTCAGGGAGCTATATCTCATGCATCAACCACTCTAGCCCGTAGCTATACCTATACATAAGTACCTCTATGCTATCTAACGACTTATATTATTAATTGTAAAATGCACAACACGATAATGTTGGAACCGGTGACCTATTATGAGGCTATAACCGGTTCTAAATCGGTGTACCCTACTTGGTCTTGTTATCTTAAGTGCCTAATAGTTATTTAGCCTAATTATTTTGCCAACAGTGGAAATACCCCAAAATGTATCTACCTACATAGGTAGGTAGGTGAACACCAGGGTGTTTTTATTAAGGTAAAAATCCCACACTTCTCGGACTTATTCAGAAGCTTTTAGAAGACTGCCTCTCGAAAAATACTTGGATTGCTCTTTATAAATTAGTTTATCCAAATCTAAAAATGGGGTTTGGCCAGACCGGCTTTTCACCTATCTGTTTAACGCCATCTATCTTAGAACATAAGAACTGAATGGGAACTCAGAATACTTACTGTCTTAGGACGGTTAAATTTTGAGAGCACGTGTTTACGAGTTAAAATGATAGATGGCGTAACCATAAGCTCAAATCTTTTTCTTTGTAGTAAAAATAAAAATAAGTTTAATATATAATAATTAAAGAAAATGTGTATTTAATCACACGACAACCAGTAATTCATCTCTTGTTTTTAAATTACACAAAGAACTTTTTTAGTTTAAAATTTAGTAAAAATAATCTATGAAATAATCCTATATATTTCTGAACGGAAAAAATTATGAAGCGCTATGCGCATCGCCTACCGGATACAAACCGAACTAAATTCAAAAATTTCGGTTCAAATGTCAAACGTCTAACGAACGAGTGAATGTTTGTGGAAACTAGGGATGGCGATTCTTTACGAAAAAGATCGATTTTTAAATCGATTCGATTCGAAAAAATCGAGGCCTACAAAATCGATTCTTAAAAAATCGATCTTTTTTTCAAGTTTGCGTTTACAATGTAAATTTGTATCAATTTTACTAAAAACAAGATTAATATTGCAATTAACGATATCTTATCAATAAAATCAGGGAATTCAAAAATAACAATTATTTTTATTACCGTATCAAACAATAAGATCAACTATAAAAAAAATATAAGTAGGTATTTATATACTGAATGTTTTTATTGATTGCAAAAAAGTAAAAAATAAGGTAAGAGTTAAAAGTTTAAATATTAAGCATTGGGAATTATAACTGGGAACTATAGTTCCCAATGCTCAATATCTAAACTTTTTAAAAACAACAGTCTGTCAAGCCTTTTGGGATCCAAGCGGTTACGCTCATCACTTGCGATGTTTCCAGCAATTGAAAACAGGCGCTCACAAGGAACGGATGATCCACTAAACATACAGCCATCTCGCGAGTTTATGAGTAGTTAACTCTTTAACCGGCAGCACTCTTATAATTTAGGCACATTCAACTAAATGCAAATAATTGTATGGTTTATACCAAAACAGAAAAAATCGAATGTCGATTTTCAAGGGTGATATATCGATTCAGTGAATCGACACAGTACTTCATATCGATTTAAAAAATCGATATTTTCTGCTCGAAAAATCGATTCTTCGATTAATCGATCTCAGATCGCCATCCCTAGTGGAAACTGTTTTCTTGTTTAATTTACAAAAACTAACGTGAACTAGTTAGAATTGTGTATAGTGTACACGAACTATGTTAACGGTGTGATTTGTGATAATCAAATACCTTTTATATTGTCTCAATCATGGATCCTTTCACTCAGGTACGATAGGGAGATAATATATGTATTAACGGTCGCAATCTGTAGGTCATCAAGAATCGCACTATTTTACCTTAATTTAACTATTTTCAGCGCATGTTAGAGAGAGCGCGGGCCAGACAGGAGAAAATCGACCAGAAACTTGCAAATTCCGGACAGGCTGTTCCAAAAAGGAAGCCTTTATCAGAGAACATCGCTATAGTGAAATCAGAGGGTTCTCCTGCGAAGTCTCCAAGTAAAATAGCCCGGGAATCTATTACGTCGCCTAGGAGACAGTCTAAAGATTCAGTGAAGTCTGAAACTCCCACGAAAGCTGTTTCTAAGAGGTCAAGTTTGAAGTCTGAGGTTGCATCTCCGCAGCGGGCTCGTAACGACGTCATAGTGACTAAAAAGGAGTTCAAAAGTCCTAAAAGGGGAAGTTTAAACAGAAGGAACTCTGACGTGTCGGTGGAGATCAATATTTCCCATAGAAATGACATACAGATTGAGGTCCAAGTTGAGGAAAGAGACGCTCCAATCAGTGTGGTGTATGACTCACAAGCGCGGCCGGGAGGCAACGTTATTATTAAGGAGATTACAGGTATGGAGTACTTGACAACTCTTTTATATTTATTATAACTTAATAGGTACCTAACTTAGTAACTAAGTATACATATATGTGGTTAGAATCTTCTGTCAGCACCAATCAACACCCCTGTTGACCCTGAAACACATATTCAAGAAAAGGCAACGCACATAGAGTTCAGACAATATCAAAATCACTGGAATATCAGATTCAGCTCCATACTTCTAGAAATATTTACTACTTTATGCATTATGCAGATAAAAACCACAAATTGTCCCTTGACAACAAATACATTCATCAAAAAAGGTTGTAACATGAAGGTATTTATTTAAATAAGGAACAACACAGGATGACTAACAAGAAGCCAATGACATTTATTTATTTTTTAATTTTTACTTCCTCACAACTTTACAAAGCTTCTTGCAAGCAAGTTATTACTCATCGTAGACAGATAATGGTTCTAATAATTAGTAAATATTTCTCAAAAGTTAAACAAAACATTAGAGTAATGGTTCAAAACAGTTTTTAATAAAGATTTGTTGGTTTATGGTTTATTTTATTATTGTTTTAAATTGAGTGAGGATTGTGGCCAGTGCGTTGTTTGAGCAGTATTTTTTGGGATCAAAATGTCAGGTATTGTAATTTTTTTTTTACTGATAATGTATGGAGTTGTTTATTATGTGAAAAAGTACTTATTTAGTTTGTTTTTTTCATTAAAATAATGTTTCTGAATCTTCTCAAGTGTTGTGCCCAATCTTATGGCAATTATTAATATGATTATTTTACTTTACCTGTAAAATTCCAAATCTCAATCACACTGCCTCGCCTGGAAATTGAATTAAGGCCCACATACCCAGCAGTAATGCTTGTCTCCTTTAGATCAATAAGGTAGTCAGTTTTTTTTTTACTTTACATAATTTTAGGATTGCTCCTCCTTGTAATGTAAATACTCTCTCCTTCAACTATTTAGCCTCATATTTATATGCTAGCTAAACCAGAAGTTACACAAAAAGGAAAGACGTAATGGTCCAATTGCAAGAGGGGACTTATCTGCTCATTGAGTAGATACCTCTTTGGAGTCACGCTCATCCTGCCACAAATTCAAGTTCCAACAGACTACTGAAACTGAAAACAATTTTTTTTCTTTTTAATTGAAAAAAAAATGGTATATTGTATGTCCTATGTTCTATGACTGCTGGACATAGGCCTCTCGATTTCCTTCCAAATCTCTGTCTAGGGCTATCTCTGGCCAAGTTTGCCCTGTGAACATGATCAGATTTGTCACATTTGTACTGTACGCAAAATTTCCGCTTTAGTTGTAGAGTTGCAGATACCAGCCTGAAATTTAGCCAACTGTCACATTTGTCACAGTAATAGTGACAATTGCAGACAAAGGATTAAAAAAATACCTATAAGTACTTACTAAATTACAGATGACACATCCAGTAATATGGAGAAGGTAATAGAAGAGACATCGGAAACCAGGCGTGCGGGACTTAGGCACAATGTTAAGTCTCGGCTAGACCGACTCGGCAATCTGTATTCAGGTAAGGTTCTTTTGTATTGTTGTTTAACTGTTTATTTCTGTTACTGCTTTTTCCTGCAGATTATTTTTTAGTGACAGAAAATCATTATTCTTTTATATATCATCAGCCTTTTTAATGTTCCCACTGCTGGGACACAGACCTCCTCTATAGGAGAGGGTATAATCCATCACGCGGACCAGTGCAAATTGGTTGATGTCACAAGTCTTCGAATTTTTGGTTTTAGAACATGCCTGTTTCCTCGCGATGTTTTCCTTCACTGTTTTGAGAGCAGTAGAGATGAAATAAATTACACAAAGTAATTACACAAGCCAGATGCATTGTCTGGTTTTGAACCCGCGACCTACAACTCGTAAGTCGGGGCCGTTACAACTTGGCGACCACTGCTCTCAACCACTCTGCCACCACTGCTCTCATAAGAATCCCAATAATATTTTGCCTCACCTAGAAATCAAATTCAGAACCCCCCCACTCAATGAATCACAACACCATCAAGCTCCGTAGTTCCGCATTCGCCAACCATTCCATTTCATTCATCAATTCTTGGGCCCAGAAGGAAATTTATTGTAAAGTGGGAAAAAGTGGGAATGTGGGATATAATTTCAAGGTGGCAAACTTCAACACTATTCCAAGAATAATTTTGGGTTGCTCTTACTCATTTCACATTTGAATCATAGTTTGATTCATAGCTACTATATCCTGTATTGATAACTTATTAACTTACACATAGGATGTGATAAGAATGAGGATTTGATAAAATTTGATATTATATTGTTTTGAGATTATAGAGAAAACTATTCATTCTAAATCCAGTCTTGATACTTGATTGTTTAGTGAGTTTAAATGGTTTTTTTTTTGGTTAGCACTGTTGAACAATATTTCTTGTGGGTGATATCCAACATTTTTCCTTATTTTTGGGATTTATTTTATCCTGCTAACTGCTATTGAGATTATTTTTAGATTTTTTGATTATATTATTTAAAATATGTACACCATGGTATGGTATGGTATGGTATATCGGGCTGATGTCCGCAACTCCACGACTAAAGCGCGTATTTTGCGTACGGGTGGGATAAATGGGATAAATGGGTCATTCGATCCACCCCAGCTCCTCGAGGAAGGCCAGCAAGGCCTTGGTATTACTGACCATATCATTGAGGTTACCTGGGTCTCCGAAGTGCTTTGCCCTGTATCCTGCGACGGCTGGGCAGCCCAGGAGCAGATGTGCTGCTGTTTCTTCCTCCGCCATGCATGCTCTGCACAGTGGGCTGTCTGTAACTCCTAGGACAGAGAGATGCTTATTAAAGGTCCCATGGCCCGTCGTAACGGCCGTTACCTTACGTAGCTGTGGCTTGGTCAGTCGTAGGATCCGCTTGGTAAAGCGGCCATCAATGGAGGGAAGTGCCTCCTTGGTCTGCCTGCATTCATTATGGTCTAGCCATAGATGGTGATGTAAATTTCTGGTTCTTTTTCTTACCAGATTGCGTAGATATCCAAAGGGGAGCGGCACAATAGGCTCAGGCCCAATCACATCCGTGCTAGATCCCCTCCGGGCAAGTTCATCCGCTGCATCATTGCCTCGGGAACCGCTATGACCTTTAATCCATTGAATGGTTATATGATTGTGTTTACCCACCTGGTTGAGGCGTTGGTGACACTCGTATATTAGCCCAGAATTCACTGTGTGACTCTGCAGCGCTTGCAGGACAGACATGCTATCCGAAAGTATGCGTATTGAGTGGTCCTTAACTTTCCTGGTTGCAATGGCCAAGGCTGCCAGGGAAATACCCAAGCACTCAGCCTGGAAAACCGTGTTATGAACCCCCAATGGCGTGGCTATGTGAATGTTGAGGTCCTCTGAGAAGACTCCCGCACCCGTGCCTTTACCTGTTTTGGATCCATCAGTGAAGATCCTCAGCTCTGCAGGGCACAGCCCCTCACAGCGATGATCCTCGTGCAGTTGGATTTTGTATTTTTTGTCAAATATGAATTGCTTGGGTATCCGATCGTTAACTGCTTTTGTTATAGGGAGCTCATTATTGAGATCCTCTAGCAGAGCGGTGTGTTGTGTTATACTCTTACCCCAGAGGTCTAGTGTTTTAAGACGAACTGCCGCCATCGTCGCCTCCTGTTGTATGAACAGATGGAGAGGTGGAAGTCCTAGCATGGCCTCCAAGGCTGCAGTTGGAGTAGTCCTCATGCAGCCCGTGGCAGCCATGCACGCCTGCCTTTGCATGTGTTGTAGCTTGTTTACGGCTGTGGCCAGTCTGGTGCGGGGCCACCATACCACAGCGCCATAAGTGATCATAGGTCGAATTACTGCGCTGTATAGCCATAGTATGATTTTAGGGGATAGGCCCCATCTCTTACCTATCATTTTCCTGCACTGCCAGAAGGTGATGCAGGCCCTGTTCAGTTTATTCTCTAGGTGAGCGCTCCAGTTCAGCTTATTGTCTAGGGTTATCCCAAGGTACTTTACCTCATTTGACAACTGAAGTTCAGTGCTGAATAGTTTAGGTAGAATAAAACGCCCTAATGCTCTTTTACGCGTGAACATTACTAGCTCTGTCTTAGACGGGTTCACGGACAGTTCATATTTCTCGCACCACCGTTCCACGATGCGCAGTGCTTGTTGCATAAGGTTGCAGATAGTGCTAGTTACTTTCCCTGACACAAGGATTGCCAGGTCGTCAGCATACCCTATCGTGTAGTAGCGATTCGCGTTGAGTATGGTGATGAGCTCATTGCTCATTCAACCATATCAATATATATATATAATATATATATTTCGTAGCCATATCGTAGAATCATCAACTTCAAGAAATGGCTGACTATTTCAAAAAAATGCGAACCAATGTGTAAAATTGCTTAACAGTACCTATGTTACGTAAAATGGCCTAATGTTATGGGTAGAGGCTTACAATTATATGAAAACCAACCATTATGAAAAATGCCCTAATATTTTGGGTAAAGGCCTACTTGTGAAAGTGCCCACCAATATATCAAATTGGCTACCAATTATTATGTGAAAATATCAACCATTTTGTAAAACAGTTTACAGCTATGGGTGAAATGGCCGACTACATCATAAAATAGCTAAATCCACAGTATAGCTTCGACATAAACACATTTTCGTTTAAGCTTACAAGTTTTGGCCCTTCAAGGTGTTATTATTATTATATTATATGAGCCTTATTCAATCTTTTTTCAGATAAACCAACCCTTTCATCTCCTGTCCACCGTACAGAACTGGAGTTCTCATCAGCGACTCCACCATCAGAGCTGGAACCGAAGCAGCCAAAGCAGCGCCCCCAGCAGGAAGGCAAGAAGAAGTTTGGTAGACTGGCAGCTTTAGCAGACCAGATCAATAACTGGGAAGACGATTTGACGCATCATTCTTATGTGAGTATTGGACGTCTCTCTGCTCTTGTTCTTCGTTGCTTGGGGCTGGCTCTACTTGATGAACCTTTCGAATGCCGTAATTAGAGACATAAGTAGTATAGTATAGTGTAGTATATCAGGCTGGTATCCACAACTCCACGTCTAAAGCGCGTATTTTGCGTACGGGTGGGACAATTGCGTCATTCGATCCATCCCAGCTTCTTGAGGAAGGCCATTAGAAACCTAATAGAAAGACAATAGTTGTGCGAGTTCGCTCCGGGCTCAAGGGTTTAAAGCCTATTGTCAAAGGACGTACAGCTTCCTAGACGCGTATTCGTCATTGTGGCAACAACACGACAGCACGATGTTGCTGTAAAAACCGCACCAAAATCCGTTGCGTAGTTTGAAAGATCTAAGCATACATAGGGACAGACAGCGGAAAGCGACTTTGTTTTATAATATGCATATAATGACGGATACGCGTATATGAAGCGACGCGTCCTTAGTGTATCTAACACCCGTATTCACAAACGTTACTATGCGGTCTCACAGTGCTCGCGAGCGCACAGGGCAGGGTTTGTGAACTACGCAACACAAACGAACCAATCACAGAGCTCTATTTCAATGCTGTGCGTTTGCTTAGTCAAGGGTCGTTTGAGTATTGTTTGTGAATACGGGTGTAATTCTTGCATGCTCTACTGTCGTCCGTCACGCTATGAGTGATTCCCATTTCTTTCATATCTCTTCTCAAACATCATTGGTTGAGCGATTGGCGGGAAACAAACTCGCGAGACCTGCTGTGATAAGTCTCGCGAGTTTGTTTCCCGCACAGAACAAATGTGTATACGGTGCACAGACAGAATGATGTTCTGGGACTATGTGTCTTGTGTATGTGAGTTTACATATTTGTGAACGTATGACAAAAGAAAAATTCCTAGTATTAGGGCAAGATTTTTAAAATAATTATTTTTTTTTTGTTTGCTAGTTTTCCTTTTGTATAAATTATTTGTTTTGGTATGACTTGCTATTTCAGCATGCCAGCTCTCGGAATCGCAAAAACAATATATATGTACAAGTAGTAGAATAAGGAATGCCTTTGTCTCGCATTAATAATGGTTTTATATTTTAGACTAAACATTCGGTACTGTTTTGTCACCCAACTCAATAGAATAAAAATCTACCTCTAAAAATAAAAAATAAAAAATGTCTCAACCAACCATTTCTATATCTTCCAGCAACCTGACAACTCAACAAAGAAGACGACGGCTAAGCCCGACACTAAGAACAACAAACAAACAACAGCAGAGTCCAAAAACAACAGACAGGACAACAAACAAACAACAGCAGAGTCGAGAAACAACAGACAGGACAACAGACAAACAACAGTGCAGCCCAGAGACAAGCAGGAGAAATTAGACGCGTCCACTCTGGATGTGTCCATACACTCCATCAAGGACATCACCAAAGTATTGGATAGTACTTCTAAAGCTAAACAGGTTTGTTGGAACCTTATTTTTTACTAGCTTCTGCCCGCGACTTCGTCTGCGGAAAATTTCTTGTTTTAACATATAACTCTGTTCCTATACAAATTCTCGAGATATATTTTTCCGACTTGTCAGACAAAAGTTGTGATAGCTCGGTTAATATCCATGTTATATAAATAATTTATAGCCTATGTCACTCAGGAGTAAAGCAGCTTTCTATTATTGCTAAAATTTTTCCAATCGAACCATTAGTTCCAGAGATTACCTCCTACAAACAAAAAAACAAACTTTATCTCTTTATTATATTAGTGTAGATAAAACCTACTGCACTGGCGCGTAGCTTTACAGGCTTATTCGTTACCAGCTTTCTGCCAGCGGTTTCGCCCGCGTGAAAATAGGGTTCTCCATAGAAACTTTTAGACTCCTATTAAATCGCTTTTAGCGATAAGACCGCACATTGTGACACTCTTTTAATTTTAATTTCCCATTGTTCATTTTTATTTTTGGTGTGCAATAAAGAATATATCTATCTATCTATCTTTCTACATCCTTTTAGGAGCTGAATTTTGAAAAATCCTTTCTTAGTGTTTGCCTACGTCATAAAAGGCAAAATTTTACGTTCCTAGTCCCAGTGGTTTTGGCTGTGCGTTGATATGTCAGTCGAGTCAGTTTCTCCTTTTATATATATATACATTATACGCCAGCGTAAACCGGAAACCGGCATGTCCTAGAACCAAAAATTCGAAGACATGTGACATCCACCAACCCGCACTGGGCCCGCGTGGTGGATTACGGTCCATTCCCTCTCTTAGAGAGGAGGCCTGTGTCCCTGCAGTGGGAACATTAAAAAGGCTGATGATGATGATACGCCAGCGTGAAGCTTATACAGGGTTATTTGAAAAACACCGGCAACCTCTCAGGACTAACATAAACAACAACTTTGGTTCTGTTACTTTTTAAAAACCTGTCATATTTTTGTTCATCAGTTTTCATACAAAAATTTAAAAAAATTATTGAACGTTCTAAATGTTAGTAAGTACTAGTATAACCCTTTGTCTGTGCTTAAGGCTGGTTCTGAACAACTATAATCAGGTTTTGCATTGACATTTATAAAATTAGTTATTTATAAATATAGCTCTAACCTTTCTCATTCGTATGCTCGACATTTTAACACGTCATTACATAGCCTCCTTTTTGTAGTGGGTGAAAATCATCTAATGATATCTCCCGCCCTTGTATGGAGAGGGAAATTGTGTCAGACTTTTACTGACTTAAAAAAATCTAACCTGTTCCTACTTAGCCCTTTATACTGCGGCCGGACCTTCCTTTTAAAAGCTGGTCCATGGCCCCAGTAGGCTTCGGCTCTGCGAGGTCTCTATGGTTGCTGACAATTTCTTGAGGCGAGCTACCTATTGCTCGCTGTCCGCAAGCTCGAAACTACAGTGTCTATAAATCGATATCAGAATTCCGACAGCAGCTAGGGCGTGAGGACCGTTGCTTCTCGCGTGCCGCCTCCTCCTTTGCTAGCATTACTACTTCACATAAATAGGCGACCGCCTGCCACTCCTCCTTGCCGGACCATGGCCTATAGCAAGGCCCAGCGCGATGTCCCCAGTGCCCCTGACCTCCAGAAGATGTTTGTAGGCCTTATTCATTATTTCCATTGTCTTTTTTTACAGACAACGAAGCAATTTGACTCGCACACATTCACGAAACCCTCAGTCAACGAGTGCCAAAGACTAGGAAAGCAGATTGTAGCCGAATTGGTAAGTACCTAGATTATAAGGACTTGATGGGACTGTATATAATACTGATTTATTTCTAGGTGTTTGATCTGATTTGTACTAAGTTATGAACGTGTTTTAGACTTCCATTTAGGTTCTTTTTACGTTTAATTTGAAGATGTGATTATGAAATTCTTATTTAAGAATGGTATCTTGAAAAGAGTGAGAAGGTAAGTAAATATTTCCCGTTTTTTTAAACTATATATTAAAATGGCTTGTCGTGGACTGCTCAGGTTGTTTAGGCCTTTAGTCGCCTATCTTATTATTATCAAGTAGAGTAGATATCTAAGAATAAAACTCTAAAACGCCTCAGTTGTGTATTCGGCTCAATTACAACTGTAAATGGTTTTTAAATGCAATTTAGTCCTAGACAACCGAAGCAGTACACGCATGGCCAAAATCCCCATTTAAAATGTTATGAACCACTCCCAGTTTCGTATTTAATTCCCCAAGAAATATAAGAATATCTCAGGAGGTAATTTTCAAAAGTGGTCAAAAACCTTTTACGTTATGTGGATTTAGCCAGTATTGAAAATTACCTCCTGATCTGTATTACTGGTAAAGTTGTATTACTTTGGCTTTGAATTATAACTTAGGACAAGTTTAGACCCCTGCTATCGCACTGGCGTATTCGGTAACGCTACGTGTACGCGATTATCACGTAACGAGTCTTTTGTAAAACTGCAAAATCATTCTATCTGAGTCGTCCCATTTTATACTCGGTTAAATATTTTTTAATAACCTGCGGATAAGCAACGTAAATGTCGCGTCTGCGCCGACGCTCGTAAAACGCTAGCGCTTTTAGAGAGCACATCGGCTTATGAAAACACAGGACAAAGTTTTTATCAACGAGCTTGGGCTAAAGTTACATCTCAGAGCCAAAGGAACCCAACTTTACGGTATCTATACTTTTTTTTTTAATGTATACCTAATATAATTCTAACTCTTACTAACATAGTATTAGGTACTAACCCACCCTCAGTTTCTTATGATTGGTCCAATGGTGGACGGTGAACGTGCTAACAACGGTTTTGGGGTGTAACGGTTTTATATTTGTCAAAATTACCGGTTCGGTTCGTGGTGAATTCGTAGGTTAACGGCAAAGTTGCATCAACGCGTTTTTACATTACATTATGAACATTGTTTCTCGAAAGAATCTCGTAAATCGAGAGATTGGCTGTTGAAAAATCTCGTTTTACAATTTATTGTACATTTGTTGCGCATTATAAGTTACTAGCTTTCTGCCAACGGCTTCGCCCGCGTGAACGCAGGGTTCTCCAAATAAACAGAGCTCCATTAAATCCCTTTAGGAGCTGAATTTTGAAAAACCCTTTCTTAGTGTTCGCCTACGTCATAAAAGGAAGCATTGTGAAAAATTCCTTTTATATATATAGATAAAAAAATGTTAAATACTTGATTAATGACAAAACTTTGTTTACAAGTGATACCGTAATCCATACGATTACAATATAAAAGTAATGTGTTGTCGCTCCGTCAATGGGCAACAGATTTGCGTAGTACGGCTCATACGACCTTTATTCTGGACAAGGAATGGAGTCGCTGTTCTGTGTAAAGATTTTTAGATACTTGAGATTTAAATGTTTGAAAAATTGGATTGCTTGACGAGTGTTATGAAAGAAAGAGGAGTCTGTTGCAATGTGATGGTTGACAGGCAGAATAAGAATAAAAAGACCTCAAATAAAATGGGACAAGGACAGGAAGATTTTAATGAAGATTATAATGTTGCAAATCATCAACTTATTGTCTAGCGATCGTCAAGCACGTTCATGGAAACTATTTGTCAAAATACTGAAAAGTTTTGTTGGTTTGTGGTTATTTTAGACGACGTAATGTCGTCTAGAAGAAAACCTTTTAAAACTTCCAGTGCCCTCGAACGTCAAAGCTGCACTAATGTCATCAATTTGTATGACCTGCAGATCACCTAAGTCAAGTAAAGTGGCTGTACGGTACGCCTTATTTTTACTGCGTAGTATATCGATGTTGTAAATAAACGTATTCATAACATATTTCTTTATAGTTTTATGTCTTGAGGTGCTTTTTTGAGAAAAGTACCACATATATTTTGGTGGATCTGTGAAAACAGCGCAAACATTTTTGAGTTATAGTTGTCACTCTACACAAAACTTTAAAGAGCTCAACAATATTAATTTGTATTATTAATAGTTACACTGTCTTTATTTACTTATACCATAATTTTGGAAGTTAACTTTTTAACAAAACAAATATCAAAAGTAATCCAAAATAATTATTTATAAGCACACGACTCCATAGTTTTCTTTCGTCGTACTTGATCAAGGATTAGAGTCGCGCCATGTAGCGTCAATTTGACGCGCGCCCGCATTGAATACTAATAGAAACGATATTGTTATCTACCGGCCATCTTTTCCTATTTGCATGGCTAGCCGAACTATTATAAGTATTGAATATTAAGCCAGTAAGATTTTGTTTTTACTGATTGGCTCGCGTTTGACCACTACCTTACCTAGCACGCTTGCCTAGAAGTAACCTATTCAGTCTTGACTTGTGAAACACTGGGAGAGCAAAGGTGACTCATTGGTAATGGCCACTGTCTTTCCAGCTGTATGCACCGTGGTTTAGACCCTACAGCCACTTTTTCATTTATTTCATCGCCACTGCTCTAAGTTTCCAGTTCCCTTATGGTTTCTAATCCATTGCATCATCATCATAATTTTTCTGCCCTTGTCACATTGTATTCACCACTGCTCTCAAAACAGTAAAGGAATACATCGTGAGGAAACCGGTATGTGCTAGCACCAAAAATTTTAAGACCTGTGATATCCACCAATCCGCGCTGTGTTCGCGTTGTGGATTACGTATAACCTTCCTCTTGAATCACTATCTATTAAAAAACCCACATCAAAATCCGTAGCGTAGTTTTAAAGATTTAAGCTTACATAGGGACAGACGGTAAGCGACCTTGTTTTATACTATGTAATGATGAAAGATTTCATTATGTTGCATCTTTGAAAGAAATACTCAAGTTCCTCCCCGATGCTCTTCATCCAGTCCTAGTTCAATTTGGTTGGTTGCCACTAGTGTATCGATTAAGCAATGTCATCGATTTGTATTACTACACTTATCTGATATTGAAGTTTATCTGACAAATCCATTTAAATGTCATTGTAGACATGATTATTCTCTTCAAAGCCTTGTTTTTGAAAAGCTTTTTAGTTAATTGCTTCCTTTGGTAAATCATCAAATAACCCCTCCCGCTCATGGAGAGGCCTAACTGCAGGGCCGAAGCCTACAGGGGCCCCCGTACGCTTTCTGAAAGGAAGCTCCGACCCTGGTATGAAGGCTAAGAAAGAATGGGGTGGGTCGTTTAGTCAGTAAGAGTCTGACACTGTTTTCCGCTCCGCCCAAGGGCGGGATTCTTCATTTTGATGATTTTTCTCACCATAAAAAAACCCCTCACGCTTTAGGTTGGATCGAAAAGGCGTGTCAGTGTCGGTGTTTGACTTAATGACTCCAAGGGTCAACGACAAAGAAATTCAAAGTGTAAATGACGATTGCAATCGGGGATAGTGTTAAACGAAAGATACTTTCTAAAGACATAAACGTAGAAAGCTCAATTTTGCGATATCCGCATGTATTTTGCGAGCTGGTTTTCCCTAAAAACATTTCTGAGTCATCGCTGTCGTATACAAGACATGTGGCGTGTGCATACTATGTAAACTAGTACAGTACGTAGTGATCTTGGCGAGTGTGAAGTTAGGTTCTGCGAAATTTAGCGCTTGAAAACTCGTACAAAAATAAATGGTTTAAACAAATAAATGCAATTTTCAATTGATATTCCTGTTAATAACTATTATTGGTATTTATTTGTTTAAAACCTTTACTTTTGCGGCAGTCATGTCCTGTCTAGGCTCATTTCAGTTGGGAAGCTTTTTGAGCCACATCAGCTGTTCTGGTTTTGGGGCGCTAGTGTTTCGACATTTATCTACATGCTAATTTTTCTTCGTTTATGTCCGGCTAATTTTAACTTCGCCCGTGTTAAAGTTGGAACGACTATACCCTATAATGAACCTACTTGCCAAAGTATAAGTTTGTACTTAGGTTTTTTTGTTGATATAGATTCGCGTTTGACCGCTATCTCACCTGATGGAAAGCGACGATGCGGTCGACGATAGAGTAAGCACGCTCCATCGTCGACCTACCTACGACCCTAAAAGTAACCTATTCACTCTTGACCTTAAAGATTGCCGGATTTTAGCCATCAGGAAACAAAGAAATTCCACTCGTTGGCTGTACGCACAATGAACGTATTATAGTTGAGATTTCGTGATTATCAAAGGATAATAAAATTATACTGTTTATGGAGCCTTGAAAAGGATTTCATTATGTCCTTTTGAAAGCTTTTAAATTTTAATGGTCTGGGAGACCGTGTCCTCTTTTAGTGACCCACTTATTAATGTTTTTAAATAATTGTCCTTTTTATTATTCCGTCACTGACTGACCTTTTCTGATGTAGAGATAGTGGCGCCAAAATATTGAATTATGTAAATGTTTTGTTGTCCTGTTACCGAATAATGTCATGGTTAGTGCCATTATTTTTTATTACTTATTGATAGTTTCACGTTTGACTTTTATCTTACAAGCTCGCTTCATCATTGTTTTAACCGAAAGAGGTGCACTTCTGGACATAGGAGTCCCCCAAGTGTCGCCACAATGAAACATACAGAATGAGCACGCTTGGCTAAAATTACCCTATTCACTCGTGGCTTAAAGACCCCTAGGTTGTTGCTATCAGTAGACACTCGACTTCTATACGAATCTCCTTAAGCTGTAAGCACAATTACTGTAGGCGCGGGCTTGTGTTTGTCGAGCAATGGGTAGCTCGACATCCGGTTGTCTGGTAACTATCCGGAACAAGCCCATTTGTCGACGGCGCGCTCTGTTCCAACGCGCCTCAAGGAGTTGTCAGCAAAACCGTAGGGACTCTGCAAAAGGGTCGAAGCCTACTGGGGCCCTTTTTCTGAAAAGAAGGCCCCAGTACGGAACGGGGTGGGCTATTTAGTCAGTAAGATTCTGATCCTGTTTATCGCTCCGCCTCTGAGCGGGATCCGTCGTTGTTTTATCCACCATAAAAAAAGCTGTAAGCACAATTTCCATTCATAGTGCGTACAGTACAGCCGTTCTAACTTGGCGAGTATGAAGTTAGGCTCTGCGAACTGTAGCGATTGTGCACTCGTACAAAAATAAGAGTTAAAAAAAATACATTATCTTTTCTACATATACCGCCGTGGCGGATGGTTCAACTTATTAGCCGCGTAAAATACCAGCTTATCACTACACAGTTCCAACTTCAAATGTTCGTACCAGCTGCATGGGAGTACGTTCGTCTGTCTATAAATACAACCGCGCCATATCTCAGCCGACCCACCCTTTGTCCCTCAGTTTCGAAGCCCGGCGACTTAACGACTTATTTTGATCTTTTACGAGTATATTTAAAGCTATATCGTGGTTCACGACGCTGTCCGCATGGGTGGCCTAATACGACAAAGGGATTTCTGGGTTCGTACGCCGAATTTGTGGTTTTAGGGTTGTCTTGAAGATTGTTATTGATAACAGAAAAGTGATTGACTTAAAAAATCGCATTATGAGGTGGTATCCGTTCAGTAGTTTTTGAGTTTATCGTGTTTATACAGACAGAAACGGTTCGAAATCACGGCTCGCTCTATTCCCACGCGCCTCAAGAAGTTGTCAGCAAATGTAGAGGCCCAAATAAATACCAATAATTGCTTGTAACAGCAATAACAACTGCAAATTGCATTTATTTGTTTTAAACCATTTATTTTTTTACGAGTTATCAAGCGCTAAAGTTCGCAGAGCCCAACTACAGACTCTCCAAGATCCGACGGCCGTACTTTACATTAGATCCACTCCACGCGACGCGACTCTACGTACAAATCAGGCGACGGTCTCTAGTATTTCCCGCTAAACGCTTGCCAACCCTAAACCCAAGGGCAGCGCATAAAATCAACGCCTGCGCATTCTTTCGCCACTCGTTCGCATTTCACTACACATAATAACGTCGTAATATTATGCACTGCAGTGTACACCATTGTTTCCGTTTACACCAATCATTATTATTCTTTTTAAAAGACCTTTCGACGAACGTTCCTTTCGACGAATGTTCTGGTCTTCTTTTGTTTCCTGTTTGGTTTTTTTTTTGTGAGACAGCCCTGTGTTTACCACAAGCTTTTAAATTTTATTTTTAAGTGTGAAATAAAAATGTTGTGTAATAATATATTCTGGGTATTTTTACATGTTTTGTTCATTACCTCTTACAGCACAAAAATGTACTTAAAAATCTTAAAATTTGGCTTGATATTTTATATACAAGTTAACGTTAGTTTGTAAAGTTGGTGCCAGATCCAAGCTTAGCGCCGACTCTAGGCCTGTGTTCCTACCTCTATCGCTAGGCCTTAGTTCTTTATGTTTAATGAAATAATATTTTCTTAAACTATATTAAACTTGCTGATTCGGCAAACGTTGTAGAAGTAGAGAGCTTTTTTCCCGCGGCTTTGGTCCCGGCAACAGAAAAATGTAATAAATGAAGAACCGCTCAACCGATTTTGTGCAAACTTCACATAAACTGTCTATTAAATATTCCGAACAAAACCTAAACATTTGGTTTGGATAGGTGAGCCCGTATTTAAGTTATAAAATAACAACGAAAAGTGGGATTGATTTTATATATAAACTAGCGACCCGCCCCAGCTTCGCACGGGTACTGATATTGAATATATTATGCGTGTATTATACCTACACATAAACCTTCCTCTTGAATCACTCTGTCTATTAAAAAAAACCGCATCAAAATCAGTTGCGTACCTTTAAAGATCTAAGCATACATAGGGAAAGCAAACTTTGCTTTATGCTATGTAATGATTGTATATTATTTGATTATTATCTCTATGTACTAAATACGTGTAGTGCCAACAATTCAGTGAATTTCCTTGAAAAAGACATAAAAAAAAAATAAAAACAATCTCCCATTCAAGCATTTAGCTATTCCCCATTACCACATGTGGTCTACAACATCGTTTATCATTAGCTCATTCATTCTTTTAGTTAGATAAACATGTTCGTATTATTTCATAACCAATGAATCTTGACACGTCGGGGTGGCGCTGCTTGTCACGAAACATGTCAACGAGTTACCTTCTCTAGTGCATTTCTAGTTTTAGTTCCTCGTTTTGCCACATGCCAAGAATTAATGGGCAATAGTGTTGCATCCAGATGTTGGGGATTTGGAATAGGGAAGTTTGGAATTTATAGTGGTGTTCTGAATTAATTTTAATGTAGATTATCTGTTATATTAATAAGTTGATTGGTGCTTTTGATATACGGTCAGTGTTTTTTTTTTATTGTGAGATAAAATGGGTCAAATGTAGTATCACTGTTGACAACAGAAAGTATTAGAAGTGGTTATTTCTGGCAACATTTCTTTATTTTAACTTGATTCCATAGATTTGTTAATTTATTAGACATCTTTTAAATTAGGTATTATTGTTATTGATTCTAAAAACATATTTATTAAATTGCTGTGTCCGACAGTGTCCATGTGAACTTATATACATACTGTTATACATACTGTTTTTTAATGTCTTAAAAACACATGTGATTTACAATAAATAAATAAAAATAGAAAGTATTATTTATATACTGAAAAGTTAATACATAAGTCCGCTGCAGCGTTTCATTGGCATTATGTCGTCTAACAAATTATTTGCTGCGAATTTCTTGAAAACTCGTACAAAAATAAAGGTTCTAAAAAAATAAATGCCAGAAGTTTTTAACAGTAATAACAACTGCAAATTGCATTTATTTATTTAATTAAACCATTTATTTTGTTACAAGTTTTCAAGCGCTAAAATTCGCAGTGCCTAAATTCAGACTGGCCAAGATCCGATGTCCGTACTGTACATATTTAATCATGCACCCGTATTTGAGAACTCATAATCATAAATTAACCACGACATTCGTTTGCATTGTACGATGATTTTGTTTTTATAGTCTATTCATAGTAGACGAATGGACCGACAGACATAATAGATCATTTACTTTGTAATACCTTACCTTGAATGGTAAACTGCCATTGTACAGGTGATAATCTCGTATAGGGGTCCATTTAAAATTAATTGTTTGGAAAATTGGATGACGAGTTATTGAAAAAGGCCTTTTTATTTTAGCCATAATATAACGTTTTGGAAACACAATTGTGCTTACAGCCAAGGAGTGGAATTCCTTGCCGGAGTCTGTGTTTCCTAATGGCTACAATTCGGGAATCTTCCAAGTCAAGAGTGAATAGGTTACTTCTAGGTAAGCGTGCTTCATCGTCGATTGCATCGTCGCTTTCCATCTGGTGAAATAGCGGTCAAGCGCAGACCTATCAATAAAAAAAGTAATAGTACAGAAAGCAATTTTAAAGTTATTAACAACACTCCTAATGTTCATTATACATTGCATGGCAATAACGTAACCTAGAATATATTTGCTTACAGACACCCTTAGCCAATTGTATGGTTCGGTCGGTTGCTGATGATTTCAGGTTTGGTCCCGTAGTAAAAGTTGTTAGTTATCATGACTACAATCACGTGTTAAGTATCGGTCACTAATTACCAGTCACCCTATCTATACTTATAATAAATCTGTAGAGAAGTCAATTCTATACATTAAATATATTTAAAAAATTACTAGCAAAGGGTGATAAGGGATCGTTAGTGATCCCAAAAATGCAATCAGTAAAATTTTTGTCTGTCTGTCCGTCTGTCTGTCTGTCTGTATGTTCAGGCATCACGTAAAAACTAACGGTTCGATTTCGATGAAACTTGGTATAATTATACCTTATTATCCTGGGCATAAAATAGGATACTTTTTATCCTGGAAAAATACGTAGAAAAAAAATAAATCTTAATTTTTCAGTTTTATCCATTGACGTTATTCTGTAGAACCGCGAACACACAGTGGATTCAGCGCCGTGATATTACAATTTTAAAATAACTCCGATATAAAATTCACACGCGCCGCATGATGTGCAAAACATGACGCTGCGCCTGGCCGGCGGGCGACGATAGGGGTTGCTTGCGCGCGACGCGGAGGGGTTTTTTTATGGTAGGTAAAAATCATCCAATGACGAATCCCACTCTTGGGCGGAGCGGGAAACAGTGTCAAACTCTTACTGACTAAACAACCTACCCCGTTCCTCCCATGCCTTATTCCCAGAGTCCCGGTATAACGCTTTCGCACCAACCCTCGGCTGCAGGAGGCTTCGACCCTGAAGGGCCCCATAGTTTGCTGACAACACCTTGAGGCGCGCGGGAACAGTGCGCGCCGTCGACGACTTCGTCTCGGTCTGGACTGTTACTAGACAACCGGACGGCGAGCTACCCATTGCTCACCGTCCGTAAGCCAGCGTCTACGGTGTCCGGATATCGGCGAGATCGCGGCGGCGACGGCTACGGCGAGGACGATGTTGCCCTTGCCTTATGCGGTCGGCCTTCTCCTTTACAAGCATTACTGCTTCGCAGAAGGAGGCGACCGCTTGCCATTCTTCTTTGCTGCGGACCATGGCCTGAACCAAGGCCCGGCGCGAGAAGTCGCCGCCGCCGATCACCCCCACGAGGACACGGCGATGCTCTTCTCAAGCGGGGCACACCTCCACCGTGTGCTCCACCGTGTCCTCCGGGCTGGCCATTCAGTGGCGACACCCGGGCGTCTCTTCCGCATGAATCCGGCGCAGGAATCTCCTGAACTTCCCATGTCCGGTGAGAACCTGCGTCATGCGGAAGGTGAGGACGCCGTAATCTCTATCCAACTACGACTCAAAGAGGGGACTTACCGCCGAGATTATGGCGTGCCCAAGGGGGTGTGTAGCTCTATGTTGTACTTTTAGATAATTATGTTCTTTTAAAAACCAAATTGTCTAAAATAATAACAGAAATTGACACGGGCAAAGTCGTGGGTAACAGCTATAATTTATAAAGCTGAGGTTGTTTGCAAAAATAAATATGATGCCCAAAATAACTATTCCACGCGGACGAAGTCGGGGGCACAGCTAGTCTGAGGAATAAATGGCGGTTTGACATATTTTCTATACAAAAGCTGTCAAAACTTCAAACATATTCTTCAGATAAAAGTTATCAAGCGATTAAAAAATCAGCTCTTGGTAAACAGTTTCCTAAATTAATCAGTCAGTCAATCCGAATTAGGAATACTTACACATTTATTCAGTTACTAGCTTTTGCCCGCGGCTTCGCTCGCGTCGCACAGTGTATTTTTTCCCCAAAAAATCGGACATGCCTTTTTTTTTGTAAAATCTTATACATAAATGTTTTATGAATTAATTAATAGAACACTCGTGCACCTATTTCTCATTATGGAGAAATAAAACCACTTTATTCTTTTTTATAGTGAAATAGTAAATCATCCATAACTTTTGAAATATTTCACAAATTTTCTTCTTGGTTTTTCTGATCCACAATAATCTCAAAACACACAATACTAATTGATTTATAAATTTTTTAATTCAGTTTTAAGAGATTTATTTACAATTTAAGCATTTTTTATTTTATTTTTTTATGGTCGTATTTTCAATTATTTGGATTTTATTTTTCTTTAGAATTGTTAATAAAATGTGTTAGAAGCCTAGAAAAAAAAATCAGATCCAAATAATGAAGGATCTCTAACTTAGAGGCTTCTAAAGTTTTCTATGGTAATTATGGTTTTAGGGTTGTCAATATTTCTTTTGAAATTTATTTTCTTTTGAATTAAAAAATGGTGGTTAGGGTAACAATTATTATTCTTCATCCTGATCGGCCGAAAGAATTTCTGTTATGTTGTCGCTATCGGTATGACCTTCAATAATTTCAATTTCATTTTCTGTTGCCGCCTCAAAATCGTCTTCAGCTGAGATTTCATACGGTTTCAGTAACTCCACTACCTTGGATGGTAAAGGCAAAGATTTGAGTTTTTTCAACCTATTCTGAAGCCTAATGTAGGAAATTTCTGGATCTGACGATTCCAGTGCCCTGTGAAATAGGTCCAACATTGTTTTTTCACGGTCGGATTTTCGGCTATGGTGTTCTCTGTCATAACGCCAGAACTTATTCCGCGCTTCACCGGCTTGTTCTGATAATAGACCCACTGGAAGAGCTGAGCTATTAATAATATCTTTGCCGTGAATGAGGATTTTGTGCATAGTTACTGTCATTGGGTACCAACCATATTCTGCCACGTATTTAGATGCTACGGTTTTGCAAAAATCTCCAAACTTATCAGCATCTACAGGTAGACCACAAGATAAGGTGACAAGAATCGTGTGAAGATCGTCCAACAACCACTGACTAAGGCCTAATATTTCTGCCAACACTGCACGATTTTGATCAGATAGAACTGTTCGGGCTGTGTTGCCGTCATTTGTTGTTCCAGCATTGGGTCTCACAACATCAACCAGCACTTTCAGTTCTTTTCGCACTCTCTCTTGCACACGTTTCTTTGTTTCCTCTACAGTGTTTGATTCCAGTGAACATTTGCTTACCCTCCATTTCTTAACAGGAAGCTTGTAGCCCAAATGAAGTAAAAACTCCAATACCCGAATCCATGCATGCAAGGGGCTTATTCCGTATTTGAAAACCGACACATCTATTGGCCGCGAATAAATAATATCTAATTTGTTGAATTGTGTTGAGGTTGCTTTGCAAAACGGACATTTAAGTTGAGAAGAAGTCTCTGTTATTGTATTCAGAACTTTGCCATCTATGCATGTCAAATACAGTTGTGGTTTTGCCCTTATTGTCTTCTTGTTAGATGTCGTTGCTTCTAATGTAGTTAAATCCTTAATTTGGTCATCTATCCACTTCTGTTCATTGAGTATTAAATCTTTCGTCTCTTTTCGATATTGGATATGAATCGGGCGGCAAAACCTGTATGATTGTGGAGTTGGGTTTAACCAAAGAACAAAGTCTTTTTTTGTTTTTATCCGCAATGGGATGAATGTAGTGGCAAATAAACTGTTTTCAGGGTCTTGATTATCAGAAAAATTTTGTTTATACAATGATTGACCCGAACTACCATCAAACCCCCAACTACCTTCAAAAATACAATCCACAGTATCAAGGTTTTTTTGTTCACAATATGCTGATATAATTTCGTCGCATGAGTGTACTAACCTTTGAAGAGTGTGAGAAAGTAAACTAGCTAATGGGACAAAGGCTTCTCTCTCTGTTACTTGAACTGCACTATCCGGATAACATTTTTGTTTTGCGTCGAATACTTTTTTATATGTAGGAAATGCTGGAAAACCTCTTGATTTTAAATAATGTTGCAAAAAATTGTATGTAGCTACTGTAAATTTTCTGTCTATAAATACTGCTAAAGCTTCCTCTGGAGAATAAGGACGGGGGTCTTCGCGAAGTTTGGTTGCTAGCTTAGTCGGTCGTGTTGGACTTTCAAGACAAGAATTTATAACAAATTGCAAATCTTTTGATGCATTGGTTTTTAATTTTTGACCTTTTGCTTCTAATGCACTAGAAACAGCTTTGATAACTTTTGCCGGTGGTTCACTTTCTAAAGAATACTGGAGTTCTTTGCACACCCTCCGTTTTTGTCTGCCACTAAGTGATTCATAGACCAAACATGAAGAAGTCGAAGGAATGGCATCGATTGTGGGCGACACGGCAATATCAAAAATATTTTGTTCAGGGACTATATGTAAATCTTGAACACTATGATTTGGATCAGTATTGGACTCTGAAATTTGTTGCTGATGATGAGGTGCAGATTCATATCTGTCAAGGGATTGGCTCATAATATTAATTTCAGAGTCAGGAATAACCACAGAGTCCGAAAGTGACGCATCTTGTAAAGTTGGATGTTCGCTAATTAAAAATTTATTCAAATCATTTTGTATCGATTCTTTAAGCCACGTGTTATTCTTCTTTGCAAAAAAGGTCATATTATATTTACAGTTTTTGTAGAGGATTTCACATTTAGACGTGAATTTAGCTATTGCTTCTTTGAATCTTTTCTTATCATTGACATCAGTTTCGGAAAATCCTAAAATATTCAAAATAAGGTTTGACCTTTCTTGTAAAGGCAGGTCAGTAGGGCGAATTTTCAATCCCATTTCTTTTGATTTGGTGATCAACATCTTATAGGCATCGAGCCTACTAATTACGTCTCCTTGTGTACTTGCGAATACTCCCGGAGGATGAAGAGTACCGGCTGTGGCGTTATCCACAACTCCATCAACTGCCACTCGTGGACCAACATGAGGGTTGGCGCCCTCATGCCCTCCTTGCAGTAAGTCAGCCGGTCGGAGCCCGGACAGACATCCCTCAACAGGCCGGGTCAGGTCCTGTTGAGGCAAAGTGGCGCCATGGGTCTTTGACGGCTCCATGGTGCCTCACCCCCGTTCCTCCAGGAAATATGTGTTGGTGCAAGGTTTTAGCCGTAGCCTAACGAGGGCGGACCCCTTCCCTGAACCACATATCACCTTTCATTGGATTTTAAACTGAAGATTTTAAAACTTTATTTAATTACTAGCTTTTGCCCGCGGCTTCGCCCGCGTGGTATTGGGGTTGCCTAATAAGAAGTAGTATATCCCACGGGAACCTTATGTTTTCCAGGATAAAAAGTAACATATGTGCTATTATGAAGTATACGCTATCCTTGGGCCAAATTTCATACAGATTCATCAGGCCGTTTTGGCGTGATTGAGTAACCAAACCAAAATAAGAAGTTATATAAGGTGCTTTTAAAATATATGCCAGGCTTTTTGGGAAGTGTACTGTTGTGTTTATAGATTACAATAGTGAAGAGCTTTCGTGCCCAGGAACAGTTAATCCAGTTTGAGAAAATAAAGTAGTTAAATAAATATTGACTCTATTCTGCACAACGTGGTTCACAAATTACGCGCGATGTTTCTCTTCGTCAATGAAACAGCTGCTATCTCTTTCCATTCGTTCTACGAATAAAAACTAAAATCAGCTGACTAGCTTGTCCCTACCTAATTCACTAGGTACGCAATAATACGTAGGCAAACAAGTGTTTTAAAGTGCAATTACTTACCAGTAGTTACCAGTTACGATGATAAAGTTCACATCACACTTAAACAGTTCAGTTTAAGTTAGTTTAAACAATAGGTACTTAGATTAACCTTTCGACTTTTGTAATTACAGACACAATTAAAGAACAAAACGCCGGCGTTCGCTTAGGGCTCAAAAGTGTAATATCAAATAACGATAAATTACAGGAACTTGGCGTATTTAAAAGTTATCCTACACCAACGTATTTAAAAGTTATTTACACACTCCCTACCGATTTTGAAACTGTTGCACAAGTCCACCTCTGCGTTGCACACAAATGGGTTTTCACTTTGTTCAATGTGTCCGTTTTACTGTTCACTTGGCTAAATGTTTTTAATAAAAACGCGCGCGATAATAATAAAACTAAATCCCGTGGCGGGCGGGAGGCGACTGGCAAGCGGGTGGTCGGCCAGCGCGTGCGGCGAACGGGGTAGTGCGCGCGGGGGCGGGAAGGGGGGGGGGGTTGCTGCGCAGTAACGACCGAGTGGCCGGCGCGCAGGCGGCATTCGTTTGAAATGAATGACAATCGTAGTATGAATGGCGCCGGTGTTTTGCGGCGCGGAGCGGCAACAGCGTATCGTAATATCGTAACACCGGAGGATGGTTTTATAGGAAAAAAGAATTAAAATTTTACGTGAATAATTTTTTGTATAAAAAAAACACAAATTATCAACATTTTATCTTTACTATTGTAATCTATAAACATAATACTATACTTCATAAAAAGCCTGGCATATATTTTAAAAGCACCTTATATATCCCACAGGAACCTTGTGTTTTTCCGGGATAAAAAGTTGCCTATGTCCTATTCCGGAGTGTATCCTATGCTTGTGCCAAATTTCATCCAGATCCGTCCAGCCGCTTTGGCGTGATTGAGTAACAAACATTCAAACACCCAAACATCCAAACATTGTAACTTTCGCATTCATAATATTCGTAAGATATTTTTTTTTTATTGTTGTTGATATGTTTCAATAAGTAAATAAGACCAAGATAATTTATTCAGATAATATTATAAACTGCGTTGGAAAAACTGACATTTAAAAAAATTACTTCAAATATTATGTTTATTAAATTATAGGGCGACAACCCTATCCAGAAAAATCTGAATTTTAACAACTCCGAGATCCTGCATAATTAGGATCTAAGAATTTGTAGGATCATAAGCATAAATAAAAAGAACATTTCGATCCTAGTTACAAATCCAAATATGTAATAATATGGCGGTAAAAAAAAGAAAACATAAATTTACAAAATCAGCCATAAATCTGTTATCTTGAATAAATAAAGCCTAGATGTTTTTTGTTATAGGAGGGATTTTAAGACACTATTTAATGCCATTAATAGATTCTTAAAAAGAAGTCAAACTTTTAAGTTATAACTGTTTCTATGGTTTTTCTGGAAACCATAGACATTTTTTTCAAGTACTAATTTTCAATGTTTTATAGCAAAAGGGCAATCAGGAGTTTTCGTCTCGCATTTATAATCACAAATCCTATGAAATTAGATAGTAAAAATGCCATGTCCGATTTTTTGGGCGAAAAATACACTGTGCGTCGTATTGAGGTTGGGGTTTCTGGGATAAAAAGTAGCCTATGTCCTATTCCGGAGTGTATCCTATGCCTGTGCCAAATTTCATTCATATCCGTCCAGCCGTTTTGGCACGATTGAGTAACAAACATCCAAACATTGTAACTTTCGCTTTTATAATATTAGTAAGATACAAAAGCTGTCAAAACTTCAAACATATTCTTCAGATAAAAGTTATCAGGCGATTAAAAAATCAGCCTTTAGTAAACACTTTCCTAAATTAATCAATCAGTCAATCTACATTATACTTACACATTTATTCGGTTATCCACGCTGCCAAAGACCGGGAACATTGCACACACATCAACAAAATGAGTTTCTTCATTCACGGAAACACATCTATTTCTACCTGTATATCTGTGCTATGCGCAGGAGTTCCGCGTGCAATCTAAATACGCATCTCGCATGGTGTTGCCCGCTTAAAATGTCATCATGTTCATCGACTCACGTTTCCGTATTACTTCGAAATGGGTCACTGTAGTCTGCTGTATATTTTGTGTTAGGTTTACGCAAATGCAAATGGCGGCCTGTGAAAGATTGGCTTGTGTATTTTGGGAGATAGTAAAGTATGTCTGGTGAATGAATCCTGTTCGTTTTGGTCTATGCTTTCAGTACATTATTTTTTTAAGTAATATGCTTAATACTGAACGATCCATTTTCTCTTCTAGAGAGGAGGTCCGAGTCCCACCAATAGGAACATTAAGCTAGAACTACACTGCACAGGACGGCCTCCACAGACGCCGATCTGGGCATTGTACAATGTATATAATAATAATAATTTTATTAAGAAAAATAAGGTTACAGTGCTGGTAATACTAAAACATCTGGTTTTCCTTAAATTATTAACATAAACAGTTTCCGAAGACTTCCTGCACTAGGCGATGCCTGTCCCGCAGGAAGCTTACAAGTTTCTTGGGAGTTACAAATTATAAGTACATGCGCATAGTAACAAGAGGAAATAAAAGTCTTATATGTCTATAGGTAATACTAATATTGCAAAAATACTGAGTACTAGTTTATTATTCATAAGCCTAAAAGGATTTAAAAATTACAAACTTAGAACTAAGTGCATTAGATGCCTAATATTTATTTATATCTGAGATCATTTCTTATTATAATAGTTGTCTTATAAAAAATTATAAAAAATTATATTATATGGAAACTATACACATAGAACTGTGTCAAGTGTAGTTCTAAGAGCAGTTTCGTTATAAAATGTATGGAAACGGACGCGCCCAGAACGGCGTATGTGGCGGACATCCGTGCAATGTAGCTTCTTCTAGCTTTAAGATTTGTGGTTTATGCTATTATAATTTATTTAATTTTTTCAAGTGTAACTTCTACTGGCACTGTCCTCTAATTTCTAATTTGAAGATCGATTGGTTTACCGTCGTTGTGAGGTCATTGTGGTGATGAATAATGCTTAAGAGAGCCCTATGTTCCCTTCGGCGTTTCGACTGAAATAATGACGATGATAATAAATTTAAAATATTTTATTTATAGAGTCAAATTCGAATGCATCTTCATAGTCAACGCTTGGCAAAAGTCTGTTTGGTTTTTCTTGATATGAAGCTTCAGAAACTCAGACGAAGGTCCAAAACTCGCTGAAGTTTTTTAGATATTTTATTTAGAAGAAAAGTCAAAGGTCAGAATTATAGTTGTAGTTCTTCCCGCTCTGCACGTGTTAATTTATTGGAACCAAAGTCCGCCAGGCTTATCAGGCAAATGTAACTTGATAGTCATAATTCTGAGAATATTATGGACTACACTATCGAACTTAGCGCTTTGTAAGTACGGTGCTACTGATTACCGTAAAACATTTCATGGTTTTTGTGGTTCATTTGTTTTGAGAGCTCAACTAGAGCCTATCACTTTTTTTTAACTATTCAGCCCCATGCGAACGCCGGCATTCGCAATTTCGCATACCTATTTGATGTCTCTAATTACGATAATCGAAAGGTGAAGGTGTGAAGTCGTCGTATGACCGGACCTACTGCTATAAACTAGACTTGAATACGATCCCACCTGATGGTAAGCAGTGATGCAATAATTGATGGCGAGGCGCACTAGTTTATTACAAGAAGACACCCAAATTATAATTGGACGGAAAGATCACAGCTGGCAAACCGTTCCAGTCCCTCGATGTACGAAGTATAAACGACGAGGCAAAACGCTTACGTATATTCATGCACAATTAAAGCTTTAGCCCACAAACAAATCCTTCTATAAACAAACGAGATAGTTCAGTTTCAAAACAGACATTGCATAACGCAATCATGACTGCCTATCAAAACAAAGATCGTCTTTATAGTCCAACGGGGAAGAAATGATCGAACTCCAGCCACCCAGCCATGTGCTATCGTTAACATAAAAAGCCCACACACCATAAATCTTCGATGCATTAAAACGGTGTGAATTTACTGTATTTTTACACCCCGATACAGATTAATCGCCAAAGCTTATAGATGGGGAGCCCAGGTGAGGATTTTGCACGTTATCCGAGCGCGTCAGAAAATCATATGGAGGGAAATCTAGCATTCTGTAATGTACCCCTACCAGATATGAACTCTTAATATTGTTTTTTTTTCCAATATCTGAAAATCTCGAACAAAGTTCGACAGCCGATTATAATTTAGATGTCTTCAAAGCTAGAGTGAATAGGCTTTTAATAAACTAATTCGCCTTACCATCAACATTGACATTAGGCAGGATCGCAGTCAAGCATTAGTTTATAGCAATTAAAAAAAAGTAAGTTGAGTAGGTACATGCAGAACAGTGTAAGTATGTATTTTTCAATAATCTGTCAATTTGAGCGTTGCATAAATAAAGGGCGAGTCACAAAGTTGTAAAAAAAACTTCGACCACGCCTATATCTGACGCGCTCGAGTAGTTCCATGTTACTATTTGTTTTTTTTTTAATTTTTAAAAACTTACACGCTCTCCCGGGGTCACTAAAATGAAAACTTGCCATGATTTTTTTTTTCCGTTTTAGAACCTAATCTTTACAAGGTCCCCATGGCGCTTTAGTAACTTTGCAAATTTTGCAGTTTATATCGCGTACATCGAGGGACTGGAACAGTTTGCCGGCTGCTGTCTTTCCGTCCGATTATAATTTAGGTGTTTTCAAGGCTCTTAATAAACTAGTGCGCCTCACCATCATCGATTGTATCACCTGCTATCATCAGGTGAGATCGCAATCTAGCACTAGTTTATAGCAATAAAAAAAACCTGGGCTCCCCTACTATTTTATTGTCGTAACCTTTTTTATACAATTGCATCATTGTTACAACACCATCACTTCCCTGGCCACCTGACCAGTTCAAAGACCCATGCTTTGGTAAAAACCCCATGGAGATGTAGGCCTCTTGGAATGGTCATGGTGGTAGTTTGTTGAACCAAGTTTTTGCGCATTATTTACCGGTCCGTTTGGATCCGAGAGTTTTTCTGTAAATGCTTTTATGAGATTGATTACTTGGGTGCATCGAACTATGACTAGACAGTAAGGACTTGAGAATGTTGCCATTATTCGAAGGTTTAGACTCTAGACGATGTAAATTTTGACTAGATTGCAGCCGAATATATTAGAATAGCTAAATATGTAAAAGAGTAATCGCGACCCTGCAGGCTTAGTTAAATGAATTTTCTGTTAGCTTTGTACAAAATCATCATCATCATTATCATCAGCCTTATTAATGTTTCCACTGCTGGGACACAGGTCTCTCTAGAAGAATGGGAAGGGGCCATATTACACCACACGAGCCCAGTGCGCGTTGGTAGATATCACATGTCTTCGAATTTTTGGTTCTAGGACATACCGGTTTCCTCACGATCTTTTCCTTCACCGTTTTGAGAACAGTGGTGATGAAATAAATTACACAAAGTAAATCGCCTGCCTGGCTGGGTTTGAACCCGCGACCTACCTAAAGTCGGGGCCTATAACACTCGGCCACAACTACTCGATGATGATGATGATGATGATGACTGGAATCATAGGCCAACTAAGAGAACGCTCAGCAGAGTGACAGAAGTCATTTGGTGATTTTTAACAAGTAAAAAACATTACTCATTTAGTTACGCTAACTAAAGTAATGTAAATTCGTAGTATATTAGACAAAAAGTGTTGTAGGTGATACAAAAAAGGTTAATTGCGGAATCATGCTGTGTCTACCGTACTTCCAATGACTAGTGAATTCGCTAAAATAGGTTTGAAATGCTAAGTAATTTAATGACTAAACATAGTTGATACGACAGATGGGCTTTACTTAAGAAGGATCATTGTATACATCAATATGAACAACTTTTTCTATGAGACCAACCCAAAAAACACGAAAAAAAATCGCGCTGCTCCATACATTTTGTCGAGTTATGTGAATATAAATCTATGTAATAGCGGGACTTTTTTTGATACATAAAATAACAATAATTTACAAATGAAAATGATTAGAGACATGGAAACGTCAATTTTAATTAGCTATTGGAAAAATTATATTAATGAAAACCCTATACAGTTCTTTAACAAGTTTTCAATAAAAAAAAAAAATCATAACAAGCTGCTATAGCGATAGTATATACTTATATACTTAAAACTCGTCTAGACGATTCACAAGAGCCCAAACTCCACGTGGATGTGCCGTTTGTCAGAGTTCCTATGCCTACCTCGCGATTACATCATCAGATCAGCTCCATGTCATCATAATATTGCATTCTCATGTGATTCTCACCTGCATGCAATATTGCAGCTCAATCTGGTGAAGATATCTGTTTCAATAATGAGTTGCAAGATTGAGCCAAACATTCATAGTTACATTGCAAGCTATTAAAAAGTTTGTAAAAAAAAACCGCTTTATCTCCCAGTGGTTTCACAATGTCAATAAAAGTGTCATCATAATCGAGACAGTATCATCAGAGATGACCTTTTACAAACAACTTAATCACCAAGCGTACATCGAGGGACTGGAACAGTTTGCCGGCTGCAGTCTTTCCGTCCGATTATTTAGGTGTCTTCAAGGCTAGAGTGAATAGGCTCTTAATAAACTAGTGCGCCTTACCATCAACGATTGCATCACTGCTTACCATCAGGTGGGATCGCAGTCAAGCACTAGTTTATAGCAATTAAAAAAAAAAAAACCAATTCCTTTGAACGTTTCGGTGGAATTGAGAAGGATCCCCAAAAGCGGTCCCCAGTTTACTTAACCAGTTAAATAATCCTAAATTAGACCCTCGTCAGTTAAACTAAACAGTATTGGCTAGACGAAGCCAATGACCTTAAGGGGAACGTCTGTCACAATTCGGCAGCACCCGGATTTCCAAGTAGGAGAATTGGTTAATAGTCTCTAATCAGTTCTAAGAGCTTGGAATATGATTGATCTCATTTTTTGAAAGGCCTTTTATATTTTTGCTAGCTTTTGTCAGCGGCTTCGCCCGCGTACATAAAATATAGACTATGTCACTCAGGAGTAAAGCAGCTTTCTATTGTTGCTATTTTTTTTCAAATCGCACCAGTAGTTCCAGAGATTACCTCCTAAAAACAAAGAAACAAAAAAAAAACCTTACCTCTTTATTATATTAGTGTAGATTTATTACTCACAAAACACCCAAGTTATGCGACATTTTTTGTTCAAATTCTGGATTAAAGAGACCTTGTTTAAGTACGAAAATCTAGAAATCTACTGTTTCATTTACTAGTTGTACTAATTCAATGGATTTTTTCAATCTCGGATCCCAAATTGAAACCTAACGAGGCCAATCGCCATGATTATAGAATAGAATAGAATAATACTTTATTGTACACCAAAAATAGTAACAATTACACAGAAACTTATATGAATGGGTACAAAGGCGGTCTTATCGCTGACAGCGATATCTACCAGACAACCTTAGGATGGAGTAGAAGAGCTTGAACTAAAAAGGGGGTAGTCTATGGTGTACTGCTTTACCAAACAACATTAAAAAAATAAAAAATAAATAAACACATTACCTACATAGATAATAAAAAAAGATATAAGTACAAGACATAACACATAAGCTTAAAGAAATATAATAAATACACATATATATATATATAAATATAAATATGTGTTACACAATAAAAAGGAAGAAAGAAGAGACTAAAAGTGGTGGGAAGAATTAAATTCATGATTATAATCTTACAAGTATGCATGAATGTTCTTTAAAAACTCCATTACACATCGCTAAAACCAATTTAAATGGCTGTCGGACAATCAATAGAATTTTAATCATATTATCACGGCTACATTAGTTTTTGCAAGCTTATAGTTTTTTGTCTAACGTCGAATATTGGGCTTTGCTTCGGTTGGATCACTCATGTCAGTCACTTCTTGTAATATTATGATACAATACTGAAAAATAGAACAGAATTTCATGCGGTTTTAACCAATACAGAGTGATTCATGAGGAAGATTTAACTGTATTACACAAACATATTGTAATAATGCAAAGTCGTGAATTAAAAGATTTTTAACACCTGTGCGAGCAGTGGTGGCCGAGTGGTAACGGCCCCGACTTACGAGTCGTAGGTCGCGGGTTCAAACCCAGCCGGGCGCATTACTTTGTATAATTTATTTCATCACCACTGCTCTCAAAACGGTGAAGGAAAACATCGTGAGGAAACCGGCATGTCCTAGAACCAAAAATTCGAAGACATGTGACATCCACCAATCCGCACTGGGCCCGCGTGGTGGATTATGGCCCATTCCTTCTCCTAGAGAGAGGAGGGCTGTGTCCCTGCAGTGGGAACATTAAAAGGCTGATGATGATAACACCTGTGCGAAACTGATTGTTTCTTCTTCTCAGAGTAGAGAGCTAGGAAACAACGTTTTCGTCTCGTCTAAAGTGACAAATTTTGTCAGTTCAAACTAGACGACGCGCGTTATGAATTCAACCCTCTCAGTAAAGCTAACTCTAATCTAGTTTAAATTGACAGAATAAATTGTCAATGAGTAGACACTGATTTGCATTTTAAGTTAGTGTCTGTCAGTTGACAATTCACATTCACAACTCTTAACCTTTTGTTTTTTTTGTTGTGCGAGTTCAAGCAAAATATCGTAAATCGTGACATCAATCAACACGCACTAGGTCAGCGGGGTGGGTTGCCTCTAAGGCCTGAGGGCCAGCTGTATATTATAAAGCTGGTAATGCTCGAGCAGTGGTGGCCGAGTGGTAAGGGCCCCGACTTACGTGTTGTAGGTCGCGGGTTTAAACCCAGCCAGGCGCATTACTTTGTGTAATTCATTTCATCACCTATGCTCTCAAAACAGTGAAGGCAAACATCGTGAGGAAACCGGCATGTCCTAGAACCAAAAATTCGAAGACGTGACATCCACCAACCCGCACTGGGCCCGCGTGGTGGATTAAGGCCCATTCCCTCTCTTAGAGAGGAGGCCTGTGTCCCTGCAGTGGGAACATTAAAAAGGCTGATGATGATGAATGCTCGAGATATGAATTACGTTTCATTCCTTCTTATAGTGATAGATACCAGAGTCCGAGCAATTGGAACATTATAAATCTGATTATACTTGATATGCTAAACACAATGAGAAGTTTAGGAACGTGTGAACTGAGACATCAATTTCTTCATTTCCAAGTTTTTAGGCTGTAATGACGATAATCACGTCAAAACTGTTTTGAGAGCAGTCCGTTACGATATACGGGTATATTTCTAAAAATGTGTTTTTTCCGGTCGCGCCGATATTTTTGTACGAGTAAATTTGTCTTGTGATCATGTCATTAGGACTTCCGACACGACTGGTCTTTAGCAAAACTGTAGTTGATTATGTTGAAATTAATAAAATAATCTTACTAATATTATAAATGCGAAAGTTTCGATGTTTGGATGTTTGTTACTCAATCACGCCAAAACGGCTGGACAGATCTGGATGAAATTTGGCACAGGCATAGGATACACTCCGGAATAGGACATAGGCTACTTTTTATCCCGGAAACCCCGACCCCAACCCCAATACCACGCGGACGAAGCCGCGGGCAAAAGCTAGTATTTTATATGTAATTTGTTAAGGTAGGTTTTCTGATCTTCCATTATTTTAAGTTGTTTTGTAAGAATTTCTTGAGTATTTGATGTTGTCACAACTTTAGGGCTGTGGGGTTAAAGGCAGGGAACGAAAGGAACACGGCTGGGTTTTAATCAGTAAGTCGGAACACTCCTCGCTCCACCCACAGCGGGTGAAGTTATTTGTTGACTTCTTACCTAAATAAAAAAGAATTACGATTTTTATGTATTTTAGACTGAAATTCAAAATTTAAAGTACAAACTACACAAATCCATTTAGACGTACAAACTATACAAATGCGTTAAACTGTGAACATTTGAAACGTTCAAACAAACCCCCATCATGACATTGAATGCTAAATTGCCGGTCCGATGAGCACGGTTCACAGACCAGACGCGATTATCAACGCGTACAAAAGGTAATAATATAAATAATTTCATAACGCAACATGTCATTTACACGAAATAATGATACATAGTTCCTCAATAATTATAATAACACAAAGCCGTTGCAACAAACAACGGCGATGCGTCAAAATATAATTATCAGCTGGGCTAACGTGTGCGGCCCTCACAGACAGCCAGTCAGTTGGAGCTCGCCTCTCGGGACTCACGCACGCGACGTGCTCACCCCGCGACACACACACGTTCATTCAACTCCAAAAACTATTAATTTAAACCGCCATAACAATTATAAACACCACAGTTACGCAACGTAACCACCACATGTGATGCAACTTCGCCGCGAACCACTTAACGCTAACCTAACCCAGTTCAACTAACCGCGCGAACTCAACAACGTATCAATAAACGAAATGCAAGCACGTGCTCACCCCTCGCGTTACGCGGCCGTTGTCCAATCGTAGGAGGGCGAGGGCTACCGGCGTGTTTCCGCCAGCCAATCGCGGCTCGTCTACGAATTCACCACGAAAAACGCCGATCCCGACCGACAGGAGCCGAAGTGCGCATCGACTACCCCCAGTGCCGCTTCAGCCCCCAACATGGCGACAATGGTGGCCTCGCCCGCCAACCCGGCTGTTACAAAAAAACCGTCTATCAAGAAGTACAAAGCGCCCACGCCGCCGCGGAATATTATCACGGAAGATGATTGTGAAAGTGAAAAAGACAAAGAGAATGCAGTGCAACCCGACGAAAATGACGCAAGTGATGATTGTAAACAAACAAAACCGGAACCGGCAGACGACAAGCCGGCGCCGGAGAAGGGCTCGCCGCTAGTGAAAAAGTTGGGGCCCAAAATAAACGGCAGTGTTGACAGGAGTTCTGTGTTGTCTAAGGCGGCGATGTTCGAGTCGGGCAGCCCGAAGGCGAAGGACCCCGCCGAAATGTCTCTGAGGGAGCGCAAAGCTCTCTTTGAGAAAAACAAGGGCGCTGCGATCGTGCCGAAGGCCCCCTTCGGCCTTGCACCCTCCGCTAAGACCCTGCTAGGGGACAACAAAGGTAAGTCTTATTTATTTATTAATTCACTGCCAACAATGAAGAACACGCTAACTCTTTGACACACAATTATTTAAAGTTTATGGTCTGTAACCAAAACTGTATGTTTATTTTTCTTCGCTTCGGTGTTACGCAGTTACTGAGATTTTTCTGTACTTGTTAATTGATTTAATTACAGTCAGACGTTTACACGAAGCTAAGTAGCCGTTGATGATAATTGTGCAGTTAATACGTAGATAACAAAGGAATTAATGAATATAAAATTAATTGTACCAAATCTAATTCTGGTTCGAACAAAAACATATGCGCTCTGTCCTCTTTTATTCGGTAACCAATTAAACACACATTCTGTGCTTATTCATAACGATCTTATAATAAACGACAAAGGTTTCATCATATTTATCGCAATGGCAAGGATTTGTGTTGCAATCTCTCCCGAATTAAAAAAAAAAACCGGATCAATAAAACTTAATTTGAATGACAAATTAGTGCAAAAAAAAACATGTAGATACTTTAGCTACCTAAGTTTTTTTGTGTAGTATCAAAAACCAGATATTTTTCGTCTGGTAAACGAGTCCCGATCAAAGATAACAGTTTTTACTGGATGTTCGTTTGTATTGGTATTTAGATTTTATCGATCATTGCCGAAACTTTTTACTTGGTCTAATTAAATGCCTAAGGGTAAATGTATGCTAATTTATTCGACGTTCATGACACCACACAGTTATGATATTACATTTAGTTAATTGGGTTACACGTCACTATTAATAAAATAACATCGCTAATTTGCATAAAACTCTTGAGCCCCACACCTATTGTCTTTCTATTATGTCTCTAATTATCGTATTCAATACGTTAATATTTATCAGCTTTTGTCAGCGGCTTCACTCGCGCAAATTACGTTTCATCAAATTCCCGTCCCGCGTCAGTTTCTCCCTCATAAAAGTTCTTAGTGCTCAAAGCAAGAAAACTTAGTGTTTTTAGTCCCAAGTCCCAGTAGTTTCGGCTGTGCGTCGATATATTAGTTAGCCAGTTTATATATAAAACTAGCTGTTGCCAGCGGCTTCGTCCGAATGAAAATCGGTTTCTCAGTACAAACTTTGGACCCCGTTTCATACCCTTGGGGATGAATTTTAGAAAATCCTATCTTAAGTGCTCACCTACGTAATAAAAGAAAACCTTGTGCAAATTTTCACGCTCCTAGGCCATATAGTTTCGGCTGTCTGTTGATATGTCAGTCAGTCAGTTTGTCCTACAATATACGGATTTTAATCCAAGCAGGAAGTCTTGTGTATCTACACACTTCGTTGTAATTGAGAATTTATTCGTACATAATAATTAGTTAGTGTTATTTAAAACAGGAAGCGCTTAATCGAAACAAACGTCAAACAATCCATGTATTTGTCGTGTGCTGTCTATTTTTCCACGACCCAATTTACGTAGACTAGTGCGCTCAGGGTCACTGGGCCGATTCCCGTATCGGTACAAATATTTTACTATCTGTGGGTTACCAGTTGACCCTTCAAATTTTGTTTTGTTCTGACTTATAAGTGTAAGAAAAAATTACCTAAGCCCCAAGCGAACACACACACATTGTCTTTTCTATTGTGTAGCTAATGACGGTTTTCAAAGAATTAAGGGTGGGGATAGCAGGGTAAGAAATAGGGGCTGTCTAAACAGTTAAACGGCTTGGGTAATTATTCTTCTTCTTTGTCGGTATCTTGACAGAGTGGTCGTGGTCATTTCTTCACGTGTTTATGGCAAGTTTTACAACACGCCGCCACTCCTCTCTGGTGGCTGCCCTCCTTGCGCATTCATGCAGCGATGATGAGCCACTTACTCATCATCATCATCATCCTACCCTTATCCCATATTACTTAGGGTCGGCGCAACATGTTTTTTTCTTCCACTCTATCCTGTCACCCGTCACACTATCACTAACTGCCTTTTCTTTCATATCACTTGTCACACAATCCATCCATCTCTTCTTCGGCCTCCCTCTTCATCTCCATCCATCTACGAGCCGCTTACTGAAGCTGATTATTTGGTCAGTCCACCTCATAGGCGATCTTCCTTGAGGCCTGGTACCCTTAACTCTTTCTTGTACCAAAAGTCGCTCAATAGCTACCTCCGCTAGGCTGCATACATGACCAAAAAATGTGACAAAAGATTTATACACATTGCATTATCATAGTATTGTATTTTCCACGATTTCATCATCTTGTCTTAGTGACATTTTATGGGAACAATAGAAATATTAAACTATGAATAGACCTTGCGAAATTTTTATATTCTCAAACTCAAATCTTGGGCGATTATGAGTACGGTAATATTTTATAATTATAACTGTTTTTGTCATTTAAATATCATTAAAATGAGACGATAAATTCATTCTCATTCAACCTTTTTACTTGACAACACCAGAAAGGTAATATTTTCAATTAACTTCTGCCAGCGACTTCGCTCGCACAACAATAGAATTTTATCCCAAGGGAACATATTCCGGGGGTAAAAAATATCCTATCTGCTATTACGTAGTATGGTCTACCCGTGTATGTATTACGGAATTGAATATCAACAGAATTTTCAGGCGTTATCTCTTTTTTTCGCGTTAGATGAAGCAGCAAGCTTAAACTATGCTCCACGTTGACGATAGGCGAGTAGGGGCAGACCCCTCTTGACAATTCAGTTTAGGTCGTCAAAAAAATCGCGTTGAAAGCTCGTGGCTCTTCCCCGAGCCTTTGTATGATATACTGCAGTCCGACAAGGCTCCTCTTACCTGTTAGGTCATGTCAAAGACCTCTGTGTCATTCATGCTTCAGACAGGTTTTGTGACGTCACATGCAGCCATAAACGATAAACAGTCCTTTGACATTTCTGCATTAATAATATAATAATATTTATTGGACAACCATCACACAACGCCGTCTAGTCTCAAGCTAAGCAGAGCTTGTGTTATGAGTACTAGACAACTGATTAACATACTTATATATTTCTAAATAAATACATATTATAGATAAATTACACCCAGACACAGAACAAATGATCGTGCTCATCACACAAACATTTGTCCTGGGTGGGAATCGAACCCACGACCTCCGGCATAGCAGTCAGGGTCACTAACAACTAGGCTGACAGGCCAGTCAAAGTCATTAATTGAGAAGAATTTTGCATCTATTAAGTAAGAAAATTATTTAAATTTTCGTACCATATTTGTGCTCATGTACACTGCAAGACACGCTCAGCGTACACTTTGTTTGTTATTTTTAACGTGTGTTTTGTAACTGTTGTTCTGTGTCTGTATCGAATAAATAATATAATATAATAATCTATTCTAAGATTAACCTAAAAGAAGTTCAAAAACGAATATTGGTTTATAGGGGCGTTTGTTAAATAGATAGGAGGCCTGAGCCTGACCCCTCTAGGAGAGGTAGAGAGGAGGCCTGAGTCCCAGCAGTGGGAACATTAAAATGCTGATGTTGATGGAGAGTGCCTGGGGTCTTTACATGTATGCATATTACCTTTTCATGCTCGAACGGCTGCACGGATATCGAAGACATTTAATACGCGGATATACCATGTAATGGAATAGCTCACAGGATTTATATCTCGGCAGTATGTTCGCTTATAGGTCCGTTTTGATATTTGTATTTTGAACTAGCTTTTGCCCGCGGCTTCGCTCCCGGCAACAGATTATTTTACTCTACTCCACTCTACTCTACTCTACCCTATTTTTTTTTTCATAAGAACCTTCTGACAATAACAAACACAACAAAAAAAGAATTAGCGAAATTGGTCCAGGCGTTGTTGTTATGCGCTTACCAACACATTTTGCGATTCATTTTTATATATAAGGTGCTTTTAAAATATATGCCACCCCTTTAATGGGTGATAGTATTGGGTTTATAGATTACAATAGTGAAGAGCTTTCGTACCCCGGAACAGTTAATCCAGTTTGAGAAAATAAAGTAGTTAAATAAATATTGACTCTTTTCTGCACAACGTGGTTCACAAATTACGCGCGATGTTTCTCTTCGTCAATGAAACAGCTGCATTAGCTATCTCTTTCCATTCGTTCTACGAATGAAAACTAAAATCAGCTGACTAGCTTGTCCCTACCTAATTCACTAGGTACGCAATAATACGTAGGCAAACAAGTGTTTTAAAGTGCAATTACTTACCAGTAGTTACCAGTTACCATGATAAACTTCAAAACAGTCCATTTCAAGTTAGTGTAAACGATAGGTACTTAGACTAACCTTTCGACTTTTGTAATTACACACACAATTAAAGAACAAAACGCCGGCGTTCGCTTAGGATTCAAAAGTGTAATATCAAATAACGATAAATTACAGGAACTTGGCGTATTTAAAAGTTATTTACCTACACCAATTGCACTGTATTTACACACTCCCTACCGACTTATCCACAAAACTGTTGCACAAGTCCACCTCACACAAATGTAGACACGCTTACGTACATGGCTTTTCTCTTTGTTCAATGTGTCCGTTTTACTTTTCAGTTGCCTAAATGTTTTTAATAAAAACGCGCGCGATAATAATTCCCGTGGCGGTCGGGGGGCGACTGGCAAGCGGGTGGTCGGCCAGCGCGTGCGGCGAACGGGGAAGTGCGCGCGGGGGAGGGGTGGGCTGCGCAGTGACGACATAGTGGCCAGCGCGCAGGCGGCATTCGTCTGATATGAATGAATGTAGTAGAATGAATGGCGCCGGTGTTTTGCGGCGCGGAGCGGCAACAGCTCATAAAGTGTACAGGATGGTTTTATGCAAAAAAAAGAATTAAAATTTATACGTGAATAATTTTTGTATGAGAAAAAAAACACAAATTATCTACATTTTATCTTTACTATTGTAATCTATAAACATAGTGCTACACGCCCTGGAGAGCGTGCCATATATTTTAAAAGCACCTTATATAAGATAAGTAATCAAAATACCAATTTTTTAAAACGGACCTTTTATTTTTTGACATCATTTGGACAAACTTCTGCTATCATACGGGCGAAGCCAAGGTAACAGCTAGTTCCCTCAATAGTGGTTTGTCTAGACGTGACTATACCATATTAGCTTTTGCCTGCGACCTCGCCCGCGTGATGTTAGCAATATATAGGCTACCAGCGGCTTCACCCGCGTCTGTGGTTACTGCTCCGCCCCTATAGGTCATGGCGTGATGTTATATAGCCTATAACCTTCCTCGAAAAATGGACTATCCAACACAAAAAGAATTTTTCAATTCGAAACTGTAGTTCCAGAGATAACCTTGTACATACAAACTTACAAATTTTACCTCTTTATAATATTAGTATAGAAGATTCCTACAGCCGTGACACAATATTACCATCGCTAAGTTCGAAATACCAGTACACAATTTCCTTTCGCATAATAACCCTGTCTAGACAGAGGTCACGTGTAAAATCTTCGATAAAAGTTCAACAGACTAGAAAATATCTAGACGGATTTTTTTACTGTCTGTTTTTAATATTAATTATGTATGAGGTCGTAACGGCATCGATCGATCTATTTTGATTAGGGTTGTGACTGTATTTCGCTTCTGCATTTGCAAATGCGAAACTTCGCATAAGTTTTCGCCTCCGTATCCGCATACATCATCATCATTATCATTTCAGCCGAATGACGTCCACTGTTGGAGATAGGCCTCCCCTAAACGACACCACAACGACCGGTTCCGTGCGTTTCGCATCTATCGGATCCCAGCAACCCTGGCCAGATCATCAGTCCACCTTGTGGGATGCCTTCCAACGCTACGTCTTTCGGTACGCAGTCACCACTCCAGAACTTTTAGACCCCCACTCCAGAACTTTCGGCCCCAGCGGCCATCTGTTCTGCGTGCAATGTGCCCTGCCCATTGCCACTTTAGTATCCGCATACAGTTCCCCAAGATTTTAGCGGCGTTGTATTTTGCCACTGACTTCATTTGTGAGAAGTCATCAATAGTCAAGCTTCCCACCTGATGGTAAGCAGCGATGCAAACACAATAAAAAATATACATATACGAAACAAACAAGATACATATACGATGATGCATATACAAAAAGAATAATTTGCGTAATATTATATCGTACGTTACATCCCTAATTTTAATACAAAATGACGTCAGAAGTTAGAGCTGCAATTTTGAATTGATTTGTCTCGATAACAAGGTACATAATAATATAATCGACAAAGTGATAGGTGAGACAAGTTACATAGTATACATTTTTTGTTTCGAATACTTGAAAGTGCATTCACCCTAAGTATAATGTAACTATAGTAAGATTAGTTCTATAGACCTATTAAGTTTTGTTGCCAATAAATTTTGCAGTAAGTACCTACATAAACTATAGTAGAAATTGGTTTTGCATAATAACTGTGTGAATATTTAACTGTTGCGAAGGCTTTACCGGTTTTAATTTCCTCATTGTTCGTTTCGTAAAGTACAGTACGGCTACAGTCGTCGGATCTTGGCGAGTCTGAAGTTAGGCTCTGCGAATTTTAGCGCTTAAAATAAATGTAATTTGCAGTTGTTGTTACTGTTATACACTGTTATTGGCATTAATAACAGTGTATAACAGTAACGACGGGATGATATGCGTGCTAATGGGCTTAAGGCAGAGGACGCAAAAGACCGAGCGAAGTGGAGAAGACTAGGCAGGAAAGCGGACCCCGTCCACCGAGGTGAAAGCCAAGGTAGCAACCGGGACTTAACGCTAGGCTGATGATGACTGTTATTGGCATTAATTACTTTTTTTAAACTATGTATACTTTATATATGTATGCTTTATGTACGCGGTCGAAACCCTGGTCAAAAGCTGATTAGAAAGAATGTGGAAGACAAATTCATGTTGTAGTTAGTTAAGTACGCATTTAATTCATACTTCCCGTGGAAGCGTCATAATATATCATTAATACCGACTGGAATTAAGTAAGTATATCTATTTATTGTATTGTATTTCGGGCTGGTTACCACAAGTCCACGACTAAGGCGCGTTTTGTGTGTACAACATATATCAGTATATTTATTAACTTCTAAATCGCTATTAGTAATTAACATACAGTGATTTATTTATTTATTTAGGTTAGCCAACAAATACACAAAACATACATTAAATTGATACCAGTGATTTAACATTCATAAGTGCAACAATTCCTTACAGGCTAACACCAAATGCACTATGTGATGATTATATTTGTAAAACATAACATGATTAAAAAGAGTGTCCATGGAGTTTCTTGCACATTCTTCTTCATTGAGATCTACTTGCAATGTGCAATTAGCGTCATTTTTTGACAGTCCGACTTCTTGACATTTGAAAAGTGCCTGTAAAGGTTTATTTGAAATAAAAATGATTTGAATTTGACTAGCTGAAATTATATAAACGCCTTTATTTTGTACTAAATATAGTTTCGAAAATGGTTATCCACGCAACACCTTTATGTACATTCCCTCTCGCCCTACTAATCAAAATATAGTTTTCATAATAGGAGAATGCGGCTGTTTGTCTACTAAAATTAACGCGGTTAAACAAACCGCTACACAAAAATGCTTTTAGACTTTAACTAATTGGTGTCGTAATTAATACCGGAACTCGTTCATAAAACAAAATGTTTAATAGGGAAAAATGTTGCCCTTAATTCGTTTTTACAAGGCCTGAAAGTAGGTCTGAATCATTTTGGATTATTCAGAAATGTAACAACATGAATACCCAGAAATTTGTTCCTGGTTATCTGTTTTTTTTTTTAATGGTAGGTAAAAATCATTGAATGACGAATCTCGGTCTTGGGTGGGAAAGTGTCAGACTCTTACTGACTAAACAACCTACCCCGTTCCTTACTTGCCTTAGTCCCAGTGTAACGCGTTTGCACCAACCCTCGGCCCCAGGAAGCTTCGACTCTGTAGGGATCTGGTAAAAATAATTTTAACATCTCAAAGTAACTTAGTAAGAATTGCCTTAACAGCCATAATCACGTAAAAAATAAATATCCACCCTTACATTTTTGAGATATCTACGGTCCGGACTAAGCGTTTTGCCTCGTCGTTTATACCGAGTATATCGAGGGACTGGAACAGTTTGCCAGCTGCAGTCTTTCCGTCCGATTATAATTAAGGTGTCTTCAAGGCTAGAGTGAATAGACTCTTAAGAAACTAGTGCGCCTCAACATCAACGATTGGATTACTGCTTACCATCAGGTGGGATCGCAGTCAAGCATTCGTCGACCACATTATCGCTTATAATCACGATAATAAAAAAAAAATACTTTTCAATATATATATATATATATATATATGTTCGACAATTATCACACAACGTCGTCTAGTCCCAAGCTAAGCAGAGCTTGTGTTATGAGTACTAGACAACTGATAAACATACATATTATAGATAAATTACACCCAGACACAGAACAAATGATCGTGCTCATCACACAAACATTTGTCCTGAGTGGGAATCGAACCCACGACCTCCGGCGTAGCAGTCAGGGTCACTAACTACTAAACCGACAGGCCAGTCGGGCAATAAACTGAACACACTTGTTTTTAGGTATTTCCCAATAGAAAACCGACAATTTTGTGGCCACCCATGTATGGATTCCACACACTTTCATTTTTAAGTCATTCCAATAGAAATCTTGGAGACAAATTAGGACCACCCTAATATGGATTCATCAGAATGTCTTTGAAAAAAAGTTCATAACTACGTCTGTATGCTGAGTTAGAGTTGTTTTTACGTCAACGTGTTCGAGACGTTTGGCTCTCTGATTGGTTAAAGAGTTTGGAGCGAGCCAATCGGAGCGCCGAACGTCACAAACGCGTCGATCGCATTAACGTAAAACAAACTCACACTAGGCACTCTGAACATTTAACGGTAATAAGCAATACTGTTTTAAACTAACATAGTCGCAATATTTGTAGAACAATTGTGTCACGGGGTTCCGCAACAAATATTTAAAGTATTGGTGTACTCTGTATCTGTTTGACCTGGTCAATTGATTAGCGAGTTTATTGAAAGAACGTATTGTAGGAATATTTGTTGAAAAAAAGTAACTGTAGTCCAGATGATGTGGGAAAATAAAATATTCCTCCTGATTTTGTGAACATGGTGGAGATCAATTTGATTGGATTGTATAGTAGTTGGTACAAATTATTTAAAGTTTCAAACGTGCACCCTGTAAAAGCAAATACATTCCAATCAATAAATTACGATTGGATAACGTCAAAATCAATTTTTTCTTCAAATAACTCATTCAGCGTGAGTCAAGCCATGATCAGTAAATCTTTAAAGTATGATAATTATTATTTACTAGCTTTTGTTCTATGTAATTTTGGAATAAAGCAGGTGTTCAACGGTAAAAATCTTAACAATCCGACTAGTACTTTCAGAGATTACCTCCTACAAACAACAAAACAATCTGTTAATAATATTAGTACCGAATGATTATACTTTATTGTACACTATCACTCAAAACAAATTAAAATACTAAAACACATACATACGATTTTTTATCGGCTTTATCGAGATCTCTTCTAGGCAACTTGGAATGGACAGTCAAAGGTATCAATAATTAAAGGTATCAAAGCTATCATTACTATGATAATACCATTATTTAGTAAATACTAGCTGTCCCGATAAACTTCGTACCTTTACCTTTCCTGAACTTATCACGAATATTTCAAGACCATTATTGGCCAAATCGGTCCAGCCGTTGCCGAGTTTTAACGAAACTAACGAACAGCTATTCATTTTCATATAAATATTAATAGATAATATCTTCGATATACAATAGATGCATAAATATGAGCGGTTATAATAAAACACAATTTACCACTTAGCCTATAAATTCTTCATAATAAATGTCACATAAATGCTAAAACTTCATACATTTTCCCATATTTTTCACACGTGGTCTCTTATTGTGGGAATATACTAACAAAAACGGCAACAGAAATAAATGTCTATAATAGAAATCGCAACAACTTTCTGATTTGAACTTTATTTTATTATTTGTAGAGTTGATTTTTGCACATTGCTTAACATGTGGACTGTGGTACGCAAATCAAATCACATAGTTATTTAAGTTATAATGATAGACAATTAGATGCGATGCTCAACCGCGAGATTACATAATGTTATAGTAGTTTGTGATGAGATCTCAAGTGTAAAAACTACTACTGTGGATTTGTAAACACATGGAAATGCAAAGCTCTTGTCCTACACTGAGTCCAAGAAAAACGTGAAGAATACTGTTTAAAACCATTTTTTTTTAAATTGTGAAAACATCCCAAAGTTGGACATTTAAGGTTCAAAATTCGGACTCGTGCACAAAGGGTTCCATACTATTTGTTATCTACCTATTGCCTATCTGGCTGGATAGACCTCACGGCGTCCTCACCTTCCGCATGACGCAGGTTCTCACCGGACATGGGAAGTTCGGGAGATTCCTGCACCGGATTCGTGCGGAGGAGACGTCCGGGTGTCGCCACTGTGAGGCGAGCCCGGAGGACACGGTGGAGCACACGGTGGAGGTGTGCCCTGCTTGGGAAGAGCATCGCCGTGTCCTCGTGGGGGTGATCGGCGGCGGCGACCTCTCGCGCCGGGCCCTGGTTCAGGCCATGGTCCGCAGCGAAGAGGAATGGCAGGCGGTCGCCTCCTTCTGCGAAGCAGTAATGCTCGTAAAGGAGGAGGCCGACCGCATAAGGCAAAGGCAACGGCGTACCCGCCGTAGCCGTCGCCGCCGCGATCCTGCCGATATCCGGCCACCGTAGACACTGGCTCGCGGACGGTGAGCAATGGGTAGCTCGCCGTCCGATCGTCTGGTAAGACCGAGTCCAAGTCGTCAACGGCGCGCACCGTTCCCGCGCGCCTCAAGGAGTTGTCAGCAAACTGCAGGGGCCCTTCAGGGTCGAAGCCTCCTGGAGCCTAGAGGGTAAGTGAAAATTGTAACCTCGACTCCAGAAATAAGGCAAGGAAGGTACGGGGTAGGTTTTTTAGTCAGTAAGAGTCTGACACTGGTCTCCCGCTCCGCCCAAGAGCGGGTTTCGTCATTGGATGATTTTCACCTACCATAAAAAAAAAAAAAAAAAAAAAAAAAACCTATTGCCTATCAATATCAAGCAAGGAACGGCAAAAAAATCACTTTGGGTATATAGGACTTACCCACTTAATTTTTGCTTTCTGTTATTAGTCATTCAATCAATCAATTCAGCCGAAAGACTTCCACTTTTGGACATAGACCACCCCCAAACGCCACAACGACCGGTCCCGTGCGTCTTGCATCCATCAACTTCCAGCAACCCTGACCAGGTCCTCGGTCCTGTTATTAGTATTTGTTGTTATAGCGGCAACAGAAATACGTCCATCAGCTGTGAAAATTTAAACTGTCTAGTAATCTAAGTATCACAGTTAATGAGCCTGGTGACATACAGACAGACAGCGGAATCTTTGTAATAGTGTTCCGCTTTTACCCTTGGAATACGTAATCCTAAAAAGCTATCAAAACTTCGTGTATATCTATTTTGTACTAGCCTTTTATCAGCGGCTTCGCCCGTGAGACAGTAGGATTCTCCAAACAAACTTTAGACTCCTATTACATACCTTTAGGTCCTGAATTTTAAAAGCCCCTTTTTTAGTGTTCACCTACGTCATAAAAGGAAGCCTTGTGCAAAATTTCACGCTCCTAGTCCCAGTTGTTGCGGCTGTACGTTGATATGTCAGTCAGTCAGTTTCTCCTTTTATATATATAGATTTCCGAATCACGGTGCCAACAAATCCGATGTTCTTTAACCTAGACTGCGGTTTGACATCATGCAATATTGCGGTTAAACGTAGCTTCGTGCAAATCTCTGAAGTTACGAGTTGTAACGGTCGTCACCATAGGCCATTTACTAGGCCTATTAGTGCGTCTATTTTATTGTATCCTGTTGTGGGACTTTCTCTCTGTCTGAAGGTTTTTTTAGTAGTGGTAGGAGTGAGTAATCCTCATAGGCACCCAGAAGCCTTGAGGCGCACGGGAACAGTGCGCGCAGTTGACGACTTGGCTCGGTCTGGACTGTTAACAGACGACCGGACGGCGAGCTACCCATTGCTCGCCGTCCAACGAAGTCTGGCAGTGCCAGGATCCTAAGTCCTGCCGGCGAAAACCACACTCCTGCTATACGAAAAGTCTCTGCCATCAAGTTTCGCAGGTAATTTGTGCAGAGTTTTAGGGACCATTAAAGACCAGACTCCAGGAGTTGCACCCTCAGTGCGAACTTCGTCTTATGGCACGCGTAGGTACTCCTCAATTACAATCGGAAAACTCCTTTAACAATAAAAAATTCCTTTAAGTGCTTATTTACGGAGACTAGTCGGGCGTTTGTCGTACATCGTCGTTTGCCATATACGCTGCTGTGTACTCCTAATATACGAGTCACCCATCACGTCGCTCCATAAATAAGCACTAACAGTTCAGATTAGGTCGTCATATGAATCGCGTAAAGAGCTCATAGTAAGACCTTAATAAGTTGTCGCTACAAACGGGACAAGTCACCGACGCGGTCGCCCCGAGCGATTTGAAAGACAATAACGTGTAATTACAGTTACTGCTAAACCGTTTCACATTGGCTCGTAAACACATATTGGCTATTACTTTTCTCTGGCTTTCCCCATAGTTTTGTGTCAGACTTTTTACAAGCTTTTATTTAGTTTCACCTGTCCCGTTGTCTGTCGTTCTGTAATCAAATCTTGCAACTTAAATTTGATCCACTTCCCGGTTTATGATTGAGCTGAAATTTTGCATGCCGGTGTAAATCGCATGACAATGCAATATTATGATGACATGGAGCTGATCTGATGATGGAATCACGAGGTAGCCATAGGAACTCTGTAATTAAACGGCACAACCACGTCGAGTTTGGGCTCGTGTGAATCGTCTTGACGAGTTTTAATTATATAATTATAGACCGCTGCTATAAAAGCTTGTTATGAAAAAAAAAAATTTTTTCATTAAAAACTTGTTGCTTGTGGAATTGATAATTTTTAGTGTACCTAGTTAGTCACTTAGCTGCCTTTTAGTAGTGAAAAAATCTTTTCGGGAATACATCTGACTGACTGGAACTGGTTTCCCTCGAGGACATCGGACCTCTCAAACCGTATGTTTGAGGTTTTATATTTAACACTAGTCTTCTGTCAGCGGCTTCGCCCGCGTGAAAGTAGGCTACTCCATACAAACTTTAGACCCAGTTCCAGTAGTTTTGGCTGTGCGTTGATAAGTAAGTCAGTTTCTCCTTTTATATATGAGGCAATCGGGTGAATTGAAAGAAAGAAAAACATTTATTTAGACTCGCACACGACAAACAAAAAATAACTACTTATTCTATATCTAACATCCATTTTAACTTACAACAAAACAGAAAACTAAAATTAAAATAGGAAAAAAAAATAACTATGCTCTGTGCGAGGCCAAAAAGACTCCTATCTCAGCATATGCTGCGATATTAAACAAATCTACACTATCTACACTAATATAATAAAGAGGTAAAGTTTGTTTTTTTGTTTGTAGGGGGTAATCTCTGGAACTACTGATCCGATTGGAAAAATTTTAGCAACAATAGAAAGCTGCTTTACTCCTGAGTGACATAGGCTATACTTTATGTACGCTGGCGAAGCTGCGGGCAAAAGCTAGTAATTTAATAAAGAGATAGTTTTTTTTTTTTTGTTTCTTTGTAGGAGGTAATCTCTGGAACTACTGGTCCAATTGGAAAAAAAATAGCAACAATAGGATGGTGCTTTACTCCTGAGTGACATAGGCTATATTTTATGTACGCGGGCGAAGCCGCTGACAAAAGCTAGTTGAAAGACTTCGTTGAGGCGTCTATCTGAGGTACCTTATATATTATCTCACCTGCTATACCTACCATTAATTGCCAGTACCTACAAGTGTAGGTACAAACCTATTGATTAACTTTACGTACATAAAACTATACAAGACGTGGGTTCTTTTTTCATACAGTAATTACCTATATCCACCTGCGTCATAAGACGATAGAAATACATAAATGCCATCGTTATTGTAGAAAATAATTATAGATTATAACTAATGTTATGTAGTGAGCTGTATATTACAGCTGCTTGTATGTTTCCTTTATATTTATGTATATCTTTTGTTGTGACTGCACTGATCTCTGTCATATGAACTCGCACACCCTCCTAAACTCCTCTTATGTAAACTTATATATAACAAAATTTAAAAAAAAAATCCATGAAGTGGTTCGTTTGAAACTAAACCCATCTAGCACTTACCTATACTAGCGACCCGCCCCAACTTCGCACGGGCACTGGTATTCAATATATTATGCATGTATTACGCACATAAACCTTCCTCATGACTCACTCTATCTATTAAAAAAAACCGCATCAAAATCCGTTTCGTAGTTTTAAAAATCTAAGCATACATAGGGACAGACAGCGACTTTATTTTATATTTTCCAGTTTTTCGCGCCTTATTTGTAACCGGTTCTAATATCGATCTTATTTGCCTTGTCAGTTCTCAGTTCCAGCATAATCAAATAGATGTCGCTACTATTTCATGTGCTCAGTTAAAACGTAGAGTTTCCCCACGTAACCGTTTTAATAAGTAAATAAATAAACTTGAGCCTGACCGTTTTTTACAACGTTGGTCCACACTTGGAAAATAACATTTCACAAACGTGTAAACTCACATAAATACACACAGACCCGAAACACCTAATATATGTATATATACTTACAAGTATGGGCTACATACAAATATTTATTTTAGTCATCGAAATCGCAACCGTAAACTAGCAGTATTTACAAGGTATACACATAGGAGAATTATCTTCAAAAGTGTAGTTTTAGTAATTTTTTTCCTTAGGTACAGTACGGCTGTCGGATCCTGGCGCGTTAGAAGTGGACTCTGCAAATTTTAACGCTTGAAAATCGAACATAAATAAGAGATAAAAAATATATGCCAATAACAGTTTTTAACAATTGCAAATTGCATTTATTTGTTTAAACTATTTTTTTTTTACGAGTTTTCAAGTGCTAAAATTCGCAGAGTCAAACTTCAGACTGGCCGAGATCCGACGCGACGGCCGTACTGTACTATTAACAAACCGGCAGAAGTTTTGAATGGAGTCTTATTTTGTATGCTTAATAGAGATTTTAAAAGTCATGCTAGCTTAAAAGCACTGATGCAGTCTTTTATCGGTACATGAAACTTCTAAAGAAACTTTAGATGTAAAACAACGAAAAAGTAGATGGAGAAAATATCCAGCCAACCTTTCGAACTTTGACTGCCAATAACGTCCCGGTTGCTGCTTACAGCGACCATTGCATAATGCTGTATCGACAATAGTCAATGAGCATCGAGCTCAGGCTAGCGAACTAACGGAACAAATCTGATCATAGGGCTGCCAGGAACTGCGCAGAACGGTCCAAAGAGTTACTGCGGTGCTAGAAAGCAAAGAATACCTAACTGAGGCAAAAGGATGGGTTTTAGTCAGTAATAATCTGAAGATGTAAAGATTCTTGAAATTCATGGTAGGATATGATGATCAAAGGTAACACCTCTCGCTCCCGATGCAGCTATTGTCAGACTTTTACTGACTAAAGCTAGAGCTAAGCTAAGTGTAGCTCTGCAAGTCTAGTTTCCATATAAAATGAATGGCGACCGACGTGTCCACATCGCCGTGTTTGGCAAATAAAAATTACCCAAAAAACAGACAACACCATCTGCTAAAGTCCGGTAAGATATGGAATCGCTTGTATTTCCTAACTAAATTCTTGTTTTTCTACTGAAATGTAAATGATCTTTGCGCTTACCACAAGTTAAATAACCAATAATAGGTCCCTGGTTCCCCTGTCGACCACAATGGTCTATTGGAGCTCGAGTTTACCGTGTAACGGAACGAAAATAAATGTACACGGTAGGGCTGCTAAACCAGAAGCCATGCGCAATATTACTATTAACTTTTTTTTTATATATCGGTAAATGGTGACTTACATGAAGGCCAGGACCAAAGCAGAGAGGACAGGAAACGATAGGCCATGTGTTTGAACAAAGCAATCCGGATTCGCTATTTCCACAACTCTTCTCCGCTTAGCTTTGGTGGTAATGGATCAAGCTGAGAGGAGAGATGTCTCATTTTATAGAGAATTTTGTGCGGTGAATGAGCAAGGGCAACAGTGTGGCATATTCGCCGTGACTGTGACATTTTATATGGTTTCTTATGTAGAATTTATGTTGCCGTTGATAATTTAAATATTGATGAAGAAATTGTGTTTTTTTAACCTCTACTTCTTGTTGCTCTAGAAAATTCAGGTATTACTTTTATGACGACATGACTTGTTTCTTTCATAGATAGAACTTTACTCGTTTCGGACTCTCATAGTTTAGATCTCTGCTACACAAAGCTAACAACTCCTCACCGCCACAATTCTCCTCGCTTTGGTGGAAATAACCTGCTATCTACTCAGCATCCCCCAAAACATAGAGAACAATGTGCTGCCACTAGTGTCAAGAACATTTTTTTTTTTTAAAAGCTAGTTTAACCATTTCAAAGCGTGAGTTTAATAAAAGGTTTAAAAACAAATCTATTACGCGACGGATCATTTTCAATTAGTTTTAGTTTCGACCTCAAGTTGTGCTACCAAAAATTATGTAATTTAAAAAAAAAGTACAGGTATTGGCAGCCCTGTTCGTAACACTTGAATGACCCCAGTCTGTACCGATCCATCGATTCTGGTGGCGACAACTGAGAGAAAGTCGAGATGACGCGAAAACTGTTGTTACTTCTTATTTGAAACTCGTCTGTTTTATTTATCACTTGTAACTGATAAAATCACATGATTGAAGTAGAACATGGCTATTTTTAGGTCAATACTTTATAAGAAACTTATCGTGTTGGAATTCCTCTAAAACACTTTTATAAAAATACTTTTTGTGTATATTTGATAGGTCTGAAAATAAGTGGAAGGCTATTTTTTACCCTCCTACAGTCCCCCACCCATTTGCATAGCGACGTATACTCTCGTCAACTAGTATTTAATAAACATACAATCCCCCTAGCGGCTTGACAGATGTTTTAATCTGATTCAGCTAGCTTAAAAAGCAATACTATAATATTATCCTATATTTGCATAATCTTAAAAGATTGTTTAGCCAGTCCTTTAAGTTAGTAAGAGGAACAGGTTCACAATCCCTTCAGACGACTTTGATCTTATCCAGGATATTATCTATAGTTCTAAGATACACATACCGTGTATCTAAGATACACATCTCTGACTAAATATATGCCAGCTACCCACAACAATTAACACTTAGACGAGACCAAACTTAAAACCCGCTAGTGCTTGTCCCAAAAATAACCAAGCATTTAGATAAGTGTCAATTGTTTATACAAGCATATACTATATTATACTCGTATATGTCCCAGGATGACACAGCGTTAAGCTGATACAGAACTAATGTAGCCGAGGTTACCTTGCTTGTTATTATGTCATCATTACGGATGTAATAGGCGCCTGGAGGCACGCAGTAGCTATTATGCCTTATTTTAGGACATCATCGGATTCTGCGACGTAAGTCATACTAGGAACAAAAGCTGTCATTTTTTTTTTATTGGAGATAGGTTTGTCCTTGACCGCTATCTCACCTGATGGAAAGTGACGATACTGTCAACGATGAAGCGCGCCGTCCTAGAAGTAACCTATATACTCTTAGAGATTCCCGGGTTAAAGCCATCAGGAAACACAGACTTCAGCAGGGAATTCCAACCTTTGGCTGGAATGCTGGCTGGATGTTCAATGAATGTGTTTCCAAAAGATTATTTTTTCTGTTTAAAAAAAAAAATCTTCGAATTATTTATAGGTATAAGTAATTCGATGATTTTTTTTAAACACAAAATATTTACCTTTTTATCACCCTTTACCTGTCCCCTGTGTGTAGAGCACCTTCCAGGCGTTATAAACATAAGGTATGCTCCTATCTCTTTGTTGTCACGCGGGGGTGTTGTTACATGACCTCAGCATTAGATGATAAAGTTAAAACGAATCTGTCATCTTATACTCTGTTGACTACCAAAATGTAGCTCAACAACTTCTCAGAATGATTACATGTAACGATACTAAACCATTTTACAGAAAAAAAATGCCTTTTACTGTTTAACTTTTACTGACTTCTACTTTTCCTTCTTTGCTTTAATTCCAGGCCGTGGTGTTCACTTTCACTTTAACTATGGCCCCAGGAGGCTTCGACCCTGCTGGGCCCCTACATTACTCATTTACAGGGTTAAAGTACTAGCTCTAAATAACAAAGCGCTCCGTTTCCACTCAATTTTCATTCATAAAACTTTCCCCAATTCACGTACAGTATTGTCATTCATTTCTTACACGAGATATATGTCAATGATATGTTACCGTACAGACACCGTACAATCAGCCCGCATCATTAGAGGCATAATCCACAAAATGATATGTTATTAGTTATTACTCAAAACGGCTACCGTTACGCTACTGTCATTAGTTGATGAATATTCTGAATATCCAGTTGATGTAAAAAGAGAACTTGACTGACCGACATCCTCGACTTCATCCTCATCCTTCAGGTTCGATCGACCCCCGGTATGAGGGCTAAGAAAGAATGGGGTGAGTTGTTTAGTCAATAAGAGTCTGAAACTGTGTCCCGCTCCGCCCAACGGCAGAATTCGTCATTAGATGATTTTTCTCTCTGTAAAAAAATAAAAAAAAGCATCCTCGACTTCCCTTTATTATTTTCCGAGTGCACGTAAGCTCTTAAGTTCGCAGAGCCTAACTTCAAGCTCGACAAGTTAGAACGGCTGTACTGTACTTAAGCTTTATTTTATTTTTTGTTTCGTCATAGTCATACAACAATATACTGAACCGTTATTGACAGAAAACATGTGTCCTAATATTATTTAAATATAATAATGCTCACGCTCAAGTAAATTTCGATATTCACATGTCTAGTAATGGTGAAGGACCCATATAGACGCAAAAAAACAAAGGATCTCTAACGTTAAGGAAAATGACAAGGCATATTTTAAACCGAATTCAAGATCAGTAAAAAGCTGCTTAGGAATTTCTAGATAACTAGCGACCCGCCCCAGTTTCGCACGGGTGCAATGGTGATATTAAATATTATTATGCATGTATTATACGTACAAACCTCCCTCTTGAATCATCTATAAAAAACCGCATCAAAATGCGTTGATAATTATATTTTATGTTGATTTTTATCATTTAGCACCCGTTTGCTCTATAGATGGCGTTAAGGTCATTTTATAAGTCGCTATGGTTTCGTTACTAGCATTTGTATATAACCAGAAGATGTTATTTAAATAAGGTTTACCATGTAGATCAGGACACAGTAGTCGTTTTATTTTCAACCCTATTAGTGTTCGTAAAGAGTCCAGATAAGTGCATCATTACCATCTCGGTAATAAACATTGTTTTATACTATGTAGGTAATGATTATACTATGTATTGATCAGAAGTCATCTGATAAATCTGTCGTTGGTAACTGAGCTTAAACTGAGCTCAGGGTAAAAGAACTCCTTGAAGTTTTTGCCCGAGTTTAAAGGCAGGTTCCAAGACCGGTTCTTGTTATTACTAAGAAGGCATTACATCCTAATGCGCTACGCTCGTGCGGCAGTAAAGGCATGTGCCAAAATACACTTGTTCTTTAGTCCTTATTCCTTTCTGGGAATTTCTTTCTTGAGATATTACTCATATTCTTTTGTTTCTTGCAATTTTGTGGCCAGAAGGCTTTACATACTACTTTTTTTAAAAGAGTAACCATGGAGTTTCTTGCCGGTTCTTCTCCATAGGAAACGACCAATTTGGAACCGTGCACTAGCTTGCTGACGTTTTATAAGTGCCCATGTAGGCCTATGTGTTGCGCATGTGTAATGTAGTATGTGTATGCTTGCGCTATATTAAAAGCATATGCTAAGTTTTCAATAAAAATATCTTTTTCATAGCAAGCTTTTATAGATATAACTATAAAATTAAAACTCGTCAAGACGAATCACACGAGCCCAAACTCGGTGGGGTTGTGTCGTTTCATTACAGAGCTATGGCAACCTTCCGGTTCCATCATCAGATTAACACCACCGTCATAATAATTTTGCATTGTTATCTGATTGACACGTGCATGCAAAATTTCAACTCAATCGGTAACCGGGAAGTGGATCAAATTTATTTTACAAGATTTGATTACAAACATTGGTACAACTAAATAAAAGGTTATCAAATGTGCTCGCTTTTAATCCTTTTTTGCTTTCTGAGAATTTCTTTCTTTATTTCCTGCAGTTTTATGTACAATGTCAACCGCTAAAAACCTTGATCCTGTTTACGTAGAAACCTTAGCAAGATACTAGATCAATTAGTCATTGAATTATTTTGCATTTCAATTCACTATTACCATGGAACTTTGAATAACTCGTTACAATACCATTAGTATCGATTAAAGTAAGGATTTCAGTAATATAAACTAGTGCTTGACTGCGATTCCACCTGATGGTGAGCAGTGATGTAATCGTTGATTTTGAGGCGCACTAGTTTATTAGAAGCCTATTTACTGTAGCCTTGAAGACAACTAAATTCTATTTTTAAATATCCTTTAAATCTTTTGAAAAAACTTTTCCCAAAATTCGTAAATTCTTAAGTTAAATTGTTACTTATTTATAATATTGCATTTACAATAATGTGACAATTAATTTTTCTATCAGTTTTTTTAAATATGTAAATATCCTTGGCAGAATAAACGCCCAAACAGGCCTGTCGAAAGTGCTACTGTATTACCGAAATTAAGTGATGCGTCGTCACTTAATAGCAGGTGTACAAGGCTAGCAGGCGCCGTCAACCTTGAATCCGCAGATGGTTTACAGGGAAAGAGGCCCTTTGTGACCTCCGGCCGTTGACTTTGAGTTTTTATTTTATGAGCTATAAAACAACAGATAAGTCCACAAGAGTTTTGAATGACTCTTACAAAATATTGACGTTTAAATTGACTAAAGATCAAATAAGTTATCTAAACCTAAAAAAATGGTAGTTGTGAAAACTGTTATAAAACTCCCAGCAGCTGTTTCTATTGCAGATCCAAACAGTTGCGACATAATAAACATTAATTGTACTGATAATGAAAACGACACGCTATCAGACAATTTTCTAGTGAAATTAATAGCTCTTTAGCACGACAATCGACCATCGGAACAGCGCAACCGATACGAGGCAGTGACGCGTAAAAATGCGACAAAACTTGACAAAAGGTATCTAAGTAACAAAAGGTTTAGAGCCACTGTTTCGAGCGTGGGATTCGGAAGCGCACCTCACTAGTTTAGACTGTTCGGAGTTCGGAGTAGTGGTGGACCAACGGTTGGTGATCCGCGACGCCTATTCTGCCGAGCGCCGGCACAACCGATCGAACTTAAACTTAACAGAAAATATTACTTAAAAGTTTTTTTTTTTTTATCGAATGTCGTGAGTCGTTTTTAGTGATCGTGATTGAAGATTTTTTGTGAACACAGCTTCATTGGATTTTTGTGACAAAAATTGCCAATCGATAGTGTGTTGATCTGGTTTTGTGTTACGATTTAATATTGAGGTAATGATTATTTAATTTTTATTTAATTAACAAGGCGATTGCTAAATAATCACCCGCTATATTATATATTATTTCTACATGCACTTGTCCTGTATTATTTGTGGTCCGCGCAACAGATTTTTTTTCTCCATTCTGTCCTAACAACCGTCACGCTATCACTAATTCCCTTTTCTTCTTCATCTTCTTTTCTTTCCTTTCTTTCTTCTCTCCATGCGTCCACACGTATACTTAGCATAACATTACCCTTATAATGTTCCCACTGCTGGGATTAAGGCCTCTCTAACATGTATACGTACTTGTATGTTACTAATTAATAGTCCAAATTATTATTATTATTAACCTATTGGGCTCAAAAACTTTGAGGGAGGCGGAACCCATCGATTCGAGAAGAAGAAGATTCCAAATGGTTTTTTTTTCCATAAATGTCCGTATTGAAAAACTAGCCTTCTACCAGCGACTTCGCCCGTGTGAATAGAGGATCCCATGCAATCTTTAGAGCCCCATTTCATCGCTTTAGGAGCAGAATTTTGAAAAATTCTTAGTGCTCGCCTACGTCATAAAAGGAAACCTAGCGCATAATTTCACTCTCCTAGTCCCAGTAGTTTAGGCCGTGTGTTGATATGTCAGTCAGTCAGTTTCTCCTTTTATATATATAGATAAATATTGTGTCACAGTCACATGGTGCCAGTCACCTGAACAGTCATCTCAAACAATACTTAAAGCTTAAAGTTAAACAATGTAGCGATGATTACGCGGTTTCCGTCATTATAGTAATCCTAAGATAACTACATTGTACGTGTTGGTTCCGTAACATCCACTATTTGCTTGACCCCAATGCTTTTCGCACTTGTGCGGTTAAATGACTAATGGCGCAAAATGTCGTTCACTCCATTACAGTTCTGATACGAAATACAGTACTGTAAGAATTGCTATTGGTTGGTTACTGTAATCATTGTTAAAAATACTTGCCAAAACTGTAAGATGAAAAGTCTTGCTGTATAGCATGAGTAGGGCACATTGCTCGCAGAACAGATGGCCGTTAGGGTCAAAAAGTTCTGAAGTGGCGACCACATACCGAAAAATGCAGTTTTGGAAAGCCTCGTGCAGTGTGGACCGATGACCTGGCAAGGGTTGTGGGAATCCGATAGATGCGACATGCACAGGACTGTTCATTGTGGCGACACTTGGGGAGGCCTATGTCAAACAGTGGACGTCTTTCGGCTGTAATTATGGGTAACATGACAGCGGGACGATAATGCATCTATAAGATGAGAGAAAAGTATAGTTAGCTAAGTAGTTACTTAATATGAAACTGATAGCTGTCACCCGCACCATCCTATAGCAAGTTTCCCGCGCGCGCCTCAGGGAGTTGCCAGCAACTGTAGGGGTTTAGCAGGGTCGAAGCCGTCTGGGCCCAAGGGTTGATGCGAAAGCGGAATACCGGCGCCCTGGAACTAAGGCAAGAAGGAACAGTGGGTCGTTTGGTTAGTAGAGGTCAGACACAGTCTCCTGCTCCGTCCAAGGGCGGGATTCATCATTCGATCATTTTTCCCACCATAAAAAAGCTATATGATATGAAACTGACAGTTGTCATCCGCACCATCCTATAGCAAGTGTAGTGCCGTGCAGTGTAGTACCTACATCTTTTTAGGGATGGGTGGTGCATTGGTTGAGCAGTAGGCTATAACGCTGCGTGGCGCAGGTTCAACTGCTGTGCAGACCAAATAGTAGTATTGCCGTCAGATATTATTATTATGGGTCTGCGAGTCATGTTCGTGAACGCATAACGGAACATAAATGTGAAAACAAGAAGTTACGTAAGAGTTTTTGACATTAGGTACAAGGAAATTGAAGAAAATATAATTGGATAATGATTTCCTCTGAGACCTAAGCTGTTCATAGAAAGTTCAGGAAACATTAACATGCAACATGGCTAGCCCATAAACTTGCAGACAAGTTCTACCTAAACGTGTATTAAATGCCGTTTACAGTACTAAATTGAGGCTTTTCTAAAGCGATAAAGACCGCCTTCTATTTAAGTTTAATATTTGCTCGAGAAATTAAGTTGATATCTGTCAAAGCGTCATATTTTTTTTTTCATTAATGATAGGCTCACGCTTCACCATTTTCTCACCTGATGGTAAGCGACAATGTGGTCGAAGATGGAGCACGTTTGTCAAGAAGTACCTAACCTATTCACTCTTCCGACCCGACCCTGGTATGAAGGCTAAGAAGGAAAGGGGTGGGTCGTTTAGTCAGTAAGAGTCTTACATTGTTTCCCTCTCCGCCCAAGGGCGGGATTCGTCATTAGATAATTTTTCCTAACATAAAAAAAACCTATTTACTCTTAAAGACCCGTATGTAACAGCAAAGCAACACAATTTTACAGTATTGAAAAATTGGACATTAGATAAGTCTTTGGTAACTTGTTCCAAATCAGTCATGCTTTTTGCTCACTAGTGCAATTGTTAAACCAACTATTTATATCGTTATTATTATTGTTAAGTCATAGCTGGACAAAGTCTTCACCTTATTTCTTATTCGCTCCTTTCCAATCATCCTGCCATCTTCGTAGTCTATTTGCGGCCCTGTGTTGCTGTCTGTCTACCAATCCTGTGTTTAACGTCCCCACAGCTCGTTATTTACTACGAACAAAAGCTGTTATAGTACGCGTCAAATAAGTTGAACTAAGATGACCGTCATTGCTATGGCTACGCGCAGCCCCTTCTGCGTTTGAAACCGAAACAATTGTTATTACAAATTGAAAGTCGATCGCCATTTCGGTTTAATTATGCCCCGTAGTAATTTCTTCACGATGGTTACGATGTTTCACTCCTCCTTTCCAATTCTCAGGGACATCCAGGTCGTCTCACCATCTCCTTTACGTTCTACCGCGGCCCCCGTATCGCTACCATCAATCTTGTCTTAACAACCCCACAGCTCGTTTAACTACAAACAAAAGCCATTAACAATTGAGTTTACAATCAGTTCTCTTGACCTGTATCGGCGACAGATGTTCCGCCAAGGTTCGGCTCGTTAATCTGAACAATTAAACCACTTCGATGACAGCTGCCGATAAACTTACAGGTTTATTTGCACAGTAAAACAATTTTGTTGATTGAGAATGAGATTTTTTTATGGTACGTAAAAATCATCCAATGACGAATCCCGCCCTTAGGCGGAGCGGATAACAGTGTCAGATTCTTACTAACTAAACAACTTACCCTATACGGTGTCATATATACCAGGGCCAGAGCCTTCCTCTCAGACGCGAACCCTTGGCCTGTCTTCGACCCTTCTACAGGGTCTACGGTTTGTTGACAACTCCTTGAGACGCGCGGGAACAGTGCGCGCCGTCGATGACTATTGAGAATGAGACTGTATTAGCCGTGGAAAAACGTTGCACTTCTTAGTTGAATTTTAGCAATTAGACATTCCTTTTTTGCGTGGGAATTAATGAAATGACTCGGCCTCCGCTCTTGTGTTTCTTCTGTTGAACTATCCTGCTACCTTAGTAGGAGCTGGTGATTACCTTTTGCACCTTCTTCTAATATAAAAATTATAGTGAACTGATAAAAAACATTTTATTGACTGTTCCACCCCTGCTTCGCTTGGAGTGCAAATTATATTTTATATTCAAAAATATATCTCGTTTATTGTTCTCTGTGTCAGAGAAAACCGCATAGATACTCTGAAAGCACTTGTGATAACTTAAGAAAAAAACGACTTTAATTCATATGAATCGCGTTTGACCATAATTTAGGTGATGGTAAGCGATGATATGGTCGACGATGGAGCACGCTTGCCTAGAAGTAAACTATTCACTCTTGTATTAAATATTATTATCGGAAAACACAAACTTCCCGAAAAATAATAACAGCAAAATAAAAATGTTAAGTTGTCCTTCGATTTTGCTTTAACAGTTTGAACTATGACATTAACATAGTAATACATTTTTTTATATATATAAAAAAAAAAACAGCTACACTATTCTCATTCTTGTTAACAAATTCAATTTATCGATCACGAAGCATCGAACTAAACGTGATTTATCTACGTTTTTGCTCCTACAATACATACATTGTACATAACACACACACAAACAAAAAATCTTCATTGTTGGCAGTTGCACGAGTCGAACTCTTTACTTACGACCTCATTTTCAATTGTATTTTTTTTTCTTTTCAGTTGACAAAAGGCCATTGACTCAGAAAACGACACCTACTAAACCCAGCTCTTTGGTTAACTCAAGAACGAACTCAAAAGACGATTTACCTGATGATAATATCAGTCAGAGTTCTTTAGGAGGTGGTATCAAAGGGAAATTGGCTGCTCTGTTTAGTAAGGAACAAACGATCAGCGAGTCTACTATCGCGAATAAGTTCAAACTGGAGAGAGAGAAGGAAATGGAGATGTTACAGAACCGATTCCATTACAAGGTGAGAGAGAATTTTATTGTTTAAACCTTACGGTATCAAAAGGAGGCGAGTATAGTAGGCAAATATGTTAAACTTAAATGGCCTTCGTTGCTATGGTATATTGGATCCCATTACAATAGATGGACAAAATTTTACAAATCACTCAGACCACTTTAATCAGTGTTTCTTTTTACCCGACTGCCAAAGAAGGAGGGTAATGTTTTTCGAGTGTATGTAAGTATGTATGTATGTCTTTTCCTTTGTGACCTCCTGTAGCCTAAACGGCTTGATGGATTTTGATGTATGAGGTATCGTTAGATTTGTCTTGATTACGGGAGTGTCATAGGATACATTTTATCCTAAAAGTCCCACGGGATAAAGACATAATAATATTTTTTCTAAATTTCCCTTTAAAAACAGCTAAAAAGTTATAAATAAAAAAATTATTATTAAAAAAACAAAATACCCGACTGCACACTAAAAAAAGAGTAAAACAAGCCCCACAATACAAATTTACTGAATATAATTTATAAATGTTGATGGAAAGCATCGCAGGCGGGGACCACCTTGACCGCCACCAACGAAAATTCTGCTAAATGGTGCACAACAGAAATGACTATAAATAAGCCTCTGTTGGTCCCCGCCTGCGATGCTTTCCATCAACATTTATAAATTATATTCAGTAAATTTGTATTGTGGGGCTTGTTTTACTCTTTTTTTAGTGTGCAGTCGGGTATTTTGTTTTTTTAATAATAATTTTTTGCTTGTATACCTTTGGTTAGACATACTGAACGCTGTGTCAAAATTTGTCCATCTATTTTAATGGGACCTTATTTATATCTGTTACTGCGCATTGAAGGTCTATTGCTATGTTGGTTCAACTTATACATCGCGTAATGTATCGAGCTAAAAGTGCTTTGTAATATTCTGTATCAGTAATCATTGAAATTCACAGTTTTTCTCTATTATAATATGCACATATATATAAATGAATGTATCTATACCTGCATCCGCACGAAAAATCGTTCAGTAGTTTTTTAGTTTATCGCGAACATACATAAATGCAATATTAGTTGCCTGGCACAAGCTCTGCTTATTTTGGGACTAGATGGCATTGTGCGAAAGTTGTGAAATATTATATAAAATACTAGTGAGCCGTCCCAGCTTCGCACGGGTACTGATGTTGAATATATTATGCATTTATTATGCACATAAAACTTCCTCTTGAATCACTTTTATCTATTAAATAAAAACGAATCGAAATCCGTTGCGTACTTTTAAAGATCTAAGTATACATATTGACAGCGGTAAGCAACTTTGATTTATACTATGTAATGATATGTAAGGAAGTAAATTCAAACCACGCAACTATTTAGCACTACAAAGAACTAGTTTTTCACAGTTGTATAAATTCTGGCATAACACGACGACTCCCCAACTCCTTACTAACTAGTGCCCGAGCTATTCCCGTCGGGGCAACAAACCCAGGGCTATTTATTTCTTGTTGCCTCTCTCCCTGGAAAGGAAATTAAGAACTGCACTAGTTAGTTGTTGAATAATATGGGTAAATTTAATGACAAATGAGTAGAATAGATTGTTAGAAATATTGTTTTTTTTTCATAAGGACTGAATATATTTTCATGAGGCAATCCTCATGAAAATATATTCAGTCCAGTGTGCGATCAATGACTGCCAAGTGTTTTTAGAGTCAGTTTTTAGAGTCAAGTCATAAATTACAGGGGGTCTCTACCCTCTGAAGCTTTAAAGAAACAATTAAAAACTAACTGTGTCTCGCATGTGTCTTTCGACACCCAACGCGTTTAACATGAAAAATAAACAACACATATGTAAATCATAACCTCAATTTAATCTAGGCAACCTAATGCATTACCACATTGTAACTGAGAAAAAATCAACACAACATAACAAATGTTGTTGTGTTGTGTCCAACAACAACATTAACATTTATTTTATCCCATTTTTTGAAAGTTCACAATTCATGCATTTTTTTTCCATACACACTGTATATAGTCTCACTTCTCACACCGAAAACATGATGAAGTAACAACCATAAAGTAGGTAATGAAAGTGTAAAGTAAATACACAATACACGATAATTGACAATGCCGTACAAGTAGTGCGTATACGTCCTTACCCTTACAAAGAGGTCGAATGGCGAAACGTGGTGTAAGAAGTACTAATGAGTTGTATGTACTAAGCTTTAACGATAGTCGAAGGCTGAGAAAAACAAGCGAAAATGTACGGTGTGGTACAGTTGTGCTGTATACGCAAATTAGGTTCAAATGAGACTGTTTGTTATTGTTCTAACTGTAAAAAAGATGGACTCCGCAAACTAGAGCATGACTCAAAAGTAGTACGTATATTTTTAATGGTAAATCAGTCGAAGCAACGTATAAAATTTCAGAATTCTACTGCCTGAACTATGCAAGTGGTAATCCATTAGTTTCCCCTTCCTATTTTATAAGAACCTTCATTCAGAGTGAGCTCAAGCTCTCTAACTTTCTCCCACAGTCACTTCACACTTTTTTTCTCACATTGACTCACTCACTTTTTCTATAACACTCCTCACTTTCTCTCTAACACTCACTCTCATTTCTCTCTGAAGATAACTCTAGAAAAGCCTCTCGAATCCAATATTCAAACTAAACTTCCATAAAAATTACATAATTATTTGCTTAATCATTTTATTAAATAAGTATACATTATGAGATGTATTACTTCACAACTCCTAATGAAGCCTTCATTATTTATCATCAGTCTTAAAGGAAAAAAAATACAAACGCCTTGATTTAAATCTCGCTATAGTATTGTGTTAAGTACAAGTTTTCACAGGTGGCTCTGCCCGCTTAGGAAACTTGCTTGCCTTACAAGTTGACGTTTCTATCTGGCCCTTAAAAGGCCAGTAGGTGTAAAGGTATTGATAAACTGGCTTTTTCTCTATTGCATTGGAACGATGTTTTATCTAGTACCAATTGTTAACTTGGAATTTTAAAGAAATTTTGCCGAAGTTTAACGAATATCAGTGCTATCATGAGCGCTCCACGCGATCGAAATCTTTCATTATATACTTGAACTAGTGACCCGACTCAGCTTCACACGGGTGCAATGCTGATATTAAATATATTATGCATATAAACCTTCCTCTTAAATCACTTTATCTATTTAAAAAAACTGCATTAAAATCCGATGCGTAGTTTTAAAGATGTAAGCATACATAGGAACATACATTGGGAAGCGACTTTGTTTTATACTATGTAAAGATAAGGCTCACACTCACACAGACTCATATTTTTTTTAATAGTCTGCCAAAGGTACATTTTCAGTCTTGTCTGTAAACACTTTTCGTAGTATATATCGGTCATCCGCAACTTTGAAAGCTTTTTGGACCAATGCCAATTTGGCAATGTCCATAATGGATCGCGTTCCAGACCAAAGCTTTTAACGATATATCTTCAAAAAGGATAATGGTAATTTTTTGCAGGAGTAGGATTTCTCTACCAGCATTTATGACAATATCATTCAAAATCTACACTAATATAATAAAGAGGTAAAGTTTGTTTTTTTGTATTTTTGTTTTTTTGTTTGTAGGAGGTAATCTCTGGAACTACTGGTCCGATTGGAGAAATTTTTGCAATAATAGAAAGCTGCTTTACGCCTGAGTGACATAGGCTATATTTTATCTACGCAGGCGAAGCCGCTAACAAAAGCTAGTTAGTTGTGACACTATGAAGGGTAAAGGCCTTTCATTTTTCCACTCTTCTCTGGATTTTGTCACTTTTAATCAACCTTTTAGGTAAGAAGGAGTCCAATTCGTCACACCGTGTCTACCTACTGCCTACTGAAAGCCGATCCAGCCTCTGAAAGGAAGGTCTGGCCCCGGTATGAGGGCTAAGAAGGAAGGGCAGGTTTCGTCATTAGATGATTTTTCCCATCATAAAAAAAACACCGTCTCTTTCTGGGCACACCGCGTCGCCGGCTCCCTGTTTTTTACATATAAAAGAAAATACATTCCTGCAAAAAAAAAGTCTTACGAGGTTCTTCCTTCCTTCTAACTTGATGGGAGGGTTTCGAAGACCACCGGGTGAAGTATAAAACCGCATTCGTACCGACAAAAAATCTTACAATCATCTTTATTCTTGTCTTGAATTTTAATCACACATTTCAATCTTTTTTGTTTACCAAACTATGCAAATGCGTCGTACAATCCGGAATTGGTGTCTCCGAAACTGCCTTAGTACGATTATTATGATGTATGCTAATATTTTATGTTTCTTGTGACTACTTTTGCATACAAACTTTACCCTTTGAAAAATCCTTTCGAAATTGAATCTCTTTGTATATCCTATATGGGACACAATGTTTCTTCAAAGAGTACACAAGTGTTAGTTTGAAAATGGCACCGGTGGCTGAAAAGAAGTGGGGCAATCATTGTATGAGCATGTGTGCAGGTTTGAGCACAAATGCGGACATTATATAAGAATAGAAGGCCAAATTAACCGATGGATGAACTGTATGATATTATCATTAGACTGCATATTTTTTGGGGGCTGAGTCACCTGCAATCCGTAGGATATCGGAGTGGTCAGGTCACATACTGGTATGTAATATAGCTTTGAATCGTTTGTGACTACCCACTGAAAGGCGTATGTATCGCCAAGTGGTCTAGCCATGTTGATGTATGATAAATGATATTTATTTTGCTAAAATGTCAACTTTATCTAGATGTTGCTCAGAGTAGCCAATTCGTAGGTCTAAATAGCTCTTCCAACGCAGGTAGAACCTGAATTCGGTTGTTATGAATTATTTCGGAAGAATAGTCACTGCAGGTTTGAACTGTGACTCATTTGACCGTAGATAGTTGATGGCCCAAGAAATATGCCAGCAACTTATGAAAGCTTGACTACCTTCAAATGCCCTACGCGTTTTAGGGCTATAGTAACTGTTTTGAATATTGCTACAGCATAGAAACTGAGTCACCACTAAAATCGACGTCTAAAAGAAGTATGAAAAAACATAACATGTTGGAGTGATATTGGAGTACTTCAAAATATTTTATCTAGTCATACTTCGGAAGTGGCCATGAGCTTTATAGATTTTGTATGCAATAGATTCATAAGAGCTTTAGTTTAGTATCGAGTTTAAGACACAAGTGTAAGTTATAATGAAGCTGTCCTAGTCGAATTACGACTAAAGCTTCTAAAAACAATACATCATCCTACCCTTATCTCATATTACTTGGGGTCGGTGCAACATGTTTTTTTCTTCCACTCTGTCCTGTTACCCGTCACACTATCACTAACTCCCTTTTCTTTCATATCACTTCTCACACAATCCATCCATCTCTTCTTCGGCCTCCCTCTTTCTCTCTGTAAAGCTTCTAAATACAAATTAAAAAAAAAAAACATGTTTTTACCGACCCCAACTAAATTAGAATACGAGCAAAACAATCGCGATGAATGTTTCTATAATGACGTTATGTTTGAGCCTAGTGACTTATGCAAATATTAAACCAGCACCTACCCAAGTTTGCAGTCCACGAAATAGAATGAATCATCGAAGTAGGTAAATGGCGAAACATTTTCTGTTTCTCCAATTTCGACATTTCCGCACCTCATGGTAGAACATTCATTACACAATGTTGCATACACTTTATTTTAACGATTTTTAGAAATACGATACACTATGTAGAAAAAAATATAGGTAATGTACGTGTAGAGTTTTAGAGGTAAAAGAATTTTCTTAGATACCTTTAGTTCTTAGTATAAGCTTATGCAATAAGTGGTTGTAGTACCAATGTGTGCTGGGCCCGCGTGGTAGGTTATGGCCCATTCCTCTCCCTCTCCCTAGGAAGGAGGCCTGTGTGCCCCATCTGTTGGAACATTTAAAATAGGCTGATGATGATGATAAGTCCTTACATACTATAAAACAAAGTCCTCCACTGCATCTTTCTGTTTGAACGTGATATATTATGAAAAAGTTTTTATTTAATGGATTTTCATGGGCTTTTCTCCATTAGAGTAATTCCTAGTACAGGTTTAGATGTATAATATATGCAATATGCCTATTATATCAGAGAAAAACCGACAATTTGAAAGTTTTGTAACACCCCAAAGTTCGGGCGCGTCGAATAAATAAGCTAATACTATAGTTTATTTATTCGTAACTTTCTTATCCGTTTTATTATATATTTTCTACTGGTGCTACACCAAAATAACATTATTTGCAACTCAACGTAACAAATACACTACGCCGTAAGATATGGTAATTGCGCGTATCATATTTATATTGTAATTAAGGCATCTACATAAATCGCCAGTTAGACTCATTAAATTAAAGTTACCACGGAAAACCCGATGTTCGGGTATCAAACAAGTTAATTTATTAATGTATGTATCAACAAAACCTACATACGTGGTTTTGCTTTACTGTACTGTATAGTACAAGGCTATAAGCTGATGATGTATTCCGGTTAAGTTTATTGGCAGTAAATAATGAAATTCGGTGCCATTTGGTGCACCAATTTGTTACTGACAGATGTACTCGCGCCCTTTGTACGATTATTCCGGATGAATAGGAACTCGTGTCATAAGCGTTGTAAGTAGATCTTATCCCTACACTGTAGGAATATCGTCATTGAAAAAAAAAACAAAGAAACTCTTTAAAAAACATGAAATGCCAAAACTGCGTTTTATCGTAATTTATTTCATATTAATATAATATATTCCACAACTTTCACACAACGCCGTCTAGTCCCAAGCTAAGCAGAGCTTGTGTTTTGGGTACTAGACAACTGATAAATATACTTATATATTTTTAAATACTTACATACCTATTATAGATAATTACACCCAGACACAGAACAAATAATTGTGCTTATCACACAAACATTTGTCCTGGGTGGGAATCGAACCCACGACCTCTGGGATAGCAGTCAGGACCACTAACCACTAGACCAACACGCCAATCAAAACATGTTTCCGAAAATTTTATTAAAATTATGTGGCATCAAAACTTTCTTATTTCATCTCAATAACCCAATATTTCCTCAATTTCAGCCCAAACCTCAAAAAGCCGAAAGCCCAAATGACTCGGACGACGATGCAAGCGAACAAGACCCATCCGAAAAGGCTCCTCTTATGGGTTCCACCACCAGCCTCTCACAAGGCTCTAAGAAACCAGAAATCATTGCCAACATTCCCAAGGTTACCTTTGATGAGAAGAAGGAACAGGCCTTGACTGATAAGGAAAAGGAGGTGGAGAAAGAAGACAGAGTTATTGGATCACAGCCTGTTAAAAGACGAAGTGAGTATGGTCCTCTATCTACTGACTTTCGACATGTCTATTAGTAGGGTTGAGGACGGCAAGCTACCCATCCGGTAACCGTCCGGTTCGAGGCCAAGTCGTCGACGGCGCGTAATATTCCGCGCGCCTCAAGACGATAAGATGTCAGCAAACTGAACACATGAGAGAACAAAACCAAAGAAGAAACATGGTAATGGATAAAAGTCTAACACGCTTTCCCGCTCCTCCCAAGTCATTTGCTGATGATCTCAAAACAAGACATGTCCATTAATATTTCAAGCAAATATCATGTCGTGAAAATCACACTTGAGCACATCACTGATTGGATCGCTGTCGTATAAGCAAACGATAACCATTTTAACTCATTAAATCAGTGACATCATTTTAGATATAACTTACTATAATTCATGGGGATATCCCAATTGTAACCGAGATAAGGCAAGCGATTGTTTTGTCACATTGAGTATTTATTACTTATGCATGCAAAAGACTGGCTTCCTCAAGTTTGGTCATAGTCTTTTCTGGAAAAGTTCTAATTACAGTTTTCATTCTTGTTTCAGGTTCCCAAGACTCGCCTGTAGTCCTATCAGTATTAGACGACGTAAAAAGGATAAAAGTAAACAACAACAAAAAAGATCCGCAGACTAACGGAGCGATCTTGCAGCAACCAGCCAGTCTATACCCTCACCTATCAGACATCGAGACAGACACTTCCCACAATCAAGAAGAATATTCAGACTGTGGTGGATCAAGGTGTGGGCACTACACTCTTGAATGCGTCTTCTTCTTTCTTTGTATATAAGTTTCAGATCATAAGTTGCTTGGGATTCAAACTAGATGGCGTTGTACTCAATTTTGGAGTTCAAGATGGCGGTGTTACAGCAACTGTTGCGTTTAGTTTTTAAACGATGTTCCTATTAATTTAGGATAACTAATTATTTTTAAATTTTAGTTACACATCTATTGAATATAATAACTTATACGAACATAAAGTAAATTTAAAATAGCCATTCGTACAATGTTGCTGTAACAAAAACGAGACTTCGATATAATTTATCGATAAATATTTATTAATATTGCTATTTATATACATTCTTAGAAGTACAGTCTGGTTGCCTTGCCGGTTTTATAGGTACTAGGTCGCAACATACATATAACTAGGTGACATTGAGCCGATTTGTTAACGGACAAAACATACATTGGATTGCAATCATTAAAATGCAATTAGATACATATATCAAAACTATGGTGACTATAGTAAATAATTACTAATATTAGTATGTCAATCACCTATAAAGATATAAACGTTTCAAATGCCAATATAAATATACTTAATACAATTTCCTATGAGACATAAACCGTTAGGTTTCTACTTTATAGTAGCCAATCATTTTGAATTCGATTTTTAGATAGTAATACCCATATTTGCGGATATTGCATTTTCTATCGCGGTTTTTATTAGTTAAGACAGTAAGAAAACCAATTTTTACCGTCCGTTCAACCGATTTTGATTTTTATTACGCTGGTGGAATGACAAATGGCGGCTGCAATAAATAGTTGGTTTTGTAACGACTTTTTTTGCTTTTAATACCATCCGTATGCGTACGGAATAGAAGTTAAAATCGTTTGAACAGACAGTAAAAAAAGGTTTGTTTAAATGTCTAATCTTAACGTGTATAGAGTATAGTATTAATAAAAACGCAATAAAAATTTCAATTAATTTATAATTGAAATGAAATTTAATCTCGTGCCTAAATCGTAATGGACTGTTTTACAAGTTTTTTGATACGTATTAATTCTCGTTAGTAACATTTGTAATCGACTGTTTCCGGCCGGAAAACAGAAATGCTAACTCGCAATAATTTACGCAACTTTAGAAATATCGTCGCCGTAATATTAACGGTGTAAAAGCTAAATTCGAATTCGTATTTCTCATATCAAGTAATCATTATAAAAAATATCAGTTTTTATCAACTTTTTTTCTTAACTGTCTAGGCTTATATTAGCAGTTAATCTATAATTAGAGTAAGCTGCAAAGCAAATTTTTTGAGTATTTTCTTTTTGCATTTTGCCAGTGTCAAGTTTTATATTAATATGTTTTCGCCCTATGATGAGTTCCTTGACAGTTCTTGTCTGACAATTACAGTGAAGTGACCTAACGAAATTTAATCGATTTTTTTATAATATCGATTCAGTTGGCAAAGAAATTGGAATCGGATTGCTAAATATTCGATTTTTTTTCCTACTAATATTCTTATGTTATAAATGTGAAAGTTTGTGGATGGACGTGTATGTGGATGTTTGTTACTCTTCCACGCAAAAACTAGTGTACGGATTTTGATAAAACTGTACAGTAGTATATGTAGATTATAAATCACAATAAGACATAGGTTACATAACATCATGGGAGCAGAGCAAAAACCTGATATACTGCCGGCGAAACCGCGGGGGACCGCTAGTGATAAATAAAACGCAGTATGTTTAAAATATTAATAATTAATTTACTCTTCACTGTCAGAACTTGATTCTTGATTAGAGCTTATATCCATATCGGAAGGATACAAGGCAGACGCACTCGTACTGACGCGACGCGGTCGCGATTACAAGATGGCCATTCCGATTTATAAATTTTTTATCGATTAGTGTCGATTAGGCAGTGTTAATCTCTATAGTCAGAAGTTCCGTTCAACGCATTACACATTTTCTACACTTATACTTTTTTATTTTATGTATTTAATTTTATGTAACTTAATTATAATCACTATAATTTACTTTGTAATTTATAAAAGGCAGTATTTTTTTTATCATTGAATTTGTAATTATTTTGCCAGTGTATTTTTTTTTTGTCTAAAGTAGTATGCGTGCCACGGAAAAAAATGAACTGTCAGGGAACTCATCTTAGGGCGAAAAAACATTAATTAAAATATGGTTTGCGACCGTAATACATATCTGTTTACAGAATTATAATCATCTAAGCGTTTTGAGAACAAATTCATGTTTTGAAAATAAATTCCCTGCCGGAGTCGTGTGTTTCCGGAGCTATATTTTAGGGGGTCTTTCAGCCTAGAGTGACTAGGTTACTTCTAGGCAAGCGTGTTCCATCGCCGGCCACAACATCGTTGAAGGTCCCGTTGTGATCTGTAGCCCTGGAAAGTAGGACTTGTCGGACCAGCCTAGTGCAAATTATTAAAGGGTTAAAAAAATAATAATATTACAGTATGGCCGTCAGATCTTGGCGAGCCTGAAGTACGCTTCTGCGCAATTTAGCGCTTGTATACTCGAAAATAAATTAATGGTTCAAACACATAAATGCTATTTGCAGTTGTTATAAAACTGTTATTGGCATTAATTTTTTTAAACCTTTATTTTTTTACGAGGTTTTAAGAACTAAAATTCGTAGAGCCTAACTTCAGACTCGCCAAGATCCGACGACCGTAATGTAAGACACACACACACATACACACATTACATATAATATGACACATATATGATTTTCATTACATATATGATTTTACATTTAGATTAAAAGTTCCCAAAGTTCAATCACACTGACAAGTTTCCTAGTGCCAAGTAATTCGATACTTGAGTGGAGGCACGGCCGTACATTTCGCAATAATCCGTTACTTTACACCGCGCTTTGTTGCGAAATCGTCACGTTCGCCACTCTTGCATTACCCAGAACTAATCTTTTGCTGAACTTCATTTTATGGGTTAGTTCCTCTTGGAATTGTCGGGAATATATTAGAAAGTATTTCAAACTTTGCATACACCGCTAAATTTTGATCATTTTAATACCGAGGAGGGTCGATCGGGTACATGAAACACTATCGGTTTTTAAAGGTAAATTAAAAAAAATAAAGACCTTTTTTTATTACGTGACCTTTTTTGCCGGTCGTTGCGTACCAACTACCAACAGGTCATTGGGTTCAATCAACTGCTGCTCAATACTTGGCTTACACAGAACGGCACAATTGTCGCAGTGGTGAAGCGATCGGCCGCTTTCCGGCGCGTCGCGGCTTCGATTCCCGCACGGAACAAATATTTGTGTAGTCTACAGATTATTACTCCGGGTCTTTTCTATATGTTAAAAAAAAAATTAAACTCACTTTAAACAATGTAAATCTGAAAATAATCTCTTCTTTTTCTACTCCTGTTCCCGTTATTTGGTGTCGTTAATCGTAGACGGCTTTGTCAAACGTGCCAACTTCAGGTCTCTCTCTCTCTTTAGAGGACCAATGTTATAGCTGTGCATTTGATAAAAAAAATTGTTCTTTCTTTTTTAAAACACAGAACAAAAAAAATCCAAGACCCAATTAATTAAAATGCGCAGAACTAACTATTGTGCTTCATTTAGTATTCAGCAAATGTTGCACGTTATTGGGTCAAGTCGATTTGCATGGTGGCCGGTCATGGCGGCGAAAAAACGTTGATTATCTACCGTACATATCTAAACAGTCTGCGATACTCTTTTCTTGAAATGTAGGCCTTTTTAAATGCATTTTATTCCTTAATATTTCTTTGTATTCAAGTAATTGTAGCACTATTTTATTGGACTGCTGAATTGTTCGAAACAATCACCACAACATGATCTATTTTCTATCAGTTTTTTATTAGTTCTATCAGTTTTTATTAGTTGTAAATGCAATTAAAGCTCCCAGTTTTCTCCAGATAAAAACTAATTAAATGACTTTTTCATGAAATAGTTATTCAATTGGATTAGACATGTTACTTTGACTAACCCAATTTTTATAGATAATTTAAATAATGTATAATTATACGAATCAATACGTGTTACGCTCGCCAATCTTATTTTAATCAACATACAACGAGACACTGGCACCCTGGAATATTTTCATAAAGAAGTTTCCGATTGACTCTAAAAGAAAATATCCTCTTCACTCTCTCTCTTCTCATATCATCTTTCATACAATCCATCCATCGCATCGCCTCTCATCGCTAATCTATAAGAATGAAATGATAAACTATAAAAATCAATAAAAAAATTATCTAAGACTGTATGTTGCCTAATGTATGTAGTGGTATAAACTACATTCAATTGTTATTAAGTAGTTGTAGGTTTATAATAAAACTACTTAACTGAAGTTTGGACCAGATGGTTGCAAACCAGCGCCCCAAAGCCAAGGTCACCTTGGCTGGAGCTTGATTTGTGTTGCAGCTACATAAATGTAAACCACGCGCCAACACGTTCGCAAATCAATCACTGCTGTTCCTCAACAGTAGGCAAGTTTCCTCAAACTTGCCTAAACAAAGGGCGTTCAAGGTCATGGTTTACAACTGCTGTCTACACAGATTGAAACTAGCAAGGTCACCTCAGCTAGGGCATTGGATTTCAACCGTCTAGTCCACCATTGAATTTATAATGCACCATGATTGAAAGTACTACTTATTATTCAAGCATAATAATAACTGCAGTACAATTCCATGTTTACATTTTGTTAGTTCAAAAAATAACTCGTATCTTCTAGGAGATAGAAAAATAGTTTATCTGTGGACTGAGGCATTTCATAAACATCAAGCCAATACATTGTTTAGGAACTGTCTTTATATTTGAATAGGAATATGTCGCGATTGAAAGTTTGGAAAGTAGATCTGATAGAAAATAATATATACAAAATGGAGACACTTATTAGCATCAATGCATGTTTTGTAATAAATAAACATTACTTTTATTTAAAACTGATTTTATTCTTAATTTATTAGAGCTTACTGCAGTACACACAAGTTCTAACTTTTATTCATAACTTAAAATAAGATTTTAAATCGACACACATCTCATTTTTTAAGTACGGTGTCGGATCTTGGCGGGTCTGCGAATTACAGCGTTTGAAAACTTGTATAAAAATAAAGGTTTAAAAGAAATGCCAATAACCGTTTTTAATAGCAAAAACAATAGCAAATTGCATTTATTTGTTTAAACCATTAATTTTTTTACGAGTTTTCAAGCGTTAAAATTCGCAGAGACCAACTTCAGACTCGCTAAGATCGGACGGCTTTACTGTACTTCGTATAGATGCTCTTAAGTGTGCTTCACGTTCTTTAAAAAAAAAGATATCTACTTACCTATCGATAAGTACAGCGAAATAAACAAAATAGAGTATATACCACAGATAAAAAAGATATATAAAATTACAAATTCTTGTGTCGACGGCTTATCAATAGTAGAATACTCTAGGAATACTAGGTTAAATTATTTGGGCTAATTAATGCATTTGCATTTACTGAATAGATTCATGCATAATCAAGTTATACTGAGCAAAATAAATTAGACTCTATCCGTGTGTTTATAAAGTTGAAATTATGAATTTATTCTAATTGGTTCATGTTTGCAATAGTCTAACAGTAGAAGGTGGGGATTCTATGAATGCGATCATGCGATTTTCCGCTAAATTCTGCGCTAAAATATTATACAGGGAAAAAAACCGACCACAAATTCCACCACTGGGGGGTCTAGAATCATGTACTGGATCTATGATATTCGTTTGCGTTACGATGTCAATGACGCCCTGTATTTTGCAATAATGCTATTGTGATTTAACGTATGTCTGCATTCAGCCTTTAAACTGCTTTCGTTGGATATATAAAACACTGCGTTTATTCCACCAGGGTCCCACATCCACAACTAAATACTCCATCTCGTCAGATCTTGATAAATGAGTTTTTATTTCACAAATACCTAGGTTTCTTACAAACTCTTTTACACGTCATTTTTTTTCGTCCTTTGAAACTAGATGAGGCCGGTATTTCCTAGCTGAGAAGAAACAACTAAACAACACACAAACAACCTCAGGGGTCAAAGTCTCTTTTAAAGTCCATACACAAACACGTAATGGTCATATCATATGAAAACCATGCAGATGTGGAATCTGGGATGGTCTTTTGAGGATTCTTTCCTCAAAAGTTCTGAGTGGACCTGTCCAGTCAGTGCAAGCATTTGTCAGTACTCGTGTAGCTCAACTCAGTTCATTTTGTCACCTAAGCGAGATGGAGTACCCCAGTCGCAAGTACACGACACTGGCGAATAGGAAACTAAAATACTGACGATCCGACGCAAGCAGATAAAGGGTTAAACTGAACAAAATGCCATAATTTTAAGATCAAGCATTTTCGAAACACGCCATTTTCTTTTCGATGAAGATTTAATTTAGTATAATTTAATTTCGACTAATCTTATAATTATAAGACTCCTTTTCAGGTATTTTATAAATTATGTTGTCTGTGATAATATTAAACTTAATTTAGAAATGTTTTTTGTAAAATAAAGCTATTGAAACGTATTTTTGGTTATTTTATTCCTTTTTGTTTTGCTGTAATACCCTTATTATTAATGTATATATACTAAAATTACGTTAAATTCTCAGTATGTTGTTTGGTTTATTAACAAAATGTTTTAATTCCAGCGTGGAATGGTACGGGAGGTATAGTTGCAAATGAAAAAGTCATAGTAAGCCGGCTGAAACTGTTTTTCATAAATATTTTACATTATACTGAGCCTTAAAGTAGTTGTCAGCTGCATGGTGGAGGGGGATTAATAATAATAATAAAAGTTTATTGACATAAAAGTTTTACATAAATATGAATCCCCTGGTCCATAAACTAGTGTTAACTGTATCATAGGGACCAGTGTCTTCACTAGTTTTCATAAGTACAGTATTATGTCAAAAATACTTAAAAACTAAGGTTATAAAACAGAATAATCCTTTTTTGATTATACGTCAGTCACTCGTATGAACTTGTAAAAAATACGTAAAAAAGATATAGTATTTACAAAGGCTACAAGTTGGAATAGCTAAATCCATATTACCATAAGTCCCTATACTGCCGTGCAGACACTAAAACGCAGTAAAATAGCATATTTTACAATACTTTTACTGCGTTTTAGTATCTGCACGGCAGTATAGAATAGTTACTTGGCCTCAAAGCAAAAATAAACCTTGTCTAATCTTCTAACTTATAAAAATTAATAGCTGTTGATTAGTCTCTCTAAAATTCGACTACAGCTGGACCGATTTGGCTAATTTTTGAAATATTCGTAATTGTTCAGGGAAGGTAATAATCAGCTTGACGAAATTTGCCGGATCAGCAACAGTTATGTATCAATCAATAAATATAAAAATCAAAGCCACTTTTCGTTGTTATTTTATAACTCAAGAACGAGCTCACCTATCTAAACCAAACTTTTAGGCTTTGTTCGGACTATTTAGTAGATGGTTTATGTGAAGTTTGCACAAAATCGGTCGAGCGGTTCTTCATTTATCACATTTTTCTGTTACCGGTAGCGAAGCCGTGGGCCAAAGCTAGTTATGTATAAAGTACAATTTTCTATTTCGACCTCGGAACGATTTTAGGCATTTTTTCCTCATGCCAGAAATGCCTAAAATTTAGACTAGTTACGCGACCTAATAGCAAATGCTATTTTGTACAACAATGGTCTGTTGCTATCATATTTTTTAAAGGAATGGTTACGAAATTACTAAATACCTATGATTCTTTACTGTCCAACTCGTTTATCGTGAACCTGAACATGTTTAAAATTGATGGTGATGATGATGGTTCGTATAACGTAATGTATGATAAAGAGGCAACGCGAAAAAGAGAGAACACTTGATCGTTGAGCTCTCAATCGCTAATGCTATCATTCACTTGAATATACCAAAAAAAAGTTTTTTTTTATAAGCCTTAAAAGTTAGCTTAGCCTTAAAACTGCTAATTTGGTACATTCTAGCGACCCTCCCAGCTACACACCGATGTTAGAACCTGTTAAAATTCTCGTTTTTTTTTTCATATATAGGTATAAAACTAGCGACCCGCCTCAGCTTCGCACGGTTACTATGAATATATTATGCATGTATTATACACAGAAACCTTCCTCTTGAATCACTCTATTTATAAAAAAAAACTGCATCAAAATCCGTTGTGTACTTTTAAAGAGATCTTTAAAAGTACGCAACGGATTTTGATGCTTAGATAAGCATAGGGAAAGCAAACTTTGTTTTATACTATGTAATGATGCATATTTTATACACCTAAAACTTTATCTTGTGTCACTCTATTAGTAATTTTCTTATAGTAATTTTCGATTTTATCCCGTTCATACAGACATACAGACGCACTGGGGGACTTTGTATTTTGATTCCTTGAAAGCCATCATACAGCGTATGAAAACATGAAACACATGTATTTTATCCTCACATCTGCCGCTACCGTTACCCGGGGAACCAAACAGATGTGTTTCTGCCAGCCATTGAATAGCAATCGTTGTACAGGCACGCGACAGATGGTGGAATGTCCTTTATATCAACTACAACCGATTATTACGTTAGGTTACGATCTTATTATGAAGATTGTAAAGAATTTTTAAAGTAATTGTTAGGGCTCGTTGTTGTATGCCTTTCAAACACCTTTTGTTTTTCTTCGGTTGGAACTAGTGGATACTAGAAAAATACAGGCTCTGTAGAGTTTTTTTTTTATGAAGGGCAAAAATCATCCAATGACGAATCCCTCTCTTTGGCGAAGCGGGAAACAGTGTCAGACTCTTACTGACTAAACACCCCACTCGGTCCCTTCTTTGCGAAGCCTTCCTTTCAGAAAGAGTCCCTGGGCCTCAGTAGGCTTCCGCCCTTTTGCAGAGTCCCGACGAGACACTAGGGTCAAAAAGGAAAGGAACTAACAATATTACACTTTGACCCCAAGCTTTTAAGCCAACTTATAAAAGGCAAGAGCTTACTTTAATGTCAAAAATTGATGCTCTGACTTCTGAGCTAGGTTGAAACTTGCACTACAAAAGTCAGTGCCTTGTCCCATTACACTACAATTCCTATATGATGGTATGGGGACATCTGCATGCTAAGTATAATAGGCCTTAATATCACGTAAATTAAATATAGTCGAAGTGACTCATCCTAAAACAATAATAATCCAAAAACAGAACGTAGTTGAAAATTACATGCCATACAACTAGTTTAAAATACACTTAACTAATTAGAAATAATATACACACTAAAGGCCTAGCTAAATATGACATCATAAAACTGCTCTGCATCGCTGTCGATTGAAAGTGTGCCCAAAAGACTGGCGACATTGCCACGTTGTATGGCAATGCTTAATTTTTGTCCGAGGTAGAACTCAGTCCAAGGGCTCTAGGTCAACAGGAAGTATCCTATGAATTTTGATTCCCTTGAGAGCGTCGAAATGTCCTGGACAAAAAAAAGGTTTGGCACATAAAGCAAACAACATTTAACATTTGAAGAATTCAAATATTTTGCCACAGAAAACGCCAGTATTAGGCAGATACATCTCAAGTCCATGAAAAATACTTGTAAACAAAAGCGTTTCCTTTTTTGGGCACCAGCAGTTTGGACCGTCCCTGGCCTCGAGCAATAACAAGATTCTGATCTATGTCAAACACGCGGTTCCCATCTGTACTATCTTAGATTAAATCAAAATGGCGGAAGATAGGTGTGACTCGCATCTAGTGCGTGGATCGATGAAATCAGGCCTGATAATATCATTCTGTATTTTTCTACCGTATATCAATGGTAGATGGTGAGGACGCCGCCGTGAGGTCTCACCAGCCACTCCTCAAGGAGAGGAGAGGACTTATCGCCGAGATTATGGCGTGCCCGGCACTGGCTTGCGATAGTCGCTATTCCACCATCATAAGATCCCGCCAGAGCATGAAAAAGAAAACAATGGTAGAAAAATAACGTACGATATTATCAGGCCTTATCTCTTATCATCAAAACTCTAACATAAATAACGAAGAAACTTGACATAGTATAAAACAAAGTCGCTTCCCGCTGTCTGTCCCTATGCATGCTTAGATCTTTAAAACTATGCAACGCATTTTGATGTAGTTCTATTAGATAGAGCGATTAAAGAGGAAGATTTAAAATACATGAAGTAATATATTTAATATCATCAGGTTTACACCCGTGTGAAGCTAGGGAGGTCGCTGGTAAAAAATAAACAATAAAATTAGATATATGAAAAAAAAAAATTTTTTTTTTCATCCAAAAAAGGTGGCAACCACTCAAAAAAATATTCATTGACATTCATGCTTTATCTACAAGGCCGAAGATTCTAAATGTATTTCAAGTACACAAGAAGTTCATAAAAACCACGGTTACATATTACACGCACAAAAAACAGTAAGTACATAAACATGTTTTGTTAAAATGTACTCGCATTTACTCATGTATAACAAAACCAACTGTCAAAGTCATGTCAAAGAACTTGGGTAAATAAAAAACGTAGGTTGATGTAATGGATACCATTTTAAATAACATTAAGATAGAAAAAATACAAGTACCGTCATTGCGTAGTACTGAATAAGCGTGCGTGTACAACCTTGTGGCCTTTGTTAACGATAGTGTTAAAGTAAACGACAATTTGTTTGTTTACTAGTTTTTAACCGCGGATTCGCTCCTGTTAACTGACTACCCTATTTTTTCTTGATCAAAGACTTAAAACAACTTGCAAGAGTTACCGTGGGCTTCTTAAAATGCAACTGAAGGAACAGAGGTGGCTACTAAAAACGACATAGTCTTTCACCACCCAGAGCAGAAAGATTAATTAATTAAATTATCTTTATTTCAGACATTTAGTCCATAGCTTTTTACAAATAACATTAATGATTACTCCACCCAGCCCTGCACTCGAATTCGAGATCAGAGTTAACTTACATTTTTGAACGCAAATGTAGAGTTTACCTGTTAATGGCTTAAACCAACCTCTCCTACTAGTAGTAAGGATTAGTTCGGTTAAGGGATGATTCTCATTAGAACGTGCTGTGCCCGGGGCGGGGCCCGGACGGGGCCCGGACGGGGCACGGTTTTAATCTGTTTCATATATTTTGTATGAATCAATTTATATTACACAGTGCATTATCCGTGTCCCGTCCGGGCCCGCTCGACGCACTTCAATGCCACGTTTGTTGCACGGTCCCGCCCCGTTCCCTCCACGTCCCATCGTAATCAGAACATTATTCGTGCTGCGTCTGAAAATAAATTGCATAGCACGGACGGGCCCCGGCTCGTCCACGCCCCGGCCCTGGCACGGCCCGCTCTAATGAGAATCATCCCTAACTACTCAAGTTATAAAAGGACGACCTTTAGCGGGTAGCGGTGACGCAGGGCAGAACAGGTGAAGCCATTTTATTATTACCAAACCAAAAAAGGCTTTAGAACCTATTTTTATATAAGAAGTATGATGATTAAGTAATGATCAAGGCAGAAGACGTCAAGTACTTTTTGCATCAATACCCATACTCAAAAAAAGTTTTCTTCTAAAGAGTAGAATTTTCCTGCTTAAGTCAGTTTCCTGAGAGCTACAACCTAGGGATTTTTAAGTCAAAAATATTAGCCACGAGCTCTCCTCGTCATCGTCGACCACATCATTGCTTACCATCAAGTTGGATAATTATTGGCCAAGCGCGAGCCTAAATAGAAATGAGATAAGGCATGCATTTCAAGTTCTTAGTATATTCCGTATTATGCCTGACAAGCTAATTAAGGGACCAAAGAAAGCTAATTTACTGCGGTAGTTGCAATCTATGATCAAAATGTAGTTACAGCATCATGGCTGTTCTAACTTGACAAGCTTTAAGTTAATCTCTGTGAACTGTTTTTGTTAGTGCACAATGTACAAAAATAAAAATAAAAAAAAGAAATGCCAATAACAGCTGTTAGCAGCTGTTATTGGCATTTCTTCATAAACGGCTTTAGCAGTAGTTACTTTTGCTAACAAAAGTAACTACTGCTAAAGCCGTTTATTTTTTTAGGATTGCATGAGCGCTAAAGTTCACAGAGCCTAACTTCAGACTTATCAAGTTAGAACGGCCGTACTGTACTCTTATTTTGATCTGATAACATTGCCTAATATACTGGTAGAATACGCACATTTTCAGGTCGTTATAAATGATATGGCCTGCTGGAATTCAGAAATTAGATGTCGGCAAATGCCGTAATCAGATTTGGGACCTTACCATGACGTGTTTAAGTGTATATCGTGCGGGCGACGAAGAGGGATAATATAGAGCTATGCATCCACAGATAGATCCATATCTTTAATTGTTCAGTTTAGGTGATCAAATACCCTCATGGTAGAACCTCAGGTCTTCCAAAGACCCCCTACAAACAAGCAATTGCATTTCCTATGATTATTACGTTAGATATAAACCAAACACATACTGAGAATCAAAATCAATATTACAGCAAAATAAAGGAATAAGATACCAAATCCATAGCATGTAAAATAATTTATTATTATTATTATTATTCCATTTATTTACATTACAATATCATATTAGGTATATTTTTAAATATTTCCTTAAAAAAAAATTAAAAAAATACATTTAAAAATATAAAAAATAGTAGCCCACCGGCATCGAGACAGGGTCCAAGCTACCGGTGGTCAGGGCTCCTGAGAGAGGAACCTCCGGACAATACGCGCCGTGTCCAGGAGTACTGCCTTCTGAATCAGGCCCTTGATCCAACTGCCTAACGAGAGCCTCCTCAGATGTTGGTCGAGGCTCTTGGCTATTAAGCCATTAGCCGTCACAACTATCGGCACAATGACTGCTGTGTCCACTTCCCACATGTCGACAACCTCGCGAGCCAAGTCAAGATACTTAGTTTGTTTATCCTTCTCGGCCTTCACGAGGTTCTCATCATGAGGGACCGCTATATCAACAATCATTGTGCGACGCTCCAGTCGATCTATCACCACTATGTCAGGCTTATTGGCAACAATAGTCCTGTCAGTGATGATAGATCGATCCCAATATAACGTGATGCTGCCATTTTCGAGAACTGGGTCGGGCACATACCTATAATACGGTACTTCTGATTCCACGAGGTTGTATTTAAGAGCAAGTTGCTGGTGGATGATCCTGGCTACAAGGTTGTGTCTATGCAAATAGTCTCCGTTCGCCAAACGAGAACATCCAGAAATGATGTGTCGGATTGATTCACCGGGTCGGTGGCATGCCCGACAGATGTCAACCGTACCGTCCTTATTATTATTATTATTACTAGCCTGTGCTGTCCCACTGCTGGGCAAAGGCCTCCCTCCATTCCTTCCATTTATCTCGGTCGCTCGCCATATCGTTCCAATTCCCAAAATAATTTACTTATTAAAAAAAAATGTATTTTTATTTTATTTATTTTTTCAATTTGTTATTTCCATTCCAGTTCTGATGAATGCACAGAAGATATGAGTGAAAATGTAAAAGACAAAATTAATAAGTCTGACAACTGGGCCGAGACTTCGTTTGGGCGCGAAGTTATGAATGTAAGTAAATATTTTAACTTTTCAAATACCGTAATTGGAGACATAATAGAAAGACATTAGGTGTACGAACGCGTTCGCTTGAGGCTCAAGCGTTTATATACTTGAAGTGCTTAACCCCAAATACGCATTGCCTAAGGCAAGGATGTAAATCTCAGGTTCATTGAGCTGCCATGGGCTTTTTGAAAGAGAAAATGTGGCCTTGGAACTCAACGCAACTGAAGGACACAGGTGTAGCTTTAGTTAGTAAAAGTCTGACACGCCTTACAAAATTATCCAAACTAAAGTTAACTTATGATTTGACTCCATGTACTCCATAATATATGTTAAAGTACTTAATTAAATATAAACAATCTTTACATATCTAAATATTGTCTAAAAATGTTTACAGTTAGCTATTTACGTAAACCGATGTTTGGTAATTAACTAAGTTTAAATAATTTTTGTATGTCTTCTATATGTTTTTTTTTAAATAATAAGACATACCTAGTATCAAGATTGTTTACGTTTAGTTACAATACGGCCGTCGGATCTTGGCGAGCTTGAAGTTAGGCTCTGCGAACTTAAGCGCTTGTGTTCTCGTACAAAAATAAAGGTTTTACAAAATAAATGCAATACCAGTTGTTAATTGCATTTATTTGTTTAAACTATTTATTTTTGTATGAGTGGACTAGCGCCAAAATTCCAAAAATACTGGAAATACGTAAACAGATGCAGCACAGTTACACAGCAGTAAACCTTGGAGTTACTACTTACAAATTGAGTCTCTAGAACTTTTTTATATTGAAGCGATTAAAGTAAACAATGAAGGAAAAATGTGAGGAAAACCACACAATGACACAATCATAGTGTCGCTTTTATCAATACGTTACATAGGACTTTGACAACAGTCAGTTATATTGTCATTCTTTCACAGAAATAATTGTTATTTATTTTCTCCCATACATAACATAGTAACATTTGTATAGTGTATAAGAACTAATTTACAGACGGGGGACATGAGCCCCTGATAGGTAAAACCTGTGCTATTTATTTATTTAAATATAAGTTTACAAGTGCAAGACCAAAACACTTTTCCATTCCAATATCTTCAAAGACTAACAAAAATGAACATATGTGATTAGATTACTAGTAAGAAAGTTAAGATTTACAAATTGATATGACTGGTCGTGGAAGGTATTCATATCTATGTGCTGAATAAGCAAAAGAGTTATGGGACTTCTAATCTATGAATTAATTAGCCCCAAGAGGACGTCGATGTCTTGCAATTGTGAGAAATACAGAAAACATCGACTCTTCGACTACCGTTAGTCGCAAGTTTAAATAAAAATATAAAGTATTTTTGTTTGTGTATGTTTTACACCGTTTCTGTTTTGTTACTTTTTTATTACCAATTAAAATATCTTAATTATGTTAAAATCAGGTGGTGAAGAAAAACAACACAAGTTACAAGAAGGCGGTTCGTGAGAGTGACTCGGATAGCAGTGGGTTGGACAGCGAACTGGACGATATCCTGGACGAGGCGATCAATGAGCAGAGTGAGGGACCCACGCCGCCTAAGCTTAACAAGGTACGCGCATTATATATTGTGATTTACAGAACTCGGAATTTTAGGGCACCCTGACACGGACAGGTTAAAGCTCCTGCCCTAACTTTCGTGGCTATTTTTTTTATTCTATTTAAAAAACCTATTCAAATATGTTTGAATTATAGAGACAACGTTTTGCAATTCCAATGTTTTTCTCGAAAAAATAATTCTACGTTTATTACGCTTTTTATTAGTCACCAAAATTCATTGTATGGTTTAGAAGGAAGCCGATAGATGCGAAAAACGGCTTTGTTTTATAATTACTAAATTTTACTAGCGGTCCCAGAAAATATTATTCTGCCCGAAAACTGGTTTTAAGGTTGAAAAAAAAAAATGGGAGTCCGATCGGATTCAATTGTAATCTTAAACCATTTACAGACTCACTCAAATACACTCAAAGTTTTATTTAAATTGGACCATTAGCATTATCGACGAGGACAGGCCCGTTTATTGTAACAACACTTGGGAAGACCTATGTCCAACAGTGGTTTTTTTTTTTTACTGAAACGACGATGATAAAATCAAAAAATCAAATGTGATAATCGTCTAAAGGCAGTTCATACGAAAACTATGAATTTTGAATATGGACTTTAAGAACTTATAAACGTGGCAAGTGGGTGCATACGTGATGAAAGTGTGTTTTTAATATCATACGGATTTCATCATTGCTTCGTATGTAAAAAGATTTAAAAGGCAAAAAAAAAACTCGTCCCAAACAATTGTAAAACATAAATAAAATATTTATGAATTCAATAATAATCGTAACCGCAGTTTACTACCTGGTACAAATGATATTATTCTTCATCTTATGAGTTAATTAAGGTTTAATTTTCTCAGTAAAACATGACAAATAACGAATGTATTCTAATGAAACATTGAACAACAATGAGCTAGACTCTGTTGTACTAATATCTATTGTGTTTCTTTAGTATTGTTGGGTTTCCGCGGCTCGCTACCGCGTTTGAGTGAATAATTATTTTAGTTTTTGTCAGTTTTTAATACAAAGTGGATTTAAATAATGTCGGGTTTGTTGAAAAATCTTCTACAATTTAATAATCAGGTGATAACATTAAAAATGTGTACCATCGCCGTCATTTCTGCCTGATCCTGCGACGCAACGCCAAACCAAACCCCCAAGGGGTTTGGTTTGGCGCTTCGAGTGCAAGTTTTCGTTTCGAGTGCAAGCAAAAATGAACTTTGTGGTTGTCAGGTGGAAGTGACTTTAATGGTACATTTTGCGAAAATTTATAGGCAATATATAAAAAAACTGGTAGCATCTCAGTGTTTGTTATTGCCATCTTTCTAAACGTCTTGATCGATTTTTTTTTTTTTGTTTATATGTAGGACGTAGGCTACATTTTACGGTCCTTCAGATCCTTGAGATTAATACCAAAATGGAGAATGAAGTGAACATCTCGTTATCTCTTTTGCACACTAGTAACATAAAAGTATGACGTCACATTTCAATGTGTAGGATGCACACATTGGAATGTGACTATTTTGTAACTTAACAATTTCTTGTTCTATCAGATTTGAAAGAAGGACTCGCGAAGGGTTGGAGACTTTACTCCTCACCAGAGTCATAGGCTGATTATACCACTCTCAAAGAACCTGAACGATGGTTTAGTACTTTTAAAGCCCGGTCACGGAGCAGGAAGAATTTCGTACATCTGTGCGAGCGAGACGCACTATATTTAAACGGGAGTGACAAGGACAGGTGTAAAAAGGCCAACTTTTTTTTTTTATGGTAGGTGAAAATCATCGAATGACGAAACCCGCTCTTGAGCGGAGCGGGAGACCAGTGTCAGACTCTTACTGACTAAAAAACCTACCCCGTACCTTCCTTGCCTTATTCCCAGAGCCACGGTAACAGTTTCACTCAAACCAGCAGCTCCATGAGGCTTCGTAAAAGGCCAACGTACGTTATTATTTCTGCTCCGCGACCGGGCTTTAGCAAGGATTCGTTAGGGAGGTAACCCTTTTCGAACCTTAGCTGTATAATTTGGCTTGACCAACCAACTCGTACCGGTTGGTTGCAGCAGTGCGTGGAGTCCTCATCAAGTTTCGTGTATCAGGAGCGCTCGGGCTTCAAGTCGCCGCTGAAGGTGCAGCCCGCCACGCCGCGCCACAAGGACGACAAGGGCAGTGAACTCGTCCACAGCGTCAGCTTCTATAGGCGTATGCAGAACGCGGTGAGTAAAACTTGAAAAAAATAATAATAATTTAGATTTTGAACTCCCATTTAAACCTTTTTGTTACGTGGGATATCAGTAAAAGAGGAGTCAACTCACTCGAAGGTGTATCCAAGTTTCACTGACGAAACTCTAGCAAAGGTATTGGCCCTAACTGGCTCCAATCTTGCTGAAATCTGTTTTATTCGCGCAGTCGTCTCTGGCGCTAGCTTAGCAAAGAAACAAAAAAAAAACATTCTGAAAATGAAAATTCGAATAGACTAAAGTAAATTATGAAACAAAAAATGTGATTTCTATGTTCTTCCTAAGTACAGTATAAGTCTATCTTAAACTTGTCTGGTAGAAATCTCTGTCACCGATAAGACCGCCATTGTACCCATAGATTTAAGTATATGTATAAGTTCTGTTACTTTTTGGTATCTTTTTTTTATGGATAAAAATCATCCAATGACGGATCCCGCTCTTGAGAGGAGCGGGTAACAATGTCAGACTGTTACTGACTAAACATCACACCCCGTACCTTCTGTGCTCTTCGCACTGGGGCCTAGCCTTCCTTTCAGAAAGAGACCCTGGGCCCCAGTAGGCTTGAACCTTTTAGTTTTTGATGTACAATAAAGTTTATTACAAGCTTTTTATTAGCTTGCAATGTAACTATGTATGTTCGGCTCAAATCTTGCAACTCAATTTTGAAGCAGATAGTTTCAACCGATTGAGCTGCAATTTTGCATGCAGATATACATCACATGACAATGCAATATTATGATGACATGGAGCTGATCTGATGATGGATTTGCGAGGTAACCATAGGAAGTCTGTAATTAAATGGCACAACAGCGTCGAGTTAGGGCTCGTGTGAACCGTCTTGACGAGTTTTAATTATATAAGTATACTGCTATAAAAACTTGTTATGAAAAAAATATTTTCATTGAAAACTTGTTTTATTATTATACCTCTTAGCTTCTGTTAAACCTTTTGCTCTACGGCATCCACAGTCGTCCACCCCGAGCACCCCGATGCGAGTGATCCGGCACGTGTCGCCGGAGCGCGAGCCGCCCGCCACGCCGGACGAGCCGGCCGCCTCCGTCACCACGGTGCGCGAGCGCTGCAAGGAGCTGCAGCAGGAGATAGCCAAGCAGCAGACCGTTATCTCTCAGGTATAGCTCCATCATCATCTTTTCAACCGAAATCCACCCCCAATTTTTTTTTAATTGCTATTGAATACACCCAAAATTGTGTAATGGAAAATATACATATGATGAAGTAACCTTAAAACTACATAAATTATTATATTTAAACTGTACTTTGTTTAGCACATCTGAACAAAGTACCTAATCTAAAAAGGTGTCAAAAACCTCTTCCACTTATGGGAATAGTATTGAAAAACAAATAATGACAACTATACTAAAATGTTAATACATAGGAGAACCAAATGCAACTTCGCGCGATACTTTGCGGCTAATTTGCAGGCGCCCTAATCCTTCATATTTTATTTGTCAGGCCAGTCAAGCTTTAAATCTATGCGCTGCTACCATCGAATTCAGCGGTTCTACAGAACAGGCGGAAGGTGAAAGGCTACTGCTATTAGCAAGTAAGTGTACGAAAGTGATAAATCTAAAAGACAAAACTGAGTGACATATCAAAGCACAGCCGAAGAAACTAGTGGGACTAGGAGCGTGAAATTTTAAAAAAAGGTTTTCTTATGTAAATAAAGCACTAAGGGTGGACTTAATTCACCCCCTAAGAAGATGAGAAATCAAAATCATCCAAAGTTTTTTATGGAGAAACTCACTTCAACGAGCCACCGGCAGTAGCTTATTATTTAGCTTTAAGCTATGAATAAATAGAATGTTATATTTTCATGTTATACGTTATATTAACCGCCACTAATATCCACTCTTCATTTTTAACTGCGATTTTATTCCCTATTTTTGTTTCGTTTTATACTTCATTCAATTTCATTTATATGGCAGAAGTACGTTAGCCGGATCAGCTAGTAATATATAACAGTTGTAACTATTTTCGTTGCTGCTAACGGCTGCCCAAACAGGAGCTGTAGTTGCGCTGTTAAATACTTTAAGCAGCTCACATTGTAAAGAGGTTCTTGACTCTGAAGCCCTGATCACCGGTAGTTTGGACTTTGCTCCCGACACCTGTGGACTACTATTTTTTGTATCTTAATTACCAAAAGAAAGTACACCACATAACGCTTTAAACATTCACATAATAGAATATTAAAAAACACTACAAAAAAACAAACACTAATAATTATTTTTTTATTGTTTCTTCTGCAGCACACCGGCGCCAAGCTTGCGTGCATGAGCTGCAGCGGCTGCAGGTGGAGGGCGCGGGCCCGGCCGCCACGGCCGGCATGGCCACGCTGCACCTCAACAACCTCACCGTGCCGCTCAAGAGGGACTACGTCAGGCAGCTGAATGCTGGTATGTAGCGCTTCATTAAATACTAGCTTATTATACACGTCTAACAGTTTTAAAGATGAACTGTATTATAATCAAGCAGTTTTCGTATTCAACGTGCACCTCAAGAAGCTTTCAGCAAACCATAGCAGGGTCAAAGCCCACTCGGGCCATGGGTTATGTAAAAGTGAAACGTGGGGCTCTGGGACGACCACGCCTATTTCTTCTTTACGAGAAATAGGCGTAGAAGAAATAGGCGTGGGTTTTTAATGAGTAAAAGTAACACTACCATCCATTTTACCCATGGGTGGGACATGATGTGCAGTTTTTACTGTCACTTCGGCAACGCCGCTGTCAGCAGTTAGATAAAATTATAATTATTTAAGGGTAAGGAGCACATTATACATAATGTGCTCCTTACCCTTAAATAATGTTTTAAAAAATCAGTTGCCTACTAATGCTACGAAGATCGAAGGGACTTCTTTTTTTTTGTTAATTAATATAAAGTAATGCTTGATTGCATTCTCACCTGATGGTAAGCAGTGATATGAAATTGTTGGTGGTGAAGCACGACTATTGTATTATTTTGGAAGTTTCTATCATTTACGAAAATATATTGCGTTTATACAAGTTTCCTTTACTGGTTTCTTTCCAGACGGCGCTGTAGGTCACCACGCGGTGTGCCTGATCAAATGCCGCGACCGCGTGCTGGCTACCAGCATGCAGCAGACCAAGCCCACCAGCAACATCCTGCAGTTCCCCGACGAGATACGCATGCTGGGACTTGCTAGCGACTTCAAGGTAAGTAGCGGGAACCACAATTGGGTAGTTGACTAAATTGTATATTAGAGTACGGCCGTCGGATCTTGGCGAGTCTAAAGTTAGGGTCTGCAAATTTTAGCGTTTGAAAACCTGTACAAAAATAAATGGTTTAAACCAGTAGTTCCCAAACTTATTTTTCTCGTGGACCACTTTCAAAATTTTACTCGTTTCGTTGGACCCCTAGCTGCAACATTTCTACCACATTCTTAAAGTCGCCAAAAAATAAAAATTGTGTCGCTTCTGAGTTCTGTCCCTATACAGGGTGTATCTGTGAATATTTACATCCCTTCAACCATGTGTTCTACCAACCATTTCGAACAACATTAATTGTTCTATGGCTTTTCGAAATTCGCATAAGAAAAATTCAACTTTCATACAAAGTCGGTCACGTAACTTGGTCGTTTTGTATGGGGAGTCGAAAAAGTTTCTGAAAATTTGTAAATGAAATTGTACTTAATATCGAGACGCAAGTTTGGACAAGTAACAGTCACTTGCCTTATTAAAATATTATCTGCTTAGTTAGGTACTTATAACAATGTATGATGTATCAATGTATGGTATATAATATATCTATGCTTACATTTTTGCTCTTTACTATCAAAAGCAGATACATTTTCGTGGACCCCCATTAACATCTTATGGACCCCCATTTTTTATTCACGCCTACGTAGACCCCCAGCAAGTCTCCCGTGGACCCCTGGGGGTCCACCTGGACCACTTTGGGAATCACTGGTTTAAACAAATAAATGCAATTTGCAGTTGTTATTGCTGTTAAAAACTTATTGGAATTTATTTTTAAAACCTTTATTTTTTAATGTCAAGCGATAAAATTCGCAGAGCTTAACTTCAGACTCGCCAAGATCCGACGGCCGTACTATAACTTTCGTTGGGACGCGAACGTGCTGTCGCGTGATTTATATTCATGTTGCTGCAAAACAAACCAAATTCACAAACAGAGCTCCAAACAAGTTAACTTTGTTTAGAATGCTAGTTTGTAACCGTCTGGACAGCGTCACCACGCCGCAGTTACCATTAAAAGCGCTAGTTTAGGTAGAATAAGTCACATGTTCACTAGTAGGTTTATATAATTTTGACTTTTATTTCCAGGTTACAGTAGAAGTGTACCTGCTACAAGCATCAAAAGAAGTGCTATCACATGAAATGAAATACCACATCTCTAGCAAAAAGGTAAGAACTCAATTTGTAACCATCCTCAATTTGTCGGAACCTTTTTCTTTATCTATATTGCTCAATTACCCATAGTCGCTCAGATCAACTGCAATGATTTCTCTTATTGTTTCAAAAGCCAAGTCCCTAGCCAAGTTACAATTGTGTCCCTAGCAAAGTTGGACCGATGCCCTGGTCAAGGTTATTGGAATGCGAGAGGCACATGACCGGTCGTTATGGCGATGCTTGGAGAAGGCCTACGTCCAACAGTGGACATATTTCGGCTAAAATGATGATTATAACTTGTCTATAGAATTTGCACACTATTTAGGTTTAGTTGAGAAGTAACACAAACACAAGTATCTATAATAATGCAACCGATTTAATAAAAATAAATACTTGGTGATTGTAACTGTCATGTTTTTAGAGGCATGCGGAACAGAATTTAAAGTCCCACATACCTTTGTTGTAAAAGAAGGATACTCAGACCAGACGGGTGTTGTTTTCTGGTGGGATACTGTCCGATAGTTGATTTTAGTTTGTCGTACATGTTCAAATCGCGTGGAGAACTTTAGTTACGCGATGTAGGATTCCTGTAGTTCTTATGTGGCGCCGTAGATGTCGTCATCGACATCTTCATTTTTTTTTTTATGGTATCCACTAATGTTTATATAATTTCCTTCCACAGTCAAGCTCCAAGCTGCTGACCCCCAAGTCGAAGATCTCGGAGCTGAAGGCGCCGCGCATACAGAGCCCGGCGGGCCCGCTGGCGGTGCGCTCGCCGCAGTTCGCGCTGCACGGCTACTGCATCTTCGCGCTGCAGCAAGCGAGCAGGAACAACTTCACCTTGAACAAGGTGAGAGGAACCACACATCGGTCGGACGATTTAGAGGTGTAAAGGAAGAGAAATCTTTGCCCAAAAGTGAGACAGTAAAGGCTCAATGTATCAAAATATAATGTTGATATGTAATAATTTTAGTGAAAAAATTTCAATTTTCGTCATTCAACATAGACATTATAAGTATTTTTATTTAATAATCATTACAAGAAGTGTGCAACATTCATGACGAATCGTGAGGATAGTTCGAGCTATGATCAGCTACTAGGTGATTTTATGTGTATATCGCGTAATACATACTACTACATGGGCACTTGTAAAACGTCAAAAGCTAGTGCACGGTTCCAAATTGGGCGTTTCCTATGGAGAAGAACCGGCATGAAACTCCATGGTTACTCTTTTAAAAAAATGTTTTGTTACAATATTTCTATATTACAGTATTAACAGATAAATTATGTAAGGACAGTGTAGACCAGTCAATATATTATTCAAAAACAACAAAACGTAGGACTATTACAGTGTCTTCACACTGCGACGGCCTGGTTGAAAGTGTCCGCTGCCTTGACAAGTTCTCCATCACCTCGTAGCCTAACGGGAAAGCCTGATTCTGTTAAAACGCGTATTCCCTAGTACTTATAGTTGCCACTAGGTGGCGTGCCTTATTTTTCTTTTCGCAACTGTCTTAATACTATGAGCAATATTTGCAGGTGCCATGCAGCAGTCCGCTAGAAGGCTCGGTGAGCGTGGAGATCAAGGCGCGCGTGCAGATGTCCCCGCCCGCACCGCACGCGGCCTTCCTCACGGCCTTCGACGACGTGTCTGGTCTGGGCGCCTGGCACCGCCGCTGGTTCCGGCTGCAGCCGCCGCGCCTGGCCTACTGGAAGTACCCCGACGACGTGCAGAAGAAGGTAACATTATACAGCTGTACCAATATCTAAATAACTCTTTAGAAATTAGAAAGAAAAAAAATGATAATAAAGAAAGAGATTGTCCTCGTGTTTTAAAATTTCACTTTGTTTGTAAAGGTTTGCTGTAAGAAATTCTAACTATGGGTTAAGCTCGCCTGTGTTACATCACGTTTTGTTATTTATTTTCTGTAATTTAGATACAATAAAGAATATAAAATCCCTCCTCAATAAATTTTTCATAAAACATTCTAAATTTAGACAAGTTATTTGTTTTGGTTTGGGAGAATAATGGGTTGTTGAACTCCTTACTAAATACTTGTTCTGCCTAAATTAAACTACTTGAGTCTGTGTAGTCCTTCTAAAGAATGGTGAAATGGTCTTCGTTTGGTGTATTGTACGGATTATAGAAAGTTTGAATTTACTACTTTTTTCAGAGCCCTCGTCTAATTTAAATTAACAAAAAAAAATCACTTAAAAGACAGACCTATTGTCCACGGATACAGCTTCGTAAGCGTGTATTCTTTACGTCTGCGTGAAACTTACATACAAAACAATGAAATTCTGTCGAAAAAACAGCCAAGTTATGCCTTGTATCGTTTCGTTACAGTTTCAAAATAATTATTTGTCATTTAATACTCTATTCCAGATGCCTATCGGCGACATCGACCTATCAACAGTGATCTCAGAGCGCGTAGTGAAGGCTCCGCGCGACCTGTGCGCGCGCCCCAACACCCTCCTCCTGGAGTCGGCGCTGCCCGCCGGCCTGCGCGTGCCCGACAGCGGCTCGCTCGTGTACGTGCGCCGCGCCGACGGCACTCTCGTGCGCAGGCACCTGCTAGCTGCCGATACCCCCAAAGACAGGGATGAATGGCTCGACTGTCTCAACAAAGCTCTAGAGTATGTGAGGTGCTGCGGTACTGACGATGAGTAGCCCTTACCTTGGTGATATTTTTAAACCGTGTGAAAGACATTATGCTGTGATTATGACGTTTGTTACTCAAATTTGGTGAAGTGTTTTGAATTGGATGGTGTGTAACTCTAGCTCTATAATATGTAAGCGAGCTCTTGACATGATCTATTTGACAATCTAAACTGAACTGCTTAAGGGATAGAACTATAGGATGTATAGCTTCATCGCTCCCTTTCACTCGCGCGCATTATTAACACGTCAGTACGGTTATAATATTTTAACCGGCCCAAACTTCAAACAATTGCTTGCACAATAAATACCACACCGAAATGGCAGCAACGCGGCGAGTACCTTCAATTTTAATAAAAAAAGGACTATAATAGTATAACTTGAATAGGACGCGAGGCCGCCCGCGTAGCTACGAGCAGCCTCGCGTCGTCGCCGACAGAACCGACTTTACAAGACTCAGCCTTAATTATTTTTATGAGTTATTCTAACCGCGTCTTTTTTTTAAGAGTGGACAACATATTTTGACAGTACTGTTGAAACTATACTTCATAATATTATTTACTAGATTATCACCATTTTATTCAACTCACTACATGTGAATCCGCCTTACAATCCAGTAGTATATGGCTGGACCAAGTAATACCTGTACGTAAGGGACCAATTTTATACTACAATATTGTGTATTTCAATAGTTTTAGATATAATTGACGAATCATGTTGCATGATGAATGTACTTTCAGCAAGAAGTCGACCTTTCTACATTTTAATTGTGATAAGGTTTATTTTCCTCTCTTTTTCTTAATTGGCAGGGGAGACTGTTAACTAATAGAAAGGGATGCACACACATTGAAATACAGTAACATCAGCACAGGTTAGGTGTGGACAAAAGAGATAGGTTTTCCCATCACTTAAATTATTATTTGAAATTCTAAGTGCTTGTTTGTGTTGGTGCGTGCGACGACGCAGCTCATTGCTGCAATGTACGACGAACGCTCAACGCGCCAAGGCTCCGTAAGCGAGCACTAGTTGCTGTTTCATTTAGTAACTAATTTTGATCCCTTTTTTGTGTTTAGTACAAAAAGTACTAAATTAAACATAATTAATTACCAAATTACGAACATCATTCAGAAATAAAAAACGTTTATTTCAAGTAGAAATTAAAGCGTACATCTCTATGGAGAAGAACTTTCGAGAAACTCCTTTCGCGGATAAATGAGCATTAAGACAGTAGTAGATTGCTAGCCTTTTGCTAGAAAAACTTAAATATTATTTTGCCATGACATTAGAGACTAATTTCGTAATAATTTAAATACGATTGCAGCATAAAGGTTTATAGCGTGTAAATATTGGTAACGATTGCATCACTGCTTACCATCAGGTGGGATCGCAGTCAAGCACTAGTTTATTGCAAGTTAAAAAAAAAAAATAGTTTTAGTTTGACTGAATCTAGCTTTAATTCTTTACTAACAATGTATCTAATAGTTATTGATTAAATAACAGTGTAACTCATCATTAGACAATACTTTAATTATTGGTACAATCTATCTTATATTGTTGTTCCCACTATTCTGACTCGAGCCTTCTCTCTAGCCTGTTCCTCAAGCGAACGCCGGCGTACGCGCGTGATTTTGTGCCATTCGGTTGAAAAACGTGTGTTTTATATATAAATATAATATAAATTTGTAAAGTTAGCAACTTTCCGTTAATGCCCGCGAAAACGCCGGCGTTCGCTCAAGATAAAGGAGCTAGAAGAGGTAAAGGGCCGTAATCAACCACGCGGACCCAGTGCTGCGGATTGGTGGATTTCACATGTCCTCGAATTTTTGCTTCTAGGACATGCCAGTATTCTCACGATGTTTTTCTTCACCGTTTTTTTCTCAGTACCTGCAACCACAACATACAGTTTGTAGAATAGTGCTCTCCACTCTCTTGAGTTGTCCGTAGAGTAGCCTCTTGTAGCGCGAATCTAATGTATGTAACTCTTCAAGTCTACCTGTCGTGTATAAACTGTATGGAAACCAAACCAATGCACACAAATCGCCGTACGTGAACACATGGGCCCAATGTAGTTCTAGCTTAAAAATGTTCTTCGGTTAATACCAAAAACTGGTGCCATGAATTCTAAATAATATTTTTGATAGATATGTTATTGTTGGGCAGTTTACTAACATACGAAATTGTAACTTTAAAAAACATTAATCATGTCTGAAATTAATTATTTCTACTAACTTACTACATTTAGTTTTAAATCATTTCATCTTCCATTATACTAATCTATCACAAAATATACTCATGATTTCATAGGTAGAATATTGCAGTATATAAATGCAATTGTATAATTATGTTAAGACATTTTATAATCCACCTGTTTTAATGTTTAGATGTTATTTTATAAATTAACTTAGATTTTCGTAACAGACCTTTTGTAAAATTTTCCATTCTGTGTATCAGTCAATACTGCTAATTAAAAACTTGTTTGTTTAATAATTTTAAAAGATATGAAACGTTTTCATTGTCCCTACGGACTTAAATATACTACAAAAAAAAATTACGAATCTAACAGATTTTTGAGCAAATCTGAGTAATTTATAGTACCTTTAACTGATTAAAGGTTCTTCTAACCATTTTTTGCTGTTTGAAATATGGCTTTGATCAAGTGTAGTACGCGGTAAATAAGTTGAACCCGTTATTGACATTTATTATATGCATCACAATAAGTTTTGATATGAGTGTTCACATAAACAATATTTTTTTCTAATATTTGAATTTAGAATCTGCTTAGAAGTATTAAAACTAAGAATTTAATTATGGTTTGCTATTTTTATAAATAAGGCTGATGATTTTAATATAATGTCATTTATATGGTAAGATTTTGCAGCCTTTGTTTAAAAAGACATTTGATTTAATATAATTTTGATGTAAAACATTTAGAAACTGATAGTTTCTAATAAATAGTTAAAGTTGCACCAAGCATCGGAATTGATTATATTTTGCAATAGTTGTGTATGTGTGTAGTTTGTAATTATATTTTACGTGTAAATAAAATCAATTTATTACAATAATATAACTATTTTAAGTATATTTTGGTGTTTTTTTTTTAGTTCCCCTTGTCATGACATCAGATCTATGAACAGTTATCAGAGATTATATCGGACATACTTTTAAAGTGCATTACTCAGATGCAATCTCGATAAAACACATGTGAATTTGATTTTCTCAGTAATAGAGCTCGTGACTTGTAAAATCACATTTTTTTTATTGTTGATAGGCTCGCGTTTGACCGCTATCTCACCTGGTTGTAAGCAATGATGTGATGACGCACGATTGGCTGAAAGTAACCTATTTATGTACTCTTGACACAAGCTGGCACCCTCGCTTGACTCGCTTGCGCGTGTGTAGTTTGCGGCGGTCCCCGTAGAGGAAACCGGATTATTACCTGCACAGTGTCGCTAGTTCAACATAAACGGTGTACATGTAGTCGAGTCGAGAACTTTAATGTATTATTGTGTAGCGCGCGGGGCGCGGTGCGGGTGAGCCTGGACTGGCGGAGCACTTAAGTATGGGCCCGAGAATGATGATTATTTTAGGTGTACAACTAGTTGAATGGTGGCTAAGACATAACAGGAACTAACATAAATATTGATTAATCAATGTATAAAGTAAGGTACACTTGCCAAGGTAATATTTTGGATGGGTGAAACCCCATTTATGTCTGACGGTTATTACATTAATCAGACGCCAGAAAATCTTGCATTAATAATTTCTAAGGTCTACGTTACCTACGTACTTGGTTGTGCAGGTCTGGTTAACCCTCCATGTAAACATAATGGTAGTCAAATATATATCCAGTTGGAGCCTGAACACATAATCACAATGCTCGACTGTGTCATGTAGAGCGATGATGTCATTAGTAGGCGCTTGGTGAGGTAAAATTAACAAAACAATTTTTTTTCCACAATGGGTGGTAAGTGGTAAGGTAATGCTTCGATTCGATTTTTTTAATTGCTATTAACTAGTGCTTGACTGCGATCTCACCTGATGGTAAGCAGTGATGCAATTGTTGATGGTAAGGCGCACTAGTTTATTAAGACCCTATTCACTCTAGCCTTGAAGACACCTAAATTATAATCGGACGGAAAGACTGCAGCCGGTAAACTGTTCCGATTACGATTGTTCTCTATTTTTTTTAAAAAAAAAGGTTGACTGGTAGAGAATACCTTGTTGCATTAAGTACGTCACTAGTGTACATGTAATTTGAGTTAATAAAATTTTGAAAATCCGCGGAAACTGAATAGCTCAATGGTGTCATATTTTACCACGTCTGAATTCAAAGTATATGGTAAGTAGACAATAGTTTTTGCTGAATTTCTACTTGTCTGTTAAAGTTCTATTTATGATAATTTAAGTATCTTCAAAATCTAACGTTAAACGGTCTGACCAGTTTTGCTTGGCCATATCATGAAGTGATTAGATCAGTTTTTATGATCTGACCACGACATAGACAAGTGTGCGACGAGACGAAGTCAAAGACACCCTGTATAAAAATGAATCCCTATTTCTCTTAGTCACGCCATCACGTGTGCACGATTTCGCTAGTTCTGTTTTTGTTATTGTTAGGTGATGATTCTTAAGAAAGAAAAAAAAAACATAGGGTAGGGTAGATAAATAGGGTAAATAGGTAAGGTAGGTAGAGTGACATAGGGTAGAGAGGGACCGAAGCCGCGGGTAAAAACTAGATTATCAATAAAACACATATACTTCAATCTCCTTTATTTATAATACAATATAATATACAGAGATTTTCACTTGCTATACAGATGATATGCCTATCAAAATATCAATCCTCGCCTAATTTATCATTTCGTGCATTTAATTCGCATAATTTGATACCTACACATACCTAACTACTTATGTATTACATAGTATATATTGACTAGAGTTGAGTCGAAGTAAGAATACACTTATATATTAAATAAGTATATCAGTTTGTAGGAACAATACAGTCGTAATAATATAATTATGTTACTGTGGAACGAATTATAAATGAAGTAAATGGTTAATTGAGATAAAAAACTGAAACTGTTTTGTACTTAAAAATAAAAATTCCCTAGTAACATATTATAAATTTCTTATGAAATAAGTAACAATAAAAAAAATAAAACAAATGTATAAGGTAAATAACTTAGCAACAGAACCGCTCGAAAATATTAAAACATTCTGGTAGACACAAGGTTTTGGTTTTTGACTTTGCACGGTAGTCCTCTATAAATATCAGCCCCCCTAGCCAAGTTACAATCGTATTGTTTAGAGTTAGCGCTTGTAGTTGGCCACGCCCCCAATTCTCTTATTTGGACGATATGCGTCATCTCAACAAAGGAATTGGGAGCGTGGCTATCTACAAGCGCTAGCTTTAAACGAAACGATTGTAAACAGTCTGGACCAAGCCAAGTAGTCAACGGCGCGCTCTGTTCCCGCGCGCCTCAAGGAGCTGTCAGCAACCGTAGGGACCCTGTAAAAGGGTTGAAGCCTATTGGTGCCCAGGGTCTCTTTCTGAAAGGAAGGCTTGGCCCCAGTGCGAAGGGCAAAGAAGGAACGGGGTGGGGAGTTTAGTCAGTAAAAGTCTGACACTGTTTCCTGCTCCGCCCAAGAGCGGGATTCGTCATTGAATGACTTTTGCCCACCATATAAAAAAAAAAAACTTGGCTAGGGGGTGCTGATATTTATAGGACTATCGTTCAAAGTCAAAAACCTGTTTTGTGAGGCATATTTGTATATTGAGGTCCGAGAGGGTTTCCCTAGCATGCTTTTAACACCCACCTCAGAATGTTGGGCAACCAAAACAAAATTAAATAAACACGAAAATACTGATAACTTCATTAAAAAAATCAGGCATTTCAGGAGCCAGGCCTCCCCTGAAAAGTAACCCCTTTTACACCAATATATTTTTTACTCCATACGCGTCAAGACCAGCCATTTACACAAACCTATTTTTCCTGTCCGTGCAACCAATTTTGAATTTTATTCCGTAGGCATAAGGATGGCATTCAAAGCATAGAAAGTGGTTACAACACCAACTATATACTGCAGCCGCCTTTCCTTCCTTTTCGCCATCTTGACACTTACGCAACAAAGATCAAAATCGGTGGAACAGTCAGTAAAACAAAGTTTGCCAAATTGTCTAATCATGACGCGAATGAAGTGTATGAAAAATAACAAAAAATTATGGCAGTTGCATGTGAAGTTGATTGTTTGTTACATGATATTCTCGGTGAAAGACGCCTTACAGTCAAAATTGGAGAAATGGCTCTTTGAATCTTTTAATAATTCTAAGAGACAGGCTTAGGTGTAGTTTAGACTCCAGATTTCCCACAAATTACAAATTCATGTTTGCTTACTTTATTTGCTCTGGCAAATAACTTATTCTTGGATGTCTAAAACTTAATTTGTGGAGATAAATAATCTGGTTTTTGATTTTATTTGATTTTTGAATAACTATAGAAATTTACACACAGACAGACAGTCACAAGTTTATGCTGAGCGTTTGGCCGTTTTGCGCGGATGTGGCGCATATCTTCCTTATGTTAGTTATATTTGTTGACTAGTTCTAAGTTCACGTAATTACGCGTAAATAAACTGTTTTTCTTTCTTTCTTTCTTTCATGACTGGGTTTAATTTCGACGGTCTTTTCACGGCAACTTTTCAAAAAACTATCATTTCTTAAATCATCTTATCCAAAAATCGGAATTCTCCACAAATGAGCAGCTTGAAGGGATAGAAGAAATAGTATTACAGACGAGACTTAAACGCTATCCAATCGTAACAGGATCAACTCATCATGTCCACATTCTAGTCGTCAGTTCAGTGGTTCCGTCTGCCTCTGAAGTGCAGGGAGGCTACTCTTCGTCGTAGAGCGGTGGCTTGTCCAGCTCGCTGTGGTGCTTGCTGGCCATCTCCGACGTGAGGGCTTGCTTCAATTCGTGCTGCCAACATAGGATAGATATTTTAGATTAGTACATTAGCAGCTGATAGCTCAGCTGTTGCGCTAGTCGAGCCTTCAAAGCACCGACTTATTTACGAGTATCCTAGCTGTAGACAAGCAAGTTTATAAAAATAGAAACGTTCACGATCATCCATATATAGGTACTTAATATTGTTACGAACGTGAGTAATCAAATGCCGGTTTACTAATAGAGAGATTTATTGTCCACAAACAAAACACAAACTTAGTCCAATCGCCAATAAACCACTTCGTAATGCACTCTAGAGATCCGTAAGAATATCGCTTAGGTCGTCGTATGGATGAAAACGTTCTTCACTTGACTTGTATAGTTCGCACTCGTTCGCAGTCGAAATCGAAACTGACTCCCGTCCGGCCAGCGAACACGTATTTATACTCAGAGCCAAGAAAATTCTAGATACCGAAGGTTCGAGGCCACACCAGAACAAAAGAAACCGTTTCCGCGAAGCAATAAATTATTCTTATTACCAACCGGTAGGTAACTACTCGACCCCACGACTCATAGGAATTTCGACTCTATAATAAAAGACTGAAGGTACAAATTCCTTTACCAAGTTACTTAAGTACCTACAAAAGTTCTCAGAATTATTGAGTACCTACTTATACGTGTCGGATTTTTCTAGAATTTGCTAGGCCCTGGTACGTACTTCTATTCTGGAGGTTTCGACTAGCAATGCGTTTTAATTATTCGGTGATACTTTCAGCTTTGTCGAAGAAACGGCGTGTTCTATTTTTACGGCGTAACAGTGCCCCCCTCTTAGTCATGCTCGTCCCGAGCATTATTAGATCCACGGTACGGCGCCAGTCTATCCAAGTGGACTACCTTAGGCTTCCCTCTTAGTCCTTTCTTGATGCGATAGGTCACGTCGTTAATCCTTTTCATCACGGTGTAAGGTCCCTCCCATCGAGCTTGAAGTTTCGGCGACTTCCCTTTTCGTCGGAGCGGGTTGTGGAGCCAGACTAGTGCACCTTCTTCAAATCCCTTGGTGTTGGCATTACGGTCGTACCTAGTTTTCATTTTGGAGCTGGTGTTCATGCTATTCTCACGTACTCGTTTATGCACTTCGTCCAATTGATCTTGAAGGTCACTGACATAGTCCGTAACTGGCTTGGTCTTGTCAGGTGGCACGCCAGTTATAGCATCGACTGGAAGTCTCATCTCTCTGCCGAAATTCACTCTTGCTGGAGTATATCCCGTGCTATCGTGCACTGCCGATCGATAAGACATCAGAAATAGTGGAATATACCGGTCCCAGTCCTTCTGATGGTCATCGACAACCTTAGCCAGGTGATTCTCCAGGGTCTGGTTAAATCTTTCCACCATTCCGTCCGACTGTGGATGCGCAGGTGTTGTGCGTGTTTTGTAAATCCCCAGAAGGGTACACATCTCCTGGAACAGCGCAGATTCAAAGTTACGGCCTTGATCGGAATGGATCTCCAAAGGTGCGCCATATCGGCACACTACTTCTTCGACCACCTTCTTCGCCACTGTCGTCGCTTCCTGATTGGGAATGGCAAAGACTTCTGGCTATTTTGTGAAATAGTCCTGGATCACCACTATGTATTTGTTTCCATCATTTGTAATTGGAAATGGTCCAGCAACGTCGATGGCAATGCGTTCCCATGGGGCTCCCACATTGTACAGCTGAAGCTTGCCCCTGCTTCTAGTCTGTGGTCCTTTCACAGATGCACACGCTGTACATTTCCGACACCATTGCTCTATGTCCTCTCTACAATTGAGCCAGTAATACCGCTGTCTCACTTTCAGTAGAGTCTTCTTGATCCCCAGATGTCCACCAGAAGCACCATCGTGTATTTCCTGTAGCAGGGGGACCACTTCACTTCGTGGTACTATCACTTGTGTGGTCACCTCCTTGCCATCGTTCGATTCCCATTTCCTACAGAGCACATCATTCTCCAGGACTAAACTGTCCCACTGCGCCCAGTAGCTCTTTGTGACGGGACTAAGTGACGATACTTCACTCCACTGGGGCCTAGCTCCACTACGCAACCAGTCCAGTACCGGTCGAATATCGTCATCTTCTTCCTGGGATTTCTTGAAGTTGCTTTCAGTTCTAATCAAGTTCACGTGTTCTCTGGCTTCGTTTTGCTGGCAATGTCTGCAGTCTTCATCACACGGACGTCGCGACAGGGCATCAGCATTGTTATGCCCTTTTCCACTCCGATGTTCCGTCACGAAATTGAACTCCTGCAGCTGCTCGAGCCATCTTGCAACTTGACCCTCCGGGTTTTTAAACTGTAGCAGCCATTTCAGTGCAGCGTGGTCGGTCCTTAACGTGAACTGCCTTCCTATGAGGTACTTATGGAAGTGCTGCAAGGTTTTTACTACAGCCAGCAGTTCTCGTCGAGTAACACAGTAGTTCCTCTCGGGCTTTGAAAGTGCCTTACTGAAGTAAGCGATCACGATCTGTCGGTCATCTTGCACCTGTGACAATACGCCACCAATTCCCGTATTGCTGGCATCTGTGTCAACGACAAATCTTCCATCTCTGCTCGGATACCCCAGTATAGGTGCTTCACATAGCCGCTGCTTCAGCTCGTTGAACGCTGACTCACAGTTGTTGTCCCAGATAAATTCTCTTTTATCCTCAGTCAGTTGATGTAGAGGTTTTGCAATGTCAGAAAAACTCATAACAAACCTTCTGTAGTATGTGCATAGCCCTAGAAATGCACGTACTTCTGTTTTATTCTTTGGAACTGGCCACTGTTGCACAGCTTTTATCTTCTCAGGGTCGGTTCTCACTCCATCAGCGGAAATCACATGTCCTAGGTAGCTGACCTCCTTCTTGAACAGGGCACACTTCTTTGGGCTTAGTTTTAGGTTAGCCCCTTGTATTCTGGTGAACACTTTTTCCATGTTCCTTAGGTTTTCCTTAAAAGTGCGGCCCATTATAATGACGTCATCCAAATATACTAGACAGACGTCACCAAGAAGACCAACCATGACTCGTTCCATGAGGCGTTCAAAGGTTGCTGGAGCATTGCACAACCCAAAAGGCATGACGTTAAATTGCCACAGGCCATTGCCAATGCCCGTACTGAACGCTGTCTTTTCTTTATCCTTCTCGCTGATTTCCACTTGCCAGTAGCCACTTTTCAAATCGATGGTTGAAAACCACCTCATACCACTGAGCATATCCAGTGTATCGTCGATCCTCGGCAAGGGATAACTGTCCTTCTTCGTGACGTTATTCAGCATTCTGTAGTCTACACAGAATCTTGTACTGCCATCCTTCTTCTTCACCAGAACGACTGGAGAAGACCATGGGCTCGTAGAAGGCTCAATTATTCCGCTGTCAGCCATGTCCTTTACCATTTCTGCCACTTCAGTTTCTTTAGCCCAGGGTATGCGACGCGGTCTCTGTTTAATTGGTCTAGCATCACCTGTGTCTATCTCATGCTTGACGAGACCTGTTCTTCCGCAGTCCTTTCCCGTAGCAAAAATATCCTGAAACCGTAGCAGAAATTCCCTGGCTTGCTGTAGTTCTGAGGTCGACAAATTCTTCTTAGAACTTTCCAGAAGTTGCTGGATGTGATCAGGTTCATCTCTCGTTAAGTCTTGCTTCACTGAAGATGTATCGATTTGGCGGAGATACTTCACTTCTTCACATCTTCCAACAACATTGTTTTTCTTCAAATGGACCTCCCTTTTCCCAAGATTTACAATTCTCACTTTAGATTTTCCCTTCGTCATTACTAATGTCCTCGCAGTGATGAGTTCCGGGTGCCGGCCAGTATCCTCAACTATTACGCATCTTTGTTGCCTGATTTTTTTAGGGAATTTTACTTCAACTAAAGTTTCTGTTCTCGGAGCCAATGTAGTATCTTTTAAACAATAGAGGTTACATGTGTTTACTCCTCGCAGAAACACTTCTTGGTCTGGAAACTTCAATACGCCCCTATCAATGTCCAAAACACACCGGTACTTCCGCAAGAAGTCCAAACCCAGAATGCAATCGTCGGTAATATTCGCAATTAATACGGAATGTGTGTACACTTGATCACCAATTTTTAACTCGATATCTGTGTCACCGAGGACGGAGACTGGCTGGCCGGTTGCTGTCTGAAGTCGGCAGGATGGAGACTTTCTTTGCCACAAGATCGTGCGTTTCAGCAACTCAGGTCTTATAATAGTCCGTGACGCCCCGGTGTCAACGGTGAAATTGCAAGTACGTTCATTCAGTGTTCCTTTGATGGTCAAACTATTTCCGGTGTGGACTTGATTGATAGTGATGACTGGGGCCTTTACTGGACCACCCGGCACGCACCCCGCGGCCCTAGCGACATTAAGTTTTATCGTCTTCTCGTTAACTTGGGTTGCGGAGTCCACACTTGCCCTCTTCCTCTTGGGACAATCAGTACGAATGTGCCCTTTTTCTCTGCACTCGTAACACGTCGGAATATAGCGGGACGTTGCCGAAGAAGAAACCACCCTTTCTCGGTTACGCGGCTGCACTGAAGGCGAAACCACTACTTCTCGAACTCTGTGCGTGCGTGAATCCTGGCGTACGGCTTCTACTTCCAAAGCGTGAGCCATTGCACTTTTCAGAGTTTGGTGGTGTCCGAGTCGCACCGTAGCTCTCACATCTGTGTCCCGTAGTCCGTCGATGAAAGCCTGCACCAGATTAACTTCCACAATCTCCGGTGTCATCGACCTATATGCACGCCGCACCAACCGTTCAATCTCGACTCCCCACTGCTGGAGGCTCTCGTTAGGCCTCTGCGTTCTGTCGCGAAGTTGCGCGCGGAACACGTGCTCGAGGTGCTTGTCGCCATAGCGAGTGTCTAATCCTTCCATTAGACGCTCCAAGGTCCTACCGTCCGAAGGAAGGTTCTCTAGGACCAGTAGGGCGTCCCCACGTAGAGCTAAGGTTAACGCCGCGAAAGACTGCTCATCATCCCAGCGGTTTGTCTTTACCAACGTTTCAAACTGGTATTTGAATGCAGTCCATGACGACGTGCCGTCAAAACGTGGCACATCAAGCTTTGCGGCCGACGTACAGTGGGTGTGCGCTGATGATCCAACGACAACGGGTTCGCGAGCTTGGAGCTTGACAATTTTTTGATTCATGTCATCAAATCTAATTTCCAAACTATCAGTTCGGGCGGATACCTCCTTGACCTCTAAGGTGAGGTTCTTTACTTTCTCGCCCAACGTGACGAGGCCGTGGTCGATTTTTTCGAGGATCAGGTTTTGCTTAGCCTCTTGATCGCGGCGAGCTTCTTCCTGGCTAGCCGCGATTAAGTCCTGGAGCTTGCGCTGGTTAGCCTCCATGCTAGCTTGCATCGCAGCCAACACCGCAGCGAGGCTCATTTCCGAGGTAGGGCCTGCTGGCATCTCAGCAGCAGCCGTTGCTCCCATACCAGCCGGGTCTTCTTCCTCCAGTCGGTGACGCGCAGCATCCATCTCCGTTTGTCTCCTTGTTCGTGGTCGCTGTTCGTCGTCCCTCTGTAGTAATGGCATCTCACTTCTGACACCAGTTGTTACGAACGTGAGTAATCAAATGCCGGTTTACTAATAGAGAGATTTATTGTCCACAAACAAAACACAAACTTAGTCCAATCGCCAATAAACCACTTCGTAATGCACTCTAGAGATCCGTAAGAATATCGCTTAGGTCGTCGTATGGATGAAAACGTTCTTCACTTGACTTGTATAGTTCGCACTCGTTCGCAGTCGAAATCGAAACTGACTCCCGTCCGGCCAGCGAACACGTATTTATACTCAGAGCCAAGAAAATTCTAGATACCGAAGGTTCGAGGCCACACCAGAACAAAAGAAACCGTTTCCGCGAAGCAATAAATTATTCTTATTACCAACCGGTAGGTAACTACTCGACCCCACGACTCATAGGAATTTCGACTCTATAATAAAAGACTGAAGGTACAAATTCCTTTACCAAGTTACTTAAGTACCTACAAAAGTTCTCAGAATTATTGAGTACCTACTTATACGTGTCGGATTTTTCTAGAATTTGCTAGGCCCTGGTACGTACTTCTATTCTGGAGGTTTCGACTAGCAATGCGTTTTAATTATTCGGTGATACTTTCAGCTTTGTCGAAGAAACGACGTGTTCTATTTTTACGGCGTAACAATATTATAAATGCGAAAGTAACTCTGTCTGTCTGTCTTTCTGTTACGCTTTCCCGCTTAAACCTCTCAAACGATTTTGATGAAATTTGGCACAGACAATCTTTAGACCCTGAGAAAGAACATAGGCTACCTTTTATTGCGAAAAAAAGACGCAGACGAAGTCGTGGGTACCAGCTAGTACAAAATATAGTACATTTTGATACAAGTGCAGGAAGTTTATGGAGCCGAGGGCTGCAATGACAAATCTGCACGTGTGTCAAACGACGTTTTTCAATACACTTACGACTTGTGAAATAAAGAAAGAAAGAAAAAAAAATTAATCGTATCTCAAACATACAGTAGAAATATATAAGTATAGCATTCAAATCTGCTCTGGTCAGTTTCTAATTTCGTGGGGTCGTCCAGCGACTCTGGGGGACGCCTCGCGCCTGATTCGATAAACTAAGAAAAACAAAATAATCACCCGTGACCGTGACGATAAGGAAGGAATAAAAAAGCCCTTGTTGTGATAAACTCAAAAAAGCACTTGGGTGATATACATGCTATATTGAACCTAATAGGAGTGCGTTAAGAGGCAGTTTTCGAATAAGTGTATTGAAAAATATTATTATCATTTAACAACGCAAAGTGGCATTGATTTTTATATAATATTGACTAGTCTACTGCTAGCGGCTTCGCCCGCGTAAAGGTAGGGTTCTCCATACAAACTTAAGACCCAAATTACATCCCTTTAGGAGTTGAATTTTGAAAAACCCTTTCTTAGTGTTCGCCTACGTCATAAAAGGAAGCCTTATGCAAAGTTTCACACTTCTAGTCCCAGTAGTTTTGGCTGTGCGTTGATATGTCAGTCAGTCACTTGCTCCTTTTATATAGTAGGTAACTAGTGACCCGCCCCAGGTTCGCACGGGTGCAATGTTAATTTTATGCATGTATTATACATATAAACCTTCCTCTAAAATCCGTTGCTTAGTTTTAAATATCTAAGCATACATAGGGGGAGCGACTTTGTTTTATACTATGTAATAATATTTATATAAAAAAGCAGTGCGACGGCAGTCTCGCAACCGCGCTGCTGTCGTGCGACACTGCGACTAATTTGAAGGCGCCCTATGATCGTCTAAAGTTCACTACTGTTGGGTTCGGGCAACATTTGCATAAGGATTAGTGATCAAATATTATTTCCGTCCCCGATAATAGTTGTGACGAATTAATATGACAACATTAAGCCACTTTGCGTCAATAACTACTAACTATATACCAAGAGATTAAAGGTCAACTAAATTCTTTGGTTCGCATGTATCAAAAACAGATTTTCCTGTTGATCTAGTGGAGTAACCACTAGATCAACAGGAAAATCTGTTTTTGACCTCCGGCTTAGCAGTTAGGGCCAGTAAGGCCCTAACTGCTAAGCCGGAGGTCGTGGAGTCGATTCCTACCCAGGACAAATGTTTGTGTGATCAAATGTGAGCATGATCATTTGTTCTGTGTCTGGGTGAAATTTTACCTCTAATATGTACCTATGTGTTTATAAATAGGTATACTAGCTTTTGCCCGCAGCTTCGCCCGCGTACATAAAATATAGCCTATGTCACTCAGGAGTAAAGCAGCTTTCTATTGTTGCTTAAATTTTTCAAATCGGACCAGTAGTTCCAGAGATTACCCCCTACAAACAAAAAAACAAACTTTACCTCTTTATTATATTAGTGTAGATGAGTAAGTTTATCAGTTGTCTAGTACCTATGACACAATCTCTGCTTAGTTTAGAACTAGAAACTAGACGACGTTGTGTGATAGTAGTGGAAAAAAAAACAAAACTCTTAGAAAGATGTTAGAAAAAATCAGTATATCTTCGAGTGACCGTGCTGGAACGCAAAGGGCAACTGAAGAACACGGGCTTTAGTCAGTATTAGTCTGACACTCCCACTTGCACCACCGGTCAAACGGTCTTTGTGGCGACGCTTTTGGGGATACCAATGTCCAATAGTGGAGGTTTTTCGGCTGAAATTATGATGAGCCGTTTTTCATCTGTACGATTGTCATCTGTCCAATGACCAGCAGTTTGGACAGCTATCTCTCAAGATACTAACTACGAAGTGGCGACAGAGCCTGGTGAACTGTCCGCAGTCGAGCGCCAGCTGCGGAGCTGCTCGCTTGCCGCCGGTCCAGTCGCGGCTGAAGGTAATCTGCGCGGAGACCAGCGCCGCCGCCAGCACGCAGGCTGCCACCACCGCCACACACCTGCTGGACAAACACCAATTTCAATCATTACATAGTATAAAACAAAGTTGCTTACCGCTATTCCTATGTAAGCTTAGATCTTTAAAAGTATGCAACGGATTTTGATGCGGTTTTTTTTTTTTAAATAGATAGAGTGATTCGAAAGGAAGGTTTATGTGCATAATACATGCATAATATATTCAATATCAGTACCCGTGCGAAGCTGGGGCGGATCGCTAGTTAATAATAGAATTTATTTTCTCCCCACAATACATAGTACCTAGTTACAGTTTCTAGGAACAAAGTTAGATACAGAAAGCATATTGTGGGAAACTGGTGCCTAAACTAGGCCTGGCGCCCTATTTCAGGATACCAGGTCTCCACTCTTAGGTTTTCTTAACATAAATATATTTACTTAGAGCTCTTAGAAACAGTTGTCGGAAACATAAACATATTTAGGTGTTAAATTCTATATAGTTGTAGTATAGTAATTAAAAAGAACATCGAGTGCCATATGACGAGGCTTTACCATCAAGCGAACGAGAAATGCTGGATTTGTTTATTGTAAATATGTAGGGTTAATTCGCGACAGACTGCTATCTCTCCTGGTGGAAACGACAAAGGTTGTAGCTATCAGGAAGCAAGACTACGGCAAGGAATACATTCAGGAGATAAGAGACTTCCACCTGACCAACGCCAAGTTAATTTTGGCTGTACCTACTCGGTTTGGTACCACGCCACAGAATTCGAGTTATTTTTTATAAGTGTTTAAGCAGATATAACCGCGATAGCACATCCCACATATTATGCAGCTCCAAAATTGCATACATAAATCCGCATCCGCTCAAAATTAAATCAGATAAAAACCTTTAAAATGTGATGAAAAGGGAAACTGTCAAGTAAAAGAATGTATGCATCCTTTGATGCATAAATTACAATATGATGTCACATTTTATCATGACTTATTTTGTTAGTTAAAAGTGACCTATTTTTAAAATAGCTAAAATCGATTTAGTGACCCAATCTGGGGTCTATCTATGACGTGTATAAATGGGTCAGGACCAAATTTTTGACGCGACGAAATGTGTCACACTGGAAAAATATTGTAGCACAATAGAATTGTTGCCCTGCATTTATTTTCTAGTGTGACACATTTTGTTATGATTTCCGTTGTGCGATTACGTCAAAAATTTGGTCCTTACCCAAATGTCAGTCGTGCGCGTAAGACAGAAGGATGAAGCCCCCATGGGATACATGCTTTAACAGCAGCAGCAGTCTTTAACAGTTTAATGTTAAATGTATGGCGTTAAGACATCGTGATAGGGCCTCAACACTTACAATATGTTGGTTAAGAAGGCGGAAAATAACTTCTCTCTCAACTCTCAACTCAAAATTTTGTTGTGGGGGAAGCTCCTACCACCCACAAATCCATAAATTATGGCATTATTTGTCTTCAAGTGTCTTCAAAGCTATTCGTAGAGTGAATCGCATCAGGTGGGATCGCAGTCAAGCACTAGTCCAAATCATTAAAAAATACATAATCAAATCTAATCTTATAACCTATATCCCACAGCTGGGCAAAGTTCCCATCTCTACACACGTCTGTCCTCAGCCAAAGCTGACCAGTCCCTCCCGCAAGTGTCAAGTTCATCTCTCCACCTTCGTCATGAAGCTTTACTCACTAAACTAGAATAATGTCATCATAACTAGTTATTATGTGAGCCCACACGCCAGCAGTTTTAGTCACGGGATCAGCAGAGATGTGACTAATGTGACTAATGCTCGCAGACACAAACAACACTAACACGGCTTATAGTGATAAGTTACCGGTGCGCGGTCCTTTATCTGCTGGAGTTATGACGACTTGTTGCTTTGTTGTGCCCGTAAATATGAAGCTACTACTATTTTAGAGGTAGAAGACGGGGTTAAAAATTACAACTTTAGAATTTTACTAGCTTTTGTCAGCGGCTTCGCCCGCGTACATAAAATATAGCCTATGTCACTCAGGAGTAAAGCAGCTTTCTATTATTGCTAAAATTTCTCCAATCGGACCAGTAGGTCCAGAGATTACCTCCTACAAACAAAAAAACAAAAAAACAAACTTTACCTCTTTATTATATTAGTGTGGATAATAACCGGGAATAATTAACCTTTTAAATACCGTAATTAGAGACACAATAGAAAGACAATCGTTGTGCGAACGCCAATGCACATATTTACTGGAACAAGTTTATTTTATTTTATTTTTCCAACTTATAACTATCATTACAGGATAACCTAATGCGATAGTTTTGTGAAACATTAGAATTACCGAATGCCAACAAAGTTTTCAGGTCTTATATCTCTTTTATCGTATTACTCTTGCAACAAATATCACTTTGGATAGCACCATGGGCAACGTTAACGACAGGCGAGTGAGGAAGGCCACCATAACAACAGTTATTGGCATTTATTTTTTTAAAACCTTTGTTTTTGTACGAACAAGCGCTAAAGTTCGCAGAGCTTGTCTTAGAAAAAGACGTATCTCGAGTAAAAATGACAAACTTTAGAATTATAATTGTTAGAATTAATAAACGGAATTTTACAGTCTCATCACGTACTAACATAATAAGTAAGGGGTTTTTTTTTTGGGTGTCTGTTAAAAATGGCAAATACCAGACACTTCTGTTACTTTTGAGGACGGCGTTGGGTTTTTTTTAAGATTCTCTAATTATTTTTTTATGTAGTCTTTGCTAAATAAGATAATAATTTGTAAATATCAGACACATCTATCAAACTTAGTACCGTTAGGATCTTGTAGAAGCTGCTAGTTTCTTCCCTCGGCCCCAATTACTTTGTATTTCTGTGGTATTCCATATCTAGTCCCGAAACCTACTTTGACAAATCTTATATAGTTAGATACTAGCTGATGCTAGCGGCTTTGCCCGAGTGTAAGTAGAAAATTATCCCGAGCGAGCATATGCCCGGGACAGAAAATATCCTGTGCCATTCTACAAGCTCGCACTTCACTTTGTATAGCTACCTGAACTGATACGTTGTCGCAGCAAGTCACATTGCAGCTCCCCTAGCCAAATTACTATCGTTTCGTTAATGCCGAACGGTTTGAGTTGGCCGCGCCCCCAATTCCTTTGTTCTAACATCATCTCAACGCTCAGTCACTTGGTCAGAACAAAGAAACTGAAAGCTTGAATTAAGCAGCCGACGTTAACGAAAAGATCATAACTTGGCTTGAAGGCTGGTGGAACCCTAAAGTAATAATACCTAGTAATAGTAAACTCCAATGTTTGATTGTTACTTATTAGGGTGTTTTTAAAATCGTCTGAATTACAGGTAAGAGGGATTGCTCCGCATCACGCATGTGGAGCTACGGTTTAGCTTCTACACCTGTGCTCGAGGCTTTGAAGAAACTTGTGTGAAAATAGTACATTTTGATACAAGTGCAGGAAGTTTGTCATTGCGACCGAGGCGAAATTCACACGAGCTGTAGGCGAGTGTGTTATGGAGCCGAGGGCTGCAAAGACAAATCTGCACGTGTGTCAAACGACGTTTTTCAATACACTTACGACTTGTGAAATAAAGAAAGAAAGAAAGAAAACAAATTTAATCGTATCTCAAACATACAGTAGAAATTTAAGAAATATATAAGTATAGCATTCAAATCTGCTCTGGTCAATTTCTAATTTCGTGGGGTCGTCCAGCGACTCTGGGGGACGCCTCGCGCCTGATTCGATAAACTAAGTAAAACAAAATAATCACCCGTGACCGTGACGATAAGGAAGGGATAAAAAAGCCCTTGTTGTGATAAACTCAAAAAAGCACTTGGGTGATATACATGCTATATTGAACCTAATAGGAGTGCGATAAGAGGCAGTTTTCAAGTAAGTGTATTGAAAAAAAAATTGCGGCGGTTACGTGTGCGGAGCAATCCCGCATGCGTGATAAAATTCACACGATATTAAAGGGTTTAAAACAGTGAATTTAAACGGTTTTAAAATCCCTTGCCGAGATAACAGCGAAGTTTTCTTAAACCTTTAAAACATCTTAACATATTGTTTTATCTATTCAAAGTTTAACACTTCTTGCTAGTCATTATTACACATTGTTAACGTTTTATTGCGAATCTTTTTCGGGATTTATTTCTGTCCGATAAGGCACTATCATTGGTATTATCGCGTTGGCCCCCTGCGAGGTGAACCGACCGACTTGAAGGTTGAAGCCGGATGATGATATTGTTATTGTTGCTAAATATAGATATTTACTAGGTAGTAGGTATAGTATGTTTTTATTTTACGATTGATAAACTATAAAAATTGCGACGTAAGTGATGTGACAAGGCACCGGCGCACTCGCCGTAACCGTCGTCGCCGCCATCCCGCCGATATCCGACCACCGTAGACACTGGCTTGCGGACGGCGAGCAATGGGTAACTCGCCGTCCGGTCGTCTGGTAACAGTCCACACCGAGCCCAAGTCGTCGACATCGCGTTTTGTTCCCGCGCGCCTCAAGGAGTTGTCAGCAAACTGTACCCTCCTACCCTTCAGGGTCGAAGTCTCCTGGAGCCGAGGGTTGGTGCGAAAGCGTTACACCGGGGCTCTGGGAATAAGGCAAGGGAGGAACGGGGTAGTTTAACAGTGATACTGTTTCCCGCTCCGCCCAAGAGCGGGATTCGTCACTGGATGATTTTTACCTACCATAAAAAAAGGTGATGTGACAATCTGATCATGTTCATCTTAGTAATTTTTTCATATTTTTAATTTTAAAAAAGTACGCTCCGCTGAGCAATTTGTAATTCAATATACCTAATCATATTCGACAAAAATATACGCAGGGCTGTTTCCACATTAGGGAAAGCTGATTCAATTTTATCATCACGCATTATTTTATACAATTGTGTTCATTTGTTTTATTTAACATCTGTTTAGTTCAACTCTAATCCACTTATATTCAAAGGCTGCGTAAGGCGTGGGCGAGGTGGGCCACTGCCTACGGGCCAAGCGCCCCAAAGGTCCGCAAACGCAAAAATGATGATTTCTTTACTTAGTTGAGTATAATTAATAATGTAAAATAATTACAATGAAGAAGTTTGTATTTATGAATAAAAACTAGCTGCTGCCCGCGACGTTGTCTGCCTGAAGGCTCTATAGTACCGAAAATACCCTAGATGGCAGTGCGCTATAGCATTATAAGTAAACAACTTTTAAAATAGAATTAAAATATTAATTTTTTTTGCAAGTGAAGAAAGTTATATGAGAATCCCGCTGAGTTCAGCCATAAGATGTTACTGAAGGAAATGCAGAAAATAATGCAGGAATACATTCTAGGACACCAAACATACGTACAAAAATATATAATTAAAAATACGTACAAAACTTTATAGGTATATTTTATATACCTTACAACCCTTCCCTATAAACTACGATGGTAGTTATGCTGCCAGGAGCCAAAATGTAAAGAGATTCAGGACTGGTGACACGGGAGCAAGCGACGTACAGTTGCCCGCGTAAGAAGCAACTTGTCCTGAGGTTGTCACCCGCTGCAAAATGCAAACACTCACGGGGAACTGTACGCGCTTGAACTGGAACAGGAAGTTATGAGGTATAAATACCGCCTCGCGAACGCCACAACCTGTAAGAATTTTTGTTTCAATGGTGTATCTGGGGAACGAGATGACCATAAGGCGGGTCCAGTAACACAACTTTGGAGGCGATAGGTTCCGAAGATGCATAATCAGGACTCCGCCCTTCAGCTTGATGGTATGCACTGGAAGTCCACTTGCTGGCATTGAGTTCAGAAATTCCACTGCATAATGTGTGGCGTCATCTTGATCGACGACAGTCTTTATCGAGGTGTAGACCACTTCATTCCCCTCAATTTCGGAGAGAATGCATTCGTTAATTGCTGCAGCCTGATCATTTTTGGGCGTCAAAAGAGCCGGCTCACACACCCGAGAATTCTGCTGGTGCGGCATACGACTGATGTGCGCACAGCAAATGAATTCTTCTAAGTTGGATAACACTCTACCGAGAGAATCTGGATGCACCACCTGTCCACCTCTGTGCGGCGGGCTTTGACTTGCGATGGACTTTGGTAGAGGCCATGATCCGAAGCGGGGAAGAGTGGCAGGCGGTCACCTCCTTCTGCGAAGCAGTTATGCTAACAAAAGAGGGGGCCGACCGCATCAGGCAAAGGCGACGGCGCTCACGCCGCAGTTGCCGCTGATCCCGATTACCGGCCACCGTAGGCGCGGCCATGCCACCGGAGATCAATGGTTTCGCTGTCCGCCCATTCGGTAACCGTCCGGACCGGATCGGTGGGTTGTTTAGTCAGTAGAAGTCTAACACTGTCTCCCGCTCCGCCCAAGGGCGGGATTCGTCATTCTATGATTTTTTCCACTATAAAAAAGGTAAAGCGCCTTTGCCAAGAGTTAGAAGGACATCGAAGAATTCTTGAGCACGTGTATTGCCACCGACCGGAGCTCTCATATTAATGGTCAAACACAGTGTACGACGTGTGACTACAACGAAGATCGTTTCAACGAAGCATTCTCGTCAGCCCTCGATACCCGCGTCAACACGGGAAGCGTTTGGCGGAAATCGCCACTGAACAGAACTGTGACACCACTAATCAAATGTTCGTTCCTGCAGATGTCGGCTTTAACTGACTTCCTATTGGCCATCGTACACTCATCCCATACGATCAGAGAACAATCAATAAGCACGTATACCTTATCGCTGTTACGTGACACACCACAAACTGGCGTTTTGGCGCTCTCTAAATCAATGAGAATTTTAAACATGGCATGTGCTGAGAGAGCAGTGGTGGCCGAGTGGTAACAGCCCCGACTTACGAGTCGTAGGTGCCAAAAATTCGAAGACATGTGACATTCACCAATCCGCACTGGGTCCGCGTGGTGGATTATGGCCCATTCCCTCTCCTAGAAAGAGGAGACCTGTGTCCCTGCAGTGGAAACATTAAGAGGCTGATGATGATGATGATGATGTGCTGTCTTACCATCCAGAATCAGTGTGGCAGCGATTCCCGAAAGCGCTTCTTCTTCTTTTCGAATCGATGATAAACTCGTTAAACTGTTGGGGCCCAGTAAGTAGCTTCGTTAACTGTAGCATCGGTGGCACTAATAAAATCCTCCATAGTGCAGGTGTATGGGCACTTAGGGGAACCCCAGCAAGTGGCTCATGTTTTGAACAGGGGCACCACACTCACATTGAGTATCCGAAGACTGTATAATACGCCATTTAACAAAATTGTATTGTTGACGCTACAGCAATGGCAATATTGCCTTGCCTCCTGACCTCTGCAAGTATGTAATGCGTGCAATATTCTGTTCCACCAGGAACATCCAAGATAAACATTTTAATCTGGTTATGCACAACGATTTTAAGGATGTTGTCATAAATTTGTTTTTGCTATGAAGAGACATGGCACAGCGGCAACAGACAAAGCGACATGGTCATTTCGTATGGTGGTCATTTCGCCCGGATCGTAATTTGTTATGAAGAGAACAAAGCGACATGGTCATTTCGTATGGTGGTCATTTCGCCCGGATCGTAATTTGTCTCAGTGTTATGCACTCGATTTCCATGGTCTTGATGCGGTGATGATTGGGGAGCTGGTAATTCATATTCAATCAGTGGATTGCCGCTGAAAATGACCACATCTCAATTTGTAAGAAAAATAAAGATTCACTGCTCCTCCCCCGTAGGTGATAGCGTGATAATATGTAGCCCATTGCACGACCCGGCCTCTTAGTTATATTCATGCAAAATTTGAAGTAAATCCATGCCGTGCTGTTTGAGTTCAGTTCGGACATACATACAGACAAACAGATAAACAGACAAACAGACAAAAATTCTAAAAACTCTATTTTTGGCTTCGGTATCGATTGTAGATCACGTCCCAAGTATTCTTTTAAAAAAATATTCTATGTACAGTTTTGACTTCCCTACGATTTTATTATATGTATAGATTAGAATGTCCAAAAATTTTTCTCGTAACAATAGGTATTCGTCCTCTTGCGTCATCACGCTCACTACTACTTTTTGGAATGTGCAATTAGCGTCATTTTTTTCCTGACAGACTGACTTTATGACATTTCAAAAGTGCCTGTAAAGGTCTATTTGAAATAAATGCTTTGAATTTGAATTTTATCTTCCATCAGGGGGCCTCAAAATATAACTTGCCCACATCAAATTTAGGTCTTGCCCCGTCACTGCTTATGTTATTTCCACTGATGCAGAGTGGAGATATCGACTCATGGCCCGCTTCCCTTCATTCTGCTTTCCTCAATCTCAGATTCTCAGCCATAAGGTACATATTCCACCAGCCATGAGGTTTATAGAAGCAGTCAGAGTTACGGCATCGTTTGGAAGAGTTACCACGGAACAGGAGGTGGTTAAGGCCATCAGGAGTGGGAGAGGATGGGATGCAGTCGCCTCCTTCTGTGAAGCAGTAATACTAGCAAAGGAAACGGCCACATGCGTGTTGAAACGGATTTTATCACGCCCCAGCTAGCGCTCCTGGAGAGCCGTTGAGAGTCGGGTAACTCCCTTTCCAGCTGTCGTAGATGCTGGCAAGCCTAGTAGAGCGGATACCCGCTTAAGACACTGGGAATTTCTGATAAAGAAACCGTTGTACTAGAACGCAAAGAGTAACTGAAGGACACAGACTGGTTTTAGTCAGTAAAAATCTGAATCCTATACCGCTCCTTGCTAAAAGTAAGAAGTCACTGGTCAAGTGATCACAGTCACCAGTCGTCGACGGCGCGCTCTGTTCCTGCGCGCCTCAAGGAGTTTTCAGCAAAGCCGTAGGGTCTCTGCAAAAGGGTCGAAGCCTACTGGGACCCAGAGCCTCTTTCTGAAAGGAAAGGCTTGGCCCCAGTGCGAAGGCCAAATAAGGAACGGGGTGGGGTGTTTAGTAAGTAAGAGTCTGACACTGTTTCCCGCTCCACCCAAGAGCGGGATTCGTCATGGGATGATTTCCCATCATAAAAAAAGTTACTGGATCATATCCCAACTAACAATAAAAGCTAGGCAAAAGGTTCTTTATTAGCGTAGAAAAGAGTTAAAGACAATAGATGTGCGGACACCGGTGTCTTCTTGGGACTTAATGAACTAAATTACAGTACCTACTGAAGTTAGCGAACTTTAGCGCTTGAACAGTCGTTCAAAAATAAATGCTATTGGCAGTTGTTAGTGTTGTTAACAACTGTTATTAACATTTAATTTTTTTAAACCTACTTAAGAGTGCACAAGTGTCAAAGTTCATAGAGCCTAACTTCAGACTCGCCAAGTTACAATGGGTGTACTGTATTTAATTGATGAAAGATGGTAAGCAGTAATGCCATCATTGATAATGAGGCGTACTAGTTTATTAAGAGCCTAGCCTTGAAGATAACCAAATTATAATCGGCTGAGAAGACCACAGCAGGCAAATTGTTCCGGTCCTTCAAGTGTACTCGGTATAAACGAAGAAACGAAACGCTTAGTCCGGACCATAGAGGTTTTAACATCGTAAAGATGATTCTCGCCATGCGGATCAACATATAACTTGATACTGAGTTCTAAAATTCAAAAACCTCAATACAATTTCAATTTCTGGAATGCTGGAATTATTTATTTATTTATTAAAACTTTATGCACAAAAGACTGTACAAAGGCGGACTTAATGCCTTAGGCATTTTCTACCAGTCTTAAGAATTAAACTGAACTTGAACTGGAGGTATCCACCAATTGAACTGAATTTGAACTGGAATATCCACCAGGTCAACCGCTAGATATCACTACCAAGATACCAATATAAGCGGAAAAAACAGCTATTTAGCTATCGCTTCTATAAAATTCACACTAGCTCGAGAAAATTGGCCACCAATCCTAAGTTCCACCTCGGTTTAAAAAAAAGAATCTTAATTTACACGGAAAGTAGGTACAGGTCTTTGTTAAGTGTGAAGATCCATACTACCATAACTTAACCTCCGAATACCGTAATTAGAGACATATTATAGAAATACACTAGGTGTGCGAACGCCGGCGTTCGCTTGGAGCTCAAGTGTTTTAGGCAAGTTATCACTAAACACATAATCACTATCAGCCTTCTAATGTTCCCACTGCTGGGACACAGGTCTCTTTTCTAGGAGACGGAATGGGCCATAATTCACCACGCGGGCCCAGTGCCTCAGTGCAGTGATTGATGGATGTAAATACATAGTAGAGCTGAATTGGTAGACTGCAGATCATGATTTACGTCTTTCCAAAACTTTTGATATAGTATTTGAGTAGATAAATTTCAGTAATTAGGATTTAAAAAATGTTTGGCTCGTATCGTCCAATCATATTTCTGCACTTTGCACTTTAAAAAAATATTCATGTCAAATATTATGACCAGCTTAAAACCTCCTTTAAATAACTTTTCTAAGAAATATTGGAAACTTGAAACTTTCAAAAACAATACACATATTCTGAAAACTTCAAAAATCACAAACCAACCACAAACTCAAACTCAGGACCAATAAAATTAATTTATGATTTCACAAAAATTTTCAAAAACTCTTCGAAATTGAAAGTGTTGCCAGACTCACCTACAGCGCATCGCCGCCATGTCACAGTCGAGCACGGGTCACAACAATGGCCGGCTCCTCGAGCGCCATCTTTATATACCAGCCCAGTTTCCCGCGCAACCCGCCACGCAACGCGGGAAAGGATTAAGGAAATCTCTTGTGGATAATACACGAGGTATTTTAAAAAGAACATTTTCATATTTTTCAATTTCCTTCAAGTTATTATAAAAAGTCTTCGAGGGTTCTGCAGTTTGTAGGGAATAGCGCTGTATGGGTTTTCTTTTTAAAAATTAAAAGAAATTGATCTGTGTAAACAGTTTTTCTCTAAGTATATAAGTAATCTTTATTGATAGTCATTTTTTTTTTTCAAAATTCCCGAAAAACTATAGACATTTGTATGGTTGTGGTTCTCATAATAATTATGATTTTGATTATTAGATACATATTTGTTGCATGGACTTTAAAAGAAACTTTGAGCTTGTTTCGGTGTTTCTTCTCAGAGTAGCCATTTAGGTACTAATTAGGTACACTGGCTTCATCTACTTAAAATGTATTAAAATTTGATATGCAACAAATTATTCTTTGAAACGCAAAATAAAAATGATTTAAAATAATAATGATTAATCATTTACTAATTGACTAACGTTTCTACAAAATATCAAAGATAAATTTGATATATAAAATTTATGATCTCAATAGTTCAGTAGAGAAGTGTCTGAAACAGCGGAAGATCACAAATTCGAATCCCTTACATTGGTACAATTTGGGACTGAGTTACAGCGGCCCTAGAACTCAAAAGTCATCATCAGTCATCGCCTATATGGGCACCCTAAAGACGGGTAATTGACGAGCCCCGGTAGGACTCCTCGGCCAGAGGCCGAAGCCCTAAAGCCGCTCGCCACGCCCCCTCGCAGGATCGTCGCTATTAGCCACGAGGATCATTTGCTATAATTTACGCGCAGCCGTCACTTCGAACTGGACCCGAAAATCGGTTACTGCGCATACAAGCTCGACCACCGTGATGGTTGAACTTGTGTGGCGAGGATTATAATAGACTTTCGGGTTTCAGTCGAAATGAGGGGTTTTTTTATGGTGGGAATAATCAACTAATGATGATACTGCGGGAAACAGTGTCAGACCCTTACTGACTAAACAACCGGACTCATCATCATCATCATCATCAGCCTCTTAATGTTCCCACTGCAGGGACACAGGCCTCCTCTCTCTAGGAGAGGGAATGGGCCATAATCTACCACGCGGGCCCAGTGCGGATTGGTGGATGTCACATGTCTTCGAATTATACAACCGGACTCATCTAGCTTAAACTGACGAAAAGAAAAAAAAAATGGCGTGTAAAAGTGTTATTTTAAAACTTATTTACAAAATAATTATCATTTACTCACCCCATTCCTTTTTAGCCCATTGCATCAGCCTTATAATGTTCCCACAGCTCGACTCAGGCCTCCTCTCTAGGAAAGGGAATGGGCCGTCCACCACGCGGGCCCAGTGCGTGAAAACGACTCAACAATTTCTTTCTCACTTACACTTATTCTCTATTTAATTATATTTTGTCATGGTGCCTAATTTTCAGATTCATAACTTGTAATATACTTAATTAGGGTAATGTACCTTCAGAGTACTCGCTTAATGAGTTTATGTACTTCTTTTTTAAGGAAGAAATTTATTATGATTGGTTCTTGTGGAATTCATGTTGAAATTGGATAGTTATTTTAATGACACCTTAATGTTTCTAAAAAGTTTTAAAACTAGATCAGATGCTGCTTGGTGTATTGGTTTATTCTGTTCCGTTTTTTAATACACTTACGAAGAATAGTACAGTCACCAGCACAACAAACTGTCAAAATTCTGCAACGATTTTCAACTCTTAATCAAAATGTAACAAGGTTCAAAATGTATTGGAGAAATCTGACAGATTTGTATAGTCTGATGTGCTGGTGACTGTAGGTACATTTTGATACAAGTGTAGAAAGTTTGTCATTGCAATCGAGGCGGAATGCGTACGAGTGGAAGGTGAGTGTGTTATGGGGCCGAGGGCTGCAGTGACAAATTTTCACATGTGGAAAACAATTGATTGTAATGATGATTTTAATACACTCACGACTCGTTAAAGAAAGAAAAAACATTCATTCGTATTTCACAAATACAGTAGAAATAAAATAAAAAATATTTAATGAAAAAATAGCATTAAAATCTGCTGATAAGTGCGTTAACAAAAATCTATTTTTTTATTGATACACACGTATAGTGCTTGACTGCGATCCCACCTGATGTCAAGCAGTGATGCAATCGTTGATGGTGAGGGGCACTAGCTTATTTACTCCTTGAAAACATGTATATTAATCGGACAAGACGACCGCAGCAAGCAAATTGTTTATTTAAAAACATACACATTACACCACTACTTTCGAAATTCAAAAAAATAAAAAAGAAAACTCATTTTGAAACAAAAGAATATCGATTGTTCGAATTTGCCGGTCAAAAAGTTAGTTCATGTTTTTACAATAAAACAGTGAAGTTTTGAAATATTAAAAGCGATTACACATTTTCTTTATCCTAATTTCAACGTGTGAGAGCTATAGGCATGTTGGAAGCGGGAGCTATACAACGCATGGTTGCTGAAACTCTGCAAACCGGCCAAAATGTAATCTCCCGGTTATGGTCACGATATCGTGCTACAAGCAATGTCGTTGAACGGCATTCAGGCAGAAATCGCATCACCACTCCTATACAGGACCGTTGTCTTCAAAATATCGCTAGGAAACAACCCAATATTACGGCTATCATGCAAATGGTTCAAAGGCTACACTCTGACCACCAATTGTTGCTTAGTGACCTGAAACTGTAAGAAGAAGATTACCTGAAGCTGGTCTTCATTCTTGCAGACCACTGCGGGTTCCAGCTTTGCGGCGTGGCAATCGCGGGCGGAGACTATTGTGGGCTCGAGAACATTACGAATGGAGTGACGAGCAATGGTCCATGGTGCTTTTTTCTGATGATTCTCAGATTCATCCGGATTTTTGGATTTCATCCGGATTCACGAAGATGAAGGGTTTGGCGAGTTCCTTGTAGACGAAGCCGTTTCCAGCATCCACAAGAAGTCCATTCATATCAAGGCGGCACTATTATGGTATGGGCTGGAATTCGTATCGGAGCGCGAACCGATCTCATTTGGATAAGAGGGAACAAGAATGCACTGAAATACCGCAATGAGGTAGTGGAGCCTGTGATTATCCCACACAGGGTACAAATGGGTCAGGAGTTCAACTCATGCACGATAATGCCCGTACCCATACGGCTGAGCTAGTATCAACTGTGCTTAGGGAACATGAAATCAGGGTTATGGATTGGCCTGCTCAGTCCCCCGACATGAATCTCATTGAACACGCATGGGACATGTTACAACGAAGAGCTGTGGTTCATTTTTCCCCAAATTTGATTACAGAAGAACAACTTTTCCTGCACTTGAAAAGAATCTGGGACCTAATACCACAGCTCGATTTGGATAACTTAATTTTGATCATAAATAACCGATGCCGAACTCTAATTAATGTTAAGCGAGGAAATACTGATTATTAACTTTAATTAAATGCCTTTTTATGCCTTTATTATGACTTTAATTTTTATAATTACCTACAAAAATCCATTATGTACAAAGTGAAAACTACACCTATAAATAAAATCACAAAAAAAATAATCTTAGATGCATCTTTTTATGTATTGCGAGTATAAACCATAATATAAACTTCAATTTCATTTATAATTGTTTTAACAAAATATTTACAGAATTTCATATCGTCATCATTTCAGCCGAAAGACGTCCACTGCTGGACATAGGCCTCCCCCAAGCGCCGCCACAAAGACCGGTCCTGCGCGTCCTGCATCCATCGGCTTCCAGCAACCCTGACCAGGTCATCGGTCCACCTTGTGGGAGGTCTTCCAACGCTATTGCTACGCGCTAATTTCATATAGGTAATAAGGTAAAAATGAAATTACTCTAGGCAATGTTGATGTGTGTATTAGGATGACGTGTATTGTGATATTTTATGAATTCTCAGATAAAGTAATTTGCGTAACAATAGTTTTATCATTCAACCTAATTTTTAACTCGTTTAAATCAATAACATTTTTATCGCAGCCTCGCTTTTTTGTTGCGCAAAATGGTACCAACCACGGAGTAAACTGCGTTAGTTGTTCTGATACAAATCATCATCATCAGTCTTTTTAATGTTACGCGCGGCAACCGCCGTCGGTTACCGGCCACCGCCATCCGGTTGTCTGGTAACAATCCATCAGCGTGTCTTAAGGAGTTCCTGGGGCAAATGGTTGATGCGAAAGCGTAACACCAGAGCCCTAGGATCAAGGCAAGGAAGGAACGGTGGTTTCCTTACATGATTTTTCTCACCATAAAAGAAACGTGTGATGCACACCTTTTTTCTAATGTACTTCTAACTTAAATGTTTCTTGAAATTATGTGTCTCAAAACTATGATAGTAACTAGGATAGTCGAAAACTAAAGAAAATGTACATACTTTTTTAAGTTCACTAAAGTCGTTCATATCGTTTTGAAGTTCATTAAAGTCTGACGTTCCTACTCAATTTTCAGCGGGAGAAATTATTTTTTAGAGGTACGGGCAACAAGGTGTACAGTTCCATATGCCTCCGTTCAAAAGGAAGGAACTACCGACCAGACAGGCGTTACGTCTGGTCCGGGCAACTGCACGATAGTTGATTTATGATTGTTGATATTCTAATCACACGGAGAACTCTAAAGCCGCGTACAGGAGACCCATTTGTTATGAAGACCTCGATATATTACGGGTAATAAAAAAATACCTAAAGGCTTTGTTTATTTTATAATCTTACTAATATTATAAATGCCAAAGTTACGATGTTTAGATGTTTGTTACTCAATCACGCCAAAACGGCTGGACGGATCTGGATGAAATTTGGCACAGGCATTGGACACATTCTGGAATAGGACATAGGCTACTTTTTGTCCGGGATACCCCAACCCCAACACCACGCGGGCGAAGCCGCGGGCAAAAGCTAGTTCCTTATAAGTTAATGATCTTAGGAATGTACAATACGTAAGTAACAAAGATTGGTAAACTCGTCCCACAGGCTCCCTACCCAGCCCTCACAGCAGTTAGCGAGAACATTCTAAACGCATTAAACTAATGAATATATAACACCCAAATGCCGAATAAATACAAGAAGAAAATAATAAAAACAAGATATTATCTTGCCGGAAATTTTTACAGAAGCCTTTGTGTAGATCTCTTGGGCTGTAGAATTGCTTTAAAGAATTTGAAGAATTGTCAAGGCTTTGGTAGTCTGTTTTTTTTGTTTGTAGGTTCGCGCTTGACCAATATCTTACCTGATGGAAAGCGACGATGCGGTTGACGATGGAGCGCGCTTACCTAGAAGTAACCTATTCACTCTTGACTTAAAGATTCCCGGATTGTAGCCATCAGGAAACACATACTCCGACAAGGAATTCCAATTCCAGTCATAATTAAAGACACTCATCATCATCAGCGTTATTAATGTTCCCACTGCTGGGAAACAGACCTCCTCTCTAGGAGAGGGTATGGGCCAATCCATCACGCGCGCCCAGTGCGTATTGGTGGATTGGATTGGTGGATAATTATGAACACTCAAATTCTACTTATGCACTTATTATACCTAGCCTGTGCTGTCCCACTGCTGGGCAAAGGCCTCCCTCCATTCTTTCCAATCATCTCGGTCACATGCTATGCCGCTCCAATTCTCAAGGAAGACATCCAGGTCGTCCCGCCATCTCCTTCTAGTTTTTTTTTATTAATAATTATAATTATAGAAAAATAATTTACACATCGACGCACTTCGCTAGAAGCGCATCGGTGTGGTATCTGCGCATGCACATTATATAAAAAAGCCGCAAGTGACGCAATCAAATAATTCTTGATTATTTTAGGATAAAAAAAATGTCTACCTTCTGCCAAATTCCAGCTTGATGCACTGGACTCGATCCAGACATGACTTTTGATGAGTTTTTAATCCAACAACACGTTTAAACGGCTAGTTCGTTATGTTTTGAAAAAAAAAATAAGTTCAACAAGACTATTTCTTAGACTATAACTTGGTATGATTTAATTTTCAAAGTTATGTCTAACACACAGAAAAAAAGAGAAAATCAGGCCAAAATCATTGGGTTATTTTTTAAAACTTTCACATGCTAAAAGATATTTTAATTACCAATTTTGATTTATGATTTTATATTTATATTGTGTTTTAATAAATGAACGTCGTAATCATTATTCGATTAAGAGATATTAGAGGAAGTTTGAGGAGATATTAGATGAAGTTTGAAAGTGGCGCCAGTGACTGAAAAGTTGAAAGGGAACCGTTTGTCTCGGTATGGCCATGTAAAAAGGCGGGATGAAACGCATGTTACAAAAAAAGCCATGAGTAAACATGTGGATGGATGGAGAGGGAGAGGGAGACCAAAGAAAACATGGATGGATTGTGTGAGAAGTGATATGAAAGAAAGAGGAGTTAATGATAGCGTGACGGATGACAGGACAGAGTGGAAGAAAAAGACATATTGCGCCGACCCCAAATAAAACGGGACAAGGGCAGGAAGATGATGATGATGATGATTAATCTTGATGCGTGGTGATGATGGCTCCTCTTTAGCTGAAGGCTGAAGGTCGATAGGTCACTGGCGTTTAGTATGACCTTAATCTAACCTGAAAAAAGAACGCTCAGCAACCAACGCCATTTTTTATGAAGCAACAGAAATTATACGTATATATATCTCCCCTACATATCACCACCCACACAAATACACATCTTAACCCGCTTAAGACATATCTCCACTCGCACAAAAGACCCCGTAAACATATTTAAGAACATTGTGGAATATGAAATACATTCAATATTTCACTTTGATCCATTGTTAGTCCGCAAACGGACTGACAATGCTCGTGCGAGCCACCAGATGGCGCTTTACAAAATGGTGGCCATTGTCAAAGTTTATTTATGAATTTCAATACGTTCCTTTGGTATTGGAAACTATTGAATAATACAAACATCTTACGGAATATGATGAGTTATCTTAGTATTTCTTTTTTTGTGACGATAAATTGAGGTTCTAAAATAGTCCATGTTTCGCATGTTTAAATAGACCTAACTCAAATACATATCTACGTATTTGAGTCTTAAAAAAATAATGTTCTAAGAATATTATGTTTCATAAGGTTTCAATACCTATTGGCCGGTTGTTCTTAATTTTGTTGGTTAGTGATTAGTGATCCTGAATGCCGGAGGTGAGTGTTCCCACAACTGGGACTCAAGCCTCCTCTTTAGGAAAGGGACCATAATCCACCACGCGGGCCCAGTGCGGGTTGCTGGACGTCACTTGTCTTCAAATTTTTGGTTCTAGAACATACAGGTTTCCTCACCATGTTTTCCTTCACCGTTTTGAAACAGTGGTGATGAAATAAATTACCCAAAGTAACCAGCCAGGCTAAGTTTGAACCCGCCTACAACTTGCTAAGTCGGGGCCGTTACCACTCAGCCGCCACTGCTCATGTAACCTTAGTAAACATGTAAATGATACCTATATACCTAAATGGGTTCCCTATTTGATTTCAAAACTTGATGAATTGATTTTTATTACCTATATTGAATACGGTGTATCTATAATTAAGTTGTACGATGTTTTATTCCATCGATGCCTTATTAGTGCGATGTAACGTTTGTGCGAAAAATCCTGATGGGAGAAACCCTATAGCGGTGGTTCATTAGTTCGAGACCATGGAGCATTTTTCGCTAGGTTGTAACTTATTTGACATAAACGAGCATGACAGTTGAGAGTTTGTCATGCTCACTCAAATGTCTCGCTGATGGTGGCGCGTGTGTTGGGTCATTCTGTTCCCTCTAAAATGGTTGAGCGGAGTGGGGCTGATGCGCGCGTCATGCTCGTGAACGGGTGCCATCGGTTGAGACTGGTCATCTCTTGGCTGCTAGGCGCTTATTTGAAATTCTTTTTTTTTTTTAGTTATTATTTTACTTTTTGTTAAATACCGCTACATCGTGCTCGCATAATAGAAGCAACATAATTTTGTAACCAAATACATAATATGTGAATATATAAATTTGATTTAAAAGAGTGCCCATGGAGTTTCTTGCACGTTCTTCTCCATAGGAGTCAACGCCTTGGAACGTGCAAATTAGCTTCAATTTTGACTTTTCAAAAGTGCCTGTAAATGGTCTATTTGAAATAAATGAGTTTGAGTTTGATAGTACAGTACGGCCGTCGGATCTTGGCGAGTCTGAAGTTAGGCTCTGCGAATTTTAGCGCTTGAAAACTCGTACAAAAATGAAGGCTTTAAAATAATAAATGCCAATAACAGTTTCTAACAGCAATAACAACTGCATATTGCATTTTTTTTTTAAACTTCATTTTTATACCAGGTTTCATCATCATCAGCCTAGCGTAAGTCCCGGTTGCTACCTTGGCTTTCACCTCGGTGGACGGGGTCCGCTTTCCTGCCTAGTCGTCTCCACTTCGCACGGTCTTTTGCGTCCTGTGCCTTAAGCCCATTAGCACGCATATCGTCCCTTACGACGTCGATCCAACGCCTCTTAGGCCTACCTCGTTTTCCGGGTCCCGGCGGAGGCGGCATGGCGAGGCATCTGTTACCCACGTAGTCTGCCGGTTTTCGTAAAACGTGGCCATACCAGCGTAAGCGACCCTCCTGCAGTTTATCCGCTATGTCACGGACCTGAAGGCTGCCCCGGATGCGGGAGTTCTTAATGCGGTCTTTCCGCGAAACTCCAGACATCCATTTATACCAGGTTTCAAGCGCTAAAATTCGCAGTCTAACTTCAGACTCGCCAAGATCCAACGGCAGTACTGTATGTCGTCGGTTCAAAAGTCCTACTAGTTCGCCTCATTGCATCGTGGAATGTCTGGACAGACCACAATGACACGCGGTGGTTTTTTTTTTTTTTTTTTTTTTATGGTAGGTGAAAATCATCCAATGACGAAACCCGCTCTTGGGCGGAGCGGGAGACCAGTGTCAGACTCTTACTGACTAAAAAACCTACCCCGTACCTTCCTTGCCTTATTTCTGGAGTCGAGGTTACAATTTTCACATACCCTCTAGGCTCCAGGAGGCTTCGACCCTGAAGGGCCCCTGCAGTTTGCTGACAACTCCTTGAGGCGCGCGGGAACGGTGCGCGCCGTTGACGACTTGGACTCGGTCTTACCAGACGATCGGACGGCGAGCTACCCATTGCTCACCATCCGCGAGCCAGTGTCTACGGTGGCCGGATATCGGCAGGATCGCGGCGGCGACGGCTGCGGCGAGTACGCCGTTGCCTTTGCCTTATGCGGTCGGCCTCCTCCTTTACGAGCATTACTGCTTCGCAGAAGGAGGCGACCGCCTGCCATTCCTCTTCGCTGCGGACCATGGCCTGAACCAGGGCCCGGCGCGAGAGGTCGCCGCCGCCGATCACCCCCACGAGGACACGGCGATGCTCTTCCCAAGCAGGGCACACCTCCACCGTGTGCTCCACCGTGTCCTCCGGGCTCGCCTCACAGTGGCGACACCCGGACGTCTCTTCCGCACGAATCCGGTGCAGGAATCTCCCGAACTTCCCATGTCCGGTGAGAACCTGCGTCATGCGGAAGGTGAGGACGCCGTGAGGTCTATCCAGCCACGCCTCAAAGAGGGGCACTACCGCTGAGATTACGGTGTGCCCAGCGCTGGGTTGCGACAGTCGCTGTTTCCACTTCACCATGAGATCCCGCCGGAGCTCCTTCCGCCACGCCTCGACATGTTCGGGCAGCGGATCTTCGCCCCGGCGTTGCACCTCCACGCGCTGGTCGTGCATGCGTGCAAGGACTGTTGCCTCCAGATCCCACGGTGGTAGGCCAGCAAGGAGGCTCGCCGCCTCGCGGGACACCGTGCGGTATCCCCGCACCATCCGGATGGCCATGACCCTCTGGCAGGCGTTCAGCTGGGCCGCCGGGCGTTTACGCAGCGTCGGCGCCCACACTGGTGCCCCATAAAGGGCCATGGACCGGACGATGCCGGCGTAGAGCCTCCGGCAGAAGGCATCTGGACCCCCAAGGTTCGGCAGGAGCCGCTTGAGAGCAGCTCCCGTCCGATTGAGTTTGGGGGCCAGACGTCGGAAGTGCTCCTCGAAATTCCATCGGCTGTCGAGGACAAGTCCCACATGGTGGTAAGTCACGCCTCTCCAGCCACACCTCAAAAGGGAGACTTGTCAGCAAACTGCAGGGGCCCTTCAGGGTCGAAACCTCCTGGAGCCTAGAGGGTGGTGAAAACTGTTACCTCGACTCCAGGAATAAGGCAAGGAAGGTACGGGGTAGGTTCTTTAGTCAGTAAGAGTCTGACACTGGTCTCCCGCTCCGCCCAAGAGCGGGTTTCGTTATTGGATGATTTTCACCTACCATAAAAAAAAAAAACACCCCAAACTTTGGACAGCTACGTGTTAGTCCTAACGGAAACATCCTGTAGCTTTTTTGGTCAAGTTGGGAATCGACACCAGAACTTGGTGCTCAGCAGTCGCGCTTGCGACCACGAGACTACCTCGTAGGGACTCTGTTTCTGTTTAAATAAGTTTCCAGTAATTCTGATAGATCAATGGTTATACCATTAAGTTGTGACCTTGACAGATATGAGCTCGAAAGTAATAAAATGTTATAAAAATAAACCATTATTAACTACCTCTGGCCAGCGACTATGCCTATGATCATAGAAAATAATTATATTATTTTATTTTTTTCGTTGTTATATACTTATCTACAGGCAGCTGAGCGAGTTCAATGACCTGTAAGTAGTCAGTACGCAACGACTTAACGACTTACAACTACCTACAGATTATTGACCCCCTCTGCTGATGTTTAATTTAAAAATTAATTTCGTGTAGGTACATGCGTATATTAATTCGAGTTTTAGAAAATAGTACCTTATTTTTTAATTTTGTCTTTACAAGTCGATACCTAGTGTTTCATGTACCCCACGTACTTCATGTACCAGATCAACTCTTCACGGGATTAAAACAAGCAAACAAAGGGGAGTTTACAATATTGTAGAAATACTGCAGTACTTACATGAATGAATACCTACACTACTATACTATTATTATTTACTTTTAAAGTTAATTCATTACAAACAAAAATACAAATGGTTCCTCTTTACTATTAGGTAGGTACTATTAAAAAGCAAACGTAACCTGTTTTAGAAACTTGAATCATTAACATACTTACTGATATATAATATTATATCATTTCTATATTAATTAATTCTGTGTGTTATTTGTGGTTATATTTTACGCTGACATTTTTAAAAGAATGTTTTATTATATAGTATTTTTCCAATATTTTATATAGATATATTATGTAATTCGTCTCAAACGAAGCCTGGCGCATTACTTTGTGTAATTCATTTCATCACACTCTCAAAACGGTGAAGGAAAACATCGTGTGGAAACCGGCATGTCCTAGAACCAAAAATTCGAAGACATGTCACCTCCACCAATTTGCACTGGGCCCGCGTGATGGATTACGGCCCATTCCCTCTCCTAAAGAAGAGGCCTGTGTCCCAGCAGTGGGAACATTATAAGGCTTATGCTTTAATTCATTAAGCCGCAGAGTAGCCAGCCTTGCAGTTTTCTACAGGATGCATTTTGGAGAGTGTGCGCAGGAGTTGCAAGATTTGATTCCGCCATCCCAATTACACCTTCGGACATCCCGGCGTACGGCAAGTATCCACCCTTACGTTGTTGAGACACCTGCGGCCCGGACTAAGCGTTTTGCCTCGTCATTTATACCGCGTACATCGAGGGATTGGAACAGTTTGCCGACTGCAGTCTTTCCGTCCGAATATAATTTGGGTGTCTTCAAGGCTAGAGGGAATAGGCTCTTAATAAACTAGTGCGCCTTACCATCAACGATTGCATCACTGCTTACCATCAGAGATCGCAGTCAAGCACTAGTTTATTGCAAGTAAAAAAAAAAAAAGCCCCAAGCGAGCGCCGGCGCTCGAAACCTATTGTTCTTTAATTGTGTCTGTAATAAAATTAAGGTAGTCAAAAGGAAGATTTTTCAAAGTAAATAGTTATCATGTTTTATATCGAATTTCATTTATCTCATGACAAAATGCATGCAAGGAACACGGGCGGGTTTTAGTCAGTAATAGTCTGACACTCCCCCCCTCGCTTCACCACCGAAAGCGCAAGAAGGTTTTGAATGATTTTCCATACCCAACAATTAATATAACGAGCCCTAGTCGTCGACACCTCACGGAGTTGTCAGCATACCGTAGGGACGGTTTTTTTTTTATGGTAGGTGAAAACCATCCAACGACGAAACCCGCTCTTGGGCGGAGCGGGAGACCAGTGTCAGACTCTTACTGACTAAAAAACCTACCCCGTACCTTCCTTGCCTTATTCCTAGAGTCGAGGTAACAGTTTGCACCACCCTAGGCTCTAGGAGGCTTCGACCCTGAAGGGCCCCTGCAGTTGCTGACAACTCCTTGAGGCGCGCGGGAACGGTGCGCGCCGTTGACGACTTGGACTCGGTCTTAACAGACGACCGGACGGCGAGCTACCCATTGCTCACCGTCCGCGAGCCAGTGTCCGTAGGGACGGTAGGGACTCTAATATAATAATAATATTACTTTTGATTTAGGCGGTAAAAGGAGTGTATAAGTAATGAAAAAAAAATTTTTTACTTTGACGTTAATCATAATAATTCTTAATTAAAGTTAGCTTTCGCTATACACAGCAACAAACAGAACAAAAAGTGTACTATGTCCAAATCCGGGCCATGGTCTCACTGGGTGTTACAAATTTCATCCAATTCCTTTCAACAGCTCAAACATAATTGATAAACTGACATTCAAACATACACACTTTCATATTATTTTATAATATTAGTAATAAAGAACTGCTGTTAATTTTATCATTTAAATTATTACAGCTAATTTTAGGTAGTTACTTCGATAGATGTTTCTTTGAAATTGTTACTATTTTGGGTGTATAAAGATTATTCTATTTTATTCTATTCTATGTACGTGTGTTGTTTGTTGTATGTGATTGTATATACCACATAATTATAATATACAAAATAAAAATACGCTCAGCGTCGAACTCCTCGACAGCAAAAATATATCCAAAAGGCTGGCAAAATTGCCACATTGAATGGCAATGCTTATTAAACGAGCCAGCCTTAACGACGCTTGCCCTTAAGTCAATTTACGATCATTTCGGTAACGTCAACCAGCCTTAAGCCTTAGCCAATTTACGATCATTTCGTCATTTATTTAGCCAATTCCATTGTTCTGACGTCATCTCAACGATCAGCGTCGTGGTTAGAACAGAAGGAATTGGAGGCGTTGCCTTATACCAAGCGTTTGATGTTAACGAAACGAAAGTAGCTTAAGTACGGTTGGTTCTGCAAAGCATGGATCAGTCTTTGAGATTCCTTGAAAAGAAGACCGCATTTGGACCGAATGTCTCGAACATTCAACCCCAAACAGCTCTCATCTGTAATGTTTAATGATTCGTTGTCACTAGTACCAATAATAGTTTCACGATGGAACTACCAGTGGCGTAGCTAGTCCCACAGGGGCCCCGTATCAAGTCCTTCGGGGACCCCGTATAAAAAAAAAACGTATTTTTATTACAGATGCTTAGCTGCCTTATGAGACGGTTGTGGACAACATGTTGCGAATTTTTGCCTAGGTCGGGGCCCCTGTACCGCAGGGGCCCAGTATAATTGATACGGCGGTAGCTACGCCCCTGAGAACTACTGATGATTTTTGTAATAACTAGAATTCCATTTTAAAAGAATCTGTTTCTTCTGTCTGTCTTTATTATGATATAAACTAGTGCTTGACTAATGCAACAGTGGATGACGAAACACATTAGCTTATTAAGAGCCTAATCAATCTAGTTTTGAAGATTCAAAATTTTAAATTGCGTGGCGTAATTTATAGGTATAAGTTATGAGATAGGTAACTAAAAGATCTTTAATTATACAAATTAAATCCGCAAAAAGAAAGTCATCCATCATTAACTGATGACCTTGACCTATCTCTTGGAAAAAAGTTTTGGCAGCCACAATCACAAGACGACGCATCACTGATAGCGGCGCTTGGCAAGTAATTGTAACATCTCGATGTTATTAACAACAGTACACTATAGTGCGTCGACCGCATACTACACGTCTTGCGCCAGTTTTTTTTTAATAAAAAAAATCGTATAATAACGTGAAACTGCATCGTATAAGAGAAATCCGGTTTTCATTCGTGCACCGTTAACTCAGAAAAGGTAAGTTATGGCTGCCATATTCTTTTTTTGTTTTTGATTTTTTTTTTGTCGATGGTTTACTTTTAAATAAGGAAGACTTTCCTCGTGTTTAAATATAGAACGTGCATAGAATGTGACGCAAGGTTATCTTTTAAAGTCACACAGTGATAGAAATGCTAGTTGTTACTTGTAATAATAATATTGTATGTAATATAATATAGTGTTTGCAAAATAAACAACGTTATCACTTTTAATAGCCAATAGAACTGATTTCTATTGTGTTAATTAGACAACAAGATTGAGTGTGCATTTATTATTATTTTCCGTTTGAAACAGCAAATATTTTGATTGCTATATAAACTCTTTGCTCGAAAAAAAAAATTGTTCTGTCAAATATTCCGAATTGTTTTTTTTTTGCGGATTGTGGCACTTGCTTTTTGATCAACTGTCAGACCACATGTCGAGACAGTAGTCTACTACCCTCCAATACAATTTTGAGTTCCTTTTATACAGATGTGAATGTAGTCAATTCCATTATCTTGGTTTTATTTCCTGATTGCAAATAATGATAACAATTAGATACCTACTTATAATATTAATCATTTGATATTTATATGAAGTCGATGTTTATTTGCTTGTGTGGTGACGAGGAAGCAATAAGTCTGCGAAATATTTACAACTTTTCGTTTCTGAAAATAGATTTGGCTCTGAAAAATAAAGTTTTGCGACAAATTATTTATAAATATTGCTGTAGTTTTTCATTACGTTTAGAATTTGAATACGTACCTACTTGAAGTTTTTTATAGAGAAAAGCTGATTTTTTTTAATTTTTTGACTTAAATTTATTAGAGTGATCGCGTACTTCGTAACATTTTAGTTGTAGATATTCGGAATACTATTTTTTTTTTCATTTTTACACACCGTTCCAATCTTTCCTGAACTATTACCAATATTTCAAGACCAAACTTAGCCAAACCGATCCAGCCATTCTCGAGTTTTAGCGAGACAAACTAATAGCTACTTATTTTATGTATGTTTAAGTAAAAGATAATGTTACTGTTTGCGTTGCTTTATATACTGGAGATTCCTGGTAGTAATTGGAATGAATAGACAACATTTATTATTAAAAATAAGAAATAGTCGTATATTTTTTGGTAAATTCATTATTGCCACACCTATCTCTAAAATAATAATTGGCAAGTAGGTATGCCATAAGTATGGAATATAAAACGGTGAGCATTTTTTATAGGGTACCTATTTATCCAAGAACGTAAGTTTTTCATAGACAAATAAATTTAAATATGGAAAATAAGCAAATCATTTCGTTTAGCCCGTGCGAACGCCGGCGTTCGCTTGGGGGTCAATCCGACCTATACAATACAATTTAAGTATTTATTTCACAATTTAACAACAACCTTAATTGTTGCCTAACTATTGCCTACTTAGTTTCTAAAAATACAAGTACCTTATATAAATCTAGTATAATACCCATGTACCACTACTGTATTATATTTCGGGCTAGTATCCACAACTCCACGTCTAAAGCGCGTAATTTACGTACGGGTACAACTGTACATGAAGTTTAAATAAACAGACACACAAACAAAACATAATTAATTGACAAACAAGATAACAACACATTTTAATACAGCACGGCTTTTTCCACTAAACCAAGCGAACTTACAAAAACGAACTTTATCTTCAAGAAGTTTAAGTTCAATTTTGTTTGTCATGAATCACAGTTGCATCACCCTTACCATTGGCGACTGGGGACAGGAACTAACAGTTCTGCAATACTTACAAGACTTTAATAAAGATGGATGATCGTACATCTTGTATTTGTCCATACTCCATACTAACAGTTCTTAGAAAACATCTCTGCTTGACAGGGGCGTAGCTACAGATGCACCGCCATATCTGCTATATCCATCGATACATCTATATTAATATAATAAAGAGGTAAAGTTTGTTTTTTGTTTGTAGGAGGTAATCTCTGGAACTACGGGTCCGATTGGAAAAATTTTAGCAACAATAAAAAGCTGCTTTACTCCTGAGTGACATAGGCTATATTTTATGTACGCGGGCGAAGCCGCTGACAAAAGCTAGTAATTGATACAGAGACAGATGGACTTTCCTTAAAAAGGATACACACCAATATGTACAACTTTTACTATGAGACCAACCCAAAAATCACGAAAACAAAAACCCGCTACTCCATAGATTTATATTCACATAACTTGCCACATTATATGGAGCAACGGGTTTTTTTGTGATTTTTGGGTTGGTTTTCGCAAATTTTCTTCAGTAAGAAATAACAAAAATGCATCGTAACTTTTAAAGATAGTTTTTTTTTGTTAGTAAGTGTATTGAAAAACGTATTTTGATACACGTGCAATTTTTCACTGCAGTCCACAGCTCCATAACACATTCCGCCTCAGTCTCAATGACAAACTTTCTGCACCTGTATTATATATAATGTACAATTTTTTATAAGGGGCTCCCATGGGATTTTTAATACGGGGTCCCTGGGATTAACTACGCCACTAATGCTTGACAAATGGTCAGTTCTTGTGGTTAATAAGTACATGGAAAATAATTTCACAAGCTGACAACATGGTGAAGAAAAACGTTGTGGGGAAATGTTGTGTAATAAATTAATGTTCTTGAACCAAAAATTCGGAGATGTTTGTGACAGCCGCCATAATTGTGGAAGGTAGTGGATACAGCAGAAATAGTATAGCATCAGCCTTCTAATGTTCCCACTGCTGGGAGTCAAGCCCCTTCACTAGGAGAAGGAATGGGCCATAATCCACCACGCGGGCCCAATGCGGGTTGGTGAATGTCACATATCTTCGATTGTTTGGTTCTAGGACATACCGGTTTCCTCATGATGTTTTCCTTCACCGTTTTGAGAGCAGTGGTGATGAAATAAATTACACAAAGTAATGCGCCTGGCTGGATTTGAACCCGCGACCTAAAACTCATAATGTATCATGTTGTTGCTCTTTATATTTAATTACAATTTTATTGTACCTTTCAGTCTCATTCCAAGTTAATTTAGAATTTATAAATTAAAACATACTAGGGACTTTCCTAAATGTCAAATTGGCCTATTTTTTTTTGGTATATTTTACCGCAGACATGGAGGTCCGCGCACTTTTCTATAACATGCACAATAAATTGTTTATACACTTTTTTGTTTATAATTCATGGCATTCGTCATGCCCTCATCTTCACACTTATAACCAAGCTTAAAAACTACGCGAGTCCACCTCACTCTTTTTTTTTTGCTTATTACTATGTTATTACAAAAACAAACAATATTTACTTTTTTTTTGTTCTATTATTTATACTTTATGCTAAGTCACCATCTTCCTGCCCTTGTCCCGTTTTATTTGGGGTCGGCGCAATATGTTTTTTTCTTCCATTCTGTCCTGTCACCCGTTACGCTATCACTAACTCCTCTGTCTTCCATATCACTTATACTTTATGCTAAGTAGTGGGGCTTATTTGGTTTTTAGGGTTGGTAGGTAAAGGGGTTTTTGTTTATTTGCCGCCTAGAGTCTTCACTAACTCCATTAGAGCTTTTATGACTGCGGCGTGGGCCTATGAAATGGGCCTATTATGTTACAACAAGTTTAGGTCATCTCGACATCTTTCTAAATGTATCTTAGAATTATTCTTAGTTTGTGTGTCTCCAAGATTATTTTTTTTTGAGTCTACATATTTGTCCATTAAAAATCTGATTAAAATAACGCGATGAATCAGGTTTTCCAATAGGTCGCAGGATGAACTGCTCTTAGTAACGACGGTTGCTAAGTTGCCAACGTAAAAAAGTCAAACTGGTAATGAGGAGACATTATAGAACAGGTTTCTATCAGTTCCTTATAAGATTAACCTGATGACTGGAAATCTTTAGAATATACGGAGGAGGGAAGACAAGTTCGACAAGATATTTTTGATACAAATATTTAAAAGGTTTATATTTTGCAAGGCCATTTGTTATATAAAAAAACTAGGCAGGCGTTAGTCGGAATCGCTTAGTAAAGGTTCTGTATAAAGTAACTTATGTAAAGATGAAGTTCAAGCCCAAATCAAGGCTTGACGATTTTTCCGAATTCTTCTTATTTTATTCCTATACCTGCGCTTCGTTCTCGAGATTAAGTGTCTTAACAGACAGACTGTGACAGACAAGCAACATAGTGATCCTATAAGGTTCCCGTTTTTTCCTTTTGTGGTGCGGAACCCTAAAAATAGTTTTAATATAGGCAGGTAAAATATTCCATAATGCAATCTAATCTCATACTAAGCAGAACTTGTGCTGTGAGAACTATACAACTGATTTATTTTTGTTTTGTAAATTTCATACTTAAATGTTTCTAAATACATAATAAATATAATACCTAATATATACAAAAAAAATCTGAAAAAGCTGGCTACCCTGGGGCTTCCCCTTAAAATTATTATATAATTTTTCCTGTTTGTCCAGGGAAATTCAAATACATTTCATCACAATTTTTAGGCTTTTTATTCGATGTGGGCAATTAAGGCAATCTCGCCATCTGTGACGATTTTTGGTGAAAGAAACTCTTATCTCTTTACAATATTTTCATTTTATTACAAACTAGCCACCCGCCCCCAGCTTCACACGGGTGCAATGTTGATATTATGCATGTATCTATACTTTACTAATATTATAAATGCGAAAGTAACTATGTCTGTCTGTCTGTTACGCTTTCCCGCTTAAACCTCTCAAACGATTTTGATTAAATTTAGCACAGACAATCTTTAGACCCTGAGAAGGGACATAGGCTACCTTTTATTGCAAAAAAAAGGGATGAAGAGGTTGAAATAGGGGTTGAAAGTATTAAAAGGACGCAGACGAAGTCGCGGGAACCTTCCTCTTGAATCACTCTATCTAATAAAAGAAACCACATCGAAATCCGTTGCTAGGTTTTATAGATCTAAGCATACATAGGGACAGGGGAAGCGACTTCGTTTTATACTATGTAATGACAAAATACCCAAATCAAATCTATCATACAGTATTATCAGCTGTCATGAGGACGAGCCCCCCAGCGCCCTCCAGCGCTCTGCCCGCGTTATCGCAATAACAACATGATGTAATACGCCGAGAAGCCACACATGCTGATAACATGGCCGCCGTGACGTCACCGCGATGTTGTTGACAACACCGCAGCTGAGTGTAGGGGGCGTTTTGATTGCTTGTCACATTTTGTACAAGTGTTGTACAAAATGTTGATGTTGCGTAAGTTTTTTTTTGTCAAAGGTGGGTACTTTTTAAGATGGCAGCGGGAGGGTGTACTAGATTTTTTAAATTTTTTATCGATATAAACTAATGCTTGACGTGGCCGCCGGGACGTCACCGCGATGTTGTTGACAACATCGCAGCTGAGTGTAGGGGGCGTTTTGATTGCTTATCACATTTTGTATAGTTAGACCAGTATACGAGCCAAGAGGTTTGAAAGTACATTCTATAGTTCGTTTTTTAATCCTAGACTACGATTTGACAACTTAAAATGTCAAATTCCGGATAATTGGGAAAATATTTTTAAAGTGTGACATTCTAAGTTGTCAAATCGTAGTATAAAATTAAGAAACGAAATTTACAACCGTCATTATGTTGCTTAATTTTTTTTTAATAATTTGGCTTTGTTAGGGAGGGTAGAGCAATATCGATGAATAAGGTTGTTAGATAAAAATACGTTAAAAAATACTTAAAATAGGTACTTGTGAAATTTTTACCCGCACTAGGGTGGAACGAAAAGGCGTGTAAGACTTTTACTGACCATGAGTACTTAAATGTTTTTCAGAAGCAATCTCACGGTGCGGAGATACATTGCTTTAATAAAACCTGGTATACTCGCATTTTTATTTTTATTGATAGAATTGGTATTTTTTATTTATCTATCATATAACGTACATTTTAAATAAAAGAACATTTTCTGTGTTTATTTACTTAAATATTGTTGACGTCCAACTGCAATTCTAAACGCAGAATTTTCTTGCATACAGGTCTACACCTTGACTGCTTTATTTAAATAATAAGTATTTATCATAACAATAAGGTAAATGTGTAGTTTTACTAAACAATACCTACTGACATAGACTATATACGTAGGTAATCTATGATAAATCACTGAAACATCTAAATAGAATTATTATGTTTATTTATTTAAAAATAGAACATCAATTTTATAGACGTCATATTTCATAGACAATTTAGTATCCAACCATAGACAACCCACTCTTTATCTATGCTCTTTATTATCTTATTATCTGGTCTATGAAACCTTTTTAAAACATTCAAAGTACATTACCTACCGATGCAAAACCCGTGTGATGGTAACTCTCTAGGGTACTATATTATCACTAGGTGAAGTACCAGCCAAGAGAGGGCTGAGTGCTACTATAGCGAATAGTTCTCTTAGGACTTCAAGACCTCATATATTTTCCACATAAGTTGTATGGTAAAATGAAAAATCTAGAAACTGACAATTTAAAATAAGCTGTGAAAATGCTTGGCAGATAGATTTTATATATATTTTCTTTGCTTTAGGAAAACTTGGAAATACGCACAAGGACTGTTTGGTGGAAGATGTACAAAGAGTCACAGGACATGGTCTCGGTCTCCACGTGGGGTTCCCTATTTGATTTCAAAACTTGATGATTCGATTTTTATTCAGTATATCGAATACGGTGTGTCGATAATTCAGTTGTACGATGTTTTATTCCATCGATGTCTTATTGATGCGATGTAATGTTAGTGCGAAAACCTCTACAGTGATTCCTCAATCTGTAATTTATAACTTTAATATAGGTACAATTATAACAAACCACTTTTACTATGAATACTAACTATGGGACCAAAACTGAAATCGCAAAAAAAAATCTGCTGGTCAGTAGGTACATTTATGTTCAAAAACTTGCTTATTTTTTCGATTTCAAATTTGGTCGTGAAGTAAAAGTTTGTTTGTTATCATGACTACGATCACGTGTTTAATATCGGCTACTAATCACCAGTCACACTATAAAAGCAGTTATTGTATATAAAATAACTATTATATTAGGTATCTACAAATAAATCGTTATTTATAAACGGTCGACCGAGTAAAAATAACTTGCAAATATTCCATGAGCGCTCCGATAAGAAAATGCGAGAAAAACTAATTGCCTACTGCTTGACTTTATTATGTTTATCGCTAAGTTTAAATCCGGGTGAAAGGATGGTTGTTATTTTAATTGTGAACTTATAATTAATATTTGTCTAGAATGATCAGTTGTGCTGTTTGTCAATAAATACTTTGAATCATCAATGCAAAATCAGATACTTCCTACAAGCCTTCTTCTATTATTTTTAATACAAGATTATTTGTTATATGTAGGAACTATTGTAACAAAAATTATGTCCATTTGTTATTTTAATTGCGCTGAAAATACCTGTTATCCAAACTTACTATAATAATGGAAAGTTACTGTTTCTGACAGTTGTTTTGGCGGGATTTTTCCAGCGAAGTTCAGTTCAGTCATTCGCAAATTAATTCCGAGATAGCGTTTGTTTCAATGATTCCACATATTGTTGAGTTACGTAAACACTTGAGATACAAAACTAATCCAATTTTACATCACAATATCCACTAAAAATCAATTTGTAAATAATTAAAACGGGCATTGAACTTAACTCCAAGTAATCCCGCCAAAAACCTCCCACTTAAGGTTGGTACCTACTTAAGATTTTTACTCTGAAGTTTAAAAAAAATAATGTCAATAACAGTTGTTAACAGATTTAACAACTGTTAATGGCATTTATTTTTACGAGTACTTGAAAAAAAAAGAGCTCACAGGGAGCCTAATTTTAAGTTCGCCAACTTAGAAAATGCGTACAGTACGGCCGTCGGATCTTGACCAGTCTAAAGTTAGGCTCTGCGAATTCTAACGCTTGAAAACTCGTACAAAAATAAAAGATGGATTTATGCAAATAAATGCCAATAATAGTTTTTAACAGCAATTGTAGCATACACGATCATACAAACAGACACCCACACAACCATACAACTACACACACTGTCAAACATCTGTCGTCTCGTCCCTACACTCCACGCAGCGTGCGGGGTGGGAGGGGGTCCGCTTCCCACCGCCGTAGAGTGAAGACGTGTTCTGGTGAGGATAGCGAGCCGATATATTATATACTCAGCAAATAGTGCATTGTTTTGTTGTACATTATTGTTTCATAAGTAGATTAGTGTCTACAACAGCAATAACAACTACAAATTAAATTTATTTGTATAAACCGTGTTTTCCGAGTTTTCAAGCGCTAAAATTCGCAGAGCCTAACTTCAGATTCACCAAGATCTGACAGCCGTACTGTTCGCCCTTTCTAACTTGGCGAACCTGAAGCGAATTTATTCTTTTGTAGACCATATGTCCAGGTAGTTTAGGTTTATATTAAATTGTTGTTTTCAATTGCGCTCCGCCGCGCCTCCAGCGGTGTGCGCTGGGCCTTGGGATAATTTTCACACCAGCATACGTCGCTAGCAGAAGCTAATACACAATATTTTTGTTTTAAGCCTGTTCTAGAAATTCAAGGCTAAAAGAGACATGTTCTTTATAATCTTGACTTGTCATCGGGTACTCAAATCATCAAGGTTTTAACAATTCTTAGTTGTTTTTGATAACATTTCGCAATCGCGTAATGTTTAACTAGAAATGTAAACAGCTGACTGCTCTGACGTCATAGAAAGATATTTTCCTCGTAAAATAAATAATATAGAAGATGCGGAAGAAATATTTATAAAATGTTAGTAATATTGTGATAAGATAACGTATTTTTTAAATATGGAACGTTTACAATATTCGGTTACTATACTGTTTTGTGGTAACCTAAATGAGAACAGTTTCATGTTTGGTATGTAGAGGATATATAGTATAACTAGCTGGTACCTGCGACTTCGTCTGCATCTTATCTCTTTTTTTTGCAATAAAAGGTAGCCTATGTCCTTTCTCAAGGTCTAAAGATTGTCTGTGCCAAATTTCATCAAAATCGTTTGAGAGGTTTAAGCAGGAAAGCGTAACAGACAGAGTTACTTTCGCGTTTATAATATTAGTATGAATTTATTGGATATAGAGCACTGGTAGCCGAGTGACCATAGCTCTCAAACCGTTGAAGGAAAACATCGTAAGGAAACCGAAATATTCTAGAGACAAAAATTCAAAGACTGCACATTATATGCACAAAAATGCACTGAACCCTAGTATTCTCTGAGCACACCTAATGTATTTCTATTAATTCTCTAATTAAGGTATTCGTTAATCAAATGTATGAAGGATAATCAAATGTTTCACCGAATCTATATTTCAACAGAATGCGTTAACTCTGTTCATTTAGTTATAGGATTTCCTTTGTGTCAGGCTCTATTACTGTGTCATTGCAATACAAAGGGAGCCTCCCTCTCAATAAAGGGATCAGCTTTCATCCCCATGTCCGCCCACTGCACTTCGGGGAAAGCACAAAGCCAATTTAGTAGTTACCGGGATAAATTAGTCCATAATATAGGTATTCCTATGTCATTGTTCATTATGTGTGATGTGTAGGGACATTGTGCTGTTTGTCCCAAATAAAAGTAGATATTTCTATTGAAGAGAGTCAGACTTTTACTGACTAAAACTTACCTTCGTTCCTCTAGCTGCCCTTTGCGGTACAGTGCCAGGACAAACTCTTTCAAAACGGTTATTTAGTCAGTAAAAGTCTGACACTATTTCCCGCCATATTCAAAGATGTCATTGGATGATTTGTACCCACCGAGAAAAAAAATAAGTAGGTGGTCGAGAGGGAGTGGCCCTCAACAATGTATATGTTCCTTGAGCTATCCTTTGCGGTCTAGGGCCATGGTAACTCTTGCAAACAATCTAGCAACCCCAGGAATCGAATCTAAGAGCCTTAAAAGCCCACTACTCTTTTTTTTATTGATTATAGGTTAGCGCTTGACCGCTATCTCACCTGATGGAAAGCGACGATGCAGTCGACGATGGAGCGCGCTTACCTAGAAGTAACCTATTCACTCTTGACTTAAAGATTCCCAGATTGTAGCCATCGAAGAACACAGACTCCGGCAAGGAATTCCACTCCTTGGCTGTACGCTCCTTCATTCAATTTATAAGGTGCTATATGTTAAAAATAAACCTAACCTTTGAATGTGGGTGACCACTCGTGACATTTTTAACGTATAATTATTTCCGTGTTCGAGTCATTATAAATTCTTTTAGTATTTATTCAAAATCAGGTTTTTATTAACGTTCTGCATCGTAAACCACGCCCAGACTAGATTTTTTTTTTTATCTTCGGCGTAATCATATTCTTATTTTTACCTACATATTATGAAAATGGTAATATTCTACAACTATCACACAACGTCGTCTAGTCTCAAACTAAGCAGAAATTGTGTTATGAGCACTAGACTATTGATAAACAGTATATTTAGGTTTCTACTTAAATATTTCTAATTACACCAAGACACAGAACAAATGATAGTGCTCATCACACAAATATCTGTCTTGGGTGGAAATCAAACCCAGGACCGACACAATAGCAGAAGTCACTAAATCAATTAGTAGTTCAGTACTTTTTTTTCTTAACTAATAACGAGTAGGTATATGGGCAGACATGTGGTGGCATCTATATTGCTACATACGAACTACAATTAAACTTGACGTCACACGAATCCTGTATCGTACAACCAAAGTTCTTTATACGATATAGGTACGGGTGGTTTTCCACCACACATAAAAGTCGAAGGATTTATCCGGCCGATTCGAGGATTTTCACCCTGTTTTATAAGCCTTTATTGACATAATATCTACCATTTTCTTTTGCTTATATACTTGGAAATCTTGTTCAATCACGTTCAGACTTCAAGGACTAACGAGAGTGGTGCCATCTATACTACCTCACTCAAACAATTGTATAGTTAGTTTTTAGCTGGATAGATGTCGCTATTGATGATTCATTTACTCCGCACAATCTGTTACCTAATCATAAATATCTTAGTAAAAAGTACCTGAAATTAAAAAAAAAACCTTTGGGCGTAGGCATGATATCCACAACATCGCCCCTTTTAAATTGATAATCCTTCCATCCTTACGTTGTTGACATCTTTACGGTCCGGATTAAGCGTTTCGCCTCGTCGTCTATACTGCGTACATCGAGGGGTTCATCTCTCTCTTAAAGAAACGGGCTGAGTTCGATCAGCGGGAACATTATAAGGTTGATTATTTATTTATTTAACACTTCATGCACATAAAGGTACAAAGGCTGACTAAATAAATGCTTTAGGCATTTTCTACCAGTCAGGGTGATGCAGAGAAACATGATGGCAGGTGTAATGAAAAAGAAAGAAAAAACATGTGAATATAAAAGATATAATTATGAGTCATATATATAATATAAAAACAATTTTATAAACTAAATATATACATGTACATATAAATATCAAAGAAATTAATTCAGATCGACCAACAGAGAAACATGAGCGTGGTGATGATACTACTGCCAACTTCTTACGAATATGCTCGCGAACCTCAGTCATGCATACACAACATACAAACAAACAAGGTGTCATTGACATGTTAACGCAAACGTTTTGTTTTTTTTTATTCCTGCATAAAATCGTTATTCTAACCAATCCCAATGATATTTTTAGAAAAAAAAGAAAATAAAATTTACTAAAAAAAAAATTAATCAAAAAATCATCGAGGCAAATAAAGTCGTTATTCTAATCAAACCCGATGACATTATTAATTTAGAATGTAATTCACTCATTTTTTTCACAAAAAATGTTAAAATGACGTTTTTATACAGTTTAATTTAAAAAACGTAAAAAAAATCATAAAAAAAAATAAGAAAAAAACGACAAAAAGTTCCATCACTGGGAATGTCACATGTCTAGAATCATGTACTGGATCTATGGTATTCGTTTGCGTTAACATGTCAATGACACCCTGTATATCAATGAAACATCCCACCCTACATCATTGATCAAAAACACAACAAAACAATCGACGTTTAAATCCACATATACCATATAGTTATATACACATACGTAGTTAGCCCGGGCGTAGGTCCGCCATATGTAATTGTACTAAATGGAGGGTGGTTTTTTTATACGAAATCTAATTACTCCCAGATTTTTTTAACAACCCTTGACTCTCTTCGCTGGTCAATGTAATGAAACAGTAAACTCTTGAGCCCCAAGCGAACGCACACCTATTGTCTTTCTATTATGTCTCTAATTACTCAAAAACTGGATAAATATGAGTCGGACTCGCATACAAAAGGTTCTGTACAAATTGATTCGCTTGAGAGCGTCGAAATATACCTACTTACGTTTTTCGCGACTTAGGGATGATTCTCATTAGAGCGGGCCGTGCCAGGGCCGGGGCGTGGACGAGCCGGGGCCCGTCCGTGCTATGCAATTTATTTTTGGAAGAAGCACGAAAAATGTTCGGAATACGATAGGACGTGGAGGGAGCGGGGCGGGACCGTGCAACAAACGTGGTATTGAAGTGCGTCGAGCGGGCTCGGACGGGACACGGATAATGCACTGTGTAATATAAATTGATTCATACAAAATATATGAAACAGATTAAAACCGTGCCCCGTCCGGGCCCCGCCCCGGGCACAGCACGTTCTAATGAGAATCATCCCTTAAACGGCCGTATCTTTTTTGTTGCGTAAACTTAGAAGTTCGATTTCTAAGCTCTAAGGGACTCCAGACCTGAGTATATACCTACTTAGTATTAATTTCGGATAGACAAAAAAACGGTTAACAAAGTGATCCTCTAAGGGTTCCGTATTATTTATTGTACACACTACTCTTCATGTAATCCTAGAAGAAAAATTCTGAAGATGTGAGGCGGGCTCTATGAGGGGATGAAAATTATTGTAGTTACCTGTAGCTCTCGACTTTGTGTAATTTATTTCATCACCACTGCTCTCAAAACGGTGAAGGAAAACATAGTGAGGAAACCGACATGTCCTAGGACCAAAAATTCCAAGACATGTGATATCCACCTCCTACGTAATCCACCGATTACGGCCCATTCCCTCTCCTAGAGAGAAGGCCTGAGACCGAGCAGTAGAAAAAAATATAAGGCTGATGCTATACTTTGCTTACATTCTGTTATAAATAAATGAAAAAGTGTAAAAAGAGAAAGTACATAAAATAAACTGAGTACAACACAACAGATCATAATGGCTTTGTTTTCGCCAGTAATCATAATAGTATTAATAGCAAGCAACAACAAACAACCGTCCGGCGATGTCTCAACAGGCTGCAAAAAAGTTGGGAATCCTCGCAAAGGTTAGACGGTACTTCACGCCGGAACAGCTGCTTAAACTTTATCAGGCGCAAGTTCGATCGGTTATGGAGTACTGCTCTCATCTTTGGGACGGATCTGCCCGATACCAACTTGATGCGCTTGAGTCTATTGAGAGGCGAGCCAAGAGGATCATTGGCGATGATGCACTTGTCGAGTCGAGACTTCAAAGTCTTGAGCATCGACGCCGAGTTGCTAGCCTGTCGGTTTTCTACCGGTTGCATTTCGGGGAGTGTGCGTCGGAATTACATAATTTAATTCCGCCTAGCCCGTTCCATCATCGGACCACCAGACGTACGGCATTGCGCCACCGGTACATGGTGGATATCCCACATATACGTACAAAACGTTTTGGGAACACATTCATTATGCGTACAGCCAAGGAGTGGAATTCCTTGCCGGAGTCGGTGTTTCCTGATAGCTACAATCCAGGTATCTTTAAGTCAAGAGTGAATAGGTTACTTCTAGGTAAGCGCGTTCCATCGTCGACTGCATCGTCGCTTTCCATCAGGTGAGATAGTGGTCAAGCGCGAACCTATAATCAATAATAAAAAAAAAAAAAAAAAAAAAAAAATGTCGTGACATTGTAATCACGCGAGACAAATAAAGAACTGATGGAGTGCCAAATCTAATATTGTAACAGCTTTCTTTACGAGTGAAATGAAAAACTAGTATTTATTTACATCTATCCAAAAACACCGATCATTTCCAACTGTTTGAATTTTGTAGATTTTTGACTACTGTCATCATCATCAGCCTTTTTAATGTTCCCACTGCTGGGACACAGGCCTCTTCTGTAGGAGAGGGAATGGGCCATAATCCACCACGCGGGCCCAGTGCGGGTTGGTGGATGTCACAGTCTTCGAATTTTTGGTTCTAGGACATGCCGGTTTCCTCACGATGTTTTCCTTCACCGTTTTGAGAGCAGTGGTGATGAAATAAATTACACAAAGTAATGCGTCTGGCTGGGTTTGAACCCGCGACTTGTAACTCGGGGTCGTTACTACGCGGCCACCACTATTCAGGTTGCGTTACTGTCACAGCATCAGGGGCGCTGGCTTTTAGAAAACCTCATGGGTGCTAATGCTCATTTCATGGTTTGAAAAAATTGCAAAAGAAATGTACACTGATCATCTGAAAATAGCCATCAGGGAGCACAGACTCCGGCAAGGAACAGAAGGAAAGAACAAAGGTACTCCTTGGCTGTACGCACAATGAATGTGTTCCCAAAACGTTTTGTCGTTGTTTTGTTATGTATCATTTTATCAACATTTCCTGTTAATTTGTTCCCTCGTATTTGAGGAGGCGTGTTTCCTCGAAATATTTGTCTTATGTTTATGCGTCACAGTGTAATTAATACCAAACAATATCTTTTGTTGCAGGAAATCAAACTATTGCGACGGTAAACAAGGAAAATCAAAATGGTGTTCTTCTTTACTCGAATAACTAAAAAGTAAGTGATTTCATGTTTGTTATTGTTCTCACGATATTGCCCTGTGTATAAATGGTATTTCGCTTATATACATCGTTAAATTTTGATTGTTTTAATCCCGCGTAGAGTCGATCCGGTATATGAAACACTATCGATTCGTGTAGAAAAAAAATTAAAATAAAATACTTTTTTTCTAAATCTCGTATTGATAAAACGCATTTACAAAATGTATTTCTTCAAGTAAAAGAGTCAATGATCTCGTAGGTAGTTGTCGTAATTGCGTACTTACTACCTACAGGTCAAAGAACTGTCCCAGCTGACGTTTACTTAAAGAAATCAATTTCGAACGTGCCTTGACCACAAGAAAAATGATCTTGTTTATCGCACAAATCGAAACTACGACTCGCAGATTTTTAAAAAACTTAACTAGATGAGTCCGGTGTTTCCTAGCTGACTAATCTGAGAAGAAACACAGAAACAATCTCAGAAGAATACTATCTCGTTGTAGAAAATTATAAACCACATTTATACCTACCTAAATAGTTACCCCAGTATCAGTCGAACTTGACAAAAGGGCATTTTGTACAACAATAAAGTATGTCTGGTCTGTTGCCAAGCAACTCCCTAGACAGTTGTACAAATATCGGCTTCGTACTGCCTACACAAGAAGTGACAGCCTTTTTTATAATATTTTTTTACTAACTGTCCGCATCATCCAATGATGAATCCCGCTCTTGAGCGAAGCCGGAAACAGTGTCAGACTCTTACTGACTAAACAACCCACCCCGTGCCTTCTTTGCCTTATTCCCAGAGCCCCGGTGTAACGCTTTCGTACCAACCCTCAGCTTTGGGAGGGCTCTGCTCAAGGGTAGGATCCGTCATTAGATGATTTTTACCTACCATAAAAAACCCTTGACTCTTCAATCGTCCTAACTTTTTAAAGTACCAAACAAAGTCAGTCCAATAAGAAAATCACGCAAGTAACGTGCAATCAATACATAATGGACGTTGGCCTTCACCCGTGCGCAACGCTTGCCAACAATTGCACGCGTGCATCATGAACTGGTTTACCAGCACAGTCGTCGCAACTCCTCTAGTTACTATGAAGCTATTTTCACATTGCGATCGATGAATCGTGACGCGCGTTACCGAGAGAGGTTGCGATGCCCGATGAAAGGGAAATGGCAGAAGTTTCGATGGAAATGCCATTGAGGAAAATTGTATAATACTCTTGAAGTTTTGGTCTTTGAAACGTTAAAAAATAAATGTTAAAAATGTAATATACTGTCCTAGGGTAGGGCCCTATAGCATGATATGAGAAATCATTAATGAGATGAAAGTGCGTCTGGTTAAGCCACTGATTTATTCATTTAATGGACTGGAGCCAAATAATACTTATTGTCAAAAACTAAATAAGATTTACCTATGTCAATTGCCAAATAAGATTTACCTAAGTCAATTGCTAAATAAGACTTACCTAAGCCTTAGATACATTAGAGGACAAGATGTCCCCCATTATGACGTGCAACGCTATCAAATTGTTCAAGAACGTCTTCCGCAGAATGTGAATTTGCGTTGTAATATTTCGGGGGATAGGTAGTTACAGTACGGCCCCGTCGGATCTTAGCGCGTCTGTCTGCAGTTAGGCTCAGCGAATTTTAGCGCTTGATAACTCGGTAAAAAAGGCTGATTCACGAGGAAGATTTATATGTCCAATACTTTATAATCTAAGTCCAATACTTACAAAGTATATTTAACCTTTTGAAAACCGTAATAGAAATACAATAGGTATGCATTCACTTTGGGCTCAAGAGTATAATTTAATATCAGCATTGCACCCGTGCGAAGCAGGGGCGGCTCGCTAGTCGACTATACTAAGCTATACACTCAGCTTTGCACACGTTTTTGAGCACGACACGCAAATTTATCGAGTGATGTAATGAAGCGTACGAAAGCGCAGTAACAAATGTTTAAAGTCATATCGGTGACATAACAATACGTTCATCGGTCACAGTTTGTTGAAATAACCCGCAATTAACATTGTTTGTAATTAAGATTAACAATTTAATAGGCATATTGATTATGGGTTTTTTACGGTCCAACATTACTAAGCAAGTACAATAGATTGCATATAAGTTGAACTGAATTGTCGATCGACCTTTTGTTATGGTGGAAAAAATCATCTAATGATTATTTCCGCCCTTAGGCGGAGCGGAAAACAGTGTCTGACTGAACGACCCACCCCAATCCTTCTTAGCCTTCATACCAGGGTCGGAGCTTCCTTTCAGAAACCGGACCGGGGCCTCAGTAGGATTCGGCCCTACAGATTGACTCTCCATTTGTTGAATACTCCTTGAGGCGCGCGGGACTATTACCAGACAACCGGACGGCGAGCTGTCCATTGCTCACCGTCCGAAACTGTTTTCCTGCTGGGGCCACACTAAAGTCTAAGAGCAATGCCTACTAGCGCGACATCTACTGTGATACTTATCGCGATAATTTTAACGCTCTAAAGTGGGTGGCAACACTTGAAATAAGCTTGAGCCTTGAGCCTAACGCCAAACCGCAATGTTGTCAAATTAGCGCGTTAAGTCGTGGCTACAATTAATGTCCATTATCGCGATAACTAACGGCATTTGTCGTTAGCGTGGCCCAGACATTACAAACTATCGTATGTTAAAATAGTTTTTTTCAGACCATTTTAGTTTCAAAAAATTAATATGTTGAAATTAGAATCGAATGCATACAGAAACGATTGAAACCACTTGGCTTGTGCTGTTTATGCAATAAACGTTTATTAATGAAGATTTAATGGGAAATAAATGTAGTAACTTTGTGGTTTTTACACAGAACACGGATCTATCGTTATAGAAGCATCAAAAACTATCTTTTTTGTGGTTTTTGAAATAATACAATTAGGCTAATCTGTCTCTTTAATAGCGACGTGTTTTTAACCAACTTCGAATAGGAGGAGGTTTTTTATGGTAGGTAAAAATCATCCAATGACGAATCCCGCCCTTGGGCGGAGTAGGAAACGTGTCAGTCTCTGACTAAACAACCCACCCTATTGCCATATATACCAGGGCTAGAGCCTTCCTTTCAGACACGAACCCTTGGCCCCTACGGTTTGCTAACAACTGTTTAAGGCGCGCGGGAACAGTGCGCGCCGTCGACGACTTGGCTTGGTCCGGACGGTTACCAGACGATTGGGCAGAGTAGGTTCTATGTTCTCTGTATGTATTTTCGTAGGGATTTTTTTTATGGTAGGTGAAAATCATCTAATGACGAAACCCGCTCTTGGAGCGGGTGACTAGTGTCAGACTCTTACTGACTAAAAAACCTACCCCGTACCTTCCTTGCCTTATTCCCAGAGCCGCGGTAACAGTTTCACTCAAACCGGCAGCTCCAGGAGGCTTCGACCCCTACAGTTTGCTGACAACTCCTTGAGGCGCGCGGGAACGGTGCGCGTCGTTGACGACTTGGAATCGGTCTGGACAGTTACCAGACGACCGGACGGCGAGCCATTGCTCACCGTCCGCAAGCCAGTGTCTACGGTGGCCGGATATCGCAGAATCGAAAAAAGATCTTGTGTATCCACATTTCTTTTTCAGTCGCCACAGATTTTTTAATGGTGCAGAAAAACTATTGCTCAAAATACTAAATAATTTATTTGAGTAATGAGAGAATGTAGGAAAACATTCTAGTAGGAAATACAAAAATATCTTTTTTAATATTTTCGTATGTCGCCAGTCTTTTGGGCACACTTCCAGTCGACAGCGACATGGAGGAATTTTTCCGAGGCCATATTTTAAAAATATTTTTGATTTAAGATGTTTATATGATGTTTGTATAGTTAGTTAAGTTTTTTAACACTTATCCCTGAAAAAATAAGTAAAGACAAGAAAGAAAGAAAAATATTTTATTTTACACGTAGATACACACAATACAGAAACCACATGCAGACAAGTCTTTTAATATTTAAAAAACTTACTTTTCAAAACCTACGAATGAGTATCATTACATAGAATAAAACAAAGTTGCTGTCTGTCCCTATGTATACTTAGATCTTTAAAACTACGCAACGAATTTTGATGCGGTTTTTTTAATAGATAGAGAGATTAAAGAGGAAGGTTTATATGTATAATACATTCATAATATATTTAATATCACTACTGCACCCGTGCGAAGCCGGGGCGGGTCGCTAGTATGAACTAAATCTATTTGTTAGATTTGACAAATACGTTTTTAGATCACATCGTAGTGGTTCCCAGAGGACACCGTCTAGTATCTTATTAATATTATAAATGCGAAAGTTACGATGTTTGGATGTTTGTTACTCAATCACGCCAAAACGGCTGGACAGATCTGGATGAAATTTGGCACAGGCATAGGATACACTCCGGAATAGGACATAGGCTACTTTTTATCCCGGAAACCCCAACCCCAATACCACGCGGGCGAAGCCGCGGGCAAAAGCTAGTACAGTATACAGTGGACGTGCGTCTCCAACTCTCGGGCCGGGCCCTGGTAAATTCTATGGTGAGGTCCAGAGGAGAAATGACAGACGGTAACCTCCTACTACGAAGCAATAATGCTAATGGAGGAGGCAGCCCCACATCTCAACCGCCGGATACCAGATCCCGATTTCCATCACCCCAAGGCTTGTGTTTTCGGATGGGTAGTTCGCCGTCAAATCGTCAACGACACGTAGTTTTCCTATTCTCAGACCTTCCAAAAACACAAAAAAAAAAAATTAAAATCAGTCAAGTCGTTTCAAAGAAATAACAAAACTTCGGTATGAAACAACAGCTACACGTGACTAAATAATATTAGGTTTAACAAATAACTTCCTTACTCACTGTTTTTAAGTTATCAAACAATTTAAAACGCACACAACTACAAAACCCACACAAATATTATTGTACAACATACGGAGAAGTACGCACTGATAAGAGAGTGATAACAGGGTCGCGAGATGACCCTCAGCTCGGAGGCCTGGCCTCACACCCTCCAACGTAATCCGACTAGTAATAAATATTTATATTGCCAATATAACGGCGAAATTATCTAAGTAGTAACAACTTTTAGGAATATTTCGTTGTCAAGCCCATTGTGTCACTGATAAGTAGGTACTGGAATGCTTATCGTAATGGTGGCTCCACCATTAGTGCCGTGAATTCACACGCGAATTCACGCCATGACGAATAGTCCGCGAAGACCGTTTACGCCTGTTTAAACAACTTCACGACACTAATGTGGAGCCGCCATAAAGTGCCAGCGCAGCTCTATGACGTAAAGGGAGTTACCCTTTACGTTATAGGTCTTCAGGTCCGTGACATAGCGGATAAACTGCAGGAGGGTCGTTTACGCTGGTATGGCCACGTTTTACGAAAACCGGCAGACTACGTGGGTAACAGATGCCTCGCCATGCCGCCTCCGCCGGGACCCGGAAAACGAGGTTGGTCTAAGAGGCGTTGGATCGACGTCGTAAGGGACGATATGCGTGCTAATGGGCTTAAGGCAGAGGATGCAAAAGACCGTGCGAAGTGGAGACGACTAGGCAGGAAAGCGGACCCCGGGCACCGAGGTGAAAGCCAAGGTAGCAACCGGGACTTACGCTAGGCTGATGATGATGACCCTTTACGTTACCTATAGAGCACACTGGAAGGAAAAGGAACACACTGAACTCAGTCAGTAAAAATATGACACTCCCCCTCGCCCCACCCAGACCGGGACAAGTACCTACTTAACGATTTCCCAAAAAAAAAAAATACTACAACTGTTTAGGTTAGATTTGGTTACTTACCTAACAGAACGTAAACAATCTTGATATGTCTTTTTTTAATCCTATCAAAGTTAATTGACTTAATAAAATAACTAAGTTGTAACCTTTGGTAAATAACATTATTAGTCAATTTTTCTATAAAAGAAATTTGAAGATTGATAACTAATAGGTAACTATTAACATTCTAGAAAAGAGCGATGTTTTCCACCCTAGGGTGGAACGAGTGGGCGTACCATACTTTTTTTACTGAATAAAACCCACACAACTCCCTGTCTGTCGCTATGACTACGGACAAATACCGACATTCAACCTTCAATGCTTCTACTTAGTGTAGCGTATCGATTTAATGCGAAAATAAACTACTAAGAAGTAATTCGACACATCTACTGTTGTAATGTACTAAGCAATGCATATTCTTTATTACAAATTATTAACAAGCATTAGAACAGTAACACGTGTTTATATATAGGTATATTCTGTTTGCCTTAAGATATACATTTAGAGAAACCTTTCGGTATTGGTAAAATCGGTTTGACATTAACTTTTATTCAAAAACAGTTGTCAAAAACCAACTATATTTACTGCAGCCGCCATTCCGCCAACGTAATAAAACTCAAAATAGGTTGAATGGAGAGTAAAAACGGTTTTCTTAAATGTCTAATGTTATTTTAAAAACAGAGTTATAAATATGTATTTCTTGGATTTTTTATTGTATAACGTGCATTGTAAGCATTGTAGTGGTTTTGTCAGGGCAGCTTCGTAGCTTTGTCGTAGTTTAACCGGATTAGCTTCGTGTTGTTGTAATTGTAACATAACTTTCTCGGAGCGTAACCGTAGCTGTGTCGAAGAGACGTCGTAGTATTGCTGTAGCACTGCTGTAGCACTGCCGTAGCACTGCCGTAGCACTGCCGTAGCACTGCCGTAGCACTGCCGTAGCACTGCCGTAGCACTACCGTAGCATTACCGTAGCATTACCGTAGCGCGGCCGTAGCACTACCGTAGCACTGCCGTGGCATTGCTATAGCTTTACCGCAGCGTTGTTGTAGCGTCGACGTAGTATTGCCGTAGCAACGTCGCAGTATTATCGTAGCTACGTCACAAATAGAAAGAGATTGCTCATATCCACCGAGTACTCATATCGCAGGCCGCCTCGACTGATTTACCGAATCGTGGTATTTTCCATTGATAAAAAATATCGGCTAAAATAAAATTGGTGTGACCTTCGCCGGCCGGGTTCATACCAATATAATCTCGTTTCCAACGAGACCGCAATATATCGCTGTAAGTTTTATGCTTAACATTATCTTTAGTTAATTAGCTGACCCGAATTATTGGTTGTAGGCACATTGTTACGTCATGTGTGTCAAACTTGAACTCAAAAGTCAATGAGTCTTTGCGATCGTTCTTATAAAAGCAAATGTGAATATAGAATTATTTTTTCAGTAGAATCAACATCATAAGCCTTTTTAATGTTCTCCTATACAATGATGGTATTTTAACTTGTCCACACTGTGCACGCACCTTTGCAGCAAAGATAGAACCAACCCGTAGAAGATACAACCCTTAGTTGTTCTGCTTCAGAAACCAGTCATTTACTCCCTTAGCCGAAACCGGCTAAGGGAGTAAATATATAATATAATCTTCCCCTGCTGGGATACAAACCTCCTATTTGGGAGAAGGAGTGGGCCATAATCCACCACGCAGGCCCGGCCCAATGCGAAAAATAGAATGTTCTATTATATACATTCTATTTTTATTTGTAGAAGCCACTAAAAGGGAGTTTTCACTATTCAGTAAGATTTTTTCAATTTAAATTCAGTGACTGCTAATAAAAGCATAAATATAAATTTTTCGAATCGATTCTTCTTTAGACGACTTAGGTATTCATTTTAACACGTGGTAGCATTGTATGTCCTTATATCTTGTGATGAAAAAAAAACATGTTTTTTTTTATCTCAAGTGTACACAACTAGATAATATTTGAAATCCTTAAAAAAAGCCGCGATCTCGGTAAAATGTAGCTGAGAATTTTATTGTAGGTAGTATTGACTACCTCAGCAAAACTAGCTGAGAAGGCTAACTAGTGCCTCTGACATCTGTTACCAAATAATAGAAAAAAACATTACTTAGAACGTGACATATCCGCATTATAGATTTTTTTTTTAAAGTGATTGTATTACTGTATCAAAAACTATGTAGGTACCCACTTACTTTTTAAAATTGATACAACTGGCTAAATGCACAAACCGTGCAAAAAAAAAGAACAAAATCATAGACTCTTTTTCTACTATGACATTTTTTTTTTATTTAGCCAATCAAGCATAAACTAGGTATAATATCCGTGGGTTGTGCGAAAATGATTCTCGGAGCCCTGGCAAAGAAGGAACAAGGGGTGGGTTTTAGTCCGTAAAAGCCTTACTCACCCTTTCTCTCTTTTTCAGAGCTTGCCAGATCTTGGGGTGGGGCCTCTGTTTCCTCAGATCAATATTATTACGCTATTCATACTAGACTGGCTTGTTTATCTTTATTAGAATATTCTAGACATAAATACAATCAAGTTTCGATATAAATAAACAGTGTTTACCATAGAAAATCATGTTTGACTCTTGACTCTAACTAGAAATGGCACAGTGTTTAAATACTGTACTAAGAAATAGTAGGTATGTTTGTTTTGATGTGACGTATTGTACGTAAGCTATGATTAATTATATTATTTACTAGCTCCTTCCAGCGGCTACGCCCGCGTGACAGGCGATTTACCCACTTAAGAGCGCCCAACTCCCTCGGGTTTTCGATTATCTGTTAGCATTCGATAATTCTACGATTTATTCAAATGTTGAACCCTTCAGAATTAAAAAAAAAAAAAATTACATCATTAAGAACACCCAATTAAATGCGCTAGGCTTCTATAGAAGTACTTTTTATTGTTATTATAGCAAGTACATTATGTAGAATCAAAGTTCACGTAAAATAGCAGAGCGAGAATTATTAGCAGAGGTCTTTTACAAATTTATGTTTTGATTTCTATAGAAGCCTAGATAATATCCACAAGATATCTGTGTATCCAAAATATCTAAAGAAAGATTAATAATAATATCATAATTACGTAAGAGCGGTTGTTTGTAAATGTTGGTACCATCAAAGCCACTTTCACCATGTTAATTTTTGCTTGCACTCGAAACGAAAACTTGCATGGCTTTGATCAGGCAAAAATGGTCGCGATGGTATCTCAGCATGCTCGCTCTTAATAATCAATTAAGAGAGTAGAATTGTTTACTGGTTATCTGTCAAGGGGGATTTTCCGCGATAATTAGCAAATAACAAAATAATAAATAACATTATTGTGACAAAATGTACCTACAGTAGGCATAAGGAAAATTTTGCTGGATTTTATGAGTAACAGATAAGGGAAGCCTTATTGACTGATACCGATGAAATCTGAGGGTCATGCTGGAGTGTTGCGAAATTTATTGTAAAAGGGGATTTTCCGTTTTGCAGGATGATTGGGAGATTATTTTTTTACCAATTGATACATATAGTTCGCTCCAAGAAGACACCGGTGTCCGGACATCTGTTGTGTTTTAATTGTGTCTGTAATTACGATAGTCAAAGGGCTAACATTGTGATGTAAAGTTTTATATCTCTACCTATTAGAAAAAAAAATTACCCACAGAAAAAAAGGTATCTACTTACATACCTTTTTTTTCTGTGGGTAAAAATTTTTCTAATAGCATCTCCAGCACTTAAGCAGAGTAAGAGATAGTGTCAAACCCACCACGTTCAGAAGCGAACATTTATGCCCAGCAGGCTTCGATCCTACTGGGCTCCTACGGGTGTCTACATAGCTGAACAATATACGAAGTCATTGCGTCAATGACTTCGTATATTGTTCGTATAAGTAGCATTGACTACCTCAGCGAAGTTTGCCGTGAAGGCAGACTCTATATTCTTGCTGCATAATACTACAAAAATATAAGAAATCGATATCCTAAACTGGATACCTGAATATTGGCTAAAAGCAGAAAAAAGCCAACCAAAAAAAAATCACCAAACTTTTCACCGCAATATCAAAGAAAATAAGAGTTCGTGATACTTATTTACTTTAATATTTCGGTCCTAAACCACCTAAACTGAGCTGCTATATATAATGGTAGGAAAATAACACATAGTTGTAAGGGCCTAGGTCATCGACCCATCATGTGGGAGGCGTCTTCCTGTATGCTGTCACCTCCCCAGAACGGCAAAACAAGCCTAGAAACTCGGATATAAAAATAATCTTAAATAATGAATGTTATTATTAACTGACAATGTATATCGGATATATTTCTATTTATAGTATTTAATTATTCAGATAATTACATCGTTAGACAGTATTTTAATCACATTGTAGGCTCGTATCTTGAACTGTCATGTCTGCCTCTGTCTGCTGCAAAAGGTCGGATTGTTGCATCAGTCAAAGATTTAAGATTCAAAGCATTTATTTAAAATAAACTTGATGCGGTTTTCCGATTATTATAATTTAGGTGTCTTCAAGGCTAGAGTGAATAGGCTCTTAATAAACTAGTGCGCCTCACCATCAACGATTGGATCAGATGAGATCGCAGTGAAGCACTAGTTCATATAAATAAAAAAAAAAAATACAGGCGCTTTTGAATTATTAAGAAGTCAGTCTAGTTAGAAAAATGAAGATAATTGCACGTTCCAAAGCGTAGATCTCTATGGAGAAGAATGTGCAAGGAGCTCCATGGAATCTCTTGAACTTCTAAGTAAGGACATAGTATGCCTTTTATCTGACTTCGACATCACACCTGCATGCCTGTAATAATACCATATTCATGTGGACGAACTAAGGCGTAAAAAATTGTTAAAAAAAAAGGAATTAGTTACGTAAAAGTATAAGTTTAGTATTAAAAAAAAAACAGTTTTTCCTCCGGTGCCTGATTAAAAAAGTCGAACGACTCTACTTGTACCGATTTTTTTTTAAGCGCCTAGCCAAATATAGCTCGCAATCTCAAGCACGATTCACGAAAACCGTAGGCGCTCTCAACTTTTCGGCCAGTATCAATAAAAATAAACTGAGATGCTTTTTCTATTTCCAGTGATATGATACAATAGAATTACAAATAGCACTGGTGATATTTATAACCTAAATAAACAAAACTCCTGCAAAAAAAAAAAGTGAAATGTCAATCAACACTGAAAAAAAAAGTTTTTACCGCGCTTTTTTACAAGCTGTCAAATGTTAAGTATGTATTCTAGATAGTTGCACCAAAGACTTCCTAGTATAATAGACAAAGGCGCCCCATTCTCTTTAGGCGACAATCTTTGGCCTTCACGACTTGTCAAGCAGGTGGCCCAGAGACAAAGAGCAAGGGAATACATTATTATCAATATACATCTGATTATAATATTATAAATGCGAAAGTTACGATGTTTGAATGTCTGTTACTCAATCACGCCAAAACGGCTGGACGGATCTGGATGAAATTTGGCACGGGCATAGAATACACTCCGGAATAGGACATAGGCTACTTTTTATCCCGGAAACCCTAACCGCAACCCCAATACCACGCGGGCGAAGCCGCGGGCAAAAGCTAGTTTACACTAATATAATAAAGATTTAAAGTTTGTTTTTTTATTTTTTTGTTTGTAGGAGGTAATCTCTGAAATTACTGGTCCGATTGGAACAATTTTAGCAACAATAGAAAGCTGCTTTACTCCTGAGTGACATAGGCTATATTTTATGTACGCGGGCGAAGCCGCTGTCAGAAACTAGTTATCAATATTATTAAAATTATTCTGGTATACTGCGAGAAACGTCATTTATAAAGAGTTTGACATAAAAAAAAGCGGTGGTAGACTAGGAAATGATTAGTTGTGACTGGTTTTGTATTTGCATCCTCATTCCATTAGAACTTATTAGATCATTGGTGACATAACAAATACACGTGCACGTGTATCGTTTTGTGAATAATTATTAGCTACACGTGCAACTTTATCGTTCTGTGTATAACTAATTTATCGAAAACCGTTTTCTGCCTTCGCCTTCGTTATTATCCTAAATTAACGTACGGACGTCGGGTCTTGGCGAGTCTGAAGTTAGGCTCTGCAATTTTAGCGCTTGAAAACTCGTTCTAAATAATAATAATAATAATTCGCAGAACCTAACTTCAGACTCGCCAAGATCCGACGCCATACTGTACTCCCAGCGTATCATCAACATTTTTTCAGTGTTCCCACTGCTGGGAAACAGGCCTCCTCTCAAGGATAGGGAAGGGAATGGGACATAATCTTCCACGCAGGACCAGTGCGGATTAGTAGACGTCACATGTCTTCGAATTTTTGGTTCTAGGAGCTACCGGATTCCTCACGATGTTTTCCTTCACCGTTGTGAGAGCAGTGGAGATTAAATAAATTAAACTAAGTAATACGCTTGGCTGGGTTTGAACCCGCGACTCGTAAGTCGGGGAAGTTCCCACTCGGCCACGACTGCTCACAGCGTACGACGTAGGCTAAAATTCGTAACATGTTATCCACTGCCATCACGTAGGGCAAACCAAGTAAAAAAGCACCATTTCGTTTTTTATTTGGAGCCCCCTATGGGACTAGCTACGCCGCTGCAAGATATCATCATTGTCACACTGATAAAGTCAGAGACGTACAGGCTATGTAGTCATGCAATGTCTCACCAAGGGGCCTGCCGTTCCGATACTGTTATCAGAGTAAAGGTGTTTCAATTGTTTCAAAAAAAAAAAATTATCAACACTACTTTGATTATAGTAATCAGGTATAGATAAAACACTGCCCCATATTTCCTCATATCCTCCTTACATAATTATTAAACAAGGTCCCATAGCGACTGTTTGTCTGTTTACTATATACTCAAAAACTCATCATCATTTAAAAAGTAATATTTCGGCCGCCATCTTATAAATGGCGCCCCTGACGTCAATCGATTTTGACATTTCGCTTCCAATGTCGAAAGGTACGCCGCGAACGCCGGCGTACGTTTGCGGGCTGAAAGGTTAAGCTGAAAAAAGATGATAAAAAGATAGTCCCCTGCCAGACATAAGCCTCTCTCCCAAAAATGTCGCCACAACGATCGGTCCTGCTCGAATTACCGCATTATCAAGCGAACATTTAATATACCGATCAGCAGATTTTTTTTCGCGATTTCAGGTTTATTCCCATTGTAAAAGTTGTTTGTTATCATGATTACAATCACGTGTTTAAGTATCGGTCACTAATTACCAGTCACTGTATATATATATATATATATATATATATATGTCCTAATTACCGCGCATTCAAGGTCAATCTCCATTTTGGTCCAACTTATATCCCGCTGGGCGTGGCCGTGGTCTTAAGTAACAATATTTGTTGTTTACGTTATCTAATGTTCGATAAAGGTTTTTTTTACATTCTATCTATTTATAACGTTGTCGCGGCTTTTGTAGATTATATTGAGAACAAAGTTCAGAATATCTAAGCTATTTCAAGGCTTACCTCGATAACATAACTGCTAACTTTTTGCCACTTATCGAAAAACACCGCTGAAGTCATCTTGACTATAACAATGGAGCGAAAAAACTAAATAATAGAATAGAATATCTAAACTATTGAACAGTACGACTTTTCTAACTTGGGGAGTCTGAAGTTAGGCTCTACGAACTTTAGCGCTTGTGCACTCGTAAATAAATAAATGGTTTAAAAAAATAAATGCCAACAGCACTTGTTAGTTTTTTTTTTCTCCTATTCCATTGACAGGAGATTGTTGTGGCTAACCATTGGCTAGCACTCTTGTGCATCTGGATTTTTTTTTTTTTTTTACTTTTATTTTTGTACGAGTGCACAAGCGCTTAAAGTTCGTAGAGCATTACTTCAGGCTGGCGAAGTTAGAACGGCCGTACCGCCCGAGAACATCAAAATAGATTTGCAAAACTATTTACATAAACTTAAATATATGGTTACAATGGCAGTCTTTTTGCCTTTCGGACAACACATAGCCCCAGTAGGCCCTGCTAGGCCCATACGGTTTTGCTAACATCTCTTTTTTTTTATGCAATACGCGCCCTCGATGAATCGGCGGATAGTACGGGTAGTTATCGGACGGTTCTCGAGCCATTCCTCATTGTCTGCTAGCCTACGGCATCTGGAAATCGGAATCGGGGCTCCGTCGGCTGGAGTTCATCCGACCCCACACACCGCCGCCTCCTTCCCTAGCATTGACTCTCGCAAATGTGGGGGTTAAGATAAAAGCACCAAGAAGCCCACTCATGATATTTTTTCTTTTGTTTGTCAGGGTCATACGTTGTATTACCTATAGTAGGCTACTTCTAGGCAAGCATGCTCCTTCGTCGTCCACATCATCGCTTACCATCAGTTGAGAATGTGAGATAGTAGGCAAATGCGAGCCTATCCAAAATAAAACAAAAAAGTTAGGTATAAAACTTGATACACACCTGCCGACAACAGCCGGCAACACATTTACATACTTTAGATAAAACATATACCAATGTACACAGATACAGGTAGATTACACAAAAACGTTCCAAGTGACGTAGCAGACACACCCAAACCCGATGCGCGCTAAATATCATCACGTACAACTTGTGGGTGTGTCTGAACCGGTTCCGATAAATTTTTCCACATCATTCTCTCTAAATGTTACGATTCAGGCCAAGATCGGTTTTTTAAACTTGTTTTTATACTTGTTCCTAGGCGGATTGAGGATAGTTAGTTGTTGTATTATTATCAAGTCGTAAATAAGTAGGTATTGCTCGTTCGATTAAAGTTCATTTAACGGTCAAAAGTCTTTAGTCCGCGTCTATCATTCACATGACATTTTTTTATGGTGGGCAAAAATGATCCAACGACGAATCCCGCCCATAGGCAGAGTGTGCGGGAAACAGCGTCAGACTGGCTAAACACCGCACCCCGTTCCTTCTTTGCTCTTCGCACTGGGGCCAAGCCTTCCTTTTAAAAAGAGACCCTGGGCCCCAGTAGGCTTCGACCCTTTTGCAGAGTCCTATTCACAGGACCTTGAAAATTGATTCAGGTAGACAGGTCCCGAAAAAAAAAACAACACTTCTAACTAAGATAGAATCAAATCAAAAATTGTGACGTGACAATTAAATCTTACTTGGACAGATGCCGAGATTCTGACCAGACCACTAAATATTAACAAGAAAGATCAAGAAATTCCGACAGCTAAATCTTCTCTCTATCTACTTAGACAGATCTCGAAATACTGACAACTATTTTCGGAGAAAGATAGACATTGATAAGACATAGATAGATAGTGACTGGAAGATCACAATGAGTTGGAAAAGGCTTTGCTAATAATTGTGATGCTTGAGTATCTAATACCTAGTACATATATACCGATAGTAGACTATATGTATGTATTGATTTCCTAACCTAAAACAAAAGACTGGCTGTAACTTAATAAAGGTCAGAAACAGAAAACATAACTCAATGAAAACAATAATGGTTTTCATACCAAAACGCAAATAATTATCTCGCCACTAGAAACTGTTTTGAGAAGTTCTGCGCTCTGCCTAAGAACAATAGGAAACTGTGGCATAACTTTAAACTACAGAAATATGCGGAATTTATAAAACAATATCGTTATATTTAAATTCTAGAACTTTGCTAGTAAATTCGTTGGGAAAATGTGCTATTCCAAGACTAGGTATATTTTTTTTTATGGTGGCATAAATCACCTAATGACGAATAGCGCTCTTGGGCGGAGCGGGAAGCAGTGTCAGACTCTTACTGACTAAACGACCCACCCCATTCTTTCTTAGCCCTCATACCGGGGTCGGACCTTCCTTTCAGAAACCGGACCCCAGCAGGCTTCGGCCCTGCAGTTGGGCCATTACATTAGCTGACAACACCTTGAGGCGCGCGGGAACAGAGCGCGCCGTCGACGAGCTGGCTTGATCTGAACCGTTACCAGACGACCGGACGGCGAACTACCCATTGCTCGCCGTCCGAAACCCCGCGCCCTTGGTGGCCGGAAATCGGGATCAAAATACCGACGGCGTCTGGGACGTGTGTACCGGTGAAGACAAGGTCATCAACCAGCCTTTCGAGTATACACACACACGCTCAAGCTTGTGTCATTTAATTCATTTTTCACGTCACAACTTTTTTTTTAGTCACTTATTGCAAAATTCAATATCCTTTCAGAAATCGGGTGTAAAGTCTAATTTAGTTCATTATGACTAATTATAGTAATTATCACTGAAACGTATTACATACACGCGTTTTTTATCAATCATGGCCTCCGAATCGACTGATAAGGGGGAATAAGGAAAACGGGAGGTTCCGGGAGTCATAGTACGCGAATTATTAGATATTTATATGTAAATATTATCTTTGGTCATCGAGATCCGCTTCCTGGTTACACAGAATGTTTGTTTGGTTCACAGATTTGCAATCCACTTTACAGCCTAAACTGAACGTTTAAAAGGACGGAGCTATTTGTATAGCGTGAATAGCTTCATTCCCCACCGCACATTTTAAATGTCATTCCGATCAGACCCCCTACCCAAGTCACGACCGTTTCGTGAACGTCGAACGCTTTAGGTTGGCTACGCCCCCAATTTCATCAAATTGCTCCGACACGTGGTCAGAACAAAGAAATTGGGAGCGTGGCCAGCTCAAAGCGTTCGACGTTAACTAAACGATTATCAGTTGGGGGTCTGAATTGTAAAAAATAATTTCGCGGTCTCTCCTCGAACGTTGATCTTCTGGCAACCGTTGAGCTTCTTCTGTTAACTTTTTGGCAAGTCAGACTAATATTTCCTTGTAGGCATTCATTGTTCAGATTCCTTTAATGTCCGGGCCAAACTAACGAGAATTTTTACATTGCCTTTTAAGCACCTTTTAGGCGTTAAGGGATAACTCAAGCAAATTTCAAGTGTAACCAGCCACTTTACAACGTTAAAATTATCGCACTAGTGAGGTATGCCTTTAGGCGTTAGTGTGACCCCAGCATTACAAACACACACCATTACAACGACTCAAAAACACACAATGTAAACTTTCATCATCATCATCAGCCTTTTAATGTTCCCACTGCAGGGACACAGACCTCCTCTCTCCAGGAGAGGGAATGGGCCATAATCCACCAGGCGGGCCCAGTGCGGATTGGTGGATGTCACATGTCTTCGAATTTTTGGTTCTAGGACATGCCGGTTTCCTCACGATGTTTTCCTTCACCGTTTTGAGAGCAGTGGTGATGAAATAAATTACACACAGCCTGGCTGGGTTTGAACCCGCGACCTACGACTCGTAAGTCGGGGCCGTTACCACTCGGCCACCACTGCTCATGTAAATTTTAACTAAAATGTAAACTTTACTCATACCTATTTACTTGGACTTTATATGCTTTACAACTTTATAGTACCTATATATATATTTATTAACTTAGAGCGGTACCTATTAGTGCTAATTGGATTACAAATACTACTTCTCTCAAAGTCCAAAGTACTTCTAAACACTAATAATGGACTTTAGTCCTGTTTTCTACAATATTTACTAACAATACGCTGTATAGGTCGACGGCCCAGGGCAATAACTCGATAATAGCGATTATCAAGTAAATTAGTTTTTCGATTACCGACTTTTTTGCCCAGGGATGTTGAGGTAGGTATACTAAATATATCTATCTACAACTAGCTTTTGCCCGCGGCTTCGCTCCCGGCAACAGTATATTCTACTTTACTCCAGTCTACCCTACTGTACCCTACTATACCCTATTTTTTTTTATAATAACCTTCTCCTGACAATAACTAAGGTAACAAAAAAATAATTAGCGAAATCGGTTCAGCCATTCTCGAGTTTTGCGCTTACCAACACATTTTGCGATTCATTTTTATATATAAGACTAGCTTTTGCCCGCAGCTTCGCCCGCGTACATAAAATATAGCCTAAGTCACTCAGGAGTAAAGCAGCTTTCTATTGTTGCTAAAATTTTTCCAAGCGGACCAGTAGTTCCAGAGATTACCTCCTACAAACAAAAAAACAAACTTTACCTTTATATTATTATATTAAGCCTGTAGTTCGCGCCCTTTCAATTCCTGTGCCTTGTGTGTGCAATGTCTTACTTACCTACGGCACTGCACGGGTGATACATACAAGTAGTTTGATCTAGAAACTAGACTAATACATTGGACTTATGATCTATGAGCAATACCTATCTTGTACCGACTTGTAGGAAATAAAATTATCTTTGTTTACTTCGAATTACCAGTATTGTGATAACAATGTTTTCATCATATCTTTAATTGGTAGGAGTGGCCATTTAATAATTAATTAGTACAATAAATCATCATCTTTCAAGTTTCAAGACATTTCTCTACTAGCTTGGGGCCTGTGACTGTATGCCAGTGTAAGCGTAAAAATACTTGGGTTTTTCTTTCTTTCTTTTTTGTTTTACATGGAGTGACTGCCTTTCATCCCCCACTAGCCAAGTTACTATCGCGCCAGGAGGGCATTTGCCCCCTTTCTTATAATAAACAAATAAATAGGTAAAGTAAAAAAAATAAAATGCTAAAATTTACGGCCAAATTTCGTAAAAATGTGTGAAAAAACGACAATTAAGAATTTTTCAAGACGTATGAACTTTTTTTTTTTTGGTGCTCAAGGGTTAAGGGGTAGTTCGAACATCAAGTCTAAACGGCTAGTTCTTATGTTTAAAGAAATACATAAACTAAACTATTTGCCTAATAATTTGATATAGGAATATTTGCAATTGTTTTTTTTTTCATAGAGCTTAGTAATGTCAAACACAGACAAAAAAGCGATGATCTGGAAAAAACCATTGGGTGTATTTTTATGAAACTTTCACTAACTAAAAGATAAAATTCAATAAAATTACCAAATAACAAATTAATTTGATATATGTATAGGTACGGCTTTTATTCATGTCTTGTTGGTTGAACTTGTGTCACAGGGTATAAAACCGATTTTCAGGTCTCAATTGAAATGGCTTTGCGTAAACCTTAGCAAGTGATCCAACTTATTTGCCGCTACCTTTTGACATTCCCTCTCTTAGAGAGGATGCCTGTGTCTCAGCAGTGGGAACATTGAAAAGGCTGATGATGATGATGACCTTCTGACAATCATTTCTTAGTTGACATTTAAGACTTGCAAATAAATCCAAATAATTCTCGCTCGACTTGAAAATTAATGTTTTTTTGGCGCGACATATTGAAAAAAAAACTTACTAGTCATCGTACGTGTGTATGAATTAATTAAGAACTCGATCACTAAAAAAAATAACAAGTCCTGTCAGTGGTATTAGGCATTATGGCCGATTCCATGAATTTGTAGAAAAATAAATGACATTTATAGCTAATGTGCTGTTTTAATAATTAATTATTATCTATATTTAATCCATACAAATTATTATAAAACAAAATTCACCCATCGCGTTTATTACTCATAAACACGAAAAATTCGAAAACTTCTGAACGAATTTTCATACAGTTTTCATCAACAGACAGAATGATTGAAGGTGTTTTTAATATCGTGCGGATTTCATCACGCATGCGGATTTACTCCGCACGCGTAGCCTCCGCAAATGTTCTTTTCATAAAAGTAATGAGTGGAATATGCAGGCGGGATGCGGGGATGTCACACAGGGCAGCAGCCCCTGGGGGTGCGGGGCGATTCCGCATGCGTAATAAAATCCACATGATATATTTAAAAGACCCTCTGGGGGTAGGTTCAAGTTCAAAAAAGCCGAGAATTTCAAAGATTTCTAACAGAGTCGATGCTCCACCGTGACCCGCACAATGTTACACCTGGACGTTTCCTCCGCCTGAAGCCGAAATAGGAACCTGCCGAACTTGCCAAATCCAGTCAGGACCTGTATTAGGGAAAAGTGAGGACACGCTCTGAAAAAAGGCCACTCATCAAAGAGGGGACTTTTTTTTTATGGTAGGTGAAAATCATCCAATTACGAAACCCGCTCTTGGGCGGAGCGGGAGACCAGTGTCAGACTCTTACTGACTAAAAAACCTACCCCGTACCTTCCTTGCCTTATTCCTGGAGTCGAGGTAACAGTTTGCACCACCCTCTAGGGTTTGCACCACCCTCTAGGGTTTGCACCACCCTCTAGGCAAAGAGGGGACTTACCGCCGCGATTGTGACGTGTCCAAAACTAAATATTTTATTATCAGCTTGGTAACACAATGTTTAGAATCGATAAAAGACTTAGGAACAAGTATTTAAGGATTTAGGTAGAAGCTACGTAATCTTTTTGTTTACATCTAGCTATGGACTTTGAGCTGACACACCCACGCAGTGCGAACAAAAACGACCAATCTAGAGAATCATTTGATAAATAATAAATGATAGAGACTCTATATTTAGGTACATTTTTTTTTATTGGTAATATTTTTGCGCTTGACCGCAATCTCAACTGATGGAAAGCGACGATGCGGTCGACGATGGAGCGCGCTTACCTAGAAGTAACCTATTCACTCTTGACTTAAAGATTCCAGGATTGTAGCTATCAGGAAACACAGACTCCGGCAAAGAATTCCACTCTTTGGCTGTACGCATTATGAATGTGTTCCCAAAACGTTTTGTACGTATATGTGGGATATCCATCCACCATGTACCGGTGGCGCAATGAGGTACATGACAAGTATTTGTATATATGGGCTTTTTTAAAGTTGGGAATTCATCCAATGACATCTCCCGCTATAAGGCGGAGCAGGAGGTTATTTAGAACTTTTCCCGACTAAAACCCATGTTCCTTCTTGGCTATAGTTAGTAGGTACCTATCTACACTAATATAATAAAGAGGTAAAGTTTGTTTTTTCGTTTGTAGGGGGTAATCTCTGGAACTACTGGGCCGATTGGAAAAATTTTAGCAACGATAGAAAGCTGCTTTATCTACTTCTGAGTGACATAGGCTATATTTTATGTACGCGGGCGAAGCTGCGGGCAAAAGCTAGTATTAGATACTTACACTACAATTCGGAATTAGGTATTTAAAAGATTTACGGTTACCCTGGAACGCAACAACTAAAGGGTCACGGGTGGGTTTTAGATACGTCTTCTTACTCTACCCTTGAGAAGAATACGTAATATCTTCAAAAAGAAAAATTAGCTCACGCATGAAAATACGTCGACCATGCATGAAACTTCTCAGCAAGCATACTTATTATTATCTAGCTCAAACTATTGGCATACCAGAAAATCTACACTAATATAATAAAGAGGTAAAGTTTGTTTTTTTGTTTTTTTTATTTTTTTGTTTGTAGGAGGTAATCTCTGGAACTACTGGTCCGATTGGAAAAATTTTAGCAACAATAGAAAGCTGCTTTACTCCTGAGTGACATAGGCTATATTTTATGTACGCGGGCGAAGCTGCGGGCAAAAGCTAATATTAGATAGGTACTTATACCTACTACAATTCGGAATTAGGTATTTAAAAGATTTACGGTTACCCTGGAACGCAAAGAGCAACTAAGGGGTCACGGGTGGGTTTTAGATACGTCTTCTTACTCTACCCTTGAGAAGAATACGTAATATCTTCAAAAAGAAAAATTAGCTCACGCATGAAAATACGTCGACCATGCATGAAACTTCTCAGCAAGAATACTATACGTTCCAAATAAGAATAGGATCGATTGAGAAGATGTGACGTCAAACCGTACTGTCAAATCGAAGATATTTTTGCAAAATTGAAGAACTCAGAGATGAGTTAAATTGAAAAACTGGATTCTGATTAAACTTTTTTCGTTCACAGTTCATAAATAAACTGAATTTTAAAAATACTTCGCCTCGATTTGACAGTAAATCGTGACGTGACAACATGGCAATCGATCCTATTCTTATTTGGAACGCATTGTACTTATTATTATATAGCTCAAACTATTGGCATACCAGAAAATGTATAATATATTTATTGGCATAATTATAGAAATAGCGTTATTATTCTGTTCATCTCGTGCCCTTGGTTGATATTGATTTTACATCCACGCATTCCTTCCACGAATTTGCCGACACAACTAAGTACTTCGTCTATAGGTAAGAGCTGGAAATATCAAGTATCAAGCTGCCCACGGCGTTGTTCCAGTATTTTCTTCCAAAGGATCGTAATTTATACTATGTATCTAACTACAGTACGGCCGTCGGATCTTGGCAAATCTGAGTTAGGCTCTGTGAATTTTAGCGCTTGTACACTCGTACGAAAATAAAGGGTTTAAACAAATACATGCAATTAGCAGTTGTTATTGCTGTTAAAAACTGTTATTGTCATTTTTTTCAACCTTTATTTTGTAGAAGCGCTGAAATTCGTAGAGCCAAACTTCAGACTCGCCAAAATCCGACGACCGTACTGTATTATTAGATACATAATATATGATCCTCCACATACTATATACCTACTTAAAATACGAGCAAATAAGTCGGACAATTTGCTATTGTTAAGCTAAGCCTTCTCATTTAAATTGAGACCGAAAATAGATTATAATCCTCGTCACACTAGTAGAATCAACATGATGACGCAGAACCGAGTAGATTTTCGGCGTTAATGAAGAAACACGTGAAGAATTTTAAAATTTAAATTTCGCGGGCCAGTCTTCAGCAACCACCTTAAGATTTCTTAGAACATAACCTTGGTAAAACTTAAAAATTAATCTGAAAAGATATTGCGGATTTCGTGTGCATAAACTCTTAGGTACCGAAATCAACTCAATTTGGCTTTAAAACACGTGCGTAATTTCTCCCACAGAAATGTGTGAAAAATAATCCTGAGGTCGTTTTCTTATATATATAACTCAAATACGACAAAAATAACGTACCTAGCTTCTCTATCGTCATGACCTGGGGGGTAACGTATTTCTAAACAACATTTTGTAAAAGACACAAAAGTACTCGTAGTCTTACTTATTTCCCTACACTTTGAACGAACTAATAGTGTTTCCATTAATTGAAACTGAACTAAGATAATAATGCGACTGGAATTTTACAGTTTTTTTTTTTAAATAACAATTGGTCTTGTGATGTTCCTCTTAGATAAAGAAAAAAAAAAGGCGCCAAATATAGCGCGCCGTTTTGCACACCCACCTTTGCACTCGGCCGGGTTTTTTTTTATCTCAAATTCACACGGCTTTTGATACACGACTTCTATTTGTTTATTTTAGTACAAAAAAAAAATCTGATGTAAGCTATAAACTAAATAAAAGACTACTTCCAGCTTATCAGTGTGAACTTAAGACCTTCTGTAGTCACGTATAGAGTGTACTTACTATGGCCGTGGAAACTTGCATCAGACTTTTATCGTTAGATTCAACAACGTGTTTGTAAATAGCTGTTTTATTACTTGTTAGTAATTTGTATTGAATGTGTGGGTGATTTGAAATGGTACATACCTTTTATTGGTAGTCAATCATCGCCAACTGAAAAAGATATTGTTGAACATAGAACTTATACGACCTTTTTTTTAAAGGTGGGAATATATCTAATGATTTCTCCCATTTTTGAGCTGAGCGAGAGGGTTTGTCAGACTTTTACAGACTAAAACCCTTTCCTCCTTTCTTACGAGCTACCCATTGTTCGCTTTTGGCTCTCCAGCCTTTCGGACTGGATCAGGACTAACCGCCATGATTATGGCGTGCCCAAAGACTTACACCCTCCTATGTTTATTTCTTGCTCTTTGTCTTTTAAAACATGTCACCCACCCCAGGATTGGGCATTGACGATGGGGCTACCAATTCCAAATTTAACGATAGTGCCCAAAATATTAATTTAACATTTCGATGCAACATCACAGCACGGATTATTCTACGAGTATAAATTGCTTTTCATTCGCAATACTATATATAGGTATATCACTGTTATTCCCTTTGTGCAGTAGCGAGTTTCAGGAAATTTCATTTATCAGATAGAGTAGAGGCTACATACAGATACCAGGAAAATTAAATTCAAGCTGGAAGCCCTTCAGTTGTTGAAATGGTTCGTGGAAATACGAACGGTGGACGTGTATGCCTTTGTGCTGATGATGTGAACTATTTGCAGCAAAATGATGAAATGGGAATTATATGATTGATACGTACATTCAAAAGCCTTTGTTCCATTTCAGATGAAAATGATTGCGAATTAATAGATACTGATTAATTGAGAACGACGCCATTTTGTGTGATTTCGCGCGTCATTCTGCATTCGATTTTATTAAACACCCAGCGAACGCCGGCGTGCGCATATACCTAGATTATAAAATATTGAACGTTTTATTCCATACAATACTAGCGTAAAAAGTAATCCTGATATATGTAAGTATAGAAATAAGGTACAATGGGTTTGATATGTTGTGAAACCCTAAATAAAATTAAATAAAAATAAAGTAATCCTGGAGCCGAGGGTTGGTGCGAAAGCGTTATACCGGGGCTCTGGGAATAAGGTAAGGGAGGAACAGGGTAGGTTGTTTAGTCAGTAAGAGTCTGACACAGTTTCCCGCTCCGCTCAAGAGTGGGTCTCTTCATTGGATGATTTTTACCTACCATAAAAAAGCTTAAAAAGTAAATCACGTGGGGCTCGAAAGTGGGGGAGGCGTTCGGAAAAAAAAACAGAAAATATTTAATTATAATTACAATATCATTTTTTAACACAAATATTATGGTGAACAGCAAGCATTTAATGTAATATAAATATTGATGAGAGACTTGTGCCAAAAATAGGCAAATATCACCTGTTTTGCGACTTACCAGGAAATGTCACAAAGGAGGGAGGAGTAACCTTGTCTTACCGTTCGGGTTGCCAGGCAATGAATTTCTTGCTAATGATTCTGATATATTGTAAGATATTTTGTACCAAAAAACATGCACGTGCTTTGAGTCAGAGAGAGGGGAACTTACCACGTATGCGAAGGGGACCGAGGAGCTTACGCATGCCTCAAGGAGTTTACAGCAAACCGTTGGGACCCTGCAGAACGGTCAATGCCAACTGGGGCTGTTCACGTCTGAAAGGAAGATTCTGGCCCTGGTATAAAAGCAAAGTAGGAACGGGGTGAGCTGTTTGGTCAGTCTGACACGAATTCCCGCTTCGTCTAAGTGCGGGATTCGTCATTGGATGATTTTTACCCACCTTAAAAAAAGGGCCAAGAGGGTTCAAATAAAAATCCGCTTGCTCAAATGAGCTACCAATTATAATAAAATGAAAATAAATATTTTTGAGTACGATTATGGACATAGTAGTAAGTAATTGTTAATTTAATGAGCATATTAGGTTTAATTACCTCCATATTTAATGAGTTCATTGAACTACTCAAGCCCCAAGCAAACGCCGGTGTTCGTACACTTATTGCCTTTCAATTATGTCTTTAATGACGATATTCAAAGAATTAACAAAAATAACTTAGTTAAATGACTACTTCACAAACAAAACAAATATTATTTATTATTAGAGCGACAGTACAGATGGCCATAATATTATGATGACGTAAACAGAATACATTGCAATCGTTACTATAATTATTGGTAAACAAATCAGTAACATTGAACAGAAGTAGGTAGATATTAAAACAAAATGCTAATGAAACAGTGACGTCAAATGACGTCAAACATTGGCGGGATGAGGACATAAATGTAATGATTGAAAAACAAATGAAAGTTGACATGCAAAATAGTACATTTTGATACAAGTGCAGGAAGTTTGTCATTGCGACCGAGGCGAAATTCGCACGAGCCGCAGGCGAGTGTGTTATGGAGCCGAGGGCTGCAATGACAAATCTGCACGTGTGTCAAACGACGTTTTTCAATACACTTACGACTTGTGAAATAAAGAAAGAAAGAAAAAATGTTTAATCGTATCTCAAACATACAGTAGAAATATAAGAAATATATAAGTATAGCATTCAAATCTGCTCTGGTCAATTTCTAATTTCGTGGGGTCGTCCAGCGACTCTGGGGGACGCCTCGCGCCTGATGCGATAAACTAAGTAAAACATAATAATCCCCCGTGACCGTGACGATAAGGAAGGAATAAAAAAGCCCTTGTTGAGATAAACTCAAAAAAGCACTTGGGTGATATACAAGCTATATTGAACCTAATAGGAGTGCGATAAGAGGCAGTTTTCGAGCAAGTGTATTGAAAAATATATATATTAACAGATTTTAGATTAATTATAAAAATATTAGAACGTAAAAATAAGAATAAAAATTATGAAAGAAATGATGTCCTTCGAATTATAGGTTCCTTACGTAGGCTGCGAAGGTTTTTTGGGACGTACTTAACTGTAAATGTTTTTAGATTTTTTCCTTTAATTGAGCTGCGAAAACTTGCTTCATACCAAATTTTAGAATTCTAGATCAATGGAAAGTGCCCTGTGAAATAAACAACATTATAAACGGCCGTATTTTTTTCTGTTAACTTTTTTTTTTTTACAGCTTTAAGAGACCGCAGAGTAGGTACCTATATCGTTAATTCGAGTTGAAATTAACGATAGAGGAGATAAAGGGTCTTGACACAAGGGTTCCGTTTTTTTCCTTTTGAGGTACGGAACACTACAAAGAAAAACCTGTAGAATAGAATACTTAATACTTTATTGTACACCAAAAAAAAGCCATAGCTGTATCTCGCATCTCGTGTCAGCAATAGACAAGATTATTTTTCTTTATGGTGTGCAAAAGGCCAAGGTCGCCGTCTCATGGACGAACTGTAAATGTCTGGTTAAAACACATGCGTCACTGTGACTTTGATCTTATTTCTTATAAGTAGGTACCCACATGCGTATTTCGTTCATTGACAACCATTTATTTTACATACGTCATTTTTTAATGACAATTGATTGACCGAATTGAGATAGAAAATTAGATATCACTAGTTACTGTTAGCTGGTGCAAAATATTTATGCCTAACGGCAAAAAACGGAACATTTAAATTACAAATAGACTTTTTTAACTAGATTGGCACTCAAAGTCCTATAGATACAGGAAAAAAACAGATACGTACTAACAAATTATACCTATCTATTGTCATTTTTTTTTCACTTGTCAATTCATCGAAAGGTAAGTTTTTTTTTGGCATTGGCTATAAGGCAGAAAATAATTGCCATCAAACCTAAAATAAAACAGTTTGTTAAAATTATAAACAACAAATTGTAGAGTTATTTTGAACTGCAATCAGTATGTGCATGCCGTAGACGCCTCCGATGACGAAACTCGCCTTGAGCTTTACAACTATAGGATGACGAAATAAACACCTTCAGTTACAATTATAAACTACTTGACTCTATTAAGTCAAAAACCTTTCTATTCCTATCAATTACATTTAAAAAAAAAACTATTTCTGGTCAAAACTATTTGTTGTTAAATAAAAAAAAATACTTTGACATTAGAATTGGCGGGAAAGTATTTTTAGATTTCTGTGCGGCCTTCGAGCCTTCTTTTTTATTTTGTGAGACTGTTAGCAATGGCGGCTTTGATTAAATACCCGATATAGTATCACACATGATTAGATGATGCAATAAGGCTTCCATCTTGCCTACTTAGTTCATGGAGATTCGTTTTGGTTTTGGCCTACATAGAGTGCAATGCATTTTTTTTTTTTGGTTGGCAGTGAACGGTGTTCCTTCCATAGATCTAGAAATAAAGTTTTTTTTTGTAATTTCTATGCTTCATTTTCATGAAGGTAAACGGGAAACTAATTTATTCTAAGGAAGGAATTTTACTATTATATTATAGATTAATCTTTGAGAAATATGGCAAAGTTAAGAATATTCAAAGTCCGTATAGTACACGGCAAATAAGTTGAACCAAAATGGCTATAGTTGCTATGGGTTCGTGTTGCCTCGCGCTTCGATTGAGACCCGAAAAATTGTAATGGACAATTGAAGGTCGATCCAGTTAGCTTCGCAACTAAAATCAGTAAAAAAAGCCGTCAAATTTTTAAACAAAAAAAAGCCATCACCAAAATCACGATATTATTCTTTAAAAGCACAAAAACACAATCGATAATACAAAAACAAATCGATAAACGTAGAAAAACAAGTTGATGCAAACGTAACGCGTGCAAACGTCACACGACACACCCGCGCTCTCGACCAATCAGAGCGCGCCGTGCTAACACTCCTCCGGTATAAAGCGTGCGCGCAACATATTATAACCACAACGTTTCACAAGCTTCATCAAGCATCGTACCTATTAAATGGGTGACAGATTAAAAACTATAGCATATTATAGATGGCTAATATTTCTATTCAGTTTCAGTAATTTTGATCAAATTTAAACCGCGTTTTTTAGCTTTTTTTAATTTAAAGTATTAATTTGTTTTATTGTTTGTAAGTTTTTTTTTTACTTAATTCGAATTAAAAATGTTGCACTTCAACTCTATCCCTGAAGATTACGTGAGGAAGACCAACCAGTGAGTATTTTATTATTTTTTTTATTCATTAAGTATTTCATTCTTGTCCTCAATTTATTTATGCTTACAAAAAATCATATATTTATTTTTCTCATCAACTTTTAACAGTATCCTAATCCTTTCTTTCCTATAGCTTCAAATTTCTTACAAAGACAGCTTTGTTCTGTATAAAATTTATTACCTACTTATATATTATAATTTTTCTTTTTTTATTTCTATCCATCTTCTGATAGTTCAATCACAATTGCTTTTTTAAAGTATTATAAATACATTTATGTACATATTTTTTGGTAAATGCAATAAATTTAATCCAGAGCCCCCAAGACCTCTTTCCTATAAAAAAAAAAAACACAAAAATATACCCACATAAAAAAAAAATAACCGTAAAAATGGATCATATCAATTTCAATAAACCTACACATACTTATACATTAGAAACACCCCGATGGTTTCTTCCCTCGTCTAACAAGCCATCGGAAAAAACCTACAATAATTTCTCCCACGTTTATCGGAATCATTCAATCTATAAATATCTAAGGAAAAATCCTCTTAGTCGCCACAGCAACAATATTTTTCTCCTCCCTTTACCTACTTATTGAGAAAAACCATATAAAGAGGGATCGAATACAAAATTTTATGTTTGAACGATTGTAATTTCGGTGATTTTCAAGATCAACGCGTGATTGATTCGTCAGATATTACCTTGAAACAATTAAAGAATCATTTGATAGTAAAACTACTGTTTAAAGTATTAACATTGCTCAATAGTTCTCCAGTAGTTACCACGAGCTATCATCGCGACCCATTATGCGACCTAAATTTAACTGTTAAAGAGATGTTTCGTTAAAGGGTGTATCTATAGCTCCATATAAGATTTTCTTCTTCTCCATCCATCCCTCTTTCTAACTTGAACTACTGACATTAATACGTCATGGTATATCCCCAGTTGTTCTAATCAAAAGCAACAACACTAGTAAATTGTTTTTCATTACCAATACGGCCAATTTAGTCATCTTTAAGCCTTTATCTTGTTACGCCTGTTTATTTTTAGTTGAGGATTTTTCAAAACAGAGCACCTAAAACTCAGTAATTGCCTAGTTATCCTCCTCTCTCTCTCTTATAAGTAACTTATTGATACTACATTGTATTAAAATATGTGTTATTTATTTATTTATTCTACCACAGTGTTGTCTTTTGTAAGCCAAAGGTTGACTGGTAGAAAATGCCTTGTAGCATTAAGTCCGCGTATGTACCATTATCTTACTAATATTATAAATGCGAAAGTTACGATGTTTGGGTGTTTGTTACTCAATCACGCCAAAACGGCTGGACGGATCTGGACGAAATTTGGCACAGGCATAGGATACACCCCGGAATAGGACATAGGCTACTTTTTATCCCGGAAACCCCAACCCCAATACCACGCGGGCGAAGCCGCAGGCAAAAGCTAGTTGTACGGCGTCGGAAACGACCATAAGTAAACTGCTCCAGAAATGCGTCGACTTTGATTTCAAAAACTGTCTCTCGGTAAACGTTTCTTTAAGTATCGCTTCGCGTTTCATCACAACAGTATTGTTCCAAAACTCAAATTACCGAGACATCACATGGATTCACTGTTCAGTTTTTTATATCTTCAATGAGTTCTTAATAAAAGTTTATCAATTGTACTCACGTCATAAGACATTGGAGGCCTGGCAGTCTTAATAATCTTGCGAATAGTAACTAATTTAGTTGCCCCATAGATAAACGGTTACTACTTGGAGCTCGCCTCGTTTTCTATTCCAATATGTGGCCTATTGGAGCTCGAAACGGTTATAATTTTGGCTTAGTTTGGTTGGTTAATGACAGGATAGCATCATTCTCATCATCTTTCTGCCCATGGTCCATGTTGACGGTTGACGCAATACGTTTTATTTTTTCCTCAGGTTATCACTAACTTTGCTTTCTTTCATATCACTCTATAAGCAATCTAACCATATTTTGTTTAGCCTCTCTCTCCCTCTCCGTCTATCCATTAGCAGTATATCAAAGAAATATTCCGCTATGATCTGGAAGAATCCCTTGTATTCAAGATTATCATCACTCTTCTGATTTTACTCCAGTACTCCAGTCGCTATGCCCTTTCGCTTCTGTACATACAATACGATAGAAGAAAATGTATTGTAAAATTTGAAGAACAGCGTCCGCTTCTATAGTTTTCCTCTGATGCAATCGCAATCGTCATGCCATAAAATTGGTATAAGCATTTTTTTCCACGTGGAGGTTTAATACCTAACAAGTTCTTATATCTTGTGACTATTTTCTATTTTGTTGAGCTGGAGAAGATATGGGTGACTAAAATTTGCCCTCGTTTCTTTAGTTTCTGGAACAATATCGCAACTTTCGGTAATTTGACGTGGGTAATAAACGAGGTATCCCTAGTCAATATGAATCTCTTTATTTTCGGTACGATCACTAATAACCATTCTCATGAATAAAGTTAAAGTTACAGAAATAGCCTGTGTAGTAATTTCGATTTTTAGTAATGTAATGTCAGATTGTAATATTTTTCCTGAATCTTACAGGAAATTCCTGATTGTATGTACGTAATGGTAATCATACGTCAAAGGGAAAAACCGAATTATATTGAAAAAAAAACCCGATGCAATATATCGTCTAAATTACATGAGCCATGCACGACTTTGAATCAAAATAATAAACTAGGTATTTCACCTTTTACGCCGAACAAGAAGTCGTAGAAACAGATTAGGAAAAACAAATAGATTAAATTTTTCATCCTATCCTTCGTAGTGGTACCTACCTTTTCTACTGTAGCCATTGACTGATATGAAAAATTTAAAAATAACTACCTTTTTCACCCGCGTAAAAATAGATTTCTCCACACAAACTTTGAACCACCGTTTCATCCCCTTACGAGTTCGATATTTTTTTTTCAATAGGTACACTTACTCGAAAACTGCCTCTTATCGCACTCCTATTAGGTTCAATATAGTATGTATATCACCCAAGTGCTTTTTTGAGTTTATCACAACAAGGGCGTTTTTATTCCTTCCTTATCGTCACGGTCAAGTGTGATTATATTGTTTTACTTAGTTTATCGAAACGGGCGCGAGGCGTCCCCCAGAGTCGCTGGGCGACCCCCACGAAATTAGAAACTGACCAGAGCAGATTTGAATGCTATACTTATATATTTCTTATATTTCTACTGTATGTTTGAGATACGATTAAATTTTTTATCTTTCTTTCTTTATTTCACAAGTCGTAAGTGTATTGAAAAACGTCGTTTGACACACGTGCAGATTTGTCATTGCAGCCCTCGGCTTCATAACACACTCGCCTACGGCTCGTGCGAATTTCGCCTCGGTCGCAATGACAAACTTCCTGCACTTGTATCAAAATGTACTATTCTTATCATATACCTACGTCAGACGTGACGTCGTTGGCTGAAATCGCTGACATAAGACCACCATTGTACCCATAGATTTAAAGGAGAACGATGAGTTAGGACCCACATTATATAAAAATAGATACACTTGCGAGTTCATGTTTATTATAATTAAGAATTTATAAGAGGATTATATAAAAAATATTGAGTCACTAGGAGAAGGGAATCAAAAGTTAGAAAAAAAAAGAATTTACTTAAAAATAAGCCATCGTGCAATTAATTGAACGCACCGTGTTTCGAGTTACGCTCCAACCTAGTCTTTACACGATTTACGTTCTTACACTTGTATACGTTTACAGTACGTTACGTATTGTTTTTTTCTTTCTTTAATAACCAAATCTTGTCTAATATAAAAAATAACATAAAAAGTGAATATAAAAATTGCATTCATGTTTAATATTAAAAAAAATAACAATGTTATGAAAAATGTATAATTATTATGAATATTTATGATAACATAGAACGGAACGTTATGCTATCAATGTTAGTGATTGTCAGTGTCATAGGGAAGAGATATTCTTGCAAAATATTAACACCAGGGTTTGCAAATACGAGTTTGAACAAATATCAGGATCAGAACCCAGGTATTAAAATACTAGAAAGTATTTTAAACCAAATGCGTATTTCATATTTTAGTCTAGTTCGTACCTACCATGCGACAATTACATAGGTACACATATTTTTTTAGATGGACATGAAATCCTTCCTTCCTATTTCAATCACAAGCTTAATTTCGCGCACGACTACTGAGCCCCCAATGCTAAATTAGGTGTACTTTTATAGGAAATTAGTCCGAGATGCAAGGATATTAGCAAGTATTTCTTACTTCGTACTAGGGCGCCTTACTTTGAAACAAAGCCCTGGTTTTCAAACCTGGTTTGGTAAATACGTCTCGTCCCTACAGTGTCAAACTAATAAATATTATTATTATTGGTATTTTTTCATTGTTTGTTTTCAACAGATAACGTGGGATATTTATTATTTTCTATATGATTTTGTGCATTATTCACGACGTGGACGTTTGGACTGAATATTCTATATACCAAAACATTCTATATACAAACTCTTTTACCTTTGGATTCCAAATTAATAATGATTTGTTCGACAAAAGTACTCAGGCAGTTGATATAGTTCAAAAATGTGTTTATCCGCGTGATGTCAGTGTTGTAATAGTTAAACATACAAGTTGATACTCCAACTCATTTACTTCTTTGCCGGGGCGAACCTCTGCTGCCGCGACAAGTGGCGGCACGGCGAACAGAGCTCCGGCGGGATCACATGATAGTGGAATGGCGTCAGCGGCTATCGCAACCCAGTGCCGGGCACGCCATAATCGCGGCGATAAGACCCCTCCATGAGGAGTGACTGGAGAGACCTCAGGGTGTCCTCACCTTCCGCATGTCGCAGGTCCTCACCGGACATGGCAACTTCGGGAGGTTCTTGCACGGGATTCGTGCGAAAGAGTTCCGAGTTGCGAGAGAGTGTGTGTACATAAATAAATAAATAAATAAAGAGACGCCCGTGTGTCGCCACTGTGTGGACAGCCCAAAGGACACGGTGTAGCATTCATTCTTTCATTCATTATTAGATAATCTTTTAATTAGATAATGCATAGAGATTATTTAAGAATAAGCAGTAATTACATAAATCAAAGATACACCCTTATCCTATTGTTTACACTATATGTGTTTTATAATATCAAACGAAATAAAAGATTTTTTGTATAAATATAATTTTATTCAACAAAGCTCGTTTTTTAATCCAAATTCTTAATATTGTGTGCTTCCTAATTGTTTTCTATGAACAGAGTTCCACGAGATCTATGTTTGTAATTTATGTAGGACTAGCGACCCGCCCTAGCTTCGCACGTGTGCAATGATAATGTATTTGTACATATAAACCTTCCTCTTGAATCACTCTATCTACTAAAAAAAACCCCACCAAAATCCGTTGCGTAGTTTTAAAGATTTAAGCATACATAGGGAAAGCGGGACTTTGTTTTATACTACGTAATGATGGCTAATTATTTCTTTTACCTGCACTTCGTTGGCCTAATGATCGTAAGTATGGATATGGGGTCGATTCCCAAGTAAGACAAAGTAAAATTCTCAGTATCACCCAAGAGAGTTCAATAAGGTATAGACAATAGATATATCTTGCGGACCGCAATGGGTAGCTCGTCGTCCGACCGTCCAGTAGCCGTTGGGACGATACACGCCGTCATCCACTTGGGCCCCCAAGTGGTTGATGGCGTGTATCGTTGCACGCGCTCCTTAAGTAGATGTTAGATAAACTTGGGGGCCCAGCAGGGTCGAAGCCTACTGGGGCCAAGGATAATGTGAAAAAGGCCCTGGAATTAAGGCAAAGAAGGAACATGCGTGGGTTTTAATCAGTTAAAGTCTGAAACTATCCCCCACTCCTGCCAAGAGCGGGAGATGTGATTGAATGATTTCCCCATCTAAAATAAAAAACTATAGAGATATAAACTTATGATATACAGAGAGTTGAATCAGACTATACCAATCTAGTTTATGCTTACCTACCTATTTCCTATCTCGTTATGACTAAATGCCTATAGTTCCTAGCTTCCGGACGTATTTTTATTGGTATGAGGGTAACCTATTCTATTACCTTGAAATACTTAATGTGTAAAAAAAGACAAGATTGTATTGTCAAATACCTACTTTCTCTTAGGTTCGTTTTAGGTAATAATCTTTTACCTTGAATATCTTTTTTCTTCCAACTTCAACAACTTATTGCCCATTTGCTTTTTTACTAGTTTTGCATAGTTCTAGAACTAGTTGCAAGTTTCCTTAATGTATGATCCTCCTATCAGTGGGTCCCATTGTACAAGCAACTCGCCGTCCTCCTTTTGTAAAGTTCTGTTACTTTTTAAAGTTTAGTCTATCTATCTACGTCATACAAAGAAGTTTCAAGTCTTTACGATGAACGATTTAGGCTGTAACGCACAGCCTAAATCACTGATCGTAAAAACCTGAAATGTATGTATGACGTAGATATCCGTCAGTCATTCAGAACAAAGCATTTTTATATACGTAAATATTGCCCTTTAAATAAAAGTAGTGCAAGATTACTCACATTAATTAATCTGTTTATCTAAACACCTAATTATATTACGAAGTTAGGACAAAGTGCACTAAGATAATTTATATATAACCTTTGATTTAATTGACCGACATATTGTACCCGGTTCAAAGTTCCAAACGTTACCCTGGACGGTGACAAACGCAATAGATAACAATTTTATAGTTAATTATTTGATATCGTTGGAAAATTTCAACATGGCTATTAATTTTGTAGGAGTCAAGGAATCAGATAAAATATTTTGTTACGAAACTTTTTTTTATCTGAATTGTTAAGACTAATTTATGCGTTTGTCTAAAATCCACAAGCGTATATGACATATACAAAAGAAGAAGAAGAAAGATAAAATCAGTGCGAGGTCAAAAAGGCGCCTAACTCAGCATTATGCTGCGTTATTCAAAACGACAAATAACGCAGTGCTGGTACTTTGCTAGAATGCTAGGGTCCATTGTGACGCCAGCACACTTACGGAGTTTAAATAGGCTATCAAAATATAACAATATCTAAATAATATTAATAATACCTACAAACAACAAAATAGATAGCATTTTTTTTCCTATCCAATATACATCGACATCAAATGACGGAAGTAGTAGCATTGACGTAAAAAACCGATCGTTTTAGTATATTTTCTAAATTAAACCAATAAATAATAATAAAAATAAAAATTGTCAATATTTTCTTCTTTACTTAACATTTTCCATATAAGTACGAGTAAAATAAGGATATGGCGATAATTTTAGGTATCAATTTTTATCGTGACTTGAAGTACAATTTCCATTATTAAGGTGTGATTTTTCTAACGTTTGTTTTCCCTTGTCTCCAGGTATGCCCAAGTGGCGCTGGCCTGTGGACGCGCGGTCCATCAATCGGCTCTCCGTGGGGCAGCTACCAGCCCTAAACCTCAACTCGCTGCATTAACTCCCAAGGTAAATGCGAACACATGAAATACAAGAAAATATCGGTCAATATTCTCTTCCGATATTACGAAACTTATTATTATTGTTATAGCTAGCCTGTGCTGTCCCACTGCTGGGCAAAGGCCTCCCTCCATTCTTTTTTAAGTTATCTCGATTACTCCCTTTGTAGTTCCAATTCTTAATTCAATTCTCAATTATTGCGAAATTACTAATAATAAATTACTATAAGATAATTTAACGAACAAAGACCAGGAAATTAGTTAACCGCAGAAAAAATTAATGGTTTCTGTTTATTGTATGCCTAAATCGTGCCATTGAAAAGAAAATTGGCTTATTAATAGACCTACAGAGTTCCTTATACCCACCTCAGATCAAGGACTTTGTTATATGTTAATCATCTTTATTACAAACATAGGTATTTAATTTCACCCATCCCACGATGTTTGAGATTAAATCTTGTAAATTCAATTTGATCCACTTCCCGTTTACCGATCGAGTTAAAATTTTCCATGCATGTGTCAATCAGATGACAATGCAAAATTATTACTTATGTTGTGGAACTCCACACAATCTGATGATGGAACCAGAAGGTGGCCATAGGATCTCTGTAATTAAACGACACAATCCCTGTCGAGTTTGGGCTCGTATGATTTTTATTATATAGGTATATACCGCGCTATAAAAGCTTGCAATGGAAAAATATTTTCATTGAAAACTTATTGTAGATACAGGTACCCGCGACGCATAGGTATCTTAAATATTTACAAGCCATTGCAGGCACGTCAGTTTGTAAACCACGGGATCGATAACTTTAAATATTTTATTCAAAGACGAAAGCCTTCATAATAAATCGATCTGAATGTAAGTCCACTATAAAATAAAAAGGAAACGTTAAACTTTTATATGGAAACAGTATTGTTTTGTAGTCCAATTAGACTTATCATATCACAGTTTTCTTTAGGCAGCATTAGACTGCAATTGATGAAGATATCTACATAAATAAATAAGTTATTATAGCTACCAATCTTACATCATGGACTATTTCCTTACTTTACACTACTCTAGAATTCTTAATACCTACAATCGAAATACAGGACCTAGAAGTAGGACTCTTAAGAGATGCCACAAAGCTAATAGGTACTTAAAGCTCTTTCACCAAAATTACAAAATAAGAACAGGCCACAAGTAACACCCTTGAGGAACTCCTCCAAGAACAATTTTTAAGTCCGTTTTTTCTCCTCAGGTCCGTGCCTTCATTGAGCGCAGTGCCGCTCTCTGCCAGCCAGAACATGTGCACGTCTGCGACGGCTCTGAAGCCGAGGCTGCTGCCTTGTTGCACATCATGCAGCAGCAGGGAACCTTGAAGCGTCTGCACAAGTATGATAACTGGTAAGTGTAGTAAAAGATATTGAACTATTTTGGTAGTATAGCATAGCATCAGCCTTACAATGTGCCCACTGCTGGGACTCGGCGTCCTCCAAAAGAGTAGTCCACCACGTGGGCCCAGTGCGAGTTGGTGGATGTCACATGTCTCCGAATCTTTGGTTCTAGGACATGCTTTCTTTGATAGTAGAAGCCATATTTAGTTGACCAGAAATTGAAAACTATAAAAAAAGCCATTGGAAAGTCTCCAGTAGTCTCTAAAGTAAAGATATCATAAAATGTAGAGTTAATTAACATGTCCAAAACATAACAGTGTTAGTAATGATAAAATATAACACTAAATAATTCCACAAATCCAATCAGAGCCATCCAAATCTGTGTTCAGTGATAAAGAAATTGATGTCCTAACAAAATACATCAGAGTAAAACAATATATAAACGGAAAGACAATGCAGACATAATCTAGTTTAAATTATACCTTTCAAATACTTCTTGATCTGGTGAGAGTCGCTGGAATCCAATGGATGCGAGGCACGCGGAACTGGTCATTATGGAGGCCTATATCCAACAGTGGATGTCTTGAAATATTGATGAGTTTAAACACAATAACTAACCCATCTCTCTCTCATCAGCTGGCTGGCCCGCACAGACCCTGCTGACGTGGCTCGCGTAGAATCCCGTACCTTCATCTGCTCCGAGAAGGAGAGGGATGTGGTGCCCATAGCCCGCGCCGGCCAGAAGTCTGCGCTTGGCAACTACATCGCTCCCAACGACTATGAAAAGGCCATCACTGAGAGGTTCCCTGGATGTATGAGAGGTAAGTCTGGCAATGGAGATTGAGGACCATATTCCAAGTGTGAAAGACTTCCACTCGAATCAGTCGCTCAGAACATGAAAAGTTGAATAAACTAGCTTTTTTCAGCGGCTTCGCCCGCGTACCTAAAATAGCCTATGTCACTTAGGAGTAGAGCAGCTTTATATTGTTGCTAATTTATTTCCAATCGGACCAGTAGTTCCAGAGATTAACCTCCTACAAACAAAGAAAAAAAACATACTTTACCTCTTTATTACATTAGTGTAGATTACTACCTATAATTGTTAATTAGATGATTCGAGCTGAAGGACATAACTTGAAATATGAGGAAGAGATTAAAAATGATGTTATTGGTTTTTGTGTTGAATTTGGAATGTGTTGTGTGAAAAGGGCTGAAAAGAGTCAATTTTATGTTCGTTCGATAATGATGCAGTTGTAGATTGGAAAGAGTTCTTTCTTTTACATAGCAAAACCGATACGACATTCCCAAATTAATGGCATTATTTATAAATATAAATCTTCTTAAATGTTAACTAGATAATTTGCTTTTAAAGGCACCTGACCTTTATAAGATTTTTTTTAACAAGCTTAATAATATGCATGATGACATAAAAAATAACTCTTAACTAAACACGGAAGAAAACCAGTTATTTTTCAAACTATGACATTCAAAACCACAATGTCCTAGAAACATTGACCCAGTAAATACAAACTTCTTTCAATTGAAGATCAAGAACAGTGTTTCAAAACCTAAAACAAAAAAAAAAGTAAACGATTGTGAAAAAAAAAGAACAAAAGAATGTTTGTTCCAATTTCAAACAAAGAGCATTCGAATTTCGATTCGAATTCTCAAAATCTGCGAATTGCGTAACGGATTGCTATTGAAAGGGGTTCCATTACATTGCAGGCAAGCGTGCGTTGATTGAAATATTATATGTGTATTGATATAGTTCCGTGTGTGCCTATGTCTGGCCCAGACTCCCTGTAAAATCGATACAGCTAGCGGGCCCGGGCAGTTCGCGTATTACTGCAATTAACGGACAGGTATGAAGTACCTAACTGTCGATGGAATGTGGGCAAAGACTAAAATGAGATACTTAGGTATTTTTTATGGCAAGTTTCTTTTTTGTTTTTCGTTGAACTGAAGTGAAACTAGACAATGACTTCAAGTGAATTTTGGTTATTTCGGACGCAAAATCGAAGCCAGATAAAATGCCTAATATGCCTATGTCCTTTCTTAAGATTAAAGCTTACTTGGCATTAAATATAATCAAGATTTGTTCAGATTTGTTTAACCGTAAAATCGTTACTAATGTGAAAGTAACTTTACTTTCAACTCTTCCCTCACTATATTATCGGAACGAATATTAGTTTACTCCTAAAATCTTTGTCAGAGATTGAGTCGAAGTCAGAATACCAATAAAAAAAAAAACAATTTCCTCATGACAGTTACCGATTAATTCAATAAGTCCCAAGCGAACACTGGCGTTCACACACCTATTATTCTTTAATTGTGTCTGTAATAATTACAGACACAAGATCAAAAGATTAAAAAACGATCATATTCTCTTTTAACACTAGTCTCATCGTGCACAACATTTTGTTCTTTTTTTTCTTCCAAATTCATTTAACACTATATAGTTGAATATGTTATCTTAAGCATCTCCAGATTAGTACCGTGAAACCCCGTAAACAGGCGTGAATGTGGACGGTTTTCGTGGGGTACGACTTGTGTAGTTTACCTATTCATGGCGTGAATCCGCGCGTGAATTAATGGCACTAATGCGGAGCTGCCCTTACCTACCCACGCACTTAATAAGTTAATCAATGTATCTTTTGTCCACAGGCCGCACAATGTACGTGATCCCATTCTCCATGGGTCCAGTAGGATCTCCACTATCCAAGATCGGCGTAGAAATCACCGACTCTCCATACGTCGTCTACTCTATGCGAGTCATGACAAGGATGGGTACGTTATACTTCAAAATATCAATAAATTTAGTACAAAAAGCCAGACTGACCGAAACAACCAGTATAAGAAGACCTATCATGAACGATGGGGGATAAAATCAAAGGACAACACGTAGAGTTCATCAAATATCAGTCTGTTGTTGAAAACTTGAAGGCCAATTTATACTGGTTGCGGTTTATTCTGCAAACAGGGAGTTCGTTGGCTTCGTGAACTGTCGGTTGTTAGAAAGAGAGGGTGATATGTTTGATCTCTCTTTAGCTTAGTTAGATGTCTATTAATAAACCTCGGTTTCAATGGCTTTACAAAGCAATTCACTAATGGCAGGTGACAGGTCATTTGCCGTCTTATTGTAGGAATGTACTGCGTCTTAGTCAATATTGTTAATTAGTTAAAATTTGTTTTAATTACTTTAGTCTAAACTCTTAGTTAGTTAAAATAAGATTGCTTTATTTATTGAACAAAAAATCACAAATGAGCACAAAAAATCTACAAACCTAAAAGATTTTAGTAACTTTTAACTACCTACTCGTAAAAGTACTTTTGACTATTTCTTGCATTTTTAATTGTGACTTGCATATATTGTAGATAGGGAATGCCTTGAAAACCTTGCTGCTTGCAAGGTTTTAGGATTGCAAGTACAGTCAACAGAAAATTAGTCAAATATTTCAGCTAGACTTTATTTAGGAAATAAGACACAGTATGGAGTTTACAACATTTATTGATTTTATTCTAAACACACAAATACACAATCGCTTTGTCTACACACATATACCGTAGACAATACAGACACACATCAAAGACAACACTTAGAGATTAATTTGCACATAAAACAATCGCTTTTTCGTCAAGAAGACAACACCTAGTAATTTATTAAAAAGGTAAATTCGTAAAATACTTATTGACTAAACTTAAACTAAGCCCCGAGCGAACTTTGGCGTTTGCACACCAATTGTCTTAATATTATGTCTCTAATTACGGTATTCGAAAGGTTAAAAGAGTAAAAACGTAAACGCACCGTAATTTTTGCTGCCGAATGTGAGTTCTCAAAAAATAGAATTGACTCATTATTCGCCAAGTGAGGCGCAATATCATCACGGCAACTCAATTTGCGAACAGCGTAAATTACGCTGGGTTTAAGTTTAGGTATACAAATGTAATTTAAATATTTTTAGGCGTTGATGACACACGACCTTAGAGCGTAAAGTTATAATCTTACAATACTAACTATTGTCAGCCAACACGTAATAAGTAATTCGGTGTACTTAGCTAAACATAGTTTTAAGTTCTGTTTTCGACGAGCAATGTCACTTCACTGTTGATAGAATGTCAATGTAATGAAACTGGTTAGCAAACTTCTATGCTAACCAATCACAAACATTTTTATATAAGTCTATTCCTCATCGAGATCCTCGTCATCGGTCACAGGATACATTATTTCCCCTTGTTCATTGGTTGGCCTCCCGTGGCTGGACGGGTATATACATTCCTCCTCCGTCTCCTCAGCTTCCAACTCCGCCATTGTTTCTTGATTTAATAGTTCTGACGTTAATGTTTGCTGTATTCCTGGATCAACAAACTGTTCTTCGGCGACTAAACCCGGATTCGCAAACAGTTCTCGATCTACTATTTGTTGATCTGCAATTGTTTCCTCAAGTTCTGGATCTGCAAATTGTTCTTGTGTCACAAGTGTCTCTTCCAGTATAATTTCCGGTCCCATAGCAGGCATCCGGGTAAAACCGCCCGTGCCAGGTCTTGACAACAATTCGCCTTGAAGAATTTTTATCTTTTTAGGTTTAGACTTAGAAGCATTGCTAAGAAGGGACACAAGTTTTGGCCAAACAGCAAACTGCTGGTCGTAGTTTAATTTTTCGAACATTGTGCATAAAATGGACGCATAATTCAAGGTTTTATCTAAAGCAGGTAGTGGCAGTTCTAAGTAGTTATGATCACTAGTTGCCGAGAAGATAGGATCAGTTGGCAAAGGCATCGGAAAAAGATTGTGCTTTAAAGTAGTCAGATTGATTGGTGAACTTTGGTGGTGAGCAGGATTTGGCTGTGGTATATTCTGGAAGTCGGCCTGAAATTGTTCATTAATAGGAGGTAGGGGTACCGTAAAGTCGTTTTGTTCTTGGTTGTTTTGGGCAGAAGTAGACGGCACCGCCGCCGTAGGGATTCCTGGAATGTGGCCTTGATTTTCATTAAATTGGGCAGAAGTTGATGGCACTACCGCCCTAGGGATTCCTGGAATGTGGACTTGTTTTATGTTAAATTGGGCAGAAGTTGACGGCACTGCTCTAGGGATTCCTGGAATGTGGCGATGGTTTTTATTAAATTGGGCAGAAGTTGACGGCACTGCTGCCCTAGGAATTCCTGGAACGTGGTCTTGATTTTCATTAAATTGGGCAGAAGTTGATGGCGCTGCTGTCCTACGGATTCCTGAAATGTGGCGTTGGTTTTCATTAAATTGGGCGGAAGTAGATGACATCGCCACCATAGGGATTCCTGGAACGTGGCCTTGGTCTTCATTAAACTGGGCGGAAGTAGATGGCACTGCTGCCCTAGGGATTCCTTGATTTTGGCCTCGGTCTTCATTGAATTGGGCGGAAGTAGATGGCACCGCCGCCGCAGGGATTCCAGGAATATGGCTCTGGTTTTCATTAAATAGGGCAGAAGTTGATGGCGCCACAGGCTGTTCGAGTAGTTTTGTAAGTTCTACTAAAGGTACCTTTTCTGGGATAGTGTGCATACCGTGAACGTGTTCACGTCTTGCATTTTGGTATTTTCTTGCATTTTCTTGTGGTTTTCTTGCATTTTCTTGTTGTTTTCTTGCATTTTCTTGTTGTTTTCTTGCATTTTCTTGTTGTTTTCTTGCATTTTCTTGTTGTTTTCTTGTGTTTTTTGCTATTTGTTGAAATCTTGCAAGTTCGTTTTCATATTTTTCAAACATTTTACAGGCTTCGGGGGGAAATTCGCACGAGTACTCATCCGCTAGTGAATTAAGAAAGTTTAAAGAACTTTTAACATTGTAAAGATGAGCTAGATGTTTCCGAATTCCTCCATATCTCTTAAAGAAAGGTTCACGTATCTTGGCCCATTTTCTTTTTACCTGGATAGCTGAAAAAAATATATTAATTTTATTCTATAATTCACTTTTCCTATCTTGATCTGTCTAGGAACCAAACGTGCACTCAATTCGCGGCAAATACTAAGGCACTTTACATTTGAAAACTAAAGTTGGTTGCCCTACAATTCTAGGATTCACACAAACTATAGTTTTACTAAGTATAAGAATTAACTGTCAAATATTTGGTAAAAGTAAAAAATAAATAAATGAAACTTACCCATTTCCTTCTTTTTGCTTGGGCTAAACGTCTTCCACTGGGGGAATAAACCTTCACATACTTGTTCCCACTCCTTTCGTTTCGCCTCTCGCTCAAAGTATATCCTGTAATCTTGGATAAAAATGTATGGATATTTCTGAACTTCGGCAATCAGCGTAACCTCTGTATATGGGTCTGTTGGCGTGTTGCCGGTTGGCTGGTCACTGTTGCTGTGATTATTGGTGGTCTGGTCACCCATATATTGGTCTCGGTTGGGTTGGTCGCTGGTCTGGTCACACACGGGCTGTTCACCAATTGGTTGATTTTCGGCAGACTGGTCACACAAAAGCAGGTCATCGGCAGACTGGTCACACACAGGCAGATCATTGGTGAGCTGATCACACAAATTCTGGTCGTCGGTGAGCTGGTCCCGCTTCGTCAGGTCGTCGGTGGGCTGATCATACACAGGCTTATCATCGATGGTTTGATCACGCATATCCTGGTCATTGGTGAGCTGGTCCAACTTATCCTGGTCATCGCTGTGCAGTTCACTAGTTTCCTCTTTACGAGTAGGCTCTTCACTCTCTGAACGTTCCAATTCAGCCATTTCAATATCTACGCGCTGGCTGGTGGCGACAGGAGCGGGCGCCGCTGACGGCTCTAGTTCGGACATGTCGCTAGCACTACCGTGTTCGCTCATCTTCCCGGCTGAATGCCGCGCGGCTACTAGTCCTGTCTCTAACTGCAACGACATCTAGGTATGCACTCGAAAAAGCGGGAAATTGAAACTCTATAACAACAACACGATATTTTTTCCATTTCACAAAAAAAAAACACAAAACTATTAAATTTAATGTCTTTTTCGTCAATTCATATGGTGTTGCGACTAAGATTGTCCTTTTTCCTTGTCGTATGGTCTTGAAATATTGTTATGATAAAGTAAAGGAAAATATTGGGGTTCTCATAGTACACGTGTTGCGTGGGACGTAGGACTAGTACGCATGCGCGGACTTGCCCCGAACTTGAGTCGACCAATTAGGACGCAGAAGAAAAATGAGCGCCAAGTTTTCTTTATTAGGCTAGTTTATCTGTCAACTATGTGAGTTGCTTCGTTTTGTGATTTTAATACTTGAACTTAGTAGATATTCATGTGTAAATAGCATGCATAAATAAAACTTGCGTTTCTTTGATATAGATAACAAAAATTACTTACGTTTTTTATGTTATCCTGTCTGTGGTAACAGCAATATTAATTAATTGTAATTGAAACAACTTTCGCTATTGTTTTACATCGCAAAAGCTTAATAGTACTCGCACATTATTAAAAAAACTTATAACACATACAAAATCGAAAAATAGCCAAGTAAAGCCATTGAAAATTGCTAGTTTTTGACCACATATCTCTTTCACAAAGAAACAGCTTATCCCTTATTCCAGTCCATATTTCAGCATTTTCATACGAGAAAAAGAGATAGAAAATACTTTCAGGTCGCTTTTTACAGTATGGTAGAAAGAGAGAGCTGTATATAAAGGGATTATTATTCTTTTCAGGTGCTAAAGTTTTGGAGGCTCTACGTCAAGATGAGCAGTTTGTGAAATGTCTGCATGCAGTGGGTACCGGTGGCATTGCTGGGTGGCCCTGCGACCCACCCCGTACCATCATTCTTCATAAACCTGCTGATAATGAAATTGTTAGCTATGGTGAGTATTTTTTTGACAATTTCCCTGCTGCGGTCTTCTCGTTCGATTATAATTTAGGTGTCTTCAAGGCTAGAGGTAATAGGCTCTTAATAAACTAGTGTTTCTCACCATCAACTATTACACTGCTTACTATCAGGTAGGATTGCAGTCAAGCCTTAAAGAAATAAAACTTAAGTTTTACTGTACCTACAAACTATTTGCATCTTTTCATTGATAACGGAGTGTTCGGTTGTTTTTTAAATTCATTCTTTAACTGGAATACAGAGTCTTTTTAATTGAGAAAGTTTAGAAAAGAGGTTGCTTTCAGAAATTTTGTTAATTTCTACCCTCTTGTACAGTGGTCAATTCAATGTTTTTTTCGTTGTTGCAATCATTTGAACAGTGTATATAGATGGTTTATAACGCCAGACTATACAAAACATCGAAATTATTCAAAAACATCTATATTATTGTCAATAAAGCGATTATAATTAGCATAAACCTTCATTAATTATTCATTTAAGTATCGCGGTCCCTTTTGTAATCATTTGTACTTGAAAAGATGGCGTCATAAAATCTTAATCTTATTTTATAGTTAATTGGATATTCTGTTAATTAGCTTTTGAATAAAGAAACGAAAACAAAAAAGGTTGATTAGGTAAACTCTCGACTGGTAATGCCATCTAGTGGCGGTCAAATGTATCTTTTCTTTTTCTCTTGAAAGTTTTTTTTTTAATGTACAAGTCTCTAGCGATTTCTCCTTTCTTAATCTTATTTTATAGTTAATTGGAGATTATGTTAATTAACTTTTGAATAAAGAAATTAAAAACAAAGATGTTGATGAACGTTTATGTAAATTCTCGACTGCTAACGCCATCTAGTGGCGGTAAGCCGAAACTTTTCTCTCACCCTTGAAAGTTCTTTTCTTTTAAAAATAGAAGTTTCTAGGCATTTCTCTAAAATCTATATTTTTTGTTAACAGGGAGTGGTTACGGTGGCAACAGTTTGTTAGGAAAGAAATGCTTCGCTCTCCGTCTGGGCTCCGTCCTCGCTCGCAGGGAAGGGTGGCTCGCTGAACACATGCTGGTGAGTTTAAAAAATATACACAGTTGTTATATATGTCACAAAAATGTATAAAACAGGGAATAAATCGGGCCTTTTTATTTGAAAACTGGCTTCATAATATTAGAAGTAGCGCCTATAGTAAAAAAATAGCAATGTGTATTTAAAATGTAACCAAAAGTTTGCTCAGAAATTTTGAAATACCTTTCTAGTCATATTAGTTTTTGCTAACGATTGAAATTAATCTTACTAATATTATAAATACGAAAGTTACGATGTTTGGATGTGTTTCCGTCCGATTATAATTTAGGTGTCTTCAAAGCTAGAGTGAATAGGCTCTTAATAAACTAGTGCGCCGCACCATTAACTATTGCATCATTGCTTACCATCAAGTGGGATCGCAGTCAAGCACTAGTTTATAGCAATAAAAAAAAAAACTGTCAAGATTGTATAGCTAATATTGTCGTCAAAAGTTGCTAATAAAATATCCATCTCTTCCAGATCGTAGGTGTAACCGACCCCAAAGGTCGCAAGCGCTACATCGCAGCCGCCTTCCCGTCCGCCTGCGGGAAGACCAACCTCGCCATGATGACGCCCACCCTGCCAGGGTACAAGGTGGAGTGCGTGGGCGACGATATAGCCTGGATGAAGTTCGACAAGAACGGCGTGCTCAGGGCTATCAACCCGGAGAATGGCTTCTTTGGAGTTGCTCCAGGTAAGACTTCGAAAATACAGTATTGTAGTACTTAGAGAGTAGTCAAAGCCAGTTTACCCCCGGCTTCGATCGTGCCCCGAAAATCTGTTGCTGCGCATTGAAAGGCAATCGCCATTTTGGGTCAATTTATGTGCCACGTACTTTAAATAATTATTTTGGTACAATATTTTTTAAGTCAAGCTGAGCAGCTTGACTAGAACAGAAGCACCACGTTTTTTTCGGATCCAGGGGGTCGAATGCTAATGAGGCACCCCCTGGATCCGAAAAATCGTTATGCATCTGTTCTATGAGTAAATTACCTATGCCAATGGCCAAGTCAATATAATAGACATAAAATCACTTGCGAAATTTGTACTACACCAGTGCCTATTTACTAGAGGAACATATGTTACAGATTTTGAATCCAGTTCTCATTCCACTAATAATAAATTCTGTCTACAGGAACCTCAGAAGCAACGAACCCCATAGCAATGGCAACAGTATTCCAGAACACGGTATTCACGAACGTAGGCGAGACGCAAGATGGTGGAGTATGGTGGGAGGGCATGGGCCCCGCGCCTGAGAAGCTCACCGACTGGAAGGGACAGCCCTGGGACTCCAGCAAAAAGACCCCCGCAGCCCATCCTAACTCGAGGTAGGTTGAATGAAAAGTTGCCTTTGTCAGATAAAAAGTTGAGGTTGTCTATGGATGACAGTGTTGCCAAGTTTAAAAATTTTCTGTCAAAAAATTAACTGTCAAAAATTAATAATTTCAGTTTTCTTATATAAAGTTTGATGAGTTCAGAGTTCATATCAATGTTGGAAAGTGTGAAAAAAATAAGATTGTTTAAATATCTACGCTGTTTTTAGATAAAGTTACTGAAACCGAACCCAACACCGTACATAGAAATACATTGTCAATTTTGAATTTCCTGAGATTTTTTAAAATTCAATTATTGCAGTATTTAAACCGATTTCTTTTTTGACAGATTCTGTACTCCAGCGGAACAATGCCCCATCATCGACGATGAGTGGGAGAGCGCTGAAGGAGTACCGATCTCAGCCATCCTGCTGGGAGGGCGCCGCCCAGCCGGCGTGCCGCTAGTGGTGGAGTCCAGGGACTGGCAACATGGAGTGTTCATGGGCGCTACCATGAGATCTGAAGCTACTGCAGCCGCTGAACATGCTGTAAGTACTTGTTTTTTACTATGCCTATGATAAACTTGGCAAAATGGGAGATTGTAGATACCTCCAAAACCCATTACGAATTGCTTCTTCTGACCAAACAATGACCTACAAATTAGAGTGCTAAAATATCACCCTGGAGAACCTAAAAAAATTTAACAATACCGCTATAAAAGTGCTAATCTACTAGGCCCGAAAACTTTGAGGGAAACGCAATCCATTGATTAGAGAAGTAGTATTCTGGTCCTGAATGTCTAACTTCTGCTAAGCTAGAAGATGAAGCTATGATAAAGATTTTAAGCAAAATATTTTTATATAGAAAATAGTTAGTAGTATCCAACGACAAAGAGCGAACACACGAATATGCTCGTAAGAGGCAAAATATATATTCCGCATTCTAATTCATCATATAACAGCCATTAGTTTAATATAAACCGAAAAATCTATTCCAGCATTCCTTGAAGCCTCGACTCTCAACATAAATATAACTTTGTGATTTTAATCCTCATTTTTCTTCTACAGGGCAAAGTAGTGATGCACGACCCCTTCGCGATGCGTCCGTTCTTCGGCTACAACTTCGGCGAGTACCTCAAGCACTGGCTGTCGATGCCGCAGGCTGGCCGACAGATGCCCAAGATCTTCCACGTCAACTGGTTCCGCAAGAATGATGAGGTGTGTATTTACTGCATTGTTTTAATGATAAATTCTCTCGAACTTTTAAGGTGCTGATAGACTTGAGCATTCACTTGTAACAGAACATCAAGCATTCGCCGTTTTTATATTTGTTAATCTGAACAACGAGCCGAAACAAGTAAAGAGCCAAACATTGCTATGAATGTTTTCATGAGCACTCTAGTGAATGCCAAACAGGTCGAAGCTAGAATGCTCGTCAGAACGCTCGATAGAATGCTCGTTAAAATGTTCTCGTATCTTGCTATTATGAAACATTCGCAAAAATGCTCATTACAAGTGAAAGCTCAAGTTTATCAGCACCTTTGGAAACACTAAAATGAGCCACCTAGAATCGAACCAGACATGCAAGACATCGTTAATAAATTACACGCGTGTGTTAGAAGGCTTGATGACTGCCATCCAATAGTCTCATTAGAAAAAAAACAAATGAAAGGAAATTTTCGATCAACATCGAAAAAAAAAATGCTCTCAACTTAACCAAATTTTCACCCTTCAAGAACGTTCGATATTAACCATAACATCTCTTTCCCAGGGTAAATTCCTCTGGCCCGGTTACGGCGAAAACTCCCGCGTTCTCGACTGGATCCTCCGCCGCTGCGACAACGAACCTTGCTACAAAGAAACTCCTCTAGGAAACATCCCGACTGAGGGAGATCTCAACGTACAAAACCTAGGACCCATTGACATGAAGTCCCTCTTCAGTATACCTAAAGACTTCTGGCTCCAAGAAGCTGACGCTATCGAAAAGTATTTCAAGGAAGAAGTGGGAGATGACCTTCCACCCGCCATGTGGGACGAACTGAACAAACTCAGGAAGAATGTGCAACAATCTTAAGTTTTAAACCAAAGAATTTTAGCTTTAAGCTCCCGGCTTCTGGATAGAAATGATCGTCGCTTGACAATGGAGAGTTTCATAGAAAATCAACGAGAACATTATTCGGAATCCATTAATATTGAATAATTAACTGATATCTGAGTAATTAACTGTGAGCTCTAGTCCTGCTCCTAATTGTTTTATCTTGTCTTTGTTATATTTCATTTCATTATTGACGTCACACAGTAAAAAATATTCTTGCAAGCTCAACTCGACGATTCATGACTGTTTGATTTGCGAGGATATTTTAATAATTCTTCCATATTTGTACCAAGTATTTTAATAATTAATTCATTAAAAAATGTAGACTTCTCATTTGTCAAAACAATTTTGATACTTTTCATTTCAGAAACAGGGCCTTAGTCATAAGTTTTGGAATGTAAAGATACTTACTACTTATATTTCTTTTTCGTGTATAGTCTTTGCAAACATTCCCCCGAGATCGTATTGTATTTTTTTTTTCATTTTAATCGAACGCTGGTCGTAAAATTGAGATAAAATGATGAGAAACGTTCTAAAAAGGTTGGTTTCTAAGAACGTTGTTACGAAGAACAAGAAGGCTGTGTTATTTAAGTAAAATAATTGTAAATTTAAGATATTACATGAATTACTCATCAAATAAATGGATAAATATTTTTGTATATAAGTTTAATTTTAAAATAAAACGTATTATTCAATGAGTAACTTTGAATTTTATTCATTCGTACCCTACCATCATATCTAAGGCTCTAAACAGACGGACTGCATTTCAACTGCAATCCAATTGCAAATTGCAGTTCGGATGCAGTTTAAATGCAGTTGACACAACTGCAATAGAACTGCAAACCAACCGTGCCGTCCGATTGCAGTTCAATTGCAGTCGGCGGTTCAGTGCAATCGTGTAAACTGCACACCAACTGCAATCAAACTGCAAATTGCAGTTGTATTGCAGTTCAATTGCGGTTTGTCTGTCTGGAGCCTTAAACAACTTATTAATAGAATTCTACTTACAAATTACACACTATTTCATATGTTTTGCTGAAAACACTCTGACGCCATCTTGAGTTGAAGCTCGAGCGTATTTTGTAAGAAGGGCGTTGACATTCAACTTCTCTGTAGCGTAGCATCTGGAAAATGCAAGATCGAGATGAAAGTTACAACACCAAATCTGACTATAATCCCACTGAATGGCGCTACCTAACTCAAAATTATTTACAACTTGTAAGACTCTGCTCAAGGAAACTTTCAAACGAAAAATATATTTACTAAAACAATACAAATTAATAAAAGCTACTACACTATTACTCTATATTACTTTTAGTATATAGGCAAGAGCATTTTTTAAATCAAGAATAAATATTGTTAACTAAAACCAGATTTGCCACTTAATTAAAGCAGAACTACTTGAAACAGGCTTATGATAATAGCAAGTTTAAGTGTCTTGTAACAGGCATAAAAACACTATAGTAAGGTCCATATAACCAAAGAATATCGGTCATTGACCTTTACGTAATATCTCTGCGTAGGTACCCTAAAAACAAAACAACAAACGATTTTTTATTAGAAAACGTAAAAAATCACGATAGATGTTGATTATTTTTTTTAACTTCTACATTTGTTGACGCTATTAAGCGCTATTGACGCTATTATTGAGAGAAGAGAGTGAAATTTCACAGAACCAATTCGGTTTTATGCCAGGTCGCGGTACAACGGATGCCATTTTCGCTATACGCCAGCTGTGTGAGAAATACAGAGGTGCACATAAAAACTTGCACATGGTATTCATTGACCTCGAAAAGGCATACGACCGGGTACCTCGTGAGGTTCTGTGGTGGGCCCTTAAGGAGAAAGGTGTGCCTGGGATGTATGTTCAGTTGATCCGAGCGATGTACAGTCGATGCAGTACCCAAGTCCGGTCTACAGCAGGCACCACTAGCAGCTTTAATGTGGCTGTTGGCTTACAACAAGGGTCGGCTCTCAGCCCTTACCTCTTCCTGATGATAATGGACGCTCTTACGTCAGACATTCAGGAAGAGGCTCCCTGGTGTATGTTATTCGCCGATGACATTGTGCTGGTTGCCGAGAGTGGTCAAGAGATCCAGAATAGATTGGAGGTGTGGTGGCATAGACTGGAGAGTGTTGGCCTGAAATTAAATAGAACCAAAACGGAGTACTTGTTCTGTGATTTCGGCGGTCTCTCCGGTCCTGTGGCCTTAGCTCTTGCCGGAACGCCCATACCAATCTGTTCCGACTGAGATGGTGAGATAGACCGAGACGTAACGCATCGGATCAACGCAGGATGGATGAAATGGCGACAGGTCACGGGAACAACTTGCGACCCACGGATGCCCCTCAAGTTGAAGGGTAAAATTTACAAGTCCGTGATAAGACCTGTCCTACTGTATGGATCAGAATGTTGGGCTGTGAAAAAGACGGATGAAAAAAGACTGCATGTAGCGGAGATGAGAATGTTGAGATGGATGTGTGGTATGACGAGAATGGATAAAGTGAGAAATGAGTATATTAGAGGAAGTCTGAAAGTGGCGCCAGTGACTGAAAAGTTAAAAGGAAATCGTTTGTCTTGGTATGGTCATGTGAAGAGGAGAGATGAAACGCATGTCGCAAAAAGGGTTTTGAGTTTACACGTAGATGGATGGAGAGGAAGGGGGAGACCAAAGAAGAGACGGATGGATTGTGTGAGGAGTGATATGAAAGAAAAGGGAGTTACTGATAGTGTGACGGGAGACAGGACAGAGTGGAAGAAAAAAACATGTTGCACCGACCCCAAATAAAATGGGATAAGGGTAGGATGATGATGATTTGTTGACGCTATTAAACAAATATAGAAGGGTCAATCACAAGAAGGGTCTATTTTGTCCTTCAACAAAATAATGCTCTGAAATAACAGTTATTTTTTTGTCAACTGGCAACACAAATAAAAATCTGAAACCAATTCCCAGAGTCTAAATACAAACGCAAAAACGAAATGTTCAGAAAAACAATATTACTTACTCGATATAAGGCGATATCTGATCAACAGTCCACTTCGGCTTAGTTTGAAATAATATTTTGAATCGTTCATTGATTTCTTCAGGTAAGTCGCTTTCAGAAAATCCCCATACAACTTGGGGCGTGCTTGATTTGTCCACTAATGCTATTCCTGATAATAGAGATTCCTGGAACAGTCAACATTTATATATTTAACATCACAAAAATTACAGTACATCAGGAATGGATACTTGAGTAGTTATTTCTGAAAAAGTTAATCCAAGAAAGTACCTTCAAATACCATATCTTTTACTTGATCGATTTAAATGAGTATTTTTGTGTCAGTGTTATTAGGAATTGCGCTCATTCGAATAGGCGTTTCTTTTTTCTCGGAAATCTGCTTGGGCGGAGCAGGAAACTGTTATGACTAAACGACCCGCCCCCTTCCTTTTTAGCCCCCATACCGGGGTCGGGCCTGCCTTTCAGAAACCGGACCGGGGCCACAGTAGGCTTCGGCCCTGCAGTTGGGCCTCTACATTTGCAGACAACTCCTTGAGTCGCGCGGGAACAGAGCACGCCGTCGACGACTTGGCTTGGTCTGGACTGTTACCAGACGACTGGACGGCGAGCTACCCGTTGCTCGCCGTTTACGGCCTTCGGCCGGAAATCGGAATCGCAATCCCAGCGGCGTCTGGAGTGTGACCGCAGGAGGCGACTGCCTGACACTACTTCATGTGACCATGGCCACTACTAAGGCCCGGCGCGAAAGATAGCCAACCGCCGATCGCCCCGACAAGGACACGACGATGCTATTTCCAAGCGGGGCATACTTCTATTGTATGCTCCACCGTGTCCTCCGGACGAGCCGAACAGTGGTAACATCCGGGCCTCTCTTCTACACGAATCCGGTGCCTCCTCCCGAAAACCTTTAAATATTCGTGTATCATCGGCTATTACTTCTCATTAGATACCTAGGTTTTGCATTCGAATTACATAGCAAAATTTTTAAAAAGGCTTGTAAAAAGAAAATATATGACACTTACATCTGTAACCATTCCTTCAGGAACCGAGTCTCTCCAAGCTTGCAGGAACTCGATCAAATTGAATTTACCAGCACTCTTCAATAGCACTCTTGCCAAAAACCGACACACTTTATCTTGCTTATACTTATAAAACTGTACACCATCTTCAACAATGGACTCGGTAGTATAAAACCTGAAGGTTGCCTCCAAAATTGGCAAAGGGACTAATTCTTTAAGACTCTCAATGGTTGTTTCCTTAGATATTCTATCCAATAGCCAAGAATTTTCATCAATAAGATCCAACATGTAGGACAGAACTCGGAATTCGTAATCAAATTCTAGTAATCTGTAATGTCCATCAATTTCTATTGCTTGAATCTTTTCAAGTTCCTCATTCAATTCTGCTTTGGAAGCCTGAACTTGGTTGCATAATGCTTCATAGTTGAGTAGTTTAGTTTTATCTATTGCATATTCTAACTCTAAACCTTGATATCTGGTAGGTTCTAGGAGCTTCCTTAGCTTAGTTAGTCTTGGTTTGCAGGGCTTTAATTCGTAGTACGTGAAGAATGTGTTAATGATGTCTTTGTGGACTATGTTTCGAGGTGGTTTGGCCCCTTCATCGGATTCAGTGGATTTGTTTAAACTAGCGTTGGACTTATCGAATGAGGAGTCTGGTTCCATGGATTCGTTTTGTATAGTTTCGTCCAGTCCTGTTTCTGTGGCGAACAGAAGTTCAGGGACTAGGAGTAGGCTGTTGGAAGTTTCAGCTTCTTTTACATCGTAAGTTTTATTGCTTGTGCATAGTACTACGTTTTCGTCAGGATCACCTGGAATTTATATCAAAATTATGTTATAGCAAATATCAAAGTAAAATCTAAGTACAATTTCAAATTGCAGTATTTCATTATAGCTAAATAAAGGCAATAGCAGATAAATAAAAGCGGGTTAGTAAAGAAATAGTGCCAGACTCTTACTGTCTACACAACCCATCCCGTTCCTACTTTGCGTTTACACCAGGGCCAGTGCCTTCCTTTCAGACACGAATCGTTGGCTTCAACCCTTCTGCAGGGTTCCTACGGTTTCCTGACAACTCGTTGATGCGTGCGTCAACAGTGCGCGTCGTCGACGACTGGGCTTGGCCCGGACGGTAACCAAACGATCGGATGGAAACAAAGACCCATCACCGGTCGTCGTAGGAGGCGTTAAATGAAGTAAAATTGTTATTTTAAACTATTTCAGTTTAAAACAATAACTTTACTTCACTTGTCTTCGAATAGCAACTTGCATGTACAATGCAAATCAGTTATTTGCTTAACAAATATGAAAAAAAATGACGATGGTTTGCTGGGAGAAAACTCATTGTTGAGTTAAGCTCGCCTTTGTTTTGCAATCATTTGCAATCATTGTATCTACCTATGTTAAGTTTTTGTGTACAAAAAAGAATTTAAAAAAAATGTTTACCTTTAAAAAGGAGTTCGTTTCCCGCTTCTATTTCTTTCAACAGCGTGGCATCTAGCAACATCAGTTTCAAATTATCGTTATGTTTGCTGCTATCGGGGAATCTCAAAACTTGTGTGATTTCTGATAGCTCCGATTCGTGAAGTTTTGCAGTTTTTATGATTTTTCTCACTTCCTCCGGGGTTCTTAATGCACTGAAATTAATTATAGAATAAATTATTAACTGCTATTCAACTTGGGATTGTTAAAATAATTAAAAAAAAAATGTGAAACGCAGAACCAATCAAACAATGAACCACCCGGACCAAATTTTAATTGTTATCGTATATACTACTGACTACCATTACTGCTAATGTTGTAGGTATTATATTAAAAATAATATTAGACCAATTTTCCCCCCAAGGGGAAGAAAATTGGTATTTCGGGTCTTGCCGTAGGCCTGACCTCTGAGATTACCTCTTCCATTTACGCTCACATATCGGTGTGTGTACCCATTTTCTATCCCGTTCTCTCCCCGTACGTCCTACCTATCGCTGTCTCTTTCTCATGCTGTGCGTGTCGGCTAGAGGCGGGCCGCGTAGAGGCCCGCTTACTTACTTCAGTACCTACTATAGATCAGCCGGCAAGAAATTGCCCGGTCAGGCCTACGGCAAGACCCGAAATACCAATTTTCTTCCCCTTGGGGGGAAAATTGGTCTATTTCGGCTCTGTGCCTACGGCCTGACCTCTGAGATATGTCTTTAATCTGCCGGCATGTTAGATATCAGCACAACAGCGTACTGTGATAAGATTCCGAGGGAATGTAAAAATTAAATCACGGGATATATTTTTGAGATTGATGACCAAAAAGAAACAGTTTATTAGAAATCACCATGGTTTTATTCTAGAAGATATCCTACAACTCAAGGACATAATTATCAGAGTTCTTTGACGTCTTATGACTATTATCTTTGGTTACAAAGGAGGTTCTAATCTAATTGACTTTATCTCAGTCTTCTCCTAATAACAACAATAAACTAATAAAATCAAAATAACTTCTAATTAAAGAGAAACAAAAAACAACCTTCTGAGTACCTACTGAGTAATGATCTCCCGTATGTCTAAGACATATAGGTAGGTACATACTATAATTAATAATGTATAAAATCATGTAGTATAACAGACAAATTATAAAATAAATGAGATCCTTCGTATTATAATGGCACAAAAGATTCGGTGACCATGTTATTTTTATTAATATTAGTCTCATCGTTTGCAGACTTTTCAATCTCTCTGTAATAATGTTTAAAAAAATTATTTGGACTTTGCCAATTTCCTCTCTTCAATACCTCATCTAGGGGCAAACAATGATTAAATCTGTAAGTGGCCACTGCGGATCGGGTACTGCCAGCACCTGCTTCTATTCCAGCTGAGAATAAAGCTGTTCGTACCCATCCCGCTATTACAGAACGAGAAGCTGGACCTGTTTTTCCTCGTGTCTTCACGAACAAATATGGTATTTCCTGACCATTCGTATGACGCCTTGAGTATGATATGTCAATGTATTTCTTAACCCAGTTTACAATATCCCATAGATTTTGGGGGTTTTTCAATATTTTCCATCCTGATTGTATATGTTCCAATCTATCAGTCTTCGATCCATATTGTGGCCAGAAAATAACTTCGCTTTCTGATTGTTCCATGAAACCTGCATCTATTCTAAGAAGGGTTAGGTCATGTACTCTTCTTCCAGATACGAGAAGTAGTAGTATCGCTAAATGTCTGGAAACTTGAAAAAGATTGCTAGGGTCCGGAGGGTTGTGTCGTATCCAGGTCAACAATTTGTTTACATCCCATATTTTCACTCGTAAGGTCTGAGGGTTTGTATTTGAAATTCCTTTAAGGATATGTTTTATTAGTGGGTTGTTGGAAATTTTTTCAGAATTTATAGGATTTGAGAATGTTGCTATTGTTGATTTGTGCAGATAGATAGTTCTATATGACATGTTTTTCTTATAATTTAAATAACAAAGGTATTGTGCTACTTCTGTGGGATCCGGGTTATTTATTGAAACTTTTCTTTCCTTAGCCCACAAGCACCAGCTCTTCCATGCTGCCGAGTATGTGCCAAGGGATGATTTGCGCCATGAAGACTCTAGAATCTGTTTTTCTTGAGTTGACCAATTTCTCACTAGATCGGCCCACCCCGTATTTTCCATGCTTCCAAGTACAAATCTTGTATTTTGGGAGGAGGTTGATTGGTTTGAAGGTTTATCAAGTGGTCGCCTAGGTTCCGTATTGTGAATGGTTTGTCTAGAGATCTTTTTTTGAGTATCGGTCGCCAGAAAACATTCTCCCATCTGGGAACTATCAGTATGTAGGTTCCTTGACATTGATTGAGGTGTTGTAAGATCCGAGGTATTAACGGCGGAGGAGGGAATATCCATCCTAGTCTGTAGTCCCACGTCCTTGTGAATGCGTTTACAAATACTGCCTGAGGGCATGGAAATCGTGTGACGTATTTTGCGACAACTGCTGATTTCTCTGTTGCGAATAGGTCGATACATGGAGTACCCCATTTTTTGAATATCATTTCCAGTATCCGGTCCGATAAGTGCCAGTCTGGTAAGCTTTTGCCCCTGGACAGGTGATCTGATATTACATTGTATTGACCTGGAATGTGTTCTATACGTATTTCTATATTCTTGTGTATTGCCATATTCAAGATGTCGCCAGCAAGTTTTAGGAGTGATACCGATTTGGTTCCACCCTGGTTTTTTATATATGCAACTACAGTTTTGTTGTCGCATTGTATAAGGATACTTTTGTTCTGTAGTATGGTCTGGTATTTTGACAAGATTTTGTAAATAACAAACATTTCTTTCTTGTTTATATGCCATTTCTTTTGGGAGGTATTCCATAGTCCTGACATTAGTTCGTCTCCTAACTCCGCTCCCCAACCTGTATTTGATGCATCGGTGACTAGATGGATTTCTGGTTCTTTTAGAATTATTTTTGATTTCTTTTCTAAGTTTAGCAGCCACCATTGCAATTCCTGGATATTTCCTGGCTTTATTTTGAATTGTAAGTTGGGTAACATTTCTGGTAATCTGTTCACGGTACGTTGAATCTTTCGACAGTGAAGTCGGGCCAGCGGTATCACGAACGAAGCGAATTCCATTTTGCCTAATAGCGATTTTGCTTGTTGCCAACTCCATTTTTTGCTCTTTACTATTTTTAAGATGGTTTTCTTTAATGATTCTATTTTTTGTATAGGTAGGCTTTTTAGATTCAGTCCTGTATTCCAGTTTATTCCGAGGAACGTTACTATTTTGGTTGGGCTTAGCACTGACTTCTCCAAGTTTATTCTGAAGCCTAGCTTTGTGAGTGTCTTTAGTACCATTGACACTTCGATTCTTAATAGCTGTGGGTTCTGATTCACGATCAAAAAATCGTCGAGATACACTACTAATCGTATCTCTTGTTTTCTGAGCCACTTGGCAACCCAATTTATTATTTTTGCGAAAATTTGAGGCGCAGAACTCAGGCCAAATGGAAGTGCCGTTAGTGCGTAGGTTGAATTGCGGTAGTGAAGTGCCAGGTAACGCCAGTGTCTTTTTGCTACTGGTACGTGAAGATAGGCCTGTGATAGGTCTATTTTGGCCATGTAGTCTCCTTTTTGCAGAAAGTATTGAAGTTTTCGGTGGTTTACCAGTCGGAACTTTTGTATTTTGACATATTCGTTCAGTCTTTTTAAGTTGAAGACTGGTCTCCATTGACCGTCTGATTTTGGTGTTAAAAACATTTTTGAGACAAAGCCGGTCTTGCAATCTAATTTTACTATAGTTTTCTGTTGATACATTTTTGAAATTTCTCGGTCCATCAGCGGGGAATCTGGGGTTCGGAATTTTTCGAGTAACGAAGGTGTTAGTATTGTGATTGGTGGTTTTTCCGAGAACGGGATCACATAGCCTTTTATGATACTTATAATTGTGTTCGGGGCCCCTAGATTTTCCCACTCTGATATGTGGTTGGCTAGTTGTCCCGCCTGAAATTCTTGGTTGTCAAAGGTAACGCCGTCTATCCCCTCCACCCCTTTCCTTAAAATTGTGACGTTTATGATCCTTTGAGGACTGTGGTTTCTGGGGTCGCTGTTTGGACTCTGGTTTCCTGAACTTTTTGACACCTTGATGTGGTTTCCTGAAGGAGTTAATATCTCGAGGTTGTTTTGGCTTGTTTTCTTTTTCATTATATGTATAGTTTGATAATATTCGCCGAGGGGCCGGAGCGATTTTTGCAACACCATGTGTCTTGATCGCCTCTTGCAGTTTATCTTCATCCCATAAATGAGTTCCCGATGGCGGGATATCATTGAGCACTGATCGGTAAAAATTATTCTTCGGCTCGTACAGTTTCCGTCTAGACTCTATTACTTCAGCACGTTTGCCACAGGTATATTGAAGTAAATCGTCGGATATTGAGCGGAATTCACTCTCTGACGCTAGCATTTTCTTCAAACTTTCTGTGGCTTCTGGGTGTTGTTCCGCTACTTTTTTTAAGGCTTCCTGGAGTTTCAGCCGTTGTACCAAAAGTCCGTGAGTAATCGTACCAAACGCGGAGTCACATTTCCCCAACACATCCTTAAGTTGATTGGGGTGGGAATGTTGGTACATAGTTGTATTGATTCGCAGGCAATGAAAAACTGGCGAGGCTTGTAATTTTTTCTGGGAATCAGCGTAGCGAATTTTATTCCATGTTGATTCTCCCAGTCTTTGGCATTTAAGACCTTGTTGCTCCAGAATTGGATTTGCTCTGGGTATGGCAGGTTCACTCTCCTTTGTCGACGGTGAAAATATATCCCAGTTGATATTGTTCTCATTGGAATCTTCGTTGGGCAAGTCAAGTACCGGACTGGGAGCACGCCAGCTCGAATTATCGAGATCATTGTCATTGTTTTTTGAGCAAATCATTTCATATAAGTTTTGAATCATGCCCTCCATACGGTCTAGTCTGGAGTCGGTGGTTGTCTCTTTTGGCGAAGGAGAAGGTGACGGTGAGTAGCGTCTGCGTTTGGGGGGATTTATCTCCGGTGATAATGAATAAACGCGGTCACTTGCTGACAAATTTGGGTCTTCATCCGATGACGACGATGGTAACCTGGGTCGCTTTCGCCTTATGCGTCTGGTTGGGTTACCCTCGGAATTGGACCTAGAGTAGCTTCTCATTCTATTTTTATGTGACTCTACGTCCGATGTTAAAGCGTCAGAAATCTGTTCTCTTGAATATACAGAAGCTTTTATTGTTTCTACTGCCCTTTTAAATATTTCCGCTTGCGCTGAGGATCCGCGCAGTTTTGCAGCTATGTGGTTCGGGTTCGTAATAAGGGCCCTGCAAATGTCCCAGTCTAATAGCTTAAGCTTCATGTTTTTATAGGCTTTTTCGCCAATTGCTTTCGCTTCAGGGTAAAAGGCTTTAACTAGTTCCACTGATGGGATTGCAAAACGTATTTTATTTAGAACCCTATGGTCCATCTTTCTGCCGAGGAGTTCTTCCTTGGACCAATCGATAACTTTCCAGTCTTGCCAACCCATAGGAAGACTATCTTCGATGATACCTTTAACTTTAGCTAAAAGTTCCTCTTCTTCTTCCTCCTGATTTCGCGAGAACAGTTCACCCAGTGTGATAAAATTTTGTGACGTCGCCATCTGACAATTAGAAAAAAGGCGCTTATGAATCTGGCGATCTTCAGGAATAAAATTCGTATCTAAGTACGGCACAGAAGATAAATAGTTGTTCGGGTCAGTGGTAGTCGGTTTGATAGTTCTAGATCTGGACGCCCCAACCTTTTGGTTCAGTCGGATCAGAGAATTAACCCGGTCGGGTCAGATTTCAGAGCCTGTCGGGCCAGACTCTGGGCCTGGTCGGCCCAGATTTCGGGCCCGGTCGGCCCAGATTGCGGGCCCGGTCGGGCCAGATTCAGAGCCCGATCGGGTCAAAATGTTTTGCCCGACCGTTCCAACACTCGGGGCCGGTCGGCCCAGCTTTTGTGTCGGGTCGGGCCCCTCACGTCAATTTATACGTGGTATGAGACTGACCGTCTGGGATTTGACCCGAGACCGGAGTCTAATTCGACTATAAATCTGGTTACGAACCGAGATAGATAGGAACCACATTACTCACCACTTACGTATTTATAGATACGTGATTTAAGACTAACCGTCTGGGTTTGGACCCGAGATCGGAGTCTAATTCGAATATTATGTTATTATAACTTATAAGTCTGACCACAAACCAACGAACCACAATATTCTCGTGCGACAGGGAAATTATCTGAGAAATATAACATTTATGTTAATTACTTACCTTAAATATTAATCCTTTTATATTTTTTCGAACGTTACTCAACGTTTTCGAGAACTTTTAAATTATTTTCACATTACATGTACACACACCACTCGCTTGCGCAAACAAAAGCGTACTGAAGTAAGTAAGCGGGCCTCTACGCGGCCCGCCTCTAGCCGACACGCACAGCATGAGAAAGAGACAGCGATAGGTAGGACGTACGGGGAGAGAACGGGATAGAAAATGGGTACACACACCGATATGTGAGCGTAAATGGAAGAGGTAATCTCAGAGGTCAGGCCGTAGGCACAGAGCCGAAATATAATTATTTATTTTCATAAAACATATATACTCGTCCGTTTCACTTTTTGTATTGTCTATTGCCATTTAAATTTCTGCACTGACAACATTCACATAATTTATTGTCTATAATCTCAAGTCCTTTTGACATTGACATTTCAGGATAGTTCGATTTCTTAAAATTCGCAGCGTGATAGTCTAATCACGTTTTAGTATTAGATTAGTTAAAATAGTGTGAGAAATAGCAAAATGTCCTTGTTCGGCGATATACTGTCCATAAATAAGAATGAGGAGAAGCAACAACAGGCGGGGGCAAGCCTATCCCCATATTTGAACTTCGATCCCCATATCATACCGAAAATGCAACCAGAATTCTTGTATCCCGACGACAGTCACATGGCGTCTACTGCACGGAGGTCTAATGTAGCGCTACCCATCATTGGAATGTCCTTCATGACCGGATCAGGTAATGGGATGATGAAATAATAATATAACCTCAAAATTATTAGTAATTTTTACATAACACTGCGTAAGGCCGAATATGTAAACAGTACCGATTTGTTATGAATAAAAAAAATCATAAAATAAATTTAAACAATGTGTCTAAGAGATGTGAAACACACAAATGATGAAAGTCTTTATTAAAAGGTGTTTATACTTACTGAAAATCTCTGTTTATAGATAGATAAGTAGATTAAACTTCATTGTACACCAAAATAATGTTGTTTATGTATATTTTGGGCACTTGGCCAAGTTAGACTAGAGTGACAACTGCATACATACACTATGCAACATAATTGAGTTAACATCTAATTTATGAATTTAAAAAAGGCTGATTCCACTAATCACCGGAAAGTGAGATGAATAACAAAACAAAAACAATGATAATTATCTACCTAACCTGGATATATTAAAATGAATTAACCACATGTTCTTCAGAGCATGAAATCAAGTCTGAATAACTTTACGATTTATATTACTTCATATCTGCCCCTGTGTATAACCAATACCATACCAATAATATAATAATATTTTTTTGTTAATTTGACCTTTTGAGTACTATAATTACATACTCAATTAAAGAACAATAGGTATGTAAACATCGGCATAAGCTTGGGGCTCAAGAGTTTAAGTCAATTAATTAATTTAGCCCCCAGCAAAACACCGGTGTCTGCACACCTATTCTCTTTTAATTGTGTCAGTAATTATGGTAGTTGAAAGGTTACAATTTGCAAACAAAGTGCAAAAACTCTAAAACGAATAGGGTTCAATTCTAAGTTAGGTTATTTCAGTTATCACATATTATTTTTAAATTCTAAGCAGTATTTAGAAATTACATGCCAGGAAATGTAGTCTCGAAAGTTGAGAGATGCCAGTGGCCTATAGCTACAATCAAAAATTTTTTTCTTATAGTGGATTAAAATCAGCCAATGACAACTTCCGTCCTTGGGTGGAGCAGGAGATCGTGTCACACTCTTACTGACTAAACAACCCACCCTGTTCATAAATCGCCTTTATACCAGGGCCACACTTTCCTTTCAGACGCATTAAATGCATTTCAAAATACTTCAGTTAATATTTCAACTCTGTGTATATATATCAATACATAAACCACTTAGAACCTCATAAGAAATAATGCTCAAAATATTCTTTTATTTATTTAGCAATATCTATATTTATAAAAGGAGAAACTGACTGACTGAAATATGAACCTTTTGATTGACTATCTTAATTATAGACACAATTAAAGAACAATAGGTTTTCGAGCCCCGGCACTCGCTTGGGGCTTAATGAACTAACGCATAGTTGAAACTACTGGGACAAGGAGAGTGAAATTTCAAACAAGGTTTTTGTATGATGTAAGTAAACACTAAGAAAGGATTTTTCAAAATTCAGCCCCTAAAGGAGATCAAGGAGGATCAAGGAGAGGAGGAGGGATCAAATGGGCAAAGCAACTGGCAAAAAGCTAGTTAGTTCATAAACAGCATAAAAATGCTGTTTATTTTTTATTTGATATATTGAAATAGGGCTTAATTCTAAAATATATTTCATCTCTATTCCAGGCTTAGGTGGTGTGACAGGCTTATACAAAGGGCTAAGGGCCACGACACTAGCAGGGCAAACGGGCAAGGTGCGACGAACACAAGTTATCAACTACATTATGAAACAAGGTTAGTTTGAGTCAATAGTTACTATACAAATAGAAGTAATTGCAGATTACTTCTATTCTGTCAGGATATATTTATTTATTATGACTATCATATTATTTACTTTCATCTTAGTCTCGTTGTTCACTATCTCATCTCTATTTTATTTAAAAAAAAACTACAGTATTAAAAAACTAGTGTATTGGCCAAGATGAGCCTTATAAGCCGCATGTTTTGTAAAGTGTACCAAGTTTTCGATACTTTCATTCTATGTTATGGTCAGTCTTAGCCCAAAAACTGAAGTAGGTACCAGTTGTATTACTCAGCAAAGCTGACGTGCATACCTAAAGTGAGAATGCATCCAAAATTAACATATGATTTTTCGAGATTGATTTAATGAAGGACTAGCAACCCGTCCTAGTTTCGTGGGTGTTACAAATCATTTTCAAAAACCAAAAAAAAAACTGACGTATGAAGTGTTATGGAAAATCTAATTGCAAAAATAAATCATTTAAAATTTTAATTTCACGACTTTCGCTATTACATGCAGTAATTATTCACCTAAACCTTTTCTTCAAGAATCACACAGCATGAAAATTCATTTTGTTATTGAATCTATCGCAATCAGACGGACAGACACGGTGTTAGGCAGTCCCCTAGTAGTATAATTTGCAAGGACTAGTAATAGAGAACCGCCATCAGATTAGAGAAAAAATGTCCCTCAACATGACACGCAACGATCAAACTACGTGACGCTGCCACATTGCCCTTTTATACTAGAATTTTCTAAGCCTTTGAAAATCACAAAATTACTAAAAAAACAATATTACAATGTTCCAGGAACAAACACAGGCTGCACTCTCGGCATCATCGCGTCGTTCTACTCTTGCATCGCACTGGGCGTCACTTGGATGCGTGACAAGGAAGACACCGCTAACACTTTCATAGCCGCCGCTACCACTGGCCTGATCTACAAAAGCACGTCTGGAGTCCGCTCCATGGCCCTAGGAGCCGCAGTAGGCCTCACCCTCGCCGGGGTATACACACTCATTACCGATAACGACAATATATGGAGCAAAGCTAGATACAATAGATTGTGATTCTACCCGCCTTTAGTTATGTAAATATTTTATAGACTGTTATGTTTAATCTTTCGTTATGGACAACGCCAAAGGATCTGTCGGGATGCAGGGACTTATTTGTGCCATGTCCCTTGTACCTGTTTAGATTTATGTATAGTGCTTTTTGGTGTCCATAAACTGTTTTGTATAGCTCTTGCCATGTATGTTATTGTGTACTTAATTTTTTTTTATTCTATATTTATTTGGTAAATTTTGAATTGTTTGTTCGTTCTATATTTGAATATAGAATGTTATGATTAGCAAAGAGCTTCCTAAGAAATGTCAAACCAAAAATGGGTATGTCAAATTATTGTGGAGGTCAAAAGGTGAAAAGAATCATGCTCAATTTTCAGTTTCTAATCACATCTGGATTTGTGAAATATATTTCTATCCATCTCTCTAGAAGACTGCTAATCCGGCAGTACGAAGATGGACTTAAATTTCCATAATTATTCTGATATCTTATGCAACCTTGCATATAAAATCATTTAATTTAAATTGCACACAGTTTATGGATACCTCACCCCCTGTATTACGTACATATTCCCGCCTTGTCGTATCAGGACCGCACAAATATACATAAGCGTTAATAAATGAGTTATTTGAAAAATAATGTTTATTTATTTCATTTACGTTGTTTTACACAGTGCAGTTTGTACAATGTTGTATTTACATGTGGCGAATACGATGGGATATGTTATATACTAGTGGAGTCGGCGATAAATGACAGTGTATAACGTAAAGGGATGGTTAATTCGATATCCCATCCCTTTCAGTCCAGTCGAGCCAAAGAAAGTCTATAGAAAACGGGTATTACTAAAATGATCAAAAGAAAGAATCTCCTTTTTAAAGTTGGTTAAAAGTAACAGGTTTTACGCGCTAGTTGCAGACAGTTTGTGACAAAAAAAATCATTCAATATTCCAGTCAAGCTGGTTTACCTTGCTTATGGGTCGGACCCGCATGAATAGCCTTTCAAAATTTCATCAATGGCAATCGCGGAGAATTTTTTATTGTTATAGAATGGGCAATCAAGTCGACGACCCCCTTATAATGATAATAAATTGGTCAACGCCACTTAAGGACAACTACGTTAACCGAGGCATTGTAAATGTCTTGCCATCCCAGAAACAAAGGTCATTTGTGCATAATTGGATATGATTAAATACACCATGATAATCAGGTCATAAACACACTTATGTTGCACAAGATCTACACAGGAAGACAAATCTGCTCGAAAGGGCTAACTTACGTTATTACGTCTATTAAGATAAGTGGATCAAACAGATTCAGTTCAATCCAGTTTGGAACGTCTGCACGAGTAACCGCAGTTCTTAAGGTGTTATTGACGAAATTTTAAATGAGAGAACTGACGTAGCGTTGGCTCGACCCGACCTTGACATATTAATCTCCCTTGCTAGTGTGTTTTGTACATATTGGCGACCGCAGAAACCTTGCAAGAGCTGCAGTAATTTATACCGAGTAAGGAAGTGAAAATACGGCAGAACTTTGCGTGTTCAATTCGCTAATTTGGACTATGGCGTTGAAAAAAACAGTATTCTTCACTCGCCCAAGTTAAATTTTCGACTTTTAGCATTATTTTAACCACTAAAGTCTGCCGTATTTTTTCACAATTTTCTCCCTGACTCACAGAAACGCGCAATTGCGAGTCAAGCGATTTCGCCAATAAGTTAACACCCTTTCATAAGGTTACGCTTTCAAACAATTTATTGAGCAAACAGGCCCTTCATGGATTACACCATAAAACTAGCTACTTATAAAAATAAAATTACAATGCCATCATCTTCATTCACAATAATTGAAAATAAAACAATTTGGCACCCAATTATTTACAAATATTCGCGTAAAATAAACGTTCGGTTGATCCGTTTAACTAGCGTTGTAAAATAATACGAACATTGATTTCTGTCGGTGTCTATGCTCAAAATGCATTATCAACCTTGACTCGTGTCAACGAGGTTTTATGCCTTACTGGATTTTTAATAACACCCGGAACATGCAATGTTCGTGCTTAATTTAGTTTCAGTGAAGCGTGCGTCACACAGTAGGCGGACTGTGAGATATTATTGTGATGTTCCACTATTTTACCAAGTCAGGAAAGGACAAGAGGAAACCCCGGCCTTTGTCACGCCTCCAGTTATTTTAGCTGCCATTTTGTCCAGCACACACTTGACTTTTCTAAACTGGATGCGTTTCACGCAAATCTTAAGCTAATTTCATCTAATTACGATTGTTAGTTATGATTCGTATCGAAGACAATTCAGACATTCGATTTATAAATTTGATCTCGAAACATCATCTACCCTCAATCGATTTAAAATAAGAACAATTGATCTTCCTATTTTATATACATAACATTGTATATGATACTTTTTAATACAATAACAAGCACGGTCCGTTTAATATCATATTACAATAACTGTAGTCTTGATAAAATATCTTTAAAAAAATCCTTTAAGCGATAACAATGTAATTTATCATAATATTCTTAACTATGTTTAACAATACAACCGTTCCTTATTTAGCGGTTTTAAAATAAAGTACAATTGGATGGACTTTTGTGTGATAGATGAATTACTGTACATACGAATAGACATGTGGTTACGATTGTCAGTAGCTTATGACATAATATAATCGTCTATTGTAAATTCGGATGAAAATGGTACTCAACCGCATTCGGAGGAAGCAGCTCTACTATAATTGGAAAAGGGCTAGAATGTTTAATGCCTATGAATCCAATCTAGCTCTGCAGTAGTATTTGCATTGTAGCGAACTGGGAAACATTACCATAAAACGGAATTTGTAATCGATATGCTAGTTTGATTGTATTGTACCTAACTATCTATGTATAATATAAACATTGACACGGCCTTGCGGGATCACGGTCCTATAGATAACTCTGAATGATAATGTCCCATTCGTCGTGTGATTTAGAAGAGTAAGACACCTCTCTTCGTTTAATTTTCCGGTAATGCTTATAAGTGAAGATTTGATAAAAGAAGATACAAAACAGTTCTTCTGTAGTTTACTTTGGGAAGTATATTTTTGGTAAAAAGATAATTGATCAAACTACTCACGATTATTTTGGCAAAAGTCCTTATAGAAGCCGCTCTATCGATTCGGACTTATGGAAGATAAGAGGGCGATATGACGACGATTAGTTGCCACCACTGACAATCGTAACGCAACATTTGCGGTACATAAATACACAGATAGGACAAATACACATACAGTACAGAGATTCTAACATACATTCTACTAAAATAGTATACGAAAATATACTTCAATGCGAGTAAACTCCGAATACTCAAGCGACATACAATTTCATTTTCAGAATGCTTTGGACGCTGCACCGAACAAAAAAGTAAAGTAATTAATTTATTAACCAGGTCAATATAGACTGCCCCGGCTTCTGAACTGAGAACTTGAAGTTAAGAACTTGTGAAACTCTAGTTTAATGCTAGTATAAAAAGATCTTATACCAAAGGCAAGTTTGACAAATTTTCAACTAGGTAGGTATTCTCAATACAGAAATTGCGACTTCAAATTGAGTAGCGTTTGAGTAATGGGTCATAAGTAACACATACATCTTATATACTAGACTTAGCACGAACGAGGACAAATACTTATTTTTAAAACTGGAATTGATTGTGTTACATTCCAGTAAATATCCCGCATTGTAAGACTTAATAGGATAAACTGCCAAATAAGGAGCCTAATTAATTGCCATGACATTTTAAAATGTTACTTCTACCCGCACGACACTGTGTTGGTTGGTTGGAATGCGTAGTGTTGATGATTTTACATATTTTTTATAATATTTGGTCATTTGTAACGATAAAACTTTACCTATGATTTATGAAAAAAAAAAGTAATAAAAGAGTTTTATGGTTTCGACAGGTGCGCAGTTAAGTCGTAAGAGTATAGTCGTGCTAACGAAGAAAATTGATAGAGCTATAGTTCATCGAATGAATCGGTTTAAGAGCTCATAGTAGGGACTCTGATCTTTAATTTAACAATAGAACTTAGCGGTGGATATTTTTGAACAACTTCAGTTAATATACTGCATTTATTAGTTTTTCCGCAGGATCTGATAAACGATTAATTTAGATTACTGTTAACCAGAACCACTTCACGGGTAAGATAATGAGAGAATATTTATTCCCATTGTTCGAGTTTTGAGAATGTTCATTCAAACAGATGACATACCGACTGGAATATTCCAGTCGGTATGTCATGTCTCACAGCTATTGAAATGGTTTATTTTCAAATTGTACCCAAGCTACTCGATTCATATTATTGACTCAGCGTGTTTATTGTGAGATGATAACTCTGGGAACGGTAATTGTACCGTAGTTCCTGGTATAAATAAGTATTTGTATTCTGAATTAATATTAAATAGGTACGAGGAAATTTTATGCGCAAAATCTGTATTGAATTATAGCTTTTGACAGCAGGAATACAAGATATTTGTCTTATAGAACCTTTTTTTTACGTGGGTACTTCAAATTATTTCTCGTTCTCTATTTGGAATGAGAATGAGTGTTATAAACTCTTTTCCGACTGTGAATTCTTTCCGCTTTCGGACAATCAAAGAACCGGTACCAAGTTTTTTTTTCAGTTACATTTAACAAGTCACGTGAAACTTAATATGCTAGTAAGGAAACAAAAACTCCGCGTTTGTCGTATGACCTCGCTCAATCAGCTAAAAAAATAGCAGACTCACCAATGTCTCACAAGTTAATTGGATTACAATGTTTTGACATACGATAATGATCTAATTAACGCCTTCCGACATCGTCTCTGGTTACTCAAAGATAATGATTAACTTTATAACTACAATATTTACAAGACCTATTTATAATCGACGTAGTTTCATAATAATATCAAGCCTTTATCAGAGAACAAACATAAACGATCCACCCCAGGCGTTCGCGGCAAGATTTTTTATATTTTAAAACAACATTATTACTTTTTATTATGCAGAATTATGGCCTTTTTAGTTGTACATCGATAATTTTGGTCTGAGAAATATAAAAACGGTTTTAAATACCAATTTGTGTACGTAAGTAAACAATGATTGGTCGAAATTATATTGAATTAATTTGACGTCCTTATTGAGTCATTGCTGAACTAAATATTACAGGAAAATGCTCTGTAAGCATCTGAAACATCTTTTATGGCCGTATAAGGTAAATAAACAAGGAGTATCGTCAATAAAATCGTCAAACGACCAAATGAAGGTCGAATACTACCACCAACTTGAATAATGTATCATTTCTACACAAACTGAATGTATATAAACACAATATTAACCAAAAATCAGTCATTCCTAACAGGATATTTTGTCAGAACTATAATAACTACTTAATTCACATCAGATACATAATATCAGAGTAGGTACTTATATGGAAGCAAGTATTTCCATAACAATTCATAGGTCATTGAAATGATCAAACAAACTAGCATGTCTTATGTTGTATAAATAGTTATCAGGCCTTTAAATAGTAATTGTTTACGTAATTAACTAATTAAAATCACAAATAAACTTCTTAATAATTTCTGACCCAAATGTTAAAACTCAAAGAGCGTAAAATTTAAACGCGAACTTCATGCCTTATTATTATTTTTTTACACCACATCAGTAATGCAAATTGGTATAATAATTTTAAAAAAAATATCGCAATGAAACAGTTGTTATCCACAACTGGTTTGCGCCAGTGATTCCTAAATGTGGTACTATTGCACGTAGATATAAAAACCTTTAACATTTCACATGCACACAATAGGGTGACCATGTCTTAACTTCCTGAATTGTATCTTGCAGTCGTCGCTGCATCCTCTCAGGCTTGAGGCGCAGCAGTGCTTCTGTCACGTGGCCGCGTTCAGAATAGACTTCATATCCTCTGGGAGGACACAGTTCAGGTCCTCCAGACGCCGCGCGAGCAATGTCCTCGTATTATCCGCCACAGGAGGGTTACTCTTCAACACCTCCCTCAGTTTTAAGACCATATCCACAATTTCCACCTCCTTTTTGCCAACTGACCACTTCTTCAAGTCACTTTCAGCTAAAGCTTCTAACTGCAATGCATGCAATTTATTTGTCAAATTGTTGTGTCTTTCGTGGAACCAAGCACTGAAGTTGGGTGTTCTAAAGTAGTTCCGATACAGTCCGATCCAATCACCTTTGATACCAGTGGTTAATTGTGGACCTGATTGTTGTAGAGTTGCAAAAAAGTCTTCTGGGTTAAACGGATTTGGTACAGGTGGTGCTCTAAATGGAGAAATGTTCTTCTGCAAGGGCATAAGTGATGCCATATACCTTTCCAAAGGTATCATAAAACTTTGTGTAAGTTCAAGCAAGTGTCGCTTCACCATAGCAGTTTGAACTTCAGACGGGCGATCAGTTCTAATACCATTATGCAATTTCTTTATAATTGCTTTATCTTTTTCCAAAAAAGGTTTGTACTGAGTGTAGACTCCAGGTGCAGCGTCTAGAAGCTTGAGGTTACCAACTTTCCTTAGTTTAGTTTTTATTGAAGTAGAATCACCTAACTTAATTGTGTGTGGCCAATGTTGCAATGTTTTCGTAAAGAATGGATTGGTCACACCAAGTATTACACAAGGTGGATTGAATTGTTTCCTTGTAAACTCTTTGAATTCACTGTCATGTATTGTGAAATATGGTCTATATTCTGCCGAATAAGGCAATGGCTGTATCAAATATGTCAGAGCTTGAACTAATGCAGAACATTCAGTAGGTGAACTTGCCATAACCACTATGGGTTCTGCAGTCAACACTAACTCCCATAATAAATGTAGGTGTGAAATAACACTGGATAACACATCAAATACATTCACATCTTGTATTGATGCTAGTATGTGAGGTACATTCGGAGAGTGTACTTGTTTGGCAATGTCAGATCGAGTGATCTTTCCGGTCTGTTGGTTAGGAATGTATGATTGAAAAACTGTACCGAGTACAGGTAACAACACATTCTGGCCAGCGTCGAGTGAAGGCCACCTGTTAATATCATGACAGGCAGCTTCTAGGCTCCTTTCGCCTTCTTCAAAGTGCTTAGGAGCAATCAATTGGATAACTTTGTAGAATAAGTTTATAAAAGGTAATCTAGTGAGTAAAATTATACTTTTCTGGAAGTATCCTCGCGGCAGGGAGGGGTCCTTGACTTGTCTGAAGTACACGAAACCCCAGTAGTGCGTGGAGTCGGCGCGCAACGTCGGCACGCTGTCGTCGTTGTACACGAGCTGCTGCCGCGTGAGCCCGGCGCGCGAACGAAGACGAACATGGAACTGAGTGTCTCCCATACACCCCGAGTTCGAGTCAGGGAACGCCAAATAACAAATATTACACTTCTCTTGGTCAGTTAGTTTAACACCAGGAGGATAAACACTCTCCATAGCCTGTCCCAGCTCCAAGTCGAACGTAACCACACAAATGCAGTGCAACCAGTCGGAAAACCTGCTCCATTTCGCTTGAAACTCAAGTTCTGCCGCGGGCATTTCACTGTCCTCGTAGTTTTGCAATCCACAAGCCATGATATTCTCACTTTAGCGAAAACACATCCCGATTAAACAATTTGCTAACGTTTATTTATTAAACACTTATTTAGCACTACGTTATCATTGTTTATTACGATATAAAGAGTTTAGACACATTTTTTTGTTAATAAAATCGACAAAAACAACGGAGCGTACAGAAGTCGTCCCGCAACAGCTGTTTGACACAATATGGCTGCGAGCGCCAAAACAAAAGTTTAACTACTTTATCGATAAATCTAAATAAAAATCAAAAGATTTACAAATAATTATTGGAACATTAACTTACGTGTTATCCATATTTTCCGATTTCTTAGTAATTCACTTCGATTTTCACACAAATTTTACAAAAAACGGTTGAAAAATACGGTTTCTGGCCCAAGCTACTTATTCAATTCGTTCCATTTTACGCAGAAAAGCCGCCGTTTTGATGTTTACTCCATACGCATACACATAATTTTCATTTGATGTAATAAAAACCCAACATAAAAATATATATGTTGGGATGTGGAGGTTTTTTTTCTATTTGATCAATTTCGATTTCACTCTTCATTCTCGAAATCTCTCTCCCTATAAAATAAACACTTATCGGATTTTAGTTCGACAACTTTATACTCCACAGTCCACCAAGCTTTCGACTATTACTGTAATTTAAAGGACAATACATGGACCTAATATACAAACTTTTGTTTGTATATTAGGTCCATGGGATATGCGAACGCCGGCGTTACGGTTAGAGGACGCCACATTAGATTTTGTGAAACCCCATATAGCATAAAGCCAGCGGACAATTAAGACCCTTCTATATGTTATTTGTCGAATTCTGATAAGTAGTTTAGAAGTTACATAGCCAGTCAAAATCATTACCCTCCTTTTGCTTTGCCGTAGTCGGGTAAAAACGTTTTTCTTTTAATTTTCTAGGCCTGTGAAATGGCCGTTTTCAAACAGTAAGATGTCTAAGATAAAGTGTAAAAAGAAAAAGATAACTAAAAAAAAAAAGATAACTAAGAAAAGATACTACTTTGGCTTGCAGCCAGATATTATGAGCTTATAAAATAATCAGCTACTTTTGCTGTAGTGAACAGTTCGATTTACGCATTAATTTAGGACATAATTAAGTACCATTACAATGGAGTGTATAAGGTCAAAACCTTTAAGAGTATCGTATTTGACTATATTTTGCTCAAATTTAATGAAAAAAATACAGCTTTCATTTTTGAACCAAAAGTAGTTAAAACACAAATATTCATATACATAAATGTATGTTAGGCTTAACTCAAATATAGTGAATTGTAATTTATATAAATATTTGCTTTGTAAGCGAAAAATCTAATCGAAGTGTTGTCCCATCTTTATCCAATTTGACTTTAGTCAGGTAACGCTTCCTGGCTTTTTCCAGAATGTTCCTTTTAATGATCTTATAGAATCTCTTCATTCGTATTTTTCCTTGTTTGTAGTTATAGGTAGATCAAAAGTGGGAAATCAAGATCAAGATAAAGGTATTACGGTAGGGTAGTTGAATAAAATATATTTCTATTGACATTATATTTATTTAGGTATGTAAACGAAATACAGGCTCAATCAGGGCTACATATAGCCAATATGACTAATCGCCCGTTACTTTTTCTATATTACATATTCACTTAATAAAGAATCACATTTTATATTTCAAACTAAATACATCAAAAGTGGATTTTATGAATGACGATCTAAAGTAATACGGCTATCAGTACAAATCGGGCATTCTTAGTCGTACACAGAGTAGTAACACAAATGGAGTGCATATACGGCATTTTTACATGTGCTTTAACATCATGAGTTCTAGTATTTAATCCGTAAGTAATTCTTCCATAGTTCACAGTACGGCCATCTAACTTGGCGAGTCTAAACTTAGGCTCTGCAAAACATACCTATATAGTGTTCTCCATTTACTTACTACTCTGTTAACATCACATTTATAGATGTTGATCAGATATCTATTCAAACATCATCGAAATTTCGTACATTGTATGATGACTCGTACAATTCGGACAGCTCTATGTTTGTAACTTCCATTTCAAATCACCGAGTCATGACGCGTACGATGTTCTTTTTTCAATTCGATATGAAAGTATCACGCATGACTTTCGCATCCCTTTACGTTCATGGACGTCAAAGAAATTGGCGCGAGTCTGACATTGGACCAGAATGTCGCGTCGTGATGAAATGGAATACAATTCCATTGCGTTTCATTCTTTCATAACATATTATGGTCCCGAAATAAAAATTGCCTGTCGTTCTCTCAAAATGATAAGAAAGTTTGAATTCACAACATTTTTTATATTTTGCGTTTTTGTAAATTTTCATCTTGAGAGAAAGTCAGGTTATACCAGTATACGAGCCAAGAGGTTTGAAAGTACATTCTATAGTTCGTTTTTTAATCCTAGACTACGATTTGACAACTTAAAATGACAAACTCCAGAAAATGGGGAACATATTATTCTAGAGTGTGACATTCTGAGTTTTCAAATCGTAGTCTAGAATTAAAGAACGAAGTATACCAAATAAAATATTATAAATAAATTGACAAATTATTACTGATGATCAAACAGCACAATTTGACCCTGTTCCAAAAGAACGATGCACGAGAAATCAGTCTTTTATGACAAAAGTTTGTCGTGCACAGGCAGAATTCATAATTCTAAAGAACTAGGGCGTTAATATGACACATTGAGCTCTGTAATGAGACACTATAGTTCGTTTTTTAATCCTAGACTACGATTTGACAACTTAAAATGTCAAACTACAGAAAATTGGGAAAATATTTCTAGAGTGTGACATTCTGAGTTGTCAAATCGTAGTCTAGAATTAAAAAACGAACTATAAGGGCCGGTTTTTAATTGGCTGGTTTGTAGTTAAGAATGTGTCAAATTCTAATTTAATTCCATTTTTTTAAAGGTCAAAACAGAGTTTGGCAAACACTTAACTTCAATTCATAAATCGGGAGACAGGTTTTACACAAGTATGAGTGATAGAAACACCGCTCTGAGGTCTATTTTTTTAACTTTTCTAAAACTCTGTATGAAATATTTACGGTCAGAGTGTTTAGTACATGTCATACTCTTTATTCACTAAAATTCACATAAATAAAATAAAGTAATACTTGTAAACCTTAGCAACACCAAAAATATACTTAAAATCATGAGATGGGAGTGGCGTACTATTTGTAAATAGTTATAATATAGAAACTAAACAATTTAGAGAAAATGGTTATCAGATTTTATTAACATTTTTAACCTCTATAAATAAAATAAAAAACGTTAAACACGCACCAATTTCCAAGTTGCGAACGTCCCGAAATCTATTTTTAATGATTAAATAATTTGTAAATAATTGTGTTACTTTTTATTATTATTTCTATGATTATTTACTTAAATAAAATATAAAAATAAAATATCTGTTAACTTTTTTTAACGCTTTTCAAATATATTTTTTATATTATTATTTTAGAATAAAACGATTCCGGGACGCCAGCATTTCGCAAAAACAAATATCTACTTAAAATTACCGCAAATTAAGATTGTTACACAAACACAAATTGTTATCTGTGCATAAATATATAAAATAGTGTTAAAAAAGTGCTAAATTATTATTCAAAGTGTAAACGGTTTTAGGATACACAATATTAATAATTATAATGTATATAAATTATTCCATGAAAAAAATAAAATAAAAAAAAATATTAAAATATCATCCGATTTACATAATTGCACAGGTCGCGTTTGCACCGAGGACGTCGCGTGAAAGCACATTTTCCAATGTATTGAAGGAAATTGAAGTACCAAAGAGTTAGAATTCATACTTGCATGTCAATTAAAAAAAAAAAACTTGCTCGGAGCTGTGTGCACACCCCAATAGCCGGAGTTACCATGCTAATATGAAATCTAACTGTTTCACAGAAAGTTCAATTTCCTTTGACAAAGCAAAATGCGCTCTTCGGCCCGCTCGATGAAAATCGTACATTATAGTCCAACTTGGTCCGTTACTTCAAGCTGTTTTCAAATATTTCTGGCTGTATCATTAATTTACTAATCCCTATAATACCTACCTAAAATTTACGGAAATTAACACATTATTACAGTTAGTTTATTAGATTACATTGTGCACTAACTATGGCCCATGGCTAGAGGGTTACTTAATTTAGCTTTTGACGATTTAGCCATAATGCACATAACTGTGAACACAGCTTGAAATAACTTTAGTCTATGCACACATGTCTATGTCCTTCTAGTATCATGTGAAAATTAACTGTGTTTCGGCATTTTGATAGTATAGACTGCTGTAATGTAACATGCAGTGTAACACGCAATGAAACAATTTGTAGTACTCATTGTAACAATGTAGCATGCTTTGTGTAACATAATTCAAATAGTGTGCATACCTTGCGAGCGCGAACTGTGCACACTTGAGAGCATTTCGACTACGTGAGCAGGTACAATCGAGGTGAGTGAAAGACACCTATGAAATGCTCCTTAGTGCTTGTTTACAGAGACACCGCGCAACGGGCGACGTACATTGCAGCAGCGGGCCGCGTCATCCCACGCGCTAACACAAACATATGGCAATGAACAACAAACGCCCAACGCGTCGCGTCTCCGTAAACAAGCACTTTCTTGAAATGTTACCTTGCATGTTACATTACAGCTGTCTGTACCTGGTTTTACATATCACCTTTGATTCAAAGAGCTGTCAGCGAAATTGGTGAAGCCAATACCTGCCAGGGTTGCGAGATTGTGTGAAAGAGTTACCGCAACGTAGGAACGTAAAGAGCAACTGATGGAACTCGGACTGGTTTTTTCCCCGTAAAAGTCTGACATCACATCTCATGGGAGTGGGAGAAGTTATTTGACGGTTACGTACCTCAAATAAAAAATAACCGCAGGCATGACAGTCCTGTTTATGACCATAAGGACAAGGAGCAGTCGGCAATTGTTTGTACCATCAAACACACTTCCGCCTAACTACAGCTAAGTTCAATTTTGCTTGCACTTGAAATGAAAACTTTAAAGGGTTTGATTTGGCGTCACGTTACTGGATATAGGCAGATACTACCGCTATGGTACTTGTACAATGTCAGCAGTACCATGATGTAAAAACCTAGCGACACTTTTAACGTAACTAAAACGAATTTGGAATGAAACATGTGTGCATTGACTATAAAAACTTCAAAACAAGTGAAAACTTTCGAACGCTTAAACTTACGATTTTAAATAATCACTCCATAATATCAGACAGATTTTTTTAAATACAATTCTTTCTTGATTATGTAAGTACTTCCTACAACGTAAATCAATTAAAAATCACCCTGAAGATTAAGAAATGTGAGTGAAATAATGTGGATAGACTTTTATATACCATAAATCGTCCGCCTAGGCAAGTTACGATCTTTTAGTTAACATTATTATCTCTTTATTTATTTTCTTTACATTATTTTTTTTTTATGGCAATTGAGCCGTTTGCGACTATTCTGCCAGTGTCACGTTGAGACGGTGACTTGGTGTAGTCCTCCGTCGAACTTTTACTTTCGTGGTAGATGTTAGATTATTATTATTACATCCAACGCTTTGGTTTGTCCACGCCCCCAATTTCTTTGTTCTAACGTCATCCCACGTGATCGGCACAAAGGAATTGAAGGTGTGAACAATTCCAAGCGTTCGACTTTAACCAAACGTTCGTAACATGGCTAAAGGTGTTAGATTTATGACAATAATAGCACTAAGTACTTCACCATTCATTCCACTTATTTTGAAGTTCCAAGCTTTATAACAGTATTAGGAATTGTACAGAACAGGTATGATGCGGTTTGATTCTATTCGCTCTAAATAACTTTTTTATTACCTATGTCGGTAAAATCCGACAAAAGTTAAAATTACATCCGATTTCAACTTTTATTCCGTAGAAAGGTTTAATTAAACTCTTAAGCCCCAAGCGAACACCGGCGTTCACACGACCATTGTCTTTCTGTGTCTCTATTGACGGTATTCAAGGTACGAATTTTTCTAATATTAAAGCGAATAGTGTATAAAACCGCACCAGGCCTCCTGTGTAGACTTCCTCGGTTATCTGAGCATTATAAATAGGAACAAACTGCTTAAGAAGCTGATCGAGCCGCCGCCGCCGCTCTCCCTAACTTACCTACAGCGTATCAACTCTGCGCAGATGTACTTAGCTTAGTCATGTAGTGGTGTTTCAAGCTCTGTTATTTGAGATCGATTTACTTAAAAATACTAGCTTCTGCCAGCGGCTTCGCCCGCGTTTATATAGGAAATATGTAGTCTATAACACTTGGGGCTTTTTTATGGTGGGAAAAATCATCGAATGACGAATCTCGCTGATGGGCGGAGCGTGAGACAGTGTCAGACTTCTACTGACTAAACGACCCACCGTTCCTTCTTAGCCTTCATACCGGACTCGAACCCGGACCTGAGCCCCAGTAGGCTTCGGCCCTGCAGTTGAGCCTCTAAATTTACTGACAACTCCTTGAAGCGCGCGGGAACAGAGCGCGCCGTCGACGACTTGGCTTGGTCCGGACTGTTACCAGACGACCGGAAGGCGAGCTACCCATTTCTCGGCGTACATAAAGGTGGTGTGATTTCTGTCACTCAAAGGCTTACTGAGAGAAAACTCATTGTTTAGCTCATCTTTGTACATGAATTGCCAAATCACTGTTTTAATACAATAATAATAAGTTTCGTGTAAGAATGAAACGTTAAATAAAGTTTGAATATTGCTCCAAATAAAGAAAGGTTGCAATATATTTCTTGTATCATGTGAATGCCTTAGCGGCGCCCGGAAACATTGTAAATAAAACAGCCTCTGTATATGATAAAATAACCCTAGGTCCCTTGAGTTCTCAGTTATTCACGTTAAGCAGTATTATACTCCATTCACAACAAGATTAGACCCTTAAATAAACCTTTTTTTCTGTCTGATCAACCGATTTTGACGTCTATTCCATAGGCATAAAGATGGCATTAAAAGCTAAAAAAGTGGTTACAAAACCTACTATTTATTGCATTCACCATTTATCATACTACTAAAGCAATAAAAGTCACAATCGGTTGAACAAACTGTAAAAAAAGTTTGTTGGTGGTCCAATTTGCACCACTGCTAGCCTATGTGACGTCATTTTCATTCGCGTCATCTTCCTGTCTTCATATTGAAGAGACTTAATAATATTACTGCCAGAAAAGCTTGCACCCTAAGGGCCGAAACAGAACCACGTTTCGGCGCCACACCGCTAAAATCGACAGTACCGCTCGCCGCTCATTTTCGCTTCGCCGCACAGTGTATTTTTCGCCCAAAAAATCGGACATGGCATTTTTACTATCTAATTTCATAGGATTTGTGATTATAAATGCGAGACGAAAACTCCTGATTGCCCTTTTGCTATAAAATATTGAAAATTAGTACTTGAAAAAAATGTCTATGGTTTCCAGAAAAACCATAGAAACAGTTATAACTTAAAAGTTTGACTTCTTTTTAAGAATCTATTGACGGCATTAAATAGTGTCTTAAAATCCCTCCTATAACAAAAAACATCTAGGCTTTATTTATTCAAGATAACAGATTTATGGCTGATTTTGTAAATTTATGTTTTCTTTTTTTTACCACCATATTATTACATATTTGGATTTGTAACTAGGATCGAAATGTTCTTTTTATTTATGCTTATGATCCTACAAATTCTTGGATCCTAATTATGCAGGATCTCGGAGTTGTTAAAATTCAGATTTTTCTGGATAGGGTTGTCGCCTCATAATTTAATAAACATAATATTTGAAGTAATTTTTTTAAATGTCAGTTTTTCCAACGCAGTTTATAATATTATCTGAATAAATTATCTTGGTCTTATTTACTTATTGAAACATATCAACAACAATAAAAAAAAATATATATCTTACGAATATTATGAATGCGAAAGTTACAATGTTTGGATGTTTGGATGTTTGTTACTCAATCACGCCAAAGCGGCTGGACGGATCTGGATGAAATTTGGCACAAGCATAGGATACACTCCGGAATAGGACATAGGCAACTTTTTATCCCGGAAAAACACAAGGTTCCTGTGGGATATATAAGGTGCTTTTAAAATATATGCCAGGCTTTTTATGAAGTATAGTATTATGTTTATAGATTACAATAGTAAAGATAAAATGTTGATAATTTGTGTTATTCTTTTTTCGCATAAAACCATCCTCCGGTGTTACGATATTACGATACGCTGTTGCCGCTCCGCGCCGCAAAACACCGGCGCCATTCATACTACGATTGTGATTCATTTCAAACGAATGCCGCCTGCGCGCCGGCCACTCGGTCGTTACTGCACAGCAACCCCCCCCCCTTCCCGCCCCCGCGCGCACTACCCCGTTCGCCGCACGCGCTGGCCGACCACCCGCTTGCCAGTCGCCTCCCGCCCGCCACGGGATTTAGTTTTATTATTATCACGCGCGTTTTTATTAAAAACATTTAGCCAAGTGAACAGTAAAACGGACACATTGAACAAAGTGAAAACCCATTTGTGTGCAACGCAGAGATGGACTTGTGCAACAGTTTCAAAATCGGTAGGGAGTGTGTAAATAACTTTTAAATACGTTGGTGTCGGATAACTTTTAAATACGCCAAGTTCCTGTAATTTATCGTTATTTGATATTACACTTTTGAGCCCTAAGCGAACGCCGGCGTTTTGTTCTTTAATTGTGTCTGTAATTACAAAAGTCGAAAGGTTAATCTAAGTACCTATTGTTTAAACTAACTTAAACTGAACTGTTTAAGTGTGATGTGAAGTTTATCATCGTAACTGGTAACTACTGGTAAGTAATTGCACTTTAAAACACTTGTTTGCCTACGTATTATTGCGTACCTAGTGAATTAGGTAGGGACAAGCTAGTCAGCTGATTTTAGTTATCATTCGTAGAACGAATGGAAAGAGATAGCAGCTGTTTCATTGACGAAGAGAAACATCGCGCGTAATTTGTGAACCACGTTGTGCAGAATAGAGTCAATATTTATTTAACTACTTTATTTTCTCAAACTGGATTAACTGTTCCTGGGCACGAAAGCTCTTCACTATTGTAATCTATAAACACAACAGTACACCTCCCAAAAAGCCTGGCATATATTTTAAAAGCACCTTATATAACTTCTTATTTTGGTTTGGTTACTCAATCACGCCAAAACGGCCTGATGAATCTGTATGAAATTTGGCCCAAGGATAGCGTATACTTCATAATAGCACATATGTTACTTTTTATACTGGAAAACATAAGGTTCCCGTGGGATATACAACTTCTTATTAGGCAACCCCAATACCACGCGGGCGAAGCCGCGGGCAAAAGCTAGTAATTAAATAAAGTTTTAAAATCTTCAGTTTAAAATCCAATGAAAGGTGATATGTGGTTCAGGGAAGGGGTCCGCCCTCGTTAGGCTACGGCTAAAACCTTGCACCAACACATATTTCCTGGAGGAACGGGGGTGAGGCACCATGGAGCCGTCAAAGACCCATGGCGCCACTTTGCCTCAACAGGACCTGACCCGGCCTGTTGAGGGATGTCTGTCCGGGCTCCGACCGGCTGACTTACTGCAAGGAGGGCATGAGGGCGCCAACCCTCATGTTGGTCCACGAGTGGCAGTTGATGGAGTTGTGGATAACGCCACAGCCGGTACTCTTCATCCTCCGGGAGTTTTCGCAAGTACACAAGGAGACGTAATTAGTAGGCTCGATGCCTATAAGATGTTGATCACCAAATCAAAAGAAATGGGATTGAAAATTCGCCCTACTGACCTGCCTTTACAAGAAAGGTCAAACCTTATTTTGAATATTTTAGGATTTTCCGAAACTGATGTCAATGATAAGAAAAGATTCAAAGAAGCAATAGCTAAATTCACGTCTAAATGTGAAATCCTCTACAAAAACTGTAAATATAATATGACCTTTTTTGCAAAGAAGAATAACACGTGGCTTAAAGAATCGATACAAAATGATTTGAATAAATTTTTAATTAGCGAACATCCAACTTTACAAGATGCGTCACTTTCCGACTCTGTGGTTATTCCTGACTCTGAAATTAATATTATGAGCCAATCGCTTGACAGATATGAATTTGCACCTCATCATCAGCAACAAATTTCAGAGTCCAATACTGATCCAAATCATAGTGTTCAAGATTTACATATAGTCCCTGAACAAAATATTTTTGATATTGCCGTGTCGCCCACAATCGATGCCATTCCTTCGACTTCTTCATGTTTGGTCTATGAATCACTTAGTGGCAGACAAAAACGAAGGGTGTGCAAAGAACTCCAGTATTCTTTAGAAAGTGAACCACCGGCAAAAGTTATCAAAGCTGTTTCTAGTGCATTAGAAGCAAAAGGTCAAAAATTAAAAACCAATGCATCAAAAGATTTGCAATTTGTTATAAATTCTTGTCTTGAAAGTCCAACACGACCGACTAAGCTAGCAACCAAACTTCGCGAAGACCCCCGTCCTTATTCTCCAGAGGAAGCTTTAGCAGTATTTATAGACAGAAAATTTACAGTAGCTACATACAATTTTTTGCAACATGATTTAAAATCAAGAGGTTTTCCAGCATTTCCTACATATAAAAAAGTATTCGACGCAAAACAAAAATGTTATCCGGATAGTGCAGTTCAAGTAACAGAGAGAGAAGCCTTTGTCCCATTAGCTAGTTTACTTTCTCACACTCTTCAAAGGTTAGTACACTCATGCGACGAAATTATATCAGCATATTGTGAACAAAAAAACCTTGATACTGTAGATTGTATTTTTGAAGGTAGTTGGGGGTTTGATGGTAGTTCGGGTCAATCATTGTATAAACAAAATTTTTCTGATAATCAAGACCCTGAAAACAGTTTATTTGCCACTACATTCATTCCATTGCGGATAAAAACAAAAAAAGACTTTGTTCTTTGGTTAAACCCAACTCCACAATCATACAGGTTTTGCCGCCCGATTCATATCCAATATCGAAAAGAGACGAAAGATTTAATACTCAATGAACAGAAGTGGATAGATGACCAAATTAAGGATTTAACTACATTAGAAGCAACGACATCTAACAAGAAGACAATAAGGGCAAAACCACAACTGTATTTGACATGCATAGATGGCAAAGTTCTGAATACAATAACAGAGACTTCTTCTCAACTTAAATGTCCGTTTTGCAAAGCAACCTCTACACAATTCAACAAATTAGATATTATTTATTCGCGGCCAATAGATGTGTCGGTTTTCAAATACGGAATAAGCCCCTTGCATGCATGGATTCGGGTATTGGAGTTTTTACTTCATTTGGGCTACAAGCTTCCTGTTAAGAAATGGAGGGTAAGCAAATGTTCACTGGAATCAAACACTGTAGAGGAAACAAAGAAACGTGTGCAAGAGAGAGTGCGAAAAGAACTGAAAGTGCTGGTTGATGTTGTGAGACCCAATGCTGGAACAACAAATGACGGCAACACAGCCCGAACCGTTCTATCTGATCAAAATCGTGCAGTGTTTGCAGAAATATTAGGCCTTAGTCAGTGGTTGTTGGACGATCTTCACACGATTCTGGTCACCTTATCTTGTAGTCTACCTGTAGATGCTGATAAGTTTGGAGATTTTTGCAAAACCGTAGCATCTAAATACGTGGCAGAATATGGTTGGTACCCAATGACAGTAACTATGCACAAAATCCTCATTCACGGCAAAGATATTATTAATAGCTCAGCTCTTCCAGTGGGTCTATTATCAGAACAAGCCGGTGAAGCGCGGAATAAGTTCTGGCGTTATGACAGAGAACACCATAGCCGAAAATCCGACCGTGAAAAAACAATGTTGGACCTATTTCACAGGGCACTGGAATCGTCAGATCCAGAAATTTCCTACATTAGGCTTCAGAATAGGTTGAAAAAACTCAAATCTTTGCCTTTACCATCCAAGGTAGTGGAGTTACTGAAACCGTATGAAATCTCAGCTGAAGATGATTTTGAGGCGGCAACAGAAAATGAAATTGAAATTATTGAAGGTCATACCGATAGCGACAACATAACAGAAATTCTTTCGGCCGATCAGGATGAAGAATAATAATTGTTACCCTAACCACCATTTTTTAATTCAAAAGAAAATAAATTTCAAAAGAAATATTGACAACCCTAAAACCATAATTACCATAGAAAACTTTAGAAGCCTCTAAGTTAGAGATCCTTCATTATTTGGATCTGATTTTTTTTTCTAAGCTTCTAACACATTTTATTAACAATTCTAAAGAAAAATAAAATCCAAATAATTGAAAATACGACCATAAAAAAATAAAATAAAAAATGCTTAAATTGTAAATAAATCTCTTAAAACTCAATTAAAAAATATATAAATCAATTAGTATTATGTGTTTTGAGATTATTGTGGATCAGAAAAACCAAGAAGAAAATTTGTGAAATATTTCAAAAGTTATGGATGATTTACTATTTCACTATAAAAAAGAATAAAGTGGTTTTATTTCTCCATAATGAGAAATAGGTGCACGAGTGTTCTATTAATTAATTCATAAAACATTTATGTATAAGATTTCACAAAAAAAAAGGCATGTCCGATTTTTTGGGGAAAAAATACACTGTGCGCCGCTACGTAACTTTCAAAGTTTATTGTTGTATCCTACAACTGTCTACAGTTGCTCGTGATTTTTTAGTGTGAATAGACGTCTCCTTCGTAATAAACGATACTAGATACATAAAATTAATGAGGCTATGGAATTCGCGCCAAGGTGCACACCGAAAAATTGTTACGGGCGGCATTGCCGATTTCAGCAAAGCTGCGCCGCTATGCGGTTGTAGTTACGGCCCTTAAATATAAGACACTTGATTGTAGCCAAGTGGAAAATGAAATCATTAACCTGAGGTAATAAGTTCCTAACTATGGCAAAACTATTTCTATGGCATCAGACTACTAAAAAGGGGAGAAAAAGGGTCACTCATGTTTAGCTCATACTCATAGACTTACTGGCAGTAAATAATATATTATCGAAAAAAAAAAACATCACTACATGACCTTAGCTCTTACATACAAAATACATCTGCGGTAAATAAAAAAAGTCTAAACCAACACATTCCTACTGCCATGTCGTGTTGCTAGCAACGTTCGCGTTAGGTTGCGCGAACGCGTTCGGGAAACTCTGTCCTAAGTTCAAACTATTAAACTGTTGCGACAATGGCTGTTGAGGCTGATTAAAGAACTGATTACTCTGGAACGGTTGACTTTGCAACGGTTGCTGTACCGGACCGCCGAAAGGTTGCTGTTGAAATTGATTAGACATGGGGAATTGATTGAACTGCATACCGTTTTGTTGCACGGGCTGTTGCACCATGTTGCTAAAACCTTGTTGGTGTTGGAAAACGTTGCCAAATGGGTATGCGGGTTGCACCGGTTGAACTGGCTGTACGGGATTGAATTGATTCACTAAATTAGTTGAAGGTGTTTGACTGTACAATGCTAATATACTGTCCTTTGTCAACTTTGACTTTTCCTTCTCCGTGGGTGCGGCTTGCTTGAAGAAGTTTTCTTCTTCAGTTTTGAGGTCGGGTTTCAGGTCTTCGGGCTTTGTTTCTGCAGGTTTTTCTGACGGTGCGGAGAAGAAGCTGGAGAATATGTCGTCGTTGGAGGGTTTGGGGTCCGGTTTGGAGCTTGTGTCGAGTCCGAGGAGGTCGGCGGCCCCGTTTGAAGTCTTGCTGAGATCTGGTTGTGTGGGTGGGGTAGACCTGCCCAGTTTTGGGCTTACTGAGGATTTAGGCTTCGGAATGCTTGGGATGACATCAGATTTCTGGAAATGGATGATTTTTTACATTAATATTATTATTGAAAGTTCTATTATTTATACCTAAACTACAAAAATTACTAACTTATTAGTTTGAATTGAAAATTGTTGGATACTATGTTGGATAGTCCAAAAGACCAGTAACTATGATAAATAAAGAAAAATCTTCGGAGTATCTGGCTTAATTTGATAAAAGCAAAGAAAAATGATGCAGCTATAATTATTTAATTTTTCAAAAATCAAAACTTAAAAACGACGGGAATGAATTCATACTAATTTAATTTGATTTATTTACACAGACTTTAATTTATATAAAGTTAATTGTATAATAATGTATAACCGAATTTAGAGCATGTTGTGTTAACCTGTAATTAATCACTACACTTATGAATGTATGTTTCGTTTTAATGTAATGTTATTGTATGGTAATAATAATAATATTCGACGACCATCACACAACGTCAAAGTCTCAAGCTAAGCAGAGCTTGTGTTATGAGTACTAGACAACTGATAAACACACTTATATATTTCTAAATATATACATTAATAAAACACAAGGAGTCAGTTAGAACAAGTGAAGATATTTTTATTCGAACAGTCAAACATCATAGACAGTACATAGACTATATCATAGACACAATAAGTGTTTAGTCGATATGTTACCTGATCGTGTAAGGGTGTTTAATTACAATTATTTTGATATCATTTCCAACACCCCCACTATATCAAAATATCCAAAAACATTAACAATCATGTATAGACATTATACAATATTAGAATGAACAACATTAGATATAATAAATTTATTTCTGAACAACACCTAGTGTTTTCATAAACTTATAATGTTTCATCCCACATAAGCCTTTAGTCAATAAGTCAGCAGGCATGCTTGAAGTTGGCAAATACTTAGTTTCAATAACATCATTATTTATTATCTCCCTAATGAAATTATAACGTACATCTATATGTTTAGAACGTTTATGTGACAAATGATTAAGTGCCAGCTTTAGTGCGCTCTGACTATCACTGTACAACACAATTTTATTACAAGAACCAATAATTTCTAACTCTAAGTTTTGCAAATAAACAGCTTCTCTACCAGCTTCTGATAAGGCCATATATTCAGCCTCGCAACTGCTTAAAGCTACAGTTCTTTGCTTTTTACTTTCCCAAGAAATGGCAGAGCCTGATTTTATAAAACAAAATCCAGTATATGACCTCCTATCAATAGTGTCACTGGCCCAATCGGCATCTACAAATCCAATTATGTCTGCCTTTCCTTTGGAATACTTTAAACAAAAATCCTTCGTCCTTGACAAATATTTTAGGACTCTTTTGGCATAATTCCAATGAATGTGTGAGTAAGAATTGTTAAATTGACTCAAGTAACTAACCGAGTATGCAATATCTGGTCGAGTCATTACAGCCAAGTACATTAAGCTACCTATTAATTTTTGATATGGTAATTTGTCATCACAAACTTCTGACTTCTCTATATTTAACTTACACTCTATAGGAGTTTCAGATGTGTTACAGTTATCCATATCAAATCTCTTCAATAGTTGCTCAATATAATTCTCTTGATCTATTCTAATTTCATTACAATTTCTTTCAACTCTCATGCCTAAATATTTTTTGACAGGACCTAAATTTTTCATTTTAAACTTCTGATTCAAGGCATTTATCAGCCAATCAGTTTTACAATCTGAAAATATCAAAAAATCATCAACATAAAGACCAACAATGGTTTTCTTACCATTTTTATGATTTTTTAAGAATACACAAGGTTCTAATTTACACTTGCTAAATCCTAAGTTACATAATGTTTCTTCTACTCTTTCATACCAAGCAAGTGATGACTGTTTTAAGCCATAAACAGCCTTTTTTAATTTCAACACTTTGCTAGACTTTACATCTGCAACAGGAAAACCTTCAGGCAAGTGCATAAAAATGCTTTCTTTTAAGTTACCATTAAGAAAGGCTGTTGTGACATCTAAGTGTGTTATATTCATATCAAGCTGTACACTCAGGGCAAATAACAACCGCAAGGTTGAGTGACGGATCACAGGAGAAAATGTTTCCTGATAGTCAATACCGGCTTTCTGCGTGAAGCCTTTTGCCACTAATCGTGCACGATACCGCACTTTGTTGTCACAATCTAGTTTCTTTTTTAATACCCACTTGCACTGTACTACACTAGCATTGTCTGGAGTATCAACGACTTCCCATACATCGTTATCTGCAAATGACTGCAGCTCCTCTGCCATTGCCTGCAACCACTGTTGTTTCTCAGGTCCGCTGATAGCCTCTGCATATGTCATTTCATCATCTCCTATGTAGTTTGTGCAGATATTAGCATAACCATATCTCTCAGGCTTCTTCCTCTGTCGCTTTTGTTTCTCTTCTATGAGTATTTCTGGTTGAGCAACTGCTTCCACTCTGTTTGAAGCATCTACTGACTCCTGTTTCTGGTCTTCAACATCTAGGTACTCAGATTCAGATTCACTTCCACTCAACTGTTCTGGAGACTCCGTTTTAACCACAGATTCCTCCAATAACTCCCCCACTGAATCTGTGTTTTCTATGCTGATAGTAACAGTGTCTTGCTTCTTCTTCTGTTCTAGTTTGACTACATCTCTACTAGTAGTCACTATATTCTTCACTGGATCATAAATCCGATAACCTTTGACATTTTCACTAAATCCAATCGATTTCAAATTCAACTTGTAGACTCCATCAATAAGATCAGCCTCCGCCACTAAATCACCTGATTTGTTCTGTATGAGGCACTTATTACGCTCGAAATTGACACTATTCCCATTCCGTATCAATTCACTGACGGATAAGAGGTTAGTCGCTAGACTCGGCACGCACAAAACATTTTTCACTGTAACTGCGTAATCGCGACTTGTTACAATTTCTACATCTCCGGAACACAGAACTGGAACTTTAGTTTCGTTTGCTACTACAATATTCGGCAACTTTGGTGAATATTGCCGATTTTTCAACCAGTTTTCATTCGCAACTAAGTGCATACTTGCTCCGCTGTCAATGTAAAAATCCTGCTTCGTGAAGTTCCCGCTGAGAAAAACAACGCTAAAAACGTTAGTCTGTTTCTTCTTCTCCGGTTTTTCATGTAAAAGAGGACATTGATTGCGATAATGGCCCGTTTCCTTGCACTTATAACATGTTATTGTTTTGCCATTTGAGTTTGACAGATGTGAATGCGATGTCTGTGGTCTTTGCTTAGTAGTGTTGCCATTTTTATCTTTCTTGTTCCAGCCTTTTGCAACTAATGCTGAGTTACATTCCATTTCACTCACTTGAACCGACTCCATATCCAGTAATTTGGTTTTAATTGAATCTGCCGTTATGCTGATTCCAGAGTGCTCGATAGCCATAATCATGGGCATAAATCGTTCTGGTAAACCAGCGAGCATCAATGAACCTACCCACTCATCGTTGATATTAAAACCCGTGCCTGATAGCCGCTGTGAAGTTTCGACAATTTGTGTCACATAATTCGTCATATTTTCACAGTTTTCCAATCTGATCGATATCAAATGACGAAGCAAAGTAATTCGCCGCGAAAATCCTGAATCGTCGAACAAGCACTTCAACGTTGTCCACAATTCCTTCGTAGTCTTTGCATTTTTTATGTGCACATATAATGATGAGTCAATCGTCAAAATCACTTTCGCCCGTGTTTTCGCGTCTGTCGTAGCCACTATTCCAGATGCTGCAGCTTCAACAACAGGAGTTTCTTGCTTCAGATATTTGTCGGCACCTTCAAGTATCAGCAAGTTTTCCAACGCAAAAGCCCAATCATCATAGTTTTCGCGACCCTTTAATTTCGGTACATTCGCCAGATAACTGGAGCTCATTTTTACACACTTTTCGCGAAATTTACTAGTAATAACTGTTACTTTTTACAGAAAATCGTGAGTCTGGGCCCATAACCTAATAAAACACAAGGAGTCAGTTAGAACAAGTGAAGATATTTTTATTCGAACAGTCAAACATCATAGACAGTACATAGACTATATCATAGACACAATAAGTGTTTAGTCGATATGTTACCTGATCGTGTAAGGGTGTTTAATTACAATTATTTTGATATCATTTCCAACATACATATTATAGATAAATTACACCCAGACACAGAACAAATGATCGTGCTCATCACACAAACATTAATTGTCCTGGGTGGGAATCGAACCCACGACCTCCGGCATAGCAGTCAGGGTCACTAACCACTATGCTGACAGGCCAGTCAATGATGTAAGCAATTGTTTGCTGACCAAATAAATAGACGCTGCCACTATCGGATACTATTGTCTTTCTTTAAAAATATTTTACTACTCCTCATAGACTTAAACTCACCTGTCAAGGCTCGACCGAGATGGGTTTTTCGTTCTCGGCCGAGACCGAGAACGAGAATATAATACTGTCTCGGCCGAGACCGAGAATAGACACAGCGTGAAAAAAAAACCTTTTTCTAATTTATTAATAATCAAAGTTAAATAACATTATATTATAACATAAAAAAACAATTTCTAGGCATTTTCGCCTTTCAAAGAGTGGCGCCTTTCGTCATACAATTGTCCAGCTTTGCTAAATAGTTGTTCACTTACTGCGTTAGTAGGTGGCGCAGATAAAAACTTATTTGCTGCAGGCCTAAGCACCTTATAAGGTGAGAAAAATCAATACTCAAAAATATTAGCATTTCTTTGCAGTCTTGGCTATTTAAGAAAACTTTGTAGAGCTATTTGGATCACAGACCTGTCTATAAGTTGAATTTGTTGCATGTTTGACGAGTTATTTGAAAATGCCCAAGTCGTCCCACGAGAACCTGATCCTACGTTTTCATTATGAGTTAGAGTCTCGATAATATGAAGTTTCGCCGAGTTATTTCAGCTGTCTCACACAGTTAAACCAATCGAATTCGCGCTGCGGCGCGTGGCCGCGTGCGGCTAAATTTGAATGCCGATCCGAACAAAGTTACAATCTCGGCCATGACCGCGAATCTCGGCTATAACTAGCCGAGAACCGAGACAAAAATCTCGGTTGGATTTGTAGCCGAGAATGCCGAGACCGAGACCGAGATCTCGGTCGAGCCTTATCACCTGTATAACGAATTTACATCAACAACAAAAAACAAAAGAAAATGACTCATTCTAGTTTCTAGTAAACCCTTATCAGAAAGGTGCTGTAGGTAGTAATTGTAAACACTGCACGAAACCTATAAATGGTGCCTTGGCAATTTGAAGTGACTTACTTTTAAATATCTCGCTTTAATGACATATCTCGCTTTAATGACATATCTCGCTCTAGGGTGGAGCGGACGGCATATTAGACTATTAAACTTTCGAATACCGTAATTAGAGACATAATATAAAGACAATAGGAGTGCGACGTTTAATGACTGAGATCGCACCCTGTGTCCTTTTTTTAGGTTTGACTCTTTCAAACAATCCCACAGGCCTGGATAAGTCGTAGGGATCCAGTAGGGTCGAAGCATACTGGAGCCATGAGTTCGCTTCTGAAAAGAACTTTCCGAAGTCCTTGAATGTAAGGCTAGAAAGAGCATAGAAATAGGCTTGTCTCAGTAAAAAACACGCTTCGTCCTCATCATCATTACAGCTAAAACACGTTCACTGTTGGACATACTGCCCCCCCCCCTCCAAACTGTTGGACATAACCAGTCATTGCGACGCTCGGGGGGGGGGGGAAGCAAGCGTCGCCACAACGATCGGTCCTGTACATCTCGCGTCCATCAGTTCCCTGCAACTCTCACTAGGTCATCGCTCCGCCCTAGAGCGAGATAAGTTATTGGACGATTTCCTACCTAAACAAAACCTTAGAAAAGACGTAATACTTACATTGTATTTCTTATCGCTTGTGGTGGGTGCAGGCAGGGGTCCTAAGCCTGAGGTATTGGATTTCTTTTTCCGTTTCTGCCTCTCGATTTCTTCATCAATCTCTTTATCCCTGAAACATTATGTCGAATATACGTTAGGCTAGATTATAGATTCCCAACCGGGTACCGCCCCCTAAAGGACGCTGTAGTTTTTCATGGGGGTCGTAGCGGTTCCAAAGGCAAATGAGGGGTGCTAAAACATCACATGTTTATTTATTTTTGTGTTATGTACACACAAATACTTAATAAAGAAAAGTAAAAATACAGATAGAACAGTACAAAGGTACTTTTTTTTTTATCGAAATTTCTTACAGCAGACCTGCGACAGGAGAGTTGGATGAGAGATGTAGACAACTGTGTATGTAAATAATGCATAAAAGTTAAAATACACTAAAATCAAAATGTTTTCGTATTTTTAAATAAATTATGCAATAATCACGACTCTCAGCCACAACCACGCCACGAGTAGCACGGTTAGGGAGATGGGAGGAAGAGAGAATTAATTTTAAATTTGTGATTATTAGTTGATAATTATAATTAGCTATTATGTAATGGGAGAATTAAAATTTTATAAAACTATGGGCTAGACTTTTACGTGAGCGTTATGTTTGCTGGGGAGATAGATAGATGTGTGTAGTGAAAGTCTAAGGTTTTGTGAAAAGATGGATGAAAATAAGTAAACATTGTTTTATTTATTTGGAATAAAGTTTAAGTTTCAGATACTTACCAGTTAACCTTAGGCAATGCAGGAGGGACCCACTCCTTAGCGATATATTTCTTCTGCTCATACTTGGCTCTGATGAAGGCCTCAAGCGACGAATCGTTCTGCGGCCTTCGGAAGGAGTCGGGCAGGTTCGCCTCGTAAACTGCGCGGGCGCGCGAGTTGCCCATTTGTTGGAGAGACACCTGGAAAGTTAGTGGTTGAAATTACTTACTTATCATCTTGTCTTATGCATAGCATGGTACGTGGCAAATAATTTGAACCATTTGCTATGCGTTTTTTTATGGTGAGTAAAATCATCTAATGACGAATCCCGCCCTTGGGTAGAGCGGGAGACAGTGTCAGACTTTTACTGACTAAACGAACCACCCCCTTCCTTCTTAGCATTCATACCGAGGTCGGACCTTTCTTTCAGAAACCAGACCGGGGTCCCAGTAGGCTTCGGCACTGCAGTTGGGCCTCTACATTTGTTGACTACTTCTTGAGGTGCGCGGGAACGCAGCGCGCCGTCGACGACTCGGCTTGGTACCATTTGCTATAGTTACGCGTAGCATTCTATTGAGACCCGAAAATCGGTAATAATCCCTGTCACACCAATTGAACTGTAGTTGTAATTGAACTACCACGTGAGCCTCATTTGTCACCTCCGCGCATGCGCTCAGGGTTGACGTTTAGTTTGTCAGTTGGAGTCAGTATAAGATTTTTCTTGCAATTTATGCTCTCGTTTCTTTTTACATTTACATTTAATTTTATTTATATTACGATGGTATTTAATTTTATATGATAATTAACACAAATTAAATTTACGATCATAATCTATTTATTTTTGCGTCTCCGTAAATTAACTCTGTTTTTTTTTTTATTGCTATAAACTAGTGCTTGACTGCGATCCCACCTGATGGTAAGCAGTGATGCAATCGTTGATGGTGAGGCGCACTAATTTATTAAGACTTTATTCGCTCTAACCTTAGTTCTGTTTTGAGATTCTTACGTATAATATGACGTAATCAATGGATAAAGAAGCCTATTGTTCTAGTAGGCAGGTTTATATTATTAATAGCACGGCTAAGTATTATTTAAGTTCACTAAGGATTGAACTTAGCTGAAGACCGGTTTTTTATGGTGGGTAAAAATCATCCAATGACGAATCAAACTCTTGGGCGGCGCGGGAAACAGTGTCAGATTCTTACTGACTAAACAGCCCACCCCGTTCCTTCTTTGCCTTTCGCACTGGGGCAAAGCCTACCTTTCAGAAATAGATCCTGGGCCCCAGTAGGCTTCAACCCTTTTGCAGAGTCCCTACGAACTGAAGACCGGTTGAAAATCATCCATCAATCATTCAGATAAATTGAACCTTTTGATACAAGTTCAGAAACGTCATTGCGATTGAGGCGGAATTTGCCCGAGACGGTACGCTGTGACAAATTTGACGACGACGACGACGTTTTTCAATACACTTTTGATGAAAAAGATATGCAGGTTGCTCAGCAAGTAGTGAGCCTCCCCTTATGAATTAATAAATTATAGCAGGGGATCTCTCTTTTTAAATTATTTTATGTAGTCCAGGTTGGTACTTGAATTATATGAATTTAAAATTTATTGATACACCATTAATCCCGTGGAGGGTCAATCCAGTACACGAAACACTCGATTTGTAAAGATAACATAAAAAATAAAGCACTTTTTTTTTCTAAAACTGAAATAAATTTAAACGTATACGAAATTCATTTCTTTAAGGAAAGAAAGAACAGCTGAGCGGAACAATGACCTTAGGTAGTTAATACGCAACGACCGACAACTACTTACCATCATAAAAACAATACAACATGTCCTTATTGTAAACAAAACCTCATTTTACCATGTAAAGCGATCACCAGTTTAAGGATAGGCCGACAGAATGAGTACATTCTATTGATCGATAGTGTGAAACCCTAAGGGGTCGGTCAACAGTGGTATACAAGTATATGGGCCGAGCACATAAATGATTAAATGAAATGGGTTTGTATTCTCGTCAACATGGACGAACAGTGCTATTTTTGAGTGATCCTTGTTGGTTCCGTGTAAATAATAGTATGAGAAGGCTCTAGTCCTGGTATAAAAGGTAACGTAGGCACGGGGTGGGTTGTGTAGTCAGTAAGTCTTTTTTTATGGTGGGTAAAAATCATCCAATAACGAATCCCATCCTTGGGCAAAGCGGGAAATAGTATCAGACTCTTACTGATTAAACAACCCCGTTTCTACGTAGCCATATATACCAGGGCCAGAGCCTTTCTTTCAGACACAAACCCTTGGACCCAGTTGGCTTCTTCTTACCTAATCTCTGGATTGCAGAGGCAGTCGTTCTACGTAAATTACTGGCATTCAGCTAAAACCGGTTAGATTATGACTTTGGGAGTCAATCCAATCATAATTGGGAACTTGATTGACAGAGGCAGTAAAAAAACCTTTCGTTTTACACAAAGCTTTTTAGATGTATACAGAACAGAATGTCAAGTCCCGTAAACAACAGTGAAAAAGGGAAGGTCCGGATCCTCCGACCAGATGGGTATTGTATTGAGATCTATGTTCTGATCGCGTGACGAACTCAAATATCGTGTTGCACGACTTTGTATTTTTAGTTACTTTGTCGCCGAGAAAAAAGGTGGCGGGATGATCTGTACGCGTTCGTACCGCGAGGACTGGTTTAATGGTGGCGATCTGTACGATGAGGACTGGTTTAATGGCGGCTCCACATTAGTGGCGTGAACTTCACGCCTTGAATAAACTAGACAAGTCGCACCCCACGAAAACCGGCCACATTCACGTTCACGCCTGTTTACTGAGCTTCACGGGACTAATCTGGAGACGCCTTAGCAATGGAACCAAGGGCTAGAGAAAGAAAAAGCTCAATTTTATCTTATATTATTATATTTATAACTCAACAACGCCTGAACCGATTTGGCTGAAAATTGGTTTGGAGTTAGCTAAGTACCAGGAGAACGACTTAGGGCACTAAAAACGTAAAAAAATCTGCTTATTTATTGCCTCCAAGGCGGAACAAAATTCGCGGGGTTAGCTAGTCATAAGCCAAGTCAGTTTATAAACCAAGGCTCCAATTCTAAAGAAAAGCAATTAGAAAAAGAATAAACCGTCGAAATAAAAATAGCACCTGAACCATTTATATTTAAGTTAACGACCACCCACGTGTTTCGTTCATTGACGTCGCTCTGGTAACCACTTTATGGTCATAAGTCACGCAAACTACAATACAGAGGGTACTTGAATAATTTCGCACGACACGTCACGACAAAGCGCGATACCGTCGTCGTATCAGGGCGACTTGTACGTTTGGACATGGGCGATGACCGTTATGATAAATGCTTCCCCTTGAGCACCGATTGTACATACTTCTGTAGGTATAACTTACTGACCTTAAAAAATTCTTAATTGACTTTTTTTTTCACACATTTTTACAAAAATAATTTTACCGTAAATTTTGTTTTTAATTATTATTTTTTCGTATTATTTTTTTTGGTTCGAAGACATGTGACATCCACCAATCCGTACTGGGCCCGCGTGGTGGATTATAGCCCATTCCCTCTCCCAGAGAGGAGGCCTGTGTCCCAGCAGTGGGAACATTGAAAGGCTGATGATGATGATTATTAGAGACCGGATAATATGCAACATAAAAAGCTTGAAATATGCATGCAAATATGCATGAAAAATGCCTAAAATATGCACGAAAACTGACAGAATATGCAACATTAAATGAGTTTTTTTTGTTTTGTAAATATTATTCCTTTAGATTTAAGTATTTTGTTAGTAAATACTTGTCTTATTTATGTTTTACTTTATTATGTATGTATCTTTTTAATTTATTGTTATTTGATAAAAAAAAAAACTATTAAGTTTTATATTTTTTATTAAAAAATCAGAATACATTTATAGAAAACTATCCATTGATAGATGTTAATCGATACAGTAGACATTATTTAATATTTTTGTAAACATTAACAATCAAGTATTGTTCCAAATGTTCAGTGGTAAGATTATGTTTTCGATCATTCAAAATATTTTTATAGGTCGAAAATGATCGATCCACATCTACTGAGGTAACTGGGCAGAATTTGAACTTGGGTGCTATGTTAGCGCTTATATTTTCTGGCAAAACTTCCGTCGGTCCATTAATAAAGCTATCAATTTGACACAGATGTTTAAAGCCTGGATTATTGCATTTGTCTCTTTCATTTTTTGAGTACCTACCAAAACAAAATACGCGCGGCTGCCGAGTGCGCTACGCTCGAAAAATACCTACCTACTGTAAATTATAGCAATAATATGCATCATCAATAGATATTAGTAAAAATATGCTATTAGCCTTGAAAATCGCTTAAATATGCAAATGCATATGCAAATATGCAAATGCATATTATCCGGTCTCTAATGATTATTTTTTTTGTTTATTTTGCGAAAGGGGGTCAATGCCCCAGTTCGTTCGATGGCAGGTGAAAAACCCAAGAAAGGTTATGGAATTCAAATTTTCTTTCTTTATTTGTATTTTGCAGGTCAATGAAAACTAGTATTAATTTTTAAACAATAGCTAGTGCTTAACTGCGATCCCACCTGTCCATATCGTTGGTGGTTCATGGTTTAGTAGGAGCCTATTCGACAACACACAAACTGTATGCTAACTTGCTAAGTTGCCTCCTGGAGCCTAGGGTGGTGCAGCCTCCTGGAGCCTAGGGTGGTGCAGCCTCCTGGAGCCTAGGGTGGTGCAGCCTCCTGGAGCCTAGGGTGGTGCAGCCTCCTAGAGCCTAGGGTGGTGCAGCCTCCTGGAGCCTAGGGTGGTGCAAACTGGTACCTCGACTCTAGGAATAAGGCAAGGAAGGTACGGAGTAGGTTTTTTTAGTCAGTAAGAGTCTGACACTGGTCTCCCGCTCCGTCCAAGAGCGGGTTTCGTCATTCGATGATTTTCACCTACCATAAAAAAAAAACTTGCTAAGTTATCCATGTGTGACCATAAATACATGGAAACACGACTGCCAGTGATATTTACTGAATAAAATTTCTTGTGAAGTTTGATGGCGCTTGTAAAGCTACTCTAACGATTCTAAAGCATTTCTCCGACATTCGTACCGTTGATTGGTTCACCGACAGAACGATTCACTTTCCATTTTTTCTCCGACAAAACTTTTCAATGACGAACGTTTCACCGACACAACGATTCACTTTTAAAAAATTTCATCGACAGAAACTTTCACCGGCGAGCGATTCGCAATAGATATTCAACATGTAGACCTGTTGCCGTTTGTTTGTTTTTTACACCTGAATCAAGTTGTGAGGACGAAACTTAAAGAAAACTAACCAATAAATTGACAAAAACTTATTTGATTCAAAGTCAATACATCATGTATCATACATGTTATCGTTGCTTGCTGGTTCTATCATCAGAAGGAAATATTATTTACTAGCCTTTTGCCAGCGGCTTCGCCCGCGTGCATATAGGGTCTCCCATACAAAATTGAGAGGCCCATTTTATCCCTTTAGGGAATGAATTTTGGAAAATCCTTTCTTAGTGCTCGACGTCATAAAAGAAATCCTTGTGCAAAATTTCACGCTTCTAGCCCCAGTAGTTTTGGCTGTGCGTTGATATGTCAGTCAGTTTCTCCCTTTATATATATAGATAGAAGGAAATATCATTTAGAACTTACGACTTGTTCCGGCGTCCAAGAGTCGAGGTTAACACTCTTCACTTTAGAGATGTGGACGCCAAGGTTACGGTGGATACCAGCGCATCTGATGCACAGGAAGATACCCAGGTTCCATGATGCCCAGCGTGGACCTGTGGGTAAAGAGAGCGTATTATTAGAATCATTAAAAAAAATCTGTTTAACTTCATGCTATACCGATGTTGGAGCAGTTGGGTTAGGAGTTGGTTACGAGCACTTCGACGCCTGGGTGTCTTCCATCCAGAGGTACAGAAGTTTCCTAGGAGCTTCACAGGCTACACAGAGCGACCTTAATGTAATGGGGGTAGTGCCGTAAATCTCCGTAAACGGACGTGAACGTGAATGTAAACGGATTTCGTAAGGTACCTAGTAGTAGAGTCGTTTATTCATGGCGCGAATTCGCAAACGAATTTACGGCTATGTTTTTTTTCTTTTTTTATGGTCATAAAAATCATCGAATGACAACGTCAGTGTCAGACTTCTACTAACTAAACACCCACCGTTCCTTCTTTGCCTTAGTTCCAAGGCCTTGGTGGTCGAGTAACGACTGGGTTTCCTATGAGCTTCAAGTCACTATTGCGCACAACTGAGCATCATTTTACGCAATATTGTCTTGTCTGGTGGATTCACAGTTGCAACAATTCGCTTGGTATGCTTCTCATTGCGTGGCCAAAGTCGCGCAACGTTATGTTGAAACCATGCTTCAACTTATCAAGTACTATGCATTTTAAGTATAATGATATTACACTTACAAACACACAAACTTTACCTCTTTAATTCTTTATTGTACACAAAAACTTAACATAGATAGAATGATTTGACAATTCATGTACAAAGGCGAGCTTAACTCAACAATGAGTTTTCTCCCAGCAAACCTTTCAGTGACAGAGAGAGATTACCTCTTTATAATATTAGTATAGATATTCAAATATAATCCTTAAAACTATTCTGTAAATCAATTAGATGATCAATTAAGAAAATGTTGAAAGAAGATGGTGATAATTGGTGGTTGGTGGAAGTATTATATGACTTTGATTTTAGTGTACCTACTTTAACTTTTATGAATTATTTATACACACTGTGTCTACATTTCTCATCCAACTCTCCTGTCGCAAGTCTGCCGGAAGAAATTTCGTTAGAAATAAGCAGTACCTTTGTACTCTTCTATCTGTATGTGTTCTTTTCTTTTTGTGTTTGTGTGTACATAAATAAATATGGTTCGACCTTATAGTTTTCGAAATTTTTATGCATCGAGATAGAGTCGAGTATATATAGACACGACACTATCTCGATGCATCAAGTCGTTTATTACGCGTACATCGAAGGCCTGGAACAACCTGCCTGCTGCGGTCTTCGCATCCGATTATAATTTAGGTGTCTTCAAGGCTAGAATGAATAGGCTCTTAATAAACTAGTGCGCTTCACCATCAACGATTGCATCACTGCTTACTGTTTAGGTTGGAAGTGGAAAGAAAGTAGGTCTTACCGTCAGGTGGGATTGTAGTCAAGCTTTAGTTTATAGAGAATAAAAAAAAGTGTCGATTTAACGTTTTGGAGCTAACGTCATTCGATTTCAAGTAGAGTTTACTAGAAATCCATTATTTTATATTTACCAGTTCATAAACACTTCGCCTCTTTGTACAACAACAATTTTCCTTGATACTCAAAATAACACATTACAGTTAACTTGTGGGTTTAATACTCGTATAAATTAAATGTACTATTTAAAGTATGCAGCATTGACATACCAACATACTGATGATGTAGAAGGCAAAACATTGAAAACTTCCTGCTGTCCATGCTTTTAATTAACAACAAGGGCAATGTGTAATTAGTTTAAATAAATTAGGGACGTTTTACAAATATAACTAATTCCTTCCTTTTGAATTTTGCCAAGACCCATTAAATATTTAGCCATTTATGACCAGCTTCTGTCGCCTTTAAAGTAAAAAATATATGCCTATGTCATTCAGTGATACAGTAAAATTAATTTGACTGGTAAAAGATGTTTTTATATATCTGTTTAGTGGTTAAATTAATGAGTTTATTCATTACAAATTACACACAAGTCTTGTCTATTTATAAAAAAAATAGTACAGATACTGGTACGAATTCTGAGAGCTCCGTGAAAGAGCGAAGATCGCTTTGCGCATCGCACGCATCGGCGAGCCAATCGCTAGTACAAGGATTGTACAGGTGTACAATCCTTGTGCTATGATATGAAGTTGAGACAACCTTGTCTCAGCGTCAACTTCATATCACTAAATATTTACTCTTTAGTGATATGAAGTGCTTGAGACCCCCGATATTTCACTTCTGCGCAAGTGAAAATCAACCTTAAACCTAAAAGTTAGCGCTTAAGATCTGTGCCGGAATCTAGGAAAGGGGGGAAAGAGGAAAATGTCATTCTTTGCTTGTTTCGTCGCATGCAAGTTTTTATCTACCCTCATCAAGTCAGTCAAGTCTTTCACTGTTGGGCCTTTTCTGAGTCACGCAGTGACTCTGGAAGTCTGGACATGTAATAGGTATACCTAATTATTTTTAAAGAATCAACTGAGCTAAAACGTCATTAAAGATATCATATCAGCATTTATGATAAAATATCAATGTTTGGACATTTGCCATTAAATCTATGTCATAATGATAACGAGATAATTAGATCAGGTTACGTGTTTTTTTATTACTATCAAGTTAAATAATAGCTGATAGGCCATGAGATATTGTTGCTGGATATCTATACAATGTATTTTGTTGAGGGTTGTCGCAATGGTCGAGTGGTTGCCTCGAGATCGTTAGCGCAATGGTTGAGCGGTTGCCTCGAGGCAGCGCGTAGTGTTCCACGAGCATCTAATAGAGAGACGTATGAGGGAGCCATTCCCCACTATGAAATTTTTTTCGTAGATTTTTATTCTACAGCTACGGTACTGTGATGTCTGCAAAAAGACCACATAACTCACTAACCAACGAACTGGCTTGTTAGATGTTACGAAGGATGTTCGCAACTATAGCATAGGTTTCAAAACAGAATAGAAAAAAAAATGGTATGTTGTGTAATGGTATTGGTGGTAATTCAAATGTCACTTCCTACACAGATCCTCCTTGTAGCACAGATCCTCCGGGATCTGTACTACATATGAAACTCTGAAAGTCAGTGTAGTCTGTAGGAACGCAACTCTGGTACTTAGGGCTTAGGTCCGCCTATCATATAACTAACATAAAAATCGCTACGAGTCTGACACACTCCTACACTGACCCCAAGACGAAGTTTTAGGAAAGAAACAGTCCCCGAAAGAGGGTTTACATGTCCAGACATATAATATTTACTACTATTATTCTTATTTAAAAAACTTTTTGATGACAAATCATTGATTTCTTACTCACAAATACCTGTATTATGATTCTTTGCAATTGAAAGAAGTTTAGCATAATATCTCGACAGCTAAGGAATAACAACAGATTTGTATGAACTATTGTAATGCTTAACAAGTATGCATCAATAGATCTGCCTATGATAAATAGCATATTGATAAATGATTAGTAAAGATGGATTGTATGACGATGTGTCATTGCCACCTATTAAACAATCAGCTTAGTAAGTTGCCAATCGAAACAAATTTTTAGCCGAAACCGTAATCGTATGTTCGGCTACTCTAAAATTTCGGTTTCGTTAGCGGCCGAAACCGAAATTGTTATAACGAAAAGTTGACAAATAATATAGCATAGCAACAGTTTTATACTGTTCCCACGGCTGGGACTCAGGCCTCCTCTATAGGAGAGGGAATGCAAGCCCAGTGGCGGGTTGATGACAAATAATAATATATAAATTCCTTAAAAACTAAATAGGTAATAGACTAAATAATAAAGCGACAGTTATATAAAATCTAACACAGACCAAAAATCAGTCAGTTTCATGTGGTTTTTTTTTACAACTCTCATGTGAAGAGGAGAGATGAAACGCATGTCACAAAAAGAGTTTTGAGTTTACACGTAGATGGATGGAGAGGAAGGGGGAGGCCAAAGAAGAGATGGATGGATTGTGATATGAAAGAAAAGGGAGTTACTGATAGTGTGACGGGTGACAGGACAGAGTGGAAGAAAAGAACATGTTGCACCGACCCCAAATAAAATGGGATAAGGGTAGGATGATGATGAGCTCAAAGAGGCTAGTTTCAGTAGAGCTAGAGCCGAATATTTGGCCACTTTTAAGTCGTAACCAATTTTTTTGGCCGTAGTTCGGCAAAACCGAATAGGAATATTTCGTCGGTTTTCTAATTACGATTTCCATGTCTAAATCATTTGGATGATCATGATGTTACATGCATGTTGGAATGGTTCTAAATTTTTTTTTACATTTATGATCTGCAGTAGATAATTTTCAACACAGTCTGAAAGTACCAGTAGTAGTGGATTTTTATGTGGTATCCACCAATGGACCAAATGATTCATGAGGAAGACTATGGTATACAATATATGGATGTTACTTACAATACAGAAAAACCAACAATATTAAACATTCCTAACACCTTTTTGTTTCAATAAAATGAAGGCAAAGTTCTCACTTACAGTTCAAACAAGTAGCAATATTAGATACTAGTTTTTGCCCGCGGCTTCGCCCGCGTGGTATTGGGGTTGGGGTTTCCGGGATAAAAATGTAGCCTATGTCCTATTCCGGAGTGTATCCTATGCCTGTGCCAAATTTCATCCAAATCCGTCCAGCCGTTTTGGCGTGATTGAGTAACAAACATCCAAGCATCGTAAATTTCGCATTTATAATATTATTAAGATTGAGTAACGAAACAAAAATAAGAAGTTGTATATCCCACGGGAATCTTATGTTTTTCCGGGATAAAAAGTAGCCTATGTCCTATTCCGGAGTGTATCCTATGCCTGTGCCAAATTTCATCCAGAACCGTCCAGCCGTTTTGGCGTGATTGAGTAACAAACATCCAAACATCGTAACTTTAGCATTTATAATATTAGTAAGATTAAACTCTGGAGCCCTGAAAGAACGCTGGTGTTCGCAAACCTATTGTCTTTCAATTATAACTCTAATTATAGTATTCGAAAGTATAAACTAGGGCTTGGCTGCAATTCCACCTGATGGTAAGCAGTGATGCAATCATTGATGGTGAGATACACTAGTTTATCAAGACTATTCACTCTAGCCTTGATAGCATCTATATCAAAATTACTAGGGAAGACCGTAGCAGCCATTTTGCTTTGACAATGTGTTAAGTTAAATAATTGAAATAATTCTATTGTTCTTTCATTTTATTAACCTTTCGAATACCCTAATTAAAGATACAATAGAAAGACGATAGATGTGTGAATGCTGGGTGTTCGCTTGGGACTTAAATTTTCAGAGTAAAAAGGCAACAGTTACTGGCTGTTCCAGTTACTTCATATAACAGATAATAAATTAGCACAAACTGTTAATTGTTTTAATTTAACAGAAAGATAGTGCATGTCTAGATAACCAGCCTAGAATGTTATGAGGAAAATTTTCTTTTTGAATCAGTTTTATGCATTAGTTTCTGACTAAATAAATCACTAAATCAAATCAAGTCTCTGAACTTTTCTCTCTCTTTATTATGTTTTGGCTTGTATGATGGATTACAGCCCATTCCCTCTTCTAGAAAAGAGATCTAAATAACAGTAGTGGGAACAGTATAGCGCTGATTATGTTAAGCCTGTGTATGTATTTGTTTAAATTTTTTTTATATATAGAAAATTAATTTAATAGAAATTTACATAGAAAATGCATAGTCATTTGATATTGAATTATACATATTTATTAAAGTTTTGAGCACCAAGTAAATGCCATTTGCACACCTATTATCATTCTATTGTGTCTTTAATTATGGTATTCGAAAGGCTAATGGTATTTTTATGCCAATTAAAACACTGTATTTAGGTAAATAGGTTTACAGTGCTATGTAACAAAATCAGTACAAAAGTGAACTGAGAAACTTTTCTCAGAACACTTTTTCTACCCACTACGCTACGCTAGGTTGATGATGATGACTTGTTCTACCCACTGCTTAGTCAATCTTATTAGGGCAATAAGATTTGACAAGTACCTACATTATGTATACAACAGGTATAATGGATGATTTGTAGTTGCATTTTATTTAATAAGCGCTATCACTTTTCATGTTTATTTAGCTGTACTTAAGACCTACATAAAAGTTTAACACAACAAGATTATCTACATTCTACAATCACAAAATTGGAAGTGGTTAGGTACAATAATTTAGCACAGTTTAGATTGACAGACATTAGTGTTTTATGAAATATAAATCAAAGGATATTTTTCCATCAAAGGAGGTTGGTTTCCTGAGGTTGAATATTGGTTGTTTTGAAATGTTTAGGTATTGTATAATGTCTAAAGTGACGAAATTCTATGCTTAATTTAATCCATGAGTAAAGAATGTTAATGACACATTATTAAAACAATGATAAGGGGTATTTTAATATTTTTTTAAGGAAGTTAAACAGTGTGTAAACAGTACTACATCTAACTAATAATGTTTATAATAAATTGTAGCAGCTGCTAATACTGAATACTTTATTATTTTTAAAACATTCCCATAAATCATTCAACCAATTATGAATTGTTTATCAAATACTTGCAGTCTTCGCGATTTACTACTCATTATGAACACTAACAAAGTGAGAGCACGAAAGCTATGAGGATATGAAATATGAAGCGATATCAAGACAGTTATTCCGAGATAACATGAGTCATTTGAATAATTTTGATTCTAAAAATTGAGTTCAAGGACCTCAATTATACTTACGAAATTTACGTAAGCTATGAAGAAACATACGCACAAGAATTTCATGGCCTCATTATAAGTGCATTCTAGAAGATACATGCAAAAATTTGCAACCAAAAAAAGAAAAAATCCGCGTACCTTTAGCATCGCAATCAACACAATATTTATTGTCCTCATCCTTCAACATCTGCATCAATATGTTCTGACATCTGTCCTGGATCTGTTTGGCTCGATCTTTTTCACTTTTAGAAGACATTTCTTTGAAATATTATTAGCAAACGATATCAAATTCAATGAAAATGGGTGGAATGCTTGTTTGTTGAAGGAAAGAGAAACCATAGAGCTAAAATGACAGCAGATTTGATGAGTTGTGTTGTCATTTTGCTCTATGATTTTTGACAGAATGTGAAAAACACTTGAAAACAAAGGAGTTTTTAAGTGAAAGAAAAGTCATTTAAAATATGGTAAAGCAATTAAAAACACTAGATTTCCCACAAATGGGTACTCAAAAAGTTAACTTACTCGTTTTCTTCTTGTAAAACATAAAATAAAGCCGCAATCTACAACGATCCGCAATGTACGTTTCTGAACGCACTGAAGCTTGTCTATGTTGTGTCAAAAAGCATTGACTGGTTGCCAATTTTCAAGATTTTAGTTGTACCCCACTTAGTGGTGTTTGTTTTACTAAAAAGGCTATATCATGGATTTCAAAGAACCCTTATTATCAACCAAATAACGACGATGATGGTGCAGACTAAAATATTTTTCTGAAGACGAATTTAATATATAATGTTAAAAAATGATAATTTACTCAGAAATGGTATTACGATCAAATGATTGATAAAAACTTTAGCCTAGTTTATTTTGTTTCATACAACAAACATTTTTAGTCGTAAATTTTGTGATTTTGTGTGTAGGATTTAATTTTGTTTTGAAGTTTTATAAACCCGCGTTTCGAATTGCGTCAAACTCAAGCAATTATATCGCAAATCCAACCTAATACCACAGTTACAAAATAGAAGGGTTACTGAACAATAATTATAACGTTGCGAGTTGGTTGGATTAGCGATATAATCACTTCTGACAATTTGAAACGGAGGGGTAAGTTGACTCTGGTGGTAAGTTAGTACAGCTGTTGGCAACACTAAATGTCAGGCTCAGCTTTGACGCTCATCGCTCTTGTCAAAAACTGCAAATTTTGCTTTGTTTTGAATACATACCTGCACTTTCTCAATATTTATTTCTCTATAATAAATCGCAGTTATTCTATTCTGATAGCTAACTACGCAGAATATTACTACTGCTTTTTAAGATTCCTAGGCTAAAGAGCCCATTGGGTTGAAAAGAAATAAGGTATCGATAAAAAGGAAATGTGTCGCGTGTGATTTTTTTGCAAATTTTTACATTACTTACACAATGGGAAATCAGCTTGTGGGTGTTGCTCCGTCGCAGATATATCCTGTAGAACATTACCTGAGCGACCATGTAGACCTGTCGTTTGATATGAGGTATGATTCAATTTTATATGTATCTGATGCCAATATTGATAAGTAATTTGATAAAAAATAGTTGTAGGGTATGAACATTGCATTTAATGTTAGAAAACTATAGTATTGCTTATTTACTGGCGTAGTTGAGGCTTTCGAGGCTGGATCATAACTAAATAAGTTGTTCATAATCAAGCTGTTAAAATAAATTATAATGTTTCACATCTACCTACTTGTTGAAAATATTCAAAGTCCCTTTATTCAAAAGCTGAAATTAATCTTTCACCTTTCCTTTTTCCTTTAACTACCATAATTATAGACAATAGATGAATAGATGTGCGGACACCAGTGTCCTCTTAGGCCATCAAACTAACAATGAATATGATTTTACTGAGTATGTTAATGTGGGTAGATGATTTATAAATATATGGGAGTGAAGCGAGGGAACCCTCGGGTTTCAGGGTTCTGTACCGCAAAAAGAAAAAAATCTGATCACTTTTACGATGTGTCTGTCAAAATCCTTTGTCTTGGTAAAACATGGAGGTATCGAGTTAAAATTAAGACCATATACTTGGATCTACAGTAATTTGAAGCTATGAAAATACAAGTTTTTTCTACATGTTCTGAGTTAAAAAGATAAAATATTTGCGCTAATTAAAATATTAAGTTACAATCCACAAACGAAACATAATAGAATAAATTACTTTCAGCCTCGGCTCAACCCGTTTCCTGAAGGTAGCTCGTGCCAGATCCCGTGAAGGTCTAGTTGTAGTGAAGGTGTTTGCGGTCCATGACCCTTCACTGCCGCTAGCTGAACATAAGGAGAGAATACTGAAGATAAAGGAGCAACTAGCTTCAGCGTTCAACTGTTTACCCTTCCAAAGGGTTATCGTAAGTATTTAATTTGAACTTGATTTTATAAAATCCTAATACTTTGCCAGCAACTTTGTGAGAATAATTTTGATAAAAACTTTAACACCTCTTAAAGAGCATTTTGAGGGTAGTTTTGAAAAATGAATAATGTCAGTTCTTATTATTAGTTTTCATTACAATTCCAAACCCTATATCAAGTTTATGGAATTACTCAAGGAATAATCAGGCATACCATAACATCCTACAACCTTTATAGGGGTAGTTTAAAAAACAGATAGTGAAGATAATGAGGGGCCCTTGAAAGTTTAATTTTTGTAAAATATACAAAAGTGAAACAGCCTGTCATTGTTAGGAGCCTGTATTATCACTAAATACAAAAAAGAGGATGAGGAGGAGGTAAAATCCTCCCTGGGTTTTTAAAGGAGCTTGTGCCAAATAGAGCCCTGTGTCACGTTTATTACGCGTGAAGGTTAGAGCACAGCACAGGAGTTTTTTTGCTATACAGAGTCGATACAGTCATAAACTTGCCTGTACACCTTCTATAGGAAAAAAGCGGGCCTACGATGCACGTTTCTAAAACGCGCATCAACAGCGTGTTTAAAAAAAAGTGATGTGCACAAGCCCTGTACCGCATGAGATTGCTTCGCTATTATATTGCCGTTGAATCACGCACAGGTCCCAAAAGTATTCTGAAATACTACACATTAGATTTTTTTGCGATTACCGACTTATCGCTTGGGGGCGTCGATTTATACAAATCTTATTTATTATCTGTACAAGGGATTTTGACTTCTATTCCTAGCCATAAGGGTTTCATTAAAAGCAAAAAGCTTTCGCTTTTGTTGCGATACTGTAGGGCGTTGGCATCTTTTCTATAGTGCGCTCTCGAAACACGACAGCATCGCTTCAAAAAGTCGCCGTGGCTGAATATAGTTCTTAATCATTTTGCCATTCACAAACAACGCTTTGCCTTTCCAGCTTACGGACAAAGCAGGTCTCCTGATGCGTGAGTACTGCAAATGTAGCGTCTACGACCGGATGTCTACGCGCCCCTTCCTCACCACTCTGGAGAAGAAGTGGATCACCTTCCAAGTGTTATACGCGCTTCACCGCATGCATAAACTTGGAATTTGTCATGGTGATATTAAGGTAAGTGTTCTATCATTTTTAAGTGGAGATTTTCAGGTTTATGTCTATCTGAATGACTTATTTCATAGTCCTGAAAACCCCTATATAAATATGTATGTGTACATTAATAAATATAAAGATATAAAATACTAGTAAATTATATGCTAATATTATGTGAATTGAGAAAGAAACCTCTGTTCGGAGGAAGCTTCTAAGGCAAAGGCGACTAGTAGAAAGTGCCTAAGGCATTTCCACCATTGTACAGTATTACGTGCATAAAGTTTGTATATATAAAAGGAGAAACTGACTGACTGACATATCAACGCACAGCCGAAACTACTGGGACTAGGAGAGTGAAATTTTTCGCAAGGCTTCCTTTTATGACGTAGGCGAACACTAAGAAAGGATTTTCCAAAATTCACCCCCTCAAAGAGATGAAACGCTTGTTCAAAGTTTGTGCAAAAGCCTATTTACGCGCGACTATGTTCTAAGCTAGTAAATAATAAGTGTTTATCTCCCACCTTCCAGCTAGAAAACGTAATGGTGACCTCGTGGCTGTGGGTTCTCCTGACTGACATAGCTTCCTTCAAGCCGACGTTCCTGCCAGACGATAACCCGGCTGATTTCAGCTACTTCTTCGACACGTCGCGCAGGCGGCTCTGCTACGTCGCGCCCGAACGGTTCGTCAGGGCTCCTGACCCACATAATAGGCCTACGGTAAGTACCACTATGTGTTGTTACATCTGATTACGCGTATCTTGATACTGTTATCTCGCGTATCTCAATTTTACCATCGGACATCCAGGCGTACGGCAAATATTCACCCCTAAGTTATTGAGACACCTACGGTCCGCACTAAGCGTTTTGCCTCGTGGTTTATACCGCGTACATCGAGGGACAGAAACGGTTTGCAGGCTGCGGTCTTTCCGTCCGATTATAATTGGGGTTTCTTCAAGGCTAGAGTGAATAGGCTCTTAGACTATTGCGCCTCACTATCAACGATTGCATCACTGCTTACGATAAATAAAAAAAAAGTTAACAAGACACGCCTGAATCAGTGCAATTTCAACCTTATGTCTTTGACGTTAAGGTTCTAATTACAAGAAATATGTTGATGTGATTTTACCAATAAATAATCATATATTTATGTTAACAGGGCGATGACAAAATGGGTGGTCTGTTGCTGAGTGAATCACCGTGTAAAGTTGGTGAACTTGTTCCTAGTATGGACATTTTTTCGGCTGGGTAAGTACTCGATAATATAACACACTAGCTTTTGCCCGCGGCTTCGCCCGCGTGGGTTTGGGGTTTCCGGGATAAAAAGTAGCCTATGTGCTATTCCGGAGTGTATCCTATGCCTGTGCCAAATTTCATTCAAATCCATTCAGTAGTTTTTATGTGAAAGAGTAACAAACATCCATACATCCATACTTACAAACTTTCGCCTTTATAATAGTATTAAGATTAACATTAGCATTGTGCAGTTTTAAGAATCTGACGCAAATGGAAGCCTTCATCACAACTGCTCTCAAAACGGTGAAGGAAAACATCGTGAGGAAACCGGCATGTCCTAGAACCAAAAATTTAAAAACATGTAACATCTACTAATCCGCACTGGGCTCGCGCGGTGGATTATGGCTCATTTTCTCTCCTAGAGAGGACGCCTGTGTCCCAGCTGTGGGAACATAAATAAGGCTGATGATGATGATTAGGTCTATTGTGAGGGACACCAGCTACTAATTTTATCTTATACCGATTACGTTTTGTCGTACAGCTGTGCCCTCCTAGAACTGTGGAACGACGGCACGCCAGCGCTGGACCTGCCTGGTCTGCTGGCCTACCGCAACGGAGAGGAGCGGCCCGCCAGCATGACGCTGGCCACCGACGAGCCGCAGCTGAAGGCTCTGCTGCACTCCATGACGGAGCGGAACCCTCGCGACCGGAGGACGGCGGAGCTTTACCTGGATGAGGCCAGGGGCAAGTGAGTCGAATGATTTATTTCAATTATTATTTTAACTCTGAAGCCTTAATCGAACGAAGCGAGGACTTTGAGGTAATAATTTGACTGATTCATAATCTCAACTGATTCATAATATGATTAATATCTGGGACATATATTATCCTCTGATCTGAGACATGATGCAGACATAAAGCGGGAGTGCAGTGCGTTGTCTGTTAGGATGAATATGTTGGCTCGCAGGTTTGCTCGTTGTACTACTGAAGTGAAACCAAAATTATTCAGAGCATATTGTACTTCGTTTTATACGAGCAGCCTGTGGGTCTCTTACACGCGCAGAGAATATGACGCCCTACATGTACAATATAATAATGCATTCAGGATGCTAAAAAGGCTGCCACGATTCTGTAGCGCATCGGTTATGTTCGCGGAATCGCAAGTTACTATTTCTATATTATTATAAACGGCAATGCTGGTAGTGCGCGGCTATAGCCTTATTATGTGTATATATTAGGCGTTGTATGAAAACACTACTAACTATGAAGCATGAATAATCCGAAACTTATGTCTGCTTTGATTATTTCTGCTCCCTGTGCTTGAGCATAGCAGGCTCTTCTCTAGTTATGTCACTGCCTGTAGCTTCCAGCTTAATGCCTTGATTACACGTACTATGCAAACGGGCGCGACAGTGCTCTCGGCCGAATACTCGGCACTTATGAACATAGCGCCGAGTGCTCGTAGCGATATCTCTGTAACTCGCTTACACCACTGTTTTGCCCTTTTACTCTGTACGTGTTATCATAACATAGTCTACACTATTCAAAATCAATTTGCAAAATCACACCCATTTTAAAATCTAAACCTTTGTTTCAGATTATTCCCCGAATACTTCTACTCCTTCCTCCAATCATACATGCTGATATTTTCTGCCCAACCAATTCTGCCACCTGACGAAAAGATCCTCCGTATACACCAGGACATAAGGAACATTATAAAGATCTTCACCCAACCATCCGACGCGAAAAATTATCAAGACTTAGTGGAAGAAACCACAGAGCATCAGAACATAGACAATATAGATAAAATAAAAGACAATTTCAAGGTCCTTAACGTCAATACGACAGATTTTGACGAAGATGATGACAAGGCCCCCGAGAGGAAAGATATGGGTCCTGATAGCGAAGGGTTGATATTAATTACGTCTTTAGTGACGTCATGTATTAGGGGGTTGCATCATTGTACGTCTAAGTTGTATAGCTTGGAGATTTTGCAGCTGTTGTGCGAGAATTCCAGTTCGGAGACTATATTGGATCGGATTCTGCCTTATATTGTAAGTTTATTTCAATTATTTTGATGGGTCCTATGTATAAGGGTTTTTTTATGTATAAGGGGTAATGTAGAAATTGATAACTTTTCAATAGACCCCTCTATTGAAAAGTTGTTATGATACATATTTCCTTTATTCTAGTTAGATTAATTTATTTGTGTCTCTAATAGTTTTTTAATTAACCTTTCGACTACCGTAATTACAGACACAATTAAAAAACAAGTTTTCAATGAAAAATTTTTTTTTCATAACAAGCTTTTATAGCGGTGGTCTATGCTTATATAAATAAAACTCGTCAAGACGATTCACACGAGCCCAAACTCGACGTGGTTGTGCCGTTTAATTACAGAGTTCCTATGGCTACCTCGCGATTCCATCATTAGATCAGCTCCATGTCATCATAATATTGCATTGTCATCCGAACTAAACGTGTATACCAAATTTCAGCTCAATCGGAAACCGGGAAGTGGATCAAATTTAAGTTGCAAGATTTGATTACAGAACGACAGACAACGGGACAGGTGAAACTAAATAAAAGCTTGTAACAATAGGCATCATGGGCCTTAATGAACTATTGTAGATTTTGGGATATTATATAATAATTAAAAAACCATTAGCGATATTTAGAGATTATTATAGAGTAGCGAAGGGTGGATATTTTTTGAAGGGAAGCCGAAATATAAAAAGACAACTCACTTAATGCAGCACACTCTAGAATGCAAAAAAGTATGCTCTACATTTTGCTACACAACAAATAAATCTGTTAAATAGTCTACATGAATTAATGCCATTACAAAATGATGTCCGCTACCCAATACACAAAATAAATGTACAGTTCACTTGGTTCACCGCACATCAACGTTAAAAACAAATAAGAAACGACAAGAAAACAATATCAAAACACTGAAATATTCGCGCTACACAAACACAATAGCCGCCATGTCAATTTTATCGTATAAAAATCCTGCCAAATAAAATGTATAACTCGCCAGTAAGAGTTATGAATAGCTAAATTAAATAAATAATTTATATTATAATCTATTTAAAATATCTGTTATTTATTTACTCTGCACACCTACCACAGTGTTGTCTTTTTTTAACCCAAAGGTTGACTGGTAGAGAATGCTTTGTAGCATTAAGTCCGCCTATGTATCACTACTGTACATGAAGTTTAAATAAATAAATAAATAAATAAATAAATTCATTCTTATTTTGAATCATTATAGCTAGTCATATCATGAATTAATTTTTCTGAATTTTTTTCCTTTCTTCGTTTTCTCGCTTGCATCTGTGCATCGACATTGTTGTGTATGGTCTTGTACTTCAACACCTGTGCATTGTTATTTATTTTATTCATAATAACCCGGCACGCAGCGAGTTATTTTGGTACAATTTTCTGCGAGTTAAAAAGAGACAGAATAATTTAGAGTTCATAGGAAAATAAGAGATAGTTGTATAGTATAGGATTTGAATGTTTGAACATTGAACACGGTATTTTTCGGCTTGAGATTTTAGCATTCTTAGTTCAAAGTGTAGGCGTAGACAAAATTTGAAGTAAGGAGCAATAGACCGAACAAACAAGTTTGTTGACCTTAGATTACATTTTTATAAGGGAAGCCGGTGGGAATTGTCATATATGGACTCTACGTTACTGAGAGAAATCCATGTAGTCCTGACCATGGCGTGCTGGACATAATTTGTATTGTCATATATAGACTTTTTTATGGTTTAAAAAATCATCGAATGATGGAACCCTTGGGTGGGGCGGGAGACAGTGTCAGACTTCTACTGACTAAACAACCCACCATTCCTTCCTGTATTAGTTACAGTGCTCTGGTGCTCCGCTTTCGCATCAACCCTATGCATAGACTGTGGAGGTTAAAAGCTAAGTTCTCAGAAGTGGTTGTGTGTAGTAAAGACTTCCTTTAAAATAACATAAACTTGTGCTTGACTGCGATCCCATTTGATGGCAAGCAGTGATGAATTTGTTGATAGATAGATAGATTAAACTTTATTGTATACCAAAAAGTAACAGAACTTATACAAAACATAAATCTATGGGTACAATGACGGTCTTATCGCTGACAGCGATATCTACCAGACAACCTTAGGATGGATCGTAAGAACTAAAAATAATACTGGGGTTAGTCTGTGGTGTTCTACTAGCGAATTAATCAAACTATAAATATACAGGGTGTCATTAACGTAACGCAAACGAATACCATAGATTCAGAACATGATTCTGGACACCCATTTGGTGGAATATCTCGTCGGTTTATTTTTTCAAATAAAAAAAAAAATAGTTTTGTTTTACCTGTATAAAATCGTTATTCTACTAACCAATCCCAATGATATTTTTAGAAAAAAAAATACAGAAAAAAAAATAATGAAAAAAGCATCGAGGCAAATAAAGTCGTTATTCTAATCAAACTCTTTTTCATTGTCATTTTTTATTTGGAATGTAGTTCATGCTTTTTTTTCGCAAAAAATGTTAAAATGACGTTTGTATAAAAACGTCATTTTAATTTTAAAAAATCAAATAAGAAAATACCGACAAAAAAATCCACCACTGGGGGGTCTAGAATCATGTGCTTGGTCTATGGTTAACGTTTGCGTTAACATATCAATGACACCCTGTTTAAAACAAAATACATAACTGTTGTTGTTGATGACACGCACTAGTTTACTTCTACAAAAAATATCTATTATTCCATATTTGTCCTCCCTCCCCCATAGATTCACCTGTCACACGACAGCGTGGCACGCGTGCGTGCGTGCGCGGTGGCGGCGTGCGCACGCGCCGTGTGGCTGGTGCGCTCGCTGCCCAAGGCGGACTGCAACGTGTTCCCCGAGTACATCCTGCCCGAGCTGGCGCCGCGCGCCGCCGACCCCAGCGTGCCCGTGAGGATCGCCTATGCTAATAATATTGGTGAGTTGTATTATAGCATAGCAAAGCATAGCATCAGCCTTAGTATGTTCCTATTGCTGGGACTTAGGCCTCCTCCTTTGGAGAAGAAGTGAGGCGTAATCCACCACGCGGGCCCAGTGCGAGTTGGTAAATGTCACATCTCCTCGATCTTTTGGTTCTAGGACATGCCGATTTCCTCACAATGTTGTCCTTCACCGTTTGGAGAGCAGTAGTGACGAAATAAATTACACTAAATAATGCTTCTGTCTGAGTTTGAACCACGTAAGAATCCGCTAAGAAAGGATTTTCCAAAATTCTCTCCCTAAACAAATGAAACAGGGGTCCAAAATTTATATGAAAAGACTTTCTTTCACGCGGCAGAAGCCGCTGGTAGAAGCTAGTATATAAAAGAAAAAACTAACTGACGTATTAATGTACAGCCGAAACTATTGGAACTAGGAACACGTGAAATTTTGTACAAGGTTTCCTTTTTGCGACGTAGGCGACTTGCATAATTTCATCTTTAAGATATTAATGTGATTTATTTTCCAGCCAAACTGGCGGAAACGGCGGTACGCTTCCTGGATCAAACACAGAACATGGTGGATAAGGAAGCTGCCAACATCAACTATGAGACTGAACTATCTGCATTGCACGAAATGGTATGTAAAAGAGATTGTCTTGTTTTTACGGGTTTATTTAATAGTGTTATCATGGCCCTGGAACAGGTAACTAAAGGAATATGACTGGGTTTTAGTCAGTAAAAGTCTGCCAGTCCTTCTTTCAACAAAAAAAGTCATATTCAGAAGACTAATATGTAAGTTAACTATTATACGAGTACATTCACGTTAGGAAAATCGTGACTCATCGTTCTCCCTTAGCTTAGTCTTGTAGTCTACCTAGTCATATAATCATCATCTTCTTCCTGCCCTTGTCCCGTATTATTTGGGGTCGGCGCAACACGTTTTTAGGGTTCCGTAGCCAAAATGGCAAAAACGGAACCCTTATAGTTTCGTCATGTCCGTCTGTCCGTCTGTCCGTCTGTCACAGCCGATTTACTCGGAAACTATAAGTACTACAGTGATGAAATTTGATGGGAATATGTGTTGTATGAACCGCTACAAAATTATGACACTAAATAGTAAAAAAAAGAATTGGGGGTGGGGCCCCCCATACATGTAACTGAGGGATGAAAATTTTTTTTTCGATGTACATACCCGTGTGGGGTATCAATGGAAAGGTCTTTTAAAATGATATAAAGTTTTCTAAAAAACATTTTTCTTAAAGTGAACGGTTTTTGAGATATCAGCTCTCAAAGTCGTAAAAAGTATGTCCCCCCCCCCTCTATTTTTATAACTACGGGGTATAAAATTCTAAAAAAAATAGAGGTGATGCATGCTAATTAACTCTTTCAACGATTTTTGGTTTGATCAAAGTATCTCTTATAGTTTTTGAGATAGGTTGATTTAACTGTAATTTTGGTTAAGTTATTGTGCTTACACTGAAAACGATGGCTGAACCTATAAGTACAAGGCAAAATATCGGGAGAGTTTAGGCTCCATTCACCAGGTGTATAAATTGACATAATAAGTTTATTATATTTGCTGCTACGGAACCCTTTGTGCGCGAGCCCGACTCGCACTTGGCCGGTTTTTTTCATCCATTCTGTCCTGTCATCCGTCACGCTATCACTAACTCCTTTTTCATTCATATCACTTTTCACACAATCTCTTCTTCTTCTCACACAATCTTTTCTTTGGTTTCCGTTTTCTGCTCGATTCCTATAATATTTAAAAATAATTATAAAAAAAAATAGTAATAACAATAAAAAGCTTGCTTTAATATTGTTTAATTTCCAATACTCCTCTATGAGATATCATTAATTTGCAGTGAATAAGATAGAGAAAAGACTCGAATGCGTCGACTTTATGAAATATCATCATCATCAGCCTTTTTAATGTTCCCACTGCAGGGACACAGGCCTCCTCTCTAAGAGAGGGAATGGGCCGTAATCCACCACGCGGGCCCAGTGCGGGTTGGTGGATGTCACATGTCTTCGAATTTTTGGTTCTAGGACATGCCGGTTTCCTCACGATGTTTTCCTTCACCGTTTTGAGAGCAGTGGTGATGAAATAAATTACACAAAGTAATGCGCCTGGCTGGGTTTGAACCCGCGACCTACTACACGCAAGTCGGGACCGTTACCACTCGGCCACCACTGCTCTTATGAAATATAATATAATATAATAATATAATCTTATGAAATATAATGTAAATTAAAATAATACGGCAAGTCAGTAAATAAAAATCGCGTAATCGCTTCATTAAAGATACGTGTGGTTGCATAATTATGTGCAATATCGGTGCAATGTCGGCTACGTCTGTACATCGGAGAACAGGTGTTGGAGGGAACATGTTCCCTCCAACACCTGTTCTTTCCAGACGCGTTCGTGTAACGCATTGCTACAACGCGTTGGGCCTAGTCTCTATTTTCTTAACGTGCCTAGGCTGTAGGTATATATTAAATACCCTGTATTTATTGCAACAGGTACGATCAACAGTATCATATCTACTGACTGACTCGCAAGCGATAGTCAAGCGGGCGCTAGTCGAAAATGGCATTACCAAGCTTTGCATATTCTTCGGGAAACAGAAAGGTAAGTATTTTTCATTTGATTAAACTTTTTAGGACGCGGCACATAAGTTGAACCATTTACAAACCCCACTTCGATTTTTTAATTTCTTTTTTTTTAAACTTTGCCCCACACTAGGAATTACTCCTGTGTCGTGGGTGCGTTCACAAACATGTGTTACAGACTTCGGGTTCGTCATATACCAGCTCGACATGAAAACTCCTTAGTACATACTTGACATTGTAACTTCTTGGTCTATTGACGCGAATAATTATAAATAAACGATTATAGCGCCCTCCGCTTGTCAGCTTCCGGTACATCAAATAATTAGTAAAAGTTATTATATTGTGCATTATTCTTTGATATATATTATTGTTAATAATTAATATTTAAGGAGCCATTTTATTAGATTATTCTATTGTAAATTAATAGTATTGTATTCGTGTGTGTTATAAAAGGCGCTGTGTTGACAGTTTTCCTTTTCATATGTCTGTTTAGTTACGGTTGCTAAGCAAATAACAATATGAAAAAATTACTTGCTACCGTAATATTTGAATTATAATTATAAACTTGTTGAATGAGAAGTATCCTTGTTTTACTGTGACCATCCTGATGTAACAGTTGGTTCACACATGTGAAGTCACATACACAAGATACCCAGACCCGGAAGACCTATCTGTATGCCATACAAATATTTGTACCGTGCGGTATTCGAACCCGCGACCCTCAGCGCATCAGTCGACTGTCATGATGGTTCAACTTGTATGACGAGGATTATAACCGATTTTACTATATCACATGAGAATATTGCATGTTTTTTATAAGTTGCCGAATAAATGTATTGCAAGATATATTAAATCTGAAATTTTTGTTTCAAAATTACAGAAACTGGTAAGATATGTCAAGTTTAACAATTATTTATGAGTAAAACTTCAGCTTCAGTATGTCTTTTGCTAGAAAATAAAATGAACGAATATATTTAATGTTGTGTAGCTTTAAATGTTAGTCATCTTAACGTAGTGGGAAATAATATTAGCTTCATTCTTCTGCTATACAGGCATTAAGATTTCTGAATTGAGAATTCTAGGCTAACAACGAACCATTACTTAATATGAAACAACCCACCCTGTTCTCAAAAACGGTGAAGGAAAACGTCGTGAGGAAACCGGCATGTCCTAGAACCAAAAAAAAATTCTCCCTCTCCTTGAGAGGAGGCCTGTGTCCCAGCAGTGGGAACATTAAAAGGCTGATGATGATGATGATGACCCTGTTCCTAGAGCTAGGAAGAAACAGGGTGGGTTGTTTAGTCAGTAAGAATCTGACACAATTTCCCGCTACACCCAAGGGCGGGATTTGTCATTGGGTTTGCCATCATAAAAAACTTAATAACAAAAGTTTTCAGACAGCAAAAATTCAACTTAAAATTCACAATTCAGAAATTGGGGGTAAGTCTATAGTTTTCTATCCATTAGTGATTTTAGATGTAGATTGAACCTTGACGTAGAATTTTTAATAAAGTAAAATAAAGTACCATAAGGAGTAGCCGTTCATAAACTTCACATGAATTTTATGGTTTTTATACAGTATCACCTGTCCCGATGTTTGTGATCAAATCTTGTAAATTAAATTTGATCCACTTCCCGGTTACCGATTGAGCTGAAATTTTACATGCATGTGTCAATCAGACGACAATGCTAAATTATAATGTCGTGGACTTATCTGATGATGGAACCGGGAGGTGGCGATAGGAACTCTGTAATTAAACAAAACAACCCAATCGAGTTTTGGCTCGTGTGATTCGTCTGGACGAGTTTTAAATATATAAAGCGTGCTTACAAAAAAAAAAAATCATGGAAAACTTGTTTAAATCCCCTCCTACTTATCTTTGACATAGTGTGACGTCACTATCGTCTTTTTATTATGTCTCTAATTACGTTATTGAAAAGGTTAAAAATATTCGTGCTAATGAACAAGCTAGAAAGTCTCATTAGCTAGTACTCGTAGTTATAACTCATAAAACATAATGTCTTTACTGATCTATATAATTGTCCCTGTTTCAGCTAACGACGTAATCCTATCCCATATGGTAACTTTCCTGAACGACAAAGAGGAGGCAGCCTTACGAGGATGCTTCTTTGAGCGCCTCGTGGGGGTCGCGGCCTATGTGGGGCACCACGCCGCGCCTATACTCGTGCCGCTACTGCAACAGGTATGAGTTACTCGTATTGTTACTGCAACACAGTGTTAGACCGTGTACTGGCTTTGAAATGGCCACAGATAATCGTACAGTTTAAGTGATGTGGCTTACAGACGGCAAATTTTGATCGTTTTAATCCCGTTGAGAGTCGATCCGATACATGAAATATTATCGATTTCGTCACGTTCACGCTACTGTGAACAAAGACCTATAGGTAATTAGTACGCCGGCGCAACCGACAACTAATTACAGAAAATTAACTCGCTCAGCTGATGTTTACTTCAAGAAATTAATTTTGGCATTCTTTATAATTTTATATGCTGTAAAAATTGTGTATATATATTTTTACGAAATTGCGATGAAATTTAATAAATTGTTAAAATTTGCATGCCTATGTGATGGCTAAATATGGAGGAATATGTTGTAAAAATGAAAACATACCGTACTGTACCATGTTCGCAAAATAAATAAATGATTATGATAAAATGAATTCGAGGTTAAAATAAAGTACTTTATTTATTTTATGTCTTACAAATCGATAGTATTTCATGTACCGGAACGACCCTGGTGGATTAGGGGCCTTTCATTCTCCTACAGAAGAGGCCTGTGTCCCAGCAGTGGGAACATTAAAAAAGCTGATGGTAATGATGAATTAACAACCATGTCTTTCCAGGGTCTAACAGATCAGTCAGAGTGGATAATAGCGAAGGCTTTAAGAGCTACCACCAACTTGGCAGAGCTTGGACTACTGCCCAAGCAAGCACTCTGTGACCTGGTAGCAGAGAGTGCTGTGTTCCTTGCACATCCTAACTTATGGGTAAGTTATAAACATCATAAATCATTACATAGTATACAACGAAGTTGCTTCGCTCTTGTGCTTAGATCTTTAAAAGTACGCAACGGAAATTGATGCGGTTTTTTTTAATAGATAGAGTAATTCAAAAGGAAGGTTTATATGTATGACGGAGGAGGCAGCTGTGTAGTGTTTTTTAAAAGTGTGACGTCAGCATAGCTGACGTCATCGATGTTGTCTTCATGGTGGTCACTCATATTTGGATATTCAAAATAAAACTTCACAAGTTATCTAACACTTCGTTTATTCAACGAACAGAGTAACGACGTCACAAAGAGGTCCGTACTGTCCGGCGGCTCGAGCGAGAATGCCTTGGCACCGACAGTGCGGGCCTATTTATAATGTTTCGCTCCTAAGTGGGGGCGACCACGTGTTTTAGAAAAACGAAACGAAACGTTTAAATAACGATCACAAAAATAGTTATTTGCCGTCTAACGTTAATTTTACATCGCAATGAACTTCTACTAATTTTTAGGGCAATTTAATTACAAATCTTAATTATTTAAATCACAAACTATTGTTATTGCGCCGACATGTATAATATATGGATAATATATTTAATATCACCATTGAACCGTGCGAAGCTGGGGCGGGTCGCTAGTTTATAATAAAACTGAATCTCTAATCATAATAAAAATTATAAGTTATCACGAAACATTTTGTGAAAGAAACAAGACCCCTATACTTCCTTCTGGCTCCAGTCTTGTATCTTCTGTCTTCTATTGAGTCCTGTACTTCTGTTACCAGATCCGTCACGAAGTTTGCGGGTTGGTGTCCTGTGTGGCGAGCCTGCTGAACCCTATCGACGTACACTGCAAGATACTGCCGCTAGTGTGGCCGCATCTTAAGCACAAACTAATACAGGTATAATGTTACTGTGATTTTTTTTATTAAGATTTAGCGCAGGAAAGAAAGCATCGTGAGGAAACAGCTATGTCCTAGAACCTAACATTCGAAGACAGGATATATCTTGATGTTGACGTTGTTTTAATTTTAATTTTTAGGTTCTCTGTTATTATTTTTTCTGTAAAACATTCATACACAATGTAAATTGTTATTGTATAAATAAATGAAATGAAAATCTACCAATCCCCACTGTATATAATACTCATAACACAAGCTCTGCTTAGCTTGAGGCTAGACACTGTTGTGTGATATTTGTGGAATATAAATTAAAATAGCCGACCCCGTGAACTTTTATTCCGCCTTAGAGGCAATAAATGAGCAGATTTTTTTAGATCTATAGTATAGTCCTTCTCCTGGTTCTTAGCTACCTCCCTATCAATTTTCAGCCAAATCGGTTCAGCCGTTCTTGAGTTATAAGTAGTGCAACTAACACGAATTTCTTTTATTTATTTTATATAAATTACATATAATAATATAATTATATATTAAAATATATTATAATTATATAATATTCTGTTTACATCGTATAGGTGGAGAGAGCAGAGCTGCTGTTAGAAAGCTTGGCGGAGCCAATTCCGCGCAAGGTTCTAGATGCTGTGCTGCGCCACGGGGACGTGGACCGCCTCGTGCACACGCTGCGGGAGAGGAGGAACACCAGGCTCAAGGTACTGTGCATGTGGCTTTGTACTGTCCATGTGGTTTTGTACTGTCCATGTGGCTTTGTACTGTCCATGTGGTTTTGTACTGTCCATGTGGCTTTGTACTGTCCATGTGGTTTTGTACTGTCCATGTGGCTTTGTACTGTCCATGTGGTTTTGTACTGTCTATGTGGCTTTGTACTGTCCATGTGGCTTTGTTCTACCTATTATAAGCTATCGTGGCTGAGTGGTAACGACAAGATACGAAGTAATAATAATAACAGCCACAAAGTACTAAACTTTTGAGCCCCAAGCGAACGCCGACGTTCGCACACTTATTGTTCTTTAATTGTGTCTGTAATTACGGTAGTCGAAAGGATAAACCTAAAGGACTAAGATAATATTTGCAGATTGAAGAAAATGAAATTGCTCCACATTACACTCATTCTTCACTTTAAATTTACTCTACTGGAGCCCAGGGTCTCTTCCTGAAAGGAAGGCTTGGCCCCAGTGCGAAGGGCAGAGAAGGAACGGGGTAGGGTGTTCAGTCAATTAGAGTCTGACATTGTTTCCCGCTCCGCCCAAAAGCGGGATTCGTCATTGGATGATTTTTGCCCACCATAAAAAACCTTAAATTTACTCACAACACTCTACATTGACTTGGCTTGGCCCGTTAATGTACAACTTAAAAACTAGCCTTGAGCTAAGAATGACTACACTTTTTCCCAAAATAATAATAATAATATTTATTTATTTCAATACAATTCGTAATGTGTTAATATGAATACTTGCATATTAACACATTACGAAATGACTTTAACATATTTAAAAATCAATGAATATTGAAAAAAAAAAATACAAAAGCTTATTCTGTTCAAATGTTCCAGGTAAAACAGGGTACTGTGCCCCAGTACTCAGAGATGGGACAGCAACTTAGAAACTTGTTCAGAAGACTGGCATCTGATGGTAAGTAATACAAGTAATTATTTGAATGTACCGCGGATTGTAATTATGTTAGTATCAACTTGAATGACTTTGAAAAACGATAATTGTCGTACACGAGTATAAGACATTTATTCAGCCAAAAACTTTCGTTAGAAAAAAAATTGTATTTTCGTTTTTCCTGGAAAAACTTTGTTTTTTTTTGTGTGATTTGTCTAAAAAGCGTATAACAATACCAGGAGTCCAGCCAGCAACTTAAAAAAACTGGGTTAATTACTGCTGGACAAGCAGTACTACCCTCGCGCGGGGTCGGGCGACGGGTTAGTTACTGGTGGATATAAGTCTTTCCCAAGTGTCGCATAATGAAAAGTTCTGTGCGTTATTTAGTAAAATGCCTTGGCAATTTGCTGTATGGCTAATTAAGCTAGTTCGCTGCGACGTATTAACAACACAGTACTCTATTTTGTTGCTAACATTCGTTAAACTTATTTCAGGCATGACAGAGCACGTGGAAAATCAACTTTTAGCAATGAGCGCGCATTTGATAAAGATACAAGGATCGTCCACACAGGTTGGTAAAAAAAATTTTAATGCTAGAAGAAATACCGAAATAGTTAAAAACATTGAGATTAAAAGACATTTTATTCCTTGGACAAATTGTCCATACTTCAACAAATTCCCCCCCCCCCCCAGATGACGCAAGATAAAAAATTTGTATTGTAGCTCTATTCACCAAAAACTCCTACAAAATTAATTAAATTATTATAATAGTCATGGTTATTTATTGGTAAGGGATTCTTACAATTCGTAAAGGTACAAACTGTTACAATAATGTCAACAAATTATTACAAAATAAATCAAATGAAAACTACGTTTATATAAAATATATATAAAAACTTAAAACTAGTGTTATTACTACAACGTTAAATTACTCACTCCCTGCTCGACCCATGAATCGAGGTATCAATGCTATTGTGACCCTTAATACAATGATACAGACAGGCCACTCCACTAGCTATCATGCTTAAAACGATGTTGCGACTAGACTGTACTCTGCTCAGAATCGACGCGCATAAAATATGGACGTGCTTTAACTGATCTTGATATTTCCAGCACATCACGGAGGCGCCGGGGCGTCTCAACCTACAAGCGACGAGTATATCACGCGCCGTACAGCTGGACACCGGCGCCACGGACGCCATGCCGCATGTCGACAAACTTTACACTTCCACACAGAACAGGTGAATTGACAAAACAATTATCATAATCATCTGTTCCGCATTTCACACTCGCTCACTTAAAACACACTCATACACAAAACCCACTCTCACTTCGACTTCATGAGAATGATATGCAGATTTATTTTACTACTAGCTTTTGCCCGCGGCTTCGCCCGCGTGGTATTGGGGCTGGGGTTGGGGTTTCAGGGACAAAAAGTAGCCTATGTCCTATTCCGGAGTGTATCCTATGCCTGTGCCAAATTTCATCCAGATCCGTCCAGCCGTTTTGGCGTGATTGAGTTACAAACATCCAAACATCGTAACTTTCGCATTTATAATATTAGTAAGATTATTAGAGTAATCGTTTTTGTTTGAAAGCCACGATTCAGGCTCTGCCTGGTGTGGTTTCGATGTTATTTTTGTAAATTGTAATTTGAACTGCTAATAAAGTTATTATTATTATCTTCTCCACCTTCAATTTACTTGTGGACGGCGCAACACTTATATCTACACTTCTACACTAATATAATAAAGAGGTAAAGTTTGTTTTTTTGTTTGTAGGGGGTAATCTCTGGAACTACTGGTCCGATTGGAAAAATTTAAGCAACAATAGAAAGCTGCTTTACTCCTGAGTGACATAGGCTATATTTTATGTACGCGGGCGAAGCTGCGGGCAAAAGCTAGTTTGATATAATTTTGTAGCGCCATCTATGGCGTCACATAAGAACTACAAGATCCTCCATCCCGCAATCAAAGTTCTCCGCGCGATTTGAGCATATACGACAGCCCGAAATCAACTATCGGGCAGTAGCCCACCAGACATAACACCTGTCCGGTCGGAGGATCCTCCATTTTCAATGGAGGCGTGCGGGATTTTACTCTCTGTTCCCATACCCCCAAAATTGTATCATCAATACATATGTACTACGCACTAGATTTGGCGTACCGCAGTCGCTTTACTTGACTTAGGTGATCTGCAGGCCATACACCTTTATATTGATGACATTATGACGTTTTGACGTTTATGCAGTGTGAGAGCGCTGGAAGTTTTAAAAGTTTTGTTAGACGACATAATGACGACACAATGAAGCTCTGCAGCGGAGTTTTGTATTAACTTATCACTATTTTGACAAATAGTTTCTGTAAACGTGCTTGTCTATCCCTAGGATATCCTGTCGAACATCACGTATCACCATGTCTCCGTTTTCTTCCATTTCATAACTCACACAACACTTTCATTTTTTCCTGGGCTTCCATCTCCATCTCCAGTCATCATCGTCATGCTAACTCTTACTCCTTTTTCCTTGACCATTTCCTTTTCCACTTATTCATAGTTGTATTAAGAACGGTTCAAGTTAGAACAAAAAAAAAAAATTATACTTGAAATATTTTTTCATTTCCAGACGAACCCATAAAACGTCAGTGTCACATGAGACGCACATGAATACAGAATGGCAACATATGTTTGGACAATCACATGAACAGCATTCAAGAGGTAAGTCAATAAATTCACACTAATTTAAATTTTACGTCTTATCAAAAGTGGCCTGTTTGCTTAGTGGTTAGTGACCCTGACTGCTATACCAGACGTAATTGGTTCGATTCCCACCCAGGACAAATGTTTGTGATCACACAAACATTTTTTTTGTTGTGTTTGTGCTTATCAAAGCACGATCATTTATTCTGTGTCTGCGTCTATAAATAATTAGCTCTAACATGTATGTATTTAGAAATATACAAGTATGTTTATCAGTGGTCTAGTACCCATAACACAAGCTCTGCTTAGCTTGGGACTACGCACGACGTTGTGTGATAGTTGTGGAATAATATAATACATTAATTATGCATACAGCTAAGGAGTGCAATTCCCTGCCGGAGTCTGTGTTTCCTGATAGCTACAACCTAAGGGTCTCTAAGCCAAGAGTGAATACCTATTCACCTTTATAGTAACCTTACTATTAGGCAAGCGTGCTCCATCGTCAGCCACATTATCGCTTACCATCAGGTGAAATAGTAGGCGCGAGCTTATCATTAATAATAAAAAAGCGTCCTGGGGTTGCGGAATAGTCCGAAAGAGTTATCTGGAACGCAGGTTGCCGGTCGGTCAGTAGTAGACACTCATCACACCGCCCAGTACAGGAGGGATTAAAGATTCAAGTGTAAGATACCATGGTTTTGTTTCAGAGGGTGTATCACAATCGCAAGCAGCGTCGGGCAGTGGAGTGGCGTCACAAGCCATGTCTGTACCACCGCATCACTCGCAACTTGGACACAGCGCTAGCTATGTGCAATGTATGTATTACTAGCTTTGCCCGCGGCTTCGCCCGCGTGGTTTTGGGGTTGGGTTTGGGGTTTCCGGGATAAAAAGTAGCCTATGTCCTATTCCGGAGTGTATTCTATGCCTGTGCCAAATTTCATCCAGATCCGTCCAGTCGTTTTGGCGTGATTGAGCAACAAACATCCAAGCATCGTAACTTTCGCATTTATAATATTAGTAAGATTAGTAAGATGATACTGTAATAAGTATCTTGATTCACTTTTTGGAAAACTACGTATAATCTATTCGTTTTTTTTTATGGTGGGCAAAAATCATCCAATGACGAATCCTGCTCTAGGGCGGTGCGGGAAACAGTGTCAGATTCGTACTGACTAAACATGCCACCCCGTTCCTTCTTTGCCCTTTGCACTGGTGCCAAGTCTTCCTTTCAGAAAGAGGCCCTGGCCCCCAGTACGCTTCGACAATTTTGTATAGTCCCTACGGCTGCGGCTTTGCTGATAACTCCTTAAGGCGCGTGGAAACAGAGCGCGCCATCGACGAGGCCTAATCATATTAAGAAAATAGTGACTCCATCCGATAAATCATAGTAAATGAACTATATTTAAACCTCGGTTTGTTATAAGTGTAGCATTTTCGGTATATCACTGTTGTTCGATATAACACGATTTGCAGCCGAAAGCGAAACTGTATGTTCGACTCCTCTTTCAGTTTCGGCCATAATCGAAACTAACAAAAACAATATATTACTAACTATATTTTACTGATTGTAGTACTGTTGTACATTCGCAGATAGCATGGCTCCGTGTCGCATAGAACTGAGAGACCTGACAGCAAGGATGCAGCAGAAATACCAGAAGTCATTGAGGTAATGCTTCTTGCTAAATTATAATACATACTAAAACTATAAATGTGAAAGTAACTTAGTCTGTCTGTAACGCTTTTACCTTTAAACTTCTGAACCGGCTTTTATGATAATCAGAAAGGAGTAGTTTTGTTTAAGACGTAGTACCCGTCAATGGGTACTACGTCTTGTAAAAAAAAACCATCTATGTATGAATCACCCATGTTTGCAAACCAATAAATGATTTATGATTTATGGGATAGGACAATAAATTTTTACTACGTCGGAGGCAAAATAACGTAACAAGTAACGTATAAAAAAGCGTTGGCGTCCAAAAGATTAATATACTTGTAACTTGTGTACGGGATAAAGGCATTCTCGTTTCGATGGTTCTTTTCAGAACCAATTTTAATTGTTTTAAAAAATGTATTTTTATTTAGGAGTCACGACGATCCGCTAGAGAACAATGAAGATATACTGCCTCCACCCGGCTGGCGGCCTGGGAACCAACTGCTTGCGTACTTACACGAACACAAGTAAGTATTACCTAACTAGCGAGTTCTAAATAAAAATAAATATATATTTTAACTAATACGCCTCAACATCAATGATTGCATCACTGCTTACTATCAGGTGGGATCGCAATCAAGCATTAGTTTGTAGTAAATATAAAAAAAGGTGGAAAACCATCCACAATTATTGTGGATGGTCATCGGGTGTTGTGAGATGGAGTGTCAGACTTTTACTATCTAAGGACAAGGACTAACGCTGTTTGTGAGCGCTCCCATACTGCAGCGCTCCCCTGTCGCTACGAAATAATACATTACAATTCTACTTCGATAAATGCATACTGTTAAAGTTGAACGAGTGACACTATAATAATCCAGTTTCCGCTTCGGAGACCGCCACAAACTAGACACGCGACAGCTCCCGCTTTACGCAGCGATTTACTCTGTTTTATTTTGGGTAATATTAACTGATCTTCAAATTATTCCAATTTCCAACTGGAAAATATACCTTTGTTTCGCCAAATAACTCGCCCCTTCCCCGTTCCGACCCGTTCCTTCTTTACCTTGATTGGGATCAAACCTTCTTTTCAGGAATTGTTGTTGTGCCTCGACGTTTACTGATAACTCCTTGAAAGTCTGCCTCTATCTCACCTTATGGCAATAATGAGTGAATTGTATGATATTTATTATATCCTTACCTTCTAGGGCCCGTGTCAATCAGCTGGTAACTCTCCCTGCGCACCGCTCTCTATTCGGCTCGTGTTCAGATGACGGCACTGTACGTTTATGGGATGCAGCGAGGCTACACACACAGGCACATATTAACAGGTAAGAAGGTTTGCTTTGCTCATAATTCTAAGTACAGCATGATTTAAATTTAATGGCGGTTTTTAACTCGAGTCAAGTCGCTACATAATAGTAAGTTCATGCAACAGCGGTGGTGAGAAGAGGCTGCGCAGTATATATAGCACTCCACAACCACCATTACCGCATTTAGCCGTCCGTTTTCAGGGTTCCGTACGTGAGGTACGTAGAAAAGCGAAGGAGAAAAACGAAACCCTTATAAGATCACTTTGTTGTCTGTCTCTTGGTCTGTATATCTGTCAAGACCCTTGAATGCGTGGAAGTATTTAGTTGAAATTAAACCAAAAGTCAGGTCTGCAGTACCTTGAATCTGTAAAAAAAAACAAACTTTTAAGTTTGTTAGCATATTTCTTCCACCAAACGTTGCAGTATACGAAAACAAAAAACAAGATCTAAAACAAAAATCAAATCAAAACAAACAACCACAACAACAATCTTAACTTGCGCAGGTATACTGTAACAGGTGTGGCTACCATTATAGAAGCACATGAATATCAGAATTGTTCACGTAGTAACTGTTTTTTTTATTAATTTATTAAAACCTTCATGCAACACAACATAAATTAACTTTTTGAACATAATTGGGACTGGGCCTCTAGTCTGCTATTACAATATTGTCAGAATAGTCGATCATTGATTTCAAAATTGTTGATTTTGACAAGTTTGGTAATCTACTAACATAATGGCGTCATTATGACTTTCCGATGATCAACCAGTGACACTTCATTGAACGAAATTTTTTAGAACGGCAATCTCGTATAAATGATATACTTATGAATATTTGACATATGCTGTAAATTAATAAAATTTTGACAGTTCATTTAATCAGTGACTTACGATTAGAATGTTATTGTGCAGTTACCACTCAATGATCAGCCATTAGGAATTAACAGATTACGAACTTTTAGCAAAATGACAATGGAATCGTGTTGGAATGACAATATTTTGAAAATAGCAGACTTGGGCCCCTGGGTAGAATTTACTTGTCCACTTCGTCTTTGTAACAAACTATTTTTTTTATTTGTCTATGAATCTAGTTATATAGACAATCACTTTTGATTTCTTCCAGATCAAAATCAATGTATAACAGAAATGCGGGCCCTGTGTTATCGATTGCTGCCTGTGAAGGTGGACAATCTCTGGTGGCCGCCACGCAAGAGTCTGTCTTCGTGTTGAGGTACGTATCTCTTAAGTAGTAAGGTTGATTGTAGCTTAACAGATAAGACATTGCTTTTAGATGAGTGATGATATGTATGATGGAAGACTCGCAAAATGGGTCTTTTTTCAATTGGATGCTTTGCTCATAAAATTTAATATTAATTTTGAAATTACTTTTATTAATCTAGACTGAAAATTTAATCACAAATTTATTCCATAATGGAGGGTACACAGTATATAATGACAAAATTTCTTAATAACTTTGATATCCAATCGAGCGACTATGTGAACTTTAATTCCCTATCTCGCAGTTAGTATAAAAACTATAGTAAGCACGGGATAATTGTACCTTTTTCTCGTTAAATTCCTCATAGTATTTCATATTCTCGTTTTGGAGGCCCTCATTAAATTTGAGCCGTCTTGTCTTTCAATTACATTTTGGGGACCTTCTATTACACTCGGGGGACCTTTGTTACTCTAGGCGGTATTTAAGTACACTTAAAGGCCTTCCTTACGCTTGTGGGTCCTTCATTATACTCGAGATTCCTTTATAAAACTTGCGGGTCCTTCATTACACTTGAGGGTCCTTCACCATCCTCAGGATTCAATATGATACCCCTTCACTTGACATAGAACTTACCCTACAGTGCATCATCATCATCAGCCTTTTTTAATGTTCCCGTTGCAGGGACACAGACCTCCTCTCTAGGAGAGGGAATGGGCCGCAATCCACCACGCGGGCCCAGTGCGGATTGGTGGATGTCACATGTCTTCGAATTTTTGGTTCTAGGACATGCCGGTTTCCTCACGATGTTTTCCTTCACCGTTTTGAGAGCAGTGGTGATGAAATAAATTACACAAAGTAATGTGCCTGGCTGGGTTCGAACCCGCAACCGCACCTACAGTGCATACTATAATAAAATTATCTTGACAGAGTGGATGGCACGTCGTCCCGCATGAACCTGTCTCAGGGGCGGCAGCTGGAGGGCGACGGCGACGACGCGCTGTGCGTGGCGGCGCCCGCGCACGGCGCGGTCATCTCGTACGCCACGCTCTTCGCCAGCATCGTGGGCTGGGACTTGAGGGCTCCAGGTAATGGTGACACTGACTATTCAACCGATATTTTTAGGGTTTACGGAACCCTCAACAAATAAACAATATAGTTTCGCTAAGTCTGTCTGTCTGTCTATACGCGGATAATCTCAGTGACCGTTGTCAATAGCAAGCTAAAACTTGGTATCAATATGTATATCAATCAAGCCGACTAAGTGGAAAAAAAAAACAAAAAGTAAGAACATTATTTTGAACATTGGATGAACAGATTGAAAAAATTAAAAAAAGTTCTGATCTAATTTTGTAATTTAACCGTACATGCAAGCATTTTTTTTAAACTTAGTTTACATATTTTATTATCCTGAGCGTATCTTCTTTCAAATAAAAATCGAATTAGATTACGTTACGTGGGCACCAAAAAAGATATGTAAGAACGCCTCCAAATTAGCCGTAAAATGCCGCGCGATGGCAGCGCTACTTGCGAACTGCCTAATTAGAAGATGTTCTAAGATCTTTCTACTACGCACTACTTTTCCTCCTACCAATATTTGCAATACAAATTCTGTTTTCAGAAGAAAATATTTATTTGCCACAACTATACGTGAAGTTTTCACGTATAGTGGTGGCACATAGACTTAATGCTACAAGGCATTCTATACCAGTCTACCAGTACCTTTGGGTTAAAAAAGACAACACTGTGGTAGGTGTGCACAATAAATAAATTATAAATAGATTGTAATATAAATTAAGTGACTTATAATAATAAAATACGAATATATGCTGATATTATAAACTAATAAATACTATGATCAAATAAATTATAATTAACAGAACTTAAAATACGACAATTACTATGACGAAGACTTAAACTAAGGTTGAGAGGACTTTAACATTTATTCAAATTCAAAGCGAAGGCTGTACATACATTGCTTGTCTAGATGAAGGCACTATCAGCTCTTTCGCTTTTAGTATCTTTACGAGTAATCCTACCCTCTCTATATATAAAAGGAGAAACTGACATCAACGCCCAGTAGAAACTATTGGGACTAGGAGAGTGAAATTTTACACAAGGCCTTTTATGACGTAGGCGAACACTAAGAAAGGATAAATAAGGATTTTCCATAATTCACTCCCTAAAGGGATAAAATGCGTGTCAAAGTTGTCCGGGTGAAGCCACTGGCAGAAAACTATTCATATATAAAACAGTGGATCATGATTAGGTTTTATTGTGATTTTATATTTATTCTGTTTCTATTTTATTTATTGTGTTGTTTTTTAAAATGTAAATGGGTGTATTTGGCATGAATATAAAGATTTTATTCATCATCATCCTACCCTTATCCCATGTTACCTGGGGTCGGTGCCACATGTTTTTTTCTTCCACTCTGTCCTGTCACCTGTCACACTATCAATAACTCCCTTTTCTTTCATATCACTCCTCACACAATCCATCCATCTCTTCTTCGGCCTCCTTCTTCCTCTCCATCCATCTATGTGTAAAAAGATTTTATTATTATAATAACTTGCTGTTATACAGGCAACGCGTGGAAGCTGCAAGGCGACCTGAAGCAGGGAGTGTGCACCTGCCTGTACGCGGACCCGTGCGGCTACCTCGCAGTCGGCACGTCCAGCGGCACCATCAGCGTCTGGGACCTGCGGTTCCAGCTGCCCATCACCTCTGTCAGGCATCCCAACTGTAAGTATTTTAACAAATCTTAAAAATATCAATTTTTGTCAGATCGTTTTAATCCTGTTGTTAAGCTGTGTCCTTAGCTTTTAAAATCAGGGTGTGGCAATCAGCAATGAATATTTTATTTTCCCTTGGAAACTGATATATTGGCAAAGGAATAAATAAAAAAAGAGACCGTCCCGTCGTTCACGCTCTATATACAGGGTGTACTTTACTTGTTAACGGAAATGAATGTCATAGTTCAAGTACATGATTCTGGACACCCCAATTTTGGAATTTTATGTCGGTTATTTTTCAAATTTTTTAAAAAAAGTTTATTTTTTTTATTTTTATCTGTATGAAATTGTTATTTTAACCAATCCCAATGATAGTTTTAGAGAAAAAAAAATTACAAAAAAATAAATAATAAAAAAATCATCGACGCAAATAAAGTCGTTATTCTAATCAAACCCGATGACATTTTTTATTTGAAATATAATTCATTAATTTTTTTCGCAAAAAATGTTAAAATAACTTTTTTATTAATTTAAAAAACGTTAAATATTAATTAAAAAACAATAAGAAAAAACCGACAAAAAATTCCACCACTGAGGGGTCTAGAATCTAGAATCATCTACTGGATCTATGGTATTCGTAACACGCCGATGCCCTTCACTGGCATCTCTGGGTAGGCTGACGAACTTCATAGCAATAACGCTGTCGCAGTTGCGCAGGCGCACATCAGTCTTCTGTCGCTCGTTCAATGTTGACTAGAGTGGTGAATGGTTCGACTTACTGGCCTTGTAGTATAGTACTAATGCATTCGGCAGCGGAGCGCGTGCGGCGCATCGTGGGCGGCGGCAGCAGCGGCAGCATCTGGGTGGCGGGCGGGCGCGACGCCGCCGCCTGGAGCCTGGAGTCCACGCAGCGCACGCACGCGCTGTGGCCCAGCACCAACTGCGTGCAGCCGCTGCAGTACACGCCTGCGGTAACCACCCCTATTGTTTTTATTATTCTAGATAGGCTCGCGTTTGACCACAATCTCATCTGATGGTAAGCTATGATGTGGTCGACGATGCACGCTTGCCTAGAAGTAACCTATTCACTCTTGACTTAAGACCGAGCCGACCAGAGAAGCAGTTTGTAGCTATCAGGAAACACAACGCCGGCAGGGAATTCCACTCCTTAGCTGTACGCATATCTTACTATAAATCTAGCCTTCTATGCTCACGATGGCGTTCGTACTCATCAACTTCCACAGCTAGGAGTTGGAACAAAATATGCTGTATCAAATGCATTTTAACATCAATGAAATCTAACACGATCTGCAGCATAATTTCACCAGAGTACGTTGTAAGACTGATACTGGTCCACCCTATTAAATCAAATATTTGCTGCGTGGAAAAAGCTAAAGATGCAACAGAATTTTTTTATGAACTCTCAAAAGCTTTTGATTGCGTTAATCACGAAACCTTGCTTTTAAAGGTGCACTAAAAGCACTGTGGGCTTGGTAAATTTGCACTCAGCTTGGTGAAATTTTATTTAAATGACAGACAACAGTAAGTTCAAATTAACAATAAGTCAAGTTTCAGGGTTCAAAGTAAAAACAGGTGTACCATAAGGCACAATATTGGGTCCTTTCTTCTTTTATATCGTATATATTAATGATCTACCAATTTATTAAAAAAGCAACCACATATAGTATTTATTTATTTGAACTTCATGTACAGTAGTGGTACGTGGGCGGCCTTAATGCTACAAGGCATTCTCTATCATTCAACCTTAGTATTGATTGCTAAAGATGCGTCGTTAATTTTCAAGATGGTTTTATTTAATTTTTGCAACGAATATTACAATACATAACAACAACAATTTAAAACAACCGTTGTCAATACCCCAGGCATCCCACTACATCAGCTCGATCTACTGCGGCGTACGCGAGGGCAACCGGTTCGTGGTGACGGGCGGCTCGGACCTGCGCCTGCGCTACTGGAGCCTGGAGCAGCCCGAGGACTCCTACGTGCTGCTGCACGCGCACAACGACGCGCTGCGCCACACGCCCAACGCCGTCAAGTACAGGTATGTAGGAGTTTGTGCTTTAACTCACCTGACCCAAGCTCGCCGTCCGGTCGTCTGGTAGAAGTCTAGACCGAGCCCGAGTCGTCGACGGCACGCTCCGTTCCCGCGCGCCTCAAGGAGTTGTCAGCAAACTGTAGGGGCCCTGCAGGGTCGAAGCCTCCCGGAGCTGAGGGTTGGTGCGAAAGCGTTACACCGGGGCTCTGGGACTAAGGCAAGGAAGGCACGGGATAGGTTCTTTAGTCAGTAAGAGTCTGACACTGTTTCCCGCTCCGCCCAAGAGTGGGATTCGTCATTCGATGATTTTTACCTACCATAAAAAAAAACTTACCTGACTCAGCCCCTGTAACCTTTTGAATACCGTAATTAGAGACATAATATAAAGACGATAGGTGTGCGTTTGCATGGGGCTTAAGAGTTTAATGGGGCGGTTAGGTAACTGGTGGCTCCGAGTGTAACATCGAAGACACCCGCCTGGGCGGGTGTGTTACAATGCCGTTACATACCACTGTGCTCCCCCGAGGCTCGCTTTCGTTTGGCGGACACGTGTGTGGCCCCGTGTTGCGTTGGCCCTAATAGAACTGAAAAACCGCAGCAGGCAAATTGTTCCAGTCCTTCAATGTACGCAATAATAACGACGAAGATTAAAGGTGCTGATAAACTTAAGCATTTACTTGTAATAAGCATTCTTGCGAATGAAATTCTTGTATTACTGAAAAATAACGAGAGCGTTTTAGCGCGCATTATATCAAACGTTCTATCAAGCATTCTGGTGAGCATTCTAGAGAAGGACAGTTCGTTCGCTAGACTGCTCATGATAATGTTCATAGCAATGTTTTTCTCTATGCTTGGCTCGGCTCGTTGTTCAGTTCGACAAATATAAAAACGGCGAATGCTCGATGTTCTGTTACAAGTGAATGCTCAGCACCTAAACGCTTTGTCTGTACAGTAGAGGTTTCAACAATTTTTTTCATAGATCCAAGTCTGGAGACTTGGAATCATCCTTTTTTCTGCTGGAAAAAATTATCATATAACATTTGTCACCTCTGAGTGCAACAAGGACTGTTAGTCTTTTTCTTACAAAACCCCGCATGGTTTCAGCTGCTTTTTATGTTAACTTTGGCATTATGTTAAGTACCTCTGTTGCCAATTGAACCTTTTTTATACCAAAAAAAATTTACGCAGTGGTTAAAAAATTTTTTAACCATTGCGTAAATTTGGTTTGGTTTATAACTTTTTTTTTTCATTATTCCACTTCGTCCCAAGCGACGTCCATACAGTAAGTTTCTGGGTAAACAAGTCTCGTAAGCGTTAACTTAATTTTTTACTATTGACACATATCTAAAAAAAAAATACGTGTTTATTAAAATGTATTCAAATTTAATGTGTCTAAAGGGGATTGACCAACTTGTATGGGACTTTGGCCATTTATAAACAAACAGTTCAGCTAATAATATATGTGTGATTTAATAGTTCAAATCAGTAAGAATTAAGATACACACTTAGTTTTGTATCAAGATTTTATATTTACATATTTTTTATTTTAACATTTTATTAAAATTGGTTTGGGTGAGGTACAGTGTCCGTAGATGTGCCTGGTTCATCATAAATACAAGGTTCAGTCTCCAAGGAAGTGCCAGGGTCGTCAAGAATCAGAATCTATTACGAAAAGCCAAAGTAATCACAATAAAACTTGGAAAAACAACACTCACGACGCAAAGAAACAAAACGAATAAACGTCATTTTGACAATACACAACATTTTTTTAAGCACTGTGTTGTCAATTAAAAATATTTATAATTATATCAATAAATAAGGAATTGACAATTGATTTTTTTTAATCAATAATCGATTCCATATTTTGTTTTTTTTCTGGTACCTATAATAAACTCTTTGATTTATTATTCTAAGATCTTTAATCATTTATTTTAGAGTTAACTCATATTTTTTAATAAAATGATCATATGAAGTGCGTTAACTCTTCAAGTTCCTTATCTCCCAGAGCCATCCAGTAACAACCTCATTTATTCTACAGGAGCCGCATAATAGACGGGACCACAGTTATCCAAGAATGCTGCAAGCTGAACCCTTCAGCGCCGGCGTCGCTAGTAGAAGACAACATCTACCGCAGCGTGGAGTCGCGCTCGTTCTATCACACCGCGCCCATCACCGACCTCACCATGGTGGAAGGCACCAAGCCCTACCTCGTCAGCGCTTCAGCTGACGGAGTGATTAATGTGTGGAAATAACGGACAAAATATCCACTGAATTAGTTATAGTTATTATTTTTTTTATTACTAGGTATACTTCGTTAAAAATAACAGACTTCTAAGAAAACCTTTTTTTTTTACTGTCCGTTCAACTGATTTTGAGTCTTATAAAATTGCTAGAGCAGTGGTGGCCGAGTGGTAACGACCCCTACTTACGAGTGGGCACAAACCCAACCAGGCGCATTATTTTGTGTAATTTAGTTCATCTCCACTGCTCTCAAAACGGTGAAGGAAAACATCGTGAGGAAACCGGCATGTCCTAGAACCAAAAATTCGAAGACGTGTGACATCCACCAATACGCACTGGGCCCGCGTGGTGGATTATGGCCCATTCCCTCTCCTAGAGAGGAGGCCTGTGTCCTAGCAGTGGGAACATTAAAAGGCTGATGATGATTACGTTGCTAGAATAACAAATGACGACTGCACTAAATGGTTTGTTTTTAACGACTTTATTGCTTTTAATACCATCCTTATGCCTACGGAATAGTAGTTAAAATCGTTTGAAGAGACAGTAAAAAAGGTTTCTTTAAAATAATGTTAAATATAGTTAGGCTTACTGTCAGGGAAACGTAGTCGCTTCGTCGATAGATTGTCATAGTATTTTGAACTTCAAGCAGGTGTACAGAAAGACTTAACCTCTCGTATGCCGATGCGCAGATCTACGCAAGACACAATCGCTAATTGTGTCTCTAATTACGGCATACAAAAGGTTAATGACCAATAAATCTCTATAAAGCTACGGGTCCATAGACAGTAAGCCATACTGCTCTTTTCCTGTAAGTTAGATCACTCATGCCAGCATGGACCACACGGTTGCAATCCACCGCCCCAACAGAGGTGACCTTGCTGGGTACAATCCGTGTGACAGCAGTTGTAATCCATGACCTTTAACGTCCTTGGATGGCGAGCGCATTTTCTGTAATTCCCAATCGCAGTGGACGTGTTGGCGCGTGGATTATATCTATGTAACAACATAATCCCGACAAATCAAGGTAAACTCAACCCTACGTTCAAATTTAAGGTTAGAGTTACAACTCTAATGACGTCATCAGGGTAGATTACCTTACACTCGCATTTCTAAAAGCCAATGTAGAGTTCTAATGGTAATGGCTTACAGCAACCTACCCTGCTCGGAGTTAGTTGGGTTAACTCTAGGATACCTATTCGAGTTATTAAACGACTGTGAGTGACAAATCTACCCTGATTATTTTTGAACGCAGGGAAATAGGGATTAGAGATGTTACGGAGTTCCGGCTTCGGTTCCAATATACCGAAACTTTCGATTCGTTTCACACTTTCGGTGTTCGGCTTCGGGATTGATTTGAAACGGAGGTTATTCCACGGCTCACCGGTTTTTTATTTGTGTGTCACAGTCTCAAATCAGTGTATTTGTGTGTATCTGACCTATGTTAATCATAGGTTCTCATTTGTCCCTAACACTCCATGATTCACCTCTGGTTCCGGTTCCAATTTCGGTTCCGTTATAACAAATTTCAAAACTACGGTTTCGGCTTTGGTTCCGATAAAATCACCTCCGTAACATCCCTACAAGTTATGCTGGATTGCATTTGTCTGATCCATGCTTAAAGAACTGTTTATTGTGAAAAAATACGAAAATTATGACGTAAATTGCATTGATATCTGACAAATTTGTTTTTTAGAAATTACCTAAATATGGAAAAGTGATGCGGTCTTATACTATTTAGAAATTGAATTCTCTTGTTTCTATTATTTTATGTGATATTGCTAGTAGAGGCTGTGTAATTGTGCTACGATATGATAATACATGAACATATAAACATTTTAAGATACTTGACTCTTAAATGTATGTTCCAAATATTATTCTTTACTGAAAAATTTTAACTGAGTAGTAAATTATACTAGTTTTTTTTTTATTTGCTTTTAGGTGGGAAATAATTATATGAACTCTTACTCTGGGAGGTGGTGCTAGAGTGAGATACTTTTGACTAAACCTCTACCTATGGATTACGGCCGTTCTCACATGGCGAGTTTGAAGTTAGGCTCTGCTTATTTTGTCACTTGTGCACTCGTAACAAAAAGGGTTTAAAAAATAAATGCCATTAGCTGTTGTTATTATTAAAAACTTTTATTTTTGTACGAGTGCACAAGCGATAAAGTTCACAAAGCCTAACTTCAAGCTCGCCAAGTTAGAACGGCTGTCCTGTACCTACCTTCCACGGTAACTTTCGTACACTACCGTAGCTTGAATGCTTGGCAAGTTGATTTGCTTATCTGTGATCCTTAAATATCTACTTGGGTATATGCATATGCAAAGGGTATTTGGAGGTAGGTGGAACAGAGAGTAAAGTCCCACATACCTCCGTTGAAAAGGGAGGATCCTCCGACCAGACAGGTGGTATAGTCTGGTGGGCTACTGCCCGATAGTTGTCTTCGGGCTGTCGTATATGTTCTAATCGCGCGGAGAACTTTCATTGCGCGATGCAGGATTTCTTGTAGTTCCAATGTGGCGTCATAGATGTCGCTACATCACTCCCCTCCGGAGATCGGAGATCGATGGTTCTTGAGGCTTCTTGATGCGTGCCAGGCCAGTGGTAGGTTGGTTCCAGTGAGTCGGAACCGGATTCCGCATAGTTCTCGGTGAGTCGGAATTGTCTGCGGTGATGCCCCAGTGAGTCGGGGTGATGCTATCCCAGTGAGTCGGAATGATTGCTGCAGGCTCCAGTGAGTCGGAGTAATTGCAGCTGGCTCTAGTGAGTCGGAGCGGTGCTGTGCGACGTAGGGCTTGACTGCTGTCGTCGACCAGGAAAGGTTCTTGATGGCTCTTCTTGTGACAGGCCGAAGGTGCAGGTGGTTAGCCAAGGTCGCTGATGAGGCTGAAGGGGATGACCAGGTATGACCAGGATGTCATGCTGGTGGTCAGGATACCCTTTATAGCCGTGGGTGCTGGCTGTATGGCTCGCTGCTCGAAAGCTTGAGGAAGTGATGATGACGTCACGAAGTACTTGCACGAAGGCTGCGCTGACGTTCTTTGTCGAGGGTCACCAGTTTGGAGGTATGCGGAACAGAGAGTAAAGTCCCGCAAACCTCCGTTGAAAAGGGAGGATCCTCCGACCAGACAGGTGTTATAGTCTGGTGGGCTACTGCCCGATAGTTGTCTTCGGGCTGTCGTATATGTTCTAATCGCGCGGAGAACTTTCATTGCGCGATGCAGGATTTCTTGTAGTTCCAATGTGGCGTCATAGATGTCGCTACAGGTATATTTTGAAGCCGTGTACAGCTTTTTGTAACGTAACATGATAGGAACATTTTATAAGCGTGCACGAGTGTGTATCTCCTCATTATAGTTGAAATGCTCTGTCCGCACGCGTAGTGTGCACTATACGCGCGCGCAAATTGTAAACATTAAGGGAGTTCTGTTACATGATATGATACATTGCGACAATGTGGATAAAAAATTGTTACACTTTTTTTATAGTGGGAAAAATCATCGAATAACGAATCCCGACCTTGGGCGGAACGGGAGACAGCGTCAGACTTCTACTGACTAAACGACCCACTGTTCCTTCCTGCCTTCGTTCCAGGGCCCCGATGTTCCGCCTCAACCCTTGGCCCTAGATTTGTTTGTTACACTGTATGTTACATTACAGAATTCTATACACGACTTTAAATTATTTCCACTTGCATTAAAATAATTATTAAATGACAACGACTGAATGTAATTGTATCAAATGTATTTTTAATTAATATTAAAGTATAATAGTTCGTATAAAAACATTGTGTGACTGATTTTGCCCGATTCTAGTTCAACTCGAAACTAGTCGGACTAAACGTAAACTGGCACGTTATGAAATCGTGCAAAATCAATGTTAATAATAAGATTCTATTTTTCTATATAATAATAATAAAAATTATCAGGTATCCTATGTTTTATTTACAAAATTCTTACTGCTATCATCAAAAATTATATCTTAATTACGACGAAAAAATACAAAAATATATCGCCCTGACAAGAAGTCGGTAAATTCGGAAAATTTACTTTACATTACAGACTTAATGTTCGAAGTCGATAATCAAAAAAATAGTTTTGTGATTACTAAGATAACAACAACGTCATATTAATATAATACTATATCTAACATACAATTAAATCAATACAAAAATACTTATCAAAAGTTTTGTGCCAATAATTTCTCACGTCATAGAACAATGTTCAATATGAACTAGATAAATTATCACAGATTATTTTATAATAATTTTCAACAAATAATACAAACAAACATACAGTTCAATCCACTCCTTTCTCATTCTCTTACAAACTAAGTACCTATTTATGGCAATGTGTGATGCAATTAATTTCTTTCATTATTACTATAAAAACAATTGGATAAATAAATGTCAGTATATATCGAGTTGCTGATGATTTAGACAATGTATTCGGACAGTGTCTGAATCAAAACATTTGTCCGAATCGTCAGCAACTCTATCATAAGAAATATAAATGAATAAAATTACATGGCAATTTATTATTACGTCCTCTTTGCTTGACTCATAAGGGGAATCCCTGTGTGGGTGCGTCATCTATTACTATAAAGATTGTAGGGCTGCAAACTATCCGTCATTATACGATTGGTGTACACCTGCGTGAAGCTTACATTCGGCAACGACAGGACAACAAGATGTGACGTCACGACAACACGAAGTTAGCACGGCATATAATGACCAATACGCGTTTAAGAAGCTATGCATCCTAAGAGCGCTTGTAGACGTCCGTATTTTTTTCACCGAATAATGGACCGTGTTTATTGCCGGATTCGCGGTGGCGTATGATTTATAACGAGTATATGTACATGTACCGGACATCGGTCCGGCGAACAATTTAAACACAAAACAAAAAACACGGTCCGTTATCCGGTGAAAAAAACGGACGCATACAAGCGCTCTTAGACGGGTCAAAACTTAAATTTCTACATTCAATTCCACACACACAACCTCTTTCCTCAAACATCTTAAAACTACTTCTTATCAGGAGTATCAGCCAACAATTTCTCAAGGTCCAGACCATCAAATTTTGGGTTGGCCTTGTTAGCTGCTGTAGCGATGAAGAGCTCTTTTAGCAGCTCCAGTTCTTTAGTCAGTCTTTTCGTGGTATCTTCGAGTTCCTGATTCTCTTCTTTCAGCTTCTTGACACGTGTGAATGTTTCTTGTGTCTGCTGTTTAGATTTCACTCGGCTCTTTTTGACAGCCTGTAAGTAAAATAATTATGGTTATTAAGATTATTTGGTCATCGTTATAGTTTTTACTTTGTTATTTAACTACTTAATACAAAGTAGAAACTATAAAGAATTGGTTTTGCTAAGGATTGGTTCCTGAATTGAGCAGTGTGTGTCAAAATCTACTTAACCTTTCGAATGGCATAATTAGAGTCAGAATAGAAAGACAAAAGGTGTATGAACACCGGTGTTTACTTCAAGAGTTTAATTGCCAAATATTTATTAGTTTTCAAGCTAAAGTAGACTTTAAGAATTACTCAACTGCAAAAGGTTAATACAGAAATTGTTGGATAAAGTTCCTAAAAAAACACATCTTAATTGGGTTTTACTCCCTATGAAAATTAATGCATTCTTATTAAAATATGGATTAAGTATGCATCTCTGTACATCCCTTCAAAATATAGGAGATAAAGAAAAAAAAATGTTTATTCATGCCACAATAATAATCTATATATATAAAAATCAATTGCTGTTCGTTAGTCTCGCTAAAACTCGAGAACGGCTGCACGGATTTATCTTATCTTGGTCTTGAATTATTCGTGGAGGTCTAGGGAAGGTTTAAAAGGTGAGAAAGATTCGAATAGTAGGGTAGAGTAGGGTAGAGTAGGGTAGAGTAGGGTAGAGTAGGGTAGAGTAGGGTAGAGTAGGGTAGAGTAGGGTAGAGTAGGGTAGAGTAGGGTAGAGTAGGGTAGAGTAGGGTAGAGTAAGGTAGAGTAGAATAATCTGTTGCCGGGAGCGAAGCCGCGGGCAAAAGCTAGTCTATATATATAAAAATAATTAGCTGTTCGTTAGTCTCGCTAAAACTCGGGATCGGCTGGACCGATTTGGCTGATTTTGGTCTTGAAATATTCGTGATAGTTCAGGGAAGGTTTAAACGGTGAGAACGAAAAAAAAAAAATAGGCGAAACGAAGTTTGCCGGGACAGCTAGAACCGATTTAGCTGAAAATTGGCAGGGAGGTAGTTTAGAGCCAGGAGAATGACATAGGATACATTTTTTTTTTTTTTTTTTTAGAGTAGGGTAGAGTAGAATAATCTGTTGCCGGGAGCGAAGCCGCGGGCAAAAGCTAGTACTTAATATAAACTATAATATATTTTGATTGGATTGTAACTATGTATACTATATATAATTGGAAATGTATAGTTGCAAACTATACACAAAAATTTCATATTCACCAAAACAAACAATGCAACTTAATGAATAAGTAGAACGAATTCTACCAAAAAATGCATTTAATGATCATTATCATTTAATAATATTCCCCAAAAGAACCATTTTAAGTCATAATTACTTTTAACATAGAAACTTAAAACCATTTTATATTGCAATCATTACATCATCATTTCACAATATATACAATTGCGCAATATTTATGCAACTTTACTGCAGAAGTCACTAAGAAAGCCAGTCATGCTGGTGTTCACACACCTTTTGTATTTCCACTGTGTATGATCATATTATTGGTTTGTTTGATTTTTTAAAAGAATTAATAACATGTTTGAAAATCTTTGAAATTGACAATTTTATTATACTATATGAGAATTGAAACTGAAAATTTCTTTTAAATCCATTCAGAAGTTTCAGATTTTTAAAATCTATTCAGTAGTTTCAGATTTTTATATTAGACTCTTGAGCCCCAACTAAGCAAACACAGTTGTTCGCACACCTATTGTCTTTAATTATGGTATCCCAAAGGTTAGGTAACAAGGGCCTTACACAGGAAACCTATGGATGCAAGACAAATAGGACTGGTTGTTATGGTAACACTTGGAGGCCTATGTGATATGTAGATGGAATAACAGTGACTTTAACTAGTCAAAAATAAGACTGATGCTTACTCTGATCAAATAGTTGTGTATTTATTCACTAGCTTCTTTTTGATAGTAAAAAATTATCCTATTGAATCATACTTTTCTGGTAAAGTCCAAGACATGGTCTACTCGTTGTGCCAAATTTCATCCGAATCCATTTATTGGAAGAAGTAACATTGTTGTTGAATGTACATACTCACAAACTCGCCTTGAAAATATTACTTAGTGTGATTATTAGACCTACAACCGACCTGCCCCAGCTTTGCAAGGATGCAATGCTGATATTAATATATTCTGCATGTTTTATACTTGTAGAACTTCTTCCTGAATCTCTTTATCTATTATAAAACCGCATCAAAAATGATTGCATAGTTTTAAAGATCTAAGCATACATAGGGACAGAGAGCAGGGAAGGGACTTTGTTTATACTATGTAGTGATTACATACCTCATTATTCCTCTCCCTCTTTTTCCTGTACTCCTCGTCAGCCTCATCAACGTCACTAGCCCCTCGTCGACCTCTCTTCACAGGCGGCATGTCTAGCAAATCGTCCAAATCGTATAAGGTCATCAAATCACGTCCCAAAGCAGCACTCTTTACAGAAATTAACTGTAAATCACTTTCAATACACTGCTGCAACAAAATTAACGCAACTTTATCAAAATTATACTATAAAGTTTCCTTGAAATTATGATGCAATTTTTGTGTGGGAACTCGCCATAATTGTTTTGTAATATACTTACCAAATTAAAGACGATGATGCTTTATTACGACACTGCTTTAGTTTATAAAAGTCTTGATTTAAAAATAATACAATGTTCATTTATTTGTGCTAATAGAAAGCAATGCAACAATCACAATGTGTACTTGGGAAATGTATGAAATGTACGTAAATGAATGAATGAATGTTGCTGTGATATCACTAATAAAGTCCCCCAAAAAAGTATCCAAAAACATCTCAATAATGTTGCCATAATAAGTTTTCAAACTGCCAAAGTAAGTAATTCGGGTGCTTTTTGTTTTTGTAACTCAAAAAAATTGGTAAAATAACTTAATAATACTTATAGCATTATAAATGAATGCTATTGCGCTTTAATGAAAAGAGTTTAAACTCCGCCACACACTTGAGATCAGAATATACTTTTTCCTCGAGTACCCATCAATGCAGGGATCTCTCATTCAATTAGCAATGGCAAGAGACCCAAACTGTCAAATTAATATGACGTAATTTCTGCTAGGGATGTAGATATCCAATTAATGTGTGTATAATTTCGAATGCTGACGTAATAATCGAATAAGTGATCGATTATAAATGGTATATAATTTATCTAACAAGAATGATTTTGATATCAACCCAAATGATAAAGATATATATTGCTATTTTTTACAGTATGTCTATGTACCCAGTTTTTTAACTGAGCAGTTTGTTGACCTACTATTATGGAGTTAAACAAAAAATTATATTGCGAAGATTCCTAGGCTCTGGGGCCTTAACATAGCGTGTTAAAATGTTATGTGCAAGAAAAAGAGAGGGGCATAGAAAAAGAAAGAAAGAAAATTTGTCTATTTGGCTCACAATGAAACATAAAATAAAGTTTGAAAACTAAAACATAAAAAATGCAAAATAAAAACAATTACAAAAATATATCTCAAAGGTGCGCCAAATAAGTTCAGTTTAATATGATGCGAGACAACTACGTAGATTCTGCGTTGAAAACCAGCGTCAAGCAACTTATATGTCGTAGAAATTGCCTGACAATCTGAAAATCAGTCGGTTTACTGACGATAGTTGAACGTGACAACGTCACAAGAAAATACTGATGGAATGGTTTCATTTTTCAAAAGAAAATTTTAATTTTATTTGTTTGATAGGTAAATGGAAATCACAATTGAATTGATCGAGTTACAGTTGTACGCATAAATACAATTATGTCACTTTTTTTTCACAATTTACATAGTTTTTTTACAAGTATGAATGTGCTTTGAGCATTTGTTTTACAACTTTTATTTACAACTTTTAAACATGTGTGATTTTTCACTTCATACTTGAATGTATTATTTTATTTTATTGTATAGCAGCTGTCCAAGAACGTATCGCTCACTCAATTAGGAGAGAAACAGATGTCGAACACTGCCGAACGAGGCCGATTGTGCCTCTTTGTCGCTCGTTGCGTGCTCTCGCTTGTACTTCAAACCTTAAATGGAACGCCTCAGAGCGAGGTAACGCCGCATGTCGCATGAGTCATGTTTTTTCATGCGTGCAGCCGGCTCCATCGAATTATAAGACGATGTCACGTCAAAAATAGATGTCACTAAATTCAATAAAACTAAGCCTATCTACCTGCATTATGGTTAAAAAAAAACCGGTTTTAAACTACCGCCATCAATACGATCAATACAGTGCACGTTACAAAATGTACTATACTATTAGCAGATGAGCACGACAGAAGAGCTACAAACCAACGAAAAGAGATTGACTTCGGGTATTTGAAGAAAAAAAAAAACTTGTGTAGTGTGTAGTTTAACGATAAGTGTGTAAAGTGAACCAAAAATAATGAAAATAATTAGATATTGAACAATGGTAAGTATCACTTATCCATAGTAAAATACAAGTAGGTAAGTGGGTAGGTAGGTATATTCAAAATTTCAAATCCGAACAATGATTGATTTAAAAGTTTCCATTTACGGGTCATTATGATTTACCCATACTGCCAAAAAGGATGTTATTTGTAATAAGGAAGATTAATAGCAAGTCAGGTGCAGATCGCAAGGGCCAGGCACATAAGGTATGTAACCATAAACGTATTTGACTAAATAAGTGAGCAGCTGTGGCCGAGTGGTAACGGCCCCGACTTACGAGTTGTAGGTCACAGGTTGAAACCCAGTTAGGCGCATAACTTTGTGTAATTTATTTCATCACCACTGCTCTCAAAATGGTGTAGGAAAACATCGTGAGGAAACTGGTATGTCCTAGAACCAAAAATTCGAAGACATGTGACATCCACATGTGACATCCACATACATGGGCCTGCGTGGTGGAATGGCCCATTTCCTCTCTTAGAAAGGAGGCCTGAGTCCCAACAGTGGGATCATTAAAAAAGGCTGAAGATGATGATGATGACTAAATAACTTTCAAGACATTTAGCTACCTATTTTTTTATTTGATTTGAATCAAATACTGCAATGATAACACAACTAATTCGTCCTTCTTTTTCCATAGTGATCTCGAGTGAACGTCGTGTCGGTGACACGTCGCGTGCACCACGAGTCGTGAACACCAGAAAACGAGGCAGCTGTAAGTGACACCGATGCCCAAGGAATCGCCATCGCCCAAAATACTGTAAGTAGCTATGTAAATGCATCCTTAAGCCTGCTTTACACTACTCGCGAAGTTGCCTCGACGAAGTTGATCGAAATGTCCGAAGTATATGACTACACACTCGTGCAACCTCGCGAGGAGCTCTGCGAGTCCTTTGACTCGCAGAAACCGACAACGACTGGAAGTCGCCCGAAACGAGGCGAGGTTGCACGAAGCCAAGCGAAGTACCTTTCTACACTAACGTTCAACTTCGACAAACTTCGCGAGTAGTGTAGAGCAGGCTTTACAATATCGCGTAACATATCCCATGCACATACAAGCCGACGATAATAACAGAAACATTGGCTCCCATATTAGGTATCTATATTAGAGAAACATTTAAATTAGTCAGGTCTAGCGCGTCAATCAAATATTGGCGTTAACGTCTTCTAAAAGTAGGTACTTATCGTGCTTATTTCTCTAATAGGCGGTGGAACATTATTTCATAAATCAATGCGGCGTAACGGAAACTGCCTCTGAATGTTATGAGGCTGCAATGAGAGTTGCTGTTAAGTAGCTACTAAGTTCAACGACGATTTCTTTCTTTTTATACCGATCCGATAGAAATCGTGGCCGAATTTGGTTTTGTCCGGTTGCTCTAATAAGTCTGAAATACATTATACTAATACCGCCTGTAAGGTTAAACACCGTTGTCATTAAAACCATAGGTAGTTGATTTAATTATAAAAATGTTTATTTGAATTTAAAAATTAATAATCAAATTTTCTTTAATAAAAATAAAAAATGTTTAGGTCCGACACCGTCCGTAAATTCATGGATAATACACAGCAAAGGACGTTGACCTGGGGCTCCGTTATAACTACCTACATAAGTTTTAACTCGAGTTACGTAACTCTGCAAAGGGCGTTGACCTAACAACAAGCTTTCAACATAAGTTTTAACTAACCACATCATTAGGTACCTCGTATTCTCCTCTGGGTTCTCCGCGAAGAAATTCAGTATGCGTTCCTAAAGGTCAACTGGCAGCTATTGGTTTCCACACACACACGCACTTTGAGTAGCCGCCAACATAGTTTCTCGGTTTGACACAGGTTGTCCAGGGAATAACTTTGTGTACATTCTTCGAGCCTCGTTTATGTTATCACCCGACGCGGCGTAAAGCCGAATCGTTTTGGTCCACTGTACTAGTACGTTTGTGTACGACACAATCACTACACAATAACCTAGGTACACAATGCGTGCGCGGGCGACGCGGGCGCGGGCGCTGCGCTGCGAGCAACCGTAACGTGACGTACGATCGATAGCGAGGCGGCCGACAGACTGAGGGGCCGAAGGGGTGTCGTGACGGCGGGCTCGCTCACAACCGCGAGCGCCGCGGCGGCCTGTTTGGACTAGCGCTCTGTGTGTTCCCGCGCTCCGTTATAGTCGTCGTATTTGGCTTGCGTGTAGGGTAAAATAATTTTGAGGAAAAATGGAGATTTTCCTAAAAAAAAAAAAATGTATTTTTTTTTCGATGAATTTACGCTCTATAACTGAAACCAAATCACTGGTTTTAAGGATAACGGTGTTCACACTAACAGGCTGTATAGATCCGACACGTTTGTCGCTCCGATAAAACTGTCGATCAGGCCATTTTTATAAAGTATATTTAGGTGATAAAAGCAGCTTGAATGAAGCTCTTTGTACATAATAAGGCGAAGGTTGCTTGCTTCATAAACTCTGTCAGTCGGCTTGCCCATAAGTTCGAGTGCGAAGGTTGTGGGTAGCTTAGTAAGCTGTTGTTTAGAGCCATACCTACTCCATGAATTTGGTTTAGTTTGGATACAGCGCTTGACAATTATCCTCATTCAGGGACAAGAAGTGGACCCTGAAAGACTATCTCCTGTCAAAGCCCATTAGCATTTAGGTTTAGGGCTAAAGCCAAAGGGCTGTGTAAAGTGGGAGCACGTGCGTATGTCTAGTCATGTGTGGCGGTCCCCGACTGTGGCAACGGGATTATAACCAGCGCTAAAACTATAACAGTGTGCATGTAGTCGCGTCGATGGGGGACTTCTGTGTATTTTTTTTTGTTCTTTATTTATTTTATAGAGGGTTTAATCACAAGCTGATTATGTTACCCTCATCGGTACGAACATTGTATGAATACTACAATCACAGTCATGTTCTAAGTCCTATTTTAGCCAGTTTATATAACACTCTTGCGCCCTTTGAAAAAGGTAACGCGAGAATGCTGTTACATCTACCCACATCTAGTCACTTATAAAACTAGTCGAAAAAAAAAAACCACAGTCAACTTTAGTGTATTATTACGAACAAAAAGAGCGAGGAGCTCGGCTGCACGCGACGGGCTAGTACTCAATAAAAGTCGAAGTTTTGCTTAGTAATAATATATTAAGTTTTCCATTGACAGAACTATTATACTTTGAACTTGCCATACTTCGTCCGCGACGGAGCACGTGCGTGCATCCGTCGTGTGTTCCCACACGTTACATGCTCTGTGTTCCCACACGCACGGGCTGACGCCTCGTGTTACGCAGCATTGGCCCTTAGGTTTTCGATGGTGCATGCATGCCCAGAATTCTAAAGGGTGTAGGTACAGGGAAAACAGATTCTTAAAGATAACAGGGATATTTTTTCACAAATTAAAACAAAATAATTAGTTTTGTAAAAATGTATTTTGTATTTCAGTGTTTTGTTTTAACACACTAATCTGACATTTCATAAAATATTGTAAAGCTGCAAATAAATGAAGGACAGTACAAAAAGAAAATAATAAAATGCTTTAGAAGAATATCACTTGCTTTTAACAATCATAATCTGTGATATAATTTTTTATGAAGATAGTACTTTTTAATTCTCAAAAAAATAACGAAGTCTAAAATTTAATTTCACTGCAGAAGTTTAGTGTATTTATTCTAATATATTTTTGAGTACAAATGTATATCATCATACATGCCATTGCACTTTTTGATAGATAAAACATTTAAACTCGATAAAAAATAAAGAGCCCATTTTGATATTTGTAGAAGACCTTCAATATAACTTGGAACAAAAATGAAAGAAATAAAAATTAATTACAAAAAGTGTTTTAAATACAATACATACGTGTTTTTTGGCGTTTTAAATAATATAATGGAATATATATAGCGAGTATTCTTTTTTATTATTTACTTTATTTATGTAATATTCTCGTTGCAAAGACAAATGTCAAAATGGGCCTTTTATTCTTATTTAATAAACTAAGAAAAAATTATAAAATCATATTTTCTTAATTAAATTTTAAGATAATTAAATCACTATTCACAATGCATAAATCTAGTCCCGTATATCATTTTTTTAGTAAACTAAACTTTTTGTCAGTAAAGTTTAAAATATTACCTCTTAAGGTATTATTTTTTTGCTAAGGAACTTGCTTTTTATTTTAAACTAGCAATTCGCCCCAGCCTGGCATGGGCGTTCTTCTTCTCAAATCTTTGAAATTCTTGGATTTTCTCTACTATAATATAGGTACCTACATAAAACCTTAACATTTGAAAACCACATGAATATCTGTTCAGTAGTTTTTGAGTTTATTGCAAACATACAGACATGATAGGAGATTTTGTTTTATGATAGAGAATTATGTAAGATTATATTATTTATTTATTTATAAAAACTTAATGCATGTGACACTGTACAAAGAAGGACTTATATGTAATGTTCTTTTATTATGTGGTTCAAATAAGAATAGGAAAGTCAAGTAATTCTTGTTATCAACTAATATATGTTTATCTGAAATTCTATATGACTTGCATGAATCTTGATACAAAATATAACCGATTTGCAAGTCATTGGGCCAAAATAAATAAAACAGGCTATTTTTTACGAAGTGATATTGATGTAAATTTATAACTAATTTGATTTCTCTATGTTTAAAGCATTTCACTGTTTAAACAAATTAGTAACTGATGGGTCATTTAGTTGAAAACTAAACAAAAATTATTAACTATCTGATACAAATTAATTGAGAATACAAACTATGAGAAAATTTGACTACAAAGAAAATTAAAATGAGACAATTTGAAAGTCTAATTCAGTGTACCTCAAGGTACGAAATAACTGTCAGTATACATAGTATACAATAATCCTGATTTGTTACTACTACGCACTTGCGACCTTATCACTGTTGACTGTTTTCTGTTTTACAATTCAAATAATAAATGATGTATGTGGTAGATATGTACACATAACAAGTTGTTTACGTTGAGTCATCATGTTTACAATTGCTTGTACGTAATAGTTATTATTTTTTTCTAATTGAGCCGCAGAACACTGATTTTAGCTGTCCTGGTATCACATTAATTTGTTATCTCCGTCACTACTCCTGGCAAGTCTATAGAAATTATAACTAAACAACTATTTTTTATCCTCTGGTATATCTTCCAACAGTTTTTCTAGGTCTATCCCTTCGAATTTTGCGTTTGATTTGTTTGCAGCGTGAGCTAAGAATAGCTCTTTAAGAAACTGTAGCTCCTTCGTTAGAGTTTTCACTTTTTCTTCCAACATTTGGTTCTCAGCTTTTAGTTTGTTGACTCGTGAGAATGTTTCTTGTGTCCGCTGTTTCGACTTGAATCTGCTTTTTTTTACTGCCTGAAAAGATAAAATAATTCATTATTATCACTTATTAGCTTTTTGCTAGCGACTTCCATACAAAGTTTAGACCCCTATTACATCCCTTTAGAAGCTGAATTTTAAAAGACCCTTAGTGTTAGCCTGCGTCATAAAAGGAAAATTTCAGTTGTGCAAAATTTCACACTCCGAGGCCCAGTAGTTTAAGCTGTGCGTTGATATGTCAGTCAGTCAGTTTCTCCATTAATATATATAGATAACATTTAGCTGAGCACATAACATTATCTTATTGCATCACTTGGGGTTTCTTGTAAACAATCACAATGAGTAACTACGCAAAAACAAATGAAATAAACAAGTACCATTATTTTTTGATAACAGAACCAGCACTCTTATTATATAATTAATAACTTTAAATTCTTATGATTGTAATATCACAAAAACATCACGGTCACTGATTAATTAAAGAATTATCACAGAAAATAAAATAAACTTAAAATTAACACTGGAATAATACAAGCTCTGTACCCAAGCCATTTTGAAATACAGAATACTATGATAGTAACGCAAACAGTTATAGTAGAATTATTGCATAATGATTACAGAATATACTCAACAAATTGCACAATATTTTTTTATTTTATTTTAAATGGAAATAGTACCAACGACTACTGAATAATAGTAGGTCAAAGATAAGAGAAATATTTGGCAGTTATTTTTTATAAAATGCCAGTAATTTTGAATTCTTGTGCAATATTATGGGCTCATTATTTATACAATGTACATCATTTTCCTTATTCTGTATTTAATTACACATGGTTGGATTATCCCAACAGTACTCATTCAATAATCAGACCATTCTATATTTATAACTAAATGGTTTTTAGTTAATTGTAATTAATCATGTTTCACCAAATATTTAATATTTTAGTTACTATGGTAACTACTGCAAAACAGTACACTCTAAAGGTTTTAAAAAAAGAAAAATTCTGTTATAAAAATGGGCATAAGTAACTGGGTCTTTGAAATTCATATCCTATACTAATTGAGCTGCTAGCGAACAAACATGCCTCTTAAAGTTATCCTATCTTCGCGGGAGTCGTTACTCGCTGAACACAAGCTCTGTGCCTTTCATACTTTTTCTGTTAAAGTATCAGAACTCTTACCTCATTATTTCTGTCCCTCTTCCGTCGGTAGTCGTCGTCCTCGTCGTCAGCGTCGCTGATCCCTCGTCTCCCTCGCTTGTTAGGGGCCATGTCGAAGTAATCCTCAAGCTCGTCTAATATCATCAAATTGTTTATACGACTGTAGCCGCACTTTCCTCACAAATTTTTACTAAAATTGCCTTTGTGCACACTCCCAGAAGGTTTCTAAGAACTACAGAACAATTGTAAGAGTTTTTCCTAGGAATTATGACACTGCTAGAGGATTGGATCACTTTTACTGTTGTGTTATTGCAAAACTTACTTCACAATGCAAAGTTTTGTGTTTATATGCGAGAAACTCTGTAAAATCTAGTTTTGGTTCACTCGGTTTGGAAACACAAACAAAAATAACACGTTTCCGAACTGTTCCTTTATTTACACATGTTTACTTTCAACTCTTGATGCGTAATACCTGAAAGCTAAAATATAAATAGCACACAACAGAAAATGTCAGTTGACGTCATTTGAGCAGGTTTTTGACGTAATGCGTCACACGTCACTTCTCCTAGGGATTTCATCATTCGACCATGAATAACTTTCCAATCGAGTGGATTTCTAGAAAGATTTTGTTATTGATAAAAATAATCGAGTTGAATATTATTCAGTAAAACAAGTTATAATAAAAATGTGTAGTTTAAATTTTAAACAATTGAAACGATGATGCAATTTATATTTATTTACTCACTTTTTCTTTCATAACTAATTAAATGAATTCATTGATGAATTCGATTTTGAGATTTTATAAGATGGTGCGGGTACATCCTTACTTATCACTATGTCAATGTCAAATGTTGATTGACGTAATAAAGATTGCGTTCAGTTTCGTTCAGAACAAAACATTTGATTTCGATAGCTGCGTTCACAACATAATTAATTTTATTAAAAATATTTTTTTCTCAACCGTTTAAGAAAACTGTCTCTGAGAAGGCACCGCTATCTTCTCCTCGGCATGCTATTACGTGGACTATCGTATCAAGGGACCCATTCGGTGATTCTTTAAGTCTATTTCTCAACAGACTTCTGACGGAAATGTCCTGTTGTTGAAATAAATGTCGATTCCTCAATTTTCCGATACCATAGGTATACCTACACTTAACACAGAAAGTTTGCGGAAGATGTAGACCATGGAAATAAATCTGCACTATACATTACAAACCATTTTCTTCGTAATCACATCACACTAATATTATAACCACGGAAGTTTGTGATTGTTACATCTTCACGCTAGAACGGCTGAACGGATGTCGATATAATTTGTATCTACATAGGTAGACCATGTCTTCGAATAGCACATATGATATTTTTTAACCTAGGATTATGCTTTGACAGAATTTAGCTAGTAATAATTATATAAAAAGGTACACAGTGTGTACATGTGTACCTTGCGGGAATCGGATGGAGGCAAGACGCACAGGACCCAGACATTGTAGCGATCTTTGGGGTAGGCATAGTGTCCAACAGTGGACGTCTTTCGGCTGAAATGATGATGATGATGGCACAGGTTTAGGATAGAATAAAACAACAGAATATCAGACCACAATATAATTCTTTCTTCACAAATATCTTCTAACAATTTACGTAAGTCTTATTTACACAATTAATGGAAGCATCGAATGCTAAACTTTCTAATACTGTAATCCTAACCATTGTCAATACATGTTATAACTATACAGAATCATGAAATTGAAGGTAAAATTCTTATTCATTCAATTTTGTATCTAATTAGTTGAGAAAAAACATAATTATTGTTACAAGTTACATCACAAAAGAAATTAAGACAACATACTGACAATCGAAACTGATCGAATTGGAATCGACTAATCAATCAAACATAATCGACTAATCAACTGACGACTAAAAAATAAATGCGAAATGGAAATGATTAGTAAGATAAGGAATCTAGTGTTACCGTTTAGAATAGTGAAACACATTACGGTATAGTACTACGACCGGGTACTAATTTGGCGAGCCTGACGTTAGGCTCTGCTAATTTTAGCGCCTTTTTATTAAAAAATAAATGACATTAGCAGTTGTTATTGCTGTTGACTTGTTATTAGCATTAATTTTTTTTAAACTTGTATTTTTGTACGAGTCCATAAGTGCTAAAATTCGCAGAGGCTAACTTCAGACTCGCCAAGTACATTCGTACTTGTACACCGCGACAAGATTCTCTCTTTATTTTAGACCGAAAATTACTGTAGAAGACGACCATTTAAAAAAATTACTTTAGACAAACAACTAAATTGCTTGAGTTCTTTAAATTTATTTAAATTGGTACTTTAGTACCAATTTAACTTTAGTGAATTTTACTTGGAGATCATGGCCAAAAGATTTAGTTAAAGAGTAGGTATTCGGTCTGTAAAAAGAGATTAGTTACTAGTCACACAAAAAAAGGCAGTGATCGTCATACAGCAATGTCTACACAAAATCTAGATTCTTCTATCATATCACAGAACATACAAAATTGAAATATCTACAGAACCATTTAATTAAAATCGGTTCAAAATGAAACGACAGTCTTTATGAACCAGAAATTCTACAACGGATTATAAGTAGAACCAGTAACTGCTTTTTATTAAAGAAAAACCATGAACGCTTATTTTCTAACGTTAACCTATTGAGATTAGACCAGTCTAATGGTTATTTACATATTACTATGAACGATTAAATACTTTAATTGTTGCGTTATTGGAACTATAGTTAAATATTAAGTTTTAAGACATAAAACATATTTCTATGTAGTTATATTGTCTTTAGTCGACACGTTTGAATGTATTGTTTGACAACTACAAAGTTAAAAATATGAAGTCTTGAAGTTAAAGCCGAAAGGCTTTAGGAATATATCAAAGTAGTTGTCAGACACAGTTGAAAATTATTGCATTACATGGTTGAAAACATTCTGTATAATTATTTACTATCGATTAGGCCTTTGCAGTATTTTACGATGAAATGTAACATTACAAAATATTTGAAGACAGTCCATATGAGTTAACTATCTGCTAAATTAGTTCTGTGTTGCCAATTTTTACTATACTATGCAACACTTAATTAATGCCTAAATATCACTGCTCCATTTTTTAAGTCGAATGGCTTATTTACACTTTCGTGTGAGTCCTGAAAAGATGGAAAGAGAATATCGAGCTTGCATGTGTAAATTGTGCACTCTTTGTTCGTTTCGTAAACTTTTTATACAAATGCTTCGTCGATTAACGAGGCGAATGGCAAGTACGAATACCTAAATACAGACTAACATCGACACTTTTTGATTTCAAAATAATTAGTCATTCATTTTGAAATCAAAAAGTGTCGGTAAAAACAGATTTGTATCTCCATATAATAGGCCAAGTTACATTCCATCGTCGAACACTGCATAGGACTTCAGTATAACATACATGACTTGACTAATTTGAAAAATTGCAAATGTATTGAAGTTCACTAAAAACTGAACCACTCTACTAACACTGTATTTTACTCAAAACATAGTTAAATAGATATAATTAGGGTTAAAGTTTTTGGCTCAAAAATACAGCATAAGTTATTTTGATCCATTTTGTGCTCCCAAACTGCGGATATAGATTTTCCATGACTTAGTAGCTAAGATAACATTAAATAAATAAATAATATAGATGAATACAGACTTGAAAATATTTAAGACAAATCCATAACAGGAACATTTTTTTACAAATATTTTATATTTCATTTGGTTTCCACTGCACCTGTGAGAATATGTTTTTTTAGGCTAAAAACCTGTTTCATTTGGAAAAGACAGGTACCATTTTCACAATTCTCGACTCGAAAATTAACAGTTGTAAAGTACATTTTCATTAATAATTTTATTACAACATGAGTAGAAGTAGAACTATAACATTACAATAAATATATGAAAGCCTAAGGTAATATAATTCGAATATCAATTTAGACAAATCAACAGACATACATAAGAGGCCTTTATAGTAACTTATTGTACATTTAGGCAGTAATAATCGCTCTAATATTATCAAGGCGAGAGTTCGAATGTTTATGGATTTGGATGAAGTTGGCACTAAGTTGGATCTGGAATAGTATAGACTTTATCCTAGTAGTATGTTCTCTGGGATAATTTTGTACTAGGTACCACAAAGCGAGTAAAGCCGCTGACACAAGTTAATAATTAGTACGAGACCAGACTTACTATGGCATTTTGAGTTATAGAAAACAGATTGTTTATCATTCATATATGTGTCTCTCTCTAAAGTTCAATGGGCTGTTAGGCACCCATTACAAGGTCGTCAATCATTTCCATCATTCATGATACGTCATGACTTGGTTACACCTATAATATTAGCCATTTACGCCTCGTCACATTAGACCAAAATAAGACTTAGTAACAAGTAACTTGGTGAAAATAATTTACACATTTTAAATATAAAACAAGTAAATAAAAACAGTAGAAACCGTCAGATAGTCACACTATCGAATTAGTTACGTTTTTCGTTCCGAAAATAACTTTTTTTTTCTAAGCTCGCGACTTGTACAATGTTGTCGACATGAAAATACGTTTTAATATTTACAATCAAAACTTTCAACTCTTTATGGCCTTTTGACCGAAAATATTGGGATATAATTAAACTTTACATACGTATTCTTGAGACTAAACATTATGGCATGGTTGGATGTTAATCGGTAATTTAGTCGATTTTTTATAAAGTTATTCCAATCTCTTAAAAATCGACTAATCAATGACAGACGCCTGGAAAATATAAAAAGAATTCTAAATTTATATTTCATGATGTCGCAAAATATTGAGTATCATGGTCTCCTAACCTTGACGTGGAATATTGAGTATTGTATAAATACAAAAAATGCATAAAAAATAAAATAGATTGGGGTTTTAGTAAGGCCATTCAATACATTAGGCCTAGCGCTGTCTGGCGTCAATCAAAAGCACACTAACCAACCATGCCAATAATTTAGTATCGTTATTAAAAGGTTAAGATTTTAGAATATTATCGTTATTATGTCGATGCTTACACTAAGAACCGTACAGACTAATGAACTAGTATCGCTTAGTTACCAGCAGTCGACAGCGATCGCTCGCCGTGTCACTCGTCCAGATACGCACAGCCTTTTATTTTAAAGATTATTCCTTCATTAATTTGCTTTAAATGATTGCAAAAGTTTGCTTCTCATCAACATTCTTAGTTAAAATGTGGCTCAACTTAAAATGCATATACATAGATCTAAACAATCGTGGTGGAGTATTGCTAGAATCCAATCACAGCATAATTACACCCGGTTTCTGAGAGCCCGATCAACTAAAAATCTCTTGTCAAGTGTCAATTGACGTGCTTAGTATCAGCGACTTTAATTTGATTCTTCTAGTTAGTTGACAGCAAATCTTTTATAGGAATGGCATGTCAAATGCTATGCCATATATTAGTAGTTTCTTTCTAAGCTTCGTTTTGGCAACCCAAATTAATTTGACACAGTTGTTTGTCAGTTGAATGACAATATGAACGGGCTTTCAGAAATTCGGTTTCAGTCAAGTTCCCACAGATGGGACATTGGATTTGCTAAATTCATCACTTTTTAGCTCTTGTAAAGAAATTAAATATGGAAAAAAGTATCTGTGATTTTAAACTTATAGTGAATTTTCTCGTTCATTATTCACATACATTAATTTCATGTGAACAAGTAAGCCTGTGTTATCTGGACCAGATCTTCTCAATATTAAAACCTTATTTATTTATTATCATTGTGAAGACTTTATTTAATTTATTTAAATGAAGAAGTCATTAAATATCGAAATCTAACTTTTATTATTCGCCTAAATCTAGTCTTAGTTTTAGGAATTAGAATTAAGCGTCATTTTATATTGACGTATGAGCAACATTTGGTTCTCTCATGTGTTTTAGTAACATTTCGATAGTCGATTATTCATTTTAGTCGAGTGACTTTTTAGTCGAGTAGCTTAGATAATATTAAAACTTTAATCGCATTTTATGATTTACTTTTGAGTATCTGAACATCGAATTACTCGTATAAATCTCGTTTATGACAGTCCATAGTCATTCTTAAATCGATTATTACAAGTCAGTCATTGAGCGTATCTTCAGAAATCGATTCTCAAGTTTCAAATCGATTCTCGAACTTAAAATCGATTTTCCTACATCCTTTATCCTGAAATCTAACCAATAAATATTTAGCATCTTTAGCAGGGGTTACAAACATTTCTACATCTCTACGACAGGTCGATCTACGTGTACTAGTGTTGTACCTATCTAATTTTTCCTTGGAGCACAGCGCTATCATTGGTTACTAGTGATGTTCACTGTGGAGGTGGCATCTGCGTCTTTCGGCATTGACAGAGCCATTTGATGATGCGTGCGTTTCGTTCTACGACGCTAGGTGGCTCTGTATTGCGGTAGATTTGTTTCTGAACGCCTGGGCCTTGCACCTGAAATATTATGATATGAATAAGTAAGAGCTTATGGATTAGGTGGAACTCTGAAAGCCTGGAACAATAGACTGAAAATATATTTCTTTCAATTATTTGCAGCTCTGGATTTTTAGCTCTTTTTTCATCTGATTCACGAGAGAATGATAAAACTAGAAAAATGTGATGTTAACTTTTTTATTACCATTTAAACTTCCACCGAAAATTTGTTTGAACGAGAGGTTTGAAGTAGTTTATTAGTACGTCATAAATCGTAAACCGCAATTAGTACGGAACCCTCACCTCGGAGGTAGTAGTAGAAGACACGTCATAAGGACGACAAATATACTAAACTAATTTATTCGCCTAGTTTGCATGAAGAGCTGCGTCAAGTTTTTGTTCCTGATAACTATTGTCGGGCAAGACTGCTTAAATTATTTAGTGCGGGGTGCCACGTTGCCGTACGGTTACGCGACGTATGTCATCCATTCCCCGAATGTTAATCTCACTCAACGCTCTCCATGTACATCTGTTATGTTTTTCTTTTTTAATATGTTTTACATAATTTGTACGTAATCAGTGTAATTGGCATTTTGTGTAATGAATAAATAATTTCCTTACCGTGTAGTCAGCCGTAGCCGCGAGCTGGTTGCTGTCAACAGTGGAAGCTGAGGAGAAGAACACGGGACTGTCGGGCGGCTGGTCGCGCACGAGCGCGTCGTACTGGCGCGGCTCCAGGCCCAGGCGCTCGAAGAAGTGCTGCAGCCGCGCCGCCTCCTCCGACGGACTCTCCGGGGACTCCTCGCCCTCGCACGGGGCTGACGCGGGGCTGCGCCCGTCTGAGCGACGGTATCTGGAAGGTGGGTTGAAGAGTTAGACCTTTGGTGTAACATTGTATTTAGTCCATCTGAACAATCTACTGTCATTAGAAACACCTTCAAAATGTATCTAACAAAATATTGCTGAATTCACAAACAAATAGTTTTGTTTAAAGTTTTTTTTTTAATTGCTATAAACTAGTGCAAGGATAGCGGTGTAGAACAGAGTAGAGCAGGATAGAGCGGGGTAGAGGAGGGTAGGACAGGGTAGAGCGGGGTAGAGGAGGGTAGACCAGGGTAGGACAGGGTAGAGCGGGGTAGAGGAGGGTAGACCAGGGTAGGACAGGGTAGAGCGGGGTAGAGGAGGGTAGACCAGGGTAGGACAGGGTAGAGCGGGGTAGAGGAGGGTAGACCAGGGTAGGACAGGGTAGAGCGGGGTAGAGGAGGGTAGACCAGGGTAGAGCGGGGTAGAGGAGGGTAGACCAGGGTAGGACAGGGTAGAGCGGGGTAGAGGAGGGTAGACCAGGGTAGGACAGGGTAGAGCGGGATAGAGCAGGGTACAGTAAGGTTCAGCTGGTAGCATTACCCTGCGCTACCCCGCTCTACTCTGCCTCAACGGGGTAGAGCAGGGGAGAGCAGGGTAGAGCTCTACCTTGCTCAACCGTGCTCTACCGTACTATTGATTTATCCCCTGCTCTACCCCGCTCTATCCCACTCTACCCCGCTCTACTCTGCTCTGTCCTGTTTTACTCTGCTATCCCGGGTTGAGCAGGGTAGAGTGGTGTAGAGCGGGGTAGAATGTTGTAGAGCGGTGTAGAGAGGGGTAGAGCGGGGTAGAGCGGTGTAGAGCGGGTAGAGCGGGGTTGAGCGAGGTAGGTAGAGCAAGGTAGAGCTCTACCCTGCGACCCTGCTCTACCCCTCTCTACCCTGCTCTACACTATTGTCCGCTGTCCCCTGCTCTTCCTTGCTCTACCGCCTGCCCCGCTATATGCCGCTCTACCCTGCTCTACATCGCTATCCCCTGCTCTACATCGCTATCCGCTGCTTCTACCATGCTCTTCCTTTATCTACTCTGCCAGCAGGGGAAAGCCCAAGAGCAGTGTAGAGCTCTACCCTGCTCTACCGTGCTATCCCCTGCTCTACCCTGCTTTGTCCTGCTGTACCCTGCTCCTCCTTGCTCTACCCCGCTAAAGCAAGGAAGAGCAGGAGATTACGGTGTACAACAGGGTAGAGCGGTTTAGAGCAGAGTAGAGCAGTGTAGATTGGGGTATAGCAGTATAGAGCGGGGTAGAGCAGTGTAGAGCGGGGTGGAGCAGGGTAGAGCAAGACAGAGCGGAGTAGAGTGGGGTAGAGTAGGGTAGAGCGGAGTAGAGCGGGGTAGATTGGGGTGGAGCGGGGTAGAGCAGGGTAGAGGAGGGTACAGTAAGGTTCAGCTGGTAGCACTACACTGCTCTACCCCTCTCTACCCTCCTCGACCCCGCTTTATCCTGTTCTACCCTGCTCTACTCTGCTCTACCTCGCCTCTACCCTGTCCTACACCGCTATCCCCTGCTCTACTCTGCCTCAACGGGGTAGAGCAGGGGATAGCAGGGTAGAGCGGGTTATAGCAGAGTAGAGCGAGATAGAGCGGGGTAGAGCAGTAGGGTAAGCGTTAAAAAGCGTGCTTACCTATCAGAGATGTCAGACTTGGACCTCAATATGGGTCGTGGCCGGCGCTGCTTGTACCGCAGACACCGCTGTCGCTTGAACGTGCCCAGCGGCGATGTCACTTCTTCTGATGGCTGACATATCTATATGAGGATTTACAAATAAAAAAAAATCTCTGTCAAATTGCATGTAAAATATGTACCTTCATTAAAAATAAAAACCGTTTATTTCGAATCGAAAGCATTTTTTATTTTGTCAAAATGACGGTCTGTCAAAAAAAAGATAGTCAAGCTAATGGCACGTTCCAAGGCGTAGATCCCTATGGAGAAGAACGTGCAATAAACGCCATGAACACTCTTTTAAATCTTATCATGAGTTAAATCTTGCTTACATATGTCTTGACGCTTCTGTTATATGAGTACTATATAAATAAGCAATAAAATTTAAAAACAACATAGAAATTAAATTAAGCCTCTAGCAGCTAAGAGATGACCAGTTACGACTGATGGCACTCATTCACGAGCATGACTCTTTCGGTTCATAAATTAAAATTAAATTTCGTGCAAAATCTGTACTTTTTATGTGTTTATCTTTTCTTTGTCTTATTTGGGTTTCAAGAAATCTATTAAAACGCCGTTTTAAATACTTCACTATGATATTACAAATAAGAAAACATCAGTAATCGAAACTGAAAAAAGTTCACAATTGTTTCAAAAAAACATATTTGTAGCTGAATCCGAATCTGGTACAAATAACATTATTCCTGTGTCCATATCCCTTCTGCGAAGCAGTAATGCTCGTAAAAGAGGAGGCCAACCGCATAAGGCAAAGGCAACGGCGCCCTCGCCGTAGCCGTCGCCGCCGCGATCCTGCCGATATCGTAGACACTGGCTCGCGGACGGTGAGCAATGGGTAGCTCGCCGTCCGGTCGTCTGGTAAGACCGAGTCCTAGTCGTCAATGGCGCGCACCGTTCCCGCGCGTCTCAAGGAGCTGTCAGCAAAGTGTAGTGGCCCTTCAGGGTCGAAGCCTCCTGGAGCCGAGGGTGGTGTGAAACTGTTACCGCGGCTCTAGGAATAAGGCAAGGAAAGTACGGGGTAGGTTTTTTAGTCAGTAAGAGTCTGACACTGGTCTCCCGCTCCGCCTAAGAGCGGGTTTCGTCATTCGATGATTTTCACCTACCATAAAAAAAATATCCAGAAAATAAATAAATAAAAATAAAAAATATATATTATGTCTTTGGTTCTCAGTACTGACCTGCGTGGCATTGACGTATTCCTGTTTGTCGTCCACACGGGGTCGCATGCGCAGCTCCTGGTACTGAGGTTGTTTATTTACTACTTCTGTGCTTGGCTCATGGTACCTGTACATTAAAATAAGTAATTAGAGGATCCAACAGTAGAATTTTACATTCTTCCAAGATAGCATTTGTGTTATTCTAGGACACGGTCTACCCGTATGCCGAATTTTATTCAAACTCGTTCAGCAGTTCGAGCATGATAAATAACAGATCATTTAAAAATCATAAACTAAGTACGGTCCTAAAATATAACCCTGTAGTACTCCAAATTTTCAAGTTAAGTCAGTGCGACAAATTGTCACTGAATTGCACTAGCTGCTAATATCAGACAGAAATTACAAATTCTACTAATTAATGCCGATTTGCCTGCACTGCTCAAGCTTTAAAAAATTACTTTTCGTGATTTACGAAATCAAAAGCTTTAGATAGATCGGACAAAAATCAAATTACACTTAGTACTTTTTCCACGCATTACAGTAAGTTTTTATAAGCTTACCGCCAGTTTTACATTAATCTGAAATCTTACTGTTTATAGTGCTAAGTAGCATAAAAACTTCTGTTTTTCAGTAAGTAATAGAAAAAGCGATAAACTAAAAAGGGTTGGTGTTTCTAAATTACACCCGCGTGAAGCCGGGGCAGAAAGGGCTATGTTCGGAGTTTCCTTGCGTGATCGTATCAGAAATGAAGATATCCGCAGGAAAACCAAGGTTGCCGACATAGCCCAAAGAATCCAAAAGAAAGCAAACTCAAGTGGCAATGGACAGGCCACATTGCTCGCAGAACGGGTGGCCGTTGGAGTCAAAAGGTTCTGGAGTGGCGACCGTGTACCGGAAGACGCAGTGTTGGAAGGCCTCCAACAAGATGGAATGATGACCTGGCAAAGGTTGCAGGTGTCCGATGGATGCGAGATGCACAGGACCGTTCATTATGGCGGCAATTGGGGGAGGTCTATGTCCAGCAGTGGACGTAAAATGATGAAGCCGGGGTGGGTCATCATAGTTCACGTAGATACTATTATCTTAATGAAAAGTTGGTTCTTACCTGGTATACTCTCTGGCATACTCCTTCCTCGCCACGTTGAGGCACTTGAGCGGCGTCTTGTACGAGCACTCGTAGTCGCCGTAGTCGTACAGCGGGGGCTCGTCCTGGAACTGCGGTGGGGGAGCGCTAGCCTGGAGGGAACAAGATATAGGTTCCTTTATTTATTTTTATTTATTTCATGAGCATTTTTTACATTGTATTGAAATGTATGACTATATGAATCTAATTGGAATGGATGAATCTAAGACAAAGAAAATAAAAACTACAATTGAAATTTGGATAGGGCAGTTTACATTGTCAAAAGGATGGCATTATCATACATAACTATATCTTCACTTACAATATTGAAAGTTCTATTTTCAGCGTCATAAGGCCTACTTTTTACGGTCATCATTAAAAACTATATTTACCTGGAAATGTATCCCAACCCTGGGCGCATGTGCGTAGTGGTGGTGATGCGTGTGGTGCGGCGGGGGCGCGGGGGCGGCGGGCGGCGCGGGCGGCGGCTCGGGCGCGCCGTCCTGGAACTGCGGCGGCGCCGACACGTAGCACTCCAGCGACGCGCCGTATTCCGACACGTACGAGTTGTAGCGGCTGTGGCGCGGACACGGACATGTTAGATTTTGTGTACATTTCTTCTTGTTTTTGAGTTACTGGTACTGTTAAGATTTGTTCGCTCAGGGGTATTTACTACATCTTTAGTTTTCTGTATTTATTTTAATGGTATTTATAATCCCCGATATGCAAGAAGTTTTGTTGTTTTGTATAAGTTCTGTTACTTTTTGGTAATAAAGTTTAATCTATCTATCATGTACAAGTAGAACTATCATGGCAGTAGACCTTGAATGCGCAGTGCATAACCATAGCAACGGGTAAACTTATTTTCCGCGTACTTTACAAATTAGCTGTATAATATAATTCTTTTGTACGTGTAATTGTCAGATAACGCCTTATATATGCTTTGGCGTTGAAATCCAAGCGAACTCGGAACAAGGCGCTGTAATTGGATATTCATTAAAATCGAACAAGACAATGTCTTGCAAAATCGCTAGTATTAAAGTTGCTTGCTGTGATGCTTTTATGTTTTGTGTTAAGAGTCGGATCGATGGCTGTAGGGTGTTAGTAATCCGGCTCGAAGAACTGAAAAAACATGATATAAGTTTATTTTTGTACTGAATACCTGGCGTGCTCATGGTCGTGTTGCGTGGAGGAGCCGGAGTCGGTGCGCCGGTGCTGGATGGGCGCGGGCGCGTTGTGTGCGGGCGCGCTGCGCTGCGTGTAGTGCCCGCTCGAGCCGCCTGAGTCGCGCGCGAACGATGACCCGCAACGGCTGGGTACAAACATACGTATTGTTAGAGTGTGTTGCATATATAAGGTCCCATTAAAATAGACAAATTTTGACACAGCGTTCAGACTCCTAAAATAAAGATAGTAGTAAAAATATAAATAAAAAAACGCTTTACATAGGTATTTACAAAAAAAAAAAACGAACGAAAATAAACTAAAAATGCTGGTTAGTCAATGCATAAACACATCATCAGCGCACGTGACTACGCCACTGCTCACCGGCGCGGCACCGCGTTCATTGTTCAACTCACGCTATCTCACTCTAACAGCTCTTCGCGAGCGCGCGCGCCGCGAGCTTGATGATCGATGACGCAATTTAAGGCCGCTGCATACGTGACGGGATAATACCTCGGACGGGACGTGAACGGGAACGGGACGTGACTGCCTCATTCATGACCGCCCCGTCAGTGCTACGTTCCCGTCCCGTCCGTGTCTCCGTGACATATGCGCTTCCATATATATTTTGCATGAAACGATATTTCCCGTTCTGTCCCGTCCGTCCCGTCCGTGAAAAAACCCGTCACGTACGCAGCGGGCTTTAGTTTTTGCCACATCACGACGGTAACATATTTCACGGACGTTGCACGTTTGGTTAGACGTACTGAATGCTGTATCAAAATTTGTCCATCTACTTTAATGTGACCTTATATACTTTTCCATACAGATCTACGCTTTGGAATATGCTATTTTTTTCAGAAGGACTAACTTGACAATGCAAATGGTTTATTTTAAATAGAATGTTTGAATCTTAGGAGATGATGATACTTTTCATTAAAAAATAATTAATATCAGAAATCACAGTCAACATGAAGATAAATAAATAGTAAAAATAGGTAGGGTTTTTTATGGTAGGCAAAAATCATCCAATGATGAATCCCGCTCTTGGGCGGAGCGGGAAACAGTGTCAGACTCTTAGTGATTAAACAACCTACCCCGTTCCTCCCTTGCCTTATTCCCAGAGCCCCGGTATAACGCTTTCGCAGCAACCCTCGACTCCAGAGGTGTAAACATGTGTAAGAACACTCAAAATGCATACAGAGTTTGCTTCGATCTCTCCCAAGCCTTCGATTGTGTATACCATGATATGATTTTGTATAAACTATAGGTATAGCAGTCACCAAAACAAACATTTTTATGTAAAATATTCTTATTTACGCAATAGGTTTCAGTGTAGATATTGTTGGTGCAAAGGTTTTAGGGCTACCAGTTCTAGTAGGTGTACCTCAAGGTCCTATAACGGGTCCATTTCTGTTTCTCTTATTTATAGGCTAATATTTCTACTAGCGGCATCAGTTGCGTTGAAATAATTAGCATTCTACTGGTAAAAGAATTTTTAACATCGGTTCAGTGGTTTCAAAGATTGCGCCCTACATACAAACTTTATTATTTTTTTTCTTTATGATTTACCAAGGTTTTTTCAATGGTCTCTGTAAGCTTGTACTTTATGCTAAAGCTTAGAATTTAAATAATATATTTAAAGCCTGGATTAGACAAGATTTGACGGCTTAAACTGCCTGCTTTCCAGTCCGGGTACATATAAATTAGTGTATAGAAAATAATCTAGTTCTTGAGAAAGCGTAGTACAAGAACATTATTACCTCTCTTATGTCCTTTTAACTATCCATGGCTACAGGGCACACTGCTGTATGATAATGAACCTTACTCACCTGTTATAAGACTGATAGTTCTCTTCACCCGGTGAGGGATGCTCGGAGAAGGCGTCGCAAGATGACATGAGTGAAGAGTGGTTGGACCTCGTGCCCTTGGAGGAGCAGGAGGCTGTTCGCTGGTGCGTGGAGTGACGACGGCGGCGTGGCGAGCGGCCTATTGTGTCTGTGTGGCCTACGTTTACGCTAAGGATGGAAAAAAAGTATTTAGTTATTTCATTATTTGTATAAAGTACTTTACAAAACATGAGAAATAAGATTGTTATTAGGAGGTATGTGGAACAAAGATTGTCACCTTCGTTAGAAAGCGACGATTCTTTGACCTGACAGGTGTAATGTCAAATGAGCAATTGCACGGTAGTTGATTTGGGGCTGTAGTATACGCCGATAGTTGATTCGGACCCAAATCACGTGGAGAACTTTGATTGCGTTATGCAGGATTTCGTATTTTTCTGACGAACTTATGTGAGACCATAGATGGGTATAGCTACATTTTTTGATGACAATATAAAAATAACCGAGATACGTACGATGATGCCTGATTAAAAAATATGAGAATAAGTCACCTTCAAAACGTGACTGATTCTCATATTTCTTAGAGAAAGCAGACTCATAAGTTGTCCATAGTTCTTTTGAAGCTTTATGAGAATGTTAGAGCAATATGTCATAAGTTATACTACTAGTACTCACTGTTCAGGATAGCACCTGGTCTGCGTGTGCAGGTCGGGCAGCGACTTGTGGCTGTTGATGTTGGGGCAGCCGCTGTCCTCTTCCCTCATGCTCGGCTGCTCGTGCTAGCAGTAAGTTACTGTAGTATACTCACTGTTCAGGATAGCACCTGGTCTGCGTGTGCAGGTCGGGCAGCGACTTGTGGCTGTTGATGTTGGGGCAGCCGCTGTCCTCTTCCCTCATGCTCGGCTGCTCGTGCTAGCAGTAAGTTCACTGTAGTATACTCACTGTTCAGGATAGCACCTGGTCTGCGTGTGCAGGTCGGGCAGCGACTTGTGGCTGTTGATGTTGGGGCAGCCGCTGTCCTCTTCCCTCATGCTCGGCTGCGAGTGGGAGTTCGATCTGCACATACAACTGCAAGCTTATTATTGAAGAAATACTTTCAGAACATTCTTCGAACTGCAGAAACAATGGATTATGGGTAGATTTTATATAGATCTGATTCAGAACAATGCCGTACAATCCCCTGCAACCCCTTTCAATATTGCTGGCAGACTCGAAGAGAGTCAAGTGTGCAATACAATGGTTATCGACCCAAGCTAGGTTCTTATTGGACGTTGACCTTTTTTATGGTTGACAAAAATCATCCAATGACGAATCCCGTGTCACTCTTACTGACTAAACACTCCACCCCGTTTCTTTTTTGCTTTTCGCACTGGGGCCAAGCCTTCATTTCAGAAAGAGGCCCTGGGACTCAGTAGGTTTCAACCCTTCTACAGAGTCCCTACGGTTTTGCTGACAACTCCTTGTGCGGGAACAGAGTGCACCGTCGAGACAGTGACCATACATTGATTGTAAGTTCATAACCTTTGCCGCAGATGGGTCGTAACGATATCCTCTCCCTCTCACATTCCACTACCCCATTGCTAGCATTACTGCCCCTCAGGAGAAGGCGACTGCTTCCTTCCTATACCTCTGTACGTTTTCAAAAGAAAGACCTGACGGCTATGTGGCGTCAACAAGTGGTTTTTTATGGTGGGTAAAAACCATCCAATGACGAATCCCGCCCTTGAGTGGAGCGGGGAACAGTGTCAGACTCTTACTGACTAAACAGCCCACCATTCCTTATTTGCGTTTCGCACTGGGGCCAAGCTTTCCTTTCAAAAAGAGGCCCTGGGACCCAGTTGGCTTCGACCCTTCAGCAGGGTCCGTTAACAGATGGTGTGAAATTTCCTGCTCATCATTCCACGCTATACCGCGACCTACCTGATGTACCGCGGCGCGGAGTGCGCGTACTGCGCCGGCGGACTGATGGCGGCCACCGGGTCGGCGGGCGAGCCCGAGCCCGACACGACCGGCTCCGGCAGCTCCATGTTCTCGGGGCTCGAGTGCGAACTCGCTGGAGACAGATATGCAGCTGTTATTGCTATTATAAAGACTCAAGGACCAAAAGCAATCACTTATTCTGAAATTTGCTAGAACGAAGACTTAAGAGCTAAAGGATCAAAATCTGTCCGTATATAATTGCTGCTAAAATTGCCAAGATTTGAAGTTTTTGTTTTATGATATTTTTAATCATTACATACATAGTATAAAACAATGTCGCTTCCCGCTCTTTGTCCCTATGTATGCTTAGATTTTTAAAACTACGCAACGGATTTTGATGCATTTTTTTTTTAAAGATAGAGTGATTCAAGATAAATGATAAATGATAAATGATAAATGATATTTATTTTGTAAATAGGTTTTAAAATAACACTTTTACACGTCAATATTTTTTTCTTTTCGTCAGTTTAAGCTAGATGAGTCCGGTGTTTCCTAGCTGACTACCCTGAGAAGAAACACCGAAACAAACTCAGGGGTCAAAGTCTCTTTTAAAGTCCATACAGTAACCATGTATTGGTCAAATCATATGAGAACCATGCAGATTAGTGTCTGAGATGGTCTTTTGAGGAAAGAACCATACAGATTTGAGTGGACCTGTCCAGTCAGTGCAAGCATTTGTCAGTATTCGTGTAGCTCAAACTTAGGACTACTAAGGAGCTCAACGACTTGACGATCAATACCAAAGAAAGGACATTTGTGTAGGCCGCATCAAATACTCAAATCTGTCAGACATCATATTAAAATTACGGAAAAGGAAAAGTAATCGACATAGTCCTCACATTCACAATAATAAAAGAGGAAGAATTATATGTATATTACATACAAAATATATTTAATATCAGCATTGCACTCGTGGGAAGCTGGGCGGGTCACTAGTAGATAATATTTTATGAAACTACCCTACCTGAGTATTAAATACGAGTTTTAACTCCGAAATCTCATTGGAGACAGTACTCTATTGAGGCAATTACACCTAACTTTATATTTAGAAATTAAACAGGAAATAAAAGACCAAAAATACTCACGCATAGAATATCCACTCTTAATCACGACCTCACTGGCTCTCTGCCGAGGTATGACAAAAGACTCAGGGAAGAACACCCTCGCGTCCCCAAAGCTCAGGGGCCTGTTCATCTTCTCTCGGTGGTCAGGGTCTGACTTCTGGGCCTTGGACCCTGAGGTGCCTGAGGACGAGGTTCCCGAGAAAGTCCCGGAAAACGTCCCGGAGTTGTGTTGAGAGCGAGGCATGGTTTCTCTTTCTGGGTACGAGTCCTTTAGCCGTCTTGTGTCAGCGTATACTTTGTGCGCCGAAAGTGTACCTGGAGAAGAATATAATATATATTTTTTACTTATATTTTAGAGGAAGGTTAGTGCTTTCTTCTCTGGGTTTTGATGATGACAAACCAAGAACATCTTGCAAAGAATAAATGATTAATTTGAAACCATCAGGGTAGCAGAGGGGTAATTTAAAAAAAAAGAATACTAAAAACCTTTATATAAGTAATTAAGTTTCAGGAATATGGATTTATGCTGAAGGAAAAAAATTCTAGTATCCAAACAGGTTTCCCTTTTTCACCCCCTTTCAAGTTAAATTCTCAAAAATCCCTTTTAGCGCTTGTCACATGAAAGAATGTGCAAAATTTTACGTTCTAAGGTAAAGTAGTTTCGGCTGTGCCTTTTTTGTAATTGTTATAAACTAGTGCTTGACTGCGATCCCACCTGATGGTAAGCAGTGATGTAATCATTAATGGTGAGGCATACTAGTTTATTAAGTGCTTATTCACTACACCTAAATTATATATGGGTCAGTAAATTTTTCTTATTATTTAGGACGTCTTCCTTGGGAATTGGAACGATAAAGCGAGTAACCGAGATAACTGGAAGGAATGGAGGGAGGCCTTTGTCCAGCAGTGGAACAGCACAGGCCAGCTATACTAATATAATATAATTATTTAGTAGTTATGTAAATTAGACTTACAAACAGCAAAAGGCGGCGAGTAGACATTCTCTCTGCTGTCGGAGTGCTCCAGTAGTCGTCGGAGCGTGTTCTGCAGACCCTCGCCAGCGCTGACGGCGCGCCGGGCGGGGCCCATGCTGCGGGTTGTCGCGTCTGCAAGAAGGTTAGACATTAGATTCATCACCATCATCATTTCAGTCCAAAAAGCAATCCACTGCTGGACATAGGCCCTTCTACAAATGTTTGTGTGATGAGCACAATCATTTGTTCTGTGTCTGGGTGTAATTTATCTATAACATGTATGTATGTAGAAATATATATGTATGTTTATTAGTTGCCTAGTACTCATAACACAAGCTCTGCTTAGCTTGGGACTAGATGGCGTTGTGTGATAGTTGTGGAATATATCATTATAATATATTATCATTTCAGCCGAAACACGTCCATTGCTGGACATAAGTCTATCTTTGTGGTCTCCATAGAGCCGCCACAAAGACCGGTCCTGTGCGTCTAGCATAGGCTTCCAGCAACCCTGACCCGGTTATATATCGGTCCATCTTGTGGGACGCCTTCCATCGCCTTGATGTTAGAATACAAGTTATTTATTTACTAGCTTCTGACAGCGGCTTCGCCCGCATGAAAGTAGGGTTCTCCATACAAACTTTAGACCCCCATTCATTAGGAGTTGAATTTTGAAAAACCCTTACTTAGTGTTCGTCTACGTCATAAGATACTCCTAGGCCCAGAACTTTTGGCTGTGCGTTGATATGTCAGTCAGTCAGTTTCTCCGTTTATATATATAGATAATGGCGTGGAGCCACCATATTTCACGCCATGAACTACGCAAGTCGTACCACATTTACGTTCACGCCTGTTTACGGTGCTTCGCGGTACTAATGTGGCACCGCCATAACAGGAAACCGCCGTCAAATGACCGCAGTACCTTCGTACCATCTCATTCACATAGTTCTGTTCCGATTCGTGTGCGGCTGACAATGATGAATAGTCATCGTCCGCATGAATTAACGATGCCAACTCTTTGCAATTAATCTTACGAGAGATGTCAAAACAAGCCAGTTTTATGCACTGTGTCGAAGGATGATAGATTTGTTTTGTAGGTAATTTCTTACTTTCTTCTTTATTAATGTTCCCACTGCTGGGATATATACCTCCTCTCTAGGTATATGGCATACTAGCTTTTACCCGCGGCTTCGCCCGCGTGGTATTGGGGTTGGGGTTGCGGTTTCCGGGATAAAAAGTAGCCTACGTCCTATTTCGGAGTGTATCCAAAGCATGTGCCAAATTTGATTCAGATCCGTCCAGCCGTTTTGGCGTGATTGAGTAACAAACATCCAAACATCGTAACTTTCGCATTTATAATATTAGTAAGATTTTTGGTATGGTGTAGTTTATGGTAGATTGTAGAAGGCTCACACAATTATTATTGTAATATCTTATATTATGTACCTACCTACAATCTATGAAATAAATTTTTACTTTACTAAAAGAAAGAGAATGGGCCATAACCCACCACGCGGGCCCAGTGCGATTTGGTGGATGTCACAAGTCTTTGAATTTTTGGTTCTAGGACATGCCGGGTTTCCTCACGATGTTTTTCTTCACCGTTTTGAGAGCATCTTTGTCTAATTACTTATTATAATTTTTCTAATGTTCTATCGATTTCTAGGCAATTACTGTTTTCTGTTTCACTTCGATAGATTACATAATCTACCGAAAAATATGCGTCAAATACAATTTGAGGCATATTGGCTTCACCACATCTCGCCTGATGGTAAGCAACGATGGAGCACGCTTGCTTAGAAGTAACTTAGTCACTCTTTATTACTTACAGGGATTACAGCAGGCATCGTTGTTCAAGGTACCGGAGCTGACGAGGTGGCAGCCACCGGCAGCTATCGCCTGGCCCAGGCCACTGCTCATCTGTCAAATTATATGAAAGGAGTTAAAGAATGTGTTTTTTTTTTATAATATAGTGCGAACACAAGAAATAAACACAATACTGGAAGAATTCGATCAGGATTCAAATCAAATATAATCATCATTTCTTCATCATCATCATTTCAGCCGAAAGACGTCCACTGCTGGACATAGGCCTCCCCCAAGCGCCGCCACAAAGACCAGTCCTGTGCATCATGCATCCATCGGATTCCAGCAACCCTGACTAGGAAATTCACTGAATCATCATTTATTTGCATTCTTTTCAATGTGTCTGTAATTACGGTAATCGAAAGGTTACAGGTAGCTGATTAAAATCCGGCTCGAAGGACCAAATATACATACGCTTCGAACTTGGAATGACAAAAAAAATTTAACGCCCAGACATTTCCATGAAAGAGTAGGACGGAGACCCCCTTTGACCCCGCCAAACCCATATTTAAGTACAATTCCAATGCAATAGGAAGTTGGCCTACATTGCGATCTAGATTCTGGGTTGTTACTAGGAATCCTTAATGAAAAACTCAATAACGCTGCTCCACCCGGCCATTAATTCTACGATCTCCCTCTTTTGTTTTAGGGTACACCGTAGCTACGTTATGACGTTAAAGCAATGGTTGAGTTCAAATTCTAGGAGAGTTAACATACATCATCATCATCATCAGCCTTCTTAATGTTCCCACTGCTGGGACACAGGCCTCCTCTCTTGGAGAGGGAATGGGCCATAATCCACCACGCGGGCCCAGTGCGGATTGGTGGATCTCACATGTCTTCCAATTTTTTGTTCTAGGACATGCTGGTTTCCTCACGATATTTTCCTTCACCGTTTTGAGAGCAGAGGTGATGAAATAAATTACACAAAGTAATGAGCCTGGCTGGGTTTGAACCCGCGACCTACAACTCGTAAGTCGGGGCCTTTACCACTCGGCCACCATTGCTCTATTGCTGCATGCAATTTCTTGGCTGTGCGAACTGTCACTACCGCTATGGTGATCCAGTGAGGCATAGGCTTTAGTTTAACATTTCAGACCACTGGTAATTTCTCTTGAAGCCCTATCACGAGCTCATACCATGGCCCTGGAACTAAGGCAAGAAGGAACGGTGGGTCGTTTAGTGAGTAGAAGTCTGACACTGTCTCCTGCTCCTCCCAAGAGCGGGATTCGTCATTCGATGATTTTTTTCCACCTTAAAAAAAAAAACCACTAGGTCATAACACGATCCATTTGGCGACCTGAACTGTACTCTGTTTCATGCTTGACATTTTAACTTATCTTGGTAAGACCCTTGAACTCTTCCCTGAACACTACAATAAACTTCCATAAACTTAATTCTCATTAACCATTTAACAAACTTACCCTCAGCGGCAACTCTTGCTTCCGATCCAGCACAGTCTCCGACTTGACATAGAAAGCCTTGGTCTCTGCCAGCAGTTCCACAGCAGACTTCCGTTTCTGCTGCTGCGGCGGCGCCAGCGACCGTGGGGCCGCCATGCCTTCCCTCGACTTCCGGGGAAGTTTAAAACTCGCGAATAAGGAGTCTGCAAGTCGACGCCTGGGGAGCGAGAAGAAACTGGGATTATTTGGTAAGTCTGCCCAGATGGGTCTTCGAATAGATGATAAACTCGTTAAACTGTTAGGGCCCAGTAGGTGGCTACGATAATTGCAGTATTGGTGGCATTCATTCAATTCTCCATTGTGAAGGTGAACTTAAAGCAATCAGGGCACCTTAGCAAGTAGCTCATGTTTTGTCTAGATGAGTAAAAAGGGGGTGGAGGTACTCTAAGGACGAATTTCAAAGCCAAGATTTCTAGCCCTCAGTTCAGCTACACAAATACATTAAGAGTGTTTTTTTATACGTTAGCACGATAGAAACGTTAACTGCTCTCTATTGGTAAGAACTTGGAGCGCTTTGTCATTTGTAAGACTGTGATCCTACTTGATGGTAAGCAATGAGATAACCGTTAATGATACCTAAGTGCACTAGTTTATTAAGAACCTATTTACTCTAGCCACCTAAAGTATAATTGGACGGAAAGATCGCAACAGGCAAATTGTTCTAGTCCTTCAATGAACGCGGTATAAACGACTTGGTTAGTCTGGACCTGACTAAATTTGGGTAAATTTGTGCGTCTAAGTGGACTCCCAACCATAATGGTGGCGTATCGCCGTGTTTAGTTTTCTTCATTAGATCCAGACCACCAGAACTACTACGTCATAACAAGATGTTTTCTTTTCTTACCTTGGCGGCGACTCAAAAGACCTCGAAAACGAAGGACAATTAGCAGCTCCCTCAAACTTCTTTCGGACTTCCTCGACTTTCGACCAGCCGGCTTCCACGTTGAGCCGGCGGTTTAGCGGTGTGGCTTGCGACGCATGCTTGGCCAGTTCTTCCCTGGTGCGTTTGACGGAGACCTCGGGGATGGTGTCACGAGGGCGCAGGCCCCGCGCCTCGTGGCATCGCTCGATGAACTGCTGGCGCCGAAGCGAGAAGTTTATTGACTGGTGATGGTCTTCGTCGTCGTCTAGACACCTGGGGATAGGAAGGTTAAATGTTTATTGGAGTGTAGAAAAGTTATGTTCCTTCTTTGGGATTGTGCAGTTGTCTTATTTTTAAAAGGAACTTTGAAATACAGTAAACATTAACAGATTTTTAATATTAAAAGTTTAGAATTTGACCGAAACTGAGACAGATATCTACCAAACATTCGACTAAGCATTTGTAAAAAACACCATATTTTTTTTATACGTGCCCCCGTGGGCCTTTTGATACGGGGCCCCTGTGGGACTAGCTACGCCACTGTATAAAACCCTAATTTCTTCGGGTACTAATTATTCCAGTCACTGTCTCACAACTGTCAAACTTTAAACTGCAAGATTGAACTAAGAATTTATCTAAACTAAACCACGTGCTCAAGTTTATCAATATTCAGACACCAATGACAGAGCTGTTGAATTTTCAACTTTATGCGCTGAGCCGAGTGTTGAAAATCCATCATTAGTGAAGTGTGGTTAAGTCTGAGTGAAAACGTAAGTAAGACTGGCATTAATCTACAAACCGATTAACTAGGCCCAGACGAAAAAAATGTAGAGTTGACGAAACACGTCAACAATGGGCTATTTAGGATGCCGAAATACCCGCATTGATCTAGATTTTCCACAATGCCATTAGAATTCTAAAAGTGAACTGAATGGTTCTTGTATATTAAGCAGTAAGGCTTGTAGTTTTGTGTCATGTAGTAATTTAGTAGTACCTACCTACCTACACATACTGCAATCAATTGTCATCCATTGGTTGTGCAGTGTCGTTGTCTGTAGCTGAACCTTCATACCAGGATTACGTATTTTAGTGTCTATGTTATTTTCTGCACCAAGACAAATTAATCTTTACGTCAGGTTTGTTCAGTTAAAGTCATTCACCTAGCAAACTACCCGAGATACGATCTGCAAGGGTTGTAGGGCTGATAATATGCATGTTTCGGGTTAGTAAAAGTGTTTGCAGTACTCATTCTCATAAAAGTTGTAAAGATTACGAGCTATCCTAGCAGACGGAGTGAAATTTGATCTACAAGCCTGGTGGAAGAAAAGGACGCCGGAATCTCAGAACAGAGAAAGCATTGGGTGCTATTAATTTTTGAGGAGTTACATAGATCCCAAGTCTTAACCTAGCAGGCTGTGCGAGATGTGAGCTGTAGGGCTGGTGGCAAGAGCGGGCAACTGTATCATGGGACAGGGAAAGCGCTTGGTGCTATCAGTCTTTCAGGAGTTACATAGATTATAGGTCTTAACCTAGCAGGCTGTGCGAAATGTGGCCTATAGGGCTGGTGGCGGGAGAGGAAAGTTGTGTCTTTACTCAGGGTAAGCGCTTAGTGCTATTATTCTTTCAGGAGTTACATAAATCACTAGTCTTACCTAGCAGGCTGCGCGAGATGCGACCTGCAGGGCTGGTAGCAGGACAGGGCTGCCATGTCGTGGGTGGGGCTGCCGGGGGAGGCGCGGGGTGGAGGGGCCGCCGCCGGCGCCGCTCATCATTCGATCCGCGCGCAGGAGACACCGCCGCTACTATCACTGGCTTCTGGAACAAAAAATAGGGAGCGTTAGAATATCGGAAGGGTTTTATGAGCTTAAATAAATTACCTTTCAGACACAAATGATTTTTTTTTGTGGATCGGGAAACCTTTTATTAATCACATATTCGAAATATGCGATGGCTCTTTACCTGAAGAAGAAGCTAGTGTACCTATCATAAAACTATTAAAAAAAAACCTTTGTACTCACACTTGGGAAAAACAGTTTTATATGTTTTCCATTCTATGTAAGTTTCATATTCCATACAGAAATTCTGAATTAACTACACGGTCATTAGTTGCCAAAAAGGTGTAAAAACTGTTATTATCTCTTTGTAATGGATTCAGGATATCCATTCTGAAATCGATCTAACAAGATTTATCCAAATAAGCACACGGCTTTTTTATTTTAAAATTATTGCTATCCATCGCTATTTTGGTTCTAGAATAATACTAGCGACCCGCCCCGGCTTCGCACGGGTACTGATATTGACTATATTATGCATGTATTATACACATAAACCATAGATATAAGAAAATAAACCTTCCTCTTGAATCAATTTATCTATTAAAAAAACCGCATCAAAATCAGTTGCGTAGTTTTAAAGATCTAAGCATACATAGAGATAGCGGGAAGCAACTTTATTTTATACTATGTAATGATGTAATAGACATTAGTTTTGAAACAGTTATAACTATTAAATAGAATCTTGACCTGACCTTACGCGAAAAGAACATAGTCCATGATGACGCAATAATTACAGTTACAATGATATCTAACGAGGAAGTTAAACAAGCAGGTTATATTAAATTTAACTGCCAAATCGTCAATTAAATAGGTACCGTCATTAGAAACACAATAGAAAAACGATAGTGAAAAACGAATGTGCGAACGCTGACGTTCGGTTGTAGTTTGAGTTCTAACTTTGCGGTTCGAAAAAGGATATAACCAAATGTATAGGGTTATTCCCCCTACTGGGGCCCAGGTTCTCTTTCTGAAAGGAAGGCTTGGCTAAAGGAATTCGAGGCGTGGTGTAATCAAAGCAGAAACGATAGTAATTTGGCTCGGCTAGTTTAGTTTATTATTGTAATTTAATTAAAACTCGTGTAAAATACATCTATAAACTTACATAAGAACTAAATCCGATTGAACATAATAATACAACAGTCCGAAATCATCCATCTGGCAGTAGCCCAGACTAGACATAACACCCGTTTCCGCATACCTATTGAACGCACTATCAGAACTACACTAACAATATGCAAAATCCACTTAACTTTGAAATTAAACTTACATAACTTGTCAAAGGCAGTAATACTTTAGTTAAATATTTGAACCCAGTACTTTCACTGCATGACGCGACAGTAACCCACTGTTAGGTAAGACTTAACACTAATACAATAGTGGAGAAAACTATACAGTAATGCTTAAAAAGTGAAGAGTAATGGGTGACGGTGACGGGCATGACGCGACTGCGATTAAAAATAAAAATTGTAGCATCAAATGTACATCATGTATTGCATATTGCAAGTGAATGCACCTTAGCATCATTTCAACCGAAAGACATTCACTGTGGGTTATAGGCCTCACCCAACGGTCATCCCTGTAGGGCCTTAAGTCTGCAATTACAACAGTGTCAGAATAGTCGACCATTGGTTTTCAAAACTGTTGATTTTGTCAAGTTTGGCAATCTACTAATATGATGGCGTCATTATGACTTTCCAATGAACAACCACTGGAACTTCATTGAAAGAAATGATTAAAAATGATAAATGGTAATCTCGTACATAATGACAAATTAATATTAGACATATGCGGTAAATTACTAAGTTTTTGACAGTTCCTTTTAATTAGTGACCAAGAATTTAATAAATGATCGTGAATCACTATTCTATGTAACAGTGACTTACGATTAGAATGTTATTGTGCAGTTATTGTTTTTAATTCGTTACAAGACAGTTCGTATCACAATTCTATTACGAGATCGAATGAATGAACTTTTAGCAAAATGACAATGGAATCGTGTTGGAATGACAATATTTTGAAAATAGCAGACTTGGGGCTCTGGTCCTGCGTCTCACATCCATCAGATTCTCGCAACCTTTAATAGGTCATCGGTCCACCTTGTGGTAGGCTTTCCAAGGCTGCGTCTGCCGGTATACGGTAAATTCCAAAACCTTTCGGACCCATCGAGATTCTGTTCTGTGTCCTGCCACAATCTGCCCTGCCACAGCTACGTTTTTACGTCAGCGACTTTTTTTTTTTTTACTTGCAATAAACTAGTGCTTGACTGCGATCCCACCTGATAGTAAGCAGTGATGCAATCGTTGATGGTGAGCGAACAAAAGAGGAGCTAACGTCACCTTCCGCGCATCAAAATTATTCGAATAATAATCTATCTTTCATTTTTTAAACACAATATGAATAAGAACCGTATATCAAAAGATTGCTAGTTAAATTATCTTCTGGCTTGTGAAAGTTCCATAAAAATACACCAAATGGTACTTTTTCTGTGTAAGACATAACTTTGAAGATAAATTACACCAAGTTTAATGAAAAAAAAAGTAAACATTCGTTTAACAAATTATAAGCAAAATAGTCTAGTTTAGCATATATTTTTTTCAAAGCATAACGATTAGCCGTTTAGAAGTGATGTTGGCTTTAAAATCATCAAAAGTTGTGTTTGACGATTTTTCTGGCTGTATCGGTAAATTACGTTCTTCTACGGATATTATCACACAAGGAAACCCGGAGTATAGCCGTTTGGGTGACGACTGATTCCACGTTTCAGAGGTATTTGTGTGTCATCATCATCAGCCTTTTTAATGTTCCAACTACTGGGATACAGGCCTCCTCTCTAGGAGAGGGAATGGGCCATAATCCACCACGTGGGCCCAGTGTGGATTGGTGGATGTCACATGTCTTCTAATTTTTGGTTCTAGGACATGCCGGTTTCCTCACGATGTTTTCCTTCACTTTTTTGAGAGCAGTTGTGATGAAATAAATTACACAAAGTAATGCGCCTGGCTGGGTTTGAACCCGCGACCCACAACTCGTAAGTCGGGGCCTTTACCACTCGGCCACCATTGCTCTCATTTTCAATTTGTGTGTAGACCTATGTTTTTTATTTAATTTTATATCATTGGATCTACTGATCTATTAGAATAGGCATTATTGTCATAGTATCACTTATAAATACTTTTGTTAAAAAGAAAGAAAAACCCTTTAGCTTTAAAAAATATGAAGTTACACTACGAAGTTCTTCCAGAAAAACATAGACTTATGTGACCTTCAGCTACAGCATACAAAAATAGTTTAAATAGGTTTTTTAAGCAATACAAATCGAATTCAGGGCTATAAGATTCCCTTCAAAGTAAATTCCATCATTCCATAGGATGTACCATTGCCACAGATAAACACAACTGCCCCAATTGTCCGGTATTCGGGCCACGTCCCGCAATTCGGGCGCACCATAATATTGATGAATAGTATCCGCGCATATATTAAACTCTATTAAGCCAAATGACAATACTGACCGCTCATGATAATCAGGTTATTGTGTACCATTGCTGGTTGCCCGAACGTTATTACGAACGCGGTTGCAATTAAATTTTTAACGGGTTTTCGTGGATTTGGAATATATTTTAAGTACTTTGTACAGTCCAATTAACTTTGGCTTCCATTGCGTTATTTGAGCTACTCTGTGGTTTGAGTCATTGTTGATTCACTCTATTTAATTATATAAAATTTTATTCGGTACTCTATTCAACATTAACATTAGTTTATTGTAACCTAGCGACCCGCTCCAGCTTCGCATGACTGCAAATATTAGGCATGTTTTATACATATTACCTCTTGAATCACTCTATCTATTACATCGAATCCGATGCGTACTTTTAAAGATAAGCATACATAGGGACAGACAAATTAATAATTACAAAATAAACAGGCGGAAAGCGACTTTGTTTTATACAATGTAGTGATAGTGATAATTTATATACGTATAATTATCACCAGTCTTTTACTAACTAATAACCACCACGATTCTTCTTGGCTTAGTTCCAGGGTCTTGGTGTTGCATCTTGCACATTTACCCATGGCCCCTGGATGATTTAGAGAATCCTGTGCTTTGAAAGTTAAAATACCATAGTCAAGAGTTCTTACATTTACAAAAATTCGCGATTCTTCCAGCTCACAGGTCGTATGTGGCTGGACCGCAGAAAAAAGTTTAATGCGCCGCAAATTTGTCATGGCTGACTTAGCCTAATCATATTAGGAATAGTAACATAACTACAACAACGTATTTACTGACGATTATTTCAATTTGCAATAAACCTGTGTGAACTACTTAAATTCCCATAAAAATGTACCTTTATCGGCCACATGATGTAGTCATAGAAAGTTGGCAGTTTCCAGTCCACAGCCACGGGAAAACGAAAGTAGGTACAAAGTGTTTATCTAGTTTTTTCTTCACAAATTACCCGCGTTTATGTGAAATTTCTTTGTAAACAAAGACGACTAATGCCACGGTTGACTCAATTGAATGAGTTTATACACTAGCTGTGTGTAAACTCATCTAATCTCACGATTACGAGTCTTTAGGGCAGTCATTATGGAATGTTTAATTTTTTTTTTTATACGACTTTTCGTTTTTGAGATAATGGTTTTTAACTTGCGTTGTTCAAATTTGGAGTAATTAGAAAAAGTTCCGTTGGTTGTCTTGAAATTAGAGTAAATTACTAATATTAAGTTTTCCGAAGTAGATTGTTTCTAATTAGGCTAAAATTTAGTGTGTGTTAATTACGATGATTAAAGACGTGTAACTGAGAACTAGAAGTATATTATAGAGCGTATATTATAGAAACTAAATGTAGCTGCTTATGATTTTCATGAGGTGTTTTCTAAAATAGTTCAAAATGTTTGCCCTTGTCACTACATAGTATAAAACAAAGTCGCTTCCAGTCTGTCTCTACGTATGCTTACATCATTAAAACTAAGCAACGGATTTCGATGCGGTTTTTTGTAATAGACAGAGTGATTCAGAGGAATACATGCACAATATATTTGACATCAGCTTTGCATCCGTGCGAAGCTGGGACGGGTCGCTAGTAAAGTATAAATAAATCTACACTAATATAATAAAGAGGTAAAGTTTGTTTTTTTGTTTGTAGGAGGTAATCTCTGGAACTACTGGTCCGATTGGAGAAATTTTAACAATAATAGAAAGCTGCTTTACTCCTGAGTGACATAGGCTATATTTTATGTACGCGGGCGAAGCCGCTGACAAAAGCTAGTAAATAATAAACACGGTATTCAAAATGTTAAATTATTTTCATCAAGTAGGTAGGAAATAGACAAGTTTAAAAATTCGCAAACAAACCGCAGGTGGTGGTCAAGGAAATATAAACAACAAACAAATTACGTGCTCAGCAGATGTGGGCACTAGTTGTGCAGTTTGCGGTGACAGCGCGGCTTGCGCAAGCGGCCGGGCAGACGTGACGCGGCCGCAGCGTCATCTGTAACGGTAACCACCGTGGCTAGTGGTGGCTAGCTTATACTGATTACCTGTGCTTCGTTTTGTTTTTATTAGTCGAATGGCGTCGTCAAAAGTAGTTTTTCGAATTTATTTTTAAATCATCATAAACATTATAAGTGGCGTAGCTGTTCCTAATGGGCCCCATATCAAATATTTTTGAAAATGAAAACGATTTCGTTTATTTATTATGTTAGTGTAGTTGTCGTCTTACGAAAAACAAGCAAAAATCATTACCTTTCGAGTAGCGTAATAAGAGACATAATACAAAGTCGATAGGTGCACTAGCTTCTGACGTTTTACAAGTGCCCTTGTAGGTAGGTAGGCCTATGTGGAATAAAAAGATTTTGACTTGACTGAGCTATACTAAAATATCTTCTAAAAAGGTGGTAACCTAACGCTGTCCATACCCGATCAGCAAAATCATAAAACACTTAGTTTTTAAAATTGCATTTAAGTAATAAATAAATGTACAAACAAAAGTCACATTTTATTCATTTATCCTTGACCCGTACGCACGTAAATGAGAACTTCAAACAAGATGTCACGACGAGGTACAGTCGTAACCACTGTTATTGTGCAACTTATTGACTTTCATTGGTATGCTAAAATGGTACAGTCAAGGTACAGTACTTTTGTTCAGTTACTTTTGTAGATTTTTTTGTGGACCCGTGTGTAACAGTAAAAGGAAAATTAGTACACACACAATAATTGACAATGAAATAATATGACATAAATAAAAATATATACATACAAAAAGTAAAATAAATATCACGAAACGGTTGTGGATAACTTGTTGCGAATAAATTGTCTACGTCGGGGCCCCTGTAACGCGGGGGCCCCGACAGATACGGCAGATAGCTACGCCTCTGGTACCAAAACTTAAAGTTATTGAATGCCAAGCAATGATCAGCATGAGGGTCTACAGCGTCTACAGCTAGCTGCATACTTATTATTTTTATATAGATATTGTTCGGTCAATAGGTGCGGGCTTGCGAACGAAGAGTAATGGACAGCTGAAAACATCCTTACAGAGTTGTTTTCGGTCAGTAAGATTCTAACACGCTCACACACTCCTCGGCTCCTCACAAAATATGTGAAAACCGACTTATAAGTGTATTTTTAGAAATTATAATTTACATTTCACTTAATTTATTTCTGCCGCAAAATGTAGGTCCCGAAAAACTGCTTATTTTGGATTTATTTGAGAACGCGTCCTTAAGTATCTGGAAACCTGGATAATAATCCGTTTCCAGAATGCTCAAGTTATTCATATTACTCCTAACAATGAAAACGAAAATTTAAGAAGGAACTAACGGTTCATATAATAATAATGTCGACTGTTACAAAAAAAATTAACATTAATAAAAAAAATCTTTAATGTATGATTTTCGTTACGTGTGGACTTGGGTGTTGGTTGGGCTTCGAAATGCGCGGTGAGAATTGTACGTTAGGTACAATTCTCACCGCGTTGTTCCTAATAATATAACTGTATATTTTTATAATTATTGTTTTATTTTTTAACTGATATATAAACTAGTGCTTGACTGTGATCCCACCTAACGGTAAGCAGTGACGCAATTTTTATTATTTACTGTTATATAAATAACTAGCTTTTGTCAGCGGCATCGCCCCCGTACATAATAGCTAAGTCACTCAAATTTTTAAAAACTAAAATTTTTCCAATCGGTCCAGTAGTTCCAGAGATTACCTCCTACAAACAAAAAAAAACAAACTTTACCTCTTTATTATATTAGTATAGATAATTCTTCATCGTCGTGTCTCTACGTTAACGTCGCGTTGTGGTGTGATTTGCCCACTCCAATGAAAAGTGGGTCTGTACTGGTAGAATTTCTTCTCCAGTAACAGCACTGTTCAAGTTCGCGCATTATACACCGTTAAATATTAGTCGTTTTAATCCCGAAGAGGGTCGATCCAGTACATGAAACACTATCGATTTGTGTAGATAAAATAAAAAAATAAAGTACTTTTTTTCTTAATCTCTTATTGATATACGCATTTACGAAATTAATTTCTTTAAGTAAACGAGTCATTGACCTTGTAGGTAGTTGTCGGTCGTTGCGTACTAACTACCTACAGGTCATTGAACTCGCCCAGCTGACGTTTACTTAAAGAAATCAATTTAGAACATGCGTAAATTAATTCGAGTTTAAAAAAAAAGTACTTTATTTTTTTATTCTAACTTTACCAATCGATAGTGTTTCATGTACTGAATCGATCCTCCAAGGGATTAAAACGATCAAGATTTAACGGTGTATATCGGGTTCATAAGCACGGTGACTTTTTTGTCAAAAGTCACAGCGACAAAAGTCACCATACGCTATCGGATTTATGATTCTGTAAGGGTTTTATTCCTATCAGTGGTTCCTGTACTTGGCCAAATCTGGAGTCAGGGTTTCTACAAGAGTCCTCCTCAATTTTTTTATCATAAGATAGCTGATTCAGAAGGATCAGCCGAGTCCATTTCGATCCTTATCATAATCACCAAAAAGATTTGACATTGAAGTTAAAAAGGCTACAGTATTATCGACTAACGAGTCATTAGCAGATAAAATTACTTTTTTGAAGTGAATTTCTCATTCGTTTTCAAACGATCATTAGGGAAAAATAAATTACTTAACCTGAGTTTCTTATTTCGTAAAAAAATAAAGGGAAATTCATACCTAATGTTTTAATATATAACTGTATATTTTGCTAATTAGTAAAACGAAATCTTCAGAGTGCCTATACTCCGTTCAAAATAACATTACAAGAAAACCTTTTTTACTGGACGTCCAACCGATTTTGAGTTTTATTATGTTGGTGGAATGACTATAAATATTAGCTGTTTTTTTTCAACTTTTTGCTAAGCCATCCTTGCCTACCTACGGAAAATAAGATAAAATCTTAATTCGAATCCTACCTATAGTGCGAGTTTGTTTTACGTTTACGCGATCAAACGTTTATGACGTTTGGTACTCCAAGTGACCCGTGTGCTGAGTGTGAGTTGTTTTTACATTAACGTGATCGAAACTTTTAGAGCGGTTGGTTCTCTGATTGGTTAAAGAGGTTGGAGCAGGCCAATTGGAGCGCTGAACGTCATATAACGCATCGATCGCGTTAGCGTAAAACAAACTCACATTAGGCACTCTTCTCAAAAGTCTTAACCAATCAGGGAGCGGTAAACGCTTCAATCACATTTCAAATCACTTCGCAATAAGGCTTACCTCAAATTACTAATTTAATTCGAAACATTTTTTTCAATTGCTTAATTTTACTGCTACCGTAGAAGTTACCAGCGGGTAACTTTTCGCTTATTTCATAGCCCCATAAATATGTGTGTTTACGTCCATGTTATAGCTAATGAAAAGCGCTGAGCATCGCACTTGTTGTTAATATTACCTAGTTACCAAGTGGAGCAATGCACACCATTTTATTATTTTCAAATGTAGAACAGTAGGTACTTACTTTTTTTTTATTCACGTATTGATCGGAACGAATTGTAGAAAACTGGGTAGTAGTTTCTTTTATATGCAACAATGCAAATTTATTTTACAATCAAGAGATAGATAAAGCAATAATGGAAAAGATTTAAAAACTTACATTATTATTTCCATTCGTTTTCCATTGTCTGTTTCCGTAAACACTAATCACAAATCACAATAATGTCAAGCTATGAATTTTTTAATTTAAATTTAGAACTCCAGCACCCACAAATAACAATTTTTTTTTATTGCATACTATCAAACTGTGGATTTAGAATTTAAATTTAGAACACCAGCACCCACAAAGAACCATTTTTTTTTTAATTTGCACATTATAAATCACAATTAATTTATCAAGCGCACCGAGAATATCAGTCGCGGGTGCGTTCGCTTCAAACGCAAATAAACGAATGGTCAATTTGCAGCTATTAAATTTATTGCACTGAGTCAATAAATTCACAAAACACAATACTACAATGAGGGTATACTAATTACTCTTAATATCTTCCGCACACAGTTATTAGCAGAACATTTTTCGATGTGTTAATTACTAGGTAATAATTTGGGACGCCTAATTTATTATTTACTAAGAAAAGGTGCCTAAAATAAATAAACCAAAAAGCATTTTTTTTTTCAAATCTATATGTTTTTGGTCTTTTTAGATAATTCATTGAAAGTCTTGGCTTTATGTATGTGTCTTACAAGCTTTTATTTAATTTTACCTGCCCCTATGTTTGTGATCAAATCTCGTAAATTTTTGATCCACTTCCTGGTTTTATTAAGCTGAAATGTATCTGTCAATCAGATGACAATGAAAAATTAAGTGGCCATAAAAACTCTGTAATTAAATGACACAACCCCATCGAATTTGGGCTCGTGTGATTCGTCTTGACGAGTTTTAAACACCTATATGTGTCGGTCTATATCTGCTGCTCTATAAAAGCTGACTATGAAAAAAATATTGTCATTCAAAACTTGTTTTAGTTACTAAAAGGTGTCCTTTATCAAAAATATTGTATTTTCAACGCTTTGACAACTGATATTACAGTCGCTTTGCCGTTTTCGAATAGTATTGATTTCAGCGGAACTGCAGAACCGTCGCAATTCAATGCTTTAAATTATGTACGGGAAATTGTAAGCGTAGCAGTCATTTTTCATATTTTATATCTTTCGTGGGCCGAAAAGACTTCTCCCGCTTCGTGTTGAGTGAGAGAAAGTGTAAACAGTATGAAAATATGAATAATTTTACCTCTATAAAATATTCATTAAGATTTATTTGTTACTAAAGCTTCTGCTTAGTTGGTGGGTAGATAGAATTTTGAAAAATAGGTCATCCGTCAAATCCGACTTTGCTGGGCAACGTACGGGAAGCTGTGAGGTATCTTCTCGCCCAATATACCACAGTGTCTTGAGACAAAAATCTATGACCAGTGCGCGTTGCCAGTGACATAATTATGGCTCTGAAACGTGGTCGCTTACAATGGGCCTCATCATCATCATCAGCCTTTTTAATGTTCCCACACTTCCCACTGCTGGGACACAGGCCTCCTCTCTAGGAGAGGGAATGGGCCATAATCTACCACGCAGGCTCAGTGCGGATTGGTGGATGTCACATGTCTTCGAATTTTTGGTTCTAGGACATGCTGGTTTCCTCAAAATGTTTTCCTTCACCGTTTTGAGAGCAGTGATGATGAAATAAATTACACAAAGTAAAGCGCCTGGTTGGGTTTAAACTCGTGATCTACAACTCGTAAGTTGGGAACGTTACTAATCGGCCACCACTGCTCTTTATGTTCTTTCCTATGCTTGGAGTTTCCTTGAGTGATCGAATCAGGAATGAGGATATCCGCAAGAGAACCAAGATTGCCGACATAGCACAAAGAATCGCCAAAGTAAAGTGGCAATGGGGAGGGCACATCACCCGAAGAGTCGCAGAACGGATGGCCGCTGGGGTCGAAAGGTGTTTGGAGTGGCGACCGAGTACCAGAAGCGGAGCCAAGGTGGACCGATGTTTTGGTTGCGGGAATCCGATGGATGCGGGACGCATAAGACGGTTCATTGTGGCGATATTTGGGGGAGGCCTATGTCCAACAGTGGACGTCTAATTCACTGTTGTTCAACAGTTTTCGTTCTTAGCGGATGATTACACCTTACAAGGAACCTATCTGCCAAATTTTAAGTTTGTAACTACGTGTTATATTTAGTTTCTGAGATTTCATTTGGTACCATTATGGTACAGTAGGCTCTGCGAATTTAGCGCTTGAAATCTCGTCCAAAAATAACGATTTGAAAAAAAATGCCAATAATAGTTTTTAACAGCAATAACAACTGCAAATTGCACTTATTTGTTTAAACCTTTTTTTTTATAAGAGTTTACAAGCGCTAAAATTCGCAGAGCCTTATCAATCTATCTATCTATAAGTCAAGGCCAGATATAGTACGAGGAAGGTAGTAAGTAAGCGTGTAGGAACAAAAGTGGATTTTAGTCAGTAGAAGTCTGACAAGCCCTCCCCTCCCAGAGTGGGAGAAGATAGATAGATAGATATACTCTTTATTGTAGGTACACAAACTTGAAAGAAGTCATTGGATGATTTCCTACTTTAAAAAAATTTACCTACCACATTATAAGACGAATCTTTTATTTTTAAAAGATGGCGTAGGGTCAAAAGGGCGTGGGATTCAGGCGCCTCCGTCGATGATATCTCGACGCATTAGTTAATAGATGCATTGTGTGTGTTTCCTGAGCGTTTAAATATCAATTGTATGCGAGCAGTATTTACAAACGTTAGTAGATGACGCGTGTGTGGGACCGGTGCTCAATTATTATATTAATAGCTATCTGGACGATTGTCTTGAAGTGGACCTATGTACGGCATTAGCAAGAACTACGGCCTATATATATGACAGTTCATATCTATATATAGGTATTATAGAAGAAATTGACTGACTGACATATCAACGCACAGCCGAAACTACTAGGACTAGGAGTGTGAAATTTTGCACAAGACTTTCTTTTACGACGTAGGTGAACACTAAGAAAGGGTGTTTTCAAAAGTTATTCCCTAAACGGAGGAAACAAGGGTTAAAAATTTGTATGGAGAAACCTATTTTCACGCGGACGAAGGTGGTGGCTAGTCTTATACAGCGTGAAATTTAAATGGTTGTTTTTTCCTCAGCGAAATGGTTGTGTCTTGGTAATACAAACGTTTGATAAAAAAATAAAATATTAAAAACAAAAAATGGACCTGTAGAGTGCAAGCTAATTATGACGTATCACAACGTGCGAGAGCTTATTTTGGTTTAAATATTTAATGAATCGGTTTCCTTTGACGGCGGGCTGCTCATGCGACTCTAGTAGCACCTACAAATTACGTCTAATGTTCCTATTGTTTTCGCTTTTTTGAGTTGATAAATGTTTTTAATAATTATTTATAAAAGAAACTTATTAATTTTTTTATTTTTACTGTATGCTTCAAAAGTACTCCTTATGGAAAGTCATTCTGCCGCGGGAAAACAACCATTTAAATTTCACGGTGTATATCAAAATAAATCGCTGAATGTGCTTCTAAGGGAAAATCTCGAGAACAGCTGAACCCATTTGGCTAATTCTTTTTTTGTTGTGTTTGTTATTGTCAGGAGAATGTTCTTATGAAAAATTAGGGTAGTGGAGTAAACTGTTGCCGGGACCGAAGCCGCCGGCAAAAGCTAGTTTATAATATAGTGAGTATGTACTCACTATCCAGAGTGGCAGAAGGTAATCTCTAAAATGATTTTAATAAACAATATTATAAATCTCCTTTAAGAATTTGTTTTTGCGCTAATAAGCAAGAAAGTGTGTTAATGTTATGGAAATTATCATCCACTATTGGACAAAAAAGTGTTAATCTAAAATAAAAATCAAAAATACCATAAATCCTAGATTCATACGTAATAAACACTGGCACAAAACTAATATGATATCACAAACATAGACAATACACGTCGCCATAGACAATCTAACTGTAAATATCAAAAAGCGCGCGCGTTCGTGCATGAGATTCAATAGAATACTTAGATACAGTCAATTTGTATGTGCCCTGTGCTACATGGATGACAAACGTAGATCAAAATACTAATGCTAATGATTTCGCTCGTACTCATACATGCGGAATTGATTCTTAAAGATGGGCTTTGTATAATACAAAGTAGCCGAAGAAAGGTTTATGAAATGTGAGCGAGTTACTGAACTGGAGAAGTCTGTTTTAATATGTTACAGTTACAAGTAGATGGTTTAGGGAATGATGGTGAGAGCAAACAAATTGTGAAGGAACATTAGGTAATTTAGGTACAGCACGGCCGTCTGATCTTGACGAGTAAAGGCTCTGCGAATTTTAACGATTGAAAAGCTTGTTGTCCGTCTCTCTTTCATGAGTAGTAATGACCCTTTTATCTCGGGAAAAAAGAAAAATCTTCTAAGTTAACAGGAAACAAGTTTCAATGAAAATATTTTTTTTCATAACAAGCTTTTACAGCGGTGGTCTATACTTATATAAATAAAAATCGTCAAGAGGATTCACACGAGCCCAAACTCGACGTGGTTGTGCCGTTTAATTACAGAGTTCCTATGGCTACCTCGCGATTCCATCATCAGATCAGCTCCATGTCTGCATAATATTGCATTGTCATCCGAACTAAACGTGTATACCAAATTTCAGCTCAATCGGAAACCGGGAAGTGGATCAAATTTAAGTTGCAAGATTTGATTACAGAACGACAGACAACGGGACAGGTGAAACTAAATAAAAGCTTGTAAAAAGATACGATCGTTTATAACAGTAGTAACTACAACAACAATAACAGTTTTTAACAGCAAAAACAACTGCAAATTGAATTTATTTGTTTAAGCCATTTATTTTTTCACGAGTTTTCAAACGTTAAAATTTGCAGAGCCTTCAGACTCGCCAAAATCCGACGGCCGTACTGTATGCATAATTTCTTCACCTGCCACCGCAGACAATCATACTATTTGATAGTGAAGTGACACACACAGTACAGGTGGTCTCAGCATTAGCTGTTACCTGTTATCTGTCACCTACATCTAACGTTCCAGTTTGTAACAATAGATACCTGTGTTCCAATTACGATCTTATTTGCGTTACACTTTGGCACTCAATGAGTTCGGTTTTTGGAGTGGTTTTAAGCACTTCTGGCCTTATTTCTAGTTCTTAGCTCCTCCCTGTGGCTTCGGCCGTGTGAATATAGAACGTTATCCCAAGGGAAGATATTCCCGGGGTAAAAAGTATCTTCATTATCATTACATAGTATCAAACAAAATTGATTGATTTTTGTTTTGCGTAGATCTTTAAAAGTACGCAATGGATTTTAATGCGGTTTTTTAATAGATAGAGTGATTCAAGAGGAAGGTTTATGTGTATAATACATGCATAATATATTCAATATCAGTACTCGTGCGAAGCTGGGGCAAGTCGCTAGTATTAAATATAATTTTCCAGGATATGGTCTAACTGTGTGCTAAAAATCCAAACTCGTTTAATTGCCTAAGCGTGAAGGAGAATTAATCATACCACAAACATACATGTCATTACATGTACGTTCATTATATATGCGGAACAATTTTCTGCATGCATGCCTTGCCGCGTGCAGAAAATATGCTAGCTTATGATCTAGATTTCTGAGAATTTTGCAGAGCGTTTTGTAAAAATCCTCCAATGACGAGTCTCGCCATTAAGTGAAGCCGGAAACAGTGTCAGATTCATACTGACTAAACAAGCCATCTAATGCCTACGTTGCAATATATACCAGGGCCAGAGGCTTCCTTTGAGATCCAAACCATTGACCCCAAAATGATGCAAGCTTAACATTTGCAAACCAAAATGATGATGTATCTCTAAAAAAAATAACGCAGCAAATGACCATTATTGACCAACTTCTGTAAGGTTAAAAGTTCAAACTAAACTAAATAACACGGGGCCCTTTAAAATTGATTAAACGCCGTCCATCAGCCAAGATCATCACGGCTCTGACCTTGCCACTAATTCGAACCACCATGAAACTATTATACTGGTATACAAATTAACCATGACATTACGTAGTACTCTACTAGTGGTTGGTGCTGCCATCTTGTGGCATTACATGTTTTGGTAACTTTGTTTTTGAAATGAACGAACGTATACAATGTCTACATAAAAATGAGTACATTACAGGGAGTTCGAAAGTGGCGCCAGCGACTGAAAAGTTGATAGGAAATCGTTTGTCTTGGTATGGTCATTTCATCATTATCATCATCAGCCTTTTTAATGTTCCCACTGCAGCCTCTTCTCTAAGAGAATGAATGGACCATAATCCACCACGCGGGCCCAGTGCGGGTTGATGGATGTCACATGTCTTCGAATCTTTGGTTCTACGACATGCCGGTTTTCTGTTTCATCACGATGATTTCCTTTACCGTTTTGAGAGCAGTGGTGATGAAATAAATTACACAAAGTAATGCGCCTGGCTGGTTTTGAACCCGCGACCTACAACACGTCAGTCGGGGCCGTTACCACTCGGCCACCACTGCTCTCTATGGTAATGTGAAGCAGTGGCGTGCCTAGGGTTTCAATATAAGGCAAGCCCAAAAATTTTTACCGATTTAAAAAAAGAAAGTTCAGTTGTGGACTGAGTATGTAAGTACCTACGTATGGATCATCGCAATTTTCTCATAAACTACTGGTTAGATACAATAAATTAAAAGTGAATTCATCCATCTTCTTTCCTTTTTTTTCTTCAATTTCACTAACCGAAGGCATGCTCGTACTAGATTGAATATAATAAACATATCAGCAATTGCATACCTCCGGTGGCTTTGAAAAAAGCCATTTGGTTTGCTTCATTGCTTGAGGAAACGAAGTTATGGTAAGTAGTTGTTTGCTTTCTAACAGGTTACAGACAAAAAAAAAACAAACCAGAAAGTTCACCCTAAGGTTGACTGATAGAAAATGCCTAAGGCATTAAGTCCGCCTCTGTACATTTGTGTATGAAGTATTAAATAAATAAATAAAGTTCCAAAACAAAACTAAAAAAATAGCTACATAGAATATAATAAGGAATTCAAATAAATTATTTATATTCTAATTGGAATTGTCTATCTTTCTTAAGAAATGATTAAATTACATCAGAGTAAAATGTTGGTTTTAATTCTACCAACAACTGTTTTTCAATAGCTATCATTGATAATTCAGAAAGATGCTCTTGACCTTGTGTATTTCTCAGATAGGTACTTATGAATACTTTTATGAGACGAAAAAGCACGTTTCGCGGAAGAACTTGTACTTAGCCGGAATAGTTAAAACACGATACACTAACAATTCGGGAAAGGCATATTCTAGGTTATTGTCATGATTGAAATCAATTAATTCCAAAACATTACGATCTTTAAGGTCAGGACTAGAATACAAGCAAATCAATTAAGTTTTTATTGTTTTTTTGTCGAAATAGTTTGCATAAATGTCAAATAATTAATCTAATGCCTCTGTAGGAAAATGTGAGTAATTTATATATACACTGATCTATTAAAGACTGAGAAATACACAGATTAGGCCTCGGTTTTAATGAAGAAATTAACTGTTTTTTCTGAGCAAAGTTTAAAGATTTTACCTTATCGTCGCTAATCAAAACTTGAACGAATTTTAAATCCTCACAAGGTACAATTACCTCCATTGTTGTAGGTAAATCACCAAAACAGTTACATAGGTATAACACTGGGAAAATCTAAGAAAACACACAAAAAACGTCAACAAAATAAAACTGAAGTTAGTTGCACTCGAGTGTCAAAAACTATTTACGCAAAGTTCCAGTGTTGTCATTTATGCAAAAAAAAGTCGCCAGGTATATGAAAAATCTAGCTAATTTCGCAATTTTTTTATTTTTAAGTTAACGCTTGAATATTTAATTTCGTTATTTTAAAAAGCCGCTAGTTTTTTTTAGTTGCTAAATCTTAAAAAAAGACTCCAAACTCGTTAAAAATCTCCAAGATCTCACAACATTGCTAAAACGGCAACACAATAGAATTGGTAAGCTGACAAGGTCACGCATACGCGTCAACTTCATGCGCAATCCCGGCTTAAATCTTCTATACTGATCGTTTTTTAGACGCAAAACGTCCTAAGTACTTATACGGCACATCGCTATGAGTGCGAAAGAGACATTGAAAGCCCGGTAAAAGCCGGTAAGTGTAAGCGAGATGGCTATATGTAGTGCCGAGTGTATGCGAAGCGCGCGAACAATCACGATGTGTAGTTTAGTCACGTTTAGTGCAGCATAGGTAGATAATTTGTGTTATTTTGATAAGAATTAAGCGCGCGAACTTTTAAATAGTGCGGGTTTGATATTGATTCTTATCGAGCATTTTAGTAAGGCATGCCGGGCTTTTGGGCTTGTATGAAGGGACCGCCACTGATGTGAAGAGGAGAAATGAAACGCATGTTACAAAAAGAGTTCCGAGTTTACACGTAGATGGATGGAGAGGAAGAGGGAGGCCGAAGAAGAGATGGATAATATATGTATATATATTCCACAACTATCACACAACGCCGTCAAGTCCGAAGCTCTGCTTGAGCTTGTGTTATGCGTATTATATGACCCTGACTGCTATACCTCCGGCATAGCAGTCAGGGTCACTAACTACTAGACTGACAGGCCAGTCAAAAGATGGATGGATGGATTGTGAGAGCAGTGATATGAAAGAAAAGAGAGTTAGTGATAGTGTGACGGGTGACAGGACAGAGTGAAAAAAAAAGTGTTGCATCGATCCCAAGTAATATGGGATAAGGGAAGGTATAGAAATCGGGAATAGTACATTTTAGTTCTTTAGCGATCATCGCTGAAGTCCATTATCTTCCACGGACATGAAGGAATATCAAGCACCTTCTTCACGGCTCTTATATTAATTTTCAACACACCGTTTTAATGATACCGTTGAGTCCCGTTAAAAATAACTAGCCGTGGTAAAACCATGAAATAATGTAGTTAAAAACAATAATCGGTTATAACATGGTAGTTAAAATTAACTGTCGGTTATTCTTGGTATGATCTTGGATATGCGATTTGTAAGAATATAATTTGTTGCTCGAAGGATTGCATCGCTGAAGTGGCAGTGGGCGGGACACATAGCGCGGAGAACCGATGGCCGTTGGGGCGGAAAGGTTCTCGAATGGCGACCGCGTACCGGACGACGCTCCGTGGGCAGGCCCCCTACAAGGTGGACCGACGATCTGGTAAAGGTCGCGGGAAGCCGCTGGATGCGGACAGCACAGGACCGATCGTTGTGGAGATCCTTGGGGGAGGCCTATGCCCAGCAGTGGGCGTCGCTCGGCTGATATGATGATGATGATGATGTGAATTTGTCTTGGATAATGGAAACTTATTTTTCATTGACGGCTACCCAATGTGTACTAGTGTACAGTACAACCGTCGGATCTTGGCGAGTCGGAAGTTAGGCACTACAAATTTTAGCGCTTGCGCACTCGTAAAAAAACTAATATGCAGTTGTTATTGATATTACCAGACGACCGAAAGGCGACCTACCCATTGCTCGCTATCCGCAAGTCCGCGTCTACGGCGGTCGGCCTCATCCTGAGCTAGCATTACTGCTTCGCAGAAGGAGGCGACCGCCTGCCACTCACCTCGCTCCGGACCATGGTCTCCCGCCCCCACGAGGACACGGCGATGCTCCTCCCAAGCGGGACACACCTCTACTCTACTGTGTGCTCCACCGTGACATCCGGGCGGTCCACACAGTGGCGACACCCGGGCGTCTCTTCCACACGAATCCGGTGCAAGAACCTCCCAAACTTGCCATATCCAGTGTGGAGGAGTCCGTGAGGTCTCTCCAGCCACTCTTCAAGGAGGGGACTTATCGCCGCGATTATGGCGTGCCCGACACTAAGTTGCGATAGACGCTGACACCATTCCACCATCATGAGATCCCGCGAGATGCAGGTACTCCCGAACTTGTGTCGGATGGGTCAACTTATTTACCCCGAACTATAATAACTCAAAGTGCATTCTATTTAAAGGTATTGTGTAATAATGTTGTGTATGTAATCAACGAAGATCACAATATTGACAAACATTATCGTGTTCATTATGTATATTTCTCACGTTTCGTCTGTCTGTGCGTGGAATAGTAATTCTAAATGTTTACTGCAGTTATCGCGCTGTTGAATTAGTTATGAACAAATAATCTGGATTCAATACAACAGTTTATTATATCATCAATCTTGTTATAATGTCACGTGAGAATTATAATGATTTTCATTTTTGAAAACGTTTATGCAAGGTTAGTCAAGGTAAGTTTTCATTAGGTATTTACTAGCAACCCGCCCCGGCTTTCAACGGGTACTGCTGATATTTAATTTATTATGCATGTATTATGCGCATAGACCTTCCTCTTCAATCTATCTATTAAAAAATCCGCATCTGTAAAATTCGTTGCGTAGTTTTAAAGATTTAAGCAGACATAGGGACAGGAAGCGACTTTGTTTTATACTTACTATGTAATCTATACTAATATTATAAAGCTGAAGAGTTTGTTAGTTTGTTTGTTTGTTGTTTGTTTGAACGCGCTAATCTCAGGAACTACTGGTTCGAATTGAAAAATTCTTTTTGTGTTGAATAGATCATTTATCGAGGAAGGCTTTAGGCTATATAACATCATGCTGTGACATATAGGACCGAAGAAACAATGAAAAATGTGGAAAAACCGGGGGAAAATATTCATCTTTGAGGGCTTCCGTGGCGTGCGCTGCGAAAACGGTAGAAGATACCAAAAAAATATGTACGAAAGAATTATTCCTCTTAAAATGATCTAAAAAAATGTCCGCGACAGTATATGTCTATCTTTTAAGGTTAACTCACTAGAACCGTTTTTATGGGAATAAATTTTGGCCGAAATTAATGCATTATTACCAATTATTTGTTAGAGTTGTATCAACATAGTAATATTAAACTTTATCCAAATAAATGTGTTGTTGATTAAGAGTATGTAATTTTGAACAAAATTGTCTTTGACATCACTTATTTTCAATGAACATCTTAGAAGATATTACAATTTTAAAATAACTCCGATAATAATTCACACGCGTCGCATGATGTGCAAAATATGACGCTGCGCCTGGCCGGCGGGCGAGGAGAGGGGTTGCTAGCGGGCGGTGCGGAGGGTTTTTTTATGGTAGGTAAAAATCATCCACTGACGAATCCCGCTCTTGGGTGGAGCGGGAAATAGTGTCAGACTCTTACTGACTAAACAACCTACCCCGTTACTCCCTTGCCTTATTCCCAGAGCCCCGGTATAACGCTTTCGCACCAACCCTCGGCTGCAGGAGGTTTCGACCCTGAAGAGCCCCACAGTTTGCTGACAACACCTTGAGGCGCGCGGGAGCAGTGCATGCTTTCGACGACTTGGTCTCGGTTTGAACTGTTACCAGACAACCGGACGGCGAGCTACCCATTGCTCACCGTCCGCAAGCCAGCGTCTACGGTGGCCGGATATCGGCGGGATCGCGGCGGCGACGGCTACGGCGAGGGCGCTTTTGCCCTTGCCTTATGCGATCGGCCTCCTCCTTTACGAGCATTACTGCTTCGCAGAAGGAGGCGACCGCTTGCCATTCTTCTTCGCTGCGGACCATGGCCTGAACCAAGGCCCGGCGCGAGAGGTCGCCGCCGCCGATCACCCCCACGAGGACACGGCGATGCTCTTCCCAAGCAGTGCACACCTCCACCGTATGCTCCACCGTGTCCTCCGTGCTGGCCACCCAGTGGCGACACCCGGGCGTCTCTTCCGCACGAATCCGGCGCAGGAATCTCCTGAACTTCCCATGTCCGGTAAGAACCTGCGTCATGTCCTGCGTGATGTCTATCCACCTCGCCTCAAAGAGGGGACTTACCGCCGAGATTTTGGCGTGCCCAAGTGTAGCTCTATGAAGTTTTTAGATAATTATGTTCTTTTAAAAACTCATCATCTTCCTGCTTTTGTCCCGTTTTATTTGGGGTCGGCGCAATATGTCTTTTTCTTCCACTCTGTCCTGTCACCCGTCTCGCTATCACTAACTCCTCTTTCTTTCATATCCCTTCTCACACAATCCATCCATATTTTCTTTGACATCCCTCTCCCTCTCCATCCATCCACATGTTCTTTTAAAAACTAAATTGTTTAAATTAATAACAGAAATTGACACGGGCAAAGTCGTGGGTAACAGCTATAATTTATAAAGCTGAGGAGGTTGTTTGCAAAAATAAATATGATGCCCAAAATAACTATTCCACGCGGACGAAGTCGCGGGCACAGCTAGTGATTTATACTGTCCCGGGGCAGGTGTGTCTTGGCGGTGTCATTGGACATCGCCAACGCCTTTAATTCCCTGCCCTGGAGTTGCATTAGGACGGCACTCCGGTATCACCGGGTGCCCGACTACCTCTGTCGTACAATCGAGGCCTACCTGTCCGACAGGTACATAGTCTACCCCGGTCACCAAGAAGATTGGAAACGGCGAGAGATGTCGTGCGGTGTCCCACAGGGATCGGTACTAGGACCGCCCTTGTGGAACATCGGGTACGACTACGTGCTGCGCGCCGACCTCCCCGTAGGGGTCAGCGTGGTCTGCTACGCAGACGACACGCTGGTCCTAGCGCAGGGAAGGTCGTACCAGGCGGCGGTCGAACTAGCGACACGTGGGGTTGCGACAGTCGTTGAGAGGATCCAGCAGTTGGGACTCAAGGTGGCACTGCACAAGTCCGAGGCCATGTGCTTTCACGGCCCTCGGAACGCGCCACCAACGGGTTCCCAACTAACGGTAGAAGGAGTTCACATCGGCGTCGGGTCGACGATGAAGTACCTAGGACTTGTCCTCGACAGCCGATGGAATTTCGAGGAGCACTTCCGACGTCTGGCCCCCAAACTCAATCGGACGGGGGCTGCTCTCAAGCGGCTCCTGCCGAACCTTGGGGGTCCAGACGCCTTCTGCCGGAGGCTCTACGCCGGCATCGTCCGGTCCATGGCCCTTTATGGGGCACCAGTGTGGGCGCCGACGCTACGTAAACGCCCGGCGGCCCAGCTGAACGCCTGCCAGAGGGTCATGGCCATCCGGATGGTGCGGGGATACCGCACGGTGTCCGGAGAGGCGGCGAGCCTCCTTGCTGGCCTACCACCATGGGATCTGGAGGCAACAGTCCTTGCACACATGCACGACCAGCGCGTGGAGGTGCAACGCCGGGGCGAAGATCCGCTGCCCGAACATGTCGAGGCGTGGCGGAAGGAGCTCCGGCGAGATCTCATGGTGAAGTGGAAACAGCGACTGTCGCAACCCAGCGCTGGGCACACCGTAATCTCAGCGGTAGTGCCCCTCTTTGAGGCGTGGCTGGATAGACCTCACGGCGTCCTCACCTTCCGCATGACGCAGGTTCTCACCGGACATGGGAAGTTCGGGAGATTCCTGCACCGGATTCGTGCGGAGGAGACGTCCGGGTGTCGCCACTGTGAGGCGAGCCCGGAGGACACGGTGGAGCACACGGTGGAGGTGTGCCCTGCTTGGGAAGAGCATCGCCGTGTCCTCGTGGGGGTGATCGGCGGCGGCGACCTCTCGCGCCGGGCCCTGGTTCAGGCCATGGTCCGCAGCGAAGAGGAATGGCGGGCGGTCGCCTCCTTCTGCGAAGCAGTAATGCTCGTAAAGGAGGAGGCCGACCGCATAAGGCAAAGGCAACGGCGTACTCGCCGTAGCCGTCGCCGCCGCGATCCTGCCGATATCCGGCCACCGTAGACACTGGCTCGCGGACGGTGAGCAATGGGTAGCTCGCCGTCCGGTCGTCTGTAAGACCGAGTCCTAGTCGTCAACGGCGCGCACCGTTCCCGCGCGCCTCAAGGAGTTGTCAGCAAACTGCAGGGGCCCTTCAGGGTCGAAGCCTCCCGGAGTCTAGAGGGAAGTGGGAAACTGTTACCTCGACTCCAGGAATAGGGCAAGGAAGGTACGGGGTAGGTTTTTTAGTCAGTAAGAGTCTGACACTAGTCTCCCGCTCCACCCAAGAGCGGGTTTCGTCATTGGATGATTTTCACCTACCATAAAAAAAAAAAAAAAAAAAAAAAGCTAGTGATTTATATATCGCTGACTGAATACAATAGTGGCACAAGTCGAATTTGTGGCAATTTGAGTTAGTGATGAATTCTTGTTCTAAATTAGGTACTTTATTTTATGCATTAAAGACCTAACTCGTTAGTTCATAAACTACCCAGTTGGAGGCGTAAGTGTCGTTAGTGAATAAACGATAACGTTGCATCTCTTTCATGCAACACCGGCACATCGTTATTCGGCCGCATGAGCTCGCGGCTACCATACGCTTAATGTTATGCAATAGTGACACTTTTGAGTTGTGCCAGTTTTGCACAAACATCGCGAAGTTTTTTTAGTTGTGCCGGTGTAATTTTGATAACAATGATGCCAAACCAAAATAATATATGTGTGCTGCACCACGGTAAGTTTTGTTTTAAATAAAAATAATCATCTTATAAATATACAAGTGTGTTTGTTTGTCCATTTTCACGACAAAACGGAGCGACAAATTGACGTGATTTTTAAGTGGAGATAGTTGAAAGGATGGAGAGTGACATAGGCTACTTTTTTCGAATTTAATGCGAGCGAAGCCGCGGATAAAAGCTAGTATAACATAATATAAAATTTGAAAGAGACTTGTTTGCGTAAAAAGATAAATAATTACGTAGGTATACCTACTGGTACAGTTCAAAAACAATCCAGCTAGAAATATTATACGTAGCTGATTGTAATGTTCTATAATATTATGTTTTTCTATGTATCACTCTCAGCACCCTATTTTGTCTGAGGTATCACTAGTAAATACTTAATACAGAGTATGATTTACGTGTAAAATATTCCTTTTATAGATTTAATTGACAATTTTTTTTTATCAATGTCGCTCTTAAAAACAAATAATGCTAATTGACATCGTGTAATATACTATACTTACTTAACTGTTCTTTTTCAGGTCTAAAGAAACCCCTTGTCAAAGTGAACACGATGGGACTGGTTCGTCAGTACCACACCACCACCACACAGTACCAGACCACGGTGTCAAAAAATTGAGTGATGCTAGAAACACAATTGAAAATAAATGTTTCTCCGGACTTGATTATGATTTAATGAAGGATCTCTTTGGCAAAAATTATGTCTCGAATGTATCTCAGATTTTATGTGACTCACCATCGACGGCATCAGATTTCGAGTTTTTACAAAGTCAACCTGAAAGCTTGGACAAACAATAAAAAAATGTTATTTCTTTGGAAAACGATAGACCAACGTTCTTATGCGTGCCAGAGGGAGAAGTATTGTGCGAAAGCTCGGCTTTTTTAGATACAGATAAAATAATTAATTACCGTACAATGTATGAGCAAGACACGCCAAATGATCCAAATAACATTATTTGTAGCCCTGGTAGTCCTACAATTTTGCCACCAACGTCTGAATTTAGAACTGAACCCATAGAAGACGATTTGACTGATTGTGAAAGCCCTAATAAACAGCAAATGCCCCTGAATGTATCTCCATTAGATAGCCCTTCGCGATATGACATTCTACATGATTTACCCACCAATGTGTCTCCAGAGCCCCACACCTCCAAAGTTAATTTAATACCAACTTCTGCGATTCTAACTGATGTGTCTTTAAGTTCGGAGAGTCAGTCAGAGATTGACGACTCTGACGCCGAACCTGATTATGAAAATTTTGATAGGATCGAATCCAGAATTTCTGAGTCTGATGAAAGTATTTCAAGTAGGTATATCTGAAATTGCGCAGGAAGAAAACATTAAGCCTAAAAGTCGCAAGAGAGCAAAAGAATTACGTAAGGACAAGAGTATAAAACTTTAAAGAAAGGTAAACTGGTGCCTTCAAGGACAATAGGGCTTCTCTGCACTGACTCTTGCAGACGTAAATCATCATCATCCTACCCTTATCCCATTTTACTTGGGGTCGATGCAACATGTTTTTTTCTTCCACTCTGTCCTGTCATCCGTCACACTATCACTAACTCCCTTTTCTTTCATATCACTCTTCACACAATCCATCCATCTCTTCTTCGGCCTCCCTCTTCCTCTCCATCCATCCACGTGTAAACTCAGAACTCTTTTTGTGACATGCGTTTCATCTCTCCTCTTCACATGTCCATACCAAGACAAACTATTTCCTTTCAACTTTTCAGTCACTGGCGCCACTTTCAGACTTCCTCTAATATACTCATTTCTCACTTTATCCATTCTCGTCACACCACACATCCATCTCAACATTCTCATCTCCGCTACATGCAGTCTTTTTTCATCCGTCTTTTTCACAGCCCAACATTCTGATCCATACAGAATGACAGGTCTTATCACGGACTTGTAAATTTTACCCTTCAACTTGAGGGGCATCCGTGTGCATTTACTCTTGCAGACGTAAATGCACACTAAAAATAACCGAAGATGAACGGAAGGAATATTTTCAATCGTTTTGGGCTTTGAAAGACCTTAACAGGAAAAGACAATTCATTGCAAATTCTATGGAACTGATTCAACCTAAATATAGATATCCTGTTCTACGTGAAAATCGAATAGCAAACTAAACCATACTTTTTTTATTTACAAGGCTCAAGAGAAAGTAAAACATTTTTTACTTCTACTCTAAACATTTAAACATATTATGTTTACTCTTTCAAATAACTTACGTTCTTGTCATCGATCACTGATAAATAACTAGATACACAATCCCATACAAAAGTTCGCTTCAAAACTGTCGCCAACTCTGTTTAGGTAATTAAAGGTGAACTAAACATATATCAATGTAAATTAAACTTTAACAACAAGTCATAGAGTTGTATTCACAAAGTTATGTACAAAACCTAAACATTTTTTACGACCCAAGTCCTTGATCGACAAAGATCATAACAAATTCAACCTTACTAACATGATACTAAGTCGTATTTACAAAGTGACAAATAAAAGTAATAAAATTTAATGACCAAGATTCGCCGCTAGGACAAAGAATGATTGGAGTCGAAATGTTTTGTGAGAAATATTTTGTTAGTTCATATTTTTTCTTAACTTAAATATTTTTTAAATTCTTTTCTAATTGGTTTTGCTAGAATATTTATTAGCAATGAAACTAATAAGGACAGTTATCGTTATTTGTTATTTCTTTTTCTTATGTCTAAATCTGATACATTTTGTTTGACCAAAAATTCGGATCTAAAGTAACATCATACGTAATCAACATCATCGTTTTAGCCGTAAGACGTCCACTGTTGGAGATAGGCCTCCCTCAAGCGTCGCCACAACGACCGGTCCTGTGCGTCTCGCATCCATCGGATGACATGATGGTCAATTTTCTTTGTGACACCCTTTTTAGTCACATAGTTATCCGTTTCTAAAAAATGTTTCGAACATACTACTCGTCCTTGAGTCGGCTTGAAGAATTCTTCGGATCTTTGTCTTGCTATTATTGTTATCCATTTTGCACACTGCACTGGATTTCGTGGAAAGCTAAAAAATCAAAATAAAATTACAATTTCTTTTATCAATTATTTTTATGTCAAAATGAAATCCAGTAAATTTTACTATTACTTCAATAAATACAGTAAAGAAATATAATTAAACACAAAAAACAAATATTCTTTAATTAAAAAAAAGAAATTGAAACAACAGCGTCTCTACTGTACGGAACACGGGGGGACCACTCCCCCCCGCCCATGGCTCCGCCACCAGCGGTGTCTGACGCGGACCACGTCAGCGACGACGGTACCAATGCTCCGGAAGTGACCGAGGTAGAGATGAGAGTGGCGGTACGCAGGATGGGTGCGAAGAATACCGCCCCAGGACCCGACGGCTTGCCAGGAAAGGCTTGGGTCCTGGCCATGGAGGCTCTCGGGTCTCGATTGGGGGGGCTCTTTAGCGCATGCTTGGAGAGGGGCCAGTTCCCACTTCCCTGGAAGACGGGAAAACTGGTCCTCGTCGCGAAGCCGGGGCGCCCTGCGGACTCTCCGTCCGCGTATCGGCCCATTGTGCTGCTTGACGAGGTGGGCAAGCTCTTTGAAAGAGTCATTGCAGACCGCCTCGTCAAGCACCTAACACTGAAGGGGCCCGATCTCGCGGACGACCAGTTCGGGTTTCGCAGGAGGCTCTCCACGGTGGACGCCATCATGCGCGTGCGAGCCCTCACGACGGGGGATGCGGTGTCCCGGGGCAGGTGTGTCTTGGCGGTGTCGTTGGACATTGCCAACGCCTTTAATTCCCTGCCCTGGAGTTGCATTAGGACGGCACTCCGGTATCACCGGGTGCCCGACTACCTCTGTCGTACGATCGAGGCCTACCTGTCCGACAGGTACATAGTCTACCCCGGTCACCAAGGAGATTGGAAACGGCGAGAGATGTCGTGCGGTGTCCCACAGGGATCGGTACTAGGACCGCCCTTGTGGAACATCGGGTACGACTACGTGCTGCGCGCCGACCTCCCCGTAGGGGTCAGCGTGGTCTGCTACGCAGACGACACGCTGGTCCTAGCGCAGGGAAGGTCGTACCAGGCGGCGGTCGAACTAGCGACACGTGGGGTTGCGACAGTCGTTGAGAGGATCCAGCAGTTGGGACTCAAGGTGGCACTGCACAAGTCCGAGGCCATGTGCTTTCACGGCCCTCGGAACGCGCCACCAACGGGTTCCCAACTAACGGTAGAAGGAGTTCACATCGGCGTCGGGTCGACGATGAAGTACCTAGGACTTGTCCTCGACAGCCGGTGGAATTTCGAGGAGCACTTCCGACGTCTGGCCCCCAAACTCAATCGGACGGGGGCTGCTCTCAAGCGGCTCCTGCCGAACCTTGGGGGTCCAGACGCCTTCTGCCGGAGGCTCTACGCCGGCATCGTCCGGTCCATGGCCCTTTATGGGGCACCAGTGTGGGCGCCGACGCTGCGTAAACGCCCGGCGGCCCAGCTGAACGCCTGCCAGAGGGTCATGGCCATCCGGATGGTGCGGGGATACCGCACGGTGTCCCGAGAGGCGGCGAGCCTCCTTGCTGGCCTACCACCATGGGATCTGGAGGCAACAGTCCTTGCACGCATGCACGACCAGCGCGTGGAGGTGCAACGCCGGGGCGAAGATCCGCTGCCCGAACATGTCGAGGCGTGGCGGAAGGAGCTCCGGCGAGATCTCATGGTGAAGTGGAAACAGCGACTGTCGCAACCCAGCGCTGGGCACACCGTAATCTCAGCGGTAGTGCCCCTCTTTGAGGCGTGGCTGGATAGACCTCACGGCGTCCTCACCTTCCGCATGACGCAGGTTCTCACCGGACATGGGAAGTTCGGGAGATTCCTGCACCGGATTCGTGCGGAGGAGACGTCCGGGTGTCGCCACTGTGAGGCGAGCCCGGAGGACACGGTGGAGCACACGGTGGAGGTGTGCCCTGCTTGGGAAGAGCATCGCCGTGTCCTCGTGGGGGTGATCGGCGGCGGCGACCTCTCGCGCCGGGCCCTGGTTCAGGCCATGGTCCACAGCGAAGAGGAATGGCAGGCGGTCGCCTCCTTCTGCGAAGCAGTAATGCTCGTAAAGGAGGAGGCCGACCGCATAAGGCAAAGGCAACGGCGTACTCGCCGTAGCCGTCACCGCCGCGATCCTGCCGATATCCGGCCACCGTAGACACTGGCTCGCGGACGGTGAGCAATGGGTAGCTCGCCGTCCGGTCGTCTGTAAGACCGAGTCCTAGTCGTCAACGGCGCGCACCGTTCCCGCGCGCCTCAAGGAGTTGTCAGCAAACTGCAGGGGCCCTTCAGGGTCGAAGCCTCCCGGAGTCTAGAGGGAAGTGGGAAACTGTTACCTCGACTCCAGGAATAGGGCAAGGAAGGTACGGGGTAGGTTTTTTAGTCAGTAAGAGTCTGACACTAGTCTCCCGCTCCACCCAAGAGCGGGTTTCGTCATTGGATGATTTTCACCTACCATAAAAAAAAAAAAAAAAAAAAAAAAAAAAACTGTACGGAACAGAATCAATCCATATAAACCGAACAACTTAAGTGGTCATACGAGAGTATGATTTATACGTTTAGAATAAGTGTCTTTATAATAGAGGTGCATTATAACACCGGTTTTTAAATACAATTTAATTTTTAAAAGGTTTTTACGGTGATTTCTTAATGAAATAACAATACAATGGTGACAATTATGTAATGATAATATTATTACTTGCCGAAAATATGTAATTCCATCCTTTTTTAGCGTCCTTGAAGTGTGATTTTTGTAATTTTTAAACGGGCACTGAGGCATGTTTACCGTCAGAGCATTCGAGTGCTACTAAGTAAAAAAGCGAGCCCACGGCGCGAGTGGGTGCGCTTTCGGTGAGGACACTTTTTTGCCGCTGATTGTGGATCTAGTTATTTATTAGTGATCGATGGTTCTTGTCTACTCTTTGTTTAGGTACCTATTTTTTGAGATTGTTAATTAATATGTGATAGGTGTTCTATAATTTCCTACGGGAATCATAAGGCTGATTTATTCGAGATTTTATTGAACTGAAACCTAAGAAGTTTATGATAATGTTGGTTAATTTATGTTATATTGCTAAAGTGGGTTTTATATTTTATTTTTTAAGTGTAGTACTTTTTATAAGTGCAAACATAGAGTACAATAAATAAATTTCGTTTGTTGATTTGTTTAAAACTGATTCTCAATAAGTCAATCAGACTGAAAAGTATGCTAATAAATAATTATTAAACATTTATGGTACTTTTATTTACGATTTAACAGTTCCATTGATTCGTACTTCTAATCTTATATAAATACCTAGACTTATATAATCTACTTAGCTAGTTTTTCGTGAAAATGCATTCTTATTTTCTTTACTTTTATAACATAATTTCTAGCATAACTAAAAAAAGGTGAAAACAAAACAATGCAACACTGGCACAACTCGGAGTCACCATCTTCTGAACCTCATATTAATAAAAATAACAAGAAAAATTTAAAAACTATTAATGCCAACAGCTGAACCTATAACGTAGATGTCTATAAACCAAACATGAACAATATATTCCATAAAATACAGTCGGTAAGAGCTTTTTTGTGCGCGCGCACTCGTCTTCGAACATTTATTGTACGTTTTCTCAAATTGTTGAATTTTGTCATGTGCCACTATTGAATTCAGTCAGCGATATAAAAACTTTATGCATATAGTACAAAGGCGGACTTAATGCCTTAGGGATGTTTTGCCAGTCGACTTTGGGGTGATGCAGAAACATAACCTGGTAGATGCAACTTAAAAGAAACAAATAAAAAACAAATAAGACAAATAAAAAAAAACAAGTACAACAATAAATACATACTTATATCATATATTATATTATAATTAAGAAATTTAAAAAATATTTTTTTCTTAATAGGCTCTAGCCTTGAATAAACTAGTGCGCCTCACCGTCAACGATTGCATCACTAATGCTTACCATCAGGTGGAATCGCAGTGAAGCACTAGTTTAATAAAAATATATATATACAAGCTGAACTTGCACCGTAAGTGTGACATCTATATTTTTAGCTTGCCCTTACCCCCCAGCTGCCAATCAGTTTATTAATAACTTCATTAAATTAAATAATTAATAAATTATAGCAGAAGTAAGTACTCATGATTCATGACCCATGATCTGTTGTCAATGAGACAGTCTATAACAAATCAATCTCGGCTAATTTATTACTCTTAATTATTGTGATTATTTCTTAGAGAAAAGATATCTATATATATATAAAAAAAGAAACTGACTGACTGACATATCAACGCACAGCTGAAACTACTGGGACTAGGAGTGTGAAATTCTGCACAAGGGTTCCTTTTATGACGTAGGCGAACACTAAGAAAGGGTTCTCCAAAATTTAGCTTCTAATGAGATGTAATGGGGGTCTATTTGTCTGGAGAACCCTACTATCACTCGGGCGAAGCCGATGGCAAAAGGCTAGTAATTAATAATGTGAGAATGTTGTCTGTATACAAAGTTGATACGACAGATAGTCTTTCCCTTAAAAGGATCATTGTAGTCACTGTACACACCAATATGAAAAACTTTTACTATGAGACCAACCCAAAAATCGCGAAATAAAACCCGCTGCTTCATAGAGTTGTATTCACATAACTTGACAAAATGAATGGAGCAGCGGCTTTTTTTGTGATTTTTTCGTAACACGCGTTTCATCTCTCTTCTTCACATGACCATACCAAGACAAACGATTGCCTTTCAACTTTTCAGTCACTGACAGGCGCCACTTTCAGACTCTCTCTAATATACAACTTGTGTGACAAGGATTACAACCGATTTGCCATAACCATAGCAAATGGTCCAATTTATTCGCCGAGTACTTTATTGCAATTTTTTTTTTGTAACGTACCTAGTTGAGTACGCAGCTACCCGGAGATGAACGACGCCGCTGAGATTGACATGAGAAAAGGTGGCGAGATGAGCAATAGATAAAAGAAAAAAAAAACAATTTAAAAAAAGAATTAGGGACCAGTGCAAAAAAAGAACAATAACTTCAAATTCGAAAGACAAATAACATGACAAAGCTGTTTTACGAGGCTGGCGCGGACAAAGTCGCGAGCGCCATCTAGGTCATAATAAAATCGGTGAACCCTGAGGCAATGAATTACATCAGCAGCATACAGGGGCTTATCGGATCTACTGGTAGCGTGTCGCCTCGTAAATGACACCCGGATAATGGTGTTAAAACTAACTTTATACAGGTACTGTACTAGCGACCAGCCCCAGCTTCGCACGGGTGCAATTGTGATATTGAATATATTATGCATGTATTTGCACATAAACCTTCCTCTTGAATCAATCTATCTATTAAAAAAAACCGCATAAAAATCCGTTGCATAGTTTTAGAAACCTAAGCATACATAGGGACAGACAGGGACTTAATTTTATGCTGTATAATGATTACAGATTTATAGTACGGCCGTTCTAACTTGGCGACCATGAAGTTAGGCTCTGAGAATTTTAGCGCTTGTGCATTCGTACAAACATAAAGGTTTTAAAAAAAAATGCCAATAAGAGTCTTTAACAGCAATAACAACTGCAAATTGCATTCATCTGTTTAAACCATTTATTTTTGAACGAGTTTTCAAGCGCTAATATTCGCACAGCCTAACTTCAGACTCGTCAAGATCCGGCTGTACTGTACACACTATTTATCATCATCATCATCAGCCTTTTTAATGTTCTCACTGCTGGGATACAGGCCTCAGCTCTAGGAGAGGCAATGGGCCGTAATTCACACTATATATGTCTATATATGTCCCTTTTGGTTCGGGCACTCTCAGCGCACACTTTATTTTTTAACGTGTATTTTGTGACTGTTGTGCTGTGTCTTTGTCGAATAAATTTATTTCTGTTCTATTCTATATAATTTTTGGGGTGCGCACCTCAAAAGGAAAAAAAGAATCATTAAGAATCACTTTCTTGTCTGTCTGGCTAAAATGATGATGATAATAATAAAAATACCTAGCGTATTCGTCAATATTCGATTTTCGTGATGCTTTAGCATCGTCCGTCACCCACTAAACATATTTTAGAGAGCCGCATGGAACATTCCCATCAGAAATTAATTGAGCTTTTAAAAGCCAATTTACTATACAAAGGTGACCAATTAACAATCAGGGACAGCTGGAGGTAAATAAATCCAGAACCGAAAAAAATTGGGTTGAATCTATGCGTAAAACAGCGGAAAATGGGCGGCTCCAATCAATATGTATTACGTAGTAGGTACACACTAGGTTAGGCGTACCGTACAGTCACTTTACTTGACTCAGGTGATCTCATCTTTACATTGATGATATTAATGCAGTTTTGACATAAAGTTTAAGTATTATTTGTTTGACGACAATGCCAATGAAGCGCTGCAGCGGACTTTTGTGTAACTGTTCAGTATTTTGACAAATACTTTATGTAAACGTGCTTGTCTATCGCTAGAAAATAAATGTCAACAATAGTTTTTAACTGCAATAAGAACAGACTATACAGAAAGACATATACAGAAAGTTAAAACAAAAATTTCGAAGTTCTCTTATGCTCTTACCGAAATTAAAAAGACCACAAATCTGCAAACGGCAATAGTCACATACTACGCCTATGCCCACGCTTGGCTTAACTATGGCATTATTTTATGGGGAAACAGCACAGACGCTCCTTCTCTATTTACCTCACAAAAAAAACTGATTCGGATTATATGTAACATAGAACCAACGGATAGTTGCAAGCCCCATTTTCAGAAACATAAAATTCTCACCTTAACCGGTATTTATATTTTACAATTATGTAAACTAGTCCGTAAGTATCCAGATTGTTATAAAACTCGAGACGATATGCAGACGAAATATTCTTTACGCCATAAAAATAGGATCAATCTACCTCCCTCCCGCCTAAAATTGCACTCTTCCGGTCCTTATTCAATGTCGATAAAAATTTATAACAAACTACCAGAAAAAATAAAACAAGAAAATAAAATAAATATATTTTTAAATAAATTAAAACAATTTCTAATTGACAAAGCTTATTACACAATTGATGAATATTTCATGGATAAAAACAATAGCAATATATGATTATTATTATTATTTTTTAATTCAATTCTATTTTATTTTATTATTATTATTAAATTATTTTGACATCAATTTTAGAAATTGTTATGACATCACTTTCTTTATCTAATAATTTTTGACATATGAATTTCTACTTATTGTTGACATTTTTTTTTTCTTTTGGACATATCATTATATAGATACTTATTAATGACATCGAATTTATTTTTTCTTTTGACATTTTATTATTATGTAATTATTAAAAATAAGTTAAATTTGTATTTTTTTTTTTTTATCTGACATTGAAAAAGGAACATTATTATTAAACGTTAATTTAAATTAAACATAAAACTATAATACAATAATTATTTATCTACTCTAGCAATACTGATTATCGAATTGTAATGAACTGAATGATACATGTAAATACAAGAAAATTGATTAGCGCTCCTCCTCTCTTCTACTATTTGTAATGTTGCTGTGCCCGACAGGGTCCATAATTGTTTCTATCTTTTATTATATTTCACCTGACATGTACATTATGGATTGCAATAAAGATTTTGAGATTTGAGATTTGACTGCAAATTGCATTTATTTGTTTTAACCATTTTTTTTACGAGTTTTCAAGCGCTAACATTCGCAGACCCTAACTTCAGGCTCGCCAAGATCCGATGTCCGTACTGAACAGCTCCATTTCAAATAAGCACTGCTGCTTTGCGATAATGACTGGTAGGTATTTAGCCCTCATTACGGATAGTTAACACGGTTATATGCATTACCGTAATCATAGTTAAACTGTTACCTAATCGTAACATTAAACAGGTAATCACAGTTTAATAGTTAGTTACGATTACTTTGTTTGTTGTCATCGTGGTGTTGCTTTCAGTAACTTAGTACTTATTACTTTCAGTAGGTATACGACAGTTTAGACTATTAAGCCCCAATCGAGCGTCGGCGCTCGAAAACCTATTGTTCTTTAATTGTGTCTGTAATTAAGGTAGGCAAAAGGTTAATGGGAAATTAAAAAAAATCAGTTCGACTACTATATACTTAAATGAATTCTACGAGTCAATATTATTAAGTCTCAATTAATTCAACGGACGATTGGTGGACTCTTTTTTGCGGTTGAAAATCACTCCGTGAATTCTCTCGCTTAAAGGTCACAGCTCATTAGAGCCACCCGGCACCCACTCCGCACCGCCTCGCCTCGTGCGGTTAGTATTCTTTATATGAATTTGTATGGGTATGCGCTCACTACATCAAATCCGCAGCGTCACCAGATCGCCTCAATCGTAAGCCATCCACGCGCGGACGGCGGGTGGACCACTAGGTGACAACTCGTTGCTCGCATGCTTGCCTTGCGTTGACTGCGCATTGCCAACGCGCGGGTCCCGAGTGGACCGCGCGCTACCCGCGAATGATTCACGCGAGGACGATACGTTGGCGTCTGACGATGGGCCGCTCCCCACCATCCCTTCATTCCCAGCCTTTCTTTTGAACGAGTCAGACGTATCGTTTTTACTTTCAAAATGGATAAAGAAAAACTTATCGAAGAAGTTCGTAAATATAAATTATTGTATGATCTAAGTGACTCGAAGTACAGTGACACTATAAAAAAGGAAGAAGCGTGGACGGAAATAAGCAACACCTTAACACCTTAACAGACTACTCGGAAATTCGTGGACCAAGTGTCGTCCACTCATTGACCACGCCGGGTCCACTGGTTGACGACGCGAGGTCCACTGGTTGACCGCGCGACGTTTATTGGTGATAACGCGGTGTTCACCCGTCGACCACCTGTCGACAACGAGTGGACGCCGGGCGACGAGGCGGTGCGGGGTGGGTGCCGGGTGGCTCTAATGAGCTGTGACCTTAATTCTAGGTGAATTAAGAGGGCGTGTCCGACTTTTACTGACTAAACACTATTACCTACTGACTAAAATCAAACTATGTCTTGCCTCTAGTCTCCCTCTAGCTCTGAATTCGGTCGCATTCACATACGTTAATGCCTTACAGTTTTTTTTTCTGTGGTAAGATTAATTTTTACAATAAAAGTGAAAACTGGACTAAGCCCTAAAGTTGACAAAAAATATAATGCCCATTTTGACATTTGATGTTTTTATTATTTACGTTATGTAACCTTCTATATTACATTATGTAATTACATTAAAACACCAAAAGTTAACTATTATTTTATTGTTTCGTTCAGTTCGGTTCAAAATTACATTCTAGGGTTTTTGTCAAATGTCAAAACGAGCATTTTATTTTTTAACGAGTATAAATAAAGTAGGTTCCTACAAATCTAATAAACGGTATTCTTAACTGTAAGTAATTTAAATCTTCGCCAGCCTAATAATAGCCAGACTTCCCCCTAAATAATTAAATTATACCTGACAATCTCAATCGCTGCTGAGTTCGCCTTTAATTACCTGAAAAAAGAAGAAATGTTGATTTAGACACTTTGTTTTTATACAAAGATACATTTTAATACACACGAATTTACATAGATACAAATCTATAGTTTAAAAGTGTGTTCATATTGAATGGAGTATAAATTGTATAAAACTACTAGCTTTTGCCCGCGGCTTCGCTCCCGGCAACAGATTATTCTACTCTACCCTACCCTACTCTACCCTACTCTACCCTACTCTACCCTACTCTACCCTACTCTACCCTACTCTACCCTACTCTACCCTACTCTACCCTACTCTACCCTACTCTACCCTACTCTACCCTACTCTACCCTACTCTACCCTACTCTACCCTACTCTACCCTACTCTACCCTACTCTACCCTACTCTACCCTACTCTACCCTACTCTACCCTACTCTACCCTACTCTACCCTACTCTACCCTACTCTACCCTACTCTACCCTACTCTACCCTACTCTACCCTACTCTACCCTACTCTACCCTACTCTACCCTACTCTACCCTACTCTACCCTACTCTACCCTACTCTACCCTACTCTACCCTACTCTACCCTACTCTACCCTACTCTACCCTACTCTACCCTACTCTACCCTACTCTACCCTACTCTACCCTACTCTACCCTACTCTACCCTACTCTACCCTACTCTACCCTACTCTACCCTACTCTACCCTACTCTACCCTACTCTACCCTACTCTACCCTACTCTACCCTACTCTACCCTACTCTACCCTACTCTACCCTACTCTACCCTACTCTACCCTACTCTACCCTACTCTACCCTACTATTCGAATTTTTCTCACCTTTTAAACCTTCCCTAGACCTCCACGAATAATTCAAGACCAAGATAAGATAAATCCGTTCAGCCGTTCTTGAGTTATGGAATTACAACGAAAAGTGGCATTGATTTTTATATATATAGATATAGTCTATGGAATAATATCTATAGTTCGTTTTTTAATTCTAGACTACGATTTGACAACTCAGAATGTCACACTCTATAAATATGTTCCCAATTTTCTGAAGTTTGACATTTTAAATTGTCAAATCATAGTCTAGGATTAAAAAACGAACTTTACTTACGTAATGCTCTACTGCTAAACAGATTATAACTCAGTTAAATAAAAGTAGGTACACAATTACAAAAGCACTTAAATAGAGCTGCTATCTAAACTTCTTAAAAAAATTGACAGCTGTCAGATTGATGTCAACCGTCAAAACCTTATAAGTTACCTACAACAATGTGGGTAGACTTTAAACTGGTCTATGGAAGACGACATACCTAATCATAATAATCATTTCTTTCATCATTTATTTGCTAATATGGGTAATTACGGTAATTACATGAAGTTATAGAAAATATATCACAGTCCAACCATATTACACCTTGAGGCATGCAAAGCACAAGTTTTATTATTTTATCTCACTTTCTTGCAAATAAATATTTGAAATACCTAGTTGATACAATTCAGTTCCTAAAGGTCCATTAAGGTCAATTTAGCACACACAATGCAAGTTATAATACAAATCAGTTTGCGTATCATTTATCTATGTATATCTGTGACACAGCACACGGAAGCTGGCGGGTGTAATCAATACTATTTCTGAGCAGTTATCGGTGCGCGCCCGGTCATCCGCGGGGTGAATGGGTGACCATTATAACATTGCAGTACTGGGACAGCTCGCTATAGTGTTTTGTTGGGTATTGGATTGAAATATTCTGAACTAGCGACCCAGCGAGTACAATGCTGATATTAAACATTATGCATGTACTATACATATAAATCTTCCTCTTGAATCTATTTTTGATCTAAGCATACAAAGGGACAGACAGCGGGAAGCGATTTATTTTTATTATACTACTAGCAACCCACCCCAGTTTTGCACGGGTGCAATGATATTAAATATATTATGTACGTATTATATATATAAACGTTCCTCTTCAATCACTCTATCTATCCGTTGCTTATATTTAATGATCTAAGCATAGCATACATAGGGACAGACAGCGACTTTGTTGACATTACTATGTAATGATAATGATGTACAGGATTCACCATGAGAGTTAATATCACAGATATCGGATATCTATGTTAACTTAAAGTGAACACATGATGCCACATAAGAACCAAATTTGAAATTAACTACTGGGTAATTGCCCGGATCAGACATAATACACGACTAGCAGAAGGATCCTCAATTTTCAGCGGAAGTATGCTCAATTTACCCTGTTTTGCATGCCTATATATTATGTATATACTATATAGTGATGTATAAATAACTATAAAAAAATATTTGATAGCTATTAAAATCCACAAGACGTCCCATGAACTCTCGTCGTCATGGTGTCCACAAACTATGACACAGATGCACGATATATCTGGCCGTGTATAGTTATGCAGGCGACACGACGCCACACTGCGGCGGTTTTATTAGCTTTATTACTGTTTGTATCAAAATAACACCACATGGGGTTCTTTGACAACTTGCCGCAGATTCCGTTGCATCTTGCTTGAATAAAATTGGAGCCGACTTTTGTGATACTGATATTAAAGACGTGGGATGTATAGCAACATATTCTGGGAAGTAAAAGAAGGCTGGTTTGAATAAGGAATGAACAAGAGGATCCATAGAGTTTTTTGCACATTCTTCTCCATAGAGATCTACGCTATGGAACGTGCAATTTAACTTCACATTCTTTTTTTGACTGACCGACATTTTCACAGTTCAAAAGTACCTGTGATTGGTCTATTTGAAATTATAACGATTTTGATTGGACTTGATTGTAAGAAGTTTATGTGTTTTTTAATGAGCAACCATCTTCTGTACTAGGACGGAGCTCGGGCGTATCATAATTTTACTGTCTAAAAGTGCAGTCTAATAATACTAATTTAATTTGTCTTGCGTTGTAGGACCCTAGAGTTCCTTTTCAGAAGTCAAGCCATGTATGGACTCTATCGATATTTGAATTGAGTATTTTGAATTAAGAACATCTCAAAAGTCAAATTTTGACGGGTTTTAAGGAACACATAACTTTAAATTCAGAAATCAGCGGGTAGGTATGCTTTCAAAACCATAGATTCCCAGGTGTTTTAAAATTAAAATCATCACAAGAATCAGCCAGTCCATCGCTCTCATTTGACCTCAGAGAAGACATTTAAAAGGTTTTTTGTCGACCGTTGCGAACGTGACCGAAATCAGTCGCTTCGGACCTTTTGACAAGCCGATGAGTAACGACATAAGTACCGTTCCGATACTCTCACTGTGATGCACTTCGAGATTTATTTATGCCTGCTATTGTACGAAAAAGCTTTTTTTGTATAACTGATGGGCACGTGAACACGAGCCTATAGATTGTAGTCTACGATGGAGCATGCTTGCCTAGAAGTAACCAATTCACTCTCGACTCAAAGACCTCTAGAGATGTATGTTCATAAATTACGTAAGTTGGCCTATTAATATTATAATTTATTAATTAGAGGCGCAGTGGTGGCCGAGTGAGGAGCAGTGGTGACCGAATGGTAAAGGCTCCGACTTACGAGTTGTAGTCGCGGGTTCAAACCCAGCCAGGCGCATTACTTTGTGTAATTTATTTCATCACCACTGCTCTCGAAACGGTGAAGGAAAACATCGTGAAACTGGCATGTCCTTAAACCAAAAATTCAAAGACGCACTGTGCCCGCGTGGACGTTGTGGTGGTGAGAATTTTTTTGATGATTATTTGATTTTCTAACATTCAAGAAAAGGCGTGGTGATTAACAATCCGTCCATATGACTACTAGTCGTGTGTACAAAGGTAATATAAACATGACATCATTGTATAACATCAGCCGGCTGATCAGATTTTAGATAATAAACCGGTATCATATCCACAACACGATGCTAATTACAAAGCAATGTTTATAGGATTTTCTTAAGAAAACTAGGACATTGAATTTACTCGAAAATCTGTTCTTTCGTGCCTATTCACAGTATCCTACTGTCACGAAACAAACAGGCACGAGAGAACGTGCACTCAATGGACAGTTTTCCGCACTAGTTTGGGATAAATAAATTTTATGGTAAAAAAAAACATCTATGAAAGAGATACATCTGCACTAATATAATAAAGTTTATTTTTTTGTTTGTAGGGGGTAATCTCTGGAACTACTGGTCCGAATGGAAAAATTTTAGCAACAACAGAAAGCTGCTTTACTCCTGAGTGACATAGGCTATATTGTATGAACGCGGGCGAAGCCGCTGACAAAAACTAGTAAAAAATATGACTGACTGGAGATACACCTTTGTCTAATAGAAGGACAGAACAGTTTACGAAAAAAAAAAATCAAATAACCTACCTACTGTTCCCCTTCTCTACACAACATAAAGCATGGTACACACTCATTAATTCAGTGTAAAGTGTAAAACAGAAATACCAGTGTAACAATGAAAAATCCTTACTCCAAGTGTTAACTTGAAAGAAACCGACCCTTGTGGTTCCCGGCCACCGTCTGGCACAGTTCTTACGTTTTTCTATGTACATAAGTCTTTGTTATACAGTTTACAAACTGTGTAATATTATTGTTAAAAGTAAGAGATGTCCTTTGATGTATTGTCGTAAAATTGTTTGAGGGTGGCGTTTCTTTTGAATGCATAAAAGGATCCAACAGGCATATTTCTAATGACTTTTAACATCTGTTGGTCCTTGAACGGGTGTTTAGGACGTTTTTGACATTACAGAATAAGATATTTTTATTATTAGAGTTGTTTAAGAGCCTCCTACGAACGCCGGCTTTCGCACACCTATTGTATTTGTAATATGAAAAGAATCGCTCGACCAATTTTGTGCAAACTTCACATAAACCATCTACTAAATAGTCTGAACAACCTAAACATTTGGTTTCAATAGTTATAAAATTGCAATTATTCACTCGTGACTTAAAGACCTCTAGGTTGTAGCTATCAGGAAACACAGACGCCGACAGGGAATTCCACTCCTTAGTTGTACGCATAATGAATGTGTTTCCAAAACGCTTTCTACGTATGGTTTTTTTATGATAGATAAAAATCATCGAATGACAAATACCACTCTTGGGCAAAGCAGGAAACAGTGTCAGACTCTTACTGACTAAAGAACCTACCCCGTACCTTCCTTGCCTTATTCCCAGAGCCCCGATGTAACGCTTTCGCACCAACCCTCAGCTCCGGGATTCTTCGTATGGGTGGGATCTCCACTATTTTAACAAGCTTATATTTCTAAGCTACATTTTCCATCCTTTTTCCTGTAATCCATTTGTCACAAGATAACAATCAGCTGTAGAACCGCTGCGTGCGAGTGTACACCGGCGCGGCGCCGGCGCATTATTTATTCACCACGCCGTCTCTCGGTTCGTTCACATCGCGGCTGACATTGTGTCGTTGTGTACTCGGCTTTACACGATGACTACGACAATACATCTGCTTTACATGTCACACTTCATTATTTTAATGTTAAACTTAAGTTTACATTGTTTACCCCCCAAGTGTAGAGCAATGGCCTGTTGGTCCAGTGGTTAGTGGCCCTGACTGCTATGCCGGAGGTCGTGGGTTCGATTCCCACCCAGGACAAATGTTTGCGTGATGAGCAAAATCATTTGTTCTGTGTCTGGGTGTACCTAATTTATCTATAGGCAGTATGTATGTATTTAGAAATATGTAAGTATTTTTATCAGTTGTCTAGTATCTACCCATAACACAAGATCTGCTTAGCTTGGGACTAGACGACGTTATGTGACAGTAGTGGAATATAAAAAAAAAATGGTGGCCAAGTGGTAATGGCAACACATTCATTATGCATGACAACTTGGGAATCTTTAAGTCAGGAGTGAAAAAGTTACTTCTAGGTAAGCGCGAGCCAACGTCAACCGCATCGTCGCTTTCCATCAGGTGAGATAGCGGTACGTATACATAATTATGTGGGATGTCTTATAAGATTTGATAACAAACATTGGGACAGGTGAAACTAAATAAAAGCTTGTAAAAAAAATCATTCAATGTTCTAGCTACAATTTATCTGCGAGATTCCATATAAATCCTCATTTCACAATACTTTAAGTAACTCTTCAGTTTCGCTAAGTATCTCAAAAGCCTCTGGCTCGGTTGCGCGGCCGCCGACATTCGGTAGCCATTGCCGACAGCGGAATGCATTTAAAACAGCATATGTCACATAGTTTCGAATGCATGAGGTTAGTGGCTCTCGGGCATTCGAAGATGACAGATGTTTCTATACAACTTAGAGGCCTTCAATTGTCATAAAGGTACTAACGCGGTATTTTCAGGCTGATTACTTTAAAAAAAATTTCGCTTGTGTCCTTCGCCGCGGTGCCACGGTAATTCTCCGATTCGGCGTTCTTTGCCTAATTACCGTAACCTTTTTTTATTTTAATATAAAAAAAAAATAAGTTCTATTAATCAGAAAACTACCAATGATTGTTAGATGCCTCATTAATTATTAAATTCATATCTTTGATTAGTCTCATATCTTAATGTGGTTATGTCAAAACAGTGAAAATAAAAAAAAAAACGCCGAATCGGAGAATGACCGGCCAAACCAAACCTTTGAAGTTTAGAGTGCAAGCAAAAATGATCCTAGCGGTGGTTAGGCGGAAGAGTATTCGATGGTATTACAAATGTTTTGATATCTTATTTTTGAAGACATCAAAACAAGTCTTTACGTGATGGTATTTAATAAGTACCTAAGTAAGTATAATAAAACTAATTCACACAATTAGTAATTAATTACAAATATATTATTCAAAGTGTGAGTGTAGTGACTGACTGGTAACGACCCCGACTGAGGTCCCGGGTTCAAACCCAGCCGCATTACTTAGCCGCATTGCTCTCAAAATCGTAAGAAAACCGGCATGTCCTAAAAACAAAAACCGCCCGCGTGGTGGATTATGGCTCCTAAAGATGAGGCCTGAACTGGCAGTGGGAACATTATAAGGATGATGCAATGCTATGCTAATATATTCAACTTACTTAATAAACTTTAGCTCTTAAAAGACAGGTCATTGACATCAACGTTCAAATAGAACACTGAACCAATTCGCTTTGTCTAGGACCATTCGTTAGACGAGATTTTGTTTTTCTAGATATAAACTTAAGCAAAAAGTAGGAAAACATAATCAATCATTTTCTTGTTTTTGTTGTTCCTAGCTGTTTTTGTAAACGCTTGCCCCAAACAACATAATTGGGTAGAATACTATTTATTTGTCTTTCTCTCGTACATTTCTTACAATCTTAGACCTAAAATGTGGATCGGGGGCTTTACCATGACGTACAATAATGTCAATAGCTCCAGTTCAGTTTAGGTCGTAAAATAGCGGTAAGCGGTAGGGTCTCTGGCAAAACCCAGCGTTTAGTTCCATCATTAATATAGGTATTATAACTCCAAGTATAATTATTTATTTTTACTCCGGTTATATGAAAACTTATTGTTTTTTTTTTTTAAATAGCTTGCTAACTATAAAATGAACCTCACCAAATTAGTAGCCCTTTCAATAACTTTTTTATTAAACAAATAGAAAACGTGCCATTTCTGATTGTGCATGAATCAGCCGACACTTTAAAAATCCAAGACTAAGATTAACTACTTTGTCTAAACCATATACATATCTATATAAACAATAAATTTTATTTCCTTCTTATATTCTTTATTGTACATAAATTACAGAAAAACAATTAACAAAAAAAGGTGATGTACAAAGGCGAGCTTAACCCAAAGTTGGGTTTTCTTACAGCAAACCTATTAAACAAACATATAGAAATTTTAAAACACGAGGACAATCCATATGCACAAAAGAACTTTACTCCGAACATAAATTGTATTAAACTTAAAACTAAAATAAACTACACAAATACATAGGTACTATATACAATAAATAAAACTAATACATACATATTTATGGGTCATGTTGACAAGAAATGTTCCCTGATTCTTCCCCTGAAAACCTCCAACGAGGGGCTATCCCGAATGGTATGTGGAAGAGAATTCCACAGGCGCACAGCTCGAACAGTAAAAGATCCACTATAGCGACTAGAAGAATGGGCTGGAAAGCGAAGAAGAAGAGATGATGAAGAGCGACAAGGTTTTCCTCTCGGCACAAGATACTCAAAGCGTTCCTGAAGATACACAGGGGAGTTGGGATTATGAAGAACAGAGAAGAGTAAAGAAAGAGTGTGACAATCCCGACGCCGCCGAATAGGCAACCACTTCAATTGCCTTCGAAATTCCGATACGTGATCGTACTTTCTAAGTCCAAAAATGAAGCGGATACACAAATTCTGCAGGCGCTCAAGCTTATCAAGTAATTCCTCTGTCGCATCAAGGAAGCAAACATCAGCGTAATCTAGGATAGGTAAAAGAAGAGACTGAGCAAGAGTAACTTTAGTTGAGAAGGGCAGGAACTTCTGGAGACGTTTTAGTGACTGAAACGAGCAAAATACCCTCCTGCTTACCTCAGCAATGTGGACATTCCAAGATAGGTAACAATCAAGGAAAACACCTAAATTTTTAACTTTTTTTGAATAATCTATTGTAACAGCATCGTATAAAACTGGTGGTAGAAGAGACTGATTGTTCAAACAATTTACAAAATATCTGCCACCAATAATGAGAGCTTGCGATTTGGTTGGATTTACTAAAAGTCCAAAACTTTTAGCCCACTGACAGATATTTTTAAGATCATTATTGATGGCATTAATGGCGTCAGAAAGCTCTTCAGGTTTAAAGTGTCGATAAAGCTGCAAGTCGTCTGCATAGAGATGGTAGTGTGAAGATAAGACCTTTGTGATAGCGTTAATAAAAATTGAGAAAAGAAGAGGAGAAAGGACGCCACCCTGAGGAACACCCACAGCCAGATCACACCAGTCAGAGGAAGCCTCTCCTGAGCGAACCGACTGTGAGCGACCACGAAGATAAGAATTAAACCAAGCAATCACAGGAGGAGATATACCAAGAGAGGATAGGATACCCAAGAGGATGTCAAAATCAACTGAATTAAAAGCACTGCTGAAGTCCAGTAGTACCAACACTGTAAGATGCTTGTTTTCCATGGCCAGTCGAATATCATCAGTTATCTTAACTAGTGCTGACACAGTGCTGTGACCACGACGGAAACCAGATTGATAGGGACTCAGCAGGCCATTAGAGGATAGGTAATGAGACAGTTGGTTATAATATGGTTCCTTTATTCACATTGCCCTTCAAACACATAAAAAATTGAATCAATTCAATAACAATGGCCGACGATTGACAATAAACGTCAAAGTGTTCAATATGGCGGCCGAAGCCATTGCCATCCTTGGAAGGCCACAAAACAATGTCATTACCGCTTCGAATGGATCCCGGTGAGTAATCGAAGGGGAATCGTAGATGGATTGCCGGATGTCCGCTAGATGCGAGCATTACAAGTAATGATTGGAAGGAAATTAGGAACGATTTTGCTGTTATATAACCTTTTATGGTGTGAGAAAAAAAATTGTTAAAGGGCTTTCTTGGATTTTGTGTTGCTGGGCAAGTTGTACATTATGTTATTTGATATTAATACAACTGTGGGCGTGTGTGAACAACTGTGGCCTTTGCCCAGCAGTAGGACAGCACAGGCTAGCTATAATAATATATAATTAATAAACTTTGCAAAACGGTTTTATAGACCCGTCAGATACTCAACGTTAGTCCCCTAATCAAAGCATGAGCCACTTGCTAGAGTACCCCAAGTCCCTATACGCCTGAACTATGGAGGATTCTATGAATGCTATCAATGCTGCAGTTAACGTCACCGGCTACTGGGCCCCAACAGTTTAACGAGTAGGTATATCATCGATTAAAAAAGAAGAAGAAGATCAGGTATTGGACATCGCAACCTTCTGCGTTAGGAGGTATGACCAGGATAGAGAAAGATCGCAACGAACAACGAGCAGAATAGACGGTGTGCAAGGGGCAGTTTTGGGGTTGTACTTGTACCAAATAGTCATAACAATAACAATATGATAGCTCCGTCTAATAACCGGCGAAGAGCATGTGATAATAAAACTGTTCTAAGTATACCCGAACAAAAGAGAGGGAGAAGCCGTCCACCATTAACCCAGTGACTTAATATCGAGAGGCTTTAAGAATGCCCAATTGCCGCAATCGAGAACCCAGGACAGACTGTCCTGGAGAAGAACTCAGAAAGAAGAAGTAGCCTTCAAACAACTTCATGAATTAACTTTTCTACTACACCACCTACTATATGAACTAAGAATATTAAAAAAATAGTTCCCTTTAAATCCCATATTCTATTCACAAACTAATCAAATCTGAAACTAATCAAAATTCACTAATATAACAAATAGTCCCAATTTTTTTTTGTCAACAAAGCGAACCAATAAAAAAATCTAAAAAGCTGGCTCAAATAGATTATGTCAAAGAAACAAAATATGAATCACCGGACATCCGCTAGCGACTAGGCAAATAATACACGTTGAGATATAAAACAGCAAAAAACACTTTTATTTACACTATAAACCCATGTTTTATATTTACTCTTCGAATACGGGAAAGGAGGACTTACTGCAATTCAAAAAGGATAAAAAAGTTGCTTCAAAAGAAAAAACAAACGGAAAAACCGTTCTGTTGACTAAAAACCCGAACAAATTGAATATTTAAATACGAATGTATTTTTATTTAACGGACTTTAAGTCAATATGATGCAAACGAGTTGCTGGGCGAGGAAAAGCTTTTGTAGCAGAAGCCGGTTTGGGCACACTCCAATGTTTGTTCCAAGCTAGCTTCTGTCGGCTGCTTCGCCCACGTAGAACATAGAACATTATCCTAAGGGAACCTCCTTCCACGGTCTACCCTACCCGGTAACTTTCATCCAAATCAGTTTCGACTAAGTGTGAATGAGTAACCAACATAATATAAACTGTTGTCTTTATAATGTTAGTTTGTTGGGGTTTATCCTTGAACAGTAATGTTGCTCCATGATAGAGAGAATTTAAACTGAATCAGGAAATTTTCCTACAATTAAGAAAAACATAATAAGTAGGTTGAAAGATATTATTCAAGCAAGATTGCTTGTATAATAGAAAGAAAGGTTCTAGTGGCGACCACGTACCAAAAGATGCAGCGTTGGAAGGCCACCCAGAAGGTTGACCGATGACCTGTTGAAGGTCAACGGTCAACCAAAACAAAAACAAAGAAGGTCGAAGATGAGAGACGCTCTGGAAAGTTTGGGGAGGCTATATCCAACTCAACAGTGGAAGCCTTTCGCCTGAAATAAACTGTTAATCTATCACTTGGTCTTCATCCATAATTAAAACCCTTTTCAAATACCAAATGACACTGATGGTTCACTTTAGAAAAAACCTCTGCATTTATTATTATTTTATTATTGAAATATTGAACTATGTAGTTCATTCAATTTAAACATGATTTTTTGAAAATTTCCGTATAGTCGAAAGCATAAACTCATTACCACCATATATTCCACCAGGGGCGTAGCTACCGCCGTATCTGCCGTATCAATTATACTGGGCCCCCGCGGTACAGGGGCCCCGACCTAGGCAAAATGTTATCCACAACCGTCTCAAAGGGCAGCTAAGCATCTGTAATAAAAATACGTTTTTTTTATACGGGGCCCCCGAAGGAATTTTGATACGGGGCCCCTGTGGGACTAGCTACGCCACTGTATTCCACTGTGGGTGACAGTGGAATATATGATGGTAATGAGTCTTTCTTTATACCAATTAAGTTTTTCTTTCTTTCCTTTAAAAGTTAGTTCAATATTTTCCTCAATTCCTCAATATTTAAAGCCTCATAAACGTCAAATGAGTTAAGCACACACAACATAAATGTATAAACTTGACCATAAATATTGACCGCTATTTATATGCAAGTTGAAGACAAAAGCTCTAACGGATACAGTCGCCTTATCTGTCTGCGGAGCTGCCGTTCTATGCTAATTTCAATTCTTTTATAGCAAAGGCTTATTTGTAGTGGAAAATTATGAAAGATTTTAAGGTACGTGACACATAATAATGTACCAATTTATGTCTTTTTACTCGCGGTCGTGATTAAGGGTCGTGTTTTTTTTTAAATATAAAACATGTTGACTTGACGCCCCCCATTTGCCTTTGGACCCAATATGGCCCCCACGAAAGCTTCAGCGCTTACTAAGAGGCGGTAAGTACCGCCCGTCGCCGTTACTGTACTTGCCGTAGCCGATAGGAGTCTATGGTCTAGTCAAACGTGAAGTTCTTTCTTTTTTATGTGGCATATTATCAAACGAATTTTCCCACTCTTGGTGGAACAAAAAGGAGTATCAAACTTCTATTGCCTAAAACCTACAGTGACACAGACTGTTTGTTCAGTTGCCATTTTCACGAAGGCTGCAGTAATTCTCTAATTCTCCAAATAGGTACATTGGATTTGTATGTAATTTGAATGTACCGATTTGGATTTCGTCACTGGGTAAGCACTGCGCACATGGCTGTTTTCTACCGTGGGTCAGGCTGGGCTAAGTATTATTACTTTTTTTATCTGAATTTTCACAGCCAAAATTTTTTAATATGTGTTCAGATATTATGCGCCCTGTTGCAAAAAGTCTTCCCGTATTACGTGAGCTTAAGCGACCTAGCAAAGTGTGACTGATTAGACTATAGGAACATACACTTCTGCCTAACCTTTAAGAAAATACAGTCACGATATTGTGTTATATCCATATATGAAGAATCATAATCGTAATTTTAAGATCCATATCTTAAAATTACGATTATGACTCTTCATATTCACTTAGTCAAATCTCATGGTAGCTATCAAAAAGCATTAAAATAGCCTCCTCGACTGGCGATAAAGTTCATCCGGCGGACGATGACAGTCGGTTCCTGCACCACTTAGCTGACTGGCACTTTGTTTTGACTACGCCACAAACTATTCTCGTGCAGTATAAGCTTATACGAGAGGAAAACATGGGATGTACAAACTGATTTAACATTTGACGATGGTCCAAGAGATGAACTTAATAGAGCTTACGAAAGAGTAGGTCTTAAAATGAACATGGACCAAACCAAGGGCATGGTACACGACCATGTAGTGCCTACTTCTTTCAAGATCAGAGACAGTTGAGGGAGGCCTACGTCCAACAGATGACGTCTTTCAACTAAAATCATGATGATGTTTGTTAGGCCCTTTGGACATACCAAATCATCCGTATTGTAAAATTTCGAACAGTAGAAAAACCTTTACGATTCTGAATACGGTTAAGCATCACTACCTCTCATCTTGAACATTAGGTGCATTGTTTTTCTGACTTCATATATTCTACCTATGTATTTTATTAGTTTTGTATTGTAAATATGTAATTAGACAATAGTACACCATGAACTACCTACGCAACAGATTTTGATGCGGTTTTTTTAAATAGATAGAGTGATTCAAGAGGAAGTTTTATGTGTATAATATATGCATAATGTCATCGTAGCACCCTAGCAAAGCTGGAGCGGGTCACTAGTAAAGAATAAATCTATCTATCTGAATTTTAAAGGACGCTTTACTCGCATTAAGTTAATCCGTTATATAATCTGTGCATATCCAATAAGGGCAGGAAATCTGGCTTACATCCACACCACTTGAACTCGTATGGTTTCATTCATAACTTCACTTGTAACGCGATCGCTCCAAGGAGTCTCATTCATTTTAAAACAGGTTTTATTGTAGTCTCTTAAATTATGCTCTTATTTTAAAGTTAACCTCTGTTTCGAACAGAGAAAGATGGTGTTGTCATGATTGTGCGTTTTATTCGTTGTTTCTTTAAAGAAATTTAATTATATTATAAGATAGACTATTTTGCTTGAGAAAGTATATGTAATTTAATAGACTGGCTGGCTGCAAAGGTTATTAACCTTATTGTGTCGTCTATACTGAGACGAAAATAGTATCTACGAGTATTATACCTACATATTATGGCACAATATTTAAGGCAACCGTGACTTACTACTACTAGACCACTTTACCACAGTAGAAGTAAACGAACAGTAGGGAAACTGCCTACAAACGCTCGGAAACGGCACACTCACACAAACATACGCATCTACGAGACCGATAAGCTATTCTCGCAGTGCTTGAGTAGTGCGTGTCGCGTCAAGACGAGTGGTCACGTTTGAGTTTATTTTGAGTAATCTTTAGAAAAATGCCCGGAACGTATTGCGTAGTATATGGTACTGTCTTAGTTAAGTATAAAAGGTATTGGGATGCCAAAAAAAGAAATGAATACTTGATTGTTTAATGTTGAAGTAGCTATACAAGTTTATGTAGGTACCTACAAGTATTTTTGACTAGAGGAACAATCATGGAATTTACTTGTGGACACATGTGTGTGAACACAAGTGGATTTATTTTATATGTAATAAATATAACTCCTACAAAACTAAAGATTATTATTATGAGCTTGTCTGTAGTTCTAAAATCTAGCCTTTTGATGTCGGTGCTAACGGCTGGTAATCATGTATCAAAACAGCACCGACATCAAAAAGGCTAGATTTTTGATACAGGGTAATTATTTCTTAAGGTTTAGTGTGAGAGTGTGTGCGTGAGTGTTAATATCAAAAACATTAAGTAATAGTGACAACCCTATCGCTTTTATGGAGTGTAGGTATTTATTTTATAAACAAGGCTTAGTTTCTTTACTGTTCGATATTTATTCTGTGACTTTACTATACTTAACTTTTTTTTTACTATACTTTTTTGGTGTAAAATAAAGTTGTATTCTATTCTATTCTATTCTATTTGCAGGTACAAGCAAACCCGTACAATATAAATTGTATCAATTATATGCCGACATCGACGCGCAGCGAACGAATAAAACCACACATTTAAGTAAGCATTTTTATCGGTAATAAATATAAATACTAACTATTCTCGATTTGGCCTGATTTCTATATTTTACTAGCTTTTGCCCGCAGCTTCGCCCGCGTGGTATTGGGGTTGGGGTTTCTGGAATAAAAAGTAGCCTATGTTCTATTTCGGAGTGTATCCTATGCCTGTGCCTGGTGCCAAATTTCATCCAGATCCGTCCAGACGTTTTGGCGTGATTGAGTAACAAACATCCAAACATCGTAAATTTCGCATTTATAATATTAGTAAGATTACCTTTCTCAATTAAAACAAATGTTTGTATTGGTAATAAACACTAACTATTTTTGGTTTGGACTGATTTCTGATATAATTAATAAATTCATGATCAGCCTTTGAATTGTTTTGAATTGTCAAAATGTTGGTCAGTCAAAATATGTGAAGCTTAATTGCACGCTAATTGAGAGCAGTGGTGGTCGAGTGCTAAAGGCTCCGACTTACGAGCTGAAGGCCGCAGTATCACCAAAATCCGTAGTGTAGTTTTAAAGATCTAAGCATACATAGGGACAGACGGCAGGACGCGACTTTGTTTTATACTACGTAAAAATTTACAAATTTCAAGTCGTAACATACTAAATATATATCAAGCCTACTTCCTATAGTTCGTTTTTACAAGCTTTTATTTAGTTTCACCTGTCCCGTTGTCTGTCGTTCTGTAATCAAATCTTGCAACTTAAATTTGATCCATTTCCCGGTTTCCGATTGAGCTGAAATTTGGTATATACGTTTAGTTCGGATGACAATGCAATATTATGATGACATGGAGCTGATCTGATGATGGAATCGCGAGGTAGCCACAGGAACTCTGTAATTAAACGGCACAACCACGTCGAGTTTGGGCTCGTATGAATCGTCTTGACGAGTTTTATTTATATAAGTATAGACCACCGCTATAAAAGCTTGTTATGAAAAAAAATTTTTCATTGAAAACTTGTTTAATCCTAGACTACGATTCGACAACTTAAAATGTCAAACTCCAGAAAATTAGGAACATATTTCTAGAGTGTGACATTCTGAGTTGTCAAATCGTAGTCTAGAATTAAAAAACTAACTACATGTATTGATTTACAAAATTTCAAGTCCTCGCATGCTAAACCTTATCAAGCTTACTTCCTAGCCGATAATTACTAACATTTCGCACCGCGCTATTGGTCGAGAACGGCGTCGTTACATTCACACTGGCTGGTGACTGGGGTAGCACGGGCATGCAAACTGCCTGCCTGACCAGATATAGTATAACGTACACCGTGGGAACCGGTCGCGTTGTCTGCAACCGTCCTAAAGGGCTCTACTATGTGAATGAGAACTTACTAATTGAATTACTGGCTGGATTAAGGATATTTTAAAGAAAAAAAAAGAAAGTTTACAGTTCTAATACTTTTTTTTATGGTGGAAAAAATCATCGAATAACGAATCCCGCCCTTAGGCGGAGCAGGAGACAGCGTCAGACTTCTACTGAGTAAACAACCCACCCTTCCTTCCTGCCTTAATTCCAAGGATCCGGTGTTCCGCATTCGCTCAACCCTTGGTCCCAGAAGGCTTCGACCGTGTTTGGCCCCTACAGTTGCTGACAACTGGTGCTGGTGCGCGGGAACAGTGCGCGCCGTCAACGACTTGGGCTCGGTTGAGACGGTTACCAGATGAGCGCACAGCGAGCTACCTATTGCTCGCCGTCCGCAAGCCTGCGATTGCGGTGACAGTTCTATTACTACGATACGGAAAACATATCGTTTTGTTTCGAACTGGACTGCAAAAAAGAACAATACACTCAGTACGAATTATTGTTTAAAAGTTAACGGTAACGAAACTAGTGATGGTCAAATCTACTATAACCTATGAACATGCTATCGACTATTGAATATATTTTTATAGCACGCTATTTTGTCTGCTATTTTTATAGCATGCTATAACAAAGCTCAGCCGTCATCTAAGCCTAACCTTTACCGCATTCGACGATCTGATTGGTTAAGAGCTTGAAGCACTTTCTTTAATCATATTGTGTAAGTTCTTTGTGTTTCTACGGGAAACGTAGAAACTCAAAGAACTTACAAATTATAGAAATCTAAATTACAGTAACTTATACTCGTAATCTGCTCTACATTTTGCTTAGCTTTTAGTTTCGTTTTTTGTATTTATGTCTGTTACTTCCACTGGAACGAATCGACTAGATCTGATCCGAGAAATCTGTTTGCGTTCAATCCAGAGTGTTCAACCAGTGATCCGCAATCGCAACTACAAAAAAACTGCGTGAAAAATATGAGTTACAGTCCTCCAATGAAAGACCTCACGCCTGTTATGTATTTCGAAGAAAAAAACAATAGGAATTGTTTACATAAGACTGACATCATCGAAGGGAAATTATCAGATGAAACTGACTTTATTTTTAAAATAAGTGTTAGTACTAAAGTTACCTAAGGATTTGTATTAATTAAATGAAAATTATGTCTTTTACTGAATCTTCGTATAAGTCTCAAACTGATTAACTTATTTTGAAATGTAAGTAAAGATTCTCTACAATTTTATTATATTCTATATTTATTCCTACTAGCTTTTAGCGCCGCGCGGCCCGGCGCGAATGAAAGAGAAGTTAGTGATAGCGTGACGGGTGACAGGACAGAGTGGAAGAAAAATTGCGCCGACCACAAATAAAACGGGACAAGGGCAGGAAGATGATGATGATGGAATTCCTACTAGCTTTTGCCTGCGGCTTCGCCTCGTGAATGTAGGGTTCTCCATACAAACTTTAGACCCCCATTACATCCCTTTAGGAGCTGTGCAAAAGTTTACGCCCCTAGGCCCAGTGGTTTTGGTTGTGCGTTGATATGTCAGTCAGTCAGTTTTTCCTTTTATATATATAGATAGATAACTCGTAGTAGCCCTCACCGTCATAAATATCAAGTTTGTGATCGGAACAGACAGTTGGTTTACGTAAATACTGGTCCGGCGTACTCTAATACTCGCTGTCACCGGCTAATCGACGACATAACGTGGTTTCCACTTATTTTAATGTATCGGACGCAATTAAAGGCAATGTACTTATTACAAAATATGATTTATAGCTTGTAGAAAGTGAAAATTATTGTGAAGTTGATCAGGAAGCTGTGGGATGAAGAGATGAAGAATTGCAAGAGGATACTCCAAAAGGATGGGATGAAAGTATAAACGTGTATGAAGCAAAAGGATTTAAACATAGCATGTGGAGTTCCGTTGCACCTATCAAAGAAGAGGGGAAATGGCGTTACTTTATCTTCTAATCTACGAGTAGCTATGTATATAGGATGGTAATGACCGATACTTAACCACTTAATAAAATTGTAGTCATGATAACAAACATATATAGATCACAAAATAAGATACAACTTTTACTATGGGACCAATCTTGAAATCCTGATGAAAATCTGCAGGTTAAGTACATTTTGACCAGTTAGGAGAACATAACTGTTCTGACAAATCTAATCTAATCACGTGTTTAAGTATCGGTTACAAAATACCAGTCACCCTATATAGGGGAGAGCTATGGTAGCTAAGTGATAACGGTACCGACTACAAACTCAAACACTCACTGAGCTTTGTAAAATTTAATCACCACAACTCTCAAAACGGTAAAGGAAAACATCGTGAGGAAATATCTTAGAACCAAAAAGTCAAAGACGACACGACGCGTGGTGGATTACGTCCCATTCCCTGTCTTAGAGATGAGGCCTGAGTCCCAGATGTGGGAACATTATAAGACTAATTATGTCATGTATAGGGCAATACGAACAAAGACATAACTAATAATTGTTATGAAGGTTTTATTAGCGAAACGTCGCCAGTTCTTACTTTTTCATAATTGATTTTTCCTTGACTTAATACAAGATGTCAGAGGCCTCTTTGAATTGAAGTGGGTACAGAAGACATCTGACGACAGGTCTTACAGAAAAAGTACATGAATATCGATTATAAAATGAACCTTTTTTATTGATATAAACTAGAGCTTGACTGCGATCCCTCCTGATAGTAAGCAGTGATGCAATCTTTGATGGTGAGGCGCGCTAGTTTATTAAGAGGCTTTCACTCTAACCTTGACGACACTTAAATTATAATTGGACAGGTAGATCTCAGCAGGCAAATGGTTCCAGTCCTTCAATGTACGGGGCATAAACGACGAGGCGAAACGTTTAGTTCGGACCGTAGAGGTTTCAACAGCGGAAGTTTCAACCTGCTAGAAATGCTAATTAATTTACTTTAACTTTATCCAGAAATAACAGATACACTCGTATACGAGGATCTAAGGCAGTTTACAATTTATGTCGATTCAATACTGATGTGTTCAAAGTATAAAGTAACTTTTTTATCCTCAAAGATAACTAAGTTACTTTCACAAACTTTTCAAAGAACAACTAGGTAGTTAGGAGATTTGAAAACATTCATCACTGATAATAAATCAATTACATATTAGGAGAACATGGAGAAGCTAAGGCCTTCTAGACAATCGGTGATCCTGGAAAGGAGAATATACAGTGGGTGCCCTCTAGTCATTCAAAGACCTAGAACGAATTCAGCTGGACAGAAATACAACCCAGGATAGCCTATCCTGGCGCCTAAAAAGGAGAGTCGACCTCGAATAAGACAAGGAAGAAGAAGAAAAGATATTAGAAGAAAATATTATTATGTAGGTAGAAAAGTTTTCACGACTTCAGATTGGGCCTAAATCAAATATATATTAAGAGAACATGGAGAAGGTAAGGCCTTCTAAACGATTGGTGATCCTGGAAAGGAGAAAAGACGGTGGACGCCCTATAGTTAATCAACCTGGAACGAGTTTATCTGGATACACATACAACCCAGGCTGCTATCCTGGCGCCTAAAAACGAGGAGAGCCGATCTGATTAAGGCAAGGAAGAAAAAAAAGAAGAGATATTAGAAGAACATATTATTATGTAGGTAGAAAAGTTTTCACGATTTCAGGTTGGTCCCATAGTAAAAGTTGTTTGTTATCATGACTACAAATCACGCGTTTAAATACCGGTCACAAATTTCCAGTCACCCTATATGTACATCATTAGACAACTAATCCCAAAGCTCCAATTAAGATCCATTGATAAAAATGTGTTTCAGAACGTTTCACTTCTACAAATCTGTCATAGCCCCGAAGGACGCGTGGACTGTGGACCCACCATTGATTAAAATTTAATTAAAAACTTTTAACAAGCTTTAGCGAAACTTTTTCTCCAAAATGAACATCCATTTTGGCTGAAGCCGGGTTTGAAGGCACGCCATTTTATGAAACGATAATCAACATTTAACGAGCTCGTTTTCCACATCTCAATGGTTATTGTTCGTTATATTTTTATCGAAGTCTGACCATCTGGAAGAATTAAGCAAGCAATTTTAGGCTCAGAAGTCACAGAGATCTAATGAAGAACGATTTGCTGGGAGATAACCTACTGTTGAGTTAAGCCTGGCTTTGTACATGAATTGTCAAATTACTATGTATTTTGGTGTACTATAAAGAACTAAAGAACGATGACCGAACAATTGAATGAACATGATTTGGCACAGTCGTCACAGATATAAAATGACTAGCTTCTGCCAGCGGCTTCGCCCGCGTGAAAGTCGGTTTACAGGGGGTAAATTTAGTAAAATCCGTTATAATATCTGATATTTCCACATTAATCAGTGTTTGGTATTTCGCTTTTATAAATATAGACTAAAAGGGAGAGGCTTCTTAGTATTAAATAGAACAGTTGGGGCTGGACATCTTCTTTCTGAATCACGCTTTAAGCCAGTGGCGTAGCTAGTCCCACAGGGGCCCCGTATCAAAAATCCTTCGGAGCCCCGTATAAAAAAAAAACGTATTTTTATTACAGATGCTTAACTGCCCTATGAGACAGTTGTGGATAACATGTTGCGAATTTTTGCCTAGGTCGGGGTCCCTGTACCGCAGGGGCCCAGTATAATTGATACGGCAGATACGGCGGTAGCAACAAGTGCAACAACGCTGCTTTAAGCAGATGAGTTGTCTCTCTCTGTTACTCAAAAGTATGTTGGGAGAAAACTCATTGTTGAGTCAAGCTCGCCTTTATACATGAATTGTCTAACTACTGTGTACTATTAAATATTTTGTGTACAATAAAAATTTAAGAAGAAACCTTTAGTTGGCTTTCAGATTCTTCATTAAACTCTCAATTATACGCATCCTTCTCTGTGTTCATTTCTTAGCCATATTTCCTTCCACCCAATCCATCCATCTAGCCTAGCGAAGTTTCATCACATTCATTAGGCTTATCCATTCCCACTTGCAAATCCAACTACCACACAGTTAACCAAATACGGTTACTAACTAGCCTAATAAATAACTGTGTCCTTGATAACTGAACGTATAAGATTCGGTTAGATTACTACAAACTGGCCTGCCCACACACACCCACGCAGTGTCGAAACTTGATGTTAACTAATCTCTCTTGAAATTATCTTAAGCATTTTGTTTTCAATATTACTCTACCTTACGATGTATCAGGTGATTGAGACGGAAAGAAATAAAGCGAGAACTGTTTGGCTCAGAGATTTGTTAAGCTAGCAAGATTTTATTTAGTTTTATCTGTCTCGATGTTTGTGATCAAATCATGTGAAATTTCGGTCCACTTCTAGGTTACCGATTGAGCTAAAATTTTGCATGCATGTGTCACTTACATTACAATGCAAAATTATTAGGTATGTCGTGAAGTTGATCTGATAATGAAACCGGAAGGTGGCTGTAGGAACTCTGTAATTAAACAATACAACCCTATCGAGTTTGGGCTCGTGTGATTCGTTTTGACGAGTTTTAAATATATAGGTATACCGCGCTATTAAAGGTTACTATAAAAAAAAAATGGTTGCCTGTAAAGTCGGTTTTACGGGCGAAGATTTTACGTGACAACGTCCTAATTCTCTAGTGCTGCGCGCGCGGCAGACCGATCATAGTTGAGTGGGAGAGAGACGCAAGGCATTCGGCGGGCCTCTCTCTCGTTCGGTGACTCATCGTAACGTTACCGAGCGTTACACTTTTTCATAAGTGACTCCCACTCCACTCTTTCATAAGACGTTGTCACGTCAAAATAATTTCAATGAAAATTTGTTTTGTAATGAAGAATCAACAGATCAATATAATAATACAGTAATACCTAATTTATTTTGAGGAAAACGATCCATTCATGATCATGTAAAGACTAAAAGTGTAGATGCCTGTAGTCTAAATATGAAACAGCTCGGCATTGGAGGCCAAGACGATTGGAAAACAAACCATCAATATTGAACAATGATAAACTAATAATAGTCAAGATGAACGAGTAGTAGGTCAATGGTCAAGACTCGAGGTGACGTGTGATGGAAGAACATTATCAATTCCTCTGTCTTTAACAATAGTCTTAAAAAAAGGATTGTAGAAATAGATGAAGTAGAGATAAATAAAGAAAGGAATTGTCTAAATCGAACTGCTCAAACAGTCAAAGCTAACAATGAAGATAGAGCAAGGAATTTGACACCTGCAGAAACAAATGGTCCAAATCATCTAGATTATGAGTAGAAAAAGACTGAAATGAGACACAAAAAACTTACTGAAACTTGTCAGCAAACCGTAGGGACCCTGCAGAAGGGTCGAAGCCAACTGGGGCCAAGGGTTCGCGTCTAGACTCCAGCCCTGGTATATATGCATATTGTTTCGTAAGTAAGAGTCTGACCCTGTTTCCTGCCCCGCTCAAGGGCGGGATTCGTCATTGGATGATTTTTACCTACCATTAAAAAATATGGGGGCTCTAAACCTCTAATGGAGTTTGAAGTTTATATGCAAAGGAAGTCACTTTTAACTGTAAGTTTCTTCCATTTTATTCTACAACTGATCCCCAGTCTCAGTGAAAGTCGCAGCCTCTCTGGGATGCAGAGTTGTTTACGCTGTATCGATCTGTCGCAGGCGGTTGCTATAGTAACCGGTACTTCGGTACTTATGTACAGCGGTTTGATCCGAACGAATAATCTGATGCCATTCATGCGGTTTTTATCTTTTTTATTGGATTTTTGGATTGCCTTACGATGTTTATATTTAGCTCTTTTGGAACAGTTTGACTGGTTTACAATAATTTTCTTTTTGCAAACTACTTCTTTTTCTTTTTAGGCTTTGTTTATAGTTTTGTCTATAATTTGATTCAAGTACAAACTCATTCTTATAGAGGGTATCGCCTGGCTGAAGTGAGCAGCTTATCATTTCATTTCTAACCAAAAATATCTGACTTTTTCTTCTGATATGTTGACAGAAAGTCCCAGATAAAAGCCACGGGCTCTTAGCAATGTGTTACCACTGCCTTTAAACAAGAATAAATCGTTAAATTTTAGTAGTTTTAACCCCTTAGAGGATCGATTCGGTATAATGAAACATTATCGATTTGTATAGTTAAATTTAAAAATTAAAGAATATAAATAGAGATATACAAAGATGAATAGATATAAATAGAGTGGGTTCAATGGCCGTAGGTAGTTAGTACGCAACGACCGAGAACCACCTACGGTCATTGAGCCCACTCAGCTATTCTTTACTTAAATAAATGAATTCCATATAGGCGTAAATTAAATTTTAGTTTAAAAAAAATGTACTTTATTTTTCAATTTTATCTTTACGAATCGATAGTGTTTCATATACCGGATCGATCCTCCAAGGGATTAAAACGACCAAAATTTAACGGTGTAAGTATAATGCTATCTCGTTCGCGGGGCAAATTTGGACGGAGATCGCCCAAGACAGAGAAGTTTGGAAGGAGAAAGGGGAGGCCTTTGCCCAGCAGTGGGACACACAGTAGGCTATTATAAAAAAAAAATGCCAAAGAAACTTTTGTCACTGACAAAATCGTAGTCTTAATTTTGGCAAACGATACTATCGATACAACCTAGCAACACTTGGCGACAGATTGTCGGGATGTTGCTCCCATTTTTCTGACAAATCGGACACTACACCCACGCAGAAAAGAAATCGGTATATTACAAAGCAAAAATAACAGTTACGGTCCGTTAGAAATTAATTCTCGAACCAATGGGAGGCATTTTGTTCATCGCTTAATGTCTATAAATCAAAATGATATCATCTGTAACGAAAATAGGAACAGTCTTTATCTTAAATTTATTGCCTCTCCGTGTTATGTCAAGTTATATTGTTATTTGCATAACCGAAGATTTTTTTTATTTTTTTTTATGGTAGGTGAAAATCATCCAATGACGAAACCCGCTCTTGGGCGGAGCGGGAGACCAGTGTCAGACTCTTACTGACTAAAAAACCTACCCCGTACCTTCCTTGCCTTATTCCTGGAGTCGAGGTAACAGTTTTCCACCACCCTCTAGACTCCAGGAGGCTTCGACCCTGAAGGGCCCCTGCAGTTTGCTGACAACTCCTTGAGGCGCGCGGGAACGGTGCGCGCCGTTGACGACTTAGACTCGGTCTTACCAGACGACCGGACGGCGAGCTACCCATTGCTCACCGTCCGCGAGCCAGTGTCTACGGTGGCCGGATATCGGCAGGATCGCGGCGGCGACGGCTACGGCGAGTACGCCGTTGCCTTTGCCTTATGCGGTCGGCCTCCTCCTTTACGAGCATTACTGCTTCGCAGAAGGAGGCGACCGCCTGCCATTCCTCTTCGCTGCGGACCATGGCCTGAACCAGGGCCCGGCGCGAGAGGTCGCCGCCGCCGATCACCCCCACGAGGACACGGCGATGCTCTTCCCAAGCAGGGCACACCTCCACCGTGTGCTCCACCGTGTCCTCCGGGCTCGCCTCACAGTGGCGACACCCGGACGTCTCTTCCGCACGAATCCGGTGCAGGAATCTCCCGAACTTCCCATGTCCGGTGAGAACCTGCGTCATGCGGAAAGTGAGGACGCCGTGAGGTCTATCCAGCCATGCATAACCGAAGATGGGTATTTGACTAAACAAGGAGACAGCGAGTATAGGCATACTTGGTATTGGTGTACTTTGATAGATACTTCGAATGTGGGTAGATTGAGAAATCGAATTAAATTTAAGTGGCCGTTGGATCTTGGCGAGAATGAAATTAGGCTCTGCGAACTTTAAAGCTTGTGCATTCGTACAAAAATGGTTTAGAAAAATAAATGTCAGCTGTCATATCATTAAGTTTTTTAAAACCATTGTCTCCAGGCTTGCCAAGTTAGAACTGACTGTAAGATATAGTTTCAAGTTGTGGAAGATAATTTCTTCATTTTGGACAATAATGTGAACGTACTTTTAGCACTTTTGAAACAGTTTGACTACAGTAGAATGTTTTTGTTGCAAACTACTTTTTTCTCTTACTATACTTTCTTTAACGTTTCGTTTACAATTAGATTCAAGCAATGAGTACTGTGTAGCCATCGAAATAGCAACCAACTAATGGATAACTAAATACGGCTAAATTTTGATCGTTTTAATCTCTTGGAAAGTCGATCGGGTATATAAAACATTATCGATTTGCATAGTTAAAAAATAGAGTACTTTTAAACTGGAATTTATTTACGCATGTACGAAATTAATTTCTTTAAGTAAACGTCAGCTAAACGAGACAATAACCTGTAGGTTGTTGTCACTCATTGGCTACTAACACCGAGGGACTGGAACAGTTTGCAGTTTTTAATTTAGATGTATTCAATTCAAGGCTAGAGTGAATAGGCTCTTAATAAACAAGTACGAATCACCATCGACGAATACATCACTTCTTACCATCAGGTGGGATCGCAGTCAAGCACTAGTTTATAGCAAAAGAAAAAAAACCACCTGCAGGTCTAACTCGCTCAGCTGACAGTTTTCCGAGAGCTTTCAAAAAGGAAAAAAAAAGTATTTTTAAATTATAGTTTGTGATAAAAGAAAATGATTTCAAACTCTTAAATAAACCAAGAATATCGAAGGTTATAGGTATACAAAACCTGTCAATCATATGAACCCTTTAAATAAACCATACATTAAAGTTTCAGCCCGCAATCTGACGTGTGCTCTCTCCAATCAATTCAGCTCGTCGGTCACTGACCTACCGCAAGCAATGGCTGCCGCCAACCGAACTAAAGCATTTAACTATAGACTCCCTATCAACAGAACCCAATTTATCTGATCGTAAATGGCTTTGTTTCAGTCTATGTAGATAGGGAACACTGATGAAGGTAGTAATCACAACACGTTGAATTCTTGGTAGTAATCAGATCGATTTATTACTACTAAAGGGCAATGTCCTGGGAATAAATAAATTGTATGTTTTGTTTACGGATTTCTGTGATGCCTGGTCTGATTTTGATAGTCGTTTGTTTCCTAAATGGCTAAATATTTACTTATTTATTGATGTACAGTCAGAAAATGGTATACCAATGTTCTACCGGTATATTTATAGTCCATCGTAGGTGCGAGCTTGCGGACGGCGAACTATGGGTAGCCCGTCGTCTGATAACAGTCCAGACCGACCCAGAGAGACCCAGGGATGCGAAAGCGTATTACCGGGGCTCTGGGATCAAGGCAAGGAAGGAACGGGGTTGGTTGTTTAGTCAGTAAGAGTCTGACACTGTGTCCCGCTCCGCCTTTCATCATTGGATTATCTTTAACCTACCATAAAAAAGCGGTATATCTAAAGCCAAGCTTTTTTTTAAGTGGGAAATCGTTCAATGAATTCTCTTAAAACCACACCTATATTTCTTCTTTGCCTAGCAATCCAGAACCCCGGGTTTTCCTTTCGAAAGCCAACCCATGGTCTAGTAGGTCCCTTATAATTGCTGACATCTCTTTGAGGCAAGCGTGAAAAATTACGCGCGCCGTCAAAGTAACCGAACGGCCGGACGACGACATACCCATTGCTCATCGTCAACAAACCCATGCCTCTCACGCGTGCGGTCGCCTTCTCAACTGCCTGATCAATTGTTCCTAATTTACTATCAATTGAAGATCGTTTGTTCGTATTTTATAATAACAGCTAACCGTCAGCAGTGTCGGCTTACATGATACTTGATATTTCTATGGATTTATCAAATTAGATTTGATTGCTTTTTTGCTTGATAAATTGAGTCGAGGAAGGCACCTAATTTAACTAGTTCATTGACTGATGACCTAGTTAGTAAGAGATGCGGGAATCCAATGGATGTGAGAAGCACAGGACCGGTCATTGTGGCGACACTAATGGGAGCCTGTGTCTAACAGTGGTTTTTTTTTTTTATGGTAGGTAAAAATCATCCAATGACGAGTCCCGCTCTTGGGCGGAGCAGAAAACAAGTGTCAGACTCTTACTGACTAAACAACCTACCCTGTTCCTACATTGCCATACATACTAGGGCCAGAGGTTTCCTTTCAGACGCAAACCCTTGGCCCTAATTGGCTTCGACCCTTATGCAGGGTCCCTACGGTGTCCAACAGTGGTTGTCTTTCGGCTCAAATGATGGTGATGATAATAATAACTTAAACTTCATTTTTCTTACTGACCAATTAATGATAGAGAGAGATTGATTGAGAAAGATTTTTCTCTACAAAAATAACTCCAAAGTTGTACAGGAACGACACACAGCGAGTATCCACTCTTACGTTGTTGAAGCCTCTACGGTACGGACTAAGCGTTTCGCTTTGTTGTTTACACCTCATACATCGAAGGACTGTAACAATTTGCCTGCTGCTGTCTTTCCATCAGATTAGAAGAGTGTCTTCAAGGCTAGAGTGAATAGGCTCTTAATAAACTAGTGCGTCTCACCATCAACGATTGCTTCACTGCCTCCATCAGGTGAGATCGCAGTCAAGCATTAGTTTCATCATCATCATGATTTCAGCCGAAAGACGTCCAGTGCTGAACATAGGCCTTCTTTAAGCGCCGCCACAAAGACCGGTCCTGTGCGTCTTGCATCCATCGGATTCCAGCAGTCCTGACCAGGTCATCGGTCCAGCATTAGTTTATATCAAATAACAAAAGGAAAATAAATAGTGACCTTAATACTAACGCAGCAAAGAGTATTTTAATGTTACTTTTAAGTTTATAAAACCGCAGCTACATTGTATTGACGTAAAGCCACAGGAAAAAGTTAAGTATATAGGTATATAGTGAGAGCTTCTGGGAAAAATAAACAGGACAATCCGCTGGGACAGTTTGTTGTTATATTTTCGTCTCGAAATAAAATTAAATTGTGGTGAGGACATTGTTTTGTTTGGAACGTAGTAATAGGATTGGGGACGAGTACGAGTTACGAGTTTGTGAGTTAAAACCCAGTAAATGTAAGTTTACTTTAAACCTAGTCTAGTGCATTACTTTGTGTAATTATTATTTTTATTTCATCACCACTGCTCTCAAAACGGTGAAGGAAAACATCGTGTGGAAACCGGCATGTCCTAGAACCAAAAATTTGAAGACATGCGACATCCACCAACCCGCAGTGGGCCCGCGTGAAGGATGACGACCCATTCTCTCTCCTAGAGAAGAGCTCTAAGTCCCAGCAGAGGGTACATTACTTGGCTGATTATGTAATGCTTATGCTCATGGGGGCTTGTGTAGTTATGTAATAATACCTAAGTACACTTGTTCTTTCTGACGACGGTCGGTTAGTCTTAGAAATCGTCAAATAACTCGTCTTACTCTGGCAAGGAGCGAAAAAAGTGTCAGACTTATACCTACTAGATATCTAAAACCCATTCGTGTTCCTTTAGTTACCCTTTGCAGGCCCGCGGGCGTAACGTTTTTTTACTGGCAATGTTACCTACAACAAAATACCAAAATCAAAAAGCACGACATCGTGACTATAGTAAAATTTATCTAAACTTTCTATTATCAAAGCTTTTAAAAAACTATACTAAAATCTACATTAGTTACAAACTCTACATTAGTAAAAACGTAACCTCAAAAAATTTTACGCGCCTTTTTGCGCCACCATTATTGATTTTCACGACAAGGGGCGGCCATTTTGAATTTTTTTTATTTTTGTTTCTGCGATTAGTGGCAGTCACGTTTGGTGCACCCACGAGTTGGAAACTTTGTATAAAAACTTCGTTACGCCTCCGGGCTTTGATTCGCTCTGTTATTAGGGCTGTTAAATTACTGTCCAGATTTTAGGACAAAACAGGACTCCTAAAAAATGGTTTGAAGTTTAATACGGTTGGTTTATTTTTGTATGGCCGTATAAGTAGTTTGTTTTGTTTATTTTCTGTTACTTGATAATCTATTGTCATTTGTGGTTTTATTGATCTCAATGCATTTTTGAATTTCTACTTTGTCACGTCGTATCTTTGCCACTTGCACCACCATTTTGTTTTTGTTTTTTTTTTAATTATCCAATCTCCCTATCTTGTGCTGAGCGTAGGTACCTTCGTTGAATTTCATACCAGGGCCAAACTTTCCTTTAAGAAGCAAGTTGGAAAAATTGGATTTTAAATCAGTCGTTTGACTGTCGGTGACCCTTTGTGACAAATTTTCTGATGTACATAAATTACAAATAAAATAAATTAGAGAAAATTATCTACATTTATGTAAGTACTAACCTCATATTCTGTAGTTTTGTAAAATTATTATTTTTAGCGAACGACCGCTTTGGCCAAAAAAAAAACGAATATCCGCACTACTATGGAAGGTAGAATAGTTACTGTGGTTTGGTTGGTTTGGTTTTGTCGACTCCTCAGCAGGCTTAGCTTGACTTATAACCCACTCTATTAAAATTTAGAGCATTCTGCGCTTCATAAATCGACCAGGTTTTACAAGTTCAATGACAAAAATGACAGCGCAAGGAGCGAGATATACAAATGTTTTGGCAAAGTAAAATTTTGAAAAGAGTACAGCGTCACTTTTTCAAATCTTTCCGCTAGATACTGACAACTAAACTGCTTTAGAACGCTTATATCATTTCACTTCATAAAATCCCTGAAAACCCGAAACCACATGACCAATCAAAAACCTCATAACGTACCTACAAGCCAAAATTTCGTAAAACGGCAAAATTAATCAGATTTCAGTGCACTGCACTCAAACAAATCAAGTTAAAACCGGATAATCCGGTTTAAACCGGATCAGGGGCAGCCCTATTCGTGATTGAAGCCTCGTACTACCAGTTCGGTGAAAAAAATCGATTAAATGGTAGTGAATCACTGAGTACACACGGGAGGTAGAGTTGTGCCATTCGCAACTTTCTACCATAGACAAAAATATTATAAAGAGGTTTTATGGGTTGTTGACCTTTTTTGAACTTATTTATTTATTTATTATAAACTTTATTGTGCACCTCATAATATGAAGAGGTAAAATGTATATTTACAAAAACTAAGTGTACAATGGGCGGTTTTAACGCACAGGGAAATTACTTACAGAAAACCTTCGGATGAGCTAAACGAAAGGAGATAGATTTGGGGCGGTCAGTGTACAAAAATCATCATCAATCATCATCATCATTTTTAATGTTCCCACTGCTAAGACACAGGCCTCGTCTCTGGGAGAGGAATGGGCCGTAATCCACCACGCGGGCCCAGTGTGGGTTGGTGGATGTCACAAAAATCGTAAATATAATATATTAATTACATATAATAATAAAAATACTCATATACAATATCAATCAATCAATCAATGTTGATGTTTGGATGTTTGTTACTCAATCACGCCAAAACGGCTAGACGGATCTGGATGAAATTTGGCACAGGCATAGGATACACTCCGGAATAGGACATAGGCTACTTTTTATCCCGAAAACCCCAAACCCAATACCACGCGGGCGAAGCCGCGGGCAAAAGCTAGTATGCTCATAAATATAAAAAAACTTAGTCGTTTTCGAATTCGCCAAAACCATAATTTGTGCTTTTCCTTTTATATTTCTACATAGAAATACCTATACACACAGTATAGACCATAGGAGCGAGTCCGCGGGAATCGTAAGTCAATTTTATCGAGCACTATGGACTTTGGAACCAATCGGAAGGCACTTAATAAGTTGGTATTGGTCTTGACAGAAACGATGCAACTTATCTTTATTGTTATAAATTAAAATAGGTACCGTATGTGACAGTTGACAGTTCAGAAGGGCGAGAGAATTGATAGGTTTTTGATATGGAAATTAAAGTTTATATTTAGTAAATTGACCAACAAATGTAATCGATAACATAAAAATAGCACGTTCAATTGCTTGAGTTTCTCTATAGTTCGTTTTTTAATTCTAGACTACGATTTGACAACTCAGAATGTCACTCTCTAGAAATATGTTCCCAATTTTCTGGAGTTTGACATTTTAAGTTGTCAAATCGTAGTCTAGGATTAAAAAACGAACTATACAAAAGGTTGGGATAAGGAAAATGATACCTTTGCTATGCATTGCACCTGCTTTTCGGTCCTGTTAGTAAAAAGCCTAAAATAGCAAAGCCTTTATCAAGCAACTGTATTTTTTATTTAAATTTCGAATCTGGTCAAAAAGTGGATTTAAAATACCAGGTAATGCAAACTCCCATTATTAAAAAAAAAAACAATGACAATAGCCATTAATAAAAAAAAAACTATACCTAACTGACAATAGCAAGACCTCAGGTGTTATGTTTGTCTATTACACCTGAAGCCATACATCAAATGGTAAAAGCAACCTATATTGCTCTATTCTCTTAAAAGATGAAGCAACCTCATTTAAAATAGTATTTTAAACAATAGGTACTTCAAAATCTTCAAATAGCATCTTGCGTAACCTCAACGTACAAACGAATTACCATGTTAACCTACAATTTGGATCATCATAAAACAAAACTGCGCTATTACTGGTATCGCTACAATAATATACTGCAATATTTTGACACTGGCAACAAATTACGTCATTATCGTCTAATAGACACTTTGCACTGGCAACTTTAACGATCTCTGTTAAAAAAAAATAGTTCGAACCGTTGTAGTTCAAATTCGAAATAGGAACTAGTTTTAAACCGCCTCATTAGGCCCGTGGCCGTTGGTTTTGTGTTCCCAACTTCATTGGACGTACGTAGAGCTCATTAGAATTTTCAGTTCGGTTTTAATCAAAAGCTTTTGATAGAATAAAAATATAATAGGATAAACGTTGTTGATCGAAGATTGTACACTCAAATAGTAACATAACTTATACATGAACATAAATCTGTTTTTTTAAGATAGAAAATCATCCAATGTCATCTAACCTACTAGTGAGTGAAGTGTCTAACTTTTACTGACTAAAACCATCTAAGTATCATCTATGTTCCTACTTTGTTTTGCGTTCCAGGACCATAGGGGTTTCCTTTAGAACTACCCATGGAACTTAAAATTTAAGATTATAAGTGTGATGTGGTGGATTCATCGCCAACAGCTATTAAACAACCTTAGGATGGATCGTAAAAAATTAAAATAATAGAGGGGGTTTTTTTTTTATGGTATGTAAAAATCATCGAATGACGAATCCCACTCTTTGGCGGAGCGGGAAACAGTGTCTAGTGAATAGAGGGGGTAGTTCACGGTGTACTGCTAACCACTTATATCTAGTTCATAAAAGTTCTATTTATTAAACCTATTTACCGATAGAGACAGTAACCTAATGATTAATACTAGCAACTCTGTTATGTCCCTAATTCGCTGTACATTACAAATTGTCTTGTTCTACACAATGAGGTCTATTGAGAGGAAAAGACAATGCTAGCTGAATGACATCTCAAAGTGGGTTAGCTCTGGACATTAGCACAATGAAATCAATGACAAACATACATTCTTTGAATGGAATACCTCTTTAGGAATGTCAATGAATCGGCTTCGCAACGGATATAGGTACGAATGTTTTGACATTTCTAGAGATGACATTTCAAATTGGGTGAGACTACTTCGTCAAAACCATCAGCTCTACGAGCAATATAACTAGCTCATTGACACTTAAGTTTGGCGATTCTTTGGGCTATGTTGGCAACCTTGATTCTCCTGCGTGCAATGATGATAACCTTAATTACTGATGCGATTACGCAAGGAAGCTCCGAGCATAGCCCTTTGTGTAAGCCTTCTGACAAGTCTATTGTAAGTAGCCACGTTTCAATGCTATATATCATCACAGGCATCACGCACTGGTCATAAACTTTCATCTTGAAACACTGTGGTAAACATACTCGTTGAACAGAACGAGAAAATACTGCGCAGCTTCCTGAACACTGCCCAGCCACAGGATTAGATGATTGACCTGTTTCTAAAAGTAACACCTACTTAACTGGGCTGTCTATCGCAGGTGAACTTAATCCATGCTAATATTATAAATGCGAAAGTAACTCTGTCTGTCTGTTACGCTTTCCCGCTTAAACCTCTCAAACGATTTTGAAATTTGGCACAGACAATCTTTAGACCCTGAGAAAGAACATAGGCTGCCTTTTATTGCGAAAAAAAGATGCAGACGAAGTCACGGGTACCAGCTAGTAATCTATAATTGCGAGTGTAGTGTCTCCGATCTCTTGATAGGAGTGGGTGCTAAAACAATCGGGTAGCAGGAGAAATACCTACCTACTCTCTATCTCTTTAGAACTATTCATTCATCTGAATCCATTTCGATAATGATGCGACTACGTCTGGCTGCTCTAAAACTGGTGTTCAAGCTTAACGACACTACAGATTTGGTAACTCGCCAAAACTTCTACAACAACAAATCATTACTTTATTTCCCTCTTCAATCTTCAAATCCATCAAACCTCCATTAAGTTAAATTAACAAAGTACGACAACTATTCTTTATTCCGTCACGCTTCAAAAATGGCTGCCTGACAACGGGTAAGGGAGATATTGTCACGGCTTCACGCTGAAACTACATTATAGTTCTTTTTTTAATCCTAGACTATGATTTGACAACTTAAAATGTCAAATTCCAGAAAATTGGGAACATATTTCTAGAGTGTGACGTAGTGTGTGTAAGATTGGCCAGATTGTTAAAACGGTAACATTTGACTTACAGACACAATTAAAGAACAATAGATGTGCCAACGCGTTCGCTGGAGGCTCAAAAGTTTAAAATGATCTGGTCAGTTTGCTTGGCCATACCATGAAGTGAATTTTTATGATAAGACAACATTATAGCCCTACCATGGTTAATCAGTTTTACTCTTCCAGTCGCATCGCAAATCGATGGCTACCGTAGTCTCAGCCTCAAATTGACAAAGACAGCTTGTATTAGAAGATTCTGTTTCGGATAGATTGTGTATAGACAACTATGTACCTAAAGGGAACGTGATATATTGTGTTAGGCCGAAGGATGTCTGGGCTCAAAGTAATGCCTATTAACAGTGTTTGTGTGGACAGAGATTACAAACTGCTGATAGTTGTGGACTCGAAAGATTTTAGCTTACACTTTGTAGAAGATGCTTACTACGAACTTGATCTGAATAATTTGAATCTGCTTTGTCATGCCTGTAAGCAAGAGATTGGACATCGAATACCTATATGACAACAAATATCTCTCAAAATGCAAGTTAGTAAATCCATTTAAGCTTACAACTTCTTCTTATAGGTATACTAGCGACCCTACCAGCTACCAGCTCCGCACGGATGCAATGGTGATATTAAATATATTATGCATGTATTATACACATAAACCTTCCTTTCGAATCACTCTATCTATTAAAAAAAAACCGCATTAAAATCCGTTGCGTACTTTTAAAGATCTAAGCATACATGGGGACAGCGGTAAGCAATCTTGTTTTATAATATGTAATAAATAATAATAATGAATAGTTGTTCGTTAGTCTCGCTAAAACTCGACAACAGCTGGACTGATTCAGCTAATTTTCTTGAATTATAATAATAGTATGTAATAGCTTAGGTAAGGTTTAATCGGTTAGAAAATATGGAAAAAATTTGGCGGTACGAAGTTTTCCGGGGCAGCTAGTTTTCTTCTTCTTGTATAAAAATATTAGACATTTGAAATCAACGATCGGGCACTCGTATATGTTCAAATCGCACGGAGAACTTTGATTGCGCGATGCAGGATTCTTGTAGTTCTTATGTGACGTCATAGATGGCGCTACAGACATGTGTTTCGTACTTTTTTTTAAATTTAATTTAGAAATTAAAGTTTTATAGCTTAATCCCTTTAACAATCATCAAGAGCTTGTAGTTTAGCCTCTGGCCTTTCCTAAAGAATAAAACTAGTTATCTAGTACCGTACATTTCTAATCTCAGACTTAAATTGACATACCAAGTACTGGCCTCAAAAACAAATAACAACTTAATTGTAACAAGCAATTAAGCCAATCAGACGTCAATTTTCATGCTTTGGTAATCAAGTAAATTAAGACTGTCGACCGTCACGGAGACAATTCTCTGTGGTTTATGCTCTGCTGGTATTATTTGTACGACACGATATTTAGAAGATAGAAGCCAAAAAAAAACAAATCCCCCCATCCTTCTGTCTTTGCCTCCCTCTCCTACCTCACTCTCTCTCTTCAATTCTCTCACTAGCTCCTTCTATACTCATGCCCACTCTCTCCATATTTTCTCTCTCTCTTTTTTTTGGTGACAGATTTGATTTTGTTTAGACAGTAAAAGTAATCAAACCTTAAAATTTAAAAACACCTATGTCCACACTAGAGCGGAAAAAGTCGTTAAATGATTACTCATCATAAAAAAACACAAACATAGTGGACAACACACACATAATGTACAGTACGACGGTCGGATCTTGGCGAGTCTGAATTTAGGCTCTGCGAACTTTAACGCTTGAAAACTCGTACGAAAATAAAGGTATTAAAAACAATTTATACCAATAACAGTTTTTTACACCAAAAACAAATGCAAATTGCATTTATTTGTACAACAAGTGCACGTCAATTCAGGGGAATACAGGTAGAAATTTAAGTAGTAATACAATAACTCTTATAAGACAGTGACTCAATCTCCACGATCAAAGCAATACCTAACCATAATTACAGCAATATCCATATAACAAAATTGACCTCACACTTGCGCGGCAAAAAATCAGAAGCAATTTGTAGAACGACCAACATGCCCTGGGCCACTAAACCAATTTCCATGCGGTTTTCTCATGGCTGCCAACATCGATTGTATTAGGTACAATGCGTGCCAATAACACTGAATACTTAAGTGGCAACACTGGGAACAATTTGTCCCGTATTCTAACCTTTTTAAGATAGGTACGTGTTTACTGATTCCGAAAGGTGTTCAATCGCAGTGACCTTAATTGTCCAAGCAGACAATTGAAGATCGAAAAAAAAATGCGTCCAATAGCGTGAGGAATTTCTTTAGTATTGTGATCACTGAGTGAGTATATTTACAAATATGAAGTAAATTTACAAAACAATATCCGGCATAACAGTGAGGGTCGCTATTTAATAGAACAAAAGGCCAATCTAACAAACTTCAATATTTACTTACTGGAAATATTAAACACAAAATAGACTGTCGTCGAAGTACTCCTCAACATTGCTGTTATCTGGAACTAGTTTTCAATGAAAATATTTTTTTCATAACAAGCTTTTATCGGTGATCTATAATTACAGAGTTCCTATAGCCACCTCCCGGTTCCATCATCAGATCAACTCCATGACATAATTATTTTGCATGGTCATCTGATTGACACATGCAAAGCTAAATTTTAGCTCAATCAATAATAGGGAACTGCAAGATTTGACCACAAACATCGGAAAGGTGAAATTAAAATTAGGCTTTTCGTTGTAATTTTATAACTCTAGAACGGGCTTACCTATCCAAACCAAATGTTTACGCTTTGTTCGGACTGCTTAGGAGATATTTTAAGTGAAGTTTGCGATCGGAAATCGGTCGAGCGATTCTTCAATTTATCACATGTTTCTGTTGCCTGGTGCGAAGCCGTTTGCAAAGGTTAGTAATAATTACTAGCCTTCTGTATAATAAATGATGTACCTACTACTATTATACAAATTCAGAACCAGGACCGATACAGTGAAAATTAAATAAGAAATAGCAGAACAAATATAGATTGCAGGATATAGAACAGCAATTCTAAAGAAGCTAGATAAAAATATTAAAGTGAATAAAAAAACTGCTACAAAACGTTTGCCAGACGGAAGGGAAGGGGGGAGATCGACGACTGTATGGCTCGACAGACTACTTTTTCCCTCTTTTTATGAAATTTCTCTGAAATAAGCACTTATTTCAGAGTCAGACAGAGCTGGATCGGTAAGTTTTGAACGAAAAAAAGTGGAAGAAAATGTAAATTGAAAATTTGATTAAATGAGACACGTTTTGGAGTTTAAATTTTATTGTGCTTTATTGATTTTCATCTTAGGGGAGACTATTTTCGAGTCTTGAGAATTATTCTGAAAATGCGTCATCTGTCTGTTTCTAGAAGCATCAGCAGATATTGTTGCTACTCAAAACCAAACCATTCACTTATGTCAAAAACTTTCTTCTATCCTCATAGTGGCTAACAAAAAGCTAATAACTCACTAACTCTCACCGTAAAGCTGGGAACAGACTGTTGTAGCCTAACGTGAATGAAAGGAGCATTTCATAAATGTGACGTAGCGCACGCACGAATGGAGCATGTATACTATGTATAGTAGGACCCGGCTAAACTTGAACCAAATTCAAGATCGAACATCATTTTGGTCCGTAGGGACTCTGGAAAAGGGTGGGGTGTTTATTCAGTAAGAGTTTGACATTGTTTCCTGCCCTGCCCAAGAGTGGGATTCTTTATTGGTTGTTTTTTTTTTACAACCTTAAAAAAAACGTCGTTTTGGTTCAGTTTATATGCCATGTATGGTGCCGACTCGTAAAGTTGAGATACTCTGTTCGCGAGCGCAAGGCGCTCACAGTCAACACTATAGGAATTCTGCAAATTCTTTCATTGAGTTTTTCATTCCAATATATGTTACATTGCATATTGCATGTGACGTTATATCGGCTCCACAATGCCTTGAATTCGCGCGCACCGTGGGGGTGCGCGCGAATTCAACACGCGCGGCACACCCCCAAAAAATATTCTTCACATTCAAGTTCACGCCTGTTTACGGAGCTTCACAGTACTACTCTGGAGCCGCCATAAAACAGACAACAGACATGTAATAATTGATTGTAAACCTCTTTTATATACTGTTCGGTGTCCAATAAATAATCAAAGAAAGAAAGAAATAATTGACAAGTTCATTAAAGCAGTCTGTACCCAGCTTTAAATCAGTTGGCCCATTGACAATCACGAACGTTTTTGAACTTTTGATGGTGTGAGTACGGAATATCACGCAGGCACGGCGAATTCAATCTGCCGGTACAATGAACTACGGGACTTGATTGAAAATCTGACGGGGTGCGCAAAAATCGCGCTGGATGGAGTGTGATCGATTGGAGAAGCCATTGTTAAGTTTTAAAAAAGCTGAGGCAGATCGAAATGTTACGTTAGTCGTATCTCGTAGACTCGTAGTGCTTTTCTTTGCTCCGGGTTTTTGCCAACGTTTCTGTAGGGAAGTTAGACTTTTTTTTTACTGTTGATAGGTTTGCGCTTAACCGCTATCTCACCTGATGGAAAGGACGATGCGGTCGACGATGGAGGACTCTTACCTAGAAGTAACCTATTCGCTATAGACTTAAAGATTCTAGGGTCGTAGCTATCAGGAAGCAAACTCTGGCAGGGAATGGATCAAACTCATAAAAAAATTAAAGTTACACTTTTAATAGAAAAATTAAGCTTTTTCTTGAAGTGTGTACTGCTGATTTCTATTTATCTATAAAATCTATAATAATATTCATCATCATTATCGTCATCCTACCCTTATCCCATAGTACTTGGGGTCGGTGCAAAGTGGTTTTTTTTTCTTCTACTCTGTCCTGTCAAAATCTATAATAATATTATAAAGAGAAAAAAAATCTTAAAAAACTACTCGACCGATTTTAAACAAAATGTTTCACTTGTATAATGCTACATTATCAGTAAGTGATACAAACTATATCTATATTTTCTACTTTCCAGCAGGCGAAGCCCCTGGCAAAATTAAGTCTAAAAATAGACTCTTTAATACATAATCCAAAAAAAAAGAAAAAAAATTCCATGAAATTTATTTTCACGTTGACTGTATTGATAATATTGTAAAAAAAAGTCCATGAAATTTATTTTCACGTTGACTGTATTGATAATATTGTACAAAAAAGTCCATGAAATTTATTTTCACGTTGACTGTATTGATAATATTGTAAAAAAAAGTCCATGAAATTTATTTTCACGTTGACTGTATTGATAATATTGTAAAAAAAAATTCCATGAAATTTATTTTCACGTTGACTGTATTGATAATATTGTAAAAAAAAGTCCATGAAATTTATTTTGCACGTTGACTGTGTTATAATATTGTATTTCAATAATGCCTTTAGTCAGGAAAAATATTGATAGACCAGTCGGTCTATACAGTTGTCTAGACCTGTTTTGCAGTCAGCAGTTTAAACCAAGTGTTCAGCACGTCATACAAAACTTTAAAAAAACTGCAACTAATCACTTTATGTCAAACCTTCGCACGTCACGCAAAATGCAATCCGTTTACCAGTTCTAAAAAACTAAACAATTTTGCAACTAACTAACAAAGAAATGTAACACCAACCTAGACATAAAATTGTCGATATTGCAAATTGAATTTCATATTCAAAACTGTAAAGCATTGTGAAATCAATTGGAACCCGTGACAGAGGCATAATCATCATCATCATTTATTTATCATCATCATCATTTATTTATCATCATCATATTATTATTATATTACATTATCAGCCTTTTAAAGTTCCCACTGCAGGGACACAGGCCTCCTCTCTCTAGGAGAGGGAATGGGCCATAATCCACCACGCGGGCAAAGTGCGGATTGGTGGATGTCACATGTCTTCAAATTTTTGATTCTAGGACATGCCGGTTTCCTCACGATGTTTTCCTTCACCGTTTTGAGAGCAGTGGTGATGAAATAAATTACACAAAGTAATGTGCCTGACTTGGTTTGAACCCGTGACCTACAGCTTGTAAGTCGGGGCCTTTACCACACGGCCACCACTGCCACTGCTCTCTAAAATTGTCGATTTTGCAAATTGAATTTCATATTCAAAACTGTATCTAAGCATTGTGAAATCAATTGAAACCCGTGACAGAGGCATAAATAGCTGTTTAATCACGTCTTCGTGCTAATAAACTGTAGTTGTATGGTTTCTAATTGCCATCTTTCTTAGTCCGTAACTAGATAATTGCATAAAATCTCGTTTTGTTTTATTAATAAACGGAAAACGGAAATAGGTGTCAATAAAAACTGTGTACGGTAGGAGCGTTCACTTCCTTGTGAAAAATTTAAATTGATACAGTTGCCAACATCACCACTCGAATTATAGGTGTCGTGGCCAAATCAACCAACAACAACTAAAATGACCAACTAAAATTGGCTAACAATGGTTTGGTCTTGTCTTTGATATAGGGTTTTTATGGTTTTTTTTTTTAAGGTGGGAAAAATCATCGAATGACGAATCCCGCCCTTGGGCAGAGCCTGAGACAGTGTCAGACTTCTACTGAGTAAACGACCCACCGTTCCTTTCTGCCTTAGTTCCAGGGCTCCGGTGTTCCGCTTTCGCATCAACCCTTGGCCCCAAGGATTTCTATGGTAATAAAAGGTCTAAAAAAGTAGTCCAAACAATGATTAAAATAACATCAGACATTGACGTTTAAAACAATCTGGCCAGTTTTATTTGGCCATATCATGAAGTAATCAATTTCTATGATCTGGCCACGACATAGACATTCTCGAAGGTTTAAACCACAAATTACTGCGTATCAGAACCAGGAAATTAAGTTTTTCTAACCATTAACTAAACAAAAATGTAACAACAGAATACAGTTAGGTCAAGTGCCTTTAAAAATAGCGTGTTGAATAGTTTTTAGTCCAATTTATTAAAAGTTGTGTTTTATGACGGGCTGTCACGCCAGCCATTTTGAATTTCTATGCAATGTACCATGTAGGTATGTTGCCATAGCAAAAAAAATTCAGGCGGTAAAAAAAAATATAGCACGGAATATTTTATTCTATATTTTGACCCTAAAAAATAACTTTTGTGTTATTGACCAAACATTTGGTTAGTCAACTTCGCAGCTCGGAACTTTTCAAATTAATATTTCACAGAACTAGAACATGTATGAATTTCGTTAAACCAGACCCCAAAAATGGAATATTTGGCAGGAAACCTTTTGGTCTAGCACTCTCTAGAGCACAATATTCATAGACTAGAAACCAGAACGCTTATCTTCCCGAGGGTTTTTAAAAAATATCTTCGATAAAAACTAAAAACTCATTTTCAGTCTTTTCAGCCAGTTATTGAATTCTGAGCACCTATGAATATTGTGTAGTAAAAATAGTTTTTTTTTATTTGGAAATTGCAAAAAGCCTGGTGGGCTGCTGGATTTTCCAACGTCTAAGATATTTCAAATAGATCCTTCATTTGCAAGCAGTAAATAATAATAACTTCTTGTAGACGATATGACCGTAATTGGACACATAACAAACTCCTTTTAAATTAAAACATAGAAACCGGATTACTCAATCAGCCATGAAACACGGGCGGTCTTCTGTCATCAAAAACCCGTCGCAGTCATAATAAATCAGCTAGCACATAGTCTAATGTCCCGGAAGCGAGGCAGTTGAAACATCACTAAACCGTTTTATTGCACTCACATCTTTATAAACTGTAAACATTGGCTTTTAGTCCTCTACCCATCCATCAATAAAGCACGTTACAGATTTGTAACACTCTGCACCACATGACGTAAACATAACTCGCCAATAAGTACGAGTGCTGTGGCGTCGGGTATCACAAGTGTGTCTTAGTCTATGGCAGTGGTTTCCAACCTTTTTTTAAACGGGGACCATTTAGCCTTCTTTGTTGTTGCCGAGGGACGGAGGTTGGTTGTAACAAACATATTTTTGAATACCAGAAGTAACGAGCATTGTCATAGCAAACGAGCAAGCATTTGTAACAGAAACTTAAAATCTGTCTAACTCGAACGTAATTTCTGTGGAAAAGTTTAACATTTCTATTCCGTTCCCCGACCAAATATGGTCTTAAGGACCACTGGTGGTCCGCAGACCACAGGTTGAGAACCACAAGCCTATGGTGATTCATCATATAGAGACTAATCTCTATGTTCGTCCGTAGAACACGCGCCAATTCGACTGTGGCTAATCGGGTAACGTTGTTTGAAATGGAGCATTGGAGAGGCTAGCGGAATATACGAGCTGTATAATTGAATGTAGGCACGCTTGAGGTTTATGAGCTAGTGTCATGATTTCGAAAGGAGGATAATGAAAAGAGATGTGTTATCTTTCATCTTAGTGTTGGAATAAATAAAAGATACAAAGGATCAGTCTTTATACGTCTTTTTTACTGCCTTCTAAAAGGAGGAGGTTACGTGGGGTTTGACTGAATGTAATAAATTAAAAAATAAAGCCAACCCGATTTTTTTAACATAAATATAATATAACAGTGTTAAATAACAAAGAGATAACTGTATAAATTTCGACTTTACTTTTTCCAATTTACGAAAATTTCTTTTAAGTTTTTTATCTTACAAATGTCGTCGATTCAATACCAAAGGAAATAGTAAAACTGAAAATGAAACCAATGTGACTATTTTTTTCTCAACGATGCTGAGATCGCTTGACTCGAACTAAATGCAGTTTTTAAAATTTGCAACAGCAAAAATTACACTGACTTTCACTTATGCATAAAAAATACACTGCATTGTTGATATTACGACTGCTTTACAAATGAGAACGAGATGCAAAAAAGTAAAATTAATAGCGTCTACTTGGTTTTTTCCTTTTCAATAAATAACCAAAAAAAAATGGCAGCACTCTTTGGTTTCATTTTTTTTTTTTTATAATATGTAGTTTTAATGGCGACATCATCAATAATGGTTCGCCATTTCTACCCTATAGTAAGAAAAAAATCTTAAAACGGTTATAACATTAGGTAAATATAGTATACCTACTAGCGACCCGCCCCAGCTTCGCACGGGTACTGATATTGAATATATTATGCTCATAAACCTTCCTCTTGAATCACTCTACCTAATAAAAAAAAACCACATCAAAATCCGTTGCGTACTTTTAAAGATCTAAGCATAGGTACATAGGGACAGCGGAAAGCAACTTTGTTTTATGCTATGTAATGATGCCTAATATACTACTAGAGTTGGATTACGTTAAGTCTGCGCGTGGCTGGGGGCGTGCTTAATGTTGCCAGTTTAATTAATCTACTTTCCCTCATATAATAAAAAATACAAAGCACAAGAAATACGTTAAGAAATCAAATTTTATTGCAATGGTCATTCTAAAAATTACATGTCAAGTAAGCAACACGGGCTCTAACTTACGAAAATGGTACCATAGGCCCGTTGTTATTTCGTTCTTCACAAGCACGTTTAACGTTCAAGACCATCTCTCTCCCAGCACTTTTAATAACTTTCGGCATAATTATGACGAATATATTCTTTTGAAACAATTAAAAACACAAGACGCGACACTTTTTCCAGACACCTGACATAAACGACCAATTTTTTCAAAAAATTAAAACAAATTTTAGCCGCACGCAGCCTTTTTTCTGTAGTAGGTGTCGCGTGGTGGATTATGGCCCATTCCTTCTCCTAGAGAGAGGAGGCCCGTGTCCCTGCAGTGGGAACATTGAAAGGCTGATGATGATGATGATGATGATGATGAGGTGTCCCAGCTTCTGCCAGCGGCTTCGCCCGCGTAAAAGTCTGTTAACCACCATAGGGGTGGAGTTTCGTAAAATCTGCTCATAGCGGACGTCTACACCCTGTAAGAAACCTACCTGCCGAATTTTAAGTTTCTAGGTGTAATAGTTTCAGAGATATAGTAATTAATCAGTGAGTGGTATTTCGCTTTTATATATTAGTAGCTTTTGCCCGCGGCTTCGCTTCCGGTATCAGAAAAATGTGATAAATGAAGAACCCCTTGACCGAATTTGTACAAACTTCACATAAACCATCTACTAAATAGTCCGAACAAAGCTTAAGCATTTGGTTTGGATAGGTGGGCACGTTCTTGAGTTATAAAATTACAACGTAAAGTTGCATCGATCTTTATATAATATATAATATATATTGATATAGATCCAAATCTATATAATTACTACTTTAATAAACAAATAGATTAAATTAAAGGTTCTTTAATTAATTATTATAAAAAAGTCATGAGAACTTAGAAAATATGTACTTTATTTAATATACACTTCTCATCAAAAAAATCGAAACACCTTGCAAGTTTACGTTTTGTCAGGATTATCAGAAAAATGTGTACATTTAGGAATAAATGTTAAATGTCGTTTAATAGTGAGTAATATGAGCTTATCAAATCTTAATGTTAATGTTCTAAATTTAAATGAATTTTTCGTAGGTTTCGTATTTTGTTAAATGAGTCATTTTTATTCCGTATGGAGTATAAAGGAAATGGATAAAACAACACACGTAAATGAAAAAAAAAGCTAAAAAACGTTTATTTAATAACTTGTATTCCCTCCCCGAGCTCTAATTACTGCTTCCATACGGTTCTTCATCGATCGGATGAGAGTCACGATCACATGCTGTGGTATATTGTCCCATTCCTCTTGGATTGCATCTTGCAGCTGGCTAAGTGTTTCTGGGGCAGGATCTCTTGCTCGAATTCGTCTCTTTAATTCATCCCATAGATGTTCAATGGGATTCATGTCCGGGCTTCTTGCTGGCCATTCCATAATAGAGATATCGACTTCGTTAAGATAATCTCGTACGACGCCCGCGGTGTGAGCCCTAGCATTGTCGTGCATGAATATGAAGCCGTTGCCAATAAAATGTGCATAGGGCATCACATGAGGCTCGAGACACTCTTCGACGTACCGATGACAGTTTAGTGCAGGCAGACGTGGCCCAGACACGAAAGCAAGCTCTGTCTTACCGTCGGCGCTGATTCCTCCCCAAACCGTCCACGAACCGCCACCATAGCTGACCTTTTCTTCAATGCAGCATTGTGCATAGCGTTCTCCGTCTCTTCTGTAGACCTTGTTCCTTCCGTCGTTACCATACAGCATAATTTTACACTCATCAGAAAAGAGAACTTTGCTCCACTGTAGGTATGACCAATTTAGGTGCTCACGTGCAAAGTTAAGGCGCGCTCTTCGATGGTCTGCAGTTAATTTCGGCCCATTTGCTGGCTTATGCGGTACCAGTCCACGATCCTTCAACCTTCTTCTAATTGTAGAGTCACTTACAGCCACCCTTCGTACAACACGAAGCCGCTGCTGCAGTTGAAAAGCGTTAAGGCGTCGATTTCTTAAAGAAGTTGTTACAATAAATCGATCATCTCGCTCAGAAGTGACCCGATTCCTGCCAGATCCTGAACGGCGCGTGAACAAACCAGTCTCCCGATAACGTTTATAGACTCTATGAACAGATGACAGGCTTAGATGCAGTCTTGCAGCCACAACACGCTGACTAAGGCCAGAATCCAGCAATGCCACAACTTGGGCGGCTTCTGTGGGCGAAGTATCCATACGTTTTAGAAAAAAAACCTTTTTTCAGACGTCCCAAAGTCACAGTATTGAAATAAAAAACAAAAAGTTTAAGGATAGGCGCCAATTTTTAGTTTTTAAACGCTAAATGTACTCCAACCCTAAACACACATTTGTCTCAAAACAGTGATTCATTTCGTTTATAAGATAAACAAATGAAATTCTAATTTTGAATTTAGAATTTTCGCTTATTACTGTAATGGCCAAACTGCCAGCTATAATATATGTATTTTTTTTCATCGTATGAATTCTTTTTTGTGTTAAATTCGGACAGAAACAATGAAAACGGAAGTGTTTCGATTTTTTTGATGAGAAGTTTATAATAGCTTGTCATAATAGTCACTTGATTAAGATTAAAATACACAGTAGCAGTCCATTTTCAACAAACTCTTTAATAGCTCGTTATAATAATCACTTGTTAAGATTCAAATACATAGTAGCAATCCATTTTCAACCAACTCTGCCAGGCACCACTGGGGACGAATATTCAGGGAGATTTGTTGTTCTGGTCACCCGAAAAAAATATTTGACAAATGGTCCACTTTTGGAAAATCGTATTGTAGGCCCGATATTTTCTCATTCCCCTTAACAAGCACGTTTGAATTTCAAGATAATATCTTTACCAGCACTTTTAACCATTTTCAGTATAATGATGACGATTATTTACTTTGGAAACGATTAAAAACACGGAAGACAAAACATTCTCTTGACACCTGACATAAATGTCAAGATGACGGCAAATGATTAGTTTCCTTTTTTCGCCGCGCGCAGACTTATCTAAATTCTACTCTAATACTTAGCGCTTTATTAATCATTTTTTCCAAATGGACTTTAAAAAAAAGTAACCATGACGTGTTGCTTTGTGCCTACAAATTAGCAGGTTCTTAATTCAAAATTGTTAACGGAAAATTTGAATTTAGAATCTGCTAATAACTGTTTAAAACTCGCTAACCATTGCTTATGTTTAGCGAATTTTATAAATACTTAAGACTATTTCTGTTTACATAACAGCAACGTATTTCCAAGTCACAATAACGTTAGCGAAACAATAGTTACTTAGCACTGCTCTAAACTCTCCGCAACAATATTGTACAATGGCAACACTGTTTGTAATACATCTCCTCTTGCCTTCAAATGTGATCAGAGACCGTGAAGAGTTTATGCAACTTCTTAGAAGTAGGTGCTTATTATTATATATTAACCGCAAATAAAGAATATTAATGAGTGTACTAGATATCAAATTAACATAATTTTGTTGTTGGCCAATTTACTTAGGTACTGTGTGTGACTGATCTTAAAAAAAGAATTGGTGTTTGTTTATATCGGCCTTTTTATGGTAGGTAAAAATTATCCAAAGAAGAGCGGGAAGCTTGGGAACCCTTGGCTCGAGTTGGCCTTACCCCTACCCTTCTACAGGGTCCCTAAGTCCCTACGGTTTGCTGACAACTCCTTGAGGCGCGCAGGAACATTGCGCGCCGTCGACGACTAGACTTGGTCCGGCCATTTGCCAGAAGACCGAACGGCGAGCTACCCATTGCTCCCCATTTATATCGGCCTGTATAACATGCGGCATATAAGTTGAACCCAATATCGATCGACTTTCAATGCGATGTAATAGATTTTCGGGACTCCATCGAAGTGCAACACAACAAGGGGCTACACGTAACCATAGCAACGACAGCCATTTTAGATTAACTTTTTTGCCACGTGCTATACCTACCATTCCTTTTTTTTAAAAAAGAACCATCAGCTGTTAAAAACAATTTCCATCAAAAGGTCAGTCACATTTAAATAATTATTATTATTAATATTAATGCAGCGCCTATCTTCGTGCTCAGCCCCCGTAGACATTCAACCACCGTGAAGGGTTTGTGCAACCGCCGCTCATAAGAAATACGGTGACCACACTTTAAGAAGAATATAATTACACAATATTAATGAAATTTTAAACAAAAGACGATTTTTTTTAACTGAGTGCTAAGTAATGTGTGCTATTAGGTAAGAGAATGCATAGAGCAAAAATATGTTGTGCTTGAGACATAAAAATGTTTGTGTGAAATATATCTCGTATAACTACTGTCAGGGGCGTAACCGCCGTATCTGTCGTGTCAATGATACCGGGACCCCACGCTACGGGGGCCCGACGTAGGCAAATTTCGCAACATCTTATCCACAATCATCACGTAGGGTTGTAAACCAAGCATTTGTAAAAAGCACCTTTTTTAAGGACAGGACATGATACATGACGCCTGTGGGAGCACAGTACACTCATTTGGGCTACAACATGGTTCGAAAGGCTTACATTCCCCCAAAGGACAATTCAAAGGGCTCGAAGTGTTCTTGCGTCAACGCATCAAGAATAAAGATATCTACAGGAGAACCAAGGTCGCTGACATAGCCCGGAGAAATGCGCAACTGAAGTGGCAGTGGGCAGGGCACATTGCTCGTAGAATAGGTAATCAATGTGACCGAGAGGTTCTCGAGTGGCGACCGTGTACCGAAAAAGTGTTGGAAGGGCCCAAAAGGTGGACCGATGACCTGGTGAGAGTCATGGAAATACGGTGGACGGGAGACGCACAAGACCGTTTGTCACTTGGGAGATACCTATGTTCAACAGTGGACACTTTTCAGCTTCACCTTTCCTTTTCTTTGAATTGGATCACGCGAGCGAAGTTACTGGCAGCAACTAGTATTTTTTTAAATTGATATAAACTAGTGCATGACTGCGATGCCACCTGATGGTAAGCAGTGATGCAATCGTCAATTATGAAGCGCACTTGTTTATTAAGAGTGCTAGGAACAGATTATAGTTGAAAAACAAGTCTATCCATGTAAGTAAAACAATTTTAGTAATTGTTCTAGCTATATCCTTGACATTACCGACTTGACTCTTCACAGTTTGTATCCACGGTCATGAGCAGAGAGTCAATATCAATAAAGAAAACCGATTAGATGTAATTAAACTGGTTTTTGCTAGTGAGCCGGCTCGGCAAGTCTTATAAAAACAATTCTTTAATGGTCCGTTGTCTGGAGAGATGAGTCAGTCAGACAAGTTTTGAGCGAAACGAGTAAAAAATGGAAGTAATTGAAATCAGAATCGTAATTTCACAGTAGCTGTTAATGGGTCGATCGCAAATCAATTAATTTTAGTCAGTAATAGTCTGACAAACTCTCTCGCTGCACCTTAGAACTTGACAAGTTATTTAAAGTTTTGTTTACCTTAAAAAATAAGCTAGGTATAATAGGGACAAAAATAACATACATATGTGCTAAAAACATTGCCTTTGTCTTTGGAAAATAGTGATTACAATAATAAATAGGTGTTAATTTTTTTTTTTCAAAGATTTTCTTTACACAGTATATTATAATAAAGTTACTTTCCGCTAAATCTTTCTAATCTACGCAAAGGATGTTGGATTTTCTCTAATATAATCTACACATGAGCGAAACTGGACGGATCGTTAGTATATTATAAGAAAAAATGGTTTGTGTCTATTTTATATAGGGATTACAAACGTTGTAAATTTCGATTACGTAAAATAAATGAATTTGCGAAGGAAAACTACAGTACATTTATTTAGGTATTGGCATTTATTTAGGTATTTATTTAGGTATTAAGTAACATTGCAATATTATATTAATGCTGATACAATAATGTAAAACCAAGTGTTTATGTAAATACGAGTACATAAATCAGTATATTGAAAGCCTTTGTAATCTAAAACTTAGAGGAAAATAATAAAAAAAAATGTCTAGACTGACAGTGTACCCACTAGCAAAACATTAAATAATGTAAATGTAAATACATACTTCTACCATAAAATGTACTTCTAAGAAATATTTAGTGTCATTTTCGGAATTTTCGACAACTTACAAAATTACTTACGCTGTAAGTTTTAAAAGTTTTGTCCGACGACATAAAAACAATAATGCGCTGCAGCAGACTCTTTTTTTTAATTTTCAGTAATTGACAAATAGTTTCTATGACGTGGTTCAGAAGCTCAGCTTTAGTGGGACTTGGCTGGACATGTCTGCCGCATGCCGGTCGAACGGTGGGCCAATAAAACACAAAGTTAGTGCCCTGAAAACGCACGAAGGGGTCGCGGCAGACCAAGGAGATAGCGGGACGACTTGGATGCTTTCCTTGGGAATTGGCAAGAAGTGGCTCAAAACCGAGAACACTGGAAAGAATGGAAGGAAGCCTTTGCCCAGCTGTGGGACAGTATGGGCTAGAAAATAAATAATAAAATAAATAAATAATAGTTTCTATAAACGTGCTTAATCTATCGTTAGAATATAAGTCAATGCCTTAAAATTGCCCCTATAGTTCGTTTTTTAATTCTAGACTACGATTTAACAACTCAGAATGTCACACTCTAGAAATATGTTCCCATTTTTCTGGAGTTTGACATTTCAAGTTGTCAAATCGTAGTCTAGGATTAAAAAACGAACTATACAAAATAGTTTGTCCACAAATCTCTACAAAGATGGCTGCCCTACAGCGCACGGTCGGTTGCACGTCAGTACAACGCGTGCCCGACACCTGGCCGCCACACGTCGATCTATTAACCGCGCCATGTTCCAAATTACCCGCCATACTGCACAAGAGCAAAGGTAAATTGGTAGACGTTGTTCTCCGAATTGAATAACAAAAACTAGGCAAGGTTCGGTTAGCAAGGCGGTTGAAAACTCGACGGTCTCGTCAAATATTACCCATACCTATGTCTGTTGTCTGTTTTTATGACGGCTCTTCTGTTTAGTCAGTAAGGCTGACACTGTTTCCCGCACCACCCAGGAGCGGGATTCATCATTGGATATTTTAGGCCCACTATAAAAAACAAAAATGCATCATCTGGAAAAAAGGTAAACTGTCAACTACCCACGGTCTCTTTCTGAAAGGAAGGCCCCAGTGCGAACGAAGGGCAAAGAAGGAACGGGGTGGGGTGTTTAGTCAGTAAGCGTCTGACACTGTTTCCCGCTCCGCCCAAGAGTGGGATTCGTCATTGGATGATTTTTGCCCACTATAAAAATAAAAACTGTCCACTATTACGGTTTACGAGATACAGCCTGGTGACAGATGGCCAGACAGAAGGACGGACAACCCTAAAAAGCAATCAAAACATCATCATCATTTTTGGTGTGGCAACACTGAAAAGAAGACAATACAGCAATTACAAAAAGCACTCAATCTTACCTATTTGTTGAGCGTCTCATTGTGTTGTCTTAAAAGGTGACCTCTAAATAAGGCGAATTGTTTTTTGACCTTTTTGGACTCGCATAGAACCTACTTTTAAAAAACATGCCTCACTACCTAATACAGCTTAAAAGGACCAAACAGGACTGGACGAAAAAGGAATAGCTAAGCTTAAATATGGCGAGAGACATAACATTACACTATTATTTATATTACACTAGCGACCCGCCCCAGCTTCGCACGGGTACTAATATTGAGTATATTATGCATGTATTTTACACATAAACCTTTCTCTTGAATCACTCTATCTATTAAAAAAAGCCACATCAAAATCCGTTGCGTACTTTTAAAGATCCAAGGATACATAGGGATATGCAACTTTGTTTTATACTATGTAATGATATGTGACATTACTATAATAACTAAGCGATGATTTTTTTATTAGGTACTTGACCATAGTAGTTATTATGTCTTTCAAATAACAAAAATTTACAAGAATATTGATATACAGATTCTTCAGGTTTTGAAGTCATCATCATCAGCCTTTTTAATGTTCCCACTGTTGGGACACAGGCCTCCTTTCTAGGAGAGGGAATGGGACATAATTTTTAATACACCACGCGGTCCCAGTGCGAATTGGTGGATGTCATAATATATGTCTTCGAAGTTTTTGGTTCTAGGACATGCCGGTTTTTTCACGATGTTTTCCTTCACCATTTTGAGAGCAGTGGTTATGAAATAAATATGTGCCTGGCTGGGTTTTAAACCGTGACCGCTTGTAAGTCGGTGCCGTTACCACTCGACCACTTCTGCTCTTTTTGAAGTATTTGGCGGCAAGTGTATCAAGTCAACCTTTTCAGCAAACTACGTTAAAGTAATCAACATCAAAATAAAATTATCAGCTCTATTTTACCAAGATCACACCTGTTTCCATGATTCCACATATTATTGTCCAATTGTGCAAGTACCTGTGATACAAAACTACACCAATTTTACATCACAATGTCTACTAAGAATCAATTTGCGAATAATTAAACCGGCCATTGAACTTCAGTTGAAAAGATCCCGCCAAAAAAATCCATAGAGTGATTGATGTACAGAATTATTTTTTTTAATAGTTTTATTCATGACCATAGATACGAGTCTTTCAGTCGAGTACCTACAGTGATGTAGTTATTCTGTGTTGCCTCTCATATTTTTAATATTTACGATCTTTTTGTTACAACGCGAGCCAAATTAAAACTGTGTACACCTGGCGTACGAATAATAACTGTGCATGTAGTGTGAAATTAACCAGTCTCTGCTCCTGATGTTTTTCAACGTCCAAAACGCCTCTGGCTATTCAAAAATTGCATATCGCGAAATATGAAACACGACAGAGTACAGACTAAAAATACGATGTAGCCAGATTTAAAATTGCGTCACTCACTGTTGTTTTTTAAAAGGACTTTTTTAAAATGCTGAATGAGATAAGCAGTTTTTAACGGCTTCAGGCACGGAAGGGAAGCCTGCGGTCTGGTCGGGAAGTTGCTAGTTACCGCGTCCTGGATTCAAAACTCTTTGGAGAGCCTTCCAACTTATCTACAAAGCCTCTTTTACGTTGACGGTTGAATAGACTTCCAAGTGCTATTCTCGGTTTAAAGTCAAACTGGTTTGATAAATTTCTTACAAATTGAGATAAAATCTTATCTTACTAATATTATAAATGCGAAAGTTACGATGTTTGGATGTTTGTTAGTCAATCACGCCAAAACGGCTGGACGGATCTGGATGATTTTGAATTTGGCACAGGCATAGGATATACTCCGGAATAGGACATACGCTACTTTTTATCCCGAAAACCCCAACCCCAACCCCAATACCACGCGGGCGTAGCCGCTAACTGATTTACCAGAACCAGATATTTAAATCCAAACAACTTCACGCTCGGCGGCGACCTCTCGCGCCGGGCCCTGGTTCAGGCCATGGTCCGCAGCGAAGAGGAATGGCAGGCGGTCGCCTCCTTCTGCGAAGCAGTAATGCTCGTAAAGGAGGAGGCCGACCGCATAAGGCAAAGGCAACGGCGTACTCGCCGTAGCCGTCGCCGCCGCGATCCTGCCGATATCCGGCCACCGTAGACACTGGCTCGCGGTCGTCTGGTAAGACCGAGTCCAAGTCGTCAACGGCGCGCACCGTTCCCGAGCGCCTCAAGAAGTTGTCAGCAAACTGCAGGGGCCCTTCAGGGTCTAAGCCTCCTGGAGCCTAGAGGGTGGTGGAAAACTGTTGCCTCGACTCCAGGAATAAGGCAAGGAAGGTACGGGGTAGGTTTTTTAGTCAGTAAGAGTCTGACACTGGTCTCCCGCTCCGCCCAAGAGCGGGTTTCGTCATTGGATGATTTTCACCTACCATAAAAAAAAACCACTTCACGCTGTTGGTTTTAAATTATGAGCTAATAATCATCATCGTAACACAAACAGGCGATTTAAAACCCAATTTAGAATCCGCGAGTTAGATACCTAATTTAAAAAATAAACTTTTTCAAAAATAGCACGAACCGAAAAAGAAAATAATTTTAACGCCGAAAGCCGGTGTTTTGGGTCTTCGTTTTTTGACACCGACTTAAAAAAATACAGTTATGTGTGCCGCGCGAGCGTTGTTATAATATGAAATGGTTGATTGCAGCCTTCCAAGTCACTGCAGTTTGTTATTAATGAGTAATCAAAGTAAGGTATATCTCCATGAAATCCCTATACAAATCCGTTTTAAAACTATAGTACTTATATTGAAACTTTTCCTGAAAAATATGCATTTTAATAACTAAAGCAGACCACAACATCACGTACCGCTGGTGAGAGGAGAAGTGGTGAGGAGGTGAGGCAATATTAAAAAAAAAACCTAAAGCCAATTTGGAACAAGTTTTTAATGAAAATATTTTTTTTTTTCATAACAAGCTTTTATAGCAGCGGTATATAATTATATAATTAAAACTCGTCAAGACGATTCACACGAGTCCAAACTCGACGTGGTTGTGCCGTTTAATTACAGAGTTCCTATGGCTACCTCGTGATTCCATCATCAGATCAGCTCCATGGCATCATAATATTGCATTGTCATGCGATTTACACCGGCATGCAAAATTTCAGCTCAATCGGAAACCGGGAAGTGGATCAAATTTAAGTTGCAAGATTTGATTACAGAACGACAGACAACGGGACAGGTGAAACTAAATAAAAGCTTGTAAAAATATTTTAAAAGAAACACCAACAGAAAATTTTCTCTCCGATGTTAAAAGTGCAAAAGGTGCCAAGTTGTAAAATATGATATTTTTAAATTACTGCAATTATGAGGAACTTAAAAAATTGCTGATACTTTATTTCTCTAGTCTACACCCGTCACGTGGCGTGGTCACATAAGTAGCCACTACTACGAGTTGAAAGTAAAACGTGATGAAACTTCGTTTTATCAAATTTATGAAAAATAGACCACAACCAGGAACGCTCTGGTCCTTGAAACTTTTAATATATCTACAACTTTTTCTACTTTGGTAGGTACCGTGACATCGATAGCTTGATAAACATACTTTTAAAGACACTCTTTCTATATTAGTTTTGAAAAATTTATATAAAAAAATACACAAAAAAACATACCGTCGAATTGATAACCTCCTCCTTTATTGAAATCGGTTAAAAAAGTATTGTGTTGTTTTGAGTAATGAATTGATTTTTGAGCTGGAATGTCATTCATTCAAGTCGAAAGTAAACATATAATTGTTGTTGCGACGCCCTGATTGTTTTCTTCAAGTAAACATCCCGGAATCGAGACATACCTACCTGAGCTGAGCTACGACAGTAGGTACATTTCAATCTATATTTAAGAAGAAGATTCTTCACAAATTTTGTTCAAGCGAAATCCCTCTGAATGTCAGGATGGCGACCAGCCGATTTTCTTATAAGGTGTAGGCACGCTAATTTAACTTTCTGCTAACTAGAAGTTAGCAGAATTATCACAGCAATGATTCTTTGGATTCGTTTTTTTTTTCACAACAGCTTTGCTTATTTGTATATGTATGTTTCTCAGTATGTATTTGTTTCTTTTCTATTTGTCTGTTTTTTTTTTAATTGCAATGTTATGTTTCTGCACCACCCTAAGGTCGAATGTTAGAAGCATATAAAATGTGAATGATTAAGGCATTAAGTTCGCCTTTGTACAGTGCTACGTACATAAAGTTTTTATAAATAACTAACCTTCTGAAAGTGGCTTCGCCCGCGTGAAAGTAGGGTTCTCCATACAAACTTTAGACCCCCATTAAATCCCTTTAAGAGCTGAATTTTGGAAAACCCTTTCTTAGTGTTCCCCTACATCATAAAAGGAAGCCTTGTGCAAAATTTCATTCTCCTAGGCCCAGTAGTTTTGGCTGTGCGTTGATATGTCTGTCAGTCAGTTTCTCCTTTTATATATAGATAAATATATAACCTAAATTGAAAAACCTCATCAATATAAACCCACACAAACTCCATACCCCTACAGGTCATGAGACATGACCTCCGACTTTGATTCCATCCGCACGAGGCAGCTAACTACCACCGTACAGTACTATCGCAACATTATCGTGACCGTTAAGCTCCAATACTGCTTTCATATCAAACGTATTAGAGCATCACAATACGTACCATGTTCCTATCATTAGTGAGTATTGAAGAAATTTATAATTTCACGCCGTTCGATGCGCCAACGCACGTAGGCAGTTGTCTAACAGCGTTTTGGCGCAGTTTTCTTGAGGTAATGTGGTCGATAATGTGTTTTAAATGTAATGAACTTATTGTGTACCGTTTTTTTAAGAGTTTTTTTTTTTACTGTCACACAACGTCATCTAGTCCCAAGCTAAGCAGAGCTTGTGTTATGGGTACTAGACAACTGATAAACATACTTATATACCTATATAATATTCCTAAATACATACATATTATAAATAAGAGTGTGATCATGCTAGGCCATAAACTGAAGAGTTTGGAGACATTGGAAAACATGTAGATCATGCAGAATATAAAAAACCGGCCGATTGACTTGCGCACGAAAGGCTCCGTGTACTGTCTATACAATGCGTTCCAAATGAGAATAGGATCGGTTGCCATGTTGTGACGTTATGATTTACCTACTGTCAAATAGAAGCTAGAGTAGAATTTTTTTAAGTCTGCGCGCGGCGAAAAAAGGAAACTAATTATTTGCCGTCATCTTGACATTTATGTCAGGTGTCAAGAGAATGTTTTGTGTTCCGTGTTTTTAATCGTTTCCAAAGTAAATAATCGTCATCATTATACCGAAAGTGGTTAAAAGTGCTGGTAAAGATATTATCTTGAAATTCTAACGTGCTTGTTAAGGGGAATGAAAAAATATCGGGCTTACGATACGATTTTCCAAAAGTGGACCATTTGTCAAATATTTTTTTCGGGTGACCAGAACAACAAATCTCCCTGAATATTCGTACCCGAGTGGTGCCTGGCAGAAAAACAGAGTCGGTTGAAAATGGACTGCTACCTATGTATTAAGACAAGTGATTATTATAACAAGCTATTAAAGACTTTGTTGAAAATGGACTGCTACTGTGTATTTTAATCTTAATCAAGTGACTATTATGACAAGCTATTATATATTAAATAAAGTACATATTTTCTAAGTTCCATGACTTTTTTATAATAATTAGACAACCTATAATTCAATCTATTTGTATACTTTCATTAAAGAAGTAATTATATAGATTTGGATCTATATCAATATCTACTTCTACACTAATATAATAAAGAAGTAAGAAGTAAGTCATAGGCTATATTTTATGATTATGAATAATATAATAAAGAAGTAAAGTTTGTTTTTTTATCTCGAGAAATTGTATAGGAACAGAGTTAAATATGTTAAAACAAGAAATTTTCCGCGGACGAAGTCGCGGGCAGAATTTAGTATATTATATAAAGACCAATGCAACTTTATAACTCAAGAACGCCCACCTATCAAAACTAAATGTTTAGGTTTTGTTCGGACTATTTAGTAGATGGTTTATGTGAAGTTTTTCAAAATCGGTCAAGGGGTTCTTCATTTATTACATTTTTCTGATTCCGGAAGCGAAGCCGCGGGCAAAAGCTACTAATATAATTATAAAAGCGAAATACCACTCACTGATTAATCACTATATCTCAGAAACTATAACACCTACAAACTTAAAATTCGGCAGGTAGGTTTCTTACAGGGTGTAGACGTCCGCTATGGACAGATTTTACGAAACTCCACCCCTATGGTGGTTAACAGACTTTCACGCAGGCGAAGCCGCTGGCAGAAGCTGATATACCTACCTACTACAGAAAAAAGGCTACGTGCGGCTAAAATTTGTTTTAATTTTTTGATAATATTTGTTGTAAAATCGCTATCGCTACATCGTAAACTAATCGTCATCCATAATTTTAGAAAACCTGAAGAACCAACTAAAATGTAATAATATGTAATGAAATTAATCGTATTTCCCATTATTGATTTCAAAACGTATTTCTTGTGCTTTGTTTACTTTGTAATTTTTTTATTATATGAGGGAAAGTAGATTAATTACACTGGCAACATTAAGCACGCCCCCAGCTACGCGCAGACTTAACGTAATCCAACTCTAGAAATTTTTTGAAGTTTATTTACGAAGTATTAGACAGTACGGCGTGACGTCACATTCGTTACATCATTGGACGGTATATTATAATATTTTTTATGGTTATTGAAAAATCATGTTTGTTGTATGAATCCCTCTTAAATACATATTTTATTCTGTTTTTAGTATTTGTTGTTATAGCGGAAACAGAAATACCTACATCATCTGTGAAAATTTCAACTAATAATCTAAATATGCTTTTGCATATTAACTTCGATCAAGAACAAGGGATTCAAAGGGAGCGAAAACTCCCATCTATTAGAGCGTTTGGGAAATGAGAAAGATGCTGCCGAAGTCCACCACCAAAGAGGATTACGATTTACAAGATCCCAAAACGTTTTGCAACTCACACCTGGGTTTTAAGCTAAGACATCGGCTAGAACCAGTGACATTTACGAAACATGACCAGTCATTAACTTACGAAATACCCACTTAGCTGTACACCATTATAAATGCTACCCACATTAGCATCAACACCGTTGTTGGAGATAGCAGCGAGTCCATTTATTGCCAGTCTGTGACAGATAATAAGTCCATCAAGCCAGATGGTCGCTCAGTCGTGTCTATCTTTAAATACAGCTTATTGCCTGCGCACGATCAGAACTGGGTTAGCTTTGCGGATTCTTGGAGTAAAGGAAACCTAAGCCGACTATATTTTTTCTCTCTAAAAGATGTTTGGTACCACCTGCTCTTGAATTTTGTACTTCAAGTTGTAAGGACTCAGCTAATTTGTATGTTACTTCGCGCACGAGTCAACCATCTCTTATAATAGGGCGTGGGAGATTTTTTATTTTGACAGTATACTCGTAAAAGATATACAATTTAGAAGATAATGTAGGAGCCAGTTACAGTACTAGGAAAGGTAGAGTCACATGCCCTTTAAAAACGTCAGGGATAAAAAAAAACAAAAACCTAATTATTTCGTTGACGTCATTAGAGGCGCAATAGAAAGACAATAAGCTTGGGGCTTGAGAGTTAAACCGTAGCAGCGAAAAGATGACTAGCCTCAACTGACAGCGCCTGTTCATGAACATGACTCATGCTTTAGCATTCAACTGAACCAAGCCGAATTATCCATTAGCAAGACATTTCAAAGATCAAAAACACTCCCACATAAAAATTATTCTACATAATGATTGAAAAGACACGTTTAAGTATAGTTGTACGGTCGTACTAACACACTTAGCTGCAAATGAAATTTAGATTCCTCTCAAAAATGCTGTAAAAGTGCCTTCAAATTATCCGCAACGTGCCGCGCGAAGGCGCCCTTAAGGTCCAAAATTTCCATCCTACAAATACAAGCATTGCACACCTTAGCATCAGCCATATAATGTTCCTACTGCTGAAACTTAGGCTACTCTATGAAAGGGAATGGGCCATAATCCACCACACGAGCCCAGTGCGGGTTGGTGGATATCACATGTCTGCGAATTTTTGGTTCTAGGACATAGGCTTCTAAATTAGTTAAAAATTTCAATCCTAAAAGCACAAATCAACTTACTAATGTCCGGCCCATACTAACGAGAAATGCCGAGAATTATCGCGATAATCGACGTTAACATAGGTGGCCACGACTTAAAGTGATAATTTGACAACAGCATTAACATTGCCGTTTGGCTTTAGGAGATAACTCAAGCAACTTTCAAGTGTAGCCACCTAGTTTAGCACGTTAAAATTATCGCGATAATTATCTCAGTAAATATCGTGTCTGTGGGCGTTAGACGTTAGTGTGGCCCCAACATACCTAATAGGTTCATAGCCTATACCACAATGCCCAGGTGTAAAAACACGTGCAACGCTATCACGTCGCGTATGCAAAACTACTTTATTTATATTAGAACATGTCGCAACAATGTCTACCGTTCATTTGCCTACGTGTGGGTCATGCAGTCTAGACGCAGGCTGAAAAATATTGCTGATATAACGTCTGTAGTGTGTGTTGTGATGTCTGTCTGTGTGAATACGACTGTCAGACCTTGTGACGATGGAAATAGAGCTTAAAATCCAAAGTTCAGTAAATTGCTTGAGTTTTTATACCATAAATTGTTGAAGATTTAGTTCTGAATGGTTAACCAATGGTTAATTCTTCTTTCTCCCTTGCACGTCAAAATCATCCCATGATGAATCCCGCTCTTAGGCGAATGGCTCGATAAACAATTGTATTAGATTAAAATTGTCACAGGGGCGTGTACACGCTTTATTCCACACTAGTGCGGAAAACAGTCCATTTCGTGCCTGTAAGTGTATTCGAAAACCACTTGAACACAACCACTGATTTATTTTAAATTTTAATTCATAATTTTGATTTTGAAATTCTTGTGCTCCGTAATATTACCAACTCCTACACTAGGGAGACGCCGCAAGCAATGCTAGTTAAGCATATAGCAGAAATGTGGTTTTGAATTAAATATAATTGTTGCTCAACATACATCTGGTTGTTGACACATGTTCAACAGAACCTTTGTGAACCGAATTCATAACAGTTGAAATTAATTTCACATTCATACACTGCTGGACTACTAAATAGTGCTCGTTCTTGGAGAAACATCATGTACGGTCGACGGAACGTGACAGTTTGACAGTTTACATTTGTATGACACATGACAGGTCTATTAATGACTTGTTTAATGGAGAATAACAACAGATGGTGAACAAGTCAGGTTACCAGGGGCGTAGTTTTTTTTAAATTGTGGATAGACTTTTTTATGGTGGGCAAAAATCATCCAGTGATGAGTCCTGCTCTTGGGGGGAGCGGAAAACAGTGTCAAACTCTTACTGACTAAACCATACAAACCTTCTTTACCCTTCGCAATTGTGGATAGGCTCGCTTTTTGCCACTATCTCACCTCGTAAGCGATGATAGATAGATAGATTAAAACTTATTGTACATACACTTATTATTGTACACCAAAAAGTAACATAACGACGATGAAACACGCTTGCCTAGAAGTAATTTATCCACTCTTAAAGACCCCTAGGTTGTAGAGATCAGGTAACACAGACTCCAGCAGGGAATTCCACCTTCCACTCCCACACGCATAATGAATGTGTTCCTAAAACGTAGGTAGACTAAACAGTAGTTTAGTGGCTGTAGCACTATCACGAGCTCTATACGGGATTCATTTTACGACTTGAACTAAATTGTTAATTTTTAACAAATCATGGTTTTTTTTTTATGGTAGGTGAAAATCATCCAATGACGAAACTCGCTCTTGAGCGGAGCGGGAGACCAGTGTCAGACTCTTACTGACTAAAAAACTTACCCCGTACCTTTCTTGCCTTATTCCTGGAGTCGAGGTAACAGTTTTCACCACCCTCTAGGCTCCAGGAGGCTTCGACCCTGAAGGGCCCCTGCAGTTTGCTGACAACTCCTTGAGGCGCGCGAGAATGGTGCGCGCCGTTGACGACTTGGACTCGGTCTTACCAGACGACCGGACGGCGAGCTACCCATTGCTCACCGTCCGCGAGCCAGTGTCTACGGTGGCCGGATATCGGCAGGATCGCGGCGGCGACGGCTACAGCGAGGGCGCTGTTGCCTTTGCCTTATGCGGTCGGCCTCCTCCTTTACGAGCATTACTACTTCGCAGAAGGAGGCGACCGCCTGCCATTCCTCTTCGCTGCGGACCATGGCCTGAACCAGGGCCCGGCGCGAGAGATCGCCGCCGCCGATCACCCCCACTAGGAAACGGCGATGCTCTTCCCAAGCACACCTCCACCGTGTGCTCCACCGTGTCCTCCGGGCTCGCCTCACAGTGGCGACACCCGGACGTCTCTTCCGCACGAATCCAGTGCAGGAATCTCCCGAACTTCCCATGTCCGGTGAGAACCTGCGTCATGCGGAAGGTGAGGACGCCATGAGGTCTATCCAGCCACGCCTCAAAGAGGGGCACTACCGCCGAGATTACGGTGTGCCCAGCGCTGGGTTGCGACAGTCGCTGTTTCCACATCACCATGAGATCCCGCCGGAGCTCCTTCCGCCACGCCTCGACATGTTCGGGCAGCGGATCTTCTCCCCGGCGTTGCATCTCCACGCGCTGGTCGTGCATGCGTGCAAGGACTGTTGCCTCCAAATCCCATGGTGGTAGGCCAGCAAGGAGGCTCGCCGCCTCGCGGGACACCGTGCGGTATCCCCGCACCATCCGGATGGCTATGACCCTCTGGCAGGCGTTCAGCTGGGCCGCCGGGCGTTTACGCAGCGTCGGCGCCCACACTGGTGCCCCATAAAGGGCCATGGACCGAACGATGCCGGCGTAGAGCCTCCGGCAGAAGGCGTCTGGACCCCCAAGGTTCGGCAGGAGCCGCTTGAGAGCAGCCCCCGTCCGATTGAGTTTGGGAGCCAGACGTCGAAAGTGCTCCTCGAAATTCCATCGGCTGTCGAGGACAAGTCCCAGGTACTTCATCGTCGACCCGACGCCGATGTGAACTCCTCCTACCGTTAGTTGGGAACCCGTTGGTGGCGCGTTCCGAGGGCCGTGAAAGCACATGGCCTCGGACTTGTGCAGTGCCACCTTGAGTCCCAACTGCTGGATCCTCTCAACGACTGTCGCAACCCCACGTGTCGCTAGTTCGACCGCCGCCTGGTACGACCTTCCCTGCGCTAGGACCAGCGTGTCGTCTGCGTAGCAGACCACGCTGACCCCTACGGGGAGGTCGGCTAACAAATCATGGTAATTCCTTGTTATTTTGTTGAAAGAGTAAACAGATTGTTTTCCGAACACGGCAGATTGTTATAACTTATCATGGTTTTTCATTACTAAAAATCTCAATTTGAGTATACACAGGTCGGTAGATTCGCATAAATATTCCATCCATCGCATAGGACATCCAAGTCAAAACAGCTTAGTAATGCAAAGAACACGTGTGGCTTTTAATCAGTAAATACCACCTAGAACGGGAGAAGCAAAAAAAAAATCTACTCCTGCAAAATTGCAAAGGCATTACTAATACTGAAGGTTCAATAAAGACACCAGATGAAGACAACGAAGCTAATGATCATCTAATCAAATAAACTGTCATCTAACTTGATATTCCTAGTTTAAAATCTGAAAATATGAGGTCCAAAGTTTCCAATGGCTTTCTCATTAATCATTGGGTAGAGTGCAAAATCGATAAAATCGACAGTTCAATTTTAAAACTGCCACCGAGCAATAGTCCGAACCACAGAGCTATGTAACTCCTCGGCGGCAGTTACTGGTAAAGTAAAAATCAATCTGCTTATGGTTGCGTTTCCACCAGAGATGTGTGTTTAAGTCGTCGACGGCTCGCACTGTTCCCACGCACCTCAAGGAGTTGTCAGTAAACTGTAGGGGCCCAGCAGGGTCGAAGCCTCCTGGGACCAAGGGTTGATGCAAAAGCGTATTACTAGGACTCTGGAGTCAAAGCAAGGAAGGAATGGGGTACGTTATATAATCAGTAATAGTCTGACACTGTTTCCTGTTCCGCCCAAGAACACGGTACCACAAAAAAAGAGATGTGTGAGAATGCGTAGCAAAGTATTTATTTGTAAAGAACCAATTATTAAGCAGGCGAGGTAAATGAAGCGATACTATTGGTTCTTTACAAAAACATCCCTCACTACACATCCTCGCACATCTCTGGAGAAAAACGCAACCTAACCATTATTTTATTTTATTGTATGCTAGCTGCTGCCAGCGGTTTCGCCCTTCCTGATTTAAAAACTATCCGAAAGACGTCCACTGTTGGACATTGGCCTCTCCAAGTGTCAGCACAGCAAACGGTGTTGTGCGTCTCTCGTTTATATCAGCTGCCTTGGTTCTCCTACGGATATCTTTAAAAAGTATGTTATAAGAATACTTTTCCAGGATATGGTCAATCCGTGTAACAAAGTTCATACAAGTCAATTTAGCCGAAAAATTAACAAACGTACGTACACACATATAAATGTTTTTAGTTTATACGATTGTATGAAGCACAAATAAACGTTTTTCTTTTATTTGTGTGTAATATTGTGACAATATTAGTGTGAAGTATATGTAAACGTCCATCTCTAGTCGATTCCGAACTCTGTGATTCAAGCGAATCATTACGAAACGATGGAACGATCTGTTAATTAAAAAGTCGCATTGTGAGAGAGATGACAAAAGGAAATCACTCATAGTCACGTGAGAATTATACTACAGTAGGGAAATGTTATGTTATTGAAACATTGTGTATTGATATGACTTATGGGTTAGTGGGAAAAGTGAAAGGTGGCTCTTCTAAATACATAATCCTTCCGTTTGTATTTCGGCCACAGTGGCCTCCTCAGCCCGAGGTCAGACCAGACGACGTGCTTGTTATCATGGAGAAACATTTCTTCATGAAGAAACATTACTCCATGGAGAAACATTTCTCCATAAAGAAACGAGAATGAGAGATAAACTGCTGTTCTGCGTGTCACTGGTCCAGAATTATGTACGAATTTGTACGGCCTACACATAGTTGTTCTGGGTTTAGGTGTTCAGTGTGTTTAAGTTTTAATGTTTGTGAAAAACACGACGAGATAGGAAGTGTATGGGATAACGTTTTTATTTAAAAATATGAACTTCTGTCTAGTAAAACATAGATAGGTACCTAAGTAAGATCGGCTGGTAGACAGCTCTTCTTAAACAAAATTAATGGTTTCTCACAAGAACTGTGAACAAAACTTCGACCAACGGAAGAGTTAATCTAGGCTTTTATTTTGATGAAACTATTAAAATGGAAGTCTAGATTAACTCGTTTAAACTTTACAAATCTTTGGAAAAAAGGGACGAGATTCATCAAAGTAATTAGGTACAAGTAAAACTGTCTGGAACACAGATATAGATATACCTAGATAACGCAAGCATCACGATCTGTATGGAAACCAAGCGTGCCATCTTTTGACTACCAATTATGGCGTCCAAAGCACTATTTGTGATGGGAAAATCAAATCTATTCACAGAAATCACCGCGTACGGCGTCTCCCTTGCTTCAAACCCACCTTACTAGCACAATTAACCATTTTTAATATGTTTAACTGACGTCCGACTAGCGCTGTACACCGATGCAGACTGATCGCCAAAGTGACCATTTACGATTTTTGTACGTAAGCTAGGCACGCGAAGTAGTTGCTCTTGCGTTATCTAGGTATATCTATATCTGTGGTCTGGAAAGTCTGAAAAGGAGAATTGTGAGTAGCTAACAGAGCAGGCATTAAAGCGCTTAGTGCTAGTTTGTTTTATGCTAAAGCGATCAACTCGTTTATGACGATCGGCGCTCCTATTGGCTCGCTCCAAGTTCTTAAGGCCGGCCAACCCGATGTACATTTTCATACAACCGTTCTTACGTGATTATGATGTTATGACACATTTTTCTTCAGATATTTTGGGTACACAGATATGTTGTGGATATTATCAAAGTTTCTATAGGAATCCAAAACAGAAATTTGTATAAAAGTAATCTAAATAAAGACCTCTGATAATCTGCTGTTTTATATGAATTTGTCTCTCCATAATGTAATCATAAATTAAAAATGTACTTCCATAGAAGCCTTGAACATTTAATCGAGATTCTACGAGTAAATGACGATCTCAAAAACTTTTAAGATTATTAAAAAAAAACACGTATTTCCTGGAACAAGCTTTGTGAATTATTCATGTAAACCATGATATTGCCGAAAGCCAACAGAGTTTTAGTCAACTCCCTTATTTCGCGTTACCTTTTCCTCAATCACGTCGAATTGCGTTAAATGAAGCAAGGAAGCAACAAGATTTTAAACCATGCAAAACATTGACGATAGGCAATTGAGGAAGGCCGCTCTTAAAGAAATGAGAGAACCACACGCGCTAGTTTTGATCTCGTTAACGTAAAAATTACTCTCACTCAGCGCAAACAACGAGGAAGATTTGAGCCTCATTATAGAAATGAAAAAACAAATACTATTATCTAAAATTATTAAACAAGCAACCCATCACCCTACAGGGAGACCCTGACCTAAAGCAAGGATATCTGACCACTTCAATCAATAGATGAATCAGTAAATGCCAAGAGTAGTTATTGAAAGAACAGTTTTCAAGGCCCCTCGGACGGTTCCGGAGGAGACCAGTACAGAATCTATTGTCAATGGACACAATACCATAATTGTGTTGGAGACAGTATTGACAATACTGACGAGGCGATTGTTGAGGAGTGAGTTCTGTAGATCTAGTGTTAGGTACTACCTACTGTCTGTGTCTACACGAGGCGTAAGGAATTGTATGATAGAGACCACACAATTCTACTCTGGTTTTCTATAGTACATTGTTTACCTAGGGATGAAAGTAAGTTATTTAGTCCCGAATTGTTTGGCTAATAGTTCAAGGGCCTACTAACTCTTTAATCCGAGGTAAACACTGTGCTTTTCATTACGAATACAAGGAAAATAAGAATAATAAATAAAAATCTGAGTCGTCGTCAAAGGTCGTCGTATGATTTTAGATATAATATTTCTATTATATTTCGGCAGTAAAAAGTTTTCCATTACAGTTTTTGCCTCATCTCTTAAAAATCTGATGATAAATACTTATGTTAATCCATGTGTTCCCACTGCTGGGACACAGGCCTTCTCTCTAGGAAAGATTAATTAGTGCGGATTGGTGGATGTCACATGTCTTTGAATTTTTGAAGACATGCAGATTTCCTCACAATGTTTTCCTTCACCGTTTTGGGAGCAGTATTGATGAAATAAATTACAGAAAGTTATGCCCCTGGTTAGGTTTCAACCCTAAAACTCTTCGTCCGTAACCCTAAGGTCGGGACCGTTACCACTCGGCACCGCTACTCATCTCGTCTAATGTTCAGCAAAGATGTGGTCGACGGTAGAGCACGCTTGTCCAGGAGTAACCCTACCTATATCTGCTTATATCTAAAATTGTTTGTCAAAGATCTGGAAGCCCTGATTTGATTCCAAAAATACTGTCCCTGATGGAAGGCAGCTGCCGTTGAGTGCTACTTAGTTACACCGGAAATCCTGTTCCGGTTCCTGTGAGATACGCCGCGTGAAAATCAATATATATAGGGAAAGAAACACCACGGGAATAAATCTGGTCTTTATTAAATAAGAAAAGATACGTAATATTTTCATAACCGTCTTGTTTTATTTACGTGGTTTTTTTATGGTGGGAAAAATCATCGTATGACGAATCCCGCTCTTGGGTGGTGAGACAGTGTCAGACTACCACCGTTCCTTCCTGCCTTAGTTCCAGGGCCCCGGTGTTCCGCTTTCGCATCAACCCTAGGCCCCAACGTTAACCCTTGGCCCCATACACTTACGTGTTAAGAATTAAGCAGAGCAAAGGGTCAACCAGATGGTTGTAAACAAATGTCTCAAACGTTGACCTTGCGAGTTTCAATCCGTGTGAGACATTGGTTGTAAACCATGACCTTAAACGCCCTTGGTTGAGAAGCGCATTTTCCCAACCACAGTGTTTGAATTTCGAACGTGTTGGCGCGTGGTTTACATCCATGTAGCCGCAACGCAAACCAAGCTCCAAACAAGGTGACCTTGGAGCGCTGGATTACAACCGTGTGGTCTACCTTTAAAACTCATCACTTCAATTCCCACAAATAAATCTAGAATTACCGAGTCATGAAAATGTTTATTGAATTCAATTTGTAGAAAACATATCCTCATAAGTAAATCCTATAAATATTGAAAGCCTTAAAGAACATATAGCTATCCGACAACGCCATAAAATTAATAGCATTTATTCTTTCAATGTCTGAATGTTTGCGGTCGCTTCTAAAGCTATATTTTTTGCTTTGTGCAACTTCAATAATACAGTATAAACCCCACATGGCAGCCATTCAGTGACAAACAATGTACCAGATGTTTCCAATGTATGCATCATTGTTTTTATCTTTCAAGAAAGCGTATTTTTGCAAGCTGTGCATTGAAATCGATTCTAGAAAACGTGGACGTTTCTGTACATGGTATCATAAATTAGCAGTAAGTTTTCAAATTGTATAATGTAGTATTCGACTGCGATCCACCATCTGATTAGCAGTGATACAATCGTAGATGGTGAGACGCGCTAGTTTATTAAGAGCCTACTTCACTCTAGCCTTGAAAACACAATTATAATCAGACGGAAAGACTGCAGCGAGCAAATTGTTCCAGTTCCTCAATGTAAATACGTGGTGTATAATAAACGACCGCGAGAGGGAACGTAGAGGCGTGCCTTGTGCTCAAATCTTTATTACCACTAGGTCCCGAAAACCAGCGCCCCCAAGACAGAATCCGGATCTACGCAATATTGTAGCTAAATAGCTAGAATTTTTAAACTGAAAATGGTAAGTAGAGATTACGTGCTAAGAACAATGTTTTACCCACAACAAGACTAGTTAGTTCTAGTCCAACGTTGAAAGGATCCAGAATCCAGCAATAGATATTTGTCTTTCTTGCTGCATCTTGCTCTCGTTTTTGTTAGAAGGATGCACAGAATTTGCTCTTTGAAAAGACTGGTTGTAATCACGTGTATGTATAGTTGTAACAGCTAGCAATATCATCAGCTGATCATGAATAGAAACCAGCTTATATTATATCTTCGAGTCTTTGACTACCTCCTCAATACACCCTTTCGCTCTTTTTCTATCTCCCACCATTTCTTATTTCAAAACATGTCACGTTCTTATTATTCTTAAACTCAAAACCTAGTCTAAAAACACTACTTCCTTCCTTATCTTCAAAGCAATAAGACTCAATATCATTTCAAATCGATATATACTCTAATGAATAATATACAGTATATCAGTAGGTTATGGGAATATGGTGGGAACGCGTGGGAGAGTCCATTAAGTATCTAGTTACCGTAGCATCATGTACCGTTTCGTATTGTGCCTTTTGAACGCAAGGTTAGATTATCTCGATGATAAACGGGTTTTCTTACAACTTTCCTTGATATTTCACTGATGAATTTACAAAAAGCTTTTGATAATGTCACTTTTTCTGAATTTGACTATACAACTGCTGAGGATGAAGATAAATGGGTTGAATGAAGAATGGTCAACGTCAAAAAGGATCTTAATAAAAATAGACTAGATCTAGATCATAATCAGAGTAACGATGCAGATTACAAACTGATTTTCACAACACTACAATTGTTAGAGAATGGTGCAGGTGACAGCTGCCAGATGATAACTAGTATTTGACATCTGTCACATTCATATAATGTCTAAAAAGATTTATAATTTCATCTTGTTGTCATTCTACCCATGCTATGTTAAAAAGACCTATAAACTTATCGTCATAGTAAACAGCAGTTAGAGCTAGACCGTCTATTATTAGCACAAGACCACACTGCAAACAGCAAACCATTACTTAATAAAAGACGTACCAAACACTTAAAAGCAACCCATCTTAAGAACCATAATATACTCATGCAGACACTATTAATAAATTTATGATAAGTACTCCGTTAACAGCTGAAAGAGCGTTAGAGAACTAAAATAAGCATGCGAGTTTATGGACTCGCATAGCGAGCACATTGAAGAGGGCAAACAAAATAAACATTGAAAAACAATGGACGACTCGGCTGTTTACTGCACAGAAGTAGCTCCTCGGTACTTCAGTAGTCCTGGTAGTTTTATTGGCAAAGTTTCCAGCACAACTGGATTTACGGTTGAAAGTTTCGAGATGCTGAATACAGTTGCACGGAGCAATTTTAAATTTTGGTTCACTATTCTGTTTGTAGCGAATTTTTGTTCGCGAAATATTTCCTTCTGGCTCAAATTGTTTATAGAAATCTCGACTAATATTAGCGTTATATTATCCAAGGATATTGCTGGAATGTCTCGTGTACCTGTAATTGCAGCAGCATCCATAATACATAAAACTTTATACCTAAAGAAAGAAAATGGCGTTTATTGACGTTACAAAAACGGAAACACATTGAAATTAAACGAGAAGTTGAGTAATGCCAAAAGGATTTAAGCTCAGCATAATGCCAAATGGCACAAGGCCGCTACTTGACGCTGACTTGCCTGTTTTTCAGCTACTGAAAAATAGTATTTATTAAATACTAGCTTTTCCCCGCGGCTTCGCTCCCGGCAACAGATTATTCTACTCTATTCCATTCTACGCTACTCTACTCCACTCTACCCTACCCTACCATACCCTACTTTACCCTATTTTTATTTCATATGAACCTTTTCCTGACAATAACAAACACAACAAAAAAAGAATTAGCGAAATCGGTTCAGCTGTTCTCGAGTTTTGCGCTTACCAACACATTTTGCGATTCATTTTTAATATAAAGATAACAACGTTTTGCAGCAAAATCTTGCAATGAAATGATATTCTTTCAGATTGTATGAGTATCATTTCATAGTATGAAAACAAAGTCGCTTCCCGCTGTCTGTCCCTATGAATGCTTAGATCTTTAAAACTTCGCAACGGATTTTGATGCGGTTTTCTTTAGGTAGAGTGATTCAAGAGGAAGGTTTATGTGTATAATACATGCATAATATTTTTAAGATCACCCGTGCAAAGCTGGGGCGGGTCGCTAGTTGATATTAAATCTATTTTATGATTTCGCGGTTGACCACTATCTCACTTGTTGGTAAGCGATGATGTGGTCGATGATTAATTTAGTCGCATAGGCGATACAACGCGCATTTAAGAATAAATGAACGTGAACAATGCGAAGATCATAGTTATGATGCCCTCACTGTTGACTTCCATTGTGTGCTGCATTGTTGCAATGACAACCAGATGGCGAATCTTATTAATCATTTGTCTCAATTTAAAATCTTTTTAACAAGATTTTATTTAGTTTCACCTGTCCCGATGTTTGTAATCAAATCTTGTAAATTAAATTTGATCCACATCCGAAATGTTGCATTCTTGTGTCAATCAGTTGAGAGTGCAAAAAAATTATTACGTCGTTGAGATAAAGTGGTGAAGGGGTCGGAAGGTAGTTATAGGAATTCTACACTCAGCGGCACGGAAAGTGGCCCAAGTGCGTTATGTTGTTTATTATCAAAATGAAAAGCGAAACAGGGTTCTTTTGTTGTTGTAAAATTTTTATGTTTATTCAGATCTTATATGCTAACGATTAATTAACAAAAAATGAGGTAAATTTAATAAAAATAAAATAAAATTTTATAAAACCAGAAAAGGCGAAAAAGCTCGAAGTTTAAAAAAATTGTTTTTAAATTAAATTTACAAATTAAAGCTATGGTACTTAAAATTAATAGCGGGTATTTCCACCTCTGGCCCTGATGACAGTCTGCATGCGGTCAGGCACGCTGTGGATTGTGTTTTTAATGTCCACTTGGGGTAATTCGTCCCAGGCAGCCACCAGAGCGGTTTTCAACTGACCGATAATCTCTGGAGGGTTGGGAGTGGACCGGATACGTCTTTTAGGCATGTCCCAGACATGTTCTATGGGATTCAGGTCTGGGCTTCTTACTGGCCACTCCAATTTCGTGATTCTCACCTCAGACTGGTAATCATCAATACAACGAGCTGCATGAGGTCGGGCATTGTCTTGCATTAAAATGAAATCTTCGCTACCGAGGAACGCCACGAATGGTAAAATGGGTTCTAGGAGGATCTCTTGAATGTATCGTGCTGCTGTTAGACGACCTGGTACGACTACCAACTCTGTGCGTGCGTCTGAACAGATCCCTCTCCAAACCATAACTGATCCACCGTGGAAACTAACGGTCTGTGTGGTCGTAATCGCTAGAAACCTCTCCCCACGCCTTCTCCACACACGTTTGCGGCCATCTGGAGCTCTTAAGGCCACTCTACATTCATCTGTCCACAGAAATTTGCTTCACCGCTCGTGAGTCCAATTGGCGTGTTCGCGAGCAAATCGAAGTCGAGCTACACGATGGTGCCGGAGCAGTTCTAGACCTCGAGCTGGTCTTTGAGCACGCAGATTCTGTTCCTCCATTCTCCTTCTTATTGCCCGCTCACTTACGTTGACCCCTCTTGCCGTTTGTAGTCGCTGCCGTATTTTAACCGCAGTAAGGAACCAATTTCTCAAAATTGCGAGTGCGATAAATCGGTCGTTTCGTGCTGATGTACACCTAAAACTGTCACTTCCTGATCTCCTTGTGTATAGGCCGGTCTGATCGTACCTTTTTAAGGCATACCTCACTTCTGTATGCGGTACATTTAAATTTTCAGCAATCTCTCGCTGAGTTCGCCCCTGACTCCGAAGCAACACAGCTTGACCAACTTGAGCTGAAGTTAGGGGCATTATGTTCCAGTTCTGGAAGCATTCATTACTGTAGATTAATTAAAAAATTAAATCAATAAAGATTAAAAGCACGATCATTTGAATATCGAAGTTTAACTTACCCGTGTTCTTTGCGTTTCAGTAACAAACTAGCGTTAAGCGTCACAGAAAGTAAACAAATGAATCGTTTTGTGCTTACCGTCTTAAATTAACAATAGCATTAATGTCCTAACAAACTGCCACTTGAAATTCCCATACACGATAGCAAAATCGCCTGTTATCGGTCTGTTTATGTTTGGGCCACATTCCGTGCCGCTAAGTGTATAATTAAACAACACAACCCCATCGAGTTTTGGGCTCGTGTGATTTGTTTTGACGACTTATACGAGTATAGGTATACCGCGCGCTATAAAAGCTTATTATTTCTAGCCCATAATGTCCCACTGCTGAGCAAAGGCCTCTCTCCATTCTTTCCAGTGTTCTCGCACTTGTGCCACTTCTTGCCAATTCCTAAGGGAGGGATCCAAGTCGTTCCACCATCTCCTTCTTGGATAAAATAAAAAGCTTGCTATGGAAAAAAGTGTTTTCATTGAAAACTTGTTCACTGTACAGGTAAATCAGTATTTTTTGCGTCTTTCTATTTATTTTCTTACTCCTAGTAATTATCCCCTTTTCTAGTTTAAGTTTTTCTAGCTAAGATTGTTTGGCAGATTTATGTTTAACATATCTATGGTATTGTACCCATACCGCCATTGCACCCATAGATTAAGTCACTGTGATTTTTTTGCTATTTTTATGTAGGTATAATAAAGCTTATTTCTATGATACTATTATATACAATAAAGTATATTTACTACTATTATAATATAAATCAAAAGCATTACATATATGTTACGCTAATATCTGCATAGTTAACACTTAGGAAGTGAGGTCGAATTATCGCATTTTATTAACACTGCAAAGAAAATTATTACGCACGGCAGGTCCAAGGTGATGATATACTGTACATTGTGCACATTACTGACGGCATCACACTCTGATATGATCAGTAAAACTGCTAACTCTGCTTTGTAGTGTGTAACTTCCTAGTTCCTCTGTAAACTATTGTTTTAATCTTTATAAAAGCTCCTAGCTTTTGCCCGCGACTTCGCCCGCGTGGTATTGGGGTTGGGGTTGGGGTTTCCGGGATAAAAAGTAGCCTATGTCCTATTCCGGAGTGTATCCTAAGCCTGTGCCAAATTTCATCCAGAACCGTCCAGCCGTTTTGGGGTGATTGAGTAACAAACATCCAAATATCGTAACTTTCGCATTTATAATATGTATTAGTAAGATTTAACCAGGTGATACTAACATGCTCTTTATTGTGCAGTCAATATGATTTTTCGTGGTCGAACAGATTTGAATGAAGTTTAACATGGTAGATAATGTTCTGGGATAGGTCATAAGATTATAAATTTTCACAATCACTTCTTTTCTTATTTTTGCACACTAATGTCTATATTTCTTCCAATTTCGCAGGTCTGCTAGACGAAATTTCTTTTTGAAATAAGCAGTACCTACCTTTGTACATTCTTTTTATTATAATGTTCTGTGTCTATGAATTATATGTGTGTACACTTAACTAGTAAAATAAATAAATAAAAAAGAATTTCATTTTTATCCCGGAGTATGTTCTTTTGAAATAATTTCTATCACAAGAGTGAAATATAGTATTTAGATTACAAATTTAAATGTAACAGTTTGACATTTCCGCCATTTTACTTGTTTAATTTTATATTTCAAGTACCTATACAGCTGGACAATATGTGGAGTCATTGAAACAGACGTGATTTCGGTAAGATAGAGCCTGTATTTTAATGGAACTAAAAGTAAATTCAAGTGACTGAAAACTTAATACTTTCTAAACTTTTTCTCAACTTGACACTGGCCAAATACACGAAGTGTTGGCCTCGCTCAGTAAAGTAAAACAAAATATAATAAAAAGAAATGGACCAATCATTATTTGTATGTAGGTATAGGTATTCCATTTTGTGTCTCGATTTCCTAGCCAAGAATTTTATCTGATCATCTTGCTTACAAGATTCATTCAGCAGGTTTATCTTACCACTATAATCTTGAATACCCTCCTTAATGGCAATGAGCCAACAATGCCCAACTACTTACATTAGTTCAACTTAAATAACTACCACTAATGTCTTCAAATATTTTCTGCTCACATTATTTGCCTAATATTCGACCTTATTAAAAGAAATAAATAATTGAGATATCTATATAACGATTTATTACTCCATTAGCAATATGATTATATACCTTATTTATCTGGGTTACAGAAAAAAAAAACAAAAATGTTGGCAGATTATATATTTCGATGACAAAACGTAAATGTAAAATATTAACAGTATCTGTAATTCAGCACCTTTTAACCTATTAAAAGGTGCTGATAGACTTGAGCATTCACTAGTAACAGAACATCGAGCATTCGCCGTTTTTATATTTGTCGAACTGAACAACGAGCCGAGCCAAGCATAGAGCCAAACATTGCTACGAATATTTTCATGAGGACTCTCGCGAACGAACTGTCCTTCTTAGATTGCTCGCCAGAACGCTCGATACATTCTATCGAGCGTTCTGGCGAGCAATCTAAGAATGCTCTCGCTAAAATGTTCTCGTATTTTTCGTAACATTCGCAAGAATGCTCATTAAAAGTAAATGCTCAAATTTATCAGCACTTTTAGGTTTACCCTATGAGACGGTGGTGTATATTATGATGCGAATTTTTGCTTACGTCGGGGGCCCTGTAATGCAGGGGCCCCGTATCGGCAGTATATGGCAGATAACTCGGTCTTATAGCTAACCCGATTCAGTTTTTAACTTTTACTTCGTGTGACATGACAAATGCCAGCTACAGTAGGTAGGTATATAGCCATCCTTAAGTCTACGGAAGAGAAGCTGAAATGTCTATATTAGCGAATCGGTTAACCTTTATAAAGCAACTAATGCAGCAAAGATTCTGAAGTAACTAATCAGCGATGTAGCTAATTATTATGAGCTCAGCGCTGCGAATGCTAGTGACTCGCGAACTAATCACCTGCCGCCATTCAACTGCGTGTGATGTAATTCTATGTGCCACGGCAATCTACGCTTCATTTAGACTAAGTAGGTAGAATTATAGCCTTATTATAACTTTCTATGAATTCATTTTAGATAGGTACTATACTATTTGACGTCAGTGGCTTCGCCTACCAAATAACAGAATTCCAAAGCAATTTTTTTTTAGTCTATACTTTCCCATTGCTGGACAAAAGCCTCCCTCAATTTCTTCCAGGTATTTTGGTTTCGAGCTACTTCGAACCAGCGCTTGCGGTAGGCGTCCAAGTCACCTCAATACCTTTTACCAAGTCCTTGGAAGACCACATTATCCCGGAATAAAAGCAATACCTCTATATGCTATTTCTAAAAATGATAGAATGAAATTTAATGAAACTGGCTGAGCTGTGATGATGTCAAAACAAAGGGAACACTAGTTTTTTTTGCTAAATTCACTGGTACTTAACGATAGTGAACCCTAACATCAATGAAAGAATATGCGCATATTCTTTCATTGATGTTCGGGTTTTATATACAATTAGACAAGAAATTCTTAAGATTATTTCCTACAAGCAAACAAACAATTTTACCACTTCATGATATTAAATAACTATAGATTTTTTTATGATTGATGGTCTTATGAAACTAAGCCTCCGGGGATAAAACATAAAGAATGGAGAAGAGCCCACAAAATATTTATAAAATAATCTTGAATAAACCTTAGAGTGCTTTTATGTTTTTTTTTTCTTCAGTTACCAACATAAATTACTTGTCTCCTTGGACATGAGAAGAAGAAGAGTATATTTCTTGTGACTTCAGAAACAAGTTTATAGTACTATTAAGTAACACATCTGGGCCCAGGGTCTGCTTCTGAAAGAAAGATACCCTGGTATGAATGACAACGAAGGAATGAGGTGGGTTTTCATTCAGTAAAAGTCTCACAATATCTCCTGTTCTGTGCCCAAGGGCGGAAGATGTTATTGGAGTCATCTGGGCCACTAAAATTTTTGAAGTTCTTTGTGTCTCAAGTCCAAGGTAAATGGACTTAAGACACCAAAACCAACTGAAGAGAATACAGTACACCCAGTTCATTCCACAAGACAAGTCTTTGGATGACTTCACACCTCAAAAAAAACATCTAATAAATAACAAGCACGATCATCGATCTTTGCATCATCATAATGCCCCGATATAAAATTAAATATTGCAATACCCGACCACCTCTAACGACTTTAGACTCTGTTACAACTGTTTAAACACCATAATTCATTCCATCCGGCCGTTTACATTAAAATGAAAAATTAACCTAACTAGGTCAGCGGTAAACAGCGGCCGTATCTATGTGAATCAAGCATGCTATGGGCGCCATAAAAACGTCGATTTGTTCAATACTGTTTTTTTATGAGGCTTCTCATAATGCACCTTTTTATGGGTGTTTTAATTAGTCTATAACTATCGTAGTTGGGCTATTTGCAGCAAATAATGTGATTTAGAAGATTGATAGTCTTCTATCTTTGCTATCTTCTTGACATTAACGTTTCGGATACCGTAATTAGAGACATAATAGAAGACGATAGGTGTGTGAACGCCGGCATTCGCTTGGAACTCAAGAGTTTAAGTTCTACTGAGTTATTCCATTCGGAATTAGTCTGTAACTGCTCGAAGTGAGGAAGTTAAACCTCCTTGCCTAGAAAAGCACGTAAGCTAATTGGGGCTTGATCTCATCCCGGTAGGGTCCCATCCATAGAAATATAAAAAACAAAAATATCAAAACATATAAAAAGCTCTTTTTTATATCTATGGTCCTATCACCGTTCTGTAGGACACCTTAAATTTATTCCCTAAGGGCCTATTTTAGGCCCAATATTTTCCGGCCAACCTTCCGATCCCGATTTCCGGCCACAGTAGGCTCAGGCTTGCGGACGGCGAGCAATGGGTAGCTGGCTGTCCAGTCGTCTGGTAATAGTCCGGACCAAGCCCATATCGTCAAGGGCACGTTCTGTTCCCGCGCGCCTAAAGGAGTTGTCAACAAAACCGTAGGGACTCTACAAAAGGGTCAAAGACGAAATCTCTTTCTGAAAGGAAGGCTTAGTCCCAGTGCGAATTGCAAAGAAGATACGGTGTGATTTTTGCCCACCATAAAAAAACTGCCATAAGTATACGATTTCAATTGTAATACATATTCATGCTATATGAGTTACGTAATGAGCTGTAATCATAATACATTATGCGATGTAACGAAAAAATAAAGAAAATAGTTCATGCGGCTCGAAAGAATTAACTTTTTAATTGGTTAGGATAATGATACACTCATAATGTAAACAGTTAATTAAGACTGAAGATACAAACATGCTAAGAATGTAAACATACAACAGTAAACAATACAAATTGAAAAAGAATGAATAAACGCAGAAGAATATTGCGCGAGTATTTATTCTCACCCCTCGACATCGATTCAATAGCAGCACGTTTTTAACCCTCTCAAAAAAATCTACACGCGTGCCCACAGTTACACCCGAAGAATAATTTATATAAAATAGAGGGCGTATGAAAAGATCCTAGCGGGGCTGCTCCCCAAAATGGGCCAAGGTCGACCAGCCGGGCCTAATACTCATACTGCATACAGACGTAAAACGAAACAACAAAATTTGGGAGTCATATTGAAACATATTTATTTAGGCTCGTATAAAAAACTTGGTGAGTTAGACGAGGGTAGGTAAATAGTGCAATAAAATGTCGCAGACAAGATTGGGTGTGATATGAGTATTTGTAAACATGTCGCTGAAATTTGGAGTAAAGATAAGTAAATGTTATCGAAATATTCGTAATGTTTGGCCAATTTTCACAAAATAGATCCACAAATGGAAAAATAGATGTATCAGAGATAATTTTTGGATGGCTAGGTTTCTTTTGAAAGAACACACACCGTTGACTGAATACTATAAAAGTTTTCGCTTCAATAGATTCGCTTTGTACAGTGCTTTAAAAGTACGTTATAGGGCAAGATCCCTTTGCAAGATTAAGATGTTCCAAAATTTTCATAAACCCATTTCTTTTGCTGAAATTATACCGCATTGAGAATTCAGTTTTATTAGGTACATCCGTGAAAATATACCAAAGGCTGTCCTTAGAGATGGCTTGGATTGGGAAATGGGGCCAAGGTCAGGTTGGCAGTGTTTAGGGGATCTAGCGCGGGATAATGTGAAGTAATGTTATGTTTGTAAGGCTACTTACGTCATATACGGGGAGGTACGTAATCTTGTGGCAAACAATATGTGGACCCTTTTTACGGATAGCAGCGAGTAGGTAAACAGCTCTGAGTTCTCTTTTAGTAAGGATTTATGCAGAGGTCGGGTAGTTTTAGCTAATTAAAAGAAAACCCTTAGGCTCTAATATTTCACACAGTTATTTGTGCTCATCTACGTACTAACCATTAATGAATGAAGGCTGAGAATGAAATTGTGAGAAGGACAAGAAATGATCATAACACAATGTTAGTATTTTTATTATTTAATGCCAATAAATTTTAGTTAAACAACATGCAAATAAAAGCCAAGAATTTATAGCGTTGGTAATGAATTAAACTATCCGGTTCAAAAATTAAAATTAACAAAAACTTAGTGTCAGTTAGTGAGTGATAAAGATTTGTAAGCTTCAAATAAGAATATTTACACCAGATAGTTTCCATTCAACTGCAAAATATGTCTGGTCGAATTTTAGCTCATGCTTTTAGATCACGTAAAGCGATATTCAAGTATTTAGATTTTTCTTTTTGAAGGTAGACCACCGCACCGTTCCTAATATCATATTATTTCTCAAGAACCAATTCGACCAAACACAAAATGTTAATGAAGCAAATAAGTGGAATGTTAGCAAAAAATCAAAAGCAAGCCAATCGATAAAGAAGCAAAGCGTTAATAAATGTAATGAAATTATCGCCAACTAAAGCCAAGTCCGATTAACAGCCCTCAACCAACCTGAAGAAGATGAAACTTAACATTAATGACCGAAAAAGTAATAAAACATATGTTGGAATAACAGTCACATCTGGTTAGATTGGAAATCGCACCACAGGGTAGTTAGAATGCATGCCTGGGCTGCGCATTGTACAAAGGAGTCACCGTAGCCCTCGTAATAAAAATCGTCTGAAAGAACATTTCGGTTTTAGTCAGTTTATAACACTCTCTCCACCACTGGAGAAGTTAGTTGACGATTTCCCTCGCAAATGGCAACTGTACGAATATAATTTGTTGTAAAGGGGTTTTATTCAGCAGTCAGTGTCAAGGGAATGTAAATATAAATTAGAGAGAGATGGACACATTATCTATAAAGAGAAAGTGCTTGAAAAGCATAAGTTTTACTAATTTGAGTAGGGTGTAAGAATTCCCATAGAATACTGAATTAAACTTCGTCATAAATAAATAAATAAAGAAGGAATATGTGTTATATTATCGTTCTCCGGTCCTAACCTCGATTTCTTCCGTGTTTATGTAGGTACCACGTCTTTTTTTCCAAACATCTCCATTTAGCATCAACTTTTTGAGGTAGGGAATCATCAAATAAATTCTCCTACTCAGGGAAGATCGAGAGAGAGAGTGTCAGACTTTTACTGACTAAAGGAGACTCCTTCGAACAATACTGGACCCCTAACCGTGCAGTCAAATCGGATTCTTGCTAAATCGATGCATATATCGACGTACAAATAAATGTTTAAGAAATTATATAAACGAAACCATATCCCTTCAAATCATATCTTATCAATTAAATCTGTTTGATAAACTGAACTATTAACCCACATAATAAAATAATGAATAATGTATGATTGATCATCCATTGTAAATGTAATGTAGGTAAGTGATTACAATTTGCATACGAAAACTAAACAAGATTATTATGCAAATAAGCATCTGTAATAGTAAGTACGTTCAATATTAACATAACATATATTGATAATAATAAACAAGTGTTTTAATACCGAAAAGCGAAAATGTAGGTACCTATACCCATTCCTTTGTGTGTAGTACCTAAATCAGAGAAGCTTTTGATTTGACTCATTGATAAAATAACAATACACTGACTAAAACAATTCATAACTCAAGTTAATCAAAGAATAGATGTCCCAATCAATCGTAAAACAATACGTGCAGTATAGGTAGGTAGGTATAATTGTTCTAATGTGAATAATTACAACAATAATAAGTGTTATAAATACTTATAGAGATCGAAACGATAAATATTATGCTTCTACTTTAGAAAGGACCGTTACTCGAACAAAAGTAACAGGTACAAGTACAATCCACATGGTACAGGTAGATAGTTCACCTCACTTGACGAAACCGATTCAACTTAAACAAGTATTCAACTGAGCGCACTTTCCAGTGACGTTACTTGCATAACCTGTGTTATAGCATCAATAAAGACTAGCTGAGGATCATCACTCACCGTGCAGGGCTGGCGAGAGGACGGCTCAGCAGTCTCCACTTGCACCCAATTGCAGCATCACTAACGGACACGAGACACTACACTCACTCGCAAAATATATATACCACAAACAAATATACATAAACAAAAAACCAAACGGTTCCCAAACCCGTTCTCAGCACGACTAGCGGGGCTCACACTTGTTGCAAAACTAAAGTCGTTTAACACACAGAAATATCAACGAAAATACGATCTGTCGTTTGTAATCGATTTTTTTTTTAACTCTTCTTTCTCCAATTGTTCACAATACAAACTCGATTATGCCAATACTTTGTTACACTTTTTCTAATAAAAGCCCAAGTTTGTTTAATTGATTAGGTTTATTATTTTTATTTAATAAAATAAATTATAATTATTTAACTGATCTGTCAATGTTCATTCAGCCACCTCAGCTGTGCGCGCTTGCGCGTTTCGACCGCGAGGACAATGCCACCTGGCTGCGCAAGCCAAACTGACATAACGAATGACGGGCGAGCGCTGGCGGGCGGGACCGCTTGTGTTGCAAGTGATCAAATAACGTGAGCCATAAACACTGTGTTGCCACATGAAAACCACCAAAAGCCTTTGCAATTCAAGTAAACCGCTCAAAGAATTATAATGGCAAACGGAATAGTATGTGCACATATTATAAGCGTTATTGAAATAGATCCAGAGCAGTTTAGATTAAAAAACAAACATAAATGAAAGCCTCAACCATAAAGCTACAAATAAAAACTACTTACGGACATCCGGCCAAGCCATCGCGATGACAATTTCTTTCATTTCATTTGGTACGAAATTCGAAAAGCGATTTAAAATAAAAGAAAAAAATATCATGTATCTATCAAAAAAGAGGAAAATTTTGTTATTGTAGATTTAACCACCAATGTCTTTCAAATTCTCTTCGTTTTTATTAACAGTTTTACCGTTAATTTTTCTCTTAAAATTTAGTGACTATTATATTAGTTCGTTTCTTATTCTAAAGATAATTAATTGTATGTGTGAAATGTCACATTGAATGAGCTTCGAAGTGGATCGTTATTCGTCTGCGTGGGCACATATAGCCCTTTGTGCGGATCTCACATGGGCTGCGGAACCTCCCGATGAATTCATTATAGCTAATCAGGTACCCTACAGAAACTTCCCAGACATAGTCATTATGTGCTGTGACGTAAGTCTATCCTTCTGGCATGATGTTTGTTCGTTTTCAGCGTCTCTGGACACAACATTGTCGAGTGTCTCAAGTACTGCAAGACACATCATTGGAATCACAAAGTTTACAAACGAATAATCAATGTGAATTATCAGGTACAGAACTTTGAATAGAAACTAGAAAGAATGTCTGTAAGATTTGGTGATCCCTGTGGTTTAGTGATTATTCTTCTCTGTCGAAAGCCCCTCCGAATACAACACTGTAGTTCTGAGCCAATTTGATAAATGACAACTTGGAGATATGTAGTTGCTTCTTAATAAGTTCAAAGAAGTCGAAGCCTGACTGTCAATTAGCGACACCATAAAAGGAAACCGAAAAATGCCTGTCTTTTTTACACTTTGAAGATTGGTATCTATACTTGTCTAAAGTCTGAAATATGGGGACTTGAGAGTTGATAACTCAGAACTTCAAACAATCCTACTTCATTCTATATCTGAAATGGCTCCAGCTGACTAAAATTTCACCACAAGAAGACTTCAGTCAGACAGAATTCTTCTCTGATGAAACTGACTGTACTTCTCATTTGTAGACAATGTGTAGTATAATTTTATCAAACCTACAAAATATTTCCAACAAAAACTTCGAAGACATGTTGCATACACCAACACGCACTGGACCCTCGTGGAAGTGTACGGCTTAATCTGTCTCCAAGAGAGTAGGCCTAAGTCCCAGCAGTGTGAACATAAAATGGCCGATTATACTATACAGTGCTATGCATACATGATACATTTTGTCAAACCAGGCCTAAGGAGGACCTTTAAAAAGGTTCATACGAATTTCGCCAGATGTTTAAGCCCAATTTCTTAATGGCAATCAAACTGCTTACCTTTATAACAAATCCAAACATGTCTAACATCGATTTTAGATAATAAACGCGCAATTTCAAGCCAAAGCCAAGAAAATGGAAGCAGTAGTGGCAGAAGAAGTGTGAAAGACGTGATACCAGAGTCCAGATTGGCACAATTCTATGGAAACTTTTATTACGACGAAGTCAGGTTGACTATTTTTGTTAATTCGTTTATTCCAGAAGTCTTTTAATACCCAAAATTCGCGCTTTAGTCGCGGAGTTGAGGATACCTGGCCGAAATACAAATAGTCTTTGCAATTGACTAAACACAGGACCATTCATTGTGGCGACATTTGGGAGACCTATGCCCAACGGTGGTCGTCTTTTGGCAAAAATCATGAATAGACTAAAGGCATTGCAGTTATCATACGATTAGGGCCTGGCCTCATCCGGGGTACAGCATCGTTAATGTAAAAAAATGGCACGTCGTCGCCCAGATGTTTACTGACAGTGCCCGGCACTTTGCAGCGTCAACGGCACCATATTGTTCAAACTCTGCAATGTCAAAAAATTCACAATCTGTTTTTAACCAAAGGCCTTTACGAAGTACCGTGCATCCACTGTACATGGCTTGCTACCAGTCAGGCCCTTACCTTCATCATCCTCCTGCTTTTGTCCAACGTTCCTCATAGTCTGCGCAATACGTTTGTGTCTTTGATACCTTTCCTCGCATATTGATTGAACCATCTAAAAACTTACACGGCTCTTTCATAGACTACCCTCGGCACTAGAATCCCCTGAAATCTATATCTGTCTGGAATTTTTCGTTGTGTGTAAGAGCTAGCCAAGCCCAGAGGCAGTGCAAAAAGTCTCAGCTTACTTCAAAAAATTATTTTCTTTTGAAAAGCAGGTTAACCGCTACTTTACCTTTACCTAGAAGCTAGATGTATACCTATATTTGACCAGCTATTTTATCTACCATATTTTTTTGTTCAAGAGAGAAATGTTATACAAGTACGAACGAAAGAACAAACTTGCGAGGCTACAACGGACAGGGCTGCGAAAATTCTGACCTCACGGAATGCTGGATGCTGCCTGAGGTAAGACTTTGTAAAGAATTAATTACCTTACTTACCGTATTCGAAGGTTTCTTCTCAAACAGCAGTGTCCGTTATTGAGCAACTAGCTGGATCTTTTCCTGCTTTTATAAACACTACTGAATTCAATAGCTGATCTATTAGACCAGCTGTTACATTTGCTTATCCCAATTTTATCATTCATTCTTATAGTAGTGTTCTAGAAGGTATACGTACTACCTCGTCAAATGGGGCTGCATGGATGAAACGGCACCAGAGTATGGAAGTGCAACAAAAACCACTAACTATGCCTTGGAAGTAACGGTTGAGGGTGGACCTCTTAGAAAGAAGGTCTGAGTTCTAGCAGTGGGGACTAATTAGGTTGATTTGCCAGAGGCAGCGACATGAAGGAAAAGCCTATCACTTCTTTAGGCTTTGGTTCTAGGCTCCGCTAGGGCCAACGCCTGCCAGCGCTGCGGGATTGTTCGAAAGACTTACCGTGACTCTGGAATGTAAAGAGTAACTAAAGGAACACTGTGGGCACAGGAACAGACTGGCACTCCATCAATCTCCAGCCAGAATAGGACAAGTTATTTGATGATGTCCCACTTAAAAAAAAACAAGGCTGTATGATTTCTGTGCAAGACTTTTCCGTACCTGGATAGGCTTCTGCAGTGGACTTATGGAGTCTGAACTGCATTGCAACAATTACAAGGTCACTGATAATTTATTTAAAGGCTCCTTTGCACTTTCGACATTTCGTTGCGTAAATGGCTCAGTCTGGGCACAAATTTTACAGTATCTTTTGTGTTTTAATCAACTTTTTCTATCTACCGTCTTTCAGACGGTAACAACTTTTTCTATGTACGGTCTTTAGTGGTGTTTTCAACGGTAACTTCTTTGTCCAGGTAGAGTACTGGTTTCGCAAGCTGGTAGACGATTCAGCGGAGCGCAGCTTGTTCCCGCGTCGGCGTCGTCAGTACAGAATGCTGCCCGACGAGGATTTGTGCGTTTGTCTTATCTTACTAACGTAGTGTAGACCATCACAGTCTTAACGGCTTTCTTTTTAAGACAATAACTTTTAAACCAGATGAAACACCGACCTCAACATATTTACCACTGGGCAGGCTGTTTCGTATGTTTGCTAGCTCATTTTTTGTACCTATTTGAAGCGCCACTCGCGAGCGTCCAGAGAACTAATTTGAATAATATAGTAAGCGGCGCGACATTACCAGTTTTAGTACCGTAGACACTCGCTGCAGCCACCGCAGCCGACAGCGCCAATATGGCGAATATCAAATGGGGACAAAAGCACTTTGCCGTCAACCAGTCCAGTGTGATGTATAATAGAGGTCAGTGAGATAAAAGTAGTCCTCGATAGGACTTGTATTCAGGAGTACCTATGTCTCATTTGAACTTGGCTAAGCAGGCATCTTGGCCAATATATCCATTATCTAATCTTGACTGGATGATGCAGTTATAGGTATTTCGCAGAATGGGTTTAGTACCTACCTAATTTGGTTACCTTCGTCATCAGTCGGCCATTAAAACTATGCCTACCAATTTTTTTTACTAAGTGCTGCTTAGGTCCCTGGTCCCTCTTCTATGGAGGAGGCTTGGATTACAGCGGTGGAAACATTATAAGGTTGATTATGCTACATACGTATATATCTCTATTGAGATTTTATGAAGTTCTAAATCCAATTCTGACTCGAATGACAGAGGACATAAGCTGGTATAACATGGAGAGGCAGTCTTTGTTCAGCAACGGAAAAAGATACAACCGTCTCAACAAAATCTTAAAATATATATAACTCTTAGAATCATCTAACTATACTAAGCGAGTAGAGGAATTAATTGGCACCAATCGGCAGCTAGCGAGCGCTGGGGCCCGAGTGGGGCGCGAGCCGCAGGGGAAGAGGCGGCGCTAGCGGCCCGAGTGCACAGCGTGCGCTCGCTGTGGGCCCCGTCGCAGAGCCCCCGGTCCCCGCTGTCGCAGGGGCCCCGCACGCCCAGCCCGCCCGCCGTCTCGCGTAAGATGCGGGCCCGACGGCGCCAGCCGAGGCGGCTGACTGCGCTTGCACCGCCACCGCCCGCGTACTGCCTCGACGTGCCTGCGCAACTCTTCTGCGACCCGACGTGCAAAGTAAGTTTAATACGTACCTATCATTATTTATTTATTTCAGCCGGAAGACGTTTATTTTAGGACATAGGCACCCACCCCACCCAAGTGTTGCCTCAACGTACGGTCCCGTGCATCTCCCAGCCATCGTATTCCCGCGGTTCTTGTACCACCTTGTGGGAGGCCTTCCGACACTTGCGTCTTATGGTGCGCGATCGCCACACTAGAACCTTTCTTTCAGGGTTTAATACGAATATCAGGTGTTTATCATCTCTCGCAAACTATCCTACAGAAATTAATAGGTTAAGGACGTCGGCACTAGTGTGGTGATGAATGATTACTTTGACACCTCCATGTAAGACCCTGTACATGTCCTGAACAGTGTGATAGTTGTCCATGTGTCAGTTTCAGTTCGATCCCCCGCGGCCTCCTCAGCTGACGGAATGCCAGCGCGCCATGGGGCGGCTGTCGGCCAGCGTGCAGGCCGTGATGCGCGCGTCGGCGGCGCGCTGCCCGCCCTACCGCGGCACCAACGTGTCCCGCTACGCGCCCACCGGCCCGCGGCCCGCGCGCTGCCCCGAGCGCCGCTACGGCGTGTGGTGGCCGCGCGACCACCCCTCCCCGCGCCTCGACCACCGCTTCCAGCTCACGCACGTGCAGGCGCCCGCCGCCACCACACCCGCCACGCCCGCCGCACAGAAGCCACCCGAGACAACTGAAACTGAAGAGGGCAAGGCAGAGACACCCGAGGAGAAGGAAAGCAGCAGCACTACCATCGAACTGGCCGTGGTTCCTGTGACTGAACCACAGACCTCAAGCGATAAGCCAGAAAGTCCGAGCACACAAGAGAAAATCGCGACTGATGGCCAGCTGCCGTCCACTAGTGCAGCGGCCATGGACACCGGACTGAGGAAGAAGCGCCTATACAGCACCGTGCTCAGCATGAGCGCACCCGCGCCCATAGGACTCACCCCGGTCGTGAGGCTGGCGCAGAAACTAGTAACGCCTGGCCTCCTCAAACTAAACCCGAAGATGGTGCTCCCCGGATCAAGGGTGCGCCCGCCGACTGTCGATCACAAATTCGAAGAGTTGGAGAAAGAAGCGCTAGAGCAGTACAAAGCATCCGATGAGAGTATAGACACCAAGTTTCGAGAACTAGAAAAGCAGGCTGTTGAACAATACAGTAACAGTAACAGCAATACCAGCTGCAGTAGCGGCAACTCGGCAGAGAAGAGAGCGTCCAGCTCGCCCTCGGAGAGCGATTCGAAAAGCAAACAGCCGGCAAAATTTCATAAAGAAAAACCGGTAGACAGCGTCGTGATATACTCCCAGAATTTTCCCGACCTTAATTCCAAGGGACAGACGTCCAGTGTAATGAATTTAAAAAACTTCCACACCCCCCCGAGGGGGGAAAAAAAGGAGCAAACCCATAGACCGAGTAAGAACTTACGGAGTTTAAAAAGTGAGTCCCAGCGAGCGGCCTCCGATACGGACTACGAAGCTCGGGAGAATGTAAAGGGCAACCACAAGGGGCCCGTGCGGTGGACGCTGCACGTGGTGCCGCCCAAGAAGCGGCACCTGACGCTGTGCGTGACGGACCTGTCGTCCGACGAGGAGCTGGACGACGGCGGCGCGGCCATGAAGGACGCGGGCGCGTGCCTCAAGAGCCACGTGGCGGGCAAGGTGAAGATGTCCGCGCACGGCGGCGGCGACCTGCACCCCATCATGAGGAAGACGTAGCACCGCCAGCGAGCCCTACTCGATTGCTACTCATATATTTTTACACTTTACACGCACTCCCGCCACTGACAGTTGAAGAGCAGTGGAAGGCATCCGACGATCGCCGACGAAGCTAACCCCAGTGCAGTTGTCGTACTAGTAAATTCCTTGTGTTTGTGGCGTACAGATATATTTTTGACTGTTTTATATGATGCGTCCGTCAACTCTTAGTGGTCGGAGTCAGTTTTTGATATATCATTATTGCTGTGAATGAGTTTTGTGGGATCCCTCGTAGACCTATATCGAACTATGTCGCGGACGCCGTGCGTGCTGCTGCGATACGAGCTGTTTTAGCAATGTGCTTATTTTTACTAGTCATAAATGCTTTGTATATATATTTTTGTATTTTTGACTTTATTATTGAATAAGAAAAATAATTTCAGTTCAAAAAAAAGGTTAACAGTACAGAAATTGAATTCTTTAGGTATTAACATTAAAATAAATTGTATATGAATTGTTCAAACTTCAGGGTTTTGATTTTGATAGTTTTTAGTGTTGAACCCGACATCACCTCGCAGACACTTTGCTAGGGGTCAAAAATTAAAAACAAAATAATATTCAACAATCTTATATTAACTTTGGAATATAAAATAGAATGCATAAGTCTTAATTGTACAAGCTCTGATATCACGATACCGTGGTCCCCCCCGCAACCCCCCCCCCCTCCCGCGAGGCTGGTCTCTTCAACTGTCGAGGAACTTCTCCAGATCCGAGCGATCATCATCCAGCTGGATTTGTTCTAAAGTTATTTTTGGTGTTGTAGGTTGTCCTGGAATAGAAGAAAGGAACAATGATAATTCTTCGAAATATACAGCCACATTAGAAATTTTCTAAACTTAAAATCCATAGAAGAATACTTATAATTCCTAACAACTTTCCTTTCTCTTTCAAACAAGTGCAATTCCCAGTCAGTCTCTTTTATGCTATGACGATTAATAAAGCTCAGGGCCAGACATTACCCTTGCGGGAGTGGACCTAAGTATTGGATAGTTTTCCCATGGTCAAACTATAAGTAGCTCTTTCACGGTGTCATACTCCCCAGCAGAACCACTTCGACTACATTATATACAAATTACAGGATAAAATGTAGATAATGTCTATATTTTTGTAGCTTAATATCAAAATATGTATATTGTTAGTTTCTTGGAAAATATCAATTCAAAGTGGTCATGCTACAGAGCATACTCTCCAGCAGGACCACTTTAAAATAACGCTTATTTCACGCTGATTATGCACAGGCCATAATATAAAAAAATGTATATTTATTGTATATCAAGATAACATCTACAATTTTAGATAAATACTTGCCGATTTTTAGTAATATGTAAATGTTTTGCTACCGGAAAGCGCCTGCTATGAATTTCTTAGCAAATAACAAGATATATAGTTATTTACGACTAGGCTATTATTTGCTAAGAAATTCATAGCAGGCGCTTTTCGATAAAACATTTCCATATTACTAAAAATCGGCAAGTATTTATCTAAAATTGTAGACGTCATCTTGATATACAATAAATATACATTTGTTTATATTATGGCCTGTGCATAATCAGCGTGAAATAAGCGTTTTTTTAAAGTGGTCCTGCTGGGGAGTATGCTCTGTGGCATGACCACTTTGAATTGATATTTTCCAAGAAACTAACAATATACAAATTTTGATATTAAGCTACAAAAATATAGACATTATCTACATTTTATCCTGTAATTTGTATATAATGTAGTCAAAGTGGTTCTGCTGCGGAGTATGACACCTTTCACGCATAAACAAACCCAATAATCTTTGTATGCGCTCCAGATGGTTCCACAGCTAATGTTGTTTTTAAAGAAGTACTAGAATAAATCAATTATTGATATTGATTTATTCTAGTTCTTCTTTATCTATATAAAAATCAATGCCACTTTTCGTTGTAATTTTATAACTCAAGAACGGGCTCACCTATCCAAACCAAATGTTAGGCTTTTGTTCGGACTATTTTGTAGATGGTTATGTGAAGTTTGCACAAAATCGGTCGAGCGGTTCTTTATTACATTTTTCTGTTGCCGGGAGCGAAGCCGCGAGCAATAGCTAGTAAATTATTTGTATCTGTATCCTCTAACGGCGCTTCGCACTAAAAATACATTTAAGTTCCGCCTTTGTACCTTGTGTTGCATGAAGAATAAATAAATAAATATCCACGTGAACGAAGTCGCGGGCACAACTAGTCCATATTATTATGTACAGTCACGAGCAACCAAATAGACGAGAGAAAAGTGCTCATACGAGCACTAAACCAGTGCTTGACTGCGATCCCACGTGATGGCAAGCAGTGATGCAATCGTTGATGGTGAGGCGCACTAGTTTATGCAGTTAGTTCTTTACAAATGCTTTGAGTTGGCCCCGCCCCCAATGTGTCATACTCCGCAGCAGAACCACTTTGACTACATTATATACAAATTACAGGATAAAATGTAGATAATGTCTATATTTTTGTAGCTTAATATCAAAATTTGTATATTGTTAGTTTCTTGGAAAATATCAATTCAAAGTGGTCATGCCACAGAGCATACTCCCCAGCAGGACCACTTTAAAAAAACGCTTATTTCACGCTGATTATGCACAGGCCATAATATAAACAAATGTATATTTATTGTATATCAAGATGACGTCTACAATTTTAGATAAATACTTGCCGATTTTTAGTAATATGGAAATGTTTTATCGAAAAGCGCCTGCTATGAATTTCTTAACAAATAACAGCCAATGACAGAAGCTAGTCGTAAATGCTAAGAAATTCATAGCAGGCGCTTTCCAGTAAAACATTTACATATTACTAAAAATCGGTAAGTATTTATCTAAAATTGTAGATGTTATCTTGATATACAATAAATATACATTTTTTTATATTATGGCTTGTGCATAATCAGCGCCAAATAAGCGTTATTTTAAAGTGGTCCTGCTGGGGAGTATGCTCTGTGGCATGACCACTTTGAATTGATATTTTCCAAGAAACTAACAATATACAAATTTTGATATTAAGCTACAAAAATATAGACATTATCTAGATTTTATCCTGTAATTTGCATATAATGTAGTCAAAGTGGTTCTGCTGCGGAGTATGACACCCCCCAATACCTTTGTTCTGACGTCATCAAAACGCTGTCACGTGGCCAGAAAGAAATTTGAGGCGTGGCCTATTCCAAGCGTTCGACGTTAACGAAACGATAGTAACTGGGCTAGGGGGGTTGTTGAATATGTCAACATAATAAGGCAGAAAATAACCACAATAAATACTACCTATTGCTCCAACAGTTCTGGAACAATCTGTAGGCCAGGGTTATTTCACATTTTATTTTTTGTATTTTCAGTGAATAGTGGCACAACACCTAGTTACACTACACCATGATATACTGATCAGTATACATACACTGCTAAATTAAATATTTTGATCGTTTTAATCCTCTGGCAGGTCGACCGAGTGCATTAAACACTTTTGACTTGTAAAGAACTCGAATTAAACTCGAAAGTTTATTCCACTCTGTATAATGGTGAAAACATCATTAAAATCTATTGAGCCGTTTAGCAAATACACAATGCACACACTGACTAACATGAAAAAAAAGTAAACATAATATGTAAATATGCAAAAAAAAAATATGTAAAAGAATTAAATGAGATGAAAGTTTGTTTGGGAGTTTGTCACTACTGAAGGTGGAAAATCCCATAGAGGAGATTGGTTGTAAATCAACAACTTACTTGGAGACACAGCCCCGCTAGCTAAGTACTTGGCGATGTCTTGTTGGAATGCATTGGAACTTTGTTCTCTTCTAGCTTGGTACTCTGCTAATTGCTGTCTTTCCCTCTCAGAGTTTCTCTGGCTGTTCTCCTTTGCTAGTTTGTTGCGAACTTCTTCTAATGCCGCTGGAATTGACAAAGTTACAAAGCATTAGCATGTAATCTCTTAATCACAATTAAATTTTGCTATTCATTAGTCTCACTAAAACCTGACAGCTGGACCGATTTGGTCAATTTTGTGTAAAAATATTCATAATAGCTCCTGAGCTATTATGATATATTAGTATTATGTGTGATATTATAGTATTCAAATGGTTAAGCATTTCGAATACCTTAATTAAGGACATAATAGAAAGACAATAGCTGTGCGAACACCAGTGTTCGGTTGGGGCTTAAGTTTAAATGGTGAGAATTAAAAAAAAGGGGTGGTAGGGAAATTTTCCAGGTTAACTAGTTACGTATATATAATATAGGTAGTAATCCAAGTGTCTCAAGAATCCTCTGAAATGAATACTTGTTCTCTATAAAGTTCCTGCTGAGTGCTGTTATCTAGTTTTTTTAAATTAGACTACAATTTAGTCCCATCCATTCATCAACATAATAATGCATGGCCATGAAAATAACTTTAAAATGGTTGTTAAAGATATGAAAACATTGAAATAAGACTGAATCCTTATAAAAATTCATCTGTACAGATAATATAGGTCAGAGAATAACGTTAGATAAAAAAATATACTTGTATTATCTGATTATTTCTTATTGAGTTGGCAGGTGGTCTACTTTGCAGAAAAAAAAAATAATGAACACTACTCGGGATCCCATATTGTAAAGTTAAGCCGGTAGGAGATTTAGTTTGTATTATAGCATGTTGGGAAATTAGGGATGGTGCATAAATACCTACCCATTTTTTTCTCCTTATACAATGTAAGATGATAATGATGGTCTAGTTTCCAATTTTCCATCTTGCTCCTCTCAACTATGTCTTCGAATTCCACTAGTTCATCCTCCACCGTCTTCATCAACTCTTCAACATTCTTCAAACTGTCCATACATTGCGCCACGGACGCAGTCAAATTAGGAATCAAAGACAAATTTTGCGCCAACTCATTCGCACTTTGTAAACGCTTTTTAGCAACTTCATGCAACCCTACAAGTAATTTATCTATTTCATCAGCTGCCTTAGCATTCCTATCAGCATTCTCATGTATTTTAGCCCATTCCTCTTGATATTTCTCCAGTAAAGCACCGCCAGCACCGTAATTCACTTTGCTTTCGTGTTCATGTGAAACTTTTTGCCTGTCTTTGAATAAGTTCGTAACCTTCTGCACTTCTTGTATCGTTTGCCTTATATTGTTGTTAGACGTTATTCCATCTTGCACGACAGAAATAAATTCCTTTAGGTTACCTAGCATTATTTAAATTTATGAATTAAAAATATTGGGTAAAGAATATCAACATTGTTTAACTTTTTGACATTAATGGCGTTTCGTTTAGTTTTCGTGACAGACAGCTGTTTACTTTTAATTAGCCATAGAGTTTTATCAGCACGATAGCACATAATATCTTCTTAAATAATTATTTATAAAGTTTCCTACGCACTGGGTTTTCGCAGGAATTTGTACAAGTTTTCCAAAGCTAAAATTCGTAGAGCCTAACTTCAGACTCGCCAATATCCGACGGTCGTACTGTACAACAATCTATCTGCATTCTTTTGTCTTCACCCTAAGGCCGTCTCATTTGTATGGGCCCAACAAGCCTAATGATAACAAGCCTAGAATCGTTTTTCGAAAGCAATTTCTGACCCAAAAAAAAGAAAAGCAGCGAAGGTACAGAAGTGAAAGCTTTTACATCATGAATCCGATCTTTAATAGTCACAAAATATAAATTAATATAAGGACAATTGAGTAGTTTTAGGGTCAACGCGGATTTAAGCGGGCGTATGCGTGATCCCATACAAAAGTGCAAAATCGCGGCCACACGGGAGCTCGTTATCGGTTACGTATTAGTAATTGGTTAAAATACCTACAGTTTGAAAGAATTGTATTGAAAATTTTTCAATCAACAAGTCTATTTTATAAACATAGATCCAATAGACACAGTGTAGCAGATACTATTTATTTGATTATTTTTTCAGTGACTTGGTTCCCGTGTTTAGGGTTTTAATAAACGAATGCCTCAGTATCAACGATTAAATCATTGGTTACTTCAGCTGGAAATATGGGATTGCGGATCGCAGTCAAGAGCTTAATAAAAAATAAATAGATACCAGTTTTTTTTTTTAATTATAATAATTTAATATTATTTTCGAGGATGCCTTTCCCAATTTTGTAGGGGAAAAAATTCAAAATTTTAATGATGTTTCGGAAAGATTGCTCGAAATTAACTTACATTCGGCTATCACTTTAATTCGTTTCTGCTGTTTCGGCCCTAAATTGACATACTTCCTCCGCGCCTCTCATTTGTGGAAACATCCTCATCTTTTGGAAAAAATGGATCAAATTATCAGACAAACTCTATCTTCAATTTTAAATGTGGCCATGGACGACCGAGCTTGGGCTCAAGCTACCCTTCCCATTCGTATGGGAGGCCTCGGTGTCCGCAAAATTACTAGTATCAGTTTACCGGCATTTATTTCCTCGGTTCACGGCACGGAGAAATTAATCAGGAATATTCTAATTTCCACACTGATTAATTTTGATGTGCCGTGCTTAACTGAGGCTGTAAATGCCTGGAAAGTAGCTTGCCCGAATTCAAAAATACCCGGCAACCCCTCTTCCCAAAGGCAGTGGGATGAGCCGCTCTGCAAAGTAGTTCAGCAAAACCTGTTTTCTACATCTTCCTCTACTGCAGAGCGTGCACGCCTGTTGGCTGTGGAGAAGTGGGAGTCAGGTCTCTGGCTTCACGCACTACCGTCGTCGAGCATAGGCACCTTGTTCGACGATACTACTTTCCGCCTCGCTGCTTCTCTACGTCTAGGCGCTCCTTGTTGTTCTCCTCATCGCTGCCACTGTGGCGAAGTTGTCAACAGCCTCGGGCACCACGGTCTGTCATGCAGCCGAAGTGCGGGTCGCATAGCTCGGCATGCGAATATCAACGACATCATCCGACGTGCTCTTGTTTCCGTCGGCGTTCCAGCTGTATTGGAACCTCATGGCCTGGTACGCGACGATGGCAAGAGACCGGACGGTATGTCTTTATTTCCTTGGAAGATGGGTAGGCCTTTAGTGTGGGACGCAACTTGTGTCGATACTCTTGCGCCATCTCATCTTCCTAGCTCATCATGCTGTGCCGGTACTGCCGCTGCGGCTGCGGAGAACCTCAAGCGGCGGAAATATACTAATCTTGTTGGTAGTTATATTTTCGAGCCGTTTGGGGTTGAAACTCTCGGATCGTGGGGTCCGAGTGCCCACAAGTTGTTTAATGAACTTTCTAAACGACTTGTTGACACTTCGCGTGACCCAAGGGCTGGCTTTTACCTTGGGCAAAGAATAAGCATTGCCATACAGCGTGGCAATGCGGCCAGCCTTTTGGGCACTTTACCGGTCGACAGCGATGCGGAAGAGTTTTTTGACGCTTTATTAGATTAGGTATTTTTAGTTAAGTTAATTAGGGTTATGTAGTTTTAAGGTTAGATATCTAATTATTTGTACAGTTTACTAAATAAATTAATGCTTATAAGTACAAAATACTAAAAAACCCATTGGTTTCTGGAGGTAGTTGTATTCAACCTTATTGCAAAAAAATAAAAAAACCAATTACATAAGGATTATAAGCTGCAATAGTATACGTTTCTGTTTTATCAATGAAGGTACTTCTTTCATTGATAAAACAAATTACATAATTAATTTCTTTGTATATTTTCATTTATTTCTAAATGGACCTCACTTTTTATTGATTCGCTTCAAAGTGCGAGAAATTGGAGACTGGCGCGTTTTATCCTTTTAATTTACGAGAATATATGCAATACTTGTCTATGATTGCGAAAACTGTAACTGCGACAGCTGTCACATTGACAAATTTGAATTTTCGTCTGTTGCTTGTTGTTGTTTGTATTGTATTTTGTCTTCTAATTAGCAATTGTAACTAAAAAGAACGTAGTTTTTTGTTTAAAATGAATGAAGAAAAATTAAGTGGTGATAAGGTGCCTGAAAAGTTCGCAGAATGGCTTCTGACAATGGGGTGTCCGCCGGATAAAGTGCCTCCTGTAGATAAACTTGCCGAGTGAGTAATTTCCAATCCCTTTGTAATATTTAATATCGTTAAAACCTTATAACGTAATTGATTATTCGTGAAACATCAATATTAGACAATTTTGGTAGAGATGAGAGTAATTTTTTGTAGCTTAGATATTGAACTTTAAATTCGAACAAGCTTTCATATCCCGTATGGTCTAGTGGCTAGGATACCTGGCTTTCACCCAGGAGGCTCGGGTTCGATTCCCGGTACGGGAAAATCTTTTTGATTTTTTTATCTGAAGTTAACCAAAATATTCTTTACAATTTTACACTTAAAATGTTAAGTTTTTCTTAAAGTAATCAATATTTAATTTAAACTATTGCATTTAATATCTTCTTATAGAATCTCATATACATTGAGATTCTATAAGAAGATATTAAAAGTTGAAAAAAATGTTCAACATTCATTCATCCATTGTTTTATTTGTTCCAAAATAAACATGTAAACAAGATATTCTCTTTCCAGTTATTTGATAAAATGTTGTTTCTATAAACCTAAAAATTCCTATTTCAGACAGTTTATTCTTATTCTTCAAATTTGTGGTTTATAATGAACTTCATTGAAGAAATCCAAATAAAAGAAACTAGGTACAATATACTTAGCCTTTACAATTTTAGTATGACACTGTTGTAAAACATCAATTTTGCTATTCAATATGAGTAGGCTCATAGTGAACCAGCTTGTAAAAAGGCCAACTTATCAGCCAGGCCAGTAATAATTTACTTGTGACTACCTTAATTACAGACGCAATTAAAGAACAATCGATTTTGGAGCGTTGGTGCTCGGTTGGGGCTTAATGAATTAATTTTGTTATGATTTCTTCATTGATTCTAACTTCCTCATATATACATTTTATTGAAAACATAGAAGATACAAAGCAAGAGACTGTAAACTTCAAGCTCTGCTGAATAGTCATGAATTTAGTAGGCTTTAAACTCTTGAGCCCTGAGAGAATACCGGTGTTCGCATACCTATAATTGTCTTTGTATTATGTCTTACTAGCTTCTGCCCGCGGCTTCGCCCGCGTGGTATTGGGGTTGGGGTTTTCGGGATAAAAAGTACCCTATGTCCTATTCCGGAGTGTATCCTATGCCTGTGCCAAATTTCATCCAGATCCATCCAGCCGTTTTGGCGTGATTGAGTATTATTGCTAGACAGGCAGGCAGTTGAAACAACTGATAACGCCCGCATCCTGTTAATTTTCACTAGTTCATTTCTTGTAGTTGAGCAAATATTTGTCTAGTCGATTTTTAAATTGGTACCACCAAATAGTCACACAGACACAGTATACAAATTCTTGGCTTTCAATTTCAATAGTAAGTATTTGATCCTGAAAACCACTTTGTTACTGTATTCTTGTTGTTTTTTTTACATTTGGGTTATTATTATTATTATACCTAGCCTGTACTGTCCCACTGCTGGGCAAACGACTCCCTCCATTCTTTCCAATCATCTCGGTCACATGCTTTGCCACTTCAATTCTCAAGGAAGACATCCAGATCGTCCCGCCGTCTCCTTCGTGGTCTGCCGCGGCCCCGCGTCGCTGTGTCTGGGCACCAATCCTGTGTTTTACGGGCCCACAGTTCGCTAGGCATGCGGCAGAGGTTATTATATGCAACATTTTTTATATACTCCCTCAGCCGATTTGGGCTACGATGACTGGTTTCTGAACCAGAGCAAGTAAGGGTTGCGATCATGTGATCTAATGTGGCTAATAAAGCCTATCTTTGACCATAGACCTTCAATGGGTGGTAACAGATTTTCAGGTGTCAATCGAAGTGCGGAGTTCAATGTGCCATTTGGCAAAGGCCTCCTCTATCTTCTTCCATTGCTTTTTGTCCTTTAAAAGTCTTCTTCACTGCACTGTCAACATCTAGGTATTTCGTTTACCATTTCTAGGGCACCATTCAACCAGCACTTCACTTCATTTGTCCTGAGGTCTATCTTAGTGAGGATGTCTGTTACTCCTGCCTTAGTTCTTATGGATGAGTTGCTTTCTTTGTGTAATTTTTATGATCTCCATCATGCTTCTTTGTATAGCTCTCTGACACTGATCCAACATGTGGTGTGGTGTTTGGAAAGTGCTTAACTTTCACACCTACTGGAATGGTAGGTAGTCTCAAGGTTTTTCCCAAATATCCCTATGATGCTGGTACAACATATGAACCCCACCATGTGCTGAGCGCTTGCCATTTTGCGAGGGAATGTTACATATTACACTTTATTAAAGAATTGTTTTGAATGTACATATATTTAAGCTATTTGCAACATACGTAAAATACGCGCTTTAGACGGAGTTGCGGATACCAGCCTGATTAGTACTAAGCTATCTGCCTCGTTTGGCATAAATAAACCCTTTTCTTTTTTTCAATTTATTTGAAGTCGAGGAAAATGTTTTTCATTTAGGTACCTATTGTTTCTGAACTCAATATCTTTTTGTAATATTGGTAACAGTATGTGCCGCGGTCACTACTACATGGTATGGCGCAGTCTGATGGAGCATGTGGAGCCCAAGCAGGTCATCAGACAGAAGAGGTTGCAAGTCTTCAACAATGATGTCCAGCGCTGCCAGAAGAAAAATGCTTTCTGCAAGGTTGGTATACATCGGTAAATTTTGATTGTTACTTGTACTCTAAAGGCCACTCCCCCACAAATAGAAGTCCTATGTAGGTACTGTTGGAACACTGTAGATTGGTTCTACATATCCTAGAACCTAAATGAAAACCTTCGTTAAATGATCAAAATTTAACGAAGTATAAAGATTTTTGTCCAATTTTTTTTTAAAATTAATTAAAAAAAAATTGGACAAAAATCTTTATACTTCGTTAAATTTTGATCATTTTTATCCCTTGGAGGGTTAATTCAGTACATGAAATACCTACTGTCAATTTCCAAAGTTAAAATAAAAAAATAAAGTACTTTTTTTTAAACTCGAATTTGGTTTCTTTAGGTAAACGTCAGCTGGGTCAATGACCTGAAGATACTTAGTACCCAACGACCGACAACTACCTACCTACGAGGTCATTGACTCGTATATTTAAAGAAATGAATTGAAGAAATAAATGCGTATATGAATACGAGATAGGCTAAGAAAAACCAGCCTACAGTTTTCCCTTTAGAGTTATGCGGACAAATGTGGATCCAAATTTTAGACTGATTTAACCTTATGAGAGCAGCGGTAGTCGAGTGATAACGGAACCCGGCTTATAAGGTGTAGGTCGCGGATTCAAACCGGCATGTCTAGGTGTCAAGAAACAAAAATTCGAAGACATGTGTCATCCACCAACCTGCATTGGGCCCGTGTAGTGGATTACGGCCTATTTCATAGAAAAGAGGCCTGACACAAACCTTCCTCTTAAATCACTTTATCTAAAAACCGCAACAAAATCCGTTGCGTAGTTTTAAAGATCTAAGCATACATAGGGACAGACAGCGTGAATCGACTTTGTTTTATACTATGTAATGATAGTCCCAGCAGTGGGAACATTATATGCTTGATATTCAAAGTTCTAATATTTTCTCTACAGCCCGACTCAAGTGTAGTGGTGCCGGAAGAACTCTCTCTGTGGAAACAGCAGACTGCACAGAGGGAGAGAGTGGTGGAAGCAGAGGCGAGGGTGCTGCAAGCTAAGCAGGAGTTGAATCAGCTTATGGACAAGTTTTCTAGCAAGTGTGAGTTGAAGTGCTATTTATTTCGCTGAGCCTAAGTGCTTGATTACGGAGACGCGGTGCGTTGGGCGTTTAACTTACATAACTGCTATACCGTTTGTAATATGATTAAACAAACAAACAAAATTTTATACATTGTTGGGCTGTCCTGATGGTCTAGTGGCTAGTGCCCTGACTGCTATGCCGGAGGTCTACTATTTGCTGGTCATAGTCATTTTAACCAACTAATTTGTGTGTGTGTGTTGTGGCCGGAGGTTGTGGGTTCGATTCCCTCCCAGGACAAATGTTTGTGTGATGAGCTTAATCATATAATGATAATATATAAATGAGCAATTTTCTGAAATAAGTAATCTTGCTCTCTTCACAGTATCCCAGCGGAATTTGACCCGCAGTCGAGTGCAAGCTGCGCAGCGTCGCGCCTGGTTGCTGCAGCAGCTGGCCGAAGAGTTGCGCAACAAGAAGTACAACCTGAGCGAGGCGCGCAGCATCGCCGACTCGCTGTGCAGTGTCGAAGATTGTGACGATGTTGAGGTAATCATTGTATAGATAGTTTTTTTTTTTTTATGGTAGGTGAAAATCATCGAATGACGAAACCCGCTCTTGGGCGGAGCGGGAGACCAGTCTCAGACTCTTACTGACTAAAATCCTACCCCGTACCTTCCTTCCCTTATTCCTAGAGCCGCGGTAACAGTTTCACACCACCCTCGGCTCCAGGAGGATAGATAGATAGATTAACCATTTATTTGTTTCTAGCTTTTGCCCGCGGCTTCGCCCGCGTGGTACTGGGGTTGGGGTTGGGGTTTCCGGGATAAAAAGTCTATGTCCTATTCCGGAGTGTATCCTATGCCTGTGCCAAATTTACTCTAGATCCGTCCACCCGTGTGTGATTGAGTAACAAACATCGTAACTTTCGCATTTATAATATTAGTAAGACAACACATGACATACACATACATATACATACATGCATGGTGTCGTAGGGACTCTGCAAAAGGGTCGAAGCCTATTGGGGCCTATGGTCTCTTTCTGAAAGGAAGGCTTGGCCCCAGTGCGAAGGGCATAGACGGAACGGGGTGGGGTGTTTAGTCAGTAGGAGTCTGACACTGTTTTCCGCTCCCCCCAAGAGCGGGATTTGTCATGGGATGATTTTTGTCAACCATAAAAAAAAAAACATTGTATAATGTACAGTACGACGGTCGGATCTTGGCGAGTCTGAAGTTAGGCTCTGCGAATTTTAGCGCTTCATCATCATCATCATCAGCCTTTTAATGTTCCCACTGCAGGGACACAGGCCTCCTCTCTCTAGGAGAGGGAATGGGCCATAATCCACCACGCGGGCCCAGTGCGGATTGGTGAATGTCACATGTCTTCGAATTTTTGGTTCTAGGACATGCCGGTTTCCTCACGATGTTTTCCTTCACCGTTTTGAGAGCAGTGGTGATGAAATAATATTACACAAAGTAATGCGCCTGGCTGGGTTTGAACCCGCGACCTACGACTCGTAAGTCGGGACCGTTACCACTCGGCCACCACTGCTCATTAGCGCTTCGCTTAGCGTAAAATAATAAATGTTTAAAAAAAAATTTTTGTTCTAGAGCAAGTTGGACAAGGTGATATCTCGTCGTCAGAACAATCGGCCGCCTGGCTCTCTGTCCGTGAGCGGAGCCCCGCTCGCTAACTCTACCGTCTCTAGTAATGGAGATCTGTTTGATACTGGTAAGTACCAAATGATAGCACGAATTGAGCAGTTGTTGAGAGATTGGTCATTCAAAGTGTCTTACGTATATACGTAGTAAGTCCATATGCGCTGGACGAAAAAACAAAACGCTACTCCATAGATTTATATTCACATAGCTCGACAAAATGTATGGAGCAGCGGGTGAAATGATGGGAAAAATCATCGAATGACGAATCCCGCCCTTAGGCGGAGCGGGAGACAGTGTCAGACTTCTACTGACTAAACGACCCACCGTTCCTTCCTGGCTTAGTTCGAGGGCGCCGGTGTTCCGCTTTCGCATCAACCCTTGGCCCCAGAAAGCTTACAAAGACAAAGTCAAAATCTTATTTTTTCACATAGGCCTACATGGGTACTTGTTAAACGTCAGAAGCTAGTGCACGGTTCCAAATTCGTCGTTTCCTATGGAGAAGAACCGGCAAGAAACTCCATGGTTTACAAATATACATAAGACAAAAATTAAAAAAAAAAGGTTATAAAGGGCGGTCTTATCGCACAGGGTCTAGTCTCTTACAGACAACCTATTACAACCAATTTTACAAATTCATGTCACAGATATATCTTAACTCTTTATCTCTTACGACAGAGGATCAAATCAGCTCCTTGGTGAAATGCGGCGGAGCGCTGTGGCCGCAGCTGTGTGAGCGCCGCGCCGCGCTCATCACTGCCCTGCAGGCGCCCACCGTACATGACACTACCGATGCTAACAGGTAAGTAAAGGTTGTCTGGTAGATATCGCTCTCAGCTATAAGAGTGCTTTTGTATCCATTCATATGAGCTTCTGTGAAATTGTTCCTTTTTTGATGTACAATAAAGTATTATCTATATATGTAAAAGGAGAAACTGACTGATTGACATATCAACGCACAACCGAAAATATTGGGCCTAGGAGCGTGAAATTTTACACAGGGCTTCCATTTATGACGTAGGCGAACACTAAGAAAGGATTTTCCAAAACTCATCCCGAAAAGGGATGAAACGCGTATCCAAAGTTTGTGCGAAAACCTATTTTTACGCGAGCGAAGCCACTGGCAGAAAGATAGTTCTATTATATTCTATTGAATAGAATAGAATCTATTCTATCTTTGATTGAATTTTGATAAAAGGAATATTGGAAGAATGAAAACAAGAATTTTATTTTGAAACTCGCCCAGGACAAACAATAATAAAATAAAAAATGTTAACCAATCTATTAACTAAAGTTTGGTAGTTTCAATTTCGTGGAGGGTCGTTCCGGTACATGAAACTTTAGCTGAGCGAGTCAATGACCTGTAGGTAGTTGGGTACTAACTACTTACAGTTCATTGGACTCACTCAGTTAAAGCGGCTAAATGTTGATCGTGTTAATCCCATAAAGGGTTGATCCGGTACATAAAACACTATAGCTTTGTAAAGATAAAATTAAAAAATAAACTTTTTTTTTATAACTCGAATTATTAAAAGCATCAAGCATCTATAATGCAAAAAAGTGTGTGAGAGCCATACCTTATTTAAGCAAATAAATAATTTCTTTCTTTCATAAAGAAAAAAGAATTTTTTTTTTGCAAGTAAACATCAATTCAGCGAGTCAATGTCCTATAGGTAGTTATCGGTACTAACTACCTACAGATCATTGGATTCGTTCGCATGCCTGATCGACCCTACACGGGATTAAAACAAACCAAATTTTGCCGTATACAACGGTGATAAAAAGAAGCGAAGAAGGAGAAGAATTAGTGTGCGTCCTGCAAATAAAAAGTTTTTCTTTCTTTAAGTGTGAATTGCTCACATAAACATAATGTTCGCAGGATAACTCCTCAATGGGTGCTATCGCACACGGCGGCGCTGCACTGCTCGCTCGCCCTCAACGCGCTCAAGAGCAAGCTACACGCCACGCACACGCAGAAGAGACTAGCGGCCGCTGTCTTGCAGCTAAACGTATGTACTACATACACAACACGCTTGTATTCCCCGCAGGGTTGGACAGAGATATCATCATCGTCAGCCTTTTTAATGTTCTCACTGCCGGGACACAGGCCTCTTCTCTAGGAGAGGAAATGGTCCATAATCCACCACGCGGGCCCAGTACGGATTGGTGGATGTCACATGTCTTCGAATTTTTTGTTTGTGTGTTGTAATTTTTTCCAAGCCCTTGCAATGCGCGTCCATATCGTCCCGTCACCTTTTTGTGGGCTAATGTGAGGAGCCCAAGTCTATTTCAACAAAAACAAGTATTCAATCATATCAAAATATTTATTCATATTAATTAATACAAAGTTACAAGTATAACAGCCTTACTCGCAATTTTATTTATTTATTAAAACTTTATGCACAAAACAATGTACAAAGGCGGACTTAATGCCTTAGGCATTTTCTACCAGTCGACCTTAGGGTGGTGCAGAAACGAAACAAATTTTTGTTTTTACCCTTAATTTTTTAGTATTTTTACAACTCAAAACTTGTCAAACTTTGGCATAAAAACCGCAGTGGTCAAAACTACACTAAATTCGTACAATCCACTTAATTACTATAGTAAGAGACATGAACCACCACAATTAGGTCCAGTTTGAGGCATTAATTTGAATAGGTTCAATTGTTATTGAAATGTGAATGAATCGAACATTCTCAGCAAATACCATTTCTTTGCGATGGCCCTGCTGTTGCTCAAATCAATATTTGGAATGTTAATTGATGCTTCATTTAGTAATCAATTTTGATGCTGTTTTCAGAACAAAAGATTTATTTTTAATATTATTTGCTGTTTAGTACAAAATATTAAACAAAAATATTTACAGGCAAATACCCAATAATTAATCATCAATTATTCGAAGATGTCGTAGGAATGCAATCTGAATCTGCAGAGTACGGAGATTTAACATTTTGATCACAGCCGTTAATAATAACAGAGTTCCTAGATAAATTTCCAAGTTGAGCTTCTAACAAAATTTCATTTATGTATTTTTCCGCAAACAGCCTTTGAGTGGGTTCTAAACTTTCTAATTTATGACTCCAATACAGAGCAGTTGGGTTCAAAGAAGTCGAAGGTGATGGTACTTCTACCGAATGAGTTATGAATGAACGTGTTTGTTCTAACGGTTCATTCACTGAATGAGATGGGAACGAATGGCTTGTATGGTCTTGTGCTTCATTTTGTTTAGTTAATGTCTGTATTTTCTTAAGTTTTGGAAGCGGTGGATTAGAAATATATGCTTCAACTGTTTCTTCATGTTGTTCTTCATCTGATGCCGTCTCTTCTGTTTTTATAGACGTGACCTAAAAAAATATATATTCAGTAGGTATGGCGTAATAGTTTATTCTCAATAAAAAAATAAAAGGTATGGGAAAAGCTAGATAGCCCCAACACAAGTGTACTCTATAACTTACTGGGGCTACCTCTAACTCTGTAATGTAGTTTAATGTATGAGAAACAATAAAAACCATTTTGATTTTTGTTTTTTTTTTTAATAGTTTATTCTGTTCCAATAGTTCAAAAATAAATAAATATGTAAGAAGAATATTAATGTCCCCACCGCTGGGACTCTGGTCTCCTATCGCCAGCGAGTAGGCTGTAAACCACGCGGGTGATAAATTATAATATTTAAAATCATCAGTATATAATTTAAATCAATGTTTATGCGGAAAAACATTATAATTATAATCGGTACCTACCTCTGATCTGCAAATACGAAATAAATGTAATATAAATTCAATTTGGCGGGGTCCCGTGGCGCTTTCCCCTTAAAGCAGACTAAGAGAAACCCATTACCTATGTTGGGGCAACATGGGGTACCTAAAAGGTTTGAAAGTACTTACCTGAGAAATAATAGGTTCATATTGCCTCATTTCCCTCACACGACGCGCTAGCGTGCTCGATGGAACGCCATACAGATTCGCTGCCTTTTTGCATCCCATTGTTTGACTTAAAACAGCATCAATGGCTTCTCTCATTTTTACGACAGACCAACTTCCTCTTGTAGTTTTTCTTACATAATTCCGCACCATCGTTTTTTTTATACCTTTAAATTATAATAATTTGACATGAACAGCGATATATAAGGTTAGAAAGTCCTGATTGTGTTATGATGTTTGTTATACTAGAATAAATATCTACATAGATAGATTAAACTTTATATTGTACACCAAAAAGTATCAGAACTTATACAAAACTTAAATCTAAGGGTACAATATTTTGATTTTGTTAAAAAATAAATAAGCATCAACTTTGTACCTATTTTTCTGTGTCCTTCTTTTTCTCTTTTATGTTGATGTGTGTACCTACGTGAATAATTAAATAAATAAAATAACAAAGAATGTTGACACGATTTACAAGCATAAAAACATTTAATGCTAAAAAAGCAAGATATACATTAATACTTACACAATAAATACACAAAACTTAGTTATAATAATGAATATTCACCTTTTCAAGTTACACTATAAACATAAAACATTGAAAAAAATATTTATCGCTGCTAAAAATAGACGCGTGCACTCACTCTCGTGTCACAATTTGTACTGTCAAAAGTGTCAAACGTTGATACGAAATGGCGGCCGACGTTCTGTTTTTGAATACGGGACAATACGAACGTGTGTCGTCACGAAGGCGCCATCATGCCCCGCGACCTTACGCCCCACCTTCTTTATTATAATAATCGTAAAAAAATTGGGTGCAGGTTCAAGTTGTTTTTGACCTCACATCAAAGGTCGTATTCAGGTATAATACGGCCGTCGGATCTTGGCGTGTCTGAAGTTAGTTAAAAATAAATATTTTAAACAAATAAATGCAATTTGCAGTTGTTTTTGCTGTTAAAACCTGTTACTGGCATTTTTTTTTTAACCTTTATTTTTGTACAAGTTTTCAAGCGCTAAAATTCACAGAGCCTAACTTCAGACGGCCGTACTGTATAGGTATCGATCTAACCTTCCTGCCAACCGCACGGTAAAAGTTATAACGTTTTAAACCTGAGGAATTAGTAGATATGAATGTACGATGATCATGTTCTGTAAATCGTTATCAACAGACAACAAGTACCTATATGGGAACCGCTTTTTTTTTTAATTTTAATCTACACTAATATAATAAAGAGGTAAAGTTTGTTTTTTTGTTTTTTTATTTTTTTGCTTGTAGGAGGTAATCTCTTAGTTCCAGAGATTACCTCTTACAAACAAAAACTACTGGTCCGATTGAAAAAAAATTAGCAACAATAGAAAGCTGCTTTACTCCTGAGTGACATAGGCTATATTTTATGTACGCGGGCGAAGCCGCGGGCAAAAGCTAGTATTTTATATAATTTATTAAAATCATCACGCATGCGAAGCAAATCGCATAATAATCAGCCTTTTAATGTTCCCACTGCTGGGACACAGGCCTCCTCTGTAGGAGAGGGAATGGGCCATAAAAATCTACCACGCGGGCCCAGTGCGGATTGGTGGATGTCACATGTCTTCGAAGTTTTTGGTTCTAGGACATACCGGTTTCCTCACGATGTTTTCCTTCACCGTTTTGAGAGCAGTAGAGATGAATTAAATTACACAAAGTAATGCGCCTGGCTGGGTTTGAACCCGCGCCTACAACTTGTAAGTAGGGGCCGTTACCATTCGGCCATCACTGCTCTTTGCAGCAAATGCGTGATGATATCCGTATGATATTAAAAACACCCCAAAAAGTTGTATTTTTTTACCAACTCTACGATTCATTATATCAAGGTCATAAAGTTGTTTATTTAGATTTTACCGTTACGTAATCATGTCTGTAGGTATCTGTCTAGACAAATTATTGTGGAATTGAGTCTGATTGTGGATAATAGATTCGTTATGTATAATTTGACGATGATGATGTACATTATATGTATAGAGGTAAATATTACTTGTACTATGTGTCTCTGGCTCGCGGACGGTGAGCAATTGGTAGCTCGCCGTCCGGTCGTCTGGTAACTGTCCAGACCAGTCCAAGTCGTCAACGGCGCGCACTGTTCCCGCGCGCCTCAAGGAGCTGTCAACAAACTGTAGGGTAGAAGCCTTCTGGAGCCGAGGGTTGGTGCGAAAATGTTACCGCGGCTCTGGGAATAAGGCAAGGAAGGAATGGGGTAGGTTTTTTAGTCAGATACAGTAAAAATCATTAATCGTGGAGTCTTGTGCGTGTGCTCCTTCAGTTACCGGAGACCACAGTGTGCTGGTGTTAAAACCTCAACTGAATCTGATGAACTTATCAAGTCTCTCATCATTACATACTCGTAGTTTAAAACAAAGTTGAAAAACGTAGATTAAAAAAAACTTTTCCCTATGTATGCTTAGATCTTTAAAAGTATGCAATGGATTTTGATGCGGTTTTTTTTAATAGATCGAGTGATTCAAGAAGAAGGTTTATGTGTATAATACATGCATAATTTATTCAATATCAGTACCCGTGCGAAGCTGGGGCGGGTCGCTAGTATCAGATATTCAGTAAACTATAAGCATAACTCAGCCCCGGATCTTCAATTTTTTTTAGGCGGGGCAAAAACTGAAAAATGCCGCCCAGCCTGCATGCAGCCCAATCGTGCATGCGAACAAGGACCGTTGCCTCCAAATCCTATGGTTATAGGACAGCAAGGAGGCTCGCCGCCTCGCGGGACACCGTGCGGTATTCCCGCACCATCCGGACGGCCATAACCATCGAGGGTTGGGGTACCGGCGGCGGCCGACTAGATAAGGGTCACCGAGCCACTCAGGTCCTGAACCCAGTCAGCTCTAGGCAGGACAAAGTACGGCTCGGAGACCACGGCGACGTTTATCGACCACTGCACCATGCTCTGGAGCAACAAATCCTGAGCGGGGGCGCAGTGGTTGACATTCGCCTGGAGGAGACGAAATGGCGCTGTTATTGGCAGTCTATTGTCTCCTCCCGAGCCCTCTGTGATGGCGCTGCCGCAGTGGTTGCGGCGGCGGCGACAGTGGCAGCGGCATTAGAAGCAGCTGTGGTGGTGGGGGGCCGACAGAGTCTGGCCTTAAAACAAAACACTGTCGTGGAGAGAGATCGACGAGGAAGTTTTTGAATATAGCTTTATCTCTTTCGCACTCACGGTAACCAGACGCCTGCTGCCCCGATCTGCGATTCCTGCAGGAGAGTGGAAGCCGGGCGCGTATTTTGAACTGTGCCTACGCGCCTCGCGAATAAATGTTCATGCAGTCGAGTCGTGCAGCATGTCTCACTCTGCGCTCAGGGTATCAGTCAAGTTGATATTGCCATGAAATTGCTGTACTTGTGCTATTATTTATTCTGTGGTCAAAGTTAAATAAATGATGAGTTGTCCATTGGTCTGTGAAGTGTGAATTTGGCCGCCCCCTGATTTTGCCGCCCCTTGAATGTGCCGCCCGGGGCATAGGCCCCGGCTTGCCCCCCCCCCCCCTAGATCCGGGGCTGGCATAACTTCAACTTGTTAAAACCAACAAATGAACAATTTTTGTTGACCCAGAAATTTGGTTACCTAGCTACGCCACTGGTTATAGCTTTTTATTTATTTTATCGAATCCCGCCCTTGAGTGGAGCGTAAACAGTGTCAGACTCTTACTGAATAAACAACCCACCCTGTCCCTAAATTGCCTTATATACCAGGGCCAGAGCCTCCTTTCAGACTCAAACCCTTGGCCCCAGTTGGCACTTTTTATGGTGGGCAAATCATCGAATGACGAATCCCGCCCGGGGCGGAGCGGAAGACAGTGTCAGACTTATACAGAATAAACGACCGACCGTTCCTTCCTGCCTTAGTTCCAGGGTTCTGGTGAGTTGGCACTGGTTAAAGGTTCTCATTTTCTTCTCCAGGATTACATCTCAGGTCCATCATGCGAGCTCCTAGTGGTGCGCTGTGAGCGCGCCGGCGCAGAAGCGCGCCTGCACGCGCTACGTGCACTGTACGACGAGATGACGTCACGGACGGGCGCGTTTGAAGCGCCCGGGGGCAGTGCGGGCAACAAACAGGCTGCTAAGCAGATTGCAGTTATTGATAAGGCTATTGTGAGTATTACATCCAATTAAATAAATAAATAAAATAAAAAAGCTTTATCGACACAAAAATATTTTACAAATTGATTTTGATAAACAGTTGGTACCTACAATTCTGCAATTGAACACAATTCGAATGACCACTAACACCAAAACTAGGCCAGGCCAATTATCCATTTTGTTTTTGTCGTGGGCAAAAATCTATATAAGTATATAAAAGGAGAAACTGACTGACTGACATATCGACGCACAGCCGAAACTACTGGGATTAGGAGAGTGAAATTTTGCACAAGGCTTCCTTTTATGACGTAGGCGAACACTAAGAAAGGATTTCTCAAAATTCACCCCCTAAAGGGATGAAACGCGTGTCCAAAGTTTGTGCAAAAATCCACTTTCACGCGGGCGAAGCCGCTGGCAGAAAGCTAGTCATCCAATAAATTAAACAGAAGTGACATTAGAATATTTCAGAGTATTTTTTGTGTTTTTTCAGAGTATTTTTTTTTTTTTGTCCTAATTCCGATCTGGCCAATGATCTTTATAAATTTTACCTGCATTCCTGCAATAGATCCATAAGAGCCTTATTTTAGACACAAGTTTTAGTTGTAATGAGGCTGTCATAGTCGAATTACGACTAAGGGTCGGTTCATATCTGACGGAACATGCGTCGCGTATTATCGGTCGCGTAACGCCAGAACAGACAAATGTATAGAAAAATACTTGACCGTTCACACCCAACCGATGATACGTTAGTGCGTCGAGCGTACAGCGTCTATTCCGTTTCCGTCAACGCATTATCGGTCGACGTAACAGCGGTAACGTCGCGCGCGCCACGCTTTACGTGTATTTTGATTGATGCATACAGACTAGGCGTAACATTAGCAGAGATTGTTTGTGTGAACCAAGTGTTACGTCAGGATGGTCACAGTAAAACAAAGATACTTCCAATCAATTAGTTTATAATTATAAGCCTACCAAATAGCAATAATTTCGATAGGCTTCATTTTAAAATTCAATATCACACAACACAACCGCTCTGTAGATGCTAAACGTAGAAACTGACTAGTGGCAGGACGGATGATACGCTCGACGCATTTTCCGTTTGATATGAACCGACCCATTCGACCGAATAGACGCGACTGATGATACGCTCGACGCATCATCCGTCAGATATGAACCGACCCTTAAGCCTTTAAAAACAAATAAAAGAAAAGAAAAAATGAAGGCCTGCGTCCTTAGAAGGTTAAATGAATATGGTGCTTGCGTTTAAGCTATCTACTTTTGGACGGCTTTATTTATGCTATTTTCAAGGACCCATTTGGGTTAGACTATTTATTGTATGAGAGTTATTATTCCAGGAAAGCAAACATGAAGAACTAAGGCGGTTGATATCGTCGCTCGCTATAACTGAGCGCAAGATACAGACCGTGCGGGAGTGCCTCATCACTGTGTTTGGGAGTTTCCATAGCGATGCCGCGTACACGGAGAGTGACCGGTTTGGAGGTATGCCTTACTATATAGTAAACTAACTAAACCAGCTAAAATTCGTATCGCCTAGTTTTTTTTTTCGTTAGCTTACCATGGCCTCCACTCTAAATGAGGGAATGGGCCGTAATCCACCACGCGTTGATGGATGTTACATGTCTTCGAATTTCCTCACGATGTTTATTCTTCACCGTTTTGAGAGCAGTGGTGATAAAATAAATATAATAATATAATATACTAGCTTTTGCCCGCGGCTTCGCCCGCGTACATAAAATATAGCCTATGTCACTCAGGAGTAAAGCAGCTTTCTATTGTTGCTAAAATTTTTCCAATCGGACCAGTACTTCCAGAGATTACCTCCTACAAACAAAAAAACAAACTTTACCTCTTTATTATATTAGAGTAGATATTTATTGCTCTAGCAATAAATATAGCAGAGCAGTGGTGGCCGAGTGGTAAAGGCCCCGACTTACTAGCTGTAGGTCACGGGTTCAAACCCAGCCAGGCACATTACTTTGTGTAATTTATTTCATTACCACTGCTCTCAAAACGGTGAAGGAAAACATCGTGAGGAAACCGGCATGTCCTAGAACCAAAAATTCGAAGACATGTGACACCCACCAATCCGCACTGGGCCCGCGTGGTGGGTCATGGCCCATTCCCTCTCCTAGAGAGAGGAGGCCTGTGTCCCTGCAGTGGGAACATTAAAAAGGCTGATGATGATGATGATGATATTTATTGGGGTCTTTACCACTAGGCCACCGGAATTTTAGTGAGACTAACGAACAGCTTTATTTTTATATATAAGAAGATGTGTACACATACTCAAATATTCTTATTTAATAAAAGTATAGAAACATAACTCAATTCCTCCTGCAGGTCAAAAGTCCCTCCCTCAAGAATCAGTGTCGACCCTCCGGCGGTTTTACGAGGAGAGGAGAGAGAGGCACCGGAACAATGTCAACCTGAGTATGGACTTGGACACTTCGGAGAACTGTTCGTATGATGCTGCAGGTAAGGAGACGTTGTTGTTACAGGTGATGATGATCTTTAGTGGTAAATATTCGCAGTAACGATTAACGATACTGCTGCTGTGAAATAACTAGAAACTATCTTAAGATGTGTATGAGGCGTGATCGAATCAGAAATGATATCCGTAAGAGAACTAAGGTTGCTGACATAGCAACCTTAAGTGGCAATGGGCAGGGCACATTGCACGCAAAACAGATGGCCGCTGGGGCCGAAAAGTTCTGGAGTGGCGACCGCATACCGGAAGACGTAGCGTTGGAAGGCCAAGGCAAAGTGGTCGTTGTGGCGACGTTTGGGGGAGGCCTGTGTCTATCAGTGGACGTCTTTCGGCTAAATTGATGATGTTGATGATGATGGTGTATGCAATATATGCCTATATTGTGAAATAAAACATTTTTTAAAGAGTAACCATGTAGTTTCTTGCCGGTTCTTCGACAAAACGACCAATTTGGAACCATGCACTAGCTTCTGACGTTTTATAAGTGGCTATGTGAAATAAAAATATTTTGACTTTGATACTCAATCTAAAATCGCAAATAGAGAGTTTTTTTTCAATTCGTTCATGATGAACGAAGTTTGACGTTTGACACTTGGGCCCCCAGGAGTGGTCCTCAAAATCTGATTACCAACCTTTTCAACTATTGAAAATTCTCTCGTTTTCAAAATCTGAATGAAATAGATAGCAATTTGCAATACTACTTTAATAGAAGCAACAAGTTTTTTATCATAAAAAAATGTGTGACTCCCTCTTGCTCCACCCAAGGAGTAAAAATTTGAAGATTTCCCAAATAAAAAAATGGGGCTTCAGATTTTTATTGCCCCAGGGCTGTTGATGACCTGTCTACGCCACTGGTTGAGCTAATAACTGCATTATATTTCATTCCGGGACCTAACACTGTATTTATTTTTCAGAAAATGCGAATCCAACGTTCGTTGATGAGCTCAAAATTTACTTGAAGAAATTCAAATTGGAGAAGAACAGAAAATTGGTGTTAGATAGGTAAGCATATTGATAAAACTAAAGATTATTTATTTATTAGGCGTACCGTACAGTCACTACTTGACTCAGGTGATCTGCAGGCCATACACCTTTAAATTGATGACATTAGTGCAGATTTCACGTTCACACAGTGTGAGTGCTGTATTAACTTTTCACTATTTTGACAAATAGTTTCTATGAACGTGTTTGTCTATCGCTAGGATATAAATCGATGTTTCTATAAATCATTCAACGACGAACCCCCATTAAAAAATTAAGGTTTTTTAAAAAACTCGAATATATTTACGCATGTACGAAATTAATTTCTTTAAGTAAACGTCAGCTGAGCAAGTTCAATGACCTTGTATGCAGTTTGTACACAACAACCAACAACTACCTACAGCTCATTGAACTCACAAACATTTAGCAATGTATAATAATATTCTATCTTCTTTTAGCGGCGAAAAAATCTGGATATTTGAGACCCTTCAATCTTCTATCGACCGCCTCCACTCAAGCTGGCAACGCGAAGATGTCACTTGTTCCCTCGTCTGTCCGTCCGTCAGTCTGTCACGCAACATGCTGCGACTCATACAGCTGGTGGAGAAGAAGGAGTGGATGGAAGGGCAGTTGAAGATGCTTGAGGGTAGTCGGAGAGAAGATAAGGACATAGGTATGGTTTATTTTGATACAAGGGGCGGCTGATAAGTTGTGACCTAAGGCCTTCCTTTTGAATACCGTAATTAGAGACATAATAGAAAGAATTGTCTTTCTATTATATCTTACGTCCGCATATCTATTGAGATATGCGGACGCCAGGGTTCTAATGGGGCTCAAGAGTTTAATGAAAGAGAACAAAAATATAACAGTTCTATATTTTTTTGTATGTATATAATTTTTTATGAAGTAAATTATATAAAAAAAAACTTCATAATAACAATGAGTCGTTAGTAGTGAAACTGAGACATCTTTTACTACCTTAGGGCACGAACTTATCAGCCGCCCTGGTATATTAATTATTCGCTTGCGTAGGATTGCTATGACGAGTGTCTTCGTATCCTATTCACCAGTGTCTTGCCTTGGTAATTGTGTACTCCACTTCGTTTATAGTTCGTTTTTTAATCCTGGGCTACGATTTGACAACTTAAAATGTCAAACTCCAGAAAATTGGGAGCATATTTCTAGAGTGTGTCATTCTGAGTTGACAAATCGTAGTCTAGAATTAAAAAAAACGAATTATAGCTCTTAGCTCTTTTTATGGTAGGTGAAAATCATTGAATGACGAAACCCACTCTTGGGCGGAGCGGGAGACCAGTGTCAGACTCTTATTGACTAAAAAACCTACCCCGTACCTTCCTTGCCTTATTCCCAGAGCCGCGGTAACAGTTTCACACAAACCGGCAGCTCCAGAAGGCTTCGATCCTGAAGGGCCCCTACAGTTTGCTGTCAACTCCTTGAGGCGCGCGGGAACGGTGCGCGTCGTTGACGACTTGGACTCGGTCTGGACAGTTAACAGACGACCGGACGGCGAGCTACCCATTGCTCACCGTCAACTATAGCTCTTAATCCCCATAGGTGACAGAAGATGAGCTCTTTTGTTATCTGTAGGGATTACAGAACTAAACGAGAGATCTCTATCTCGTCAATTCTGCCACCGCCACCGCTATTGGTCGTGGATATGCGACCCTGGCGGAAAAAGAAAACGCAAGTGTGTTTGTCATATATTTAGGCGGTTAAAAAATTATTAATTTTCCAAATATCTTTTCAGATATGTCATTAGAAATAGAAGAGGAACAGAGAACCATAGACAAAATAAAGAAAAGACTCAACGAGAACATTATTAGCCTTCAAAAGACGACAAAGAACGTAGACTTACTACGTGAAGATCTTAGTCTATGGTCAGAAAATGAAATGAAGAAATACATCTCTTGTAACAGGACCATAGACGGCAAGACGTTTAAGGAGTACGAAGGTTTATATAAAGAGAGCTTGACATAATATATAAGGGAAGACAGTGATGTGAAATGTATTGGATCTACTTTCCGAATTATTTGACAGATACATCTTGACGTTTCTGTTTTTTTTTCCGTTTACACAAAAAGTATTTGACAGCTGTCAAGATGAATCTGATAAATAATTTGGAGGGCAATTATGTAATAAATGATTATGTTAACTATATTGGTTGTTTGTTTTTCAAACTTGACCTATAAGTGTACACACGGTTACAATCCAACATCCCAAGGTCACCTTAGTTGGGGCTTGGTTTGTGTTGCGGCTACATGGATGTAAACCACGCGCCAACACGTTCGAAATTCAATCACTGCGGTTGGGCAAACGCGCCTTCCAACCACGTATTGAAATTAGCAAGGTCACCTTGGTTAGGATGTTGGTTTGCAATCACGTATTCAACTAGACCTAACCTAACCTAACCTATGTAAAAGGAAACTTAGGCCCCCAAAACCTAATTTGACTTTATGAAATTACAAAAAAAAATATTTCCACTTTCAAAATCTACATAAAATAAGATGCAACACTAACTCGTTGTCGCTAGGCGTATACAAGGCGGACGTGCGTCCCATATTGAAGTACGCCGCACCTGCTTGGTCCGCCCTCACAAGAGAGGAGAACCAGAAGACACTCCGTGCGCAACAACATCTAACTTTACGGAGTATAATGCATGCCCCTCGATATGTGAGGAATGACTCCATCCAGCGCGATCTCGGGATTGAGAGCCTGGACGAGTTAGTGCGGCGCCTCGTGAAGGGAATGCTCGCGCGAGCCGACGCCTCTGCTTGACCTCACGCCAAGTACTTGGTGCCCTAGCATGTGCGACCCCCTGACGCGAAACCCCTGCCAACCGTACCAGTCTACACGCAGCTTACTCAAACAATATCACTTACACTCACCTCGATAAGCATCGTGTGCTAGGTTAATATAGGCACGATGCAAATCGACCATACATTCGCAACTCTGAATAGATAACGCAAGCTTACTATTCGGTGCACGTGCACTGAGCGATGTTATACAATAGGTACAATGCCACTCATACACACACATAAGTCAACTCACACATAAGCGCTTTGGAAGCGGGTTAGACGAGAGTTACACTGCCTACTGTAGGTCCTTAGGTGTGTATAAAGTTGGCACACCTGACGTCCTCCGCTGGGCTTCCTCTAGATAACTAGGGGTCTCACCCAGCGGTGACGTACCGACGCCGGGCCGGTGCTATGTAAAGAGTCGGCGCTATATTAACATAGCGTCGTGACTTGCCTACAGTATACACACATGGGTGCAACACTCACCCAACCAGCCATGCCAACAAGGGGCCATCTAATGACGAGACCATATTTATGGACTAATACTAATTTATGGACTTACTAATTTATGGACTAATACTAATTTATGGACTTACTAATTTATGGACTAATACTAATTTATCTACTTATACTAATTTATGGACTAATACTAATTTATCTACTTATACTAATTTATGGAATAATACTAATTTATGGACTAATACTAATTTATAGACTAATACTAATTTATGGACTAATACTAATTTACGGACTAATACTAATTTATGGACTAATACTAATTTAGAGACTAATACTAATTTATGGACTAATACTAATTTAGAAACTAATACTAATTTAGAAACTAATACTAATTTAGAAACTAATACTAATTTAGAAACTAATACTAATTTAGAAACTAATACTAATTTAGAAACTAATACTAATTTATAGACTAATACTAATTTATTTACTCCGCGGCCAGAGGGTGAAGCCCTGAAGCCGCTTGCCACGTCGTCACGTAGTCCCTAGACGGGAGTAACTCATTTTAAAAGTCTGACTCTCTGTGGAAACCTGGCTTTAAGATTATATATTTACAAGTTTAACGATCTGAAATTCAATAACAATAAATACTCTATTGGGGATATGGTTATTGGTTGTAAGGTTCCTTATCGGGATACGGTCGGGCAGTTGGACAAATTAATTTTAATCGTACATAGGTGACTTTTATAGGCGGTTTTTTGCGATAAGCTAACCTCGTAATCCTATTAAATTGGTTTTACCGACCCAATTTTTCTGCGATAGCTGTATCGTTTATGGCATGACTACTTGAAAGAGGTCTGTCTTGTTCTCTCATATCAATTTTATGTTTTAACTGACTCCACAATTTTCACACATCGCGATCTAGTTCCAAACTAAGCAGAGCTTGTGCTATGAGCACTAGACGACTGTTAAACAGTCAACATTCAAAATTTCTAAATAAGTACATAAAAAAAATATATTTAAATATATCTACAATATAAAAATAAAAAAGAAGTTTCGGAAGAGTTCCTGGGTGGTGTCAACAAACACACGCACACGCAATACTGTCATAAAATAAAACAATATAAGTAGTAAATAAAAGGAAGTCGCGAAAGTTGCACTACATATTTATAACTTAAAAACGGCGGAACCGATTTGGCTGAAAATTGGTGGGAAGGTAGCTTAGAACCAGGAGTCGGACATAGTATAGTTTTTTATCCCGTTAAATTAAAAACAACATCCAAAGCCTGCTCATTTATTGGTAAAGTAGGGTAGAGCAAGGCAGAGCGGGAGCGAAGCCGCGGGCAAAAACTAGTCTTACTAATATTATAAATGCGAAAGTTACGATGTTTGGATGTTTGTTACGCGATCACGCCAAAACGGCTGGACGGATCTGGATGAAATTTGGTACAGGCATAGGATACACTCCGGAATAGGACATAGGCTACTTTTTATCCCGGAAACCCCAACCCCAATACCACGCGGGCGAAGCCGCGGGCAAAAGCTAGTTTAAAATAAATCTTCACGAAGCGCTGGATTCCGTCTCCCTCAAAGTTTTTAAGCCCAGTATGCTGCCATTTTTTTTGCGGCGTCATTGACGTTTTTAGGTCCTCCAGGGTGCATTTGTAGGGACATTTTGGAGGCCCGGCCGGTTTAAATAGTACCTACATTTTAATACAAGTTTAGAAAGTTTGTCATTGCGACCGAGGCGAAATTCGCACAAGCCATTGGCGAGTGTGTTATGTAGCCGAGGGCTGCAATGACAAATCTACACGTGTGACAAACGACGTTTTTCAATACACTTACGACTTGTGAAATAAAGAAAAAACGTTTAATCGTATCTCAAACATGCAGTAGAAATATAATAATAATCTGCTCTGGTCTGTTTCTAACTTTGTGGGGGTCTACCTGCGCCTCGTGGGGGTCTACCTGCGCCTCGTGGGGGTCGACCTGCGCCTCGATGACTCGCGCCTGATTCGAGAAACTAACTAAATAAAAAAAATAATCCTTGACCGTGACGTGAGGATGAGGAGGGAATAAAAAAGCCCTTGTTGTGATAAACTCAAAAAAGCACTTGGGTGATATTTTATACATGCTATATTGAACCTATTCGTAGTGTGATAAGAGGCAGTTTTCGAGTAGGTAAGTGTATTGAAAATAAATTATACCAATATATTACTTTTGTTCAGGTGTTCTTGCGTAGGTATAGGATCGTATAACCTTGAGCTGACCAAGCGAGACGGCGCAGTTTAATTGGAGTTTTTATAACATTGATGTGTCATGTGTGGCTTACTAAGGCGTTACATTTTTATTAGGTATCTCTAAAGTTCGTTTTTTAATTCTAGACTACGATTTGACAACTGAGAATGTCGCACTCAAGAAATATGTTCCCAATTTTCTGGAGTTTGACATTTTAAGTTGTCAAATCGTAGTTTAAAATTAAAAAACGAACTATAGTTTACCTTCTCACGAACGCGATTTCATCACTTTTCATTACGAATTTAATAACACTGCGTCAGAAATTCATAAAATAAAATTTAAAAGCAACGAGCCATAACGACCCCATATATATAAAATCCAAAAATAAAAAAATATGACGCCGCCAAGTCGCCGCTCCCGCGATGAGAGCCTTTTGAGATCTAAGATGACGTAAGTATAAGTCTATCGCAAACCATTATCAACTTTAAGACTGTACAGTTGAGTATATTTTCAGTTGTCGTCTACGTAGTTATAAAACATCTTACACCCTAAGATTTTTTATTTTAAGGGGCTTGGAACAGGCAGCATGGAATGGATTTTGTATGTTAGCCCGTATTTTTTATGCTTTTACATATTAAATTACGTTCTCTTGAATATTAAATCACATTCATGAATTAATGAACCTAAATAATGAATGATAATGATTTATGAATGAAAGGAATGATTAATGAATGAATCCATGGTTAATGAATTAATACAATGATTAATGAATTAATACAATGATAAATTAATATAGGTAAGTACCTACCTAATGATTAATTAATAATTGTCAATATTAACGGATTCTTACGAGCAAGTGAAAGAAAAAAGGAGTGTATTTATTTAAGTAACCAACTATTTTGAATATTTTTATAAGTAAAGCTACTATTAAATGGGGAAAAGTAGTCAGTTCTAGGTAGGTTATACCTATACGTGTTGTTCAAAAACAAAGAAAAAAACACAATAAATTTTGGGATTCCCAGAACTGAAACTCAATATAGTCTGTATCCTTATAATGTGCTTTTTTGGTACTGGAGCATCCAGAGAACTAGCTCGATGGTGCTCCGGTACAGAGGTCGTAGTAGCGGCAATAAAACAAACGATAGACTTTCACTTTTTCTATATTTTCTCTTTCGCGACTCGACTTACACTGAATACAAAAACAATTACTCTTTTTCTCTTTCAGTTTTCGAATTCAAATTACGAACATCCTTCGAACACCTTACAAGCCAGTTCATTGGTTTGTAACTCATATGATCTCCTTGCAGGCACCACAGTACTACGCCACTAACATTATGAGTTTTAAACTTCCCTCGCTAAGTTCAGTTCCTGCCAGTTGGCAGCTTGTATGCTGTTTACTAAGAATGACTTGCTGGTTTTATCCAATCTCCATTTGAGTAATACAATATCGTGTTTACTACATTATTTTAAAAAGTCCCAAGTTACTGCGAACATACAAAATACTTTCCAGATATAAAGGGAGGGCAGGTTGGTATATCGATTTGTTTGAATTTATTTCTGTGGGACTTGCGAAGAGCTATTTTATAAATAACCCGGATTGCTCTCTTTTGCAATATGAAAACTGAGTCAACATCAGCTGCACTGATATAATACTGTGGAAATAAGCAAAGAATAATTAAATAGAAAATTGAAATAATATCATTACATAGTATAAAACAAAGTCGTACATACGTAGGGACAGAGAGAGCGTTAGATCTTTAAAACTACGCAACAGATTTTGATGCGGTTTTTTAAATAGATAGTGATTCAAGAGGAAGGTTCATATGTAAAATACAATATTTTTAATATCACCATTGCACCCGTGCGAAGCTGGGACGGGTCGCTAGTTGAGCAATAAAACAAAACTTAATGAGAAAACTTAATTACACGTAGGCAAAAAAAAGTAAAAAAAAATAAATTATTCGGTCGCTATTTCTATCTGCAGATACGCCAAGAAAATAACAGTAGAGCGTTCGCTCACTTTGCTCACTCAATCTTGCTACTGTAGGGTCTTCTAACCTAATCTATCCGTGTCGGAGTGCCCTAAAATTATGAGTGCGCTTTGCTCGCTCTTAGACTAACTACATATTCTGATTAATTGTATTTCATTAATAGATTACTTTATTTTTATTAGACTTCAGATTAAAGCAATGTAACCAAATACATCAGATACATCGCAAATAATTTAACATTTATATATCACATTTTTTTGCGATATAATGTATTGTTAGGTACATCGTAACAGTATTGTGGTTAATAACGACGTTTTTCCTCGTAATTTTAATAATGAGAAACTAGGATAATAATGGTTTAAATATTTAACAATAATAACAACAAAGTATTGATAAGAATGGAGTCGAACACGACTAATTTGACTAATTGTACGTTCCACTGGACATGTATTTATTAAATTAATTACGTATTTCTACAATCTACCGATGTTATAAGATAAATAAACGACCAATTGTTTTTATTTTACTTTCCTTGTTTTACTGTCGCACTTCTGAATTACAAACCACTTATGAATAAAATAACTGCCAATTTTTTTTTTTAAACTGAGTGCTTAGTGCGAGTTTGTATTACGTTAACGCGATTGTCGCGTTTATGACGTTCAAAGCTCTGATTGGCCCGCTCCAAGGTCCTTAACCAATCAGAGAGACAAACGCGGAAAACGTTTCGTTCGATTTTTATTTCGATAGTTCGATCACGTTAACGTAATAAAAAAACTTTTTACAAAAAAATATACCGACTACACTAAAAATATAAATATAACTTTAATTTCATACCGAAATTAAAGTTATTTTTATATATAGATGTTTCTCGGTATTATTTGTTTCTTACTTAACACCGACTTCCGAAATTAAAGTTATTTTTATATTTTTAGTAAAGTAAGTAGGTATACCTATTTTTTTGTAAAAAGGTTTTTTTTATTACCCTTTTTGTTTGCGATACACTTATAACCAGAGTGCCTATTTCTCATGACAATTTCAATGAACCCAAACCCCGGTAGGATACGTCGTTTTATTATGAAGTTCCTGTGTCTCCCTTCCACCTTCCAGCTCCATCATCAGATCAGTTCGATAGTACCCTAAAGCCAAAGTGCATCTCATGACAATTTTAATGAGCCCAAACACGGCTAGGATACATTGATTAATTACGGAGTTCCTTTGCCTATCTTCTGGCTCCATCAACATCATCATCATCAGGTCAAAACCTTTTATTTTTTATTCATCAACCTAATTATTCACAACCATTTATTTATTTGTATTGTAATTTTATTGTGATATATATGTAAGTATGAAGTTCCATTGGCCATTTCTGGTCTTCTTCATCAGTTCCACTCCATCAAATGTTTCTTTTTGACTGTAAACGCTTAAGATCTAGATGAAAATACCAAAATTACCATATGTTTGCCTATGATATTTAAGGAGTTTCCTCGATTCCTCATGGATCCCATCATCAGATCTTAACTTAGTGACAATGGGACCCCCTCAGAACTATGTACTTTCGAACAAAAAAAGAATTTTGAAAATCCGTCGATAATTGGCGGAGTAATCGATGAACAAACATACAAAAAAAAAATACAAACATCCCTCGTCTCCTCCTCGTTTTTATGAAGTCAGTAAAAATAACTCGCACTCAACGAACTGCACGTAATAACCTCTCTAATAGTTAAATAACAACTTATAAAATTAAATACGAGTAGGAGCTGAGGCTCCTAACTACATATTAGTAAACTACACAAAACGTAACCGCAAATATTTATCACCATTTTGAAATGGTGATTAAACTCTTGAGCCACGAACGAACGCTGTTCACGCGTCCGCATACCCATTGTCTTTCTATTACGTCTCAAATTACGGTAGGTACTCGAAAGGTTAAAAAGAGTAAACTTACCATAATAATAATCTTTCTGTTTCTGTGTTTAAAGTATGTGGCCTATCTGGACTACGAGAAAACCTTTGATTTGAGAGACCAGCCCGCTATTCTCTAAGAAGAGAGTGTTGAGCGTAGCGCTGCTCCAGCGACGAAATACAAATAGATACATTGGATTTGTATGGGATTTTAATGTACCTATTTAGATATCATCGCTGGGCCAGCGCTGCGCTCAAGGCTGTTTTATTAGAGAAAAGCACCATTGGGCTGTGGTGTAATCTTTCTAAAGGTGCGAAATTAACATCGGTACATTCAGGTGCTGAAGTATTGTACGAAAACGCCACTATCATCATCATCCGCTTGTCCCATATTACTTGGGGTCGACGCAACATGTTATTTTCTTCCACTAGGTATATCCTATCACCCGTCACCCGTCGTTTTCTTTCGTATCACTCCTCGCACAATCCATCCATCTCTTCTTCGGCCTCCCCCTCCCTCTCCATCCATCCACGTGTAAACAACGGAACTCTTTTTGTAACATTATTTTTATCTCTCCTCTTCACATACGAAAACGCCACTATATCAGTTCCAATTCAGGACTAGGCGTCGACGTCTATCCTCCTGCAGCGGAGTGTGAGGCAAGCAGACATCATTTCTCCAAAACTATTGACAGCAATAGAGGATTCTCGAAGAGGAAGAAGTTCTACTAGAACCGTGAAGACCTGTGATGTACCTGTCACCTCCGTATTTGAACATCACTCACCTTATTTATCATTCATCTTCGGTTTGTCAACGACACAAGTAGTGGAGACTACGGAGGAACTCAGAATAATGCTCGATTATATCAGTAGAACTTCCTTTCTTTTTTTTCTATGATTCTTTCGAAAAGAGTAAGTTATAGAAAAAAACATTGTTAAAACCAAAGTCATGCTAAACAATCTAGTAGCACTCCTATCAAGAACTGAGACTCTAGACGTGAAGATTTTTTTATAACGGTTTGGCTGTTGACTCGCGTTGGACTCCTATCTCCCGTTATGGTCGACGATGTAGCACGCTTATCTAGAAGTAACCTATTCACTCTTCCCTGACGTAAAAATTGTTAACATATATATTTTTTATAAATAATAAGTCAAACAATAAGTTATAAAGGTTAAGTAGTCAAAACTTTCATAATACAAGTTATAGTGCCTGACCGAACCCCGATTTACAACGGCAACTGAAATCGTAACAGAATATTCAGCTCTTCTTCCAGTTGCGGCCGAAACCAACACCGAGATGGTTATAAAAAATAAAATTTATATTTTGGTACAGTTTTTTCTAGCTATATTTCGATATGTTATGCTTAATTAGGTGGTATTATTATTATTTACCTACTATTTTATAAAATAATCCAATATATCGAGGATTATATAAAATTTATAACATACATTGATGCCTACACATGCGTCGTTTCTAACGCATGCCTAAAATCTGACTAGAGTCTAGAGAGAGAGAAAATTTTTAGGCATGTGCTAGAATCGTCAGCTCAAAAGCGATACATAGTTTCGTATTTGACCGAAGCCGAAACCAGCTTTTCTGCCGAAACCGAATCTTCAGCCAGTCTTTATTATTGTTTTAAGTTTAAAATATCGATAGATGTTTTCAATTTTTTTTTTAAAGTACAATTGCACTAATTAATCAAAAACAAAGTTATCAATGAACTCAGCCTATCGTACAGTTCACTGCTAGATGAAGACCCAAACTTCCCCACAAATTCTGGCCCTATACTTTCATTAAATTGCTGCCTGGGTGATCAATCAACCAAAATACCCCATCCAGCTGGGAATTATTATTATTAACGCCGCCGCTGTTCTGAGGAGTAGGGGGACCGCCACCCTCCCCTACTTGACCCCCACTTTGTGTCCACCCCTCGCTGCTGTAGACCGGGGTATTATCGGCTTCCTCCCTCGCTTCTCCTCTTGAGAGTGCGGACTTTGCTCGTATTCAAAGGAACAAAAAGCCGAGTTCTTGTGTATGGGATAAAACGTTCTGTGGCAGGTGGAGGGTAGTGAGATGTATTGAGATAGTTCCTATTCGAGTAAGCTGCTTACAAACTCTGCTAGTGTTAGGAATTGGTAGGTACTTAGGATTGGATTCACGTCGATATATAACAGCTGGGATAGTCTCGTTTGGGATTATGGAGAATAGTACAAGTACGGGTTTCGGAAGACTGTGTCTTATACACCGTTCATATTAGCTTATCCTATTTTCTGTGGTTGCCAGTAAGTCTTCAAATACCGTTTGATTGATGTCTGACTTTGTCTTACCATTTGCATATTGTTGCCGAGCTTGCTGAACGGTAGACAATGACACAGCTACTGTGGTGAAAGGTGGTGTTCATACTACATACTCACCTTACTTTATATAGAACTAGCGACCCATCCCAGCTTCGCACGGGTACTTTGTACATGTACGTTTATACATGCATAATATATTGAATATATTATGCATGTATAAACCTTCAACCAACATAAACCTTCCTCTTGAATCACTCTATGTATTAAAAAAAACCGAATCAAAATCCATTGCATACTTTTAAAGATCTAAGCATACATTAGGACAGCGGTAAGCAACTTTGATTTATACTATGTAATGATAAAGGCCACGCCATGTGTAAAACGACTGCGAACCGCAGAATACTCTTTAATTCTTTATTAAAAAAAAGAAAATCACCGTTCACATGTTCTTTACAGCAGTGGTGGCCGAGTGCTACTTACAAGTTGTAGTTCGCAGGTTCAAACCCAGCCAGGCGCATTACTTTGTGTAACATATTTCATCATAACAGCTCTCAAAGCGGTAAAGGAATGCATCGTGAGGAAAGCGGCATCTTAGAACCAAAAATGCGAAGGCATGACGTGACATCCACCAACCCGCATTGGGACCGTATGATGGATTACGACTCAGTTACTCTACTAGAGCGGTGGTCTGAGTCACAGCACTCAACAATAGGTCTTCTCCCAGCAAACTTTTGAATGACAGAGAGATAGGTAGAATCCAGTCCTACAATGTAAACCTACATATTGAAACTTTAAAAATGTTATCTTTTAAGGTCAATTAAGATTATCTTAACACTCTGCCTAGCACTTAAGCAAGTAGACGCCTTATCTTTCTATCATTATTCTTTAAGTGGTCATAATAAAGAAGAAGAAAGATCAGCCTACAAAAATAAACCTCTCACAAAAACAAAAATAATCAGCCTAGGATTATTTGGTAGTTATAAATAGTCCTCCTACCATTTATCATACATACATACAATTCGCTGGAAGATAAAGTATAAAATAAAAAACATAAGTACATACTAAAAGTAAAAAAAAAAACCTTTCAGAACTCACATTATTCCGCCTTAAATATAAAAGTATTTTATCTAGAGGTTCGTTCCAGTAGGTATAACGCAGACAGGGTGGTGTGGTGTGCGATGGGAGGGTATAGCCCACCCCTGTCCTGTCGTAAGGCGTCCCTCACAAACTCTATCACCCCCAGGGAACAGGGCAACTTCAGTCCGCTGTAGAAAAATCTATACCTACTGCAAAATTTTAGCTCGGAAAAGTGTTTTGAAATTATTTTTTTGCTGAAGAAAATAAAGGTTTAGGTACTCTCTAGCTAAGCTCTCTAGTATAACTACTGGCTCACTTTTAAATAAGTAAAGTAATTGTTTTATTAATGACTACGTCTATTCTATACATGACTACGTTGATTGATTTTTAATCATCATCATAATAATTACAAATATAATTTAGGTAAAGCAGATAGTTATTGGCTACTGATGATGGTGATGATGATGATGGCTAGTTATTGTGTCTAATGATTAATAGTGTAATGGGTACATATACCATCTACCAATATATAAACAATTGTGTTAAATCTATATAGACACTTAATTGTTAACCACCAACGTTCAATGAAAAAATATAACGTTTTCATTTATAACCATTGTAAGAATTTTCATTAATAACCATTGAAAAAATTTCATTAATAACAATTGCAAAAATTTCATTAATAACCGTTTGAAAATTTTAATTAATAACCATTTCAAAATGAGTTTTCATTAATAACCATTTCAAAATGAGTTTCACATTAATAACCATTTGACGTTGGTGATTAATTATGTATTTACTTAAATCATGTCCTACAAGTATTCATCCAGTTATTGGCTAGGTACACTAAAATAAGAAATACAAAACATAAAGCAGATGTGAAAAACACAAACTGAAAAAATAACAGAACAAAGCAGATGCGAAAAACACCAGCTGAAAAAATAAATACCTAGGTACCTATTTATTGGAGCCTTCTTAGAACTAACGAGTTTTTTTACATTCTTTCTATACAAAACTGGTACTGTGATATACCTACCTAAAAATAAAGTCTATCTTACTAATGTCAAGGCATTATGACGCATCACAAATCAAAAGCATTTTCAAAATGAACGCATCACCCTATTCGCTTTCGCTCGCATTATACCTACCAAAAAAAACAATTGAACTCATAATAACCCCATACAAGGCCTATCCTAGTAGGCCACGCTCGCGTGGGTACACACACACACAGCTCACAGTCTCACGTAGATACACACACAACACAAATACCTACTGGGGAGCTCGGAACGAAACCACAGATTAAAATAAGTTTAACAGAAAGTTCAGAACTTCGTGTCGGTTTCAGACTTCGCCCGCTTGCTTGCTTTTGATACCAAAGCTCAAACTAGACCGCAAAAAAATGGTACGATTTTTATTTTACCTTTTTTATTAAAAATGTGATCCGGTATTTTAGGGAAAAAATCTCGAAATTTCTATTTGCGGTCCGAATTCGAAATAGCCTTCATAAAATTTTGAAGCAAATTGTAGCGTTGCGACGGCGAAGGTTAAAAATTCCTTTCAAACTTCTACGAATATAATAAAATGTTTTCCTTATTACAGTGTTAAAGCTTATTAGAATTTTGATTGAATGGGTAGGTACAACGCGTGGCATATAAGTTGAACCAAAATGCCGATCGACCTTGAATGTGCAGTAACAGGTTTTCGGGTGCTAGTTGAAGTGTAACCATGGCAATGACGGCCATTTTAGTTCATCTTATTTGCCGCACCTGCTGTCGTGCTACAGCCGCACTGCAGCCGCGCTACTGTCGCGCGGCACGTTGCGGCTAATTTGAAGGCCCCTAAAAGTAATGTAAGTAACCTACATAAAATTAGTGAAAAATTAAATTAGGTACCTAAATACCCAGGTAGGTAGGTACTTACCTAATTTAATTTTTAGGAATGACAAAATTCATACTTACATAAGCACTTCAAGACAAAAAAGAGTCGATAATTCGGAGTCGTGAAACACAACACAAAACGGCGTAGAGGTACCTCTACAAATTCGTTTCCGTCCGACCCTTTCGGCCATTGTAGCGTTAACATTACGAAACTTTGTCCTTGGGGCTTTTCACCGAAAAAGGGCGAGAAGGGTACATTGTGTTGTTGATTGTTTGGTATGGGGCTGAGGGCTGAGGGATCCCGGGGGCCGACAAAACCCACTGTGGGTTCCCGTGGGGCCCCGGGGCCCTACCCTACCCTCCCGGTCACCCCATCTACCCTTGTTGTACGCAGTCTAGTCATAGGATACTCTGTGTTCGCCGGCGTTTTCATTCGCTTAGAAGTAATTTTTCTCTGTTTATTTTCTTTAGATAGCTACCTCATTGCTCCTTTTTTCTGTTTCTTTTATTTTTTATATTATATTAAGCCCACTCGAAAGGCACTGTAACATGTAGTTACGTAGTAGGTACGAAAACACGGAAATATTTAATAGATTCCTACCTAGGTACCTTACCTCTAGATTACTTACTACTTACTAATAAAATAAGGTATCTAACTTGGTAGGTACTTACGACATGTTTAATTAACCCAGCAAAGACCCCTAAACGTTTCCAAACGAAACAAAACGTCGAAAACTCGAAACCGACACGAATTGACGTTTGTACTTAATTAAATTAACATACCTAAATACCGAAACGCCACGTCAGCCCTAGTCATACGTCAAGGCCAGGCTACGACGCAAAATAATTGGCTGATAAGCGAGTAAGCGACATCATAACAATACAAGATTAATGTAGACTGCCAAGTAGTACGATATCATAACTGCCTTTTTATTATTATTACTTACCTACATTCGATTTCGCTGCGACAATGCATATAAACCCGACGTTATCGTTATGAAACAGCGGAATAATAATACTAAAATCGCTGAATTATATTGCCTACTTGCTAGAAAGAGATGGAGTATTCGCTTGGCTGTTCCCGAACCGGTTTTATCCAGAATATAAAGCTGGCAAGCCGAAAGATGCATGCAGCGGAGAGGATCGACTACGAACGAACTACGCTACAAATCTACGGAAAGAACCTTTGTTTCTCGTATTGTTCGACTTACTTTTCTAGGCAACTATTTTAAAATAACAATTGACTAATAGGTACCTAGAGGTATTATTATGAGCCCATATTTTCCTTATATAATCTTATAAGGTGCTGACATACGTCTTGAAAATAAGCAAACTTACTAGGTAGGTATATTAATTAAGTACCTACAAACAAATACCTATTCTACTGAGCATGAAGAATTTACTAAGTTGGAAACCAATTAAAATAAATAACAAAGAAATCATAATTCAATTCGGCATATAGGTACCTATCTAAACATCTATTTCTGTTGTTCGATTAATCAATCAACATAATCGCGGAGCGCAACGGAGCAAAGAGCATATTGCTTCGGCTTAGCCCACTTCGCTCAATTATACATTCCGTGACTCAACGACTCGGCTCAATCCGCAACTAGTATTATTATTACTTTCGACGTAGCGTTCTGTGTTGTTTGCCACTCGATACACGAGCAAGAGCGGAGCGAGCGAGCGAGGTCATTACGGACAAAATGGGGGCGAACCATTCCGATAATATACATGCTCGGAGAGTTATTTATGCCTATGTTGAATTTCATTGCTTAGGAACCAAGTAACAGAGACAGAAATATCGACTGTAGCCCCTGTCTACCTAGTTAGACAGAGATAGGACATGCTACTGCCGACAACCGCTAGGAATTTGCCAGCGGACCAATACTGGCAGTCCGCCATACTGGCATTGGCAACCGCGTCTCTCCGCGTCTGCCTGTGAGTGAAAGGAACAGAGACTCGGTCTGCCTCGGCATACTGAGAGTGCGTTTCGAAATTTCGATCGAAAGACGTAGGTTAGCCACTTTGCTCAGCTAATTTTACTTATAATATTAATTTACATAATTGCTTTACAGTAAATTGTAAACTTAACCTGTTTGACACAATATACCGGACATGTAATTGAATGTGTTCAGTTCAGTTGCCGGGTTATCGGTAGTGAACATTTGATTGACTTTTTTGACAGCGCTCGTTTATTTAGCCGGCCATTTTGTATTTTCCTGCAGCACAGTCCTGCAGAAGCGAGGTGACAGAAGTTCGCGGAAAATAAATTATTTGCATTTTCCCAGTGTTTGTGATTGTTTCTCAAGGTTATCATAAAAGTGTGAAAACCGGAAAAGCGGTGTAATATGTTTTTGTATTCTATGTGACTTCAATAAGACTCGGGAGTGTTAAAATAGGATTGTAAAGTACCGTGCTAATTGTGCCGGATTTGTGTTGTGGATATTCATGTATCAAAATACGTCAATTTATGTGGAAGAATCGGCTTAAATTTCATCAATAACTACATAAATAATGATTGTGAGTATTTTATGATTTACTTATTTAGCTTTTCAGCATGCAACTATTATGTTTTGAGTTCTATGTTTTCATTCATCAATCTGTATGAGTTGAGAGAATTTCATATAATCAAAATGAGAATGCAATACAATATTATCCAAATTTCATTAACTTTTATTGTAGATCTTTACTTAATTCAACAGTTGTAGATAACAACCTCAAGCTGAACTGAAAACAGTTTATTTTACAAAGCTTTTCACTTTAATTGTTTAGAAATTAGAATGTTTTAAAACTTGTGTTTGTGATTGAAATGTGTCGTGTTTACATACTAACAAAACCTATCTGTGAATGAGTTTATAACATTATTAATATCAACAAAATACCAAAAACCAAAAGTAACATGGTATCAAAATAAACAAGAGTTTGTAAAAACTGTATGGTGGCTTACCTTGGTCAAATGCATACAGCCAAAAATGAAGAAATTATTGGTCCCCATAGACAACTAAAATACTCAAAATAGAAAATAGTCCAAAGAGGACGAATTAAAAAGATGATATTATAACTTGTTCACAGGTATCGTAGATGATGGCTACTCAGCATGTGCCTGTTGTTTCCTCACCGCCAATGAACAATAATTCAGGTTAGTTTTCATGGTGATCTCTATTATTTTTTATTGCCTTCTTTAGTCACTTTTTGTATATAGCAAGTATGTGCTTTCCTTCAGAAATACTCACTTCGTAGCTGTAGTTAGCTTGTTGTCTAGTATAAATTTTCAATTATTTGTGCCTAGTAAGAAACACCAATATTATGGAGCTTTGTAATTCATTTACAAAGTACTTTATTCAGTCATTTTAATTTAATAAATAAGTTTTAATTTCCAATCAAAGTGATAAAATTCACTTCAGTAAGTAGTCTCAGTGACAAAATTAGCTTCAGTTAGTAGTCACAGTGACAAAATTACTTTTAGTTTATAGTCAAAATGACAAAATTACTTTTAGTTTATATTCAAAATGATAAAATTGCTTTTACTTGGTAGTCAAAGTGACAAAATTACTTTTTCTTGGTAGTCACAGTCACAAAATTGCTTTTAGTTGGTAGTCTAAGTGACAAAATTACTTTTAATTGGTAGTCAAAGTGACCAAGTTACTTTTAGTTTATAGTCAAAATGGCAAAATTACTTTTACTTGGTAGTCTAAGTTACAAAATGACTTTTAGTTGTTAGTCGAAGTTACATAATGAGTTTTAGTAAATAATTAGAAGGAAAAAAAATTTCAGGAAGTTGTTCATGTACTTAATAAGTATAGTTTTAAAATTATGTAATAATAAATGTTTGTTTTTTTTTTAAATATTGCATTTAATTCTATTCACATTACAGAAATAACTAATGACTCAATGCAACTGTAAATAAGTACAGATATATTCATGCCGGACAAAAATAAAACATTCCGAACTCTCATAATCATAAATTTCACTTTTATTTTATGAATTGGTGAGGTTTTAATTTAATAATTATTAAAAGCTATGTTTGAACCACCTGAAGCTGACATTGATGAGACACTATTGGTTGAATAATTTAATTTTTGTTCTTTAACCTTTTGAGTAGTGTGTGTAATTATAGACATAATAGAAACACATTACCTATGTGCCATTCGGCATTCACTCGGGGCACAAGTGTTCAATTTCTTAATGTACACCATAAATAATATTTTTTAGAAAATGTGTAAAAAAATATATATTCAATGTGGTCCACATCATTTAAATATTTTTTTTTAGTAAGTATTGCAATGGAAAAATGGATATTCATTGTTGTCTTTGAGTTCTGATATTTTCATAAATATTAGTGTCCATTACAGAACATTTATTTTTATTTAAATTCTACTGTTGCAATCAATACTGTATGATATTTACTTAGTAAGTACTCGAACTTAATGAATAAATGAAAAGTGATAAATATATTATGTAAATGATTTTTAAGAACTACTTAATTGAATCAAATAAATATTCTAGGTCAATAAATATTAGTATTAATAAGTGACTATTAATTGTGGTGATTTTATTAAATAAAAGGTTTTGAATAGAACTTAATTGAATAGTTATTTAATATTTTTATTAGATAATCATCATTATTATCAGTCTTCTTAATGTTCCCACTGCTGGGACACAGGTCTCCTCTCTAGGAGAGAGTGTGGGCGATAATCCACCACACGGGCCCAGTGCGGATTGGTGGATGTCACATGTCTTCGAATTTTTGGTTCTAGGACATGCTGGTTTCCTCACAATGTTTTCCTTCACCATATTAAATAATATGTACATAAAATATTTAGTTGATACTTAGTCTTCAGACAATATCAAGTTGATACTTGAATTTGTTTGATGATACTTGAACTCAAAAGATCGTTGTTTCTTGAAATCTTCACAATTTAGTTATAATACCTACTTAAACTCGTCAGATGATATTTAGTTGTTACTTGAAGTTGCCAGATGACACTTAGTTGTTACTTGAAGTTGCCAGATGATACTTAGTTGATATTTAAACCCGTTACATGATATTTGGATATTACTTGAAGTTATCAGATGATATTTAGTTGATACTTGAATTTGTCAGATGGTATTTAGTTGTAACTTTTAACCCTCAGAATGTAGTTGATACTTAAACTCTAAGATATTTAATTATTGCCTAAAGTTGTTGTGCAATGTTGAGTGGACACGAGAACTTGTTACATAATATTAAGTTGTTATTTGAAATTCTCTGAAGATGTTAAGTTGATACTTGTACTCGTTAGATGGTATTTAATTGTTACTTGAAATCTTCAGAATTTAATTGATACTTAAACTCATCAGATGATATTTAGTTGTTACTTAAAGTTGTCAGACGATATTTAGTTGATATTTAAACTCGTCAGATGATATTTAGTTGTTACTAAAAGTGGTCAGACGATATTCAGTTGATATTTAAACTCGTCAGATGATATTAAGTTGTTACTTAAAGTTGTCAGACGATATTTAGTTGATATTTAAATACGTCAGATGATATTTAGTTGTTATTTAAGTTGATACTTGAACTTGTTAAACAATATTAAGTTGATACTTGAACTCGTCATTTAGTTGTTACTTGAAGTCTTCAGACGATATTTAGTTGATACTTAATGAATTTGGATGATGTTAGTAGATAACATTTATACTTAAGGCATACTGAAAATTTCTAGATTCTGAAAATAGTCTAATAAGCCTCTGGCAGCTCTCTTGTTAACTTAGCCATAAAAATCATTAAAAATAATTGAACAAAAATGTTTACGAGTTTAATTCATTTTGATAGCGATACACAGCGCTTGTGCGCCCGAGTTGTCTCCTGTATTGACGCGCCTGTATCGCCTCTCATTTAGGACTGGTATTGTGCCAAAGTCCTGAAAGCTTGCCAACGTGCAACCCGTGCCCATAAAGGGCAGACGTGCCAATCCTGCCAACTATCGGCCGATTTCGATAACCTCCATACTCTGCAAGATTATGGAGCGCGTGTTGAATTCGCGCCTAATGGCATATCTAGAAGGTAACGATCTCCTCCGCCACCGACAGTACGGGTTTCGTCGCCCGGGACCGATTGGTCTAGTGGGGACCTACTAGTTTATGCCACTCACTTGTGGGGCGAGGCCCTCGAGAAGAATGGGTAAGCTATTGCCGTTTCTTTAGACGTCTCGAAGGCCTTCGACAGGGTATGGCACGATGGCCTTTTGTCTAAGCTTCCAGCGTACGGTATTTCTCCTGGTCTGATAAACTACGTAAAAGATTTCCTGAGTGAACGGTCACTCCGAGTTGTTATCGATGGATGCTCATCAGAGCCTATGACGACTAATGCTGGTGTCCCTCAGGGGTCTGTTCTCTCAGCAACTCTATTCCTGCTCCACATTAACGATCTGCTAGTGCCTGGTATCTTTGGGTATGCAGATGATAGCACAGTTGTAGAGAGATACCTGCCCAGTGCTCGGGCTAGTAAGGAGCTAATCCGGTCTGAAAGGGAGGCTATGGTAGAGCGTACGAATGTCCCACTTCAGGTAGTTCCAAGTGGGGCGAAGCTAATTTGGTAACATTCAACGCCGCCAAAACACTATTCGCCGCCAAAAGGAGCCCGATCACCTTGGCTCCTGCTTTTCGGGATTATACCTGGAGTGCACCGACCGCCTTCAGCTCTTGGGAATGGACATTACTTCAGACCTCAACTTTGGGGCGGTTCATTGAGTCCAAAGCCAAGGTAGCTGCTAGGAAACTCGGCGTTCTTGCAAAAGTCCGATGGTACTTCACACCGAGTTAGCTTCTAATGTTGTACAAAGCACAGGTCCGATCGTGTGTGGAGTACTGCAGCCACATATGGGCTGGTGCTGCAAAATGCCACCTAGCGGCTTTGGATTCAGTGGAAAGGCATGCAAAGATGCTGATTGGTGATCCAGATTTGGTTGGGTCCAATCTTCAAAGTCTCGAGCACAGGCGCAGAGTAGCCAGCCTTGCGGTTTTCTACAGGATGCATTTTGGAGAGTGTGCGCAGGAATTGCACGATTTGATTCCGCCATCCCAATTTTACCTTCGGACATCCCGGCGTACGGCAAATATCCACCCTTACGTTGTTGAGACACCTGCGGCCCGGACTAAGCGTTTTGCCTCGTCATTTATATCGCATACATCGAGGGACTGGAACAGTTTGCCGGCTGCAGTCTTTCCGTCCGAATATAATTTAGATGTCTTCAAGGCTAGAGTGAATAGGCTTCTACTAAACTAGTGCGCCTTACCATCAACGATTGAATCACTGCTTACCATCAGGTGGGATCGCAGTCAAGAACTAGTTTATTGCAAAAAAAAAACAATCTTCGGAAGGACGCCAATAACAAAAGATAGTCTCGAATTCTATAATTGTTTTTTCATGCCTTTATTGCAAGTGGCCAGATTTAGAGACTTTTAGTTTTCCCTAGGTAATTGATTATTTGAATCAGACTAATTTAAAATACATCGGAAGTCAAAAATCATTAACATAAAACTCATTAAAATAGTTAAATAAATTAGTATACATGTAACAATTAAATCATAATTTATTAAAAACCTGTACCTAAATAAAAAATCAAATAGGAACATAAATAATAAAAACAAAAGATATAATTTACAACATCATGACAACCAAATATAGCTGTTACATTACGAACATAGTCATTATTATTTTACATATTACAGGTTAGTTTCGACGAGTGACATTATTATGTAGGTGACGTCAGATCGAACATTTTAAATATATGTGTGACTTTCATTATTTATCATTATCTCTTTCCATAATGGTCAGTATGGCCACGTCATTTGTTAATATTACGAAAACTAAGCAAACACCGGTCTATGTTATGAGAAAACGAATAATTATAACGTGTGCTTACTGAAACTAAAATATATGGGTACAATGGCGTTTTCATCGCTGACAGCGATTCCTAAAAAACAACATAAACGATGTGTGGTCCATCGGTTGTGATCTAGGATTCAAACCAAGGTGACCTTGGTTGGAGCGGCGTGGTTTGTTTTGCGTCTAGATGGATGTAAACCACGCGCCAACACGTTTGAAATTAAATCACCGTGTTGGGGTAGACGCGCCTCCCAACCAAGGACGTTGAAGGTCATGGTTTATATGTGCTCTGTACACGGGTTGAAACTAGCAAGGTCAGCCTGGTTGGAGCTTAGTTTCTGTTGCGGCGAGATGGATGTAAACCACGCGCCAACACGTTCGAAATTCAATCACCGTGTTTGGGTAAACACGCCGCTCAACCAAGGTCGTTGAAGGTCATGGTTTAAAACCAACGTCTACACGGATCGAAACTCGCAAGGTCACCTTGGTTGGGACGTTGGTTTACAACCATCTGGGCAACTTCTTACAAAGCTCGGGTCCGTGGGATTCACTATTATATTGTAGTACTTCGAAAGTTTGAAGAGTTTAACACTCGTATTTAAAAACAAGTAAAACTAATTACTTGAGTAAAACGAAATATTTAAGTTAAAAATTGTAATTTTTTATGAAGATTTCTAACGTCAAGTAATAACATGACAAGAATTTAATTAGCAACAAATAATTGCTTCTTTATAAATACGGGTGTTAGACTCTATTCGCGCATTTAAAACAAACCTTTTTTACTGCCCGTTGAACCAATTTTGACTTTTTGAACCGGCTTAGGGTAAGGCGTTGATGAGTCAGTGAGTGAGTCAAGACTTTATCTGTCAACTCAGTCGTTCAATGTAGAATGCTGGTATTCAACTGCATCCGATTGGACAGGAAACTGACTCCAACATACATACCTAGTTGGAGAAAGATTAGACAGATATTTATTTGTCTCCTCTTGGCCTCGATGCAAAAAAAAAAAAAATTGTTAGGCGAACATAATGTAATTGACCAGCAGATTTTTTTCGCGATTTCAGGTTCAGAAAGTTGATTCACTGTGATTGAAATGTCCGACATTGAATGAATCACTTTTGTGTTTACTTGATTCAATTTTGGTTTAGTGTTCGTAGTGTTTACTCGATTCAATTTAATGGTCAGTAGTTGAATCGAGTAAGCATGTTCACATTAGATAATCGGTAAGACATAAAAATACAAGGAAATTGATTCATTGTGATTGAAATGATCGTCATTGAATGATTCACTTTAGTGTTTACTCTTTTGTGTTTACTTGATTCATTTTAGTTAGTGTGTAGTGTTCATTCGATTTAATTTAACTAAGTTGTAAACATTAATGTTCATATTAGAATATCGGTAAGACATAAAAATACAACAAGTTGATTCACTGTGATTGAAATGACCGACATTGAATGATTCACTTTTGTGTTTACTTGATTCAATTTGGTTAGTGTGTAGTGTTTACTCGATTTAATTTAACTAAGTTGAATCGAGTAAACATTAATGATGACATTAAAATATCGGTAAGACATAAAAGTACAAGAAAGTTTATTCACTGTGATTGAAATGAATATCGGTAAGACATGAAAATACTAGGAAATTGATTCACTGTGATTGAAATTACTGACATTGAATGATTCACTTTTGTACTAGATTCAATTTGGTTGACGTTGCACGGTCGCTAAATTATTACCCTCTTTGCATAAATTATGTTAAATTCGATGTTAGTAGAGTTATCAGTTATCAATTTGGACATAATAACTGTGATATTATTTTTGTAGTCGCATTTATAGTATTCAATTTAACACTTTAAGCAATTTTAAAATTTAGTAATTATGTTTTTTTTTTTTAAATTTACTGTAGGAATGACAAAATAGAAACACTAGAGAATTTGTGCACTTTCAGATTTTTTAACGTTTTGGCTAGTAGTTTTTTTTTAATATATAACACAGGAAAACAAAATAAAACTTTTTTTTTGTTGCTTGAAGTTTTTCTACTGTTGTTTACTAATTTGGGTGCGCTGATTTCAAATCTACGCTTAGATTTTTTGTAGCAGCTCTAGTTAGTGAGATACAGGTACCGTCTTGAATTTACATAAGTAGTCGATAGTTTCTATCAATAGCGGTGTAACTTTACTAGTTCCTTTATAAATTTCATTATGTCTTCCTCAAGAAGGACGTGTTTAAATAATCCTGATTGTTTTTGTGTTATTTGTGGAGAATATATGTTCACAAAATTTCGTTTAAATGTGTCGGACTTTGTGAAAAAGGCATACTTGGACTACTTTGGGTTTCCGTTGCCGTCAAACGCTAAACCTTGGATACCAAGTTTGGTATGTAAAAATTGTGTTGAATCTATGCTACTGTGGGCAAACAAAAAAAGACCCACTTTCAAATACAAAGCTCCTATGATTTGGCGTGAACCATCCAACCATCATGACGACTGTTATTTCTGTGTAACGAAAATCAAAGGAATAAACCACAAAAATTGCTCTAAGTGGATATATCCAAACTTAAAATCTGCCATAAGACCAGTCTTGAGTATTAGTGACACATCAACACCACAGCAGCCATGTACATCTTCGGAAAATCCAGACCAGTGCAGCGGACAAACCAAAAACGACGACAGTGGTAGCGACAGTGATTTTGATTGCTACGGTAGTCCCCGACCACTAAATCAAGATGACTTGATCAGGGACCTTGGACTGTCTAAAACGGCATCAGAAATTTTAGCTTCCCGATTGAAAGAAAGAAATTTGTTGACCAGAGAAACGAAGATATCGTATTACCGTAACAGGGAAAAGGATTTACTTCCTTTCTTTACTCAAAAAGATAATTTTGTGTTTTGTACTGATGCTTGGATGCAACATGAGTATCAAGCTTCACTACCTTCACAGCCATCTAGACCATTTTCCTGAAAATCTCGGTGACCTAAGCGAGGAACAAGGAGAGCGCTTCCACCAGGATATTCGCTTTATGGAGGCGAGGTATCAGGGATACTGGAATGAACATATGATGGCTGATTATTGTTGGAGCATTCAAAATAGTACTCATAATACATCTGACTCTAGAAAATCCAAAAAAAGGAAATTTCATTCAGAATAATAAATCTAATAATTTTTTTAAACTTAAACTATGAGCATTTTCAATGAAAAACCTTGTCACTTCATAACTCCAAAACTAGAGCTGCTACATAAATACAGCATATATTTCCGAAATCAGCGTGGAAAACCTATCCAGATTCATGTAAAAAATCTCATGCAACAGACATGCTGTTTTCCAGTGTAATCTGTATTTGTTTGTAAAAATCTTTTGGCATTTTTCCCTTTTCCTATCCCATCGAAAGGACAATGGGGAACTACAGAACGTAATTTTGATCGCATACTTATTTTTTTAGTGTCTAGTAGGGCCCACGCATGCATTTTGCTGACAGTTTGATACGCATGTGCAACACATGCGCCCATGGTTTTTTATACGTAAGCAGCGCCATCATCACCCTGCATTGTAGAGTGGTCTTTATGGAAAATTAGTCAAGCTTATGTGTATTTTTATCTTGAACTAGCTGCAGCTAGCGGCTTTACCCGAGTGATAATCGAAAAATATCCCAAGGGAATACTTACAGGATAAAAAGTATCACTAATAATATTGCAAATGTGGTCCAGGGAGAAAAAGTGACAAATATGTAACACACTCATAAACATTTGCCTTTATAATATTACTAGCTTTTGTCAGCGCCTTCGCCCGCGTACATAAAATATAGCCTATGTCACTCAGGAGTAAATCGGCTTTCTATTGTTATTAATTTTTTTCCAATCGGACCAGTAGTTCCAAAGATTACCTCTTACAAACAAAAAAACAAACTTTACCTCTTTATTATATTAATGCAGATTAGTTGTTATTTCATTTTTTTGCATCAGCTATCCCGGACAAAACAGAAATGCTAGTCTCAGATAAAGAAGAGAATGATTTTCCTTGTCTCTTCTTTATTATGCTAGAACTACATTGAGCACACGTATCTAGCATAGTAGTCGATCTTGGTGCATCGGTCTACATACATTTTGTATGGCAACTAGATTTCTAGAACTACACTTGACATAAGCCACGTGACGTCCATCCGGCGCGAATTCAGGCGTGATAAACGTGTTCGTCGATCTAATGTAGTTCTAGCTCAAAACCATTTTCAGTCTCGTTAAAATATATTTTCATCACTTCGTCTGGGAATGAATTTTGATATCCACGGGTTTTATGCTTAATTCAGACTTTACTGTGAGCATCATAAGCCTTTATAGTTTATTTACTGCAAGCTCGAAGGATCAGAATGAACGTAATTCTGTATTTGTACAATCATTAATTTTGTTGTTGGAGGGGTACTCTAAACTTTCAAAGTTTCTTTATTCTCACTTTATCATGAGAGATTCATTAGAAGAGAGCATAAAACCACCATTACCATAACGAATATCCATTTTTGGTCTTGCTAGAAAATTATGCCAGGCACACACGATCCATTTTGCGCTTGAAGCGGCTTCCGGTAAACATACTCAGTGGCGTAGCAAAGAGGGGGCGGCGGGGGCGGGCCGAACCGGGTGTTACCTTTTTTGGGGTGCAACTCACCCGGTCTCTCAAATTTGAGAACAATATACAAACAAAAAAAAAATCACTAGCACAAAAATTTCTTTTTCGGAGATTCCTCCACTAGCACTAGCTCAGCTCTATGTATAATCGGGTATTCCCGCAAAAGAGCCTGACGCTGTCCTTGTCTTTCTGTTCCTGATCCATGTCCTTTATCATATAAAATTTATTGCTTTTTACTTTCGAGGTGTGACACCACTGATTTCCGCACCGGGTGCCACCCAAAGTAGCTACGCTACTGAACTTACTTGACGGTGTGTTGCTATCAGAATGCATGACAAGTCTACTGTGTTTAGCCTATACTACTAACGTCATGCGTACTTGACCAATTTGTATGTCGTTAATCGGCTGTAAACTGGATCGTGTGTGGTTGGCATTAGTTACGTATATTTTGCTATTTTCATATAACAAAATTTGTTGTACTTTTTTATTTAGTACTCCTATGTATACAAAGTACGAACATTGTACGAATCGCACTTTCTTAATATATGTACATAAGCGTGACTTAGAACTACGCTTAGTCATTTACTAGAGCGAGTAAAAGAGAGCCGGAGTGCGAACGCATGCGGCGGAATCGACGAGGCAGTCCGTAACACGGAAAGTGATTCGGTGCGGTTAGATTTACTAACCCTTAGGTACTGTGTTTCCTTGGGCCCTAGACAAGTGGCAATCGCTCCGTGTCGAATCCATTTCTAAGTTCGATTTCGCCTTAACGATGACGACCACAAAATGGTAGACAAAGTGACATCGACTAACATATCGATAAGTCGAAGTGTTGGTTCGATAAAATAACAACTTCTTGGCTATGATTATCGAATTAAAACGTCCAATTTTTTTTAAAAAAAGAACAATTACAGAAAACTGTTGTTGTGCAATTGGTTTAAAGATGAAACAGTTTAGACGATAAATGTCAGATGAGTTTGAAATGTTAGATGCTATATATCAATGTCAGATTCTACAAACGCCAGATTCTACAAATGTCAGATTCTACAAATGCCAGATTCTATAAATGTCAGATTCTACAGATGCTAGATTCTACAAATTTCAGATTCTTATAATGCCAGATTCTATTATTGTCACATTTTGGTTACAATTCAAATATAATAATTTCCATAAGTCTGCGTATAAAAATTTCGCTGCTAAAGTCTGTCATATATAAAATCTGGCGTTTTTTTTTTATCTGGCATTTTTAAGTCGTGTGACATTTATAGCATCTGGCATTTTAAACTCGTCTGACATTTGTAAAATCTGCCATTATAAACTGGTAAGATTGGTTTGGATTAAGGAAACGTGGACCATTGATTTTTTTCCTGCCCTAAATCACCAAATGTATCACCGTTTGTTTTCCCAAATAAATAAAATAAAATTGCGTTTCTCTTTTAATGAAATCATTCCTCCTCATATTCCTCGCCCTACCTCAGTGAAATGTCTTCTTTCTTTGGTTTTTACTCAGTTTATATTCCATCTATACAAATTCATTGAAATTAATAAAATTAAGTTGTAGCTAATTTACTTTTTAATTAGTACTTTTTTCATTCTTAAAGTCTCTATCATAATTAGTCATAATCTGTGGTTATAGGATTGTCACTAAATTGTCAGTCTACGCCAGCGAATTTTTTTTTTATTATTTTATAATTTTGATTTTAAAAGAAAGATATATTTATTGTACTTTTTTCTTTGATAGTCTAGTTTGTACGTGTTATTGGCAAAATTGTGGTGACTCTTCCACAAAGGCCTAATTCATTAAGAGTTAAATTTCAACTCGTGTGACATTTTTAGAATCTGGGATTTTAAAGTCGTCTGACATTTGTAGAATTTGACATTTCTCGACTAAACCAAACGTAACCGGGATGACTTAGTTCGTCTTGTTCTTCCATCTAGGTATTTGTTTGTCAAGACCCTTCATCTCGGGAGCGCGTAGAGGTGTCGAATTGAAATTTATTTACTGAGAAAAAATATTATAACATCTTTACAGACACGTCCAAGGCCATGCTATAACCAACACTAAAAATACATGATAATGTTCTAAAATTAATTACAATTCTATCTATATAAAAATATGTAATAAGTCCGGGCAATTCTCTATAATTACTTAAGCTGCTTCTACAAATTAAAATCATATACTTACCTGAGTATATACCTGAGTAGCTCAGGGCTGCGGTCCCTTGTCCCGGTCGCTACTATGGGTATAGTAGCGACCGAAACCCGGCTTCGCACAGATGTTTGAAATCTTTGAAATGCTTGGCCTTTCTATTACAATAATTATTTCTACAGCTAAAAACCGTCTGAAAATCTGTCCTATATTTTTTTTTTAATTTATCACGAACACAAACAAAACCTGTGGAGACTATGTGTTATTATATTGAGTACATAATGGGCTGTATAAAAATAATTGATCTAACATCTTTGTTAACCTGTATTGTCATTCAAACCAAACTAGACTGCAAAATATCAGTTCAATCGGTCAGCGATAATTGTATTAAAATTCAGTTGTAAGATTCGACCCATAGATCTATCGGCGCGCACTGTTCCCGCGCCTCAAAGTTGTCAGAGACTGTATAGACCCTGCAGAAGGGTCGAAGCCAGCTAGGGCCCAAGGGTTCGTTTCTGAAAGGAAGGGTCTGGCCCTAGTATGTATGGCTTGTTTAGTCAGTAAGAATCTGACACTGTTTCCCGCTCCGTCTAAGGGCGACATTCGTCATTAGATGTTTTTTACCGACAATAAAAAAAAACCATAGATGTATAGGGTGAAAAATTAGTGACCGATACTTAAACACGTGATTGTAGTCATCACAAACAACTTTTACTATAGGACCAAACCCTGAAAAAGCGAAAAAAAAAAATCAACAAGCAACATTTTGATCAGTTAAGTGAACATAAATGTACTGATTTCAGGTTTGGTCCCATAGTAAAAGTTGTTTGTTATAAAGACCAAAATCACTTGTTTAAATATCGGTCACTCACCAGTCAGTCACCCTATATCCTGAAAAGGCAAATTAAATAAAAGCTTGTAAAAAATCTACTCCAGCCGTTCTGAAGGCTTGAACATTTAGTTATATATTATTTAGTTTATATGAAAGCTCTTCAGGAGGTCTAGAACAAACCGGTTCTGAGATCTTGAGCCAAGACGATGACTCGAACAATCTGGTTTTGCCGAGAAGATGTAATATCTATAATATAAAAATGAATCGCAAAATATGTTGCTAAGCGCATAACTCAACAACGCCTGGACCAATTTTACAAATTCTTTTCTACACACACACAACATGTTTATTCTTGTCTGAAGGTTCTTATAAAAAAAACCGCCTTCAAAAAAAGTCAAACGATAAAAGTTCCTATACTAAAAAGTTGAAAATAAAAATTTGAATTGCTGTAAAGAAACTTAATTTATAGGTAAACTTATTTGACATTATATTCAAAATTTATTACTTCTTTTTGGAGTCGGTGCCAGCATTTTTATTGTTGAAACTTGTTAGGTAGCTTTTTAATATCCGGTGCCATTTTTCGTACATAATGCTTAAACTTTTTCAATGTACTTAAATGTGGCAGAAGGCTTTAGTAAGTATATATTTTTTATTTAAAAAAGTGTAAATCGGATGAATTTTTTTGGAGAAGTCTAGTCTGTTTTTTTGTCTTAATTATTATATACTAGCGACCCGTCCCAGCTTCGGACGGGTGCACTCGTGATGTTAAATATATTGTGTTGTACACATAAACCTTCCTCTTGAATCATTCTATCTATTAAAAAAAGCCGCATCAAAATCCATGGCGTACTTTTAAAAATATAAGCATATTAAGCATACATCCCTATGTATGCTTATATCTTTAAAAGTACGCAACGGATAAAACAAAGTTGCTTAGTCCCTACTAAGCAACTTTGTTTTATACTATGTAATGATTTGAGTATGCAAATAGGTATTAAGTAGTTTTATAGTTAAGTTAGAGGTAGTTTTTCAAGGGATTTTTGTCCATTCGTATTTACTAGCCTTGGCTGGCACCGACTCCAAAAATACGAGGGTCATTCATAAATAGTTAGCCAACAAAAAGTAAACGAAAATTTTGGAAAAGGTCAATTTATTTTTCAACATAGTCTCCTTTTAGTTCGATACACTTAGCCCAGCGATGCTCCAACTTTTTTAACCCGTCCGAAAAATATTTTTTGTCAAACTCTGCAAAATAGGCCTCCGTGGCGGCGATGACCTCCTCATTCGATCCATATCTATTCCCGGCGAGTGATTTTTTCAGATTACGAAACAGAAAGAAGTCACAAGGGGCCAAATCTGGAGACTACGGTGGATGGGGCAGCAATTCGTAGCGAAATTCGACCAATTTGGCCATGGCAGCGGCAAACGTGTGAACCGGTGCGTTGTCGTGGTGGAACAGCACTTTTTTCTTCGCCAGATGGGGTCGTTTTTTCTTTAATTCGGCGTCGAATCGGCCCAATAAATCAGCATAGTAAAGCCCTGTAATTGTTTTACCCTTCTCGTGGTAATCGACGTAGATCACACCTTGTGAATCCCAGAAAACGGTGGCCATAACTTTTCCTTCCGATTTTACAGTTTTCGCCTTCTTTGGAGCACGTTCCCCGGTCTGGATCCATTGTTTTGATTGCTCCTTGGTCTCTGGTGTGTACCAGTGGATCCAGGTTTCATCGACGGTCACAAAACGACGCAAAAACTCCGCTGGTATCCGCTTAAACAGCGCCAAACACGTCTCTGATGTGGTCTCACGGTTGCGCTTGTTTTCTGGTGTGAGTAAACGCGCCGACAGCTTTCTCATGCCGAGTTTCTCGTGAAGAATATGATGCACTGTTCCTTCTGAAATGCCTACAGTCTCAGCTAGCTCCCGAACCTTCAATCGGCGATCTGCCAATACGAAATCATGGATTTTTTTAATGTTTTCCTCCATAGCAGTTGTTTTCGGTGCACCTGGACGTGGTTCATCAAAAACTGACGTACGGCCACCTGCAAACTCGTTGAATCAATTCTTGACGGTGGCCATCGATGGAGAATAGTCATGGTACACAGCATCCAAGCGCTCTTTGATTTCGATGCGCGTTTTCCCTTCCAAAAATAGGAATCGAATCACCGAACGATATTGCTCTTTTTCCATTTTTGTAAAACCGATTGACACGTTCGCTTCCATGAGTTGTCAAATTAAAACAAATGAAGGGATTGGAATGAAAATTTGAAAAAATAATTAAAAAAGAATGTGCTACACTTTGGTAAAACTCTTTTGAAACTACAGCGCCCTCTGGCGATGAGGGTAGGTACTTATTGAATGCACCTCGTAAGTATTAATTTTTGACTATTTGCAAAATATTAATGTCAAATAAGTTTACCTATAAATTAAGTTTACAGCAATTCCAATTTTAAAGAAGCCGTTACTAGTAACGGCTTCTGAAAATAAACAATAATGAGTTTGCCATGTCACAGTTTTAGGACAGATGCACAGAACAAGGGGCGAGGAGCTTTGTAAAATATGAACTTTAACCTAACCTCAAAACCGCTTGTCGGGAAAACAAAAAAGTTAGGGAACGTAAAATACACTTCTCACGAATATTATAAAGGCGAAAATTTGTATGTGTGTTTGTGTATGTTATTTATTCCTTCACAACCAAACGGTCGAACGGATTTAGATGAGACATACGAATAGAACTTAATATAAATTTATATCTTGGAAGTTGGTTTCTTTGGAATATATTACTTTCACACGAGCAGAAGATTCTATGTCTGTAAGTATAAAAGTCAATGCCACTTTTCATTATATAACTCAATAACGGGCTCACCTATCCAAACCAAATGTTGACGCTTTGTTTACGTGAAGATTGCACAAAATCTGTTGAGCGGTTCTTCATTTATCACATTTTTCTGTTGCCGGGAGCGAAGCCGCGTGCAAAAGCTAGTATATCTATCCTACTACTATTATAAAGGCGAAAGTTTGTAAGTATGGATGTATGGATGTTTGTTACTCTTTCACGTAAAAACTACTGAATGGATTTGAATGAAATTTGGCACAGGCATAGGATACACTCCGGAATAGCACATAGGCTACTTTTTATCCCGGAAACCCCAAACCCACGCGGGCGAAGCCGCGGGCAAAAGCTAGTATAAGATAAAAGTAGAAACTGACTGACTTATCGACACATAGCCAAACTACTCAGACTTCTCAGTCGGTACACTCTTTTCTGAGTGGTCGTGGTCACCACTATGTATTACGAATTCACGATGAGTGCTCATCTCATTAGTACGGTGCCATTCATCGTGGTCTGCAGCTTTCTGGGTACATTCGTAAATCGAGCATTCAGTTGCGGCCTTGATCTGGTCTCTCTATCTCCTTGATGGTCTACCACATGCCTGGTGCCCTTAACTATGCCGTGCACTCCGAGATGCATAGACGCATATATTTCTCGGACTATGAGCGTGAAATTTTGCACAGATTCTTTATATGGCGTCATCATCATCATCATTTCAGCCGAAAGACGTCCACTGCTGGACATAGGCCTCCCCCAAGCGCCGCCACAAAGACCGGTCCTGTGCGTCTTGCATCCATCGGCTTCCAGCAACCCTGACCAGGTCATCGGTCCACCTTGTGGGAGGCCTTCCAACGCTACGTCTTCTTATATGGCGTAGGTGAGCTTTAAATGAGGATTTCGGAGGAGGAACAGGTTCAAAGTTACAATAAGTTAAATGTGGTGTACAATAAAGTATAAATAAATAAATAAAGTTTGTATGGAAAAACCTACTTACAAGCGGGCGAAGCTGTCAGAAGATAGTTTGAAATATAACCAAAAAAAGTTTTCGAGGGCAGGCGACAAACTACTTGGTCACATAAGTTTTTTCCACCCTTCTGGTGTGATCTATTTAAATTTTGAGATAGGGTCGCCTACTTTTTTTTGAAGAAAAATAAAGTGTCACAATATTTGTGTAGGGATATGTACTTATAAATAAAAATATTTATTTGTTCTTCTCTTGAAGACAATTTTTATGTGCTTTTAGCACATAAAAATTTAACGAGAGGAAGTCGCGTAGTATTCCACGCGCGACTCAAAGAAACGTCAGCAAAACGGAAGGGACCAGTAGGGCCGATGCCTGCTGGGGCAAATCGCTATCTCTTTGAGAACTGCACTTTGTATAAGCCTGTCTATCTCCATTATGGTTATATCCAATGCTAAATCCCAGTTCAAAAACCAACACCCGTCCTCTAAACCCTCTTGCTAACGTATCGCACGCAAATTTCTACTTTATATTGCTTGGTTTTGATGCTAACTTTGTACGCTCGAATATACATATAGAGATGTATCTACGTAGTCATGTCGTTGCCGGTCCTAGAGGAAGCGTTGCTCTGAAGTTGGGATTTCTTGTTAGTCCTTTCGTAAGTACAGACTCGTGTAAAGTTGTGAGGCAGTCAATGGCCTTTATAGATCCCTAGGGCGATTCGTGTGCTGGTTTATCGAGGCCGTACGTGTATGGGGTTCAGGGTTGGTGCATATTATTGACTTCTACATGGTCTAAATCACCATGGTCCAAATAAATATATGAAATCATCAATGTTTGTTAAAACTGCCGTACAATTTATAAATGAAGAAATGCTTCTACATGCAATTTACTGGGTTTATAAATTGCGCGGCTATATTTGAGATTAGATATAAATTCGATGTTTTGAAGTTTAGCCTCCTTCATACTGCTATACTATATCTAGCCTATACGGTCCCACGTCTGGGCAAAGGCTGCCCTCCATTCCTTCCAGTGTTCTCTGCTAACTTCTTGCACATTCCTTGCCTCCTACATAATGATGACGTATCCATCTTTGTCATTGATTTCGACCTGCATGCACTGTCCAACAATCACTTTGCGTCGCCTCCCCAATTTTTCAAGGAGTTGTAAGCAAACCGTAGGGACCCCGGTCTAATCCAACTGGGGCCAAGGGTTTCTGTCTGAAAGGAAGGCTCTACCCGTGTTATAGATGGCGACGTAAGAATGGGGTAGGTTGTTTAGTTTGGGGCTAGGCTTCGTCCAAGGGCGGGATTCGTCATTGGATGATTTTTACCTGTTATAAAAAAAATCCTCCTCAATGTTGGATCAACAACACCAGTCTAAAAGTTATTTTGATCCAAACTATCGAGGGCTAAACCTAACGTGCATTGGTTCTCATCGGTTTAGAGTTACAATGTGATGTAGAAACGTCCATGTCTCGCATATCGAGCCGCTTCAAGGGGCTCGTAGCGAGTTCTTGACACAAGTGCCTCCCAGTGAGCGGTCTTATCATATCGATTGGGCCGTAACTACGACCGCTTGCCAGGAACGGATGTAGGGTCTGCTCTGCTATGCTCAGGGGCCCTGTTTAGTTTGGTAACTGAATATGCGACTTATGTTTGGCAAATACGGCAAAATTACCGCGTTTCTTCTGTAGCAAGGGCTGTTTCATAAAGAAAAAAAAAAATTACTATCAGTTGTCATCTGTCTTCCTGTACTACTTCCAGCTTTATGAAATAAAGCTCATCTTTGTCCCTTTTGGTAGTGTACAGACATGCTTGTGTTTTGGCGGCATTGAATCCCACCAAATTGACTTCTCCATATTTAGTGCCTACCTGAAGTGAGACATTTGTACGCTCTATCATTCGCTGATATGCCTCTCTTTCGGACTGGATTAGCACCCTATTAGCCCAAGCACTCGGCAGGTAGCTCTATAAGGGCCATGTTCACCGAAACAAATTTAATAATTGATTTCGTAATTGACCTGTTAATATTTAAACAATTGTTAAACAGGGAGCAGTTTTTTCGTGTTCACCATCACTATTCGGCGTTCAGTTACCTAACCGAGACATAACGGAGCGTTTTTGAATGAATGAAAGAGCAATGCAATATTACCAAATGAAATGCAAGGGTACATCTTGAAATTTCGTTCACGCTTGCAACTTTTGAATATGGCCAGACAATAGATAATACCATAAAATGTGAAAGTTGCTGTTCTTTGTTTCTATGGGTTTACGAGAAACACATGTTGTATTGGAAGGCGATCTTTTTTGACTGTCAGTATTCATATTGATGGTCTTTTGAAGTTTTGTGGTATTTTTGTTGTAAATTTATAATAGGTATTTAAAAAAAAAACGACGGAAAATCAAAATTGTACATGAAAAATCATCGAATCGCGATATGTGTGTGTGTGTGTGTCGTATGATGTTTTAAGGTTCTTTGTAAATAATAAGATAGTGATAATAAGTTAGTGTTAGTGAATAAGTAAAAGGATATGAAATAACAAAAATGCATTTAATTCTTAGTAAGTATATACAATACAAATACGTAATAAAATACATTTCGTCTTATTTTTCCATAAGATTTCATTTCTTGAAACCTGTTGAAAAGTGTTAGGTGACTGACATGAAAAATAGTAATATGTAAGTATGTCTATGCATGAAAGACAAGAGACACAGTACTAATAAAAATTCTTCATAAAATTTTGTCGATTTTGAAGTCTTTTTGTCATCGTTTTTAACTGATCCAAATAGTCTACATATTGAGATCGTATTACCATCCATCATAAATGTAAAAACCGTTATTTTTCACAGATAAATAGGTACTTCGTTGGTAAATCGAACAATATAACCTACGAAAGTTCTGTCAAATCACAGTAACCAACGTTTAAACAACATCTTGAAGCTCTGTTAAGATAATCATCCGATTATCGTCAGTAACCGATGTTTCATCATCATCATCATCAGCCTTTTAATGTTCCCACTGCTGAGACACAGGGCTCCTCTCTAGGAGACGGAATGGGCCATAATCCATCACGCGGGCCCAGTGTGGATTGGTGGATATCACATGTCTTCGAATTTTTGGTTCTAGGACATGCCGGTTTCCTCACGATGTTTTCCTTCACCGTTTTGAGAGCAGTGGTGATGAAATAAATTACACAAAGTAATGCGCCTGGCTGGGTTTGAACCCGCGACCTACAACTCGTAAGTCGGGGCCGATACCACTCGGCCACCACTGCTCTCAGTCGGGACCGATTCCACTCAGCCACCACTGCTCTTTCACCGATGTTTAGGCTTTGGTGAACAGGAAAAATTAATAACAATCGATTTAATATTTAAACGGCCGATTTAGTGTTGGTGAACACCGGCCTAATTGTACTGTAATTTACATAGGTACCTATAGATTCCGGGTCTCGTTGATATACAGCAGGACTCTGATGACCATCCGTCGACAATGACTCGAAGAAACAGGAAGTCTTTTAGCCAACCAACGGCAAACGCTTCCCCAATATTTTCAACGAAACCCGTACTGTCGCTGAGGAAATCGTTGCTTTCAAGGTATGCCATGAGACGCGAGTTCAATACACGCTCAATAAACTCACAGATTATGCCGGTTACCGAATTTGGTAGATAGTTGGCAGGTTGGCATCTGCCCTTTTTAGCCCTGATTTGCGCTTTGGCATTCTTCCAGGACTTAACGCTCTTGCAAAAGTCATATAGGTACACTTGGTACTTCAGCGGAACATCTTTTAATGCATAAGGCCCAAAAATGTCATCTAGCAGCTTTGAACTCTGTGGAAAGACATGCTAAGAGGCTAATGGGTACTCGATTTAATAAAGACTAATCTAAAGCTTACTCAGGCGTAGGGTATATATATATTTTTTTTAATTGCAATAAACTAGTGGTGGCCGAGTGGTAACGGCCCCGACTTACGAGTTGTAGGTCGCGGATTCGAACCCAGCCAGGCGCATTACTTTGTGTAATTTATTTCATCACCACTGCTCTCAAAACGGTGAAGGAAAACATCGTGAGGAAACCGGCATGTCCTAGAACCAAAAATTCGAAGACATGTGACATCCACCAACCCGCACTGGGCCCGCGTGGTGGATTATGGCCCATTCCCTCTCATAGAGAAGAGGCCTGTGTCCCTGCAGTGGGAACATTGAAAGGCTGATGATGATGATGATGAGTGCTTGACTGCGAACCCACCTGTGATGGTAAGCAGTGATGCAATCGATGATGTTAAGGCGCGCTAGTTTATTAAGAGCCTATACACTCTAGCCTTGTACCTAAATTCCTCCTCCTAAAAATACCGAAAGACTACTAGGCTATTATAGTAGTCTTTCGGAATCGGTATTTTTCTGTATGGAATTTGGAGTGCATTTTGATAGTCTCTTTTAACCGTCTGAAAACTTGTGTGTTTATTTGTTCCGCGGACTTATTTGTATAGATCGATCTATCTCCGTTATGTATCCGTACACAAAGAGTATATCAGTCAAGTCAGTAATGATAGATTGGTCTTAGTGTCAAGTCTCAATCTTCAAGTGAGGCATGACCATTCGCGAGCTTCAAGCACATTCTTAGAAATTACAATATAGTGAATTGAATGATTGAGACCCTTGAAGCTGAGTTATGCGTTATGTTTACGGCATGGACTTTAAGAGTTAGTTTCGGTGTTTCTTCTGTCTCATTTCGTTTAACGAAAAAATTTAGCTACAATCCGGGCATCTTTAAGTCAAGAGTGAATAGGTTACTTCTAGGTAAGCGCGCTCCATCGTCGACCGCATCGTCGCTTTCCATCAGGTGAGATAGCGGTCAAGCGCAAACCTATAACCAATAAAAAAAAAATACTTGCGATAACGACCCACTCCAGCTACGCGCGGGTGTATGAATACCTACTTCGAAATTCACTTCTTTTCTCTAGTGTGATAAGCATGTGTATTGTTGAAAACTGCATGAAAATCGGTTTGGTAGTTTTTGATTTTTACACGTTCATACAAACAGACAGATAGACGCGGTATTTATGTACAGACTCTGTTTTATAATGCGTAAGGATTTGCAAAATAAACGTCCTGGTCTGGCCTGTTGGTTTGATGGTTAGAGGCCCTGACTGCTATGCCGGAGGTCGTGGGTTCGATTCCCACCCAGGACAAATATTTGTGTGATGAGCACTCTGCTCACAGTATACATGGGAACTAGACTCCTCTTGGATCGTGTATGGCGTTCATTAAGGTACTTACAATTTCGAGACGGGCTGCAGACTGCAACCGCAGGCGAAACTGCAGCTAACGGCTGCGGTTGACCGCAGTGCTGCCTGCGATCGCAGTTGCTTCTGTTCCATCCACCGCGCACAAGGCGTAAAATGATGTTTCAGTCACTCTAGTAATTTCGTGCAAGACAGAATTTACAACGTTATCAATACTTTACTTTTCTTAGAAGAGGAAGATGATGACGACTAGTATGAATGACAAAGTTAATCAACCTTTTGAATAAGAAAATCCGTAATTATAGACATAATAGAAAGACAATAGGTGTGCGAACGCCGGCGTTCGCTTATAGCTCCAAGAGTTTAATTTCTCATCATCTCACGAAAATTCTCATTTTTGTAAAAGTTAGCGGCACCTGTAATACAACTATCGGCACTCAAATGTCAGTTAAATCAGAGAGTACCGCAATTCATCCTAGTTTAAAAACGACATTGGAAATCACTATTATCGTCTAACTTCATTTATGTCTAATATCCTGACTTCCACTATTTGCTGATGACTCTGTCTTCGACGTCTTGCCTCGCGTTTGTTCTTGGAGTATTTGGCAGCAAATGTATCGACTCAGCCTTCTCAGCAAGTTTCGCTGAGGTAGTCAACACTTAAATTTTTCAGCTCCATTTTATCCAGATTGTGCCAGTTTCAATGATTTCACTGATTGTCTAGTTGTGTAGACACTTGCAAGTGTTGTTGAAACGTTCAACTAAACCGTTATTCTCAGGTTGGAATGCTGTGGCGAAACGGAATTTTAATTCAAAACACTTCACAGTTCAGGCCCATCCACATTACTTCTGTGACACACTATTAAGAAGATGCTAATCCTCTGCGACGTTGTGTGTATATTGTAGTATACTTTAAGCTATCGCTGTTCGAATTGCCTAATTTAAATCAGCAAACACGGTCTAGGAACTCTTAAAGTCGCCTAATCTGAGATCCATTGCCCTTTGAACTTGGCGTTAGTTGAAGCCAACCTATAAACCATGCTTACGTTGACGATAGACGGCACGAGAAAGGCCCTCTTAATATCAAAGATCAAATTCCGGGCATCCTTTGCTGAATTTCTGAATAATATTTCCGGTATGGCTTCTAAAACCCGGCCTCGTTCTCCCGTGGGCGACCCAAGTTACTCCGATATTATGCCCAGGGACAGGGAGGCATCTATCTTTTACCTCTGTCATAATATTTAATGGGTATTACTGAAGCTCCCCGGGTTTTATTTAATTACTAGCTGTCCCCTGCGTTTTTAGTTACTCCTCAGCTTATGTGGGTATTACGTGATGTCTTATGGGCTTTCTAGATAAATTAGCTATCCAACACTAAAACAGTTTTTCAATTCGAACCAGTAGTTCCTGAGATTGGTGTGTGAGGCCAAATTCTTCAGCTTTATATTATGATTAGCTGCTGTCAGCGGTCGATTTGTACACAAAATGTACAAAACGATCTGCGGAGGGAAAGCAATGATGAAGAATAGAATTACAGCAACAAATTGATACAAAACTTGCCCCTTTTCAAGGGCCTTGAGAGATACAAATATTTTCTAAAGATGAATACTTACTTTCTGTACCTCGATTTTCACAGATTCGAAGTTGAGAACTTGTCTAACTCTGCTTTAGCATGAAACCTTGTCAAACTTTCGCGTAAGTAAAGTTGTACAAGTCTAGTCTGATTTTCAACTCGGGGATACCATCATTATTGGAGCGTTTTTCTAATACTTATTTCTTAAAGAGAACTAGAATGATTTGGCATCATGGCATACTCGTATCTATTTCATTTTTAGTTTTTACGGGACGACGCATTACCGTATACTAATTTCTTTGAGTAGCCGAGTCAATGACTGTAGATAGGTACTACTTACAGGTCACTGAACTCGCCCAGATGACGTTTATTTAAAGAAATCAAATTCGTATATGAGTAAATTAATTCGATAAAATTAAGCACTTTATTTTTTAATTTTCTTTACAAATCCATAGTGTTTCATGTACCGAATCGTCTCTCCACGGCCCACGAGATTAAAACGATCGAAATTTAACGGTTGTATATACTTAAATGAATACAATGTTTATAACAAGCAGTAGAATACTTTGTTTGATCATTTCATAACATTAGTTAGTGGCAGTGTGACGGGTGATAGGACAGAGTGAAAGAAAAAAATGTGTTGTGCCGTCCGCAAGTAATATGTGTTAATGGCAAAAAGAAGAAGAAGAATCATTTTACAACAATATGTAATTATTTAGTAAGCATGCCATTATTTTATTTGGAATTGACATGATCCATTTTTAGTCTATACTATACGAGGCGGGTCGCTAACCCGCCCCAGCTTCGCACGGGTACTGATATTGAATATATTATGCATGTATTATGCACATAAACCGGAAGGTTTATTCTCTTGAATCACTCTATCTACCTATTTAAAAAAACTGCATCAAAATCCGTTGCGTACATTTAAAGATCTAAGCATATAAATAGGGATAGCGGTAACTTTGTTTTATACTATGTAATAATAATGATGATACGACAAGCACTATCGTAAAATCGTGAGGACCGGTAATATGGCAATATTTTCGCTCTAAGTACCAGATTCAACAATGAACTAGGTACCATCGCGGTCATCTCTCCCTTGTCACTTAAAAGAAAATCGCTTGAATCCTGCGATGTGACGCCAAACAAAACCCTTTAAAATTTTCGTTTCGAGTGCTAGCAAAAATAAACTTAGCGGTCATCAGGACGGAAGTGTACGTGTACGTATAAAAATTGGAATTGTGCTATTTCATTGTGTTTAGTGCGAGTAGTTTTATATTTATGTTAACGTCTACCACGTTTGGCCCTCTGATTGGTTAAGAGCTTGTAGCGGACCAATCAGAACGCCGCACGTTTCCAGCGTTTACGTAAAACAAATTCGCACTAGACACTCTGAACGTACGCAGATGATGAGGTGCAATTTCCTGTCTTGGGATTGGCCTGGCGTTAAAGCGGAAATACATTATATTCCGCTGACTGGTCTTCCTCTCTGCATCTCAGCGGTTTCGTAAACTCGGGCTTTTGTGGACGGCCAGAAATGGGTAGCTCGCTGTCTGACGTCTGGTAACCGTACGAAACGGGCCCAAGTTGTCAACGGCACGTATCGTTCCACGCGCGTCTCAAAGAGTCAGTAAACCGTAGGGGCCTAGCAGGGTCGAAGCCTACTGGGGCCATGGGTATTGTGAAAGTGTATTCCGGGGTCCTGGAACGAAGGCAAAGAAGGTACAGGAGTTGGTTTTTATTCAGTAACAGTCTGACACTATCCCCCGCTCCGCCCAAGGGCGGCAGATGTTATTGAATATTTGTCCTACCTAAAAAAAATGCCAGCGGATTACAGATTATACCCTTTTCGGTATAATCCGTAAAAATACTCAATACTCAATATTTTATTGCAATCCATATGTGTACATATGGATTGCAATATAAACTAATAGAAATCAGAATTGTGATCAACAGATGAACACTTATGCTACTTTTGGATAACATTTTGTTTTGCCTAGTTCCAGTTTTATTACAAATTTAATTATATTAGTTGATTCATTAAACGTTAAAAATGTTTAATCAGTTGTTGCTTTGTATTTTAGACTTAATTAAATTGATCTATCAGTTACTCATGTAGTTTACTGTTTCTGTTTTATCCAATTGTCTTTCATTTTTGTTCACATGCACAATATTGTGTAACCTAACTATTGTTCGTTATTTATCATAAGCCGCTGTCTACCATCTTATAATAATTTTAGACCACAACAGATCGTCTGGTAGATATTACTATTAGGTATAAGACCGTGTAAACTTCATATTTAAAGTTGTGTAACTTTTGTTAAACTAAAAACGAAATAATCAAATAATATTAAAATAATTTTCTATTACCTATCTGCTTCCAATTAGACACAGTTCCCCCGTATATACCGCCATAAAAACACAAATAAACTCACATATACCTACTAGTTTTCTTGAAAATTAATATGTATTTTATCTGGTTTTCAGATGACGAGGCCGCTGACTCAGCTGGCTCAGAACAAGAGGAAGAAGACGTAAAGCCAAGCGCTGCTAATGTCGCGAATATTCTGAAGAGGCTTCAGTCTACAGGTGCCCTCATCAAGAAACCCAAACAGGAGTACCGCTGCTTCACTTGCGACGAAGACTTCCGAGATTGGGAAGACCTAGAGAACCACTTGATTCAGCACGTTTCACTGCCCTCTATTATACTCGACAAGCTGCCTTCCGACGACGAAGACGCCCCTCCTTCCGGAGATGAAAATTGGTCTGATGAAGAAGAAGAGGCGCCCCCGCCTCCGACCCCCCAGAAAGTCACACCAACGAAAATTGACATATCACAATTACTAAAAAAGGGCATCTCTATCAAAAAACCTACGGAAAATGAGGATAAGAACGATTCGGCCCTGAATAAACTCAGCGGGTTAGGTTTCACTATAAAAAAGAGCAGTACGCCAATCAAAAGTGAACCAGAACCAGAAAAAAGCAATGATGATGTCATGCAAAAACTGGGCAAACTCGGGGGTATTAAACTCAAACTAAAATCAGACGGGAATAATGCTAATTCATTCAAAGTGATTAATGGGCTCAAAGATTTTGGCGCGTCTGATGAGGAAGATGAGGTCAGCGGGAATGAGGACAGTAGAGAAGACCCAGAAGACGATGAAGATCCAGACAAATCAGGAAATGATTCCGAGGGAGAAAATGAACAAACTCCACCCAGTACTCGTAAAACATCAGAAAGTGATGACTCGGAGAAGTCAGCGAAATCCAAACCGAGTCCATTGAAAAACTTGCAGGGGATGTCAATCATTCAAAAGAAGGATCCACCTACACCCGTAAAAGTTCCAGTGCAGCAGTTAAAACCGCCTGCGAGACCGGCTGTCAAACTGACTCCAAAGAGAGGGGCGAATCTGCCTATTCCTCCCAAAGATAATACACAAATTACTCAGCAAGAAAAGGAAGCTCCTCCCAAGCCTGCGACTCCATCCAAAACTCCTACACCAGAAAGGCGGGAGTCCAGTGCAAGCATGGAAAACGTTGTAGTAAAACAAGAAGTCGAGAATGTCGAAACGCAGTCATCAAACGTTCCGATATTCTCGACTCAGATCAAGTCTGAAAGAACATCACCTCCGCCGGCCGATGCGGCATCTACTCCGATACTGGCGACTGTGAAATCTGAACCAGACGCCTTAGCATCACACCAGAGCGCACCAAATAGTGCTTTAGCGTTACATCTTACATCCAATACCACACCACTGCTTCCAGTCACGAAAAAAGAGAACGACGACGCTGCAGTGACCGTTATAGAAATAAATGGAGATTCTAATGACGAAGATGATGATTGTTGCGTTGTATCCGCAACTCCAGCTCCAGATATAAAACCCGTAGTACCTAAAACCGAAACTCCGCCTGTAACATATGCTCCACCCGCTTACCCGACCACGCAGCCGAGCTACACACCCTCTGGAATGCTGGGCACACGACTTACCGCCCCGTCTTTGGAAAAACAGCACAACTTCAACTGGAATGCTCCAGACTCCAAACCTCCTTTAGACATGCTCGAGAAGAGCGCAGATGACATATTTGAGAGTCTACTATCGACTTCTACCAAAAAAGAAAATATGTCTATTTCAGATGTGAGTGAATACATATCTTTAGATACTTTAGGTCCTCAACATTCATGTGATGTATGCAATACTAGATTTACTGATATATCCCTGCTGGAAGAACACAGAAGGATGACGGGGCATACAAAATCGCTCGTAATTCCATCATCATCACTTATGCCTTATAATCCAACTTCTAACATTCTTTCTTCCTTACTACCTGTAAAACTAGCTGACCAAGTTGGAAAGTTATCTACCATGAGCGGATCTGGTCCAGGGTTTACTCATCAGCAGAATGTCATGATCAACATACAAGCCTATCCTGGCTCCGGGGGCATGATGATGAATCCTCAAGGATATAACAATTATCCACCTGGACAGAACCCTCAACCTGATTATGGCAATAATATGTATGGTCAACAACAAACGATTCCAGGTCAGTATCCAGGGCAGGCTTATATGGGTCAGCCTGGTGGGTACGGGCAGTTTCAACAGCCTATGCAAAAACCTCAGGGCTATCCTGGGCCCATGCCGCAAGGCGGTCAGTTCCCGCCTTCATCATCACCATACTCCGCGGCTTCCCCGCTTCAGGGTATGCAGCAGGCTGTGTATGGTCAAGCGCCTACAGGTGGAATAAACTCACAATTGGGACAAGCATTAGGTCAAATGGGTCCACCTGGATCATCTTACGTGCCTTCCTCAAGCCCAGGAGGGGCGATGAAACCTCCACCAGCAGGTGGTATTAAAATACAGAATGTTCAAACCTTCCCGGCTGGACAGCAAATGGGCATGGCCGGACCAGATCAGATGGGTGGAGGACAACCGCCAATGCCAGGCCAAATGGTAGGAGGACAGATGCCTGCACCAAACCAAATAAGAATGGCACCTGGCGCTAATATTACAGGTACAAGACCGCGCATGGCCAATCCTAGAGGCCCTCGACCTTCAATAAGGCCGGGAATCCAAGTACACGGTCAAGTTAGGCAGCAAAAACCTGGGGTTCGAATGCCTATGAAGAGACCGGCGCCTATGGCAGGCGGACCAGGACAAAAACGACGGACAGACATGTTACTACCAGGCAAACATGATAATGAAGACTGCCAGGTCATGGCGATGCAGAAACAGAGGGAAGGATTACCGATGATCCAGAGTGTACAAGGAGCGAAAGATAAACTTAATCTAGGCAGCCAAATATCTATTACAAAGAAGAAAGTGAATACAGAAGCTAACGCGATGGCTAATGTGTTGGCTTCGCGAGGTATTAGCGTGAAGCAGAAGCAAAAGAGTCGGTCCCCGACTCCAGAGCGTCCTATCCCTCATATTCCTAACCTCGGCGCGGGTATGAGCATCAAACACACGTCGAAATCAAGCAACTTCTCCATACCGGAGGCTAAAGTCGGTGACGGCATGCTATCCTGTAAAATATGCAAGAAAATGTTCGGGAACCACAATTCTCTCTCCGTTCACATGTCAAATGCGCATCCTCAGAGCAAACTGCCAGTCTTTAAGTGCGACGAATGTCCTGCTTCATATCCAAAGTCGTTACAACTACAGCATCATAAAAGGGTGTTCCACAATGTGACTGGACCTAACAGAGAGTTAGGATTGCCTGTGGTAGACTTATCACAAGAGGAGAACCTTAAACGGTTGAGTGGTTTAGGAATTTATAGTTTTATACCGCTTGCGAATAGGGAGCAAGCGGGCGGATGCTTCGGTATACCAGTAATCTCAGTACATAATGTGCAAAACGGTATGACTAGTAGTTTGCAAGCTTTAGGAGCGGATGGACTATTAAGTTTAGGGCCTCTGAAACCTTTACCTAACTCATAGAGTGTAGAGACGTTATCTTTTGTGAAAACAATTGTGTGAAAGTGGCAAACTGTGATGTTAAAGTTTTGGTATCTATTAGACATTTGAAACGGTATTAGTCACAAACTTTTCTAAAAGACTTTATTTCATTGAGTGAACTCTAAATAGTTTTTGTATGTATTTAATGTCTGTAATCTACAGTACGGCCGTCGTATCTTGGCGAGTCTGCAGTTAGGCTCTGTGAATTTTAGCACTTGAAAACTCGTACAAAATCGGTTTTAAAAACTTTAATGCCAATAACAATTTTTAACAGCAATAACAACTGCAAATTGCATTTATTTGTTTAAACCTTTATTTTGACGTGACAACGTCTTAAATTAGGTTGCGGCTGGGAGTCACTTATGAAAAAGTGTAACGCTCGGTAACGTTACGATGAGTCACCGAACGAGAGAGAGGCCCGCCGAATGCCTTGCGTCTCTCTCCCACTCAACTATGATCGGTCTGCCGCGCGCGCAGCACTAGAGAATTAGGACGTTGTCACGTAAAATCTTCGCCCGTAAAACCGACTTTACAGGCAACCATTTTTTTTTACGACTTTTCAAGCTTAGTGTTTAACTTCAGACTCGCCAAGATCCGAAGGCCGTACAGTACTTATAGACACACGACAGTTTTATTTAATTAAGTACATGTTTTCAAGTCCATTACATTAAAGCCTGTTCAATTTTGAATTAAATGCAATTTTCTTTATCATTAAATGTTAAGCATTCTTACAAACGTATTGTTACGGGAAAGTCTTTAGTCAACATGAATAGGAAACAGTTTTAATTATTAAATATCAAGACCTATAACAACAATTTTTATTAAATATGAGAATATATTTCTCCTCGAATGTTCAGAATTGTTAACAGTTATTTGACTGTAAATGGCATGATATTTAATAATGGCAATAATTAGCGATTATATTACTTATTTAGCTTCTCAGGCACAAGTGTACCGAACTTGGCTTCCTAGCCAACTTGGCTAACGTAGGACGCCTTGTTTAGTTAGCCACGCCCCCAATACCTTTGTTGAGATGGCATTTCATCGCTCAGTTTTTTTCCACGTGTTCAGAACAAAGAAATTGAAGGCGTGGCCAATTCCAAGCGTTCGACGTCAACGAAACGATTGTAACTTGGCTAAGGGGGACAGTACACCTCGATATTAGCTAACTTAAACTTTGTTGTTACGTAATAAGGTTTAATTTAGTTGGTTTGAGGTTTACCGTATTTGGTACACTTTGTAAGTAATTTGTTGCTTGATGATATACGTTTTGTTTCTAAGACTTCAAAAACAAAATTGTCTCTAATCAAAATGGTTCCAGCAGTACTACCACGAGCTCTTAGCGCGTACCATTTAACGACCTAAACTGAAGTGATGGCGCAATATAGGATGTATAGGTAACTCAATCTCTTTCGCTCGCTCGCCTGACATTTTGTAACGCCATGGTATATGACCAAGACTAGCCTGAATTGAGTTGTAACATGTACTACTTATTATATGACTGATATGAGATGCAAAATTTATTGTTTTTGAGATATGAGAAGAATGCTTTATACGCAAAGGCAAATTAACTAAAAGAACATAGGTGGTCTGACACTTCTCAATCCATTCAGAACGAGATAAGTTATTTGACTATTTCTCTACTCTAGAAATAAATTATGCTGGGTCTTTGTCACCTGGTGTTCAGACAGATTGGCATTTTATTTAAACTAGCGATCCGCCCCAGCATCGCACAGGTACAAAGGTGATATTAAATATATATGCTTATAATCTTTGAGAGAGCACTTCCTTTCACAATTGACATAATATATTGTATTTACTAGTATGTACGTATATTTTTATATATTTGACTTATTTATGTAGGTTTATAAAGTAATATGTATATAGGTTTAAATTGTGCACTTGTTTTAATTGGTCTTGATTCTACCCTAGATCGTTTTCTCTCTGTTATTCAAAGGTTTGCTGGCAGAAAACTCATTGTTGAGTTAAGCTCGCCTTTGTACATGAATTTACTAATTACTTTGTTCTATTACATGTTTTTGTGTACAATAAAGAATAAAGATCTTTCCCTAATCTACCTAAACACTATCTATTAACCTTTTGAACACTGTAATTAGAGACATAATAGAAAGATAATAGGTGTCCTTACGCCTATGTACTATCGGGGCTCCAGAGTAAAAAAAAAACTGCATCAAAATCCGTTGCGTAATTTTAATTATCTGAGCATACATAGGGATGAACAGTAGAAAGCGACTTTGTTTTATACTATGTAGTAATTTACAATTTTGGTTGAAACAGCCCCAGTAAGTTTTTAATAATACATACTTGTGTTTGGGTTGCCTCACTCTTTCCCTTAATAATTACCAATATTGAGAAGAATTAATAATTAAATTTAAAATCATTATGATTGATTAGTACGGTGTAAAAGCCTTATCATTAATTGCAGACAGGAGAAAACATAAATTGCAATTAGTTTCGTCTTAATTGTATGTGGTTAGTGTATTTCATAACAGTCATTATAGGAAATGGTTCCCCGAGCTAAAAATGACTTTAATTGTATGTTTATCGTTCAGAGAACTATAAACCTTATAACATACACCCTGAAGTTGAAGTTGTATTGTAACTTATACTATTTTAGGATCTTTTTAAATGGTCAGGTAAAAATCAACATAAATTGCATAATGCTAAGTCCATATTTTGGTAGGTAGGGAGGTATTTAAATTATGTTGAATTATTAAGCCAAGTGTAGCAATTTACTTATACAAATGCCAGATTTTGCAGTAACGGTGATTGAACCGACCCCATTTAAAGATTTTCTTAAAAGAAATCTATACTAATAAGTATTGTAAAGCTAAAGAGTTTGTTCGTTTGGTGTGCGCTAATCTCAGGAACTGCTGGTACGATTTAAAAAATTATTTTTGTTAGGTAGCCTGTTTATCGAGGAAGGCTATAGGCTATATAACATTACGCTACAACCTACGGGAGCAGGGCAGTGACTAGAGATGCGGGTAAAAGGGGATATAGCCAGTACATACATAAAGTTGTCGATTATATATGATCTATTGTAACACAATCCTTTACATTTTCTTGTACGTAATGAAAAATGGGTCGTAATTTATTTTTTGGGTGGCATGAAGTGATATGAGAAAAAGGAGAATGCCCATACCATATTATGTCAGAAGTATATTGTTCTCTGAAATAATGTTTCATTTATATGTATAACTAGCGACCCGCCCCAGCTTCGCACGGGTACTGATATTGAATATATTATTCTTGTATTATACATATAAACCTACCTCTTGAGTCACTCTATCTATTAAAAAAAACCATACATAGGGACAGCGGTAAGCAACTTTGTTTTATACTATGTAATGATGTACTGATTTTTTTATCCACATAAAAATATGTAAAAATGTTAATAAATGTATAACAAATTCCTACTTCTCCAAAAAATTACTTAGTAATTTCCGAAATCATTATTCATTTATTTGATTTGATATAAGTTGGTATGGAGCAACATACAAATTTGTGCGATCTTTGTCTGGCATCTAGCATAGCAACATGATTTGTATCTCGGGCCACCGGTTACTGATAGATTCTCGGCCTTGACCCGTAAATTAATTATTTATTTTCACAACTAATCTGTATTCATCTCGGAAACTTGGCTGACATTTAAAATATTCCTAAAGTCGTTTTTTTTCTCTGAATATTTTAAATAATATTTTATGACACGTTCTTAAATCGGCTATTTTAATCTGGTTTTGGCTAATGTAAATGTGCATTCTGATTGTGCAAGATTTTTTTCCAACGCAAATCATATTTTTAAAAAGGACTGCCCAAATCTGTTTTTGGCTACGTACCAACTTGTGTCAAACCAAATAAATTATTTCATCATCATCATCAGCCTTCCAATGTTCCCACTGCTGGGACACAGGCCTCCTCTCTAGGAGAGGGAATGGGCCATAATCCACCACGCGGGCCCAGTGCGGATTGGTGGATGTCACATGTCTTCGAATTTTTGGTTCTAGGACATGCCGGTTTCCTCACGATGTTTTCCTTCACCGTTTTGAGAGCAGTGGTGATGAAATAAATTACACAAAGTAATGCGCCTGGCTGGGTTCGAACCCGCGACCTACAACTCGTAAGTCGGGGCCGTTACCACTCGGCCACCACTGCCCTCAAATTATTTCAGAAATAACAAATTTATTTTTTGTTAACATTTTAATGAGGTTAAAAAAATCGATATGTACATTATACACATATTTATATGAAACCTTATTTTTGGTATTAATATACATAGGTACTTATGACACAAATGGTATAGGAATGGGTATTCTCTTGTAACGCCATTCTCGTTTTAGAAACAACTTCACTCTCCGAGATTGAAAACATTAATTTCGTTGTAGTACTTTTTGTTCCTCATATTATTCTTAAAATGACTGCTAATATTATTTTAAATAGAGGTAGTAATGTTAAGGACAGAAAGGACAGATATTTCACTGCATGTAATTGACGGAACGTTGCGTCTTTAGTGCTTGTTTTTGAAGACGCGGCGCGTTGGACGTTAGTCGTTCACTGTCATATGTGTGTGTAAGCGCGTGCGATGCCCAACGGGATACCCACCGCGCCGCGTCTCTTGAAACCAGCATTTGAACTATTGTATTGTCCTCGGACGATAACTTTATACTCTCGCAATGGCAATGTTGTACCGTCGTGTTGCTGTCAATTGCCAAATGTTTCATAGTCAGATGTACACCAATCAAATAATAAAGATTACGCGTTTATGAAGCTATGCGTCCGTGGACAGTTAGGCCTTATAATAAAAGTGTCCTATCTCAAAAATTTATGTATGAAATTTGAGCCTGTAACGGTTAATTCTCATGTTTCTTTCTTACTTATATTTGGGCTCTTTTTACCTCGTAACATTGTAATGCACAATTTACAGAAATATTGAGTTAGGTCATTTAAATTTTATGTGTGCGTTTAAGTTGACCCTTAAACGCACACGTTGCATAAAGCGGCGCCCGTTATGCATCATCATAGTGGAAACCGGATTGTTACCTGCACAGTATCGCTAGTTCATACATAACAGTGTGCATGTAGTCGCATCGGCCCTAAATTTTATAATGTATTTATTATAAATTTGAACAAGGCTTATCGAATTTGAGCCTAAGTTATGATCCCTGGGCTGCTACTGAAGTTTAAAAGAATATGTATTACCTTACTCAAAAGAAAATGTAAATATTTTAGTTTAATATTTAGGTAATTGTCACTACTTTGCAATAACTGATTCAATATATTTTTATAAATAAAATTATAAGGTTATATTTTTCTTTCTTTTTTTCGGGGAGACTGCAAAATTACATCTTTGTATGTACTTATATATTTAGTCTTATAACGTATACGAAACTGGAAATTATATTATGTAAATTCATTTGTTGCGGGCTTATTCAAATGATATTGAAATAAAAACATTGAAAACATTTAAGGGTCCTAACACTAAACTGCGTTGCGAAATCGCATTACAAAAATCTGACCTTGCCATTAGATTCGCATCGCCAATTGTATGGATGGGTTATCCATAGAATGTGCGATGCGAATTCATGCGAAGTTCATGTTTGAACCGATGAGACCAGAATTATGCTATGCGGCGTTATATCGTATCGCATCATTTATTTGTATGGGAGCCTTTTACTAAGGCGATAATTATCTTAGATAATTATCGGCGATATTTATCTATATCTATATGCATCTGTACGGTTTCAAATTATGTTTGTGATTACTCATTTATAAATCTTCAACCGGAATATTTTTCACTCGAAACGTGATATACCTACCTATCTATAAATTACGGTATTATTACAGTTAATGAAGGTCTTAATTTGTAAAGTCGAAATTAATTGAAAAAAAACTATTATGTAACAACAACGAAAAGGTCCAAAAATATTGTATCATTGGCCAGTTTCTTTTGTGTTTCTAGATACTGTAGCAAATACATATAAAATTGCCAAAATTGACATTGATATTCTGTGCCACCATTGTTACTGGTCTAGCTACATTTTGACCCCTAAAATATTGTCCTAAATTAACGGTAAAACGGATTGAATAGAAACAAAACTTTTGTTTTTGATATCATATTATTGGTTTCTAACAAAGCATTGACTTTTTAGAGTAACAAGTAATTAGTGCAAAAAATATTCAAATGTGAAAATATCTTATATATATTTTATAATATAAAGTTTTGTTTCCATTTACCCCTGAGTTTATATTTACCCCGTTTTACGCTATGTGCTCTTATGATTACGAGAATAACAAGTTGTGCAATCAACCGATATTTCATTTATTATTTCAATTCACTTGAATACAGAATCTTGGATAATTAATATCGAATTATCAACTCAAAGTTATATGTAACAAAGCTCAAATCCCATTGCAACAGTAAAAAACGAATTTGCCACTCAAAAAAAAAAAAAAAATACAAAAATACAAAAATATTTATTTCATCTGTAACATTGTTAGCATACATAAATTGAGGCAGCCCCGGTAAGTTACAGTAGTACTTGTGTTGGGGCTGTCGCGCACTTCCCTTATCAGTTAACTAAACACTCAAATATCAACTTTAACTTCATAATTGTAAAGTAGAAAGTCGAGTTAGTGGAAATACATCTAAGATTCTTAATTCAAGTATAAATCTAGTTTTTAAGGATACTGTGTACTGTCTACACAAGAAAAAAATTACCTAATATAAGTTTCTGTTGGCTTTGTAAAAAAATGCGCGTTCTTGGTGCATTCTAATACTTTAGTCTAAGAAGAGATTATTTTTAGTTAGAGCGAACGATTGTAAGTTTTGTATTTGAGTTCTATTTAAAATGTATCTATTGTAAGAGAAAAGTTGAGATACGGAAAATAATTAAAATTACATTTTAAATTAACTATGACTGTTTTTTTACTTCATCCTATTTCACGTGCGCGTTGTTAGCAAAATAAATTAATATTGATTATCTAGACTGCGAGGGTTTACATAAACACTTAACACTACTTTTCGACTACCGTAATTATAGACACAATTAAACTTTTAAATACCGTAATTAGAGACATAATAGGAAGACAATGGGTGTGCGAACGCTGGCATCGCTTGGGGCTCAAAAGTTCACTAAACACTTTCACTCAAAAGCATCACAGATATAGTTCCCTGTGCAGCGCATTTATTTACCTACTTGTTTATCCTCACACGGAACGCATTGCAGAATTTCACTAATGTAGCACAATTAGAATCACATTATGTTCGGAGCACAACACGTATGCTCGGAGTCGGATGTCAATCGCAATGTGCTCCTTGACAGCACAGGGTGTCACTGATAAAGGCATAGGAACCCTAGGATGCTTATTTCATCTCAGACGCCTTGAAAAACTTGGGAGACAGGTAAGTTGGAAGGAATAAGCCTGATAAGTGATGGTCAGCTAGCATGGCCCGTGCACAAAGGTCCATCATGGTACGCCAGGAAGACACCGTCGAACATGCGGTGGAAGTCCGCCCAGCGTGAGCTGAGGTCAATTACGTGAAATAGGTGGGCACGTTTTTGGACCCAAACAGGTTGGAATGTGGTGTTAGACAAGGTGGATTGAGCTCTGCCACCATTTTTAACCTCTACATTAATCGCTTATCAAGGCGTTCCGCGAGCAACATGTCATTTGCCATATAGATGGCGTCTGTTTTAATAACATCAGTTACTCGGACGATATGGTACTGTTGAGCACCACCTCAGTTTGTGGTCTCAGAGGCTCGTGAGGATCTGTGAGGACTATGCAGCTGATTTATAATGTAAATAAATAAGCCAAGATCGTGTAAACCACGCTGAGTGTAGGGTTCCGTAGACTCCCGTCCGTCACAAATTACTCACTATGTAACAGAACGCAGTAGCCCCTGTAAAAATTAGTAACCCAATTTCCCGAGAGATGGCGCTGTACCCGGTAGTAATTCGGATTGCGAAAACCGATTTCAATCTTTGTATTTTTATTTGAAAGAAAATACGCTCAGGATAATGAAATATGTAAAAAAGTTAAAAAAAAAATGTACGATTCAATTACAAAATTAGTTCATAACATCAGAACGTTTTCAATTTTTTTTTTTAAAACTGTTCATCCTATCAAGTTAAAAAAAATCCTAGAAAGTCTATTTAAAGAAACCCTAAAAAAGAGTCAGTGTAGGGTTTTTCAGGACAGGCTAAGAAAGGTACCTACCGAACCATCTCCCTTCATGTACCGAACAGTAATACCACCCATAAAACTTAATTTTAGAAAGGGGAAACATTTTGAAATACTTGGGCCATATGGTGACTTCTATCCTGAAAGATAATGCTGACATAGAACGAGAGCGAAGGGCGCTGTCCGTTAGAGTGCATATGGTGATACAGGTTTGCGCGGTACTCAGCCGAAGTGAAAGTGACTCTTTTCAGAGCCTGCTGCACGACACTTTTCACGTGCAATCTGTGGTCTAGCGTTGTCCTGAAGAAGCAGTGGCCTACGGCGATTGACCAGCCTCGGTTGTTTAGCAGCTAGCTTATCCGTTATGGTTTGCAATTGCTGGCAATACATATCTGCCGTAATCGTCTGGCCAGATTTAAGAAAGCTAAAGTAATTAACACTGGTACTAGTCCGCCAAACGCTCACAAGTACTTACTTAACTTTTTTTGAGTCAATTTTCGCTTGGGGCTAGATTTGGCTGATTCGATAACGATGAGCGTTTCTAATTATCGTACAAAATCCATTTTTTATCACAGGTAATGTTTCGATTTGAAATCCCTTCATTATTATGCTGGTTGATTAATGTAACGCAGCAGTCTACGAGCGTTTGTCGATTTGATCCACTCGATTCATGTGGGACCCATCTTCCAAACTTTTTCACTTAGGTACCTACCTAATGTGTCGCAGACTGCAGCGAACTCGGACATGTTTTGGGATGGATTCGCATCCGCTTCCACAAAAGCCAAGAAACTTTGTACCTTGTAATGTACCTACCCCATATTACAGGGTTCAAAATTTCTCTCCATATAATTTTCTCTGTAGGTGCAGACATGGAACAGACTTTTTTATCAATTATCAACTGACTTCCAGTTATTATGGGAGACTCCTCAAAGTAAAAGTAAGCGAAATATTAATCTCAAGTTTTTTTTGTATTTTTCAGGTCAGTATTAACTTGTATGTTCATAATAGTAGATTATGTGCCTATGCAGTAAAGTATAGTGTATCTAAGTAGAGGGCGGTATATTGAATCCTGAACGAAACGAAGGTTTCAAAATTTTAATCCTGAACGCTAGTGAGCCATTTACTTAATTAACTTCCTGGCAATGCGAGGGAGTTAATTAATAAATGTAGAAACCTGAGTGAAGTGAGGGTTTCAAGCCACCCAAGACAAAGACAGCTTTATTCCCGAGTTGGATATTCTACTTTTTACACTATCTGTAATAATTAAAAGACAATTTACGAAAACTGACTATATTTTAGAGAAATATACAGGGTGTCATTGACATGTTAACGCAAACGAATACCATGGATCCAGTAGGTAGGTAGATACATGGTTCTGGACACCCCCGTGGTGGAATTTTCATCGGCTTTTTTTCAAATTTTTGAAAAAACACGTTAACAATAACATGTCAATGACACCTGTATATTTACAAGCTAATCTTCCAAAACTCGACATTCAATAAATTCAGTGCTCCAAGATTCTATTATTTTTTTCATTTTCTATAACAGAGCTCATTCATTCCTTTTTTTAAAGACTTATCAGTAACCACACTAAAATACAATATTAGGATGGCAAGAATTAATTTACACATTTATTTTTACTGGGTTGATGCGAAAGCGAAACACCAGGACCCTGGAATTAAGGCAAAGACCGAACGGGGCGGGTCGTTTAGTCAGTAAAAGTCTGATACTATTTCCCCCTCCGCCCAAGGGTGAGATTTGTCATTGGATGAGTTTCCCCACCATAAAAAAAGACTCGTTAAGGTCTATTGTCGAGTCATATATTTGAACTACGTCTTACCACAAGCATGTTTTTGTTTCTAATATTGTTTTATTGTTCTCATCTATGGAATGAAATAAACATTTTTCTTTTTTAGTTTTGTGTGTCATATGCATGGAATGTGGGTGTGTTTGTGTGGGTGGTATGCAAGATAGTATTTATTTATTCATTAATTGCAGTCATGTTGTAAATAGGTGTAACAGTAATATATTGTCTCAAACATGGGTCCTGGTAGGGCACAGCAACATTCATATTTTTAATACTTATTGCATTATATAAATCAATGAATACTGTAACAATTACACAACCATTAATTAACATACCTTAGCTTCTGGAACGCATTAACTTTCTTTTTACACAAGACCCTAGGCAGGTTCACCATAGGTAATATACTATTTATTTTAATACTAGCGGCCCGCCCCAGCTTCGCACGGGTAATGATATTAAATATGTATATTATGGATGTATTATACACATAAACCTTCCTGTTGAATCACTCTATCTATTAAAAAAACCGCTTCAAAATCCTTTGCGTAGTTTTAAAGATTTAAGCATACATAGGGACAAGAAGCGACTTTGTTTTATACTATGTAATGATAATGATATAGGTACCAGAAGATTATGTATCAATGCACGACGCGTGAGTTCGTTGCCGCCGATCACCCCCACAGGGATATGACAGTAATCTGCCCACGCAGGGCATAGCTCTATCATCTCCTCCGCGCATTCCATGCAGTGGTGAGTGTGGTGACACCCGAGCATTTCTTCTGCTCCAATCCGGTGCAAGAACCTCTCGAAGTTAACATGTCCGGAGAGGACCTGCGTCATGCGGTAGGTGAGGACGCCGTGAGGTCTTTCCAGCTACTCCTAAAAGATTGGACTTACTGCCTTAATTTGGCTCGCCCAGCAATGGGTTGCGACAGTCACTGGCAGTAGATACCTATGTATCTGCTTCACTATACATGCCTGTGGTAAAATTAAATTCGCCAGATGGGACTTTTAAAAAGCCTAAAATTAAGAGGCTACACGCTAAGACAGGCAGACAGGGGATCTATCTACACTAATCTACAGCCTTGGCTTAGGGTGTTGCTGGGGGAGACAGCAAGGAATGGGTTCAATCCTCGATCGAACTGACTGTCCAAGAATAAATATAGCAAAGCATTAATTAGCCTTTTAATGCTCCCAGTGTTCCCACCAAAGGGACTCAGGCCTTCTCTCTAGGGCTGGAATGGGCCGCAATCCACCAAGCAGGCCAAGTGCAGGTTTCATCATCCAATGATGAATCCCGCCCTTGGGCGGAGCGAGAAACAGTGTCAGACTCTTACTGACCAAACAACCTACTCTATTCCTACGTTGCCATATATACCAGGGTCAGAGCCTGTGTTTCAGACACGAACCCTTGGCATCAGTTGGCTTCGACCCTTCTGCAGGGTCCCTACAATTTGCTGACAACTCCCTAGCCCAGCGCAGGTTGGATTTTTTTTATTCATTCCTCTCATATAATTTTAACATCCGTGTAACGTATTGCTCGCCAACTTTTAAGGTTTGATAGCGAAAAACGTTTCTTATACAATCGAATTCTAGTTAGAGTCTAATTGGCAAAAATAACAAAAAAACATTACAGAATGTTCTCGCAAAATAAATCGATGAGAAATCAGGTAGGTTTATGAAATATTATCTCGATAAAGGAAAAAAAACATGAACAATAAGTGGTAAGTACCTTGTCGCTCGGCGACCGGTTATATTTAGAAAAAGAAAAATAAACATGTTTTCGCTATCATCGAATCTAGAGCTTTCTTCGAGTCGAAGGCCGTAATTACCTACTAACGAATAATAAGGAATTTTCGAGACTATTCCAACAAGTCCAATATATTGGAGAATTGCAAATTATTGTTAGGTACATAGGTTTTTAAACTCTTGAGCCCTAATCGAATAAAAAAGTTTTGGCTAATGTGAAAGTGAACACCAGGACCCTAGAACGAAGGTAATGTAGGAACGGGGTGGGCTTTAGTCTGTAAAAGACTGTTACTATCTCCCGGTCTGCCTAAGGGCGGGAGATGTCGTTGGATGATTTACTCTTCCCCCCCCCAAAACCATACTACGTCTACCTGTGACGTAACTTGCGTAGGTAATTATTAAGTGTACGAACGCCGGCGTTCGCTCACCTATTGTCTTTCTATTATGTCTCGAAAGGTGCCAGATATACGCCAGCAATCGTAGTGAACAAATGAGGAGCTAGTTTCACTCCATCAAGATTATTCGAATAATTATTTGTCATTCATTTATTAAACGGCTGCCCAACTTAAATAGGACTGGGTAGGACATGTCTGCCGCATGTCTAGCGAGCTGTGGGCCCATAAAACGCAGGATTGGTGCCCTGACACAGCGATACGGGGCCGCGGCAGACAACGAAGACTAGATTGATCCTCCCTAAATATATACAAACTCAGCCAGGCGCATTGATTTGTGTAGTTTATTTCATCACCACTGCTCTCAAAACGGTGAAGAAAACATCGTGAGAAAACCGGCATGTCCTAGAACCAAAAATTCGAAGATATGTGACATCCACCAACCCGCACTGGGCCCGCATGGTGGATAACGGCCCATTTCCTTTCCTAGAGAGGAGGCCCGTGTCCCAGCAGTGGGAACATTAAAAAAGGCTGATGATGATGATGATGTTCAATATAATATGCCACCTAATCCTACTCGTAGTAAGGAAATCCGAGATTTCTCGTAGGTGCCATCAGAAGAAGGCAGCTACGAGATATTTCTATATTGGCATTTAATGTGTAACATTGTGTATAAGTTAGGAGGTGAAGGTTAAAAGAGACATGGAGACAGCCCCTAAATAGCACCCACGCAAACTAAAACACCAATTATATCAATAAAGAGGGTAGGTATGTCGATTTGTCTTGATGTTTACAATCATATATATTTTTTTAAATTGCTATGAACTAGTGCTTAACTGCGATCCCACCTGATGGTAAGCAGTGATGTAATCGTTGGTGGTGAGGCGCACTTGTTTATTAAGAGCCTATTCACTCTAGCCTTGAAGACACCTATATGTATATCGATATACAGGGTGTTTGGTGCATCGTTTGCCAAATTGATTTGGCCGACAGGATAGATCATTTGCTATATCTTCAGCCCCAATAAATCATTCCTTGCCACACCGGTTTTTTTTAAACATGTTTTTAACTTTTATTCTGAAAAACATCGGATTTCAACATTTAAGCTTACATAAATAAAAAAGTTATTAGTCTATCCAATAAAATTTATTTTTATATTTAAGTGTACTGTTGTATGATTCTATAAAATCCAAAATTACTTGCTAGTAACTATTAGTTTTTCTATAAAAAACTACAAAGTGCATGGGATATGACAAAATAATTTTAAAACTCAACTTTAAATTTCTATAAAAAAAAAAACTAAAAGCGTTGGAGATCTTCGAATTTTACAAAAAGTTCTCTAGTTAATGCCCTTTCCAACGGTGTACAATATGCTAAAAAAAACCTTTTATTGACTTCACTAATTGGCTAAATGTAAAAAGACAGAGCTCATTTCAAAGACGATTCAGTGTGTACTTTTGGGCAGGAGTAATTGCAAATCATGTGGTTGGACCGCACTATTTACCTGATAACCTCAACGGGGATAATTATCTTGAATTTCTTCAAACAGAGCTGCCCTTATTGTTATCTGAACTGCCAATTTTCAATGAAGACAGGTCTTTTGTCTTTCAACATGACGGTTGTCCCGCTCACTGGCGATGAACTGTAAGGCAATTCCTAAATGACGCATTTCCAGACTCGTGAATTGGGAGAGATGGCCCTATTCCATGACCTCCACGTTCACCAGACCTAACTCCGCTGGATTTTTACGTCGGGAGTCGGGCCAAAGAACTGGTTTATGCGACGGAAGTTGAGACGAGAGATGATTAAGAGTAACGTATTGAGGCGGCTTTTGTGACCGTTAAACGGAGCAGTAGTGGCCGAGTGGTAATGGCCCCGACTTACGACGGAAAGAGCGCTGCTGGCAAACTGTTCCAGTCCCTCGATGTACACGTTATAAACGACGAGGCGAAACGCTTAGTCCCGGACCGTAGATGTCTCAACAACATAAGGGTGGATATTTGCCGTTGTTCGATGGTAAAATTGACACGGTGGAATCAAATTGTGCAATTCCTGCGCACACTCTCCAAAATTCGGTAGAAAACCGAAAGGCTGGCTACTCTACGCCTGTGCTCGAGGCTTATACCCTAGCGATAGACAAGCACGTTCATAGAAACTATTTGTCAAAATACTGGAAACTTAATACAAAAGTCCGCTGCAGCGCTTCATTAGCATTATATGTCGTCTAATAAAACTTTTAAGTCTTACAGCGCTCTCAAATTGCGTGGACGTTTAAAACAAACTGCATTGATGTCATGAATGTAAAGGAGCATGGCCGGCAGAACACCTCAGTCAAGTAAATGCGCCTAATACTACGCCTAGTGCGTAGTAGATATACAAAGTATATACGACAGATGGGCTTTCCTTAAAAAGGATAATTGTACACATCAATATTCATGAACTACTTTTACTATGAGACCAACACAAAAATTATCCTCCTGGAGCCCAGGGTGGTGCAAACTGTTACCTCGACTCTAGGAATAAGGCAAGGAAGGTACGGTGTAGGTTTTTTAGTCAGTAAGAGTCTGACACTGGTCTCCCGCTCCGCCCAAGAGCGGGTTTCGTCATTCGATGATTTTTACTGACCATAAAAAAAAAAAAACATGAAGAAAAATCCCGCTGCTCCATAGATTTATATTCACTTAACTCGACAAAATGTATGGAGCAGCGGGTTTTTTTTAAAGCCCATCAGTCGTATGAACTTTATATATCGATATCTAAGATTTTCCGTTGTCAAAATAGCAAATTATTTATACATGTGCCTTGATCATACGTACCGAGTAAAAGGGCGAGACAGTAAATATTCCTCGGCCGAGACAGTGATGTAAGCGAGTTGTAGAGATAAGATCTCGGTCGAGCACTCGGCGCTATGTTTATACGTACTGAATATTCGGCCGAGAGTACTGTCGCCCGTTTGCTCGTTATGTATCAAAGTTCAAGTCTATTTTAATTTTGTTTTCTAAATAAAACTTTTGCACTTTTATGTGTTCGTTTTAGGGTTCCGAAACCTCAAAAGGAAAAACGAAACCCTCATAGGACCATTTTCTTGTCCGTCCGTCCGTCTGTCAATACTAGGTATTTATCTCGGTAACGCGTGAAGGTTGTTGTACAATTAAAATCACATACTCGTATTCACACATGTGGCAGGGCACGCAGAACGGATGGCCGCTGGAGCCGAATGGTTCTGGAGTGGCGACCGCGGTCCGGAAGACGTAGCGTTGGCCTCTCACAAGGAGGACCTGGTAAGGGTTGCTGGAAGCCGATGGATGCAAGACGCACAGGACCGGTGTTTGTGGCGGCACTTGGGGGAGGCCTATGTCCAGCAGTGGACGTCTTTCGGCTGAAATGATGATGATGATGATGACTTGTATTCAAAATATGTGGTCCTTTAAAGCTGTGAAAAATCCAACGTCAAAGTTAACAAAAAAATATAGTATGTTTATATTGCAAATGTCATGGCGGTAAGTCCTCTCTTTGAGGCGTGACTGAGAAGACCTCACGGCGTTCTAACTTTCCGCGTAATGCAGGTCCTCACCGGGCATAGTAAGTTCGAAAGGTTCCTGCACCGGATTCGTGCGGAAGAGACGCCCGGGTGTTGCCACTGTGTGGATATCCCGGAGGACATGGTTGGAGTACACGGTCGAGGTGTGCCTCGCTTGGGCAGAGAATTGCAGCCGTATCAGCAAACCGTAGGGACCGTACAGAAGGGTCGAAGCCAAGTGGGGCCAAGGGTTTGAGTCTGAAAGGAAGTGTCTAGCCCTGGTATATAAGGGTATGTAGGAACGGGGTGGGTAATTTAGTCAGTCAGAGTCTGACACTATTTCCTGCTCCTATCAAGGGGGATTTGTCAATGGATGAATTTTACACACCGTAAACTATTATAATTTTGATTTCATAAAATAATTCTGTTTTTCGCTGCCTCTGCAGGGCAAAAGACTCTTTTCCTTCGCTTTTGGCCAATCATTTAGGTAGGTTCAACTCCACTCCATAGGGCGTGACGACTTGAATTCTTACCACGTCACCGGCTCCTGCTGCGAAAGCGTTACACCGGGGCTCTGGGAATAAGGCAAGGGAGGAACGGGGTAGGTTGTTTAGTCAGTAAGAGTCTGACACTGTTTCCCGCTTCGCCCAGAGCGGAATTCTTCATTGGATGATTTTACCCACCGTAAAAACAAAACAGCTCCTGCTGTTCGGCATCCAGTGATCCAATCAGTGGGTGCTTTCGCCCAATTTATGTAATTCCAAGATGGCGCTGTAAAATGGTTTATGTTATTTATTTCTTTGGTTTGTTTATTTAGTGGTTCAAGTGGTTTCTATTTTACGCGATCAACGTCTTACTGTTGACGACGGCTTGTGCTGAAAATCAGCGCTGTGGTTTTCTGTGAACCACTTCTCCAGGTATCTGGAGCGAACACTAATTCTAGGCGTAACGCATATTTTCAGAGAGCTAGAGGTAGTTTTAACAGAATTTCTTGCCAACCAGCCAAACATTTACTTAATTTACTTATTTTCACCAATGCGAGCACAGTTAGGAAGCGTTTAGCAAAGCCCTTCTTTGCATAAAAGGGCACCAAATAGACATGCATTTGATCTTTGAATATATCTATCTATCTTATGTATTATTTATTGTGCCAGATTGTTTTTTCCAATGATAGTTGATATATGAAAGAAAAGGGAGTTAGTGATAGTGGAACGGGTGACAGGACAGAGTGGAAGAAAAAAACATGTTGCACCGACCTCAAGTAACATGGGATAAGGGTAGGATGATGACTATTAGTCTGTAAGCTTTCTTAAAGTTGTGAAAAAATTATTGATGAGCTCTGGCCGTTTTGCGCGGACGGCGGATGTAACGTAATTTCACACTATTATATAGAGTTTTTATTCTTATTTTTTAAGGTATGTGCCACGTTTGTCGTAAATTAACTCCTTAATAATAATAATTTTTATTTCACCATAGTGTTGTTCAAATTTTGAAAAATTAATTGAATGTGCCTTATTACAATTTTATAAGAACTATATCATGTAAATGTGCAACAGCGCTTAAGCTAGGCCAAGCCTGTATTTCAGAACGCAGTCCTCTTCCCAAAAAAGATTTTACCGATAAAAGAGCTTTTGAGTGTCAAATTTATATTATTATAATTTAACACTGGACAAAACATTTATTAGCTATGGAAAATTGTGTTCTATGAGCTTATGCTTTAAATCTGTTTCATTTCCTTTTCATCTGAAAATAAATGTTGTAAATAAATATGATTTTCGCGCGAACGACGTCGCGGTAAAGACGTAGTGTAAAATAAGAATAAGGAGGAAAACCTTGGGCACTACCTACATTGAAACTGAATCATTTGAACGCTCTTTTGGCTCGAGAACCGTCCCGAGGGTAACAAGTCGTTTGATGCGGACGGAGCGGTCAACACGTGGCAGGTAAGATGAATAAAATTAATTATTTCATTTTTTATTAATTGTTTTTTTATGTGTACTATTAAAAATAATTATAATTAATAATAATATTAAAGCCTTGGCCGGAAAATAGGACCCTGAGAAGTAAAGCCTCTTTATTTCCATGGAGAAATATTTTAATATGACAAATAACATTACTCTTTAATCAGATGATAATTAAATAAATACGTGCTTAAAATAATGAATATTACATTTCATATCATTCTTAATTAACAACTGCATAATGAAAATATCTAATTCCTAAATATTAATTTTATAATACATATAATGTAAAAATAATTTCTTAATTAAATGCTACTATTAATATGGACACTAATATATATGTAAAATAATAAATACCCTTCCTGATAGTACCTACCTATGTTTAAAATCGTGTATAGAATCAATTTTAGCTATTATTAAAAAAATATTATACATAATTTGAACAATTTTTTTTAGATATACTTATTAATTGCGATAAGTCTTGGTCGTGTTACTAGTATCTTGCGTGTTTATAGATATTAATTCCGATGCGCTACCAATGCAGTGCGTAAATACACGTATTATTTCGATAGCTAATTTTATTTAAAAAAAAACCTACCTAATTAGCGCATTTAAGAAAAATTTACGTGTTTAAATAATGATAGTTACTTGATTTTTTAATTGGGGTGTATTCAATTCAATTCTTTATTGCTATAAACACTTGTGTTACATAACATCTTACAAATAGTTTTATAAGTGCACATGGACCCTGTCGAGCACAGCAATTTTATAAAATTAAGTAGGTAGTAGCATAAATTAGAAAAAAATAAAAATAAAATAACGTTGGATATTACAAATTGAATTAAATAAAATACAAAATATGACTAACACAGGCAGGACATAAAAATAATAAATGCCGAAAAGTCATTAAATGTCTAAATACATTTGTCGTGTATATAATGGTGCATATTATTCTAGGCATGTGTAATAAATGCCAATCTCATCATGATTTGAGTGATTTAACCAAACAAATGAAAAAAAAAATCAAATAAAAAGAAATGGATCATAGAACAGGAAAGAAAAAGGAACAAAGAAAATTTAAATTTTATACTCTCAATGTTTTTTCGAAGGATTGGAACAATTTGCCTGCTGCATTCTTCTCGTAGGATTATAATATAGGTGTCTTCAAAGCTAGACTGAATATGATTTTAATAAACTAGTGCGCCTCACCATTAACGATTGCATCACTGCTTACCATCAGACAAGGACTGGTCAATAAAAAAAATAGATATTTGGAATTATAGAACTACTTTTAAAAGTCTTAAAATCATTTTCTTTGGTAGTCTAATTTTCTTTGATCCATTTTATTTTTGCCCTGAAAAATTATCAAAAAACTTCCCTTGCTCTAAGTGCAGTATTGTAACTAGTGCTTGTGGTACTACACCTACTACTATACCTACGCACTAACACCCGTATTCACAAACGTTACTATGCGGTCTCACAGAGCTCGCGAGCGCACAGGGCAGGGTTTGTGAACTACGCAACACAAACGAACCAATCACAGAGCTCTATTTCAACACTGTGCGTTTGCTTAGTCAAGGGTCGTTTGAGTATTGTTTGTGAATACGGGTGTTAGAGTCCCTGGAGCGCCACAGATTCATTCAACCTTTTGTTCTTGTAATTACAGACACAATTAAAGAACAATAGGTGTGAACGCCGGCGTTCGCTTGGGCCTTAATTAATTAATCCATTTAATGGTATCTTCTTATAGCAGTAACAGGGAATAATGCGTGAGAACAAGCTCTTTGTTTAAATAAAATATTCGAATTAATTTAATCTTATATATAAAAAAATGCCGAAGTCTGTGTTTCCTGATGGCTGCAATCCGGGAATCTTTAAGTCAAGAGTGAATAGGTTACTTCTAGGTTAGCGCGCTCCGTCGTCGACCGTATTGTCGCTTTCCATCACGTGAAAAAGTGGTCAAAAGAGGCTATCTTTTTATCTACCATATAAAAATAATTCGGGTTTTCCTTCCTGACGCTATACCTCCAGAACGCACGTACCGATTTCTATGGTTTTGCATTTGTTGGAAAGGTCTCGGGCTCCGTGAGGTTTATAGAAAAGAAAATTAAAAAAAAAGAGAAATTTTTCTTCATCTTTTAATCACCAAACGAAATGTTACATAAAACGAAGACCTCTGGTGGCGAAACGGAGTTCGCCGGGTTTGCTAGTTCTATAATAAAAAATGCTCTCAGCCTTAAAGAAGCGAGGGCTTGCACGAGGTCCCTTTGGATGCGAGGCCGTGGGCGAGAGCCCTGATCGCCTACGCTTAGCCACGCTTCGGTTTTTTTGTTTCTTCTCAAGGTAGTCTGCTAGTAAACATCGGCTTCATTTAATTAAAATTGTCGATTTTTTAATTTATATAGGTATTATTAGCGCCCCAGCTTTGCACGGGTGCCTTTCTGATATTAAATAAAATATATCATCATTACGAGTACATAAAACAAAGTTGGTTTACCCTATGTATGCTTAAATCTTTAAAAGTATGCAACGGATTTTAATGCGGTTTTTTTTTTATTAGATTGAATGAATCAAGAGGAAGGTTTATGTGTATAAAACATGCATAATATATTCATATCAGCACCCGTGCGAAGCTGGGGCGGGTCGCTAGTGTATATATAAATATTCCACCTGAATTACACTAAACACTATCTATTATAAAGAAACAATTATTTTTAAAGATCTAAGCATATAATAGGGATAGACAGCAGGTAGCGACTTTGTTTTATAATATGTAATGATTATTAACAGGCCCGCGTTTGATCACTATCTCACCTGATGGTAAGCGATGATGTGGTCGACTATGGAGTACGCATCCCTAGAACTAATCTATTCACTTTTAATATGGTGGGCAAAAATCATACAAAGATGAATCCCGCAAAGATGAATCTTGGGCGGAGCGGGAAACAGTGTCAGACTCTTACTGACTAAACACCTCAACCTGTTCCTTCTTTGTCTTTCGCACTGGGGCCAAGCCTTCCATTCAGAAAGAGATCCTGGGCCCCAGTAGAGAGACCCTGGGCCACAGTAGACCTATTCACTTTTGACTTAAAGATCCCTTAGATATAGCTATCAGCCAGAAGTGTTATTTATAACTCAATAGCTCTATGTCAGCGATTTTATCCATATGAATATTAATTATTGCGGACTAAATGTCGGAAGTGGAAGACGGATGAAGTGTAGCTTATGTCCGTCCTTGGAATCCAAGCATCTTTCTCACCAAATTTCATTAAAATCGGTGTATTAGTTTAACCGTGGAAGCGTAATAGAGAGATAGACAGACAGAGTTGCACAGCATAGCTTCAGCCTTATCCTACTGCTGGGCCTCAGGCCTCTGAGAGATTGGGCCGTAATCCACCACGCGGGCTCAGTGTTGCAGCCCAGGTTGGTGGATGTCAAATGTCTTCGAATTTTAGGTTTTGAGAGAGTGGTGATGAGATAAATTATACAAAGTAAAAGGCTAGGATTGAACCCAGAATTTATAACTTGTAAGTCGAAGCCGTTACCACTTGGTCACCGCTGCTCTCTTGGACAGACAGAGTTACTTTCACATGTATAATTTAATTTATATATATAAGAGGAGAAACTGACTGACTTGACTGACATATCAATACACAGCCAAAACCAATAGGACTAGGAGTGTGAAATTTTGCACAGGGCTTCTTTTTATGACATAGGCGAACACTAAGAAAGGATTTCCTAAAATTCACCCCCTAAAGGGATGAAAAGCGTGTCCAAATTTTGTGCGAAAACCTATATTCAAGCGGGCGAAGCCACTGGCAGAAAGCTAGTATTAGGATAAATTTATAAAATACTAGCTTTTGTCAGCGGCTTCGCCCGCGTACATAAAATATAGCCTATGTCACTCAGGAGTAATGCAGCTTTCTGTTGTTGCTAATTTTTTTCCAATCGGACCAGTAGTTCCAGAGATTACCTCCTACAAACAAAAAAACATAAAAACTAAAAAACAAACTTTACCTCTTTATTATATTATAGTGTAGAAATATTATTTAACAAGGCCAAGTAGCCCTTATAGACTACGAGGCCACGTGAGTCCCGCGAAAATGAAACGAAAATTTTCTTTGTTCAGTCCCCTCCGTCATTTGTTTTTTGTTTTCCATTCAAAGTCGCGAACAATTCCTGCTTTTTGTTTCCTTTCCACGTGATTGTAAGTTTTCACTTTTTTATTTTTTAAATTAGACTCTCTGAAATTACATAAACACCGTTAAATTTTATTTGTTTTAATCCCTTGGAGGGTTGATTCCGTACTCGAAACATCATCGATTTGTAGGGATTAAATAAAAAAAATAAAGTACTTATTTTTACAAGTTTTTTTAGCTCGCAATGTAACTATGTTTGTTCGGCTCAAATCTTGCAACTCAATTTTGAAGCAGATATCTTCAACCGATTGAGCTGCAATTTTGCATGCAGGTGTAAATCGCATGACAATGCAATATTATGATGACATGGAGTTGATCTGATGATGGAATCGCGAGGAAGCCATAGGAACTCTGTAATTAAACGGCACAACTACGTCGAGTTTGGGCTCGTGTGAATCGTCTTGACGAGTTTTAATTATATAAGTATAGACCACCGCTATAAAAGCTTGTTAAAAAAAAAAATCATTGTAAACTTGTTTTATAAATTACCCTCTCTGAAATTACATAAACACCGTCAAATTTTGTTTATTTTAATCCGGTGGAGGGTCGATCGGGTATACGAAACGCTATCGATATGTAAAGATAAAATTTAAAAATAAAGTACTTATTTTTTCAAACTCGAATTAATTTATTCAAGTACTTACGAAATTATTTTTATTAAGTACCGGATCGACCCTTCACGGGATTATAACGATCAAAATTGAACGTTGTATAGGGTGACTGGTAATGTGCGGGATTGCTCCGCACGGCAGCAACACCCTGTAGCCAGCTGAAAAAAGTCAAGAAATATAAAAAAAACGTGACGTGTGTAGGTGAGGAAAAAGATAAAAAAAAAAACATTCCGTAGGTACTTATGTAACTAAAAGTTATTCCTGTCGCCAAACTGGTGGTTAACTATTTATGTAGGTATTTACTAATTTGTTTAGACACAAAACAAGAAGAAGAGAATAGAAAAATAGGTTCAAAGTTGATGCTTATTTATATAGAAATCTCTTACATCATACCTGCGAACTGGTATGGTAATTATTTGTCAAGACCTTTTCGTTTTTCAGCCAATCCAACTTACACCCAATACCAACGCCAAAACCAACGCCAAGTTACGTTCAAAGCCAACTTAGATGTTAGCTACTTAAAAACTTGACACTTACATTTCTCTGTCTGAAAAAAAATACCTAAACCTGCCTAAGGCATTAAGTCCGCCTTTGTACAGTCTTTTGTGCATAAAGTTTTAATAAATAAAATAAATAAATAAACCATTTTGATTACAATAGCCATTATCGTCATTAATCAGCCTTATCATGTTCCCACTGCTGACTTAGGCCTCCTCTCTAAGAGATGGAATGGTCCGCAATCCACCACGCATTCCCAGTGCGGGTTGGTGGATACCTATCACATGTCTTCGAACTTTTGGTTCTAAGACATGCTGGTTTCCTCACGATGGTTTAATTCATAATCGCTATTAAATAAAAATATAATCTTGGCGTGACAAAGGTATCTTAAAAGTTTACAATATACTCGTATTCAACAAGTAAAAGATCAAAAAAAATCTAGATCTTACCAATTTTGAATGCTGCAGCTGTAAAAAAGAGGCTGAAATCTTGGCGTGACAAAGAATTGTTGTGATGTGTTAAATAATTACTCAATTGCCTGATTTAATCTTATAAGTTTACAATATACCTATTCAACAAGTAGATCTAAAAACATCTACATTTTACTAATTTCGAAGGCTATAGCTGAGAAAAACAGGCTTAAATCCGCCCTATAGACTCCAAAAACAAACGAAAAAGTAACTAAATATTACGTGATAACAAAGTAATTGTCGTGAAAACCAATAAACATTTACAGCTTTTGCTACAAAAACGAACAAAGAGAAATAAGTTCCATAAAGTTGATTAACTAAATAAAAGCAATCAGATCTCGTTTAAAAATTCAACATTGCCTCCAAAATCTGAAAGCATCATAACAAATGTAATAGGAGTAACAAGGAAGCAGTAGTGCCTGAAGTTAGGACGGAAACTTTTTCATTTGCATCGCCAATGGGCGCCGGGGCGTAGGACATGAAGTTGCATATTACTGATAAATTGTTTCCGTGTTTTCCCAGGACTTAGGCTCGAGCTAAAAATAGCATTTGGGGGTGGAAGAGGAGCTGCGCATAACAGCAATTGGTCATACACCGATCGATCGAAATAAGCGCATGCGGTATTAGTTGTCCGCCGATCCCTTCGAGTGCACTGCCTCCCGTAAGAGAAAAATCAAAAATGCCTCTCTGCACCGTGATTACGTGCAAATACTCCCAAGACGACGTCGACCCAGCCCTGGACGGCATCGTATTCCACCGGTAAGTCGAAATTCTCCATTTTACTTAAAAATTAAACCTGAAATTTGCAATTTACCTGTGAGCGCGACCGTGAATCTGTTGCATTGCGATTGATATACATTGCTGTTAATGTTCGCTCTTGATTCTTGTCGCGCTATCATAAAGGGCAATGGATTACGCCGCGCCCGATAGCCGCGTGAACCCCGGCCGGGTTTCATGGTGACGGGCGAAGGCTAGAGTTGCTCCGATTATTTATTTACGGATAAAATATCGATGAAGACAGTGTATTGGGTTTCTAATAGGTGTTTTTCTTGTGATTTGTGTAATAATGTGATATTTAATAGTCAAATATGCGAGTTTTTGAGACAAAGGCCACCCACGCAACAGTTGGGAGACGCCATTTTAGGTAATATATTCAGATTTCAGTGACTGTAAGTAATTTAAATATTAAATATCGAAGTGTATTAGTGATGTGGAAAATCAGTGAGAAAATCTACGTGCCTGAACAAAAATAAAAACATTTTGGTGGTCCAAAACTGCCCTTTCTTTGTTCAAAATTTCATGTTACATAAAGGTAGTATATATGTAAGTAGCCATATGCCATGTTTCGAGAAGCTACATCTATAGAACAAAGAGATCTCATCTGCGCAGGCTCGTACCGAATTCCACTTATAGATAGATATGAAACATCGGTATAGTATAACAAGAAAATAATATTATTGATCGATATCTATTCAAAACTATTTTTACTCTTCTTAGAATCTGTTTTTTACGTGGGTACATGTTATTGGTAGACGAATCATTAGGTACGCCTACATTGCAAATTATACCTAATTATTTTTAATGATGGTTATAAGAAAAAGATACGTAGAGCTTCGTAGCGCCCGCGCTGTTTAGCGTAGGCTTCGTAGCACAAGTTCGTAGCGAGCTTCGAAGGCCTACGACGCTACGATGCTACGTAATTTTAAGAGTGCTACGAATATGCCTAGATTGACTGGTAGAGAATGCCTAATGGAATTAAGTGTCTTTGTACCTTTGGTTGCATGAAGATTAAATAAATAATAATAAATAAATATTCAATTTAAACCCAAATTAAAGTCAACGCTAGCTACCAACTAGTAATATAATTAAGTAAACTACATCCTAAGAAAGCAAATGCTAGCAAGAACCGTTTGCTTTTGAATTTTCTTAGCCCAACGGTTTATTCAGACATCGACACATTTTTAAAATTTGAATATAGAATAAAAGAAATGAAAGTGCCAGGAATATTTTTCAAATGGCCAGTGCTTTTAAAGTTATACTAAAATATAAATGCTGATACGTATTTTTGATTGATGGTTTATGATTTTTTTTTTATGGATAGGCTCGCGTTTGCCTCATCGTGGCTTACCATCAAGTGAGCTTACCATCTCCTAGAGAGGAGGCCTGGGTCCCAGCAGTGGGAACATTAAAAAGGCTAATGATGATGGTGATGATGATGAGCTTGATGGTAAGCAACGATGTGGCCAACGATGGAGCATGCTGGCGTAGACATATTGTCATAACTTTGGGTAAATACTCCTCGAACCTCAAAAGACTTTTAGGTAAACCAAAAAATACTTGTTTCAGGTTCCCCAAGAATGAAGAGATGAGGGCGAAGTGGATCGACATGACTGGCCATGACATACGAAGGTGGATGCCGTCCTCTAAGGACGTGATATGTTCCCGCCACTTCCGGGACAATGACTACTTCATCAAGAGGTCTGGCAAACGTTACCTGAAGACTGCCGCTATCCCCTGCGAGTATGTCGTCTATCGTCACCTTTTCGTAAGTATTTTTTTTTATAAATAATGTTTTTTTTTAGAAACAGCCTGTATTCTTGGATGATGACTTGAATTCCAGCTAGTGACTTTGCAACTGGCAACTTTATAAATATTTTTTTTAGAAGCAGTATTTATTCCTGGATAATGACTTGAATTCCAGCTTTGCATCATTCAACCTTGCCATTCATATCAGGGGGAAGGCAACTTTGCCGTTCATATCAGGTGGGTGGCAAAGTTGCCTGTTACCAAGTTGGTTGGAATTTTAGTCATATCTTTTGTTTGGTTTTTTTACTTTAGCCGCATCATATATAAATATTCTATCATTGTTCAAGTTTTGTAAATTCTGTGAGGTGTACTATACTTATTTTTTACTTTTTATAAATAGCTTCTAAAAATATAGGCATGTCTATTGTGGGTTTTCAACGAAAAAACTAGGTTTTTTATAGGGCTGTACTGGTGGAAATCAGGCGAAGAATTCTACTTTTTAAACAATTTATTCTTATTATTTTTGGTACATACAATTTTATCAAGCAATAAAAAAATAGAATAGTTGGAGGAGGGGTACTCCTCCTCCAACTATTCTATTTTTTTTTGTAGGATTGGGTTTTGTTACAGCAAACCACTACTTGCAAAGCATATTATTTTTATATAAAAAAGGCACGTAATTATTTTGTTTTGTAAAGAGCCAATAGAAAAGATGGATGGATTGCATGAGAAGTGATGAAAGAAAACAGAGTTAGGGATAGATAGACCCCGAATAATACGGCTTAAAGGCAAGAAGAATATAACGACTTATAAGATTTATAAAACAAAATTTGCTCATCAATCTCTGAATTATTTCAGTAATTTTTCGTTTACACACAACCCTCCTCACAGATTACCAATGCTTAAACAAAATACCACCGTTCAATTCAACAAAATTCACTCCACAATATATCATCAGCCACACCGCATGGGGTACATCTCTATCGGCAGACTCCGGTACATTCACGTCTATACATATAATAGTCGTACATGTCGTCTGGACACTCCCTCAGTTCCTAGCACTCTCTGTCAATTGCAAAATGATGGGAACATTACTGGTTAATAGAATCACTGATATTTACTACTGTGTACTTCAGTCATTTGTTCTTTAGTAGTTCTGATATCCTGGTACCATGGTGTGTGAAGAAATCAGTGATTGAATGCATTTTGTTAATGTGTGTGCTTGTTGATTTATCAATCAGTGTCTTATGTGTTGTGTTTGTGTGTAGTATTTGAGAAAACTTAATTGAATGTGTTTCCTGATATGTAGCTACAATCTAGGAGTCTATAAGTCAAGAGTGTATAGATTACTTTTACGCAATGCTATATCATAGCTTAAAATCAGGTGAGATAAAGGTATTTTTTTTGCCGTCTTTGTCTAAGTTTATTTGAGACTAAGCCAGTGGTTTCGCCCACGTTCTTATGTAACTCAATAATAAAATAGCAATTCTAAGGGTTAAAGTTAAAATTAGATTTTTTTAACTTAATGCTGTTTTTTTTCGAGTTTATTCATTCCAAACAAATTAAATTAATACTTTATTTGGTTAATTTTGATAAGGTTAAATACATAGACAATAATGGGATACGCAAAAGATTCTTTATGTCTCTGAAAAGAATGCGATCGGCAAAAATATATTTTTTTAATTTAATGCTAATTAAAATACAAATCTTTCCTTAATCTTTTGAATACCGTAATTATAGAATTAATAGAAAGACAATAGGTTTGCGAAATCCAGCGTTCGCCTGGTGCTTAAGAGTTTATAACGAGTATTAGTATACATTGGTGGTGTAACACGTCTTTTTTTGCATCGCTGAGTGCAACTCAAAAGTCACCCTCTTGTGAGCCCCATTATCTTTCCCCCATCTGCATTATAACTATACAACTTTCAATTTAACAATAATAATCAAAACAATTATTAAATAAATTTATATGTTGGCTGCTTTAAAAATACGTTGCCTGCAGAAATTGCAGTAGCATAGGCTGTCACACTTTGGTTTGCTGAATTTTATTTATTTTTTCATATATGTATTACCTACTGGCAAAAAATAATCGAAATTGTTAAAATTATGTAAAACTAGTCAAATTAGTATTGAATCTGGAACACCAATCTGTCCTGTGTGTCTTGAATCCATCGCATTGCCTCGACTCGACTAGCAGGTCATCGAGTTAAGCAATGTCGCTACAGGAAAAAGTTCCTAGAAGAGGAGTCTGTCTTTGAGTTTTTGGTTAATATACACCGTTAAATTTTGATCGTTTTAATTCCTTGGAAGGTCGATTCGGTACATGAAACACTATCGATGTGTAAACTTAAAATAAAAAAATAAAGTACTTTTTTTAAAAACTCAAATAATCTAATTTACGCATGTTCGAAATTAATTAATTTAAGTAAATGTCAATTTAATGAACTGTAGGTAGTTAGTACTTTTTTTTATCTACACAAATCGATAGTATTTGATGTACCGGATGGACCCTCCACGGGATTAAGACGATTAAAATTTTACGCTGTATATCTGACTCTGTGTAAACCGATTTTGGAAAAAAATAATCAGTAAGAAAATAGTATAATATTTGAGGCTGAAGTTTGCATTTTGATCTTTTTTTCAACCAAATTAATTCTGTTCTGTTTCTACTTTTTGTTTTATCTGTGGGGTCCAGTTGTCTGACAATAATTAAAAGGTCTTGACAGATAGACAGAGGGTCAACAAAGTGATCCAATAAAGGGTTCCGTGTCGCCTTTTGAGGTATACGGATTTAATATTAGAAGTCCTACATCGCGGTATGAAGGTTCTTTACGCAATCAGAACTTATATAAAGTCCCATTAAAATAGATGAACACATCGTTTAGTACGTCTAACCAAAGGTATCCAAGCAAAAAAAATCACCGATAAAAGTGTTTTTATTTTGACCTAAAATAATAAATGGGGATGGGACACTCAAGCATTTTTGAGTGCCCCAAAAAAACATGCTTATTTTTTATTTATTTTTACCATAATCTTTATTTTGGTGGTCTGAATGATTTGTAAAATTTTGTGCATCTATTTTAATGGGACTCTATATAACAGCCCGAAATCATTTACCGGACAGTTGCCCCGACCATTCAGTCTAAAATAAAAACAATAACTTTTTAGCCCGATGAGGAAGTGACTGAAGTCAAAGCCGAACCGGAGGCCGAAGCAAGCGAGGCCGAAGAAGTACCCGTTCATGAGGAGCAGGAACCCAAGGTGGTGGTACAACATGAACCAGAAGTGGAGTTTGAAATGACAGTGGATCCCCAACCTGGCCCAAGCCACTGGTTCTTGCCTCAGACCAGTCGAGCCAGCTCGAGTCAGGTACTGCCCGACTCGACTATAGCGACTATTTTTGACAATGAGAATAGTCGAGAATGGGAGCGATTCCAGGTAATTATATATAAAAAATATTAAGGTATTGTAGTTTAGTTCTGTGTGTATTGTTGTGTGCTTATTGTATTCTTATTTTTCTGTAGTTTTAGTTTTGTTTTAATTTTAATTCATTTTATACTAGCGACAGGGAGTGTCAGATTTTACTGACAAAAACCAACCCTGTTCCTTTAGTTTTCCATTGCGTTCTAGGAACGCAGTACCTTTATCGTGATCCACAATGATGATCACGACCACTCTAACAAGACTACCGACTGAGAAGAAGAATCATGCAATGTAACACAATATTGTGGTCCATAGTGTGGACGCGTTGCGCGGGCGAACCGTGCATACTTTGGGTTTTTTTATGGAGACGCGGGGCGTTGGGCGTTCGTCGTACATTGCAGCAGCGGGTCGCGTTATCGCACGTATAAACACAAACATATTATTATGGCAATATTCAACAAACGCTTAACGCGCCGTCTCCGTAAACAAGCACTATGTGTGTAAACAGAGCATTTCAACTATGTGATTCAACTCGGATCGTGAGCGCGTTTCAACCAAACACATGAAATGTTCCTTTCAAGTTGACTCGCAAGTTCTACTACAGGTTGATTCTTTGAAATGATGGCTTATTCGTCTGGTCTAGTTTTTCCTTTAATACTTTTTTTGTGCATATTTTTTTTTTGTCCGATTTCTAAATGTATCAAAAGCACTTATTTGCGCCCAGTGGCTGACGACACAAAATACATAGAGATACGAAAGCTAGGCCGGACGACTCCCGTCCTGTTGTCTTTCACCGTCCGGTCGTCTGGTAACAGTCCAGACCAAGACCAAGTCATCGACGGCGCGCTCTGTTGTGTGTCTCAAGGAGTGGTCAGCAAATGTAGAGGCCCAACTGCAGGGCCGAAGCTTACTGGGGCCCCGGTCTGGTTTCTGAAAGGAGGGTCCGACCCCGGTATGAAGGCTAAGAAGGAACGGGGTGGGTCGTTTAGTCAGGAAGGGTCTGATACGGTTTCCTGCTCCGCCCAAGGGTTTTCGGGACTCGTCATTAGATGGTTTTACCCATCAAAAAAAAAAAAAAAATAGGCCAGATGAATGAGACGTTTTTTCGGTTAAGGGCGGGTGGGCTCAGCGAAATAGGCATTTAACGCTACCAAGAGTTGTCCGCGACTTTATGTACATTATTATTTACAATTTGTATTATTTTGATATTCTTTACGGAACAGAAGCGAAGCGCGCGCTCAAAAATTTGGCACAGGTCCTTCCTCGGTAACGTCATACGAGACACTGGCAAGCGACGCGCGGATCGAAAATCACTTGAATAATCGATAAAAAATTCACAAATTAAAAAAACAATTTAAAAAAATCGATTCGGTAGCATCGCTTCCAAAATGAATTACCTCTATATTGATGTTATTTATAAAATATGAAGTGTTATAGTACTCGTTTAATATGTAAAAAAAATCACAAAATCTAAGCTACTTCAGAATTTTTTTCTATCGAGAAAATAGTATGGTATCGTGTATTGAATGGGTACATGCCAAAGAGAAAGAATGTGTCTTAAATATATATTTTTTTCAGATTCAAAAAGTTGTAACTTGCCTATCAAAAGTGAGTTCAAAAACCGGCAAAACCGGGAAAACCTAGCCTTAAGAATCACCCTACCGTCCATGCCCGGCTTAAGTGGAACGAATAGCATCATCAACTGATTGCCCCCGTCATCCCCTTTTTCAAGATATTATGATGTGACTGATGTGACAGGGGTATCAAATTGATACAGCTGTCTGTAATAATATAATAATTGCAAGCTTATATTTAGTTTCACCTGTACCGATGTTTGTGATCAAATTATGTAAGTTAAATTTGATCCACTTCCCGGTTACCGATTGAGCTGAAATTTTGCATGCATTTGTCAATCAGATGACAATGCAAAATTATTATGTGGTGGAACCGGAAAGTGGCCATAGGATCTCTATAATTAAACGACGCAACCTCATCGAGTTTGGATCCGTGTGATTCGTCTTGACAAGTTTTATTTCTATAGGTATATACCGCGCTATAAAAGCTTGCAATGAACACAATATTTTCATTGAAAAGTTGTTTCAAGGTATTCTGATGTGAGGTGATACTGCCGTTTGTATTAGAAGTGTTTTTTGTCAATAAACTGACATTTAAAGCTGTTGTTTTTTGTTTTTAGCCTGAACGTTATTTCGGCCACCGGCTGCCTGCCTCTATTTTTGAAGATAACTCCCAAGAGGTTGATTCTTCAGGATTTGATGAACGTTTCCGTCGTGAAGAGGGGGTAAGTGTATAATGTACCACATCGCTATATTTTAAAGACAAAAGTTTCTGAATGTGAGTGTGTATGTTTTTTTTTTAATTGCAATAAACCAGTGCTTGACTGCGGTCCCACCTGATGGTAAGCAGTGATGCAATCGTTTACTTCTTTGACTGATGGTTGCTAGGGCTGCGTGGAATATCTGAAAAGAAAACCCATGGTCCTAGATCGCAAAGGGCAACTGAATTCAGGTGTGGTTTTAATTTAAAAAGTGTACACTTCTCTTACGTGGATATGACGCATATCTTCGTAATACACCGTGAAATTTTAATGGTTGTTTTCCCTCAGCGAAATGGTTGTGTCTTGGTAATACAAACGTTTGATAAAAAAATTAAATATTAAAAACAAAAAATGGACCTGTAGAGTGCAAGCTAATTATGACGTATCACAACGTGCGAGAGCTTATTTTGGTTTAAATATTTAATTAATCGGTTTCCTTTGACGGCGTGCTGCGCATGCGACTCTAGTAGTACCTACAAATTACGTCTAATGTTACTATTGTTTTCGCTTTTTTGGGTTGATAAATATTTTTTATAATTATTTATAAAAAAATTTTTACTGTATGCTTCAAAAGTACTCCTTATGGCAAGTCATCAAGTCTATAATTTATAGTTTTTGTAGTATTATTTTTTGTGTTATACGCCATGTTTGACACAAATCTTTTCTTGTTTTTTTCTCATATCCAGGCTTCATTCCGCTAGAGCTGAAAAATTTATTGGATGATTTCCCCACCAAAAAGGGAATGATATAAATATAACTTTAAGTAATATGTAATACATCTTAGCCGCCAAAAGAATTGGAAGACTCAATTCTTTTGTAGCTTCGGAATCCCTTTTCCAGCTGAATGAACGAATGGAACGCAAGACGAACGAATGAATGGCAGAAAATTTAGATCGAGAAAAATTCGCCTTACATTTCTGTTCAAAATAGACAGTTCGTACGATTGTACCGTAACCACGTGTAAGGTGTTCGTTCATTCATGTTCACTCAGTTGGAACGCTGCCAAATAGAGCAAGGGGTAACTTACTAATGCCGTAAACATGTTATTAAGTTGATGTTTGATTTCTGTTGCTTTTGCTTTTGTTCCTTTCAACATGCAATTCTATCATCTTCATCTACCTGCCCTTGTTCTGTGTTATTTGGGGTCGGCGCAATACGGTTTTTTCTTCCATTCTGCAGTGCCACCCGTCATGTTACAACTTCCTTTGCTTTCATATCACTCTTCACATAATCCATCTGTCTTTTCTTTGACTTTCTTCTTCATCCATCCATATAGATAATAATTTAATTGTATCAATTATTATAGTTGAATGGCAATCAATTTATTTATTTTATTTGTAATTAATTATTTTTTACTACGATACAATTATCATTGCAACGAAAATTCTTGTTTTTTTTTTTAAATTTTGTATCATTGATAAAGTTATTATTGTATTTATTTGATGAAGTATTATTACACTTCATTTAATTAAAAATATTGTGACTTGTAAATGTAATGTTACCAGTAAATATGTTTGTGTTTATTTTTATAACGTTAATTTGGATTTAGATTAACCGGTAAATAAGTTTATAATTTTAGTTTTAATTTTTTTTATTTGTTTAAGTGTATAATTATAACTTGACTTTTTTGCGTTGCAGGCTGTTTTGTACACCACAGTATTTAATTTTTCTTCATAATCATTAACCTTGGTTTATTTTAACCTCGTCCCAAACAGTACAAGAAATAAGTGTAGAGCTAGACCAGTCAACGTGTACCAAATAAAAAAATATAACCTATCTTTTCTAAACATTTCAGTGTTATCTAATTTTAGTAGAACCTCTTTAAATCATTGTCACCCTTTTTTCAGTCTGTCAACCCATACCCACCGGAACTGGACCTTCGTCCACATCTGCAACTCCTGCCTCCTCCAAGGACCCCTGAGCCAGTTATCCCTATAATGGATGACACTGAAAGTAACCTTGGATTTGAAGAAGAACAAGTGCAAGATGCTCCTTCTCCAGTGGTTGAGATCATGAGGGGACGGAAGAAGTTGGAAGACATAAGGAAGATCATGACAAAGCGTAAATCAAGCAAAAGGGTAGGTTATATCAGAAACTTTTTGCTCGTTAATCAAAATAGACGTACATATAACTCAAAAAAGGGGGTATCTGAATTTTTTTTCTTATTTAATCATATGTAAAGGGGCGAGATAGTGAAATGTTGCTCGGCCGAGACAGTGATGTAAGTGAGTTGTAGAGATAAGCGCTCGGCCGAGCACTCGGCGCTATGTTCATACATACCGAGTATTCGGCCGAGAGCACTGTCTCAAATTAGGTTATAATGTATAATTAATACAATAGCTTAGACGTTGACTGCTGCATATATACGGGGAGACTAAGTATCACTTCTTCAAGACTTTACGACAAGTTCTGTGCATCTCGCATCGGGTTCCCGTGAACTTCATCATTTCGTAATTTTTTTCAGGAGTTTTTGGAGTATAAATCTATTGCAAAATAAATTGTCTGTCCAAGGATTCTGTTATAATTACGAAATATTGAATACTAGCTTTTGTCAGCGGCTTCGCCCGCGTACATAAAATATAGCCTATGTCACTCAGGAGTAAAGCAGCTTTCTATTATTGTTAAAATTTCTCCAATCGGACCAGTAGTTCCAGAGATTACCTCCTACAAACAAAAAAACAAAAAAACAAACTTTACGTCTTTATTATATTAGTGTAGATGATTGACTGATTGATTCCTACATAAATAATGACATTTGAAATGAACGACATTTAATTATTTTTATTACTATTCCGTGGCATTAAAAAAAATGTTTACATGACATTTAATACATGTATAATTAAACATTATTTTCAATAATATTATGACTCCTCTCTCCTAATTTTGCTATGCCCGACAGGGTCCATATTGATCTTGTGAAATTTTATACCATCTGTGTACATAATATGGAATGCAATAAAGTATTGAGTATTCGTACACTTGGTCAGTTAAGACACCCGACCCAAATCAATTAAAACTGCCTATCATCATAAGCATTGAACAAAAAAAAAAAACAAAATATCTTCCTAATTACTGTTATAAATAAGACATCCCTCATTTTTTCCTCATACCACCCCCTAGCTACGCCCTCTATAGGGACCCTTTCAAGGGCAACCCTCACCTGTACCAATCAGTTCTGATTATATGCGTACTCAATAATTGCACACGTGTATCAAATGCACAGTAAAAAATTAGGGGAGACTTTAATTCTTTACTTTTGCTATCTTTCAGAGGGTGAAGCTGTAGTATTAACTATGTAAACATAAAAAATAATAATATAATTAACTAGCATTTGTCAGCGGCTTCGCCCGCGTACTTAAAATATAGCCTATGTCACTCAGGAGTAAAGCAGCTTTCTACTGTTGATAAAATTTTTCCAATCGGACCAGAAGTTTTTTTTTTAATTGCAATAAACTAGTGCTTGACTGCGATCCCACCTGATGGTAAGCAGTGATGCAATCGTTGATGGTAAGGCGCACTAGTTTATTAAGAGCCTATTCACTCTAGCCTTGAAGACAACTAAATTATAACCGGATGGAAAAACTGCAGCCGGCAAACTGTTCCAGTCCCTCGATGTGTCCCTCCTACAAACAAAAAAACAAACTTTACCTCTTTATTATATTAGTGTAGATAATTATAATGACTTGGTTCCCGATGATGTCGACATTTGGGATGTGGATTCAGCGATCATTTTCTTTTTTTTTACAACTATCACACAACGTCGTCTAGTCTCAAGTTAAGCAGAACTTGTGTTATGAGTACTAGACAACTGATAAACACACTATATATTTCTATTTCTATTCTCACTTATATATTTCTAAATACATATATATTGTTAAATCATTCGATCATTGTACCAATAGTGTTGGCTTAATAGCCAAGAGCCTCGACCAACATCTTAGGAGGCTCGCGAATCACTGGATCAAGGGCTTGATTCAAAAAGCGGTAATCTCGGAAAAGGCTCGTATAGTTAAGAGTTTCCTTTCTCTGACCTTCGGTAGCTTGGCCCCTTTGCCCGACACTATTTTTTTGTATATATTTTTGTAAGAAATATTTAAAAATATGTAAAACATGTTTTTTATGGCCTATTGTATGTCCCACTGCTGGGCAAAGGTCTCCACTTTTTCTCTTCCAACCAAGAGAGGTTTTTTTTTAGACAGAGAGCTCTCTAAAAAACCCTCTCTGTCTAGAGAGATCTCCGGCCAAGTTTGCCAGAACAAGATTAGATCGTACGTAAATTAAATAAACGGAATATAATATAATAAAAAATTATGACCTTAAACGCTACGTCTTCCGGTACGCGGTCGCCACTCCAGAACCTTTCGGCCCCAGCGGCCATTTGTTTTGCGTTGAAAGGCCTCTCACAAGATGGACCGATGGTCAGGGTTGCTGGATTCCGATGCATGCAAGACGCACAGGACCGGTCTTTGTGGTGGTGCTTGGGGGAAGCCAATGCCTGGCTGTTCGGCTGAAACGATGATGAAGATGAATAATTTATGAATTAAAAGAGTATCCGTGAAGTTTCTAGTACTTTCTTCTCGCAGTGAAGGGGCAAGACCTAAATTTGATGTGGGCAAGATATATTTTGCGAGACCCCCTGAAAGACAACGCAGAAGGACCGATTTTGTTGAAAGAAAAAAATTTTTGATACTTGAATTTTTACGCGCCTACGCGTACGGTGCGCGGTGGCCGGAAATCGGTATCGGAATCCCGGCGGCGTCTGGGGCGTGCCAAGTCACGATGCCAAGTGTGCCCTGCCCAAGCGGGGCATACCTGTACCGTGTGCTCCATCGTTTTCTCCGGGTCCTTCACACAGTCGCGAAACCCGGGCGTCACCTCATCACGAATCCAGTGCAGATACCTCCCGAACTTACCATGTCCGGTAAGAACATGCGTCATGCGGAAGGTGAGGACGTCTATCCCGAGTCGCCGTGCCTAAAACTGGGTCACTTTCGCCATAACACTGGAATGACATCCCACTGGAACTCAATCCGCCATCCCGCGACTTGACATGGCAATGGAGTTTCGTCCAGGTTTTGCATCTCCACGCACCAATCGTGAATGTTGGCAAGGATTGTTGCCTCCAGATACAGGCAACAGTCCCAAGGAGACTGGCCGCTTCACGGGAAACCGTGCGCTATCCCCGCACTATCCGTTTTGTCACGACCCTCTAGCATGCGTTAAGCTGGGCCCTCTGTTGTTTTTGCAGCGACGGCGCCTACAATTGCGCTCCATACAGGGCCATGGATCGAACGATTCTTGCGATGAGCCTCCGGCAGGAGGCTTCTGGAACCCCGAAGTTCAGCTGGAGCCGCTTGAGAGTAGCCCACGACAGTTTGACAGCCAGCCACCGGCGGCTGTCGAGGACAACCCCCAGGTACTTCATCGTAGACCCGACGCCGATGCGAACTCCTCCATTAGCTGGGAACCCGTTGGCGGCGCGTTCCGAGGGCCGTGGAAACACATGGCCTCGAAATTGTACAGCACGAACTCGAATCCCAACTGCTGAATCCTGCCAACGACTATCGCAACCCCACGTGTCGCTAGTTCGACCGCTGCCTGGTACGATTGTCCGGGCTGTGCTAGGACCGACGACGTGACGAAAATAGCAGCGCAGCACGTAGTCGTACCCAATGTTCCACAAGGGTGGGCATAGTACCGATCCCTGCGAAACACAGCATGTCATCTCTCGCCACTCTCCCTGGTGATCGGGGTAAATGATACACCTGACGAATAGGTAGGCCTCAATCACACGACAGAGGTGGTCGGGCACAGCTTCATCTATTTGTCCCGACTTTGACAATTTTTAAGTGTTTGGTATTTTTTTTTTAATTGCCTTAAACTAGTGCTTGACTGCGATCCCACCTGATTGTAAGCAGTAATGCAATCGTTAATGGTGAGGCGCACTAGTTTATGAAGAGCCTGTTCATTCTAGCGTTGAAGACACCTAAATTATAATCGGATGGCTGCGGTCTTTGCAGCTGCCAAACTGTTCCAGTCCCTCGATGTATGCGGTATAAACAACGAGGCAAAACGCTTTTCCAGACTGTAGATGTCTCAACAACGCAAGGGTGGATATTTGCCATACGCCTGTTATTTAGTACTTTTAGTTTTTTTTTCAATGTATCGGTTGTATTTGTTTTTTTTTTACCAACCCTGCAATAGTCGATATTTTTTCTATACAATTATAATTTCGGAGCAGTGTTACTCCTCAGTTTAATATCTATTGTATTTCCAAAATTAAACTATGATATCGTTTTATCTTAATATAGACTTTTGTCTTAGATCTAGATCTAGTAAGCGACTTCGCCCGTGTGAAAGTCTATTTCTTAGTACAAACTTTGGGCCTCCGGTTTGTACCTTTATGAGGTGAATTTTGTAGAATCCTCTTTCGTCTGTCATAAACCTTATGCAAAATTTTACGCTCCTAGTCCCTTTAGTTTCGACTGTGCGTTGATATGTCAGTCAGTTTCTTTCTTTTATGTTTTCTTTAGTTTCGACTGTGCGTTGATATGTCAGTCAGTTTCTTTCTTTTATGTTTTCTTTAGTTTCGACTGTGCGTTGATATGTCAGTCAGTTTCTTTCTTTTATGTTTTCTTTTATGTAGATATACAAAGTTGATAGGACAGATGAACTTTCCTTAAAAAGGATCATTGTACACACTAATATGAACATCTTTTAGTAAGAGACCAACCCAAAAAAAAGAAACAAACCCGCTGCTCCATACATTTTGTCGAGTTATGTGAATATAAATCTATGGAGCAGTGGGTTTTTTTTGTTCGAAATTGGGCATATAAAAGAAGCAGAAATCGTGTGAAATCTCCAAAACCAAATCGGTACTAGCAAATTACCAAAACAAGTTCTATAAAATTGATTTGTAGGTATCGTTTTTTACGTACCGTCTAATATCATTTTGGGTCCATAGTTTTTCTAGTCAGAGATGTTCAGTTAGGCAAACAGTAAATTTTGTAACAAGCGGAGAAACTTTGTGATTGCGACGGAGCCGGAATTTGCCCGAACCGCAGGTGAGAGTGTCATGGAACCGATGAAAGTTACTGCAGCAGAGATGACAAATTTCCACGTGTTTCAAACGAGTTTTTTAATACACTTACAAAAAAATAAACGAAAAGGTGCTGCCCGGCGACACGTGGGAATTGCTAGCCACGTGAATTGTAATAAATTGCTGGCTTGCTGGAGCATTTTTTTGCACTTATGCGAAAAAACAGTACCTAAATGGCGTGCCTAAATGCGTTGGAGCGGGTTTTCGACAAAGCGTATCATTTTAGATTTAATTATTTATTCAAATACATTTTATTCATACAATTTAATTGCTTGTGTCATTTCATCTTTAAGGGCCAACGCTGCGTTAAGCGGGAGCCCACGCGGGCACCGAATTATTTCCTGCACAGTGTCACTAGCTTAACTTTAACAGTGTGCATGTAGCTATATCGATGCATTTTAATGTATTATTACGTAGTGGCAGGGCCGCGGGGCGCTTGCACCGAGTGCCCGCTATACGAGCCCGGACGGAGCACTTTTGTATGGCTCCCTCTTTACGCAGCTTTGGCCATAAAACTCATGATTACATTTTCCTCCACCCCACATACTTCAAATGTTCTGTATCATCACTACCTTCCCTATGATCCGAGTAACACCCGAATAGCAGAGGTCGACAGCAACGCGTTGAGCACTCTCAGTGTGAATATCTTGTCGGTAGTTCTGCCCGTGGAGACGCGAGGCTGCTCGAGACTCCGCGGGCAGCCTCGCGACATTTTCAAGTGAATATCGCGTGCTTTAAGATAAAGTTTGAAATTATTTCACACTGAAAATGCTGGCCGCGTCGCTCATTGTCATTTTGCGTCATTGCCATTTCGCTTTGACTCGACCCTTAGGCCCGGTATCCACCAAAGCGGAGAGGAGAGGAGACGAGAGGAGATGTGTTTGAATAAACCAATCCAATTTCGTTATTTCCACATCTCTTCTCCGCTTAGCTTTGGTGGAAATGGGTCAAGCGGAGAGGAGAGGAGATGTCTCATTTTTCTATAGAATTTTGTGCAGCGAGCGAGCAGGCGGCGCGGCAGAGCGGAGAAGTGTCTAGTCGGGTGGCCGGGCTGCGCACGTGCTTGCGCACCCCTCACCCCGCTGCCTTCTCCGCGCGCCTCGCACGTCCCGAAACGTCATTCGATTGACTGACTTTGAATGCAAGCGTGAAGATAGAACTTGACTATTTTGGATCTCTCACGGCTCACATCTCTGCTACACACAGCTCACATCTCCTCTCCGCAACGCATCTCTTCTCCGCTTTGGTGGAAATAACCTGCCAGCTTCGCGGCACATCTCCTCTGGTCTCCTCTCCTCTCCGCTTTGGTGGATACCGGGCCTTACTAATGCATGTTTTGTCCCTTTCACCTTCATTATCATTGCTTCTCATTTTTTGTTAATATTGTTGTAGGCAGTCGCCGCAGCCTTCGAAGAAGTATTAGAGGCAAAAAAAGCAAATGAGCAACTGCAATCAGGACAACTGAGTGATCATGACAAGGCACTTGCATTAATCGCTCTACAAACTAAGCGTATTATAAAGTTGGACATGAAACACAGGAGACTCAAAAAGATATTAAAACGAATCTCTGCTGTTTTGCGTAAAGTAAATATCACTTTTTTTTTACTAAAAATATTTTATCTATCTATGCCAGTGGTTTCCAACCTTTTTTAACCGGGGACCACTTTGGTTTTATTTGTTGTTAGCAGAGACCGAAAGTTAAGAAGAAAACTAAATTACTAAAATACCCCGTTATCATTAATTTCAAAGCGGTAGCTTATCAATTCGTAACAAGCATCTCATATACATTGTCATACACATATTTGTGACAGCAACTTAAAATCTGTTGTTTTTTAGTTAAATTCAACTCAAAAACAACAGATTTTAAGAGATTAAATATGGCTCGGGAGATGTCCCAAACCATATTTAAGCTCTTACGGACCGCCAGTGGTCCGCGACCTCAGGTTGGGAACCACTGATCTATACCTAAATGCTTTGCGTTGAATAACTGTTTGACGGATCAACGCACTGCCTAAACCGCTGATCGTAAGTACCTGAAACTTGGAGGGTACGACAAAGGCACACGACGAGAAAGGATTTTTCGAAATTCTACTTCAGAGAGGGGTGAAGTTTTTTTAGAAAAACTAACTCGCGGGCAGAGCCAGTTTTTATAATGGTACTTAAACTTTAAACATGTAATTGTAGTTATAATAACAAACAACTTTTCCAATGAGAAAAAACAAGTTAAAAAAAATGGTTGCCTGTAAAGTCGGTTTTACGGGCGAAGATTTTACGTGACAACGTCTTTTTCTCGGTAGAATATTTATTGATATGAATATAATTAAATTGCACAATGTGCGCGCGCGGCAGACCGATCATAGTTGAGTGGGAGAGAGACGCAAGGCATTCGGCGGGCCTCTCTCTCGTTCGGTGACTCATCGTAACGTTACCGAGCGTTACACTTTTTCATAAGTGACTCCCAGCCGCAACCTAATTTAAGACGTTGTCACGTCAAAAAGATTAAGTATAAAGTTCGCAGAGCCTAACTTCAGGCTCTCCAAAGTCAAACGGCCGTACTGTACTATGGAACCTAAACTTGAAATCGCGAAAAAGATCTGCTGGTCATTTATGTTCGTTTAATTGGTTAAAATGTACTGGCCTTGGCTCCCCATCGAGCGCCCATTATAGTATATACGTTTGTACAACTGGAATAACCTCATAAAACCCTAATTGTTAAATATCAAGTTATTCTCCATTTCAACCTATAGTCCGTTTTTTAATCTCCAGAAAATTGGGAACATATTTCTAGAGTGTGACAATCAGAGTAGTCAAATCATAGTCTAGGATTAAAAAACGAACTATAGTAACATTTCGGTTTAACAATGTGGTCTAGCAATAAGTCGCGGCTGAATCATAAAAAATGATCACTTCATAATATGGCCAAGTAAACGAAAAAAAACGTAAACGAGTAAACGTTAAAGTTTGATGATATTTGAATCCTCGTTTGACCTACTTTCTTTAGACTTTTTAATACCATAGTCATTCTACATCAATGATATGATCAAACGATTATTTAATTATCTGCCCGATTTTAGTTGGCCATAATCATGAAGTGATCAATTTCTATGATCTCACCACGACATATACACAAATGTACAATTAACATTTCCTAAAGATTGACATATTTAGGTATGCTTTATAGGAATGCCTTTCTATCAACAAACAACATCTAGAAATATCCTGTTACTGAATAAGTGTTTCTTTGAATGTCAATATATTACCTCGCTCACCGATGAGTCCTCGTAATCGCATAATACCTCTATGTTAATATTTTTGTTTATTAAGTACATTGATTTTGGTTTGTGTGAACCTTACTAATAAGTGTAATTTAAAATGTAATATCGTTTTTTTTCCAAATAAAATAAATAAAATATTATCAGCTAGATTACTGCATCGGTTCTCAACCAACGGCCATGTGCAGATATAATTTTTTGTAAGAGGTAATTTATTTTCAATGTTCTTAAAAGGTTTTTTATTAATAGAAATTCAAATAGGAAAAATCCGAGAAAAAATCAGAGACTTGGGGACTTCAGTATTTGAAAAAGCATTAGATGGGGATGTGGTCCCCCTGTAATACTTAGCATAGCATTAGTCTTTTAATTCAGGCCTCGTTTCTAGAAGTACATCTTTAAAAGTGAAATAATTCGGTCTTATGAAATAGGGTTTTTTTTTTGTTAATATATTTTACCGCAGACATGGTGGTCCGCGCACTTTTCTATAATATGCACAATAATTGCTTATATACTTTTTTGTTTACAATTTATGGCATTCGTCATGCCCTCATCACACTTATAACTAACCTTAAAAACTACGCGAGTCCACCTCAGAATACCCTATGAAATAGGGTTGGGAAACGATTATTGTGTTGTATAATGCCTTAATTATCTTCGATCATCAATGTACCTACCTACCTACCAGATCAAGGATTAAGAGCCAAATCATTACACATAAGTGGCCCAGAATTGCTTCAAAAACAAAAAATATTACATTCGAAATTCAATTCTCATTATTAAAACTATTCAAAATATTTTTTGAAAATTTTATCCAATTTTGTAAACAATAACTTTTAATATACAAAATTAACAATGGCGCTTATTCTATTTTCAAATTAGAGTCATAGTCATGTCATATTTCAACGCCTACCATTGGACCAAACTGACATCAAATATCCTCACAGAATTATTTGTGATGATATTTGTCGGGCCGTTTTCGAAGCAGAGATCGCTAGACTAGTACATTTATGATCAAAGTTAATAATATGGTGCTACGAAGTAGAAAATTAACACATTTTCTCTTTGTTTTAGACGGAGTAAGTTCCAGCGGCGAGTAACCGACCAGGTGGCGGTTTAGGATTAAGTTTCACCACTCTTTTCTCCGATAACACTTCAATCCTTTGCTCAAGTAGGAGTAATATTGAATGTGTACCTGTATTCCTGTTTCTCGGTCTATAGTTCGTTTTTTTTTAATTTTAGACTACGATTTGACAACTCAGAATGTCACTCTCTAGAAATACGTTTTCAATTTTCTGGCGTTTGACATTTAAGATGTCAAATCGTAGTCTAGGATTAAAAAACGAACTATAAACGGCCATACTGTCACTGTCTTGTACTTTTACTGATAAGATATAGTGTATACGAATAAGTGTTGTCACCCCGCGATATTGTGAAACCCCCCGAATTATATGATTATTCCTGTGTTTTTTAAACTAGGTAGTCGTGTTAACGGAGAACCGGGCTTACCTGAAAATCTAACGAGTACAAATTTCAATAGATAAAAAATTAGACTGCTATACGCAAACTTCGGAACGATTTTATTCAAAATACACTCATTGAACATGTCGATTTTACTATACAGGTAGCATATATTTACCTGATAAAATTATACAATGAATTTATATTTATATACAGGCTAAAGTCTGGTCGCTGCCCTAGTTCGATAGTAAGATATCTTGACCGAAGTATGTTTGGAGATTATCATTATATCATACTTTTAGGATTTTTATTTTCATTAATTAGCTTTCTTAAAACGATAGGTAACTCAGTTATTATTTATAAATCAAAGCCACTTTTCGTTTTTATTTTATAACTTAAGAACGGGCTCACCTACCCAAACCAAATGTTTAGGCTTTGTTTGGACTACTTATTTAATAGATGGTTTATGTGAATTTTGCTCAAAATCACTAGAGCGGTTCTCCATTTACCTATATCATTTTTCTGTTGCTGGGAGCGAAGACGCGGGCAAAAGCTAGTTTATTATTGTACACAATTAGACATACAAAAACAAGAAGAAACTAAAACACATTTAAGTATACAATGGGCGGCAATTATATAGTACAGACACATTTTTTTTTAGTTGCTTGTGGTTGGGAATTATTTATATGATTTTTTTTTACATAATATTTTTAAGGTTTATAATATTGAACTCAGATGAAATAAAAAATGGTTTTTAGATTTTAATGTGTAGGTCACTAAAATGGTTTCAAGAAGTCTCTGTGTAAAAAATAAATAAAAAAAAACCTTATTTCTAGATATCAGACCTTGAATCATCAGAACTTCTTGAACGAGTATTATGTCTCAAGTTGCGTATTATTTTTATTCGATGTTTTAATCGAATACAAGGGTAATTTTTTACATGAAACAACTTATTTAAAGACATTTTTTTATTGAATTAGGGCAGCTACTGATCTGTCAATAACGAAATTAACATCGAAGATAACTCGACTAAGCCGTTTACACTTTCCTAAAAGCTTTTGATGTTAACTATTTTATAATTAATAGGTGTTGTTAATAAGGGCTTAGGCTGCGGTAAGCGGTCGCACGCGTGGATACCTGTCGCGTGACCACAGAATACCAACTTTGTAATGGGCTGAAACGCGTAACTATGCGCGTGTGTCATGTACGGCGGTCCTCGTACCGGGAACCGGATTATTATCTGGTCGATGGAAGAACTTTAATGTCTTCTTACGTAGCAAATAGCGCTGCTTCCCTCGTGGCAGTGACGGTGCACTTTTTTGCGGGACCGCGCTTTTGCCCGCTTAACGCAGCGTTAGCCCTAAGATGGTAGACTCGCATTAGGCTGGAGTACCATTTAAAATAAATTGGTGTTTTTAATATAAGAATTATGTAGGATTAAAGCGAGAAGAAGATTCCCTTTTAAGTATATCTTTAGAACAATAGAAGTTTGACTACATCTTAACACTTGCAAAAAAAGACGTGAATATATAAAATGGAATGAAACAATACTCTATGGGATGATATGTGATGGATTTTGAAGATATCTACAGAAAGTAAGATTTCAAAAGGCTATGGATGATTGGAATAGTATCTTGAAGAAATACTTAATGGAGATATTGGACTACGTAAGAAGGATTTAGCACTATTTCAGGTAAATATCTAATCATCATCGGCCTTTTACTGTTCCCACTGTTGGGGCATAGACTCCCACTTTAGGAGAGGGAATGGGCTATAATCCACTACATGGGCCCATTGTGGATTCGTGGATATCACACGTCTTCGAATTTTTGTTTCTAGGACATACCGGTTTCCTCACGATGTTTTCCTTCACCGATTTTTAGAGCAAATAATATTCGATATAAGGTATATCTAAGGTATAATAATTTGTGTCTGGATTTTTGCAGTTGGGAAGTCGTTAAGTGACTTTTACCGCTGCAGAGTGCATAGAAACTGTGTCTAAGTTTTACTGACTAAAACCCATCTAAGTTTCTTCATTTACTCTTTGCATTTAGTGCTAAGGTTACCCTTTCAAAATGTTCCGCAGCTCTAGCAAGTTCCAGCTTGTGCTAACCTCAAATGCTTTGATCACACGTACCGAGTCAAAGGCCGAGACAGTGAAATGTTACTCGGCCGAGACAGTGATGTAAGCGAGTTGTAGAGATAAGCGCTCGGCCGAGCACAGCTGTATTTATACGTACCGTTCAGTTTCAAACTGATGAAAGTCTCATTATGTTTTATGAGGAAACTGTTCAAGAAAAAAAAAATCGAAGACATGACATTTTCCAACCCACACTAGGTCCGTATGGCTCATTTCCCTGTCCTAGAGAAGAGGCCTGAGTCCCAGGAGTAGGAACAGTATATGGTTATTTTGTAGTTGATTACAAAGATTTAATGAAATATTTGTTTGTTTCAGAGAATCGCCTATTAAAATGGTTGCTAACGTAAGAAAGGAAAACTGGGAGAGATTCCATCCATAGAGGATCTAGAACAGGGTTTCTGTATATACCTATTCTCGCCTAACTCTCGACTAAGGAGGATGCCATTGTGTCTGTGAAGTCTGGGCCCACCTTCCAACAGCTATTTGTCTTATTTATTTCTTCATGTCACATGTCTTCGAATTTTTTGGTTCTAGGACATGCCGGTTCCTCACGATGTTTTCCTTCACCGTTATGAGAGCAGTGGTGATGATTTAAGTTTAAAAATTTCTTTACTTAGGCACCTACTACGTATACCTAAGGTTTACTGTAAGAAAACAAAGTTGTCGATTAAGCTTGCCTGCGTAGCGTAGGTACTTATATCACCTGTCCTGTATTTATTAATTTATCATCTGTGTAGGTTACAATAAAAGAATATAAGAATAACTCTTGAAGGGACTATTGGGAGATTTGGAATCTTGGTGCCATATTTTTTATCATTAGGTACATAGTATAAAACAAAGTTGCCTGTTCTTATGTATGCTTAAATCTTTAAAAGTACGCAACGGATTTTCATGCGGTTTTTTTTTACAATAGATAGAGTGATTCAAGAGGAAGGTTTATGACGTATAATACATGTACAATATATTCAATATCAGTACCCGTGCGAAGCTGGGGCGAATCGCTAGTTTGATATAAACTAATGCTTGACTGCGATCCCCCCTGATGATGATCTCTATTTTTTCAACTTAAAAATACCTGTCCAATGCATAGCCATTGGAAGGTGGACCAAAATGGCATCCTCATCTAAAAACACAATTTTAATTAGTACCTAACCTACTATTCAATTAAAAAAAATGTTGAATGTAGTGTGTGTTATTATAATTACAAATAAGTATTATTTAGTCATAAGTATCTAGAATAAAATCATGATCTCAAAGCCAATAGGGTGAATAATTTGTGTAATAAATGTGTGAAAATGTCAGTCGTTTTATCTCAATTGCCTTATGATTCCTCTAAAATAACAAAAATTGCAATCAAGAATCAACACATTTCCAAAGTACTTACTGGGTAAAAAGGGGTGAATAGAAACTCAGGAGGTGAATAGAAACTATTTTTTTTATTAGGATTATTACTTTGATTTCATAATTTTTGTTTTAATAAACAATTGATTTTTAAAATTTTTGAAAATATTTAAATGCTTCAAAAAATTTTTAAATAACGTAAAAAGGCAACAAAATTTTGTTTCTATTCACCCCCGACGATTTGTTTCTATTCACCCCCGACGATTTGTTTCTATTCACCCCGTTTTACGGTAGCAAATAAGTAACCTGTAGGTATCTACCTAATTTAAGTCTGAGACCCTAAATCAATTGAATGAATGATTATTTATGAACTAGCTGTGCCCGCGACTTCGTCCGCGTGGAATAGTTATTTTGGGCATCATATTTATTTTTGCAAACAACCTCCTCAGCTTTATAAATTATAGCTGTTACCCACGACTTTGCCCGTGTCAATTTTTGTTATTTTTTTTTTCGACAATTTAGTTTTTAAAAGAACATAATTATCTAAAAGTACTTCATAGAGCTACACCTCCCTTGGGCACGCCATAATCTCGGCGGTAAGTCAAAGAGGGGTCTTTGAGGCGTGGTTGGATAGACATCACGGTGTCCTCACTTACGCATGACGCAGGTTCTCACCGAACATGGCAAGTTCAGGAGATTCCTGCGCCGGATTCTTGAGGAAGAGACGCCCGGGTGTCGCCACTGTGTGGCCAGCCAGGAGCACACGGTGGAAGTGTGCCCCGCTTGAGAAGCATCACCGTGTCCTCGCGGGGGTGATCGGCGGCGGCGACCTCTCGCGCCGGGCCTTGATTCAGGCCATGGTCCGCAGCGAAGAAGAATGGCAAGCATAAGGCAAGGGCAACAGCGCCCTCGCCGTAGCTGTCGCCGCCGCGATACCACCGATATCCGGCCACCGTAGACGCTGACTTGCGGACGGTGAGCAATGGGTAGCTCGCCGTCCGGTTGTCTGGTAACAGTCCAGACCGAGACCAAGTCGTCGACGGCGTGCACTGCTCCTGCGCGCCTCAAGGTGCTAACAGCAAACTGTGGGGCCCTTCAGGATCGAAGCCTCCTGCAGCCGAGGGTTGGTGCGAAAGCGTTATACCGGGGCTCTGGGATTATTCCCAGAGAAACAACCTACCCCGTTCCTCCCTTGGCTTATGGCAAGGGAGGAACGGGGTAGGTTGTTTATTCAGTAAGAGTCTGACACTGTTTCCCGCTCCGCCTAAGAGCGGGATTCGTCATTGGATAATTTTACCTACCATAAAAAAACCCCTCCGCGCTGCCCGCAAGCAACCCTTCTCGCCCGCCGGCCAGGCAGGCGCAGCGTCATATTTTGCACATCATGCGTCGCGTGTGAATTTTATATCGGAGTTATTTTAAAATTGTAATATCTTCTAAGATGTTTATTGAAAATAAGTGATGTAAAAGACAATTTTGTTCACAATTACATACTCTTAATCAACAACACATTTATTTGGAAAAATTATAATATTATTATGTTGTTACAACTCTAACAAATAATTGGTAAAAATTGGCTAAATTTGATTCCCATAAAAACGGTTCTAGTGAGTTAATCTTAAAAGATAGACATATACTGTCGCGGACATTTTTTTAGATCATTTTATGAGGAATAATTCTTTCATACATATTTTTTTAGTATCTTGAACCGTTTACGCAGCGCACGCAACGGAAGCCCTCAAAGATGAATAATTTTCCCCGTTTTTTCCACATTTTCCGTTATTTCTTCGCTTCTATTAGTCGCAGCGTGATGTTATATAGCCTAAAGCCTTCCTCGATAAATGATCTATTCAACACAAAAAGAATTTTTCAAATCGAACCAGTAGTTCCTGAGATTAGCGCGTTCAAACAAACAAACAAACAAACAAACAAACAAACAAACTCTTCAGCTTTATAATATTAGTATAGATAAGTGATGTAAAAGACAATTTTGTTCACAATTACATACTCTTAATCAACAACACATTTATTTGGAAAAATTATAATATTATTATGTTGATACAACTCTAACAAATAATTGGTAAAAATTGGCTAAATTTGATTCCCATAAAAACGGTTCTAGTGAGTTAATCTTAAAAGATAGACATATACTGTCGCGGACATTTTTTTAGATCATTTTATGAGGAATAATTCTTTCATACATATTTTTTTAGTATCTTGAACCGTTTACGCAGCGCACGCAACGGAAGCCCTCAAAGATGAATAATTTTCCCCGTTTTTTCCACATTTTCCGTTATTTCTTCGCTTCTATTAGTCGCAGCGTGATGTTATATAGCCTAAAGCCTTCCTCGATAAATGATCTATTCAACACAAAAAGAATTTTTCAAATCGAACCAGTAGTTCCTGAGATTAGCGCGTTCAAACAAACAAACAAACAAACAAACTCTTCAGCTTTATAATATTAGTATAGATGAGGTAGGTAGGTATAGTACATTTTGATACAAGTGCAGGAAGTTTGTCATTGCGACCGAGGCGAAATGCGCACGAGCCGTAGGCGAGTGTGTTATGGAGCCGAGGGATGCAAAGACAAATCTGCACGTGTGTCAAACGACGTTTTTCAATACACTTACGACTTGTGAAATAAAGAAAGAAAAAACGTTTAATCGTATCTCAAACATACAGTAGAAATATATACAGTAGTAATAGCATTCAAATCTACTCTGAACAGTTTCTAATTTTGTGGGGGTCGTCCAGCGCCCGTGGGGGACGCCTCGCGCCTGATTCGATAAACTAAGTAAAAAAAAGAAAATCACCCGTGACCGTGACGATAAGGAAGGAATAAAAAAGCCCTTGTTGTGATAAACTCAAAAAAGCACTTGGGTGATATACATGCTATATTGAACCTAATAGGAGTGCGATAAGAAGCAGTTTTGGAGTAAGTGTATTGAAAAATGTTTTGGAGTTTAGGGGCAACAAAAAAATATACGGAAAAATAAGCGGACAAGAGCGAGCTGGACTCGCGTACCTACTGAGGGTTAATCGATCGACAGGATATGACGTCAACTGTCAAATCAAAGAAACTTTGGCAAAATTTTGGGACTCCGATATTCAGTAAACTTAAAGAACTGGGATTTTGATTAAACTTTTTTCGTAAATAAATTAAATTTTAAAACATTTATTGCTTCGTTTTGACAGTAAATCGTGACGCCAAAACATGGCAATCGATCCTATTCTCTTTTGGAACGCATTATCACGCATTTTAGCAGCGGCCGGCAGCGAAACGACGCCGCTTTCAGTGTTAAATAATTTCTAATTTTATCTGTAGGTATACTTAAAGCACCCAGTATCGCGTGAATAGCTTGATACGGTCGTGGACAGAACCACCGACAAGATATTATTTATATTTATTTAAACTTCATGTACAGTAGTGGTACATAGGCGGACTTAATGCTACAAGGCATTCTCTACCAGTCAACCTTTGGGTTAAAAAAGACAACACAGTGGTAGGTGTGCAGAATAAATAAATAACAGATATTTTAAATAGATTATAATATAAATTAAGTGACTAATAATACACATATACCTACGGCATATTCATGCCATACCGGTCTTTTAAGTAGGTATAACGTTCAAAATTATTTTACACTAAAAGTAGCGCTTGCCGCGCTGCGCTGCCGTTTCGTTGTGAACTTGTGACTCGGCCCTAAGTGTTGCAGTCAAATTCATTTGGAAACGGTGTTATAAACGACATAGACCATGGGAATATTATGCCATACTTCATTGAAGTTTTGGTGCGTCGAAAGAATTTGGACTAAAACTATCATCTGGTTTTCTTATGAGAATTCCACATGCCAACTCCGTCCTAAATGTCAGGTCCTTATCTTGCAGTGGAACAGACGAATTTTAGTAAGTAGTACTGTAGCCTAATTCTCGTAATGAAAACCGTAGCGATATCGTAGCGACTTTGACATTTCGTATTCCCATCCATCAATCGAGTTTGAACGACACCGATTTTGAACTCGTTCGATCCAAGAGAGGTCGTTTAGAAGTCGTTCTATCGAATCCCCATCAAGGAACACGTGAATACCGATTTGGATAAGACTACGATCGAACGACAATGGAATTGGGATTGTTTGATTTTACGTGAATTAGGGCACAGGACAACATTTTAGGCTCTGACCACCGGCAGGAATGGCTTTGAGAGAGAGTTAACGAGTGCTTTTGCATCAAAGATGTGAGAGGTAGCGCGATAGACAGGGAAACCATGAATGGGATCCAAGTAATCCCTCTCCTATAAGTCTTCCTACGTAAGTCTGATATATTCTAATCAGAATTACGCAGCTCTGAGAAAGATGCAATTTGAAGTTTGATAGTTCACTACGCAGCTTAGCTGCAGGTCGTTTCTACCAGCATTTCTTTACACATCTTTGGTGAAAAGGCACCTAACTACGTTTATTGTGATGTGAGCACCTAAAAGGTAAAGCCGCATATTATTCCTTTGGACAGTTGCGCTAAGGTTGGTCTATGCTAGAGTGGATCTTTTGGTCGCTCTTAGGTACTTGGCACCTCTGGCATTGGTCCACACTACACGAATTTGAAGTTTGCCCCCCTAGCCAAATAACAATCGTATCGTTTAGAGTTAGCGCTTGTAATTGGCCACGCCCCCAATTCCCTTGTTCGTACGTAATCTTAACAAAGGAATTAGGAGCGTGGCTATCTTTGTAGATAGCACTAACTCTAAACGAAACGATTATAACTTGGCTAGGGGGGCTGCTGCTCAAGTGTATTCGCCTAAAGCTGCTTTCAGACTACGTTATATTATAGTGCAAAGGATATCTTAAATAGTGTGGCGTTCACATTACGCTATATTATCATCTCTCGTTTCGTTTGTAGGACGGCTAGGGTAAGGGCGAGAGGAAGAGGGCGGCACGAGATATAGCACAGCATGAACTTAGCGCATCGCACCAATTTTTATAGCGTCTAGTTAGGGTCAATTTAAAACTAGCGTAGAGTCGAAGCATCTGTGATAACAAATTCAACCTTAACTACATAGCGTAATGTGCACCACATTACTTCTGAGGTTTCAATTCGCGTGCCTTTAAAAAGACGCCCGAATTCCGAAGAATGCGCGCGTTTTTTAAAATCTCAAATATAAATTGACCCGAAGCGGGGTGTCATTGACATGTTAGACGAATACCATTGATCCATTACATGATTCTGGACACCTAGTGGACAGAGACAGTGGTGGAATTTCGCGTCGGTATTTTTTTTCAAATTTTTGAAAAAAAATGTTTGGTTTTTTTATTTCTTACCTGTATAAAATCGTTATTCTAACCAATCCCAATTTATATTTAGAAAAAAAAATAACAAAAAAATCATCGAGGCAAATAAAGTCGTTATTATAATCAAACCTCATGACATTTTAAATTTGGAATGTAATTCACTCACTTTTTTTCGCAAAGAATGTTAAAATAACGTTTCTATACAGTTTAATTTAAAGAACGTAAAAAATTAATTTAAAAAAAAAAGAAAAAACCGACAGCAGTGTGAATGTGTCCATAAAAATGTATGGTGTGTGTTATATTGTTATGCTGTAGGCTATATACTATATGCCAGTATATTATAGCTTAGTCTGAAAGCAGCTTTGCTTATATGCTGCAGAACGAACATTGCAGGAAGCCTGATTTTGGAAACTTTAAATAAAAACACAAAATTTCCACAATAAGTTTATTCATCTTAGTTATAATGATAAAGCTATCATTGAAATCACCTTTACCACACATTCAGAAAGAGTCTCAAGTCATTACAACTTGTGCATACATTATATACAGTTTTGGGCTACAGCTTCAACGCACATCTCATTATTTTGGCCTTATTCTATCAAGATCTTAACACATCTCCATCATAATTGTGATAAGAGTGATAAGATTTCTAAATTTGACTATTAGACAATATTGAACGATTCTAGTAATCCAAATGCTTAAGGAATGTCGTATGAGCTTTGGGTTGTCCACTGACTCACTATCATCTTCTATTATTGGGAAAGACATCAATATTTTGTATGACAGGCCCATGAATGTGATTTGTTTGTGTAATTGACCTTAAAAAGTGTGAAAATCCATTTGTAAATAATCTTAAAGTTCTTGTTTCATAAAATGTTTGCATAAATATTAAACACAGTTTGACACTTCAGTGTTGTGCAGTTTTTTAGGCTCTACACATGCAGGTTGCATTTGAATTGCATGCCAGATGCAAGATACATCCCGTCTGTTGTGTGTTGTGTGCAGAACCTTAAGGTAAATATTGTAAAAAATCATGTGTTCTCCCTCTTCTAATACAAGCTAAGTAAATTCATAAAATGGGGAGATTGAACAATTCATCTTGGCAGTTTGAAAAGTAGTTTCCTTCCGATATTTTCTTAGTATACCCACATGTTAAAGTTTTTATTATTATTAGTTAAAAAGAAGTTCGCAAGTTGAAATAGATAATGTCTAATGTTAATTATAAGTAGGTTGTTGCATTAAGGTTTTATTCGAGGCGCAGGAGTTCCACGTCGAAAACGAGGGTGGAGTTGGGAGGGATGACTCCGGGGTGACCTTGCTGGCCGTAGGCAAAGTCGGGAGTGCAGGTTAGCTTGGCGCGTTCACCCACAGACATCTGTAAATAAAAGAGAGTACAAATAAGTAAAGATTAATAAATAGAAATAAGTTTAATTAAAAAATGAGTCCTTCTCATTGAGAAGTACTCTTCTTATCATGTCCTAAGAAGCTTATAGGATTCTTTTTGTGCCAGAGTATGATTTCATAGGATAATTTTCGTCTTACAAAAGAGTGAAGCCGCTGGTAGAAGATAATTAATCATAAAATAGATAACAAATTTTACAGCAGATTGATAAGTAGGATAAAATAGTACATACATACGAGGGATGAAAGAAAGTTATTTAGTCCCGAGAAATTTCTTGGCGACCGAGCGAGAGCGAGGTCGCTAATAGTTCGAGGGACTAAATAACTCTTGAACCCGAGGTAAACACTGTGCTTTTCATTACGAATACGAGGAAAATAAAAATAATAAAAACCTGAGTCGTCGTCAAAGGTCTTCGTATGTTTTTAGGTAGGTATATTTCTTTTGATTTAGGCGGTAAGCGGTTTTCTCCTCTTTAGAATCTTGCGTTAAATTTATAACTGAAGCTGATGAACTTATCGTGTTAATAAAAAAATCTTGTTATAGAGATTTAGCAAAATGTAAACAAAACTCAACACCACGAAAAAAAAACAAGGAAGATCAAATCAGTCACAGATTATAGAGAGACTACCATTTACCCGCCATTTTTTTTTTTTAGTGTTCGGCCCCCTGGCTTTTCAGTCAATATTTTTCATTTTATTATTGTAAAAATGGGTCAGGTCAACATTTTTCTCAAATATAATATTAGTTTTAATGAAATAGTTGAAAGTAAATTAAAATAAAGTCATTAAAAAAAAGTATTCTTAAATTATTTCTATCTCTATGTCATTTTAATTGTACTGCCAAGTATAAAAATTCGGGTCACGGTTCAATAGAAATGTCAAAATAGTACTAGTTTTTTTTTTCAATATTTGCTGTCTTAATATTAAAAAAACAACTGTCAGGTGTAAAGTAAAACTCCCTAGGGAGTAAAAGTACTTCTTCCAACCCTGTCCACAGGCAACTTTACACCTACTTTCAGAGTATGAGTAATGAAAAGTATCTTTTGTCTTAGTTGGGACAAGACAAGGATTTAAATTTTGTCCAAATATTTTCAGCCATTGAGGGATGATTATTTAACCCTACTTTCATATAATATGTAGTATTATGGAAAAGTCAAAGTCAACCCATAGATAGTGAGAATGGGAATTCTGGGTTCCTGGAATGCAAAGTAAAGAAGGTACATAGGTGTGGTTTTGGCCAGTAAAAACCATTTCTAGAAGTCAACACAGTAACTCCAACGTTATGTTTTCACACAAATCTATGCCAACATTTCCATCTGCATTTCAACACATTGTATGAGACTCAAACAAGTTTTATGTAGTCACTGCTGTTTATAAAACAATGCACACATGGCATTGTGAGTCAGTAAAACTTTCTATTTTAAAACATACAATGTGCTATCTACAAAAGAGCTTGAGTAAATTTTTAGAAATGTTTTGTTAACTCTTTTCAAATCCAATGATTTTATTTTCTGTTAGGACATTCTATTAGGTAATCCTACCCTTGGGTGGAACGGGACAGGTGTCAGGCTATTACTGATTTAACAACCTACTCCATTCCTATGTTGCCATATATACCAGAGCCAGAGCCTTCCTTTCAAACGCGAACCCTTGGCCCCCAATTGGCTTGGCTATGGTTTGCTGACAACTCCTTAAGGCGCGCGGGAACAGTGCGCGCCGTCAACCACTAGGCTTGGTCCAGACAGTTACCACACGATTGGACGACGAGCTACCCATTGCTTGCCATCCACAAAAAATAAAATCTTATTAGACTTACTCCAGTCATATGACAAGATAAATTCAGATAGTTTCATTATTTTTGAGTATAAGGACTTGCTTTAATAATCACTGAAGAGTTAATTGAGAAACCATAAATAAAAATAAAAAGCAATAGATTTTTTTATATTATTGGCTGAAAGTGCCTGTTACTTAAATATCAGTGAAAAAAAATTATAGGAGTAATTCTTTTCAGACACAATAATTATATTATATCCCTAAATTCAGGTGTGGCAAGTACCTATCAAACCAACAACCATAACATATTTGACACAATAACAAAAGGTTGATGGATGGAAAATGTGAATTCTGACAGTATTCGCTGGGTGCGCGATGACAGCGCCAACTAGCGGTTGCAAATACGGTGGCCTCCGAAATATCAAATGCCCGGCTGTCATTACGACGAGTTATTTACTAACGAACAATTTTAATTAAATATTGTAATTTACATTTCAAATTCAAATTCAAAGCATTTATTTTAAATAAACCTTTACAGGCACTTTTGAAATGTCATAAAGTCGGTCTGTAAGGAAAAAATGACGCTAATTGCACATTCCAAAAAGTAGGTCTCAATGGAGAAGAATGTGCAAGAAACTCCATGGACACTCTTTTTAATCATGTTGTGTTTTACAGATATATTGGTTACATATTTTTGTCGCTACTATGATGTGAGAACAATGTAACTAAAATGATAAAAAAAGTACATGATCTAAACAAATTAAAATAAACCACTGGCAGCTAAGAGATGACCAGTCCCAACTGACAGCGCCCGTTCACGGACATGACGCGTATATCAGCACCACTCAGCTCAACCATTATGAAGGGAACCGAATGATCCAACACACGCGCCACCATCAGCGAGACATTTGAGTGAGCATGACAAACTCTCTACTGCCATGGTCATTTACGTCAAACAAGTAAAATATTAACTTTAAACTATAAATTACTCCATGGTACTCACATTTACAAACATTGAGAAAAAAAAATGCTTCTACATTATACAACACTATAATAATGTCAAAATTTAAGATAAAAAATAATAATAATAATAACAATCAATTCGTAGGTACTAGTGGTAGTGGAGCTGGACCAGCAATGAGCCAAGCATTTTTATCTTGTATATAATCCTCTAACTTATAATATGCTTGTCTACATAGTGTGCGTTTAACATAAGATTTAAATTTCATTTCATTGAGTTCTAATATGTTGGGAGGTATTTTATTATAACATTTTAAACAGTACCCCATGAAAGAAGAGGCCACTTTAGCCAGTCTGAAGCCTGGTTGAACTAACTGATCCCTATTTCTAGTAAAATAATTGTGTCTATCGCCTCTTTTGCTAAAAAGATGAAGATTTTTCCTAACGTACATGATGTTTTCATAAATATATTGACAAGGCACCGTCATGATGTTAATATCTTTAAAGAGTTCCTTTAGAGAATCGCACCGGCGGAGATTGTAAATGGCTCTGATTGCTCTTTTCTGCAGTATAAAAATTGAGTCTATGTCTGCAGCCCGTCCCCACAGTAAGATACCGTATGACATGATACTATGAAAATAACTAAAATAGACTAGTCTAGCGGTATCAATATCTGTAAATTGACGGATTTTTCTTATAGCATATGCAGCTGAGCTAAGCCGTCCTGCAAGACAAGACCTGCAAGATTTATTCCAATAAATATTCTAAATCTATATAAGGCAAGTCTTTTTTATTTTTCGTCTAAAATGGCACAATCAATAGATTTCGCTTAGTACATTACGGATTTTTCATGGCTGTCGTCATGAGAAGTAAGTAAAGAAATAAGCAAATTTCATCGAATAACGCATCTCATGTAAATAGCAGACGATTATTTATGAGTTCTTGTGCTCTCAATAATCCATCCTTTTATGTATTTTCAGTTAAACATGGCCAAATTAATCATAAAAACTGGATTCCGACCAATCACACACGACATCATTTTCCAACCACAAACAACATTGAAAGGAAAACAATTAGTTTTAGCTCAACATCATTCATTTTATCACTATTTCTGCCATTGGATTTGCAATTAACTACGCAGCAAGCTTCGTGACTCATGTTTATTTACTAAAAACGTAAATCTCGCTAGTAAAAAGTGACAGCGTCCGCCACCGAAAGTTCCTTTTTTGGCCATGACGCGCGCTGCGATCGTTTCGTGGTTCCCCCACCTTATACTTCGCACCCAGCAAATAGAATGATGAAGAAAATGTATTGTCTAGCTTAGGCACCAGTCTCCCATAATATAATTGTAAAACTGTAGTTATGTACTCCAGACTATGTAAATGAAGTTATATTGTGGTGAGAAAATAAATTTTTATTATTTATTTATATTGCACCAACCCCAAAGGCAGGAAGATGATGATGAGCAGTGGCAGTCTCATTTATTTAATTTGTGCTAATAAAAGAGCTAAAAATAATATTTAAAGTAGGTATTTACCTTAGCAACACCCTCATCCCAGCCTCGGATGACTTCTCCCTTGCCGATGCGGAACTTGAAAGGTTTGCCGCGGTCACGTGATGAGTCGAATTTCTTGCCGTTGGTCAGCGTGCCTGTGTAGTGCACCACCACTGTCTGTCCGGACTTGGGGTAGGTAGACTCTGGAGAAGATTTATAGTTTTAGATAAGTGAGGTTACTGGATAGTTTATTATAAATGGGAATTAGTCATGATTGAAAGACTATTTAGTTAGCATGTAATACATACACGGGCAAGTCTTTGAACCATAAATTTGAAGATGTGACATCCACCAATCCACATTAGGTCTTCAAGATGGATTTTGGCCCTTTCTTTGTCTTTGAGAGAGAAAATCTTGTGATATTATATTTGTTACAGAAATCCTTTGAATGTCAACCAAATTTTTATGTTTATTTCAGGTTGTAGGTTATTTTATATACCTTTAACCTTTCGAGTACTATAATTAGAGATATAATAGAAAAGCAATAGGTGTGCGAACACTGGGATTGAAGCGTTCAAACGATAAGTTGTCATCATGCTAATGCAGCCGACAGCTGGTTTTCAAGTAAAAATAGTGACTTTTTCCTTGAGAGGACCATTTAATTATACAGAACGTTTATAGAGTAAATTAATGGTCCATAAAGCAGTAAGAAAATAATAATTTGTCATATGTAATTGTTTTCTACATAATCTTGGTTTGACTGACATTATAACAATCTGCATACATAATGTAACATGTATGTACGTTTATTCTGTTATCTCTTTGAAATTATGTAGGACTTATCACGACTTATATAAAATGATAATAACTATTAGGTAGTTACTGAGGAACATTTTTTACTTGCTATAAAGGTCATGTGGAAAATGCAGTAGTAGAAAATTGGCATAATGCAGTAGTTTCACACGTGGTTGGTTCCCAAGCATTTTAAATCGATGCTAGAAGGAGCCCTACCCACCCAGATTCTGTCTCAAGCCCGATTATGAGTAGTCACCCGATAAATAATGATAATAAGGCAGTAATGGCGAAAATAAATATCGCAATGAATAATCGAAAACAGATTAGTCATTGTTTGTGCAAATTACCTGGCGATCGTAATGATATGACCAAAGCAAGGCGTCCGTCCGGCGATCATAGTAAAAAAATATCCGTTAGCGATTTATAACCTGTTTATGTAAAGGATTTGACTTCAAATGTTTGCTAATGTCATCTAATCGTACAGGATAAGTTAAAAATAAGGTAAATTATGCAGGAAAACTACGAAGATGAAACAAAAAAAATCACTGCAACATGACGTTTATTACCTAGTAAATCTAGAAATTGTACGTAAACTTACCGTCTCCGGGTGAAATGGTTTCTACGTTCACTCCCATGATGGTTTAGATAATTTATTTACACGATTTAATTAAATCCGATACCACGCGTCGCGGCTTCCAATACGCCGATTTTCTCAATGATGGCGGTGGCGGCCGTGTAGTGTTGCCAACTTAAAAATATTTTAAGCGTTGTCTATGGATATAAATATTAAATATTTTTGCCAAAGCCATGTATTTTTTTGAGATAGGAAATCTTTTAATATTTCGTCCACTCTAAAGTTGGTATATCAAGAGGAGTGAGAGGGTATGTGCATGTCAGACTTTTACTGATTAAAAGTCACGTGTCCGTTTGTAGGCCTGTGTGTTCCAGGACCACGGTCATTCTTTCAAAAGTTGCCGCGGTTTGTCTAGAGATTTTTTTTTCATCAACAATGAGACGAGGGTTTGTTATTTTCAAAGCTTTATTTGATCTCATATTGAAAATATTAATATTGATGATAGATTTCTGATAACATGGTTGAAAATCTATTCTTCTATGATTCTTATTGATTAGATATTTGATGAAAATGTCCAGGGTGATAGGTAATGTTAAAAACAAAAAAAAAAAAACAAAACACATAATGCAAGTGTTATCAATCTGTAATCTAAATAAATGATGCCATCGAACTTTGTTGACCTCTTTTTACAATAAGTCAAAGCAATAAGTATATAAAATTATACTTCATAATATGTTGTTTTAATGCCTGCAGAGATTTTCTGAGCAATTAGTAGTAGTTAGTTGAACAAATCATGGAGTTTTTTTTTTACGGCAGGTAAAAATCATCCAATGAAGAATCCCGCCCTTGGGCGGAGCGGGTAACAGCGCCAGACTCTTACTGAATAAACAACCTAACCCATTTCTTCCTTGCCATAGTCCCAGAGTCCTGGTGTTACGCCTCGCATCATCCCTTGGCTCCAAGAAGCTTCGACCCTGTAGGGCCCCTACAGTATAGTGTAGAGTATGATCTGACGATGAAATGGATATGGGCATGAGTAGTTACGTTAAATTTACCGTGACTGTAACATGTTATAATAACGATTTAAAAAAAAAACGTTATGATTACATTGAAACCATTGGTTGAGTATCTACAACTGTCAATATATACCTATAACTCCATTCGTAGATGAAATCGTGTTGCCAGAAAGATGCGACCTTTTCAAATTTTTCTATCAACCTGACAGCAGAGATATTATTATACAAGATCGTTGTAGCAGGCACATTCATTATTCCAACAGTTTTCTCTTTATGTAAGTAGGTATTTTCAGAGAGTGCATTTTCACTACCTACTACAAAACAAACTCTACCTTCTTGGATAGGGTTCACTCACAGCGAGTTCGAATTTATTCGAATTCTATAATTGAATCTTGTATTGTATATTTTAACTTCATATATAATTGTTATTATTTTCTAGTACGTATACATTAAATTGCTTGCCTTTGTGATCGAAGCTTTTCATTATACATTCATATAGTAATAGAAATGTAGATTCAGGAAGCTAACTGCAGGACCAATGTTCTAAAATTCTGTCACAACCAGTGTGCTATTTTTTATGTTTATACACTTTATACTTTTTCATTATTAAAAGATGCAATAATGTGCAAAAGGCACTACATAATTTCAGCGACCTATTTTGGATGAGTACCTACTCTATGTTAAACTTTTTGTTTGTAAATTAAACTTTTTTAAATTTTGTTTATTTGGGTCGCCTAATCCATTTTTGTAATCCATGTTTGGGTACTTACTTAGTCGGGATTCGGGAATAGGATTAAAATGAAACATCAGGTTTACAAATATAAACATTTTATAACAAACATCATCGTATTCCAACCTTACATTTAACACTTAGTGCCAGGCGAAGGACTAGGTAATAGGTAGCCATTTTTATCGTTCTATATTTCATATTATTTTTTAAATGAGACACGAATATTACTGATACATATCTAATTGATTTAAAAAAAAAATAAAGTTGGCTTAATAGAGTAGGTAGGTACAATACTGCCGTAGGATCTTGGCTTGAGTTAGGGTCTGCGAATTTTAGCGCTTGATAACTCCTAAAAAAATAAATGGTTTAAAAAAAAGTCTAATTTCCAGTTGTAATTACTGTTTAAAACTGTTATTGACATTAATTTTTTGAAAACCTTTATTTTTGTACGAGTTTTCAAGCGCTTAACTTCGCAGAGCCTAACTTCATACTCGCCAAGATTCGACGGCCGAACTGTGAGAATCTTAAACTAGTGGTTCGTGTTTTTTTTTAAATTTAATAGGATGGAACTTATTCAACTTACACATCGTTTACTTGAAATCATCTAAAACAAGTTTTCAATGAAATTTTTTTTTTCATAACAAGCTTTTATAGCGGTGGTCTATGCTTATATAAATAAAACTCGTCAAGACGATTCACACGAGCCCAAACTCGACGTGGTTGTGCCGTTTAATTACAGAGTTCCTATGGCTACCTCGCGATTCCATCATCAGATCAGCTCCATGTCATCATAATATTGCATTGTCATCCGAACTAAACGTGTATACCAAATTTCAGCTCAATCGGAAACCGGGAAGTGGATCAAATTTAAGTTGCAAGATTTGATTACAGAACGACAGACAACGGGACAGGTGAAAGTAAAAATAAAAGCTTGTAATATAAAGTAATTATCTAATTTAGTTTTCCGTTGAAGAACCATACATCTTATAACCTGAATTATTTAGAAGTTAATTCTGATTGATTATGATTTGGTTCCCTTTTATGACTATTTTATACATTTTACGTTTTAAAACTTGAACTACAAATCTAATGGAATTTTGAAGCATTAAGTAATTATGTAAAGGGAATGGATAGATAAGAGATATGGACAAACCGTAATTAATAAATTTGTTTTGGGTATTAACTTGAAGTACTTTTCTTAGATGCCTTTGTCCCTCCTGGGACCAAGGGTTGATGTGAAAACGTAATACCAGGGCCCTGGGTCAAGGCAAGAAAGGAACGGGGTAGGTTGTTTAGTCAGTAAGAGTCTGACACTGTTTCCCGCTCCACCCAAGAGCGGGATTCGTAATTGCATGATTTTAACTTTTTAACCTACTATAAAAAATAAAAATATGCGTTTAAAACTTCAATTTCAAAGTCCTCGATAAAAAGAAGATTTATTAACCCAAAATTGGTTATCCATCCCTTGAAGTTCATATTATAGAGGGCCATTTTAGTTATAAATTGTACATAGGTAGACAATATCAATGATTTGTAAACACCTTTTTGGAATACAGAGTGATACATGCTATCTAAGTTCAACTTAAAACAAAAAAACACGACCACTACTGTCAGATTTTGTAAGGAATTGTTAAAAAAATAACATGGATTTTTAATTAAGTTAGGATTTAACTAAAAAACAAGTACAATGAAACATCAAAAAACATTCTGCTACGGACAAAAAGCCAATTAGTTAAGAATTTTATTAGTACCTATTGAAATATTGTATCTATACTATAAAAAAATACACTCAAATTGTCTATGAAGATTTGGCGCGAAAAAGTAGGTGTACTTGAGCGATGTCTCATTGTGCGTAAGATATTAGATTAGATAGATAACTCATTGTTAGATATTTAAAGCTAGACATTATACCATCACAACACATATTTATGTTTTGTTTATATAAAATATACGTAAATAGGTACAAAAGGCAAAAGAGGTGAGTATTCAGGAGTTTTCCCACTCCCAATAATATTAATTTGTAACTAAAGCAGTGTCACTTTGCCTCTGAGCGACGGCTGTTTTTTGTGGGCTGTGAAGTTTGAGAGTTGACCAAATGGTTGTAAATGCACACCTAGCAGAGGTGACCTTGCTAATTTTAATTCGTGTAGACAGCGGTTGTAGTCCCATGACCTTCAACAACTTTGGCCGGGAGGCGTTTTTCTAACCGCAGTGACTGGTTTGGTTTGTGAACGTGTTGGCGCGTGGTTAACATTCATGTAGCCGCAACACAAACCAAGCTATAACCAAGGTGACCTAGGTCCAGACGCTAGTTTGCAAACGTCTGGTCCACCCTTAACTTCCCCTTTTTGTTATACATACATATAAATCGTTTTTTTTTTTTTCGATATTCTTTGCGTCATAAGTAATGAATCAAAGGTGCAAATGAATTCTTGGTATTTTTGTCCAAATAAACTTATTACGCACGAGGGTCCGGAAGTAAATGGCAATTTTTATCGAAAGAGTTGGCTTAAAGTGTTTTTAAGCATTAGCAAATATTCGTACTGATAACTGAGGAAAGCGTACAAAAGCTTACTTATCTCTTTTGCCCACTGTACATAGCTATAATTAACATTTAAAATAATACACAATCATGGTATTTCAACAATAACTACATTGTAATTATTTATATTTAACATCGATTTAAGCTCGGACTAGAAAAATTAAAAATAATACTTAAATTTTTCTTGTCTCCTATCTCTTCTAAGTTTTATTTTAAATTTTTCTAGTTATTCAAGTCCTTTTTTTACAAAATACTAATTAACATCACATTATTATCCTTTACAATACAAAATGATACTTATGTGAAACATCAAGTTATTATGTTACATTTTTTATTACACTACATTTAATATACAAACAAAATACCTACCTAACATACAATAAAAAGTACAATAACTTAAAAATAGCAAGAACAAAAAAGTTTACTTTCAGGATATTAATGTTGCCAGGTTAAAAATAAATAAAGCGAATGTAACACCGACCTCTTTTTAAATGTTGTTTTTTTTTTATCACATTTTTATGTTAGCTGCCTATCTATAATTTCAGCAAGCGAAGACATTCAGAGAAAATTCTAAGGGACATTTTTAAAGCTACAACGATAAATTTCTACCAAATGTGTTGCATTTGCAGCAGCCATTTTTATTTATTTCTTAGTGTATGTTTTTTTTAACAATGGAGGGACGAAAGATAAGGTTAGTATAGATTAGGTATAGACTAGAAAGATAAAGGAGAAAATACTATTTTCTTAATTTTAGGCCACATTCATAATTTTTTTGTTAAATATTTGAGCTAAACCGTTATATTAAATACCAGATATCACCATTGTGGAGATTTTTATTCAATTACAATTATAAAATCGTAGTTCATTAGAGTTATTATGTAAATATTCATGATATACACATTTAGTTCTGTCATTTTTATTCAACAATTTACCTTTTGTGATATCTGGTACAATTTACAAAGATTTTGACATTAAATTTTAGCGTAATGATTGGAAGGCGTTAGACAAGCTCTAATGGTCTTACACAAGGCGCCATAAAGTGGAATCGTTCTTTCGGCAAATGACTCAATTTTTTTTCTTAAAATTTGTTCTACAGATAGAACAACCGTGAAAAAAGAGTCGCATTGGTAATGCGTAACGCTTGTCTATGGGAAACTTAGAGCCTGGCCATATCGTGATGGAATAGGCTCAGTGCTTGACTCCGTCACGTTGCCGCGTCTTGAAGAAGTACGTTGCCGAGACTTGTAGAGTAATTTTTGCTATAAGATAGTACTTTTTCTTCTGTTGACTAAATTATATTTTTGATATTTTTTTGTTTTATTTGGATGTAATTGTAATTACGTTTTATTAGTATTCTTGTTTGTTTACCAACAGCCCTCAATCTGTCCACTTTCTTTCCGTCCATCCAAAGATTCTCTAATTCTGTCAGAAATTGCCCGAAACGATAAAACTGTTGTACTTCTTTTTATATTGATTTGTCCTGTATTTTTTATGCAGTGTACCTACAATAAAAAAAGTGTAGTACTAGTATTTTGGTACTACTTTAGTAAAAACGCAGTAAGGGTGTTTACTAAATCGTGTATCGTCACATAAAGCACGGCACCGTTTTTCTACACAATGCGGCAACGATCTGGTAACTAGCCCAATAGTAAGTTCTAAAATAGAATTTGAGATGAGGGTAGATAGATTTTTGTACTAAAGTTGGGTTTAAGAGTAACTACAGTATGCGAATTTGTCTTAAAGAATAGATTTTCTTAATGAACGTTGTTTGTACGAAAAAAGTTTTTTTTCAATTAATGAACTCTCCTTCAATTTAACCATAGAAATACGAAATTTTTACAGTCGCAGATAGCAGCGTTTTTTTTATTAAAAAAAATCCTACAACAATACAAAACATTGTTTTAGAAATTATATTTTCTGGATACGAGACTATTTCGTAAAAAAATCTGAATTGTGAATTTTACGGTGTTCATTGAAGGAATCGCCATAAAATTGTAAAATTTCGTTTCAGATACATAAGAATGTATCTGAAACGAAACACTCTTTGTGTTATTATGATGTAATATAATAATTATGATCACTTGCTGGCGTAGACCGTGCTACGTCAAATTATTATTGGCGTAGCACGGCCTACGGCGTAGCCAGGCTACGAGCTACAGAATAGCATACAACGCAACGTTCATTATTAAAATACATACAGTACAACCGAAATATCTTAACCACTCTGAACTTCGAACAATTGGCTACGCAATATTTCTTTTTTAAGGAGGGTAAATGAATATTGCGAATTTCGAATGTGCGTTCGAAATGCTAACTTCAGAGCGCTAAAATATTTTGACCCTACATAGTTGAAACAGTAATATTTAAAATAGTGTGCCAATGTGCCAATTTGGAATGATATGTACGTATAGATAGAGTCGAGAATAGAGTTTTTGTAAATGAGGTTTTACTACTTTTTTTTTTGTTAAAAATGATTTATGAAAATATTTTCAAAGGATCTCTTGGTAAAAATGAAAGAGTTTTTTTTTTTATAATAAAGCGAAGTTTGTTCTTTTTTAATTTAAATGTCTTGTTATAAGCAAAAATTGTAGCTAGCTCAATAGCCTAGCCGTTCCTAATGAACGATATTTTTTAGCTCTTTAGCCTAGAGATGGAAAAATGGCTTAACGTGTATAAATCGATTTAAAAGATGTTTTTTTAAATGTTGAATCGATTAGCTTTTAGTTCACCTCTATTTTATTCGAAATTCAAAATATTTCTATCTTTTCAAACCCTTAAGGGACGAGTCGAGTTTGTCTAATTCTCATTTGAACCAAGAGTCGATCAATTAGCTAGGTTTATAATATTTGGCATACGATTTGGCTTTGTAGATGATCATGTAGGTATATAATATTCTATATAATTAAATATTTGCACTCTATGTTACATTTGAAAAACTGCTTTTGAAGATTAAAAAGAAAACATTTTTTAAGCTCATAATATTGAATCTAAGATAATTATATATAATATATATATATATATTTGAAACCAAACTCTATGTCACACATGACAAAGTTCAAATTCAATTGCGAGCCACACTTCTTGTATACAAATGATCTGCGTCAATCAATTTAGACAAAACACATGGCGCTAAAGTTGAAACAAATTAAATATGGTTCGGTATATATGTATGGTCATAAGCTGCCGGAACATTTGAAAGAATCGCTAAGGCCTAACGCAAAGAGCAACTACACGAAGAAGAAATAGGTTTAAGTCAGTTAAGGTCCACATAGACCACCGAAACTGAACCGAAACGTCTGGCGAAAAATGACGAGGAGAACCAACCTCAAATGAAACGCGATAAAGCTAGGCAAAGAGAAAGAGAGAGAAGGTTTACATACACCGGGATGGTATGGCTAAGGATTAATTTATTTTACCATTGGACATACTTCTAATTTTTTTTTGTGTTTAGATAAGTATGTTTTAGTATGATCTCGTGTCATGGAATTACACATCCATTGAATTACACTTTACGGGCTCCCGATTCGGGATGCCTTAGTGTGCAGCGGTAGACAATAGCATGTCGAAGGACGCAACCGCTAACACTCCATTAAACGTTGCTTATGACTGTAATATGTATTTTAATTGAAGCGGTGCGTTATACCGCGGCGAAGCGTTTGAATATCGCGGCGAATCGTTTGAATATCGCGCCGAAGCGCTGGAATACCGCAGCGAAGCGCTGGAATACCGTGACGAAGCGCTGGAATACCGCGACGAATCATTGGAATACCGCGGTGAAGCGTTGGAATACCGCGGTGAAGCGTTGGAATACCGCAGCGAAGCGCTGGAATACCGCGGCATCTAAGCGGCTAGTAAATGCTGACTGTTAGCAGTATCCTTTGCTATACCATCCTGTTTTGCATAGACCCTAAGTGTAAAGTTAAAACTACACTGCGTGAGACATCTAAGAGTATAGTTTCCATATCAAATGTATTGAGACGAACACACCATGATCGGTTTTTGTGTGGTGAACGTCCGCACAGTGTAGTTCTCGCTTGACTTTCCATTCACCCAGGGTGTAGAAGTTATTTGATGATTTATTACCTCAAAATGAAGTTAAAATTGCTAGAGAATTAGTTTTGGATTGTGTTTCAATGTTACCATTTCTTTAATAGCAACATTACACGGTTTAAACAAATTGCTGAAACCTTTCGTAAAGGGGCACAAAACATCGGCACGACACGACATGACACGTTACGATGCCGCGCCGTAGTTTTTTACGATGCTCGTCGTAGATTCCCACGACGCGACGTCGTATCGTGTTTATGTGTCGCGGCCCTTAGTTGAAAGGTTTTTGTGAAGATGAATCTACTAGAGACTAGTTAGAAGATAAATAGTTGATGGCACACATTATAATTAATGTTGTAATAGCCAATTCGACAGCTTTAAATGACATTTATGCTTTTTTTTTCAAAGCCATAGATACATACCGTGAAATGTTTTCTTTTTTACATAAATAAAAAATATTGACTTATGTAAGTTATAAAATATAAATACAAAAGTGTTTTTAGTTTAAAAATACAATTTGGTGTTATCGAATTTTGAGTAAAATTTGTGTGTTAATTATGTGTGTTATAATTATAATACTTATTATTTTAAGAGATTGTGGTTTTATTTTGTAATTTGTGTAACTAAAAGTAAAAATAATATTATTTTTATTGTTATATTTCAGTAAAGACTAAATATGTGTAGGTTAGTTTGTGTCTATTTTTTTTTTAATGAAGTGAATAATTTGTCTGATTTTAAATTAAAAATAAACCCAAACCACAATCTCAAATTTTTGGGTTAAAATTTTCATAATAGAAACAAAACATTCATCAATACATATAAATACACTATAATATTAAAACTATTTATCCCCAGCCCTTAAAATGGTTTTGACACATTCGACGACGTATGGAGTTTCAGGAAAAAAAAACAAACTGTCAAATATTTTGTCTATGGAAAATCATTTTTATTATTTATTGTGAGAAATGTAAAGAAATCAGAGGCCGGAAAATCTCATACATATATTGCCAAGGAACCGTGTTATCCAATCTTCATAGGCAACTCATTCCATATAGAACATTAGTTTAGACTATAAGCCAACCCTAATATTTTTGACAGGCCAATTTGGTCTAGTGATCAATGGCCATGACTGCCATGTCAGAGGTCGTGGGTTCGATTCCCGCCCAGGACAAATGTTTGTGTGATGACTGCGATCATTTGTTGTTTCTGAGTTTAATTTATCTATAATATTATGTATGTATTTAGAAATATATAAGCATGTTTATCAGTTGTTTATTACTTATTAGTTACATCAAAAGCTCTGTTTAGTTTGAGACTAGATGGCCTTGTGTGAAAGTTATGGAATATTATATACTATTTCTATATTTAACAGAAACCAAAACCTGATAGATAGATTGGTTAAGCAGATTGATAAAAAAAATGTAATACGCTGATTCCAGCCAGTACGTATTATTCAGTTCATCTATCAGCCTGAAGTTCTATCACTAAATAATCGGACCGAATGAGAATTTCGGAAACCATTCTCAATGATTGACATGCCATTTCAAAGAGCCTTCTGCTCAAACGAAGGCGGTGATTATTCAGGCCATTGAATGCTCAATACGAGGTTATCATGCCAGAATAATATTGAATAAGATGAATTATCGTGAACAGTGAAAATAAAGAAAAAGATTTTGAGTATAAAAATATTAATAACTCATCGAACATATTCGCCTAAAACCTCATTTTACAACACAATTTTTAAAAAAGGAAATATATTATCAAATTCAAATATCGAATGCCAAGATGGCGGCGTCAAATGTGTCAAGACGTCGCGACGCTAGAAATTCGTTCGGATTTTGGGACGGAGTGGCGTTTGCGTTCGGAAACAATTATGGAGTAGCGGGCTCTTCTTCTTGATGGTGCTTGGCGAGAGCTAGAAGAATCATCGTCAGTTGTTTTCTGCTTATCTTGCCTTCGCTGCTGTATTCGACGCCTTGGAGAATCGTTTCTTCGAATTCTAGTAGGTCTTGGGCGTCGTAGTCCTGAAAATATAGGATGAAAGGTTTAGATTCTGAACTGTATCGAACTTGAGTGTAAATCTTGAAGGACTTTTACTGTTTAGCAGAGTATATAAAAGATGTCATTGAGACATATTTTATAGACGTATTTCATATCAAAAATTGGAATAAAAATTATGAATTCGTTGCGAACTGCTACCTAACGTGATCAAAGTGTTTTTGTATTTATTTCTGAAAAAACAAACTGTGAAATGTGGTATAATTATTGCTTATTGTTTATGTTTCTTGAAAAAAAAAATATTAAGTATAGAAAGGGATATGTCCGTTTTTCGTTGCCATGCTGAAACATTTAAACATATTTGGTTTGTTTAGTATTTAAGAAAAAACGGCCAGCAGTGGACAATGCCCAATTTTCGATAATGGGGGCTGTAATTAAACTATCAATAAAGATGTCACTTTAGCCCATGTAATAAAAAAATCATAAGTAATCAAGTATGAAAAAATATAAACATTAAATTAAAAATAATGTGTTTGTTCTTTGTTCAATTGTCAACTTTTTCTTTATTGTAGGTATTCTTTAGGTATTCAAAAGTTTAAATCGTATCGAATTCCATTTTCAAATTTAAAAGCTATAATAAAAAAAAGTGTTTGCTCTTTGTTTAACTTTCAACTTTCTCTTTGTTTAATTCTCTTTTCAAAAGTTTAAATCGAATTCCACTTTCAAATTCAAAAGCTAACCTAAAAAGTTACAACTAACCTTTTTAACTAATTCTAATAGATCCTTCAGAAATCCTCGGAGTTCTTCGTTCTCGATCGAGCCATTGTTATCCTGGAACACATTGAATGAATTCGTTAGATAACTTTAATTGAGTTAGTTTCTTTTAAAAGTGTCTTCTTTTTTGTGATTTCAGAGTTAAAAATCGATGGCTTTTCGAAAGTTCAAACATTAAGATGGTAAGTGAATGGAAAAAAGGTTTTTAGTCACTGTTAACTTATACATGGTGAATTTTCAAGTGGGCGTGGTAACCTAAATTCTAAAATATGAGAAATAAAAATACATACACAAAAATATCGTTAAACTAGCTTCTGCCCGCGACTTTGTCCGCGGAAAATTCCTTGTAGTTATAGCTCGGTTAACATCCATGTTATATAAATAATTTATAGCCTATGTCACTCAGGAGTAAAGCAGCTTTCTATTGTTGCTAAAATTTTTCCAATCGAACCATTAGTTCCAGAGATTACCTCCTACAAACAAAAAAATAAAAAAACAAACTTTACCTCTTTATTATATTAGTGTTGATTAAAAAAAAAGTTCGTTCCAGAAAAAAAGTATATTTAAAAAAAAATATTGTAGAAGTTATAAAGAAATGTATTGTATTATTGCGCCATTTGATAGTGTCTATAATATAAGTAATCAAATTCGTGGAAGTAATATACAGAAAATTTTGTACTATTTAAATTAATGTCTACAATACTTCATAACAAACCCTCCTGCAGCTTTTTTATGAAAAAGGTGAACAAGAAATATACAAAGTCCTCATCGCAAGCTAAGGCTTATCCTGAAGACCAGACCTTGATTGCCAGGTAAGGTAAGATGTTATAAAATGTTACCACGGGAATTTCCTTAGTGGCAGCTCAAATCCCCAATATAGCTGATTGAAATACACTCATTATCTTCCATGGAATTTCAACATAACTGACAAATTGTAGGTATAGTATGGCTGTCAGATCTTGGAGTGTCTGAAGTTAAGCTCTGCACTTGAAAACTCGTAACAGTTTAAACAAATAAATGAAATTTTCAGTTGTTATTGCTGTTAAAAACTGTTATTGGGATTGATTGCCCTGAAATTCGCCTATATACAAGGTGTCATTGACATGTTAAAGCAAACGAATACCATGGATCCAGTACATGATTCTGGACCCCCCAGTGGTGGAATTTTTCGTCGGTTTTTTATCAAATTTTTGAAAAAAAAGTTTAATTTTTTTATTTTTTACCTGTATAAAATCGTGTTTCTAACCAATCCCAATGCTATTTTTACAAAAAAAAAGAAAAAAAATTTTTTTTTACAAAAAAAAATTATAAAAAAATCATCGAGGCAAATAAAGTCGTTATTCTAATCAAACCCGATGACATTTTTAATTTGGAATGTAATGCACTAATTTTTTTCACAAAAAATGTTAAATTGACGTTTTTATACAGTTTAATTAAAAAAACGTTAAAAATTCATTTAAAAAAAATGAAAAAACCGACAAAAAATTCCATCACTGGGGGGTCTAGAATCATATACTGGATCCATGGTATTCGTTTGCGTTAACATGTCAATGACACCCTGTATATAAAGCCTAACTCCAGACTCGCCAAGATCCGACGGCCTGTACTACTGTACTTGTACTAAATATTTATAAATGCCTCTGTCGCTAAAAATAGCCTTGATAAAAAAAATAGCCTTGATAAAAAAAATAGCCTTGATAAAAAAAATAGCCTTGATAAAAAAAATAGCCTTGATAAAAAAAATAGCCTTGATAAAAAAAAATACATAGTTAGAAAAACGAATACAGACATGCGAATAGTTAAAACGTAGAAACATTTTAACTATTCGCAACATATTTTTATTATAGGACAAACAATCACAGAAGTGTTTATTTGTCTAAGGCGTTCAATCGGCTGAATGCATTTAAATAAAATTTAGCATAAAAGTAGACCCATATCTTGAAATAACAAATAGGATACTTTTATCTCGTTTTGGCTAATTTTTTGCGAGTAAACCCGATGCCAGAAGCTAGTTGAAGCATATTTATAAATTACAGTTATGTAATAAAGTCAGGATACCCACATTGTTATCCCTCTCATAAAACATTCATAAAAATCTACAGAAATGCCTTTTATTTCCCCATTTTTGTGTTCCTCACTTTCTACAAAAAGGATAAGTGTCCCAAAAATGTCTTCGGCAAAATAATAATAAAACTTCTTACCCTATCGTACAAAGAGAAGACCCTTTCAATATCGTCCTTCGTAAGTTTTGTTGCGCCCTGATAACATAAATAACATTTATATTAGTGTCAAAACGTATAAAACGGATTTAAGATGGCGCCCAACGCAGGACTATAGTTCGTTTTTTTAATCCTAGACTACGATTTGACAACTTAAAATGTCAAACTCCAGAAAATTGGGAACATATTTCTAGAGTGTGACATTCTGAGTTGTCAAATCGTAGTCTAGAATTAAAAAAAACGAACTATAGTGTTGGGCGTCATTTTAGAAAGTGAAACGAAAGCGGGTATTGTTATTCAGTTTAAAAACAAAAGAAATCTGGAAAATGCAGTCAGAAAATTCAAAAATGTAAATATTCTAGAGCATTTCACAGTGCTTTAAGTACTAAATAAATAAAAAGTTCTTTTAAAATAATATCAAAATGTTTATACAAACTACATATTATTTTATAAAAAGCAATCAGTTTTAATTATTCACAATTCGTTTTTGTGTAACTATTTCGAAAACTATGTGACGTCGCATTTCAACGCTGGCCTACTAACTTAGCTCCATGATATTGAGAATAATTGGTCATAATCAATATTTTTTGAAAAATAAATTGAGTAGATTATTATCATAGGACACGTAATCACCGGGCAGGATATTTGAGACGGCATTACTAAGAGTATATTCTGTGAGTATAATTTTAATAAAAAAAAACTCGCATGTTTACTTAAAAACACAATTTAAATAAAAACTAGAAGAAGCTACCTTCTCGATTGGACTCAGGTGCTCAGGTGAAAAACCGAATTAATTACTTTGATTAAAAACATCATTGAGGGAATAACGATTTTATTTACTTTAAAATAAAATATTTTAATCAAATTTTAACAAAATACATTGACACAGTTTATAAATACATTGAGACAGTGTATAAATACATTGACACAGTGTATAAATACCAAAAGTTGTCTGATATACACTGTGTCAATACACAGTGTATATCAGACGAGTTTTGGTAATGCCACCTTTAGTACTGGCCACCAAGAAATATCCATGCTCTATGGTTTTAAAGCCACGTTCTCACCTACGGCCAGCTCGCGTGTATAAGAACTCGTAAATTGCGAGCAACCGAGGTATACGTCTTACGTCACGAATCGCTCGTAGAAATCAACTTGCATGCGAATTACTTGCACATACAAACGCGGCCGTATACGACAATTGAGGCCAGAGTAGGCCAGCGTGTAAATGCACCGCGAGGACTCACCTCTATGCCCTCCTAGGAGTGCAGAGTGCAGACATAAGCGTTAGTGTTAGGATAGACAGACAGACAGACAGAAAGGCAAACTAATCATAGTAACGTGCTTTTTTATTTATCATTTATTTTTTAAATCATTTTTACAGACTATATTAAAACTTTTTGGATGCAATTTTCTGTTTTTGAATTTGGAGTGAGGTGTTCAAATTTCAAATATTGTATTTGTATGCAGTAAAGATGGGTGCTTAAGTAAAATTCTTACATGATCTTCTTGCGTCTGTTAAAGAAAGAATTGGAAGGAAGATCTTAATTTTGAATAGGCCAAATTAAGTATACATTAGACATAAAACTTAAATCATAAATAGATGTACATATGTTTAGTTCTATGTCTAAATGCTAAGAAGATACTTATTAGTAGTATAATGTATGTATTAGTATGATACTAAATTAAAATGTAGATATGTGTTAAAATGTAATGATTGTCATGATAATGTAAGGTCTGGAAAATTGCAATTACATGTAATTATTATTGGAGTTTTTTTATGGTATTTTTTATTATAAGCAAAACTAAATGGAAAGGAAATGAGTGCATTAAACTATGAAAATGTGACTAATATCTACTTATTGTCTATCGAGGGGATGCTTTAGAGAAAAAAAAGACTATCATGTATGCATACTAAGGTATTCATTCAACGCCGTCAGATTTTGTGTGGGAACGTATTTTGTTTTAGTAATCATGGACGGGGTAGGTTTCTTACGACTGGTTTCCGAATAAAGAACTTGGAGCAAAGACCTTGTCAAACCTGCTTTTTTTATTGATTGAAGCGCGACCCTATATCGCGCTTGACCGCTATCTCACTTGATCAACGATGCGGTCGACGATGGAGCGCTCTTACCTAGAAGTAACCTATTCACTCTTGACCTAAAGATTCCTGGATTGTAGCCATCAGGAAGAACAGACACCGGCAAGGAATTCCACTCCTTGGCTGTACGCACAATGAATGTGTTCCCAAAACACGTAATGTTTGCTTTATGATTTACTTATACTTCATGCAACACAAAGCTACACAGGCGGACTTAATGCGTTAGGCATTCTCTACCAGTCAACCAAGGGTGGTGAAAAGAAACCATAGCAGGCGAGAAAAAAAATTAACGTTATAGCACTGCCATATTTTCAAAGATTTTCAGATTAATCTAAAGTGTTAGAAAATATACTTAATTCAACTTCAAATCCCTAATTTAGAAACCAGTGTTTAGTGGGTAACTTGATTATTAGCGCAGTCAGGTAAAAAAATCGCTGTATTAAAGATGGACCACGCGGTTGCAATCTAGTGTTCCAATCAAGGTCACCTTGATTTGTGTTGCGGTTAGATGGATGTAAACTACGCGCCAACACGTTCGAAATTCAATCACTTGAGAAAACGCGCCTCCCAAGGACGTTGAAGGTCATGGTTTACAACCACCGACTACAGGGATTGAAACTACCAAGGTCACCTTGGTTGGACTTGGTTTGCAACTATCCGGTACACTTTACTGGAAAAAAACTTTGGTTTTTACTTTAAACCAAAGTTTTTTATTTAGTAACAAAGTTGAGATGAACTAAATGTCGTCGTATCATCATATTGTAGATACTTATTTTTATCCGACTGCCCCAGAGTGAGGGTAATGTTTTATGAAAATGTGTATGTATGTATGATTTTGCTTGATTTAACGCTGAGACATATACATTACTAAAAAATGTAGGCAGGCATATTGCCTAAAAAATACAAAAAAGATGAAAACTAAAACTCTTTTTATTCTTCAGCTCTATTTTCTATTTCGTCTATGGTTTCATTGACGCGTATCGTGCAATATGGCGTCTGGATGAACAATGGCGGGAAATGAAGTGTCACTCACCTTGAAGACTTGACGACACAGGAAGTTCTCTTTGACGGGCAGCAGTCTGTAACATATGGTTTTATTATTTATAATTGTGTGACTGTATTATTTATTCACACATTTATGAGTCTTTCAGACTGAAAAGAAAAAGTGGTGCTTTTTATTTTCAAGTTAAGAACTTCAAGTAACTTTTTTTATAAACTCTTCTTGATTTTGAAAACCGGTCAATTTAGGAATTGAAGTTTCTAAGTTTATTGTAAGTACCTAATAATTACATAAATGAAAATATTAAAAACTTGTCATTGATTAGAATATATTTTGAAGGTAGTTTAGAGTGCATAAAAGTTAGTTTTTTTTTTTTTTTTTAACTTGCAATAAACTAGTGCTTGACTGCGATCCCACCTGATGGTAAGCAGTGATGCAATCGTTGATGGTAAGGCGCACTAGTTTATTAAGAGCCTATTCACTCTAGCCTTGAAGACACCCAAATTATATTCGGACGGAAAGACTGCAGTCGGCAAACTGTTCCAATCCCTCGATGTACGCGGTATAAATGACGAGGCAAAACGCTTAGTCCGGGCCGCAGGTGTCTCAACAACGTAAGGGTGGATACTTGCCGTACGCCGGGATGTCCGAAGGTGAAATTGGGATGGCGGATACCGCTTCAACTGTCAAGGCTAGTAAACAAGAAATTATAGTGGTACAGTACGGCCGTCTCATCTTGGTGAGTCTGAAGTTAGGTTCTGCGAATTTTAGCGCATGAAAGCTCGTACAAAAATAAATGGTTGCAATAAATAAGTGAAATTTGCAGTTGTTATTGCTGTTAAAAACTATTATTGATACTTACTTATTTTTTAAAACCTTTATTTCTGTACTCCCCTTTCATTTTGAACTTTAGTTTTATTATTGTTTTTTCTATTGTCGTTTCAACCGATTTTAACTTTTATTCCGTAGGATGACATTAAACGCAAAAAAGTTGTTAGAAAACCATCTATTTATTGCAGCCGCAATTTGTCATCCCACCAACGTAGTAAGACTCAAAATCGTTTGAATGGATAGTAAAAAAGGTTTTCTTAAATGTCTAATGTTATTTTGAACAGATTATAGGTATGCAATAAAATCATTTATTCATTGATTGGCATGATATACATTTGCTGATTAATTGTAATACCTTGTTATGATAAGATATTTCAAGCAATATCTTAATCCGGTAACATTATTCTAATGTTTGAATACGATCCCCGTAATTATCAATATGTGTCTGTTTGAAGCTTAAGGCCAATTAATATGATTAACTAGCTTTTGCCCGCGGCTTCGCTCCCGGCAACAGTTTATTCTACTTTACTCCAGTCTACCCTACTCTATCCTGCTCAACCCTAGTCTACCCTTCTATAACCTATTTTTTTTTCATAAGAACCTTCTCCTGACAATAACAAACACAACAAAAAAGAATTATCGAAATCGGTTAGGCCATTCTCGAGTTTTGCGCTTACCAACACATTTTGCGATTCATTTTTATATTATAGATTAATTGTTATCCACATTTGATTTTTACAAGTTATTCTAACCCCAACAGAAGTGTTTTAAGTTTAAAGATGGACCACATGGTAACTTGCAATTTAGTGTTCCAATAAAGTTTTAAGGTCACCTTGGTTGGGGCTTGGTTTGTGTTGCAGCTAGATGTAAACCACGCGCTAACACATTTGAAGTTCAATCACTGCAGTTGGGAAAACGCGCCAACCAAGGTCGTTGTAGGTCATGGTTTACAACCAATGTCCACACGGATTGAACTAGCTAGGTCCCCTGGTCTGTCTGGATCCCTATAGGATCGGTGACATACATACAAAGTAGACATAAATACAAAGGACCATAGCATCCATTAAAGTTGTCAAAATATAAGAGGTCCGTTTTGACATAATTGTGTTTTGTGTGTAGCTTTTAGCATTAGTAACAGAGAACCCCTAATTATTTTATCTTTTGGCCTTTTATTTTTTGACAACTTTACGTACGTCGTTGTTTTTTATTTTATATTATTTTAATTTTGGCCAGTGTCGAGTTTCGAAAGTGTTAAGTTTTGAGTTAGTTACTTTGAGTTCCATTAAAACGCAGATCTGTGACTGTATTTGACAGCAAATCTATAGGGTAAACCTTCTTGGAAAGCTTAGCCGTAATAGTCAATACTACATTGATTCTCAGCTAGAGCTGATTTCGGTAAAGTACACTTTACTGAAATCGCTACTCTTTCAATGATTCCACATATTGTCCAGCTGATACAGATATTAACTACGCCAATTTTACATCACAATTTCCATCAGGAACCAATTTACGAAAGACGGAAACAGCCACAGAACTCCACTCGAAAAAGTACCGCCAAAAACTCCATTAGGTACTTATTCTTTCACAAAAAGGTACACCAAAGGAGTTTCTAATCCATAAATGGAAGTACAGGAGTGGTCAAGTTTAGAGCTACTTAAGTACAATACATTAAGCTCAGGGCCCGTCCATTATTTATGTATAAAGCTATGACACAAAGGAGACTACTCTTTTGAATAAACCTCTTTTGTATCTAAGGACATGTGAAATATTTACTTGAGAACATTTGAATAAGAGCGTCTAGACCAAGAAAGAAAGAAAGAAAACAATGTTTATTTTGTCCAAAATAGACGCACAAAATAAAACAAAGAACAATCTATCGGTCATGTGTGAACCACGTATTAAATTGTTGCCCCATAGACACAAGGCAGAATATAGTTACAGATCTTAAAGCACTGGTGATGAACATCGTAAACTTTTAGTTAACACTATGCGTCGTAGGCGACTTGGGCACGCCTGTGTAGGTGGAGGAAATTGGAATCAGAATCCCACTATGATGGAGACCCAGGGTTGATGCAAAAGCGGAACACCGGGGCCCTGGAACTAAGGTACTAGTAAGGTAAGGCAAGGAACGGTGGGTCGTTTAGTCAGTAGAAGTCTGACACTGTCTCCCACTCCGCCCAAGGGCAGGATTCGTCGTGCGATGATTTTTTCCACCATAAAAAAAAAACCATGACGGAGACTAAAAGTTAAAAGGTCTCCTGAATTTTACGCTTGAAGGAAAATTTACTCTCAGCTTTCAATTAAAACTTGCGAACGATTCAACTCGTAAGCCGATTAGGTACTACTGGGTAGTGGGTACTCTTGTTCTACCCACACGCCCAATTTATTTTTGGACATGTTCGAATGTTGACGTAGTTCAAAAGGGATCGATACCTTTTAATCTGTTGGGGACGAGCAAAGCTTATTTTAATTAAAATTTATTTTAAAGTTTTTGGTCGGAATCTGTTTGAACCCGAAAATCCAATAATCGGACGCCAGATTGCTTTTAAAACTGGCCCGAAATAGATTTTAATTTAAACCAAATCGGACGTAGGTATCGGAATGTTGATATTATGTGTGTTTGCTTGATAAGGGGACTTACCACCATGACTTGTTGAAATATCAGGCGTGTGAGTGAGAAAGAGAGATGTAACTAAAAAAAGGAGGGATGAAGCTTTACATCCTAAATAGTTTCATCTCTTAATAGTTTAGTTTAGTTCGCCAAATAGTTTTTTTTTTAAGGTGGGATAAGTCGTCCAGTGATGAATTCCGCCATTTGGAGGAGCAGGCAACAGGGTCAGGCTCTTAATGACAAAACGATCCACTCCGTTCCATCTTGCCTTAGTTCCAGGGCCCGAGTGTTCCACTTTCGCATCAACCCAGGGCCTTAGGAGGCTTCGACCCTGCTCAGCCCTTACAGTTTGCTGACAACTCCCTGAGGCGCGCGGGAACTTGGGCTCGGTCCGGACCAGTGCACTCCGTTGACGACTTGGGCTCGGTCCGGACCAGTGCACTCCGTTGACGACTTGGGCTCGGTCCGGACCAGTGCACTCCGTTGACGACTTGGGCTCGGTCCGGAAGGTTATCGGATGGGCGGACAGCGAGCTACCCATTGCTCGGCGTTCGCAAGCCCGCGTCTAAGATCAAGGAAATCGGGATCGGAAACACTGTGACCTTAGTTAAAAAGGAGGATTCTCCGACTAGACGGATGTTCTGTCTAGTCCAGGCAACAACCCAGAGTTCATTTCGAACTTTAGTTTATGTTTTAACCACCTGAGAACCTTAAGTACTGCGATACTGAATTTTGTTATTTAGTTCCTTCATAGCAACATAGATGTCGCTACTGGTACATTTTATAATAATATATCATATAAGATTCGAAGTTCTAGTTCTACGACAATTATGTCATTTCCTCCTGATGTTTTGGAAAACCTACAATATTGTAAACCCCACTATCAATAATAATAAATGATTTTGCGTAGATTTCTAAATAATCTTATTTTCAAGTTTTCAGCAGATGGCACAAATCGACGATGTAGGAACCGGCCGATTAGCTACTTTAGAATATTAGTTTTTTTTTTACGACTCCATGCACACCGTTAAAGTTGAACTAGTTACAATGTGTAGGTAGTAATCCGGTTTCTACGATGGGTGCACGTCGCGGGTATCCTCTTTTTGCTGTAGCGGCCTTCACGCCTAGATTGCACGGGCGAAACAGCGCTTAACTCTACAACTCGCTCACATCATTGTCTCGGTCGAGCAAGACCTTACTGTCACACCCTTTTACTCGTTACGTGTTATTAAGGCATTAGTCCGCCTATGCCACTACTGTACCTACATGAATTTTAAATAAATAAACAAATAAAATCCACCAAGGTCTTTCCCAATCAAATGGTATGATTAATCAGGCTACTATCTGTTTTGATATAAGTATAGCATATAATAACTGTCAGATTAACATTAATTAGTATATAATCTTTCTCAATAAGTGGCGATTACACAGATTATATCGTGGGGAATCACATTATCTTTGTAATCGCTGTTTATGTGTGAAGACCTTTATATTATGTTATGATTGATTATGTATATCTGTGTTATTTTTAATTAGTATTTATTTAATTTACTTTCATTTCTATATTTATAAAGTTATAGCAGCAAGTAGTCTAGAACTGAACGTATTTTCGTAACTCGTTCTTTGAAAGTAGGTCTGTAGTTGCCTGAGGAACGGCTTGCAAGTAATATTTTTCATCCCTAGGGAGAATCCACTTTCAAATGAACGAAAAGGGTTGACTGAGCGTATTGATACCGGCAAAAATCTTGAGCGCTCGGTGAAAGAGCGAAAATAGCTTTGCGCATGTTTCTTAACTAGCTTGAAGTTTGCGACATTACGCGTAAATAAACTGTTTTTCTTTCTTTCTTTCTTTCTCAATATACATCGGCGAGCCAATCACTAGATCTGTGCTTATATCTGTAGCAATTCTAATCCTTCTCGTTCAGTTGCAAACTAAATGTTACTTTCTCCCCTAGGGTAATAATGTACTATTTCAGTTCGGTAGTTACATGTTTTTGTTTAACATTTACAAATGCTGGAATGTGCCAATAAACTTATACTAAATACTAGCTGCTCTCTAAAATATTATAGATTAACAGGTATGTAAACAAACTAAAATAATATTATGTTCAAACTAGAAGAAATAGTACATTTTGATACAAGTGCAGGAAGTTTGTCATTGGACCGAGGCGAAATTCGCACGAGCCGTGGGCGAGTGTGTTATGGAGCCGAGGGCTGCAATGACAAATCTGCACGTGTGTCAAACGACGTTTTGTCAATACACTTGTGAAATAAATAAAGAAAGAATAGTACATTGTTATACGAGGGATGAAAGTTAGTTATTTAGTCCCGAGAAATTTCTTGGAGACCGAGCGACAGCGACGTCGCTAATAGTTCGAGGGAGTAAATAACTCTTTAACCCGAGGTAAACACTGTGCTTTTCATTACGAATACGAGGAAAATAAAAATAGTAATAAAAACCTGAGTCGTCGTCAAAAGTCTTCGTACGTTTTTAGGTAGGTATATTTCTTTTGATTTAGGCGGTAAGCGGTTTTCTCCTCAAAGAATCTTGCGTTAAATTTATAACTGAAGCTGATGAACTTATCGTGTTAATACAAATTTCTTATAACAGAGATTTAGCAAAATGTAAACAAGATAGAAATAATTTAAGAATACTTTTTTCTAATGACTTTATTTTAATTTACTTTCAACTATTTCATCAACCTAAAAACTTACGAAGACATTTGACGACGACTCAGGTTTTTATTATTATTTTCATTTTCCTCGTATTCGTAATGAAAAGCACAGTGTTTACCTCGGGTTAAAGAGTTATTTAGTCCCTCGAACTATTAGTGACCTCGCTGTCGCTCGGTCGCCAAGAAATTTCTCGGGACTAAATAACTAACTTTCATCCCTCGTATAACAATGTACTATTCCCAAACATACAGTAGAAATATAATAATAGCATTCAAATCTGCTCTGGTCAGTTTCTAATTTCGTGGGGGTCGCCGAGAGCCTCGTGGGGGCTGCCTCGCGCCTGATGAACCCTTGACCGTGACAATAAGGATAAAAAAGCCTTTGCTGTGATAAACTTAAAAAAGCACTTGTGTGATATTCATGCTATATTGAACCTAATAGGAGTGTGATAAGAGGCAGTTTTCGAGTAAGTGTATTGAAAAAGAAATGCTGGCCGCATTGCCGCGTTGGATGGCAATGCTGATTTTTTGACCGAAGAAAAGCCCCCTCTAGTCACGTGAAGAGTCAACCAGCCATTTGCTGATGTCTCGAACAACTCGATGAGGATTATTATCTGATAGCAGTCTAGACGTTAAATAAATCAATGTCAAAGGATTATACTCACTTGGCCATTTCTGATAATTGTAGCCTTCCATCCTTATTTGAGTCGAATACTTGGAGCTGGAAGCAAAAATATATTAAGTCCAACATTGAAAGATTAAATATCGTTAATCACTGTTACTGATAATAAATGAATTTCCGGTAGAAAATGATCGTGTATCTATGTTATTTGCAACAATTATGGTGTCTAAATTATACTTGACATTCCCTCAAAATAATAATTAATTTAATGATCAGATTTAACAACTACTTACATACAGACTATAATATAATTATTAGTCAATCTCTAACCTTAAAACTACATATATACTCATAAATAAAATAAAATAATGATTTTTAATTATTTATTTAAATAATCGAAGGAGAACCAACAGCTATAACAAAAGGATATCATTTTTTTAAGAAACATTAAGCCAATTACAGGTTCTCACGGGTAGAAACTGAAAAAGTATTCGATATTTATTCTATTTAAAATGGTTTATTTTCTAGCTGTTCCGGCGAACTTTGTACCGCCAAATAGTTTTTTTGTGTAATTTTACATATTTTCTTATTGTTTAATCTTCCCTGGGGCCCTAGACAAGTGGCAATCGCTCCGTGTCGAATCCATTTCTAAGTTCGATTTCGCCTTAACGATGTCGACCACAAAATGGTAGACAAAGTGACATCGACTCGGTAACATATCGATAAGTCGAAGTGTTGGTTCGATTAAATAACAACTTCTTGGCTATGGTTATCGAATTAAAACGTCCAATTTGACGTATAAACAACTAATAACAATTAGCGAATCGAAAACGTTTGACCACGTGACTTTTCGAAGGCATATGTCAGTTCCATACATTTCGGAGTTTCGAATTTCGCTATAGTTAGTGAGAATGTGACTTTGTCTAAGCCCCCTGGAGTATTACGAACATTTCAAGATCAAATCGGTCCAAGTTTTAACGAGAATAACGAACAGCTATTTATTTTTATACACAAGATTATGTACACCTATCCCACCGTGTGGCCTTACTCACCCATGTTATGTCTGCCTATGTACCACTACTGTAGATGAAGTTTAATATAAATAAATAAAACTAATTCACTAGACACTTCGCTTCATGAACAATATCCTCTGTGCTAGGACTGGTAAACTGTTGTGTATCACGCGAACTCAGTTACCTAGTTGTATTTTAAAAATGTACCCTTCGTAGGAATTAAAAATATATTACAATCAATTAAGGTTATCTCAGGTTCTTTTCTTGCGATAAATAAATCAATTTAATCAATAAACCTTATCAGTGAGAGTCGGTTAACTCCTTTTGAACACATTTTACATTACGCGAAAAATATCTTGAACAGTGTTTCTTTCTGGCTAAGTCCTCCGGGGGGGCAGTTAAGAGATTGGGGGGAGGGGGCAGAGTAAATAAACGAAAGAAAGTAATATTTAAAATCAATTCCGATCATCATTAATTTTTTAATGATTAACACGTTCACTGCATTATGAGGTCGAAACGCCACAAGCGTGTCTTCCTGCTGGTGCGGTAGACAAAATCATGTTCTTTCACTCTGTGCGGGGGGCGTCTGTGATTACATTCCTATTAATATGACAGAGACAAATATACAAAATCAATTCTCTTACGAAATCTATTCAAATAGCGTAGTTAAATAGACATGAGGATGAATAGATCTCATACGCACTGAATAAAAATTAATCAATCACAGTGCGGATTGAGGTCGAATCTGTCTCATAAATTTTAAGACTCATAGCCGCACAGGGTGAGGTGCGGGCGGCGCGGGCGCCAGTTTAGTGTCAGGACAAATATCGATACGGGAGCACGCTGCCGCATGCGCCAACGCGCTCGCAACAAAAGGACTTATTACTATAGTACGTGTAGTTGTTGTAAAAAAATAATTATGCATCGTCCATACCGTAAAGGGTGCAGGTCAAAGAAAACGTTGCGTAGGCTGCTACGACAAATTAAGGCATAAGTTAAATAGTAGTCAGGCTGCAAAAAAAAACTAAAAAAAATATTACTTTTTGTGCTCAGTGTGACAAATCTTACTGCTTGCCCTGTTTCAATGATAAACATTTTAAATAAGATGCCTTTAATAAACTATTAAAATTATCGAAACAGCAGTTTTCTTTTATTCCCATCACTAGTCGAGACCCAAATCGAGCTTCCTTTCAGTGTGATGTGAGGCAGAACAGATGCCATATACATTTTTTTCATTTATTCAATACAGTAGTGTTATAACTGCTGGCGAAGCTATATTTAGCTTTAACAATTGTTTAAGTTTGTGCTGGTAAAGTTTCAAGCAAATATTGTCACTTTTGGACGTTTTAAAGGATTTTTTTAGAAGCATCATTTTGTGAGGCAGAGATAGTCTCATACGCACTGTAAAGAAGTTCAAACTTGCCTCGAATAGACCTCATTCGCACTAGTTGAAAGTCCATAAAAAATGTCTTAGCAGTGAACGTGTTAAATGATACTGAGCTGAACCAAAATAGTGAAATTCAGAAATGCAGACGAGCGCAAGTAACCGATCGGCAACCTATTGCTCTTGATTAAGTTCCATACGCCCCGGGGGGGGCAGTAAGGCTATTCCGGGGGTGCTGTGCCCCCTCGGAGTAGTACCTGAAAGAAACACTGATCTTGAACAATTTGCCCTGCCCCCTAGACTAGTTACTATCGTTTCGTTCACGTCGAACGCTTTGAGTTGGCTACGCCCATTCCTTTGTTCTGACGTCAACACATCGCTCATTCACGTGGTCGGTGAAAGAAAGCGTGGAATATTCAAAGCATTCGACGTTAACGAAAGGATAGTAAGTTGGATAAGGGCGTTGATTACGCGCAGGCTTATCTTGATAGTATCAAGTGTACTATCAAGTTATGCTAGTTTTAATAATTTACCCAACTTTTATGAGCATTATTTGTTGTAATATTACTGGTTAGAAAAAATATTACATGTACTATCGCGGTCATTTCTGCCTGATCACTTAAAAAAAGAAATAGCTTGAATCCTGTAGCGCAGCGCCAAATCAAACCTTTGAAGTTTTCGTTTCGAGTGCGAGCAAAAATGAACTTAACAGTTATCAGGAGGAAATGTCTTCGATGGTACAGAATTTACGTTAATTTTGACGCGCTTTTTTACAAATATTGCTATTAATTACAGATATGATACCATTGTGTCGGTGTATTCGATGAGTTTGTCTTCTGAAACATCGTTGATTTTCTTTGCTTCTTTCAGAAGATCTCGGAGGAAATTCTGGAAATTAAAAAATGTTTCGTTATTTTTGATCACAGCTAACTAATAATAGCATAGCATCAGTCTTATAACGTTTTCAGTGCTAGAACTCAAGGCCTATTCTCTAGGAAAGGGTGTGGACTGTAATTATCAATCAATGGACACTGCTGGTCGGTGGATGTCACATATCTTCGAATTTTTGGTTCAAGAAACTGCCGGTTTCATACGGTGTTCACCGTTTTGAAAGCAGCCATCATCATCAGCCTTTTTAATGTTCCCACTGCAGGGACACAGGCCTCCTCTTTAAGAGAGGGAATGGGCCGTAATCCACTACGCGGGCCCAAGGCGGGTTGGTGGATGTTACATGTCTTCGAATTTTTGGTTCTAGGACATCCCGGTTTCCTCACGATGTTTTCTTTCACCGTTTTGAGAGCAGTGGTGATGAAATAAATTACACAAAGTATTGAGAGCAGTAGTCAGTTGCATTTACAACGCGTTATAGAAAAGATGCCAACGTGCTACAAAATCGTTGCGAACGTGGCACGGCATTGCTATAAACTATCGTGGGCAATCGGTGCAGTTTCAGAACTATTTTTTACCTTTAGTTCATCAGCCTCAATGTAGCCGCTACCGTCAGTGTCGTATTCTCGCCATATCTGAAAATAAAAATAGAATATTGTCACAAAAATAAATAAGCTTACTTTTTCTTAAAACATTTATCAAAACTTTTAAAATTTACCTTTCTTTTGTAAGTTATGTAAAACTAAGGAAAACCTGGACTTGAGTACATTTGACACTAGTGGAGAAAGCATGTTATTGCGAATAAGGTGTAATACATCGAGCCGCAACTTGTATAATAAATAATAATAATAAAAAAACTCGTATAATAAAAATCCTAATATTAAAAGTAAGAAATTCAAATATTTTGGAATTTAACACACCAATAAACATGTTTGTAAAAGTTTAAAAAAAAAAATATATATTATGTCATCTATATAATAATGTTTATGATATTGTGTTTATAAACACAAATTACAAATTCATAATCAAGGAAAAATAAATTATTGTCTATTTTTGTGATAAATGAAAAACAAAAACAAAATGAAGGTCATAAACATTGCATATTAATCTAAGTGCGATAACAGTTAATTTTCGAGGAAGTATATCGAAAAAATTATTCTTTTGTAAGTGTAAGGCTACGAAACTGATAAGGACTTACCTTCATAAACTCAACACTGGACTCCAAAGGATTGTCGAACCTGAAGAGAAGCAGGAAGTTCTCCTCCATCGGAAGCAGCTGGGCCAACTGTAACAAAAGAAAGGAATTACTGAAGTAATTAAGTTATTGTCAACGCCATGGTTGATCAACGCCCCTATTCTCTAAGAAAACAGCCTTAAGCGCAACGCTGACTCAGCGACGAAATCCAAGTAGATACAGTACAATCATAGTACAGTCGTCAAATTTTGGCAAGTCTGAAGTTAGGCTCTGCGAATTTTAGCGCTTGTAAACTCGTACAAAAATAAAGTTTTTAAAAAAATGGTTGCCTGTAAAGTCGGTTTTACGGGCGAAGATTTTACGTGACAACGTCCTAATTCTCTAGTGCTGCGCGCGCGGCAGACCGATCATAGTTGAGTGGGAGAGAGACGCAAGGCATTCGGCGGGCCTCTCTCTCGTTCGGTGACTCATCGTAACGTTACCGAGCGTTACACTTTTTTATAAGTGACTCCCAGCCGCAACCTAATTTAAGACGTTGTCACGTCAATAAATGCCAATAACAGTTCTTAACAGCAATAACAACTGCAAATTGCATTTATTTGTTTGAAGCTTTTTTTTACGAGGTTTCAGCTTCAGTCTCGTCAAGGTCCGACGGCTGTACAGTACAATCAAATCATATAAAAATCGAATTTTCATTAATTTGATTCATGTCATCCAATGTATATTTAGATTTTGTCGCTGGGCCTTTGAGAATAGCACTCCTGGGAAGAAGTGGCCAGATGACCTAGACACCCACCACAAGAGCTAGTTTGAGGTGGTCCGAGAGAAAACTATCTGGAAGAAGTTGGGGGAAGCCTTTGCCCAGCATTGAGAAAGTATAGACTAAAATAAAATAAAAAGTTATTATGATCACTTCTTAACATCACTAGAACCACCCCATCAGTTTTCTAACGGACAACTTATAGTACGACGAGTGTCCCTAATACTATTAACACCTCTACGGTTCGAACTAAGCATTTTGCCTCGTCGGTTATACTACATGGATGGACTCAACAATTTGTCTGCTGCGGACTTCCCGTCCGATGATTATTTAAGTTCAAGGTTAGAGTGCATATAGTATGCACTCTCTACAAAAGAAAAAGAGAGCCTCACCTTCAACGATTCCATCACTGCTTGTCATCATCATAGTCAAACAAAATCGCTCAAAAAAATGCCTACGGTATGAAATCTGCAATTGTACAGTATTTTCCTTGTTTAATCATTTCTTTTAATTAAGGTTATTATTATACAGAACGATATGACATGACCTCTTTTACGGTAATGTCCCTGCGTTTAATTAAGCTCATCAGTAATTAATTTGTCATCGCCGGTTATCAAGAGCGGTCTACCCTAGATTAATTGTTTGGCGGATTTGCGGTTATCTACACGTAAATCATACATGCAAGGACAAGCCTTTCAATAGAAAGGCTTTTAGCGTGAAATATCACTTTTTTTACCGACTTCACAAAAAGGAGGAGGTACTATGTTCGGATGTTTGTATTTTTTTTTTATATGTTTGTTCATCGAATACTCCGCCAATCATCGACGGATTTTAAAAATTATATTTTTTTCCGAAAGTAGATAGTTCTGTGGTGGTCTTATTGTCACCAAGTTAAGATCTGATGATGGAATCTTAGAGAAGTCGAGGGCAACCCTCTAATTTTATAGGCTCACTTATTATTTTTACATATAAATATTTAAAAAGAAGGATATAAAAATACACTTAAAGTTTTTGTTAAAATTACGATCAGGAGAGCCGGACAAAACTTTTAATAATGTTTGTTTATATATTCTACAACTATCACATAATGTCGTCTAGTCCCAAGCTAAGTAGAGCTTGTGTTATTGGTAATAGATAACTGATAAACATACTTATATTTTTAAATACATACATATCAGAAACAAATGATTGAGCTTATCACACAAACATTTGTCTTGGGTGGGAATCGAACCCACGACCTTCGGCTTAGCAATCAGTGGCACTAACCACTAGACCATCAGGCCAGTCAAACGCGTTTACTTCACTATACCATTTAATATCACAAAATATATAAAAAATCTATGTATAATCAAGTGGTTTTGTACCATCTGGTTTTTAGTAGTTGAAATTTTTACAGTTGATGATTTATGTTGCCGCTATAACAACAAAAAAAAAATAGCCAAGTGCAACTCCTTAGCAAAAAACGCCAAAAAAAATAAACAAGTTTGTTTTATGAGAGCCCTATTTAAATATTATACAGAAAAGAGAATCCGACTAACACTGTTTTTTTTTTAATTATGGCAATTGAACCGGTTGCGAATATTTTGCCAGTGTCACGTTGAGACGGTGACACTAATTTTACTTATAACATGATTTCGACTCACCTCTCGTATGTCAATCTTGCCATCCTGATTGTCATCGTAAGCTTCCATGAAGCACGCTTTCAACTCGACCAGCATTTCATCTGACACCGCCTGCGAAAGATGAGAAAAGAGTTTTTAGTTAAGGCCAACTGATACTCCTTGGATGGAACTTAGATTTAAATGACATAAATGCTTTTTTTATAGCAATTGAGCCGGTTGTGACCTGCCAGTGTCACGTTGAGTACATAAATACTAATTGATTATAACTTCGATGAACAGATGAACATTAAGAACATAAAGATATCTCATATGAGGCCCAGAAACTTCTCTTAATTATAAACCTTAACACATAGACATAAACTTTACTTTCGTTTGCATTAAATTTGTATTTAAGATCTTTTGTCTTTAGATAGTGTGTACGATCAAAAATGACATTCGAAATTCAAACCACATTAAAAAAAGGGTTTTCTAACATTAAATTGAAATAGTAATTAATAAGGTTTAAACAATGATCGGTCTGTTTTTCAAACAATGATTAAAAATCTAGTTCTTTGTTTATCGAAGGTTTAAAAGCAAAAGTTTAGTGAATTAGGCCGTTTATAAATGGCAATTTTGCAATGGGTTCAACATAAAAGTTACATAGTAGTTAAAAATTAGATATTTTAGATATAGATTTATGCACTTATTTAATCGTTTACGAAAGCTAGGTGTAGGTAGGTTAGAAACATTTGAGTATAAATGTAACTCTTAAGGCCCAAGCGAACACCTATTGTCTTTCTGATGTACCTTTATTCAACAAATATTGAACAACCTCATTAAATACATCAAATAAAATGTATTACTAGTAGGTATAAAAAATAAACAGCTTTGTTTCAAATAATTTTTAAAACCTTAAATGATAAAATTTTAGGCTGTATGTTTAGATTCCGTCGCTTATTTTTGTTAATTTTCGAAAAATAAAGCCAATAAGAAGCAAAAAGCCACGGAAATAACCCCGATATGCTATAAAAGAGTTACAGTGTAAAAGTCTAACACTAAATCCAGAATATCTGCTATACAAATATAGGTTTTGCTTCTATAGTTTCCGTTTTACCCTGCAACGGCCATTGTTCAGGCAAGCTGAATGGGAAGCAATTTTAAACTTAGAACGCCGTCCGCGTCGCCATTTCTATCTGGATTTCGAATTAAATTCGGAGTTTCACATTTTGAAATATGAATTTTGAGCTTTGTTAAAATGAATACTGGCTGCATGACTTTTGTGCCTTGGTCTACGTACTCATGTTGTTATAACAATGTAATATTTTTAGTCTGTGGAAAGGAAAATGGCGGGAGTGCAAAATCGTGTACAATGCTTGCAACTTTTTATTGAAAATAAGTTGTTTAGTTTTTAGTTAATACAACTTGTGTTTATGCATTATGTTATTTTTGTGTGTGAAATTTAGTCAGGTGATGAAAAGTTAGGTATGTTGTGTTTAGTTGGTTTAAAAGTACCAAATAGAAAATCCTATCTGCCACACGGCTTGCTAAGATAGGCCGACTCACCTATCGTTTACGTCGAGCATGGTTTAAAAGCTTGTTGCTTTGTCTAAAGCAATCCAATGTGATGTTGGAAGCAAAAGTAATGCGAAAAAAGAGAGATACCTGAAAACTCTGTTGGCATTCAGTAATTCTACGATTTACTCGAATGTTTCATAAAACTTGTTCCAGGAAATACGTGTTTTTTCTAAATCCTTAAGGATTTTTGAAAAAAAGACAACATTTAGGATCTCAATTAAATGCCCTAGGCTTCTATAGAAGTACTTTTTTGTATTTTTAATATAAGAGTACATTATGGATAGTCAAAGTTCACGTAAAATAGCAGATTTTCAGAGCTCTTTACTGGGTTACTCTTAGGTACACAAATTTATGTTTTGATTTCTATAGAAGCCTAGATAATATCCACAAGATATCTTTGTATCCAAAATATCTGAAGAAATAAGTGTAATAACATCATAATCACGTAAGAGCTGTTGTATGAAAATGTACGTCGGGTTGGCCGCTCTTAAGATTTGACCGTACGAAGTAAATTATAAAATAAAATCAAATCGTGAATTTAGGATTATGTTTCAATGACGAATCATTGAAACATAATCCTGAATTTTACGATTTTATTATTGATACAATTTAGATTTAATAAACACATAAAATTTTATTGTCAGTGTAATATAACAAATCAATCAGTGTTTCGATCTGCAATATAATTTTTTGATTGAATTGGTATAGATTACTGCCATAATATATCATAATTATTATGGCTGTATATTTTTAGTCTGACCTCCAATACTATGGAAACTTATCAATAAGCCCAAACACTCACGAATGAGATTTTTGTGGATATAATTATGTACTAAAATACCTCGCATTACTATTTCCATTTGAAGAAACAGGAGTGGTTTTTTTAGTCAGTAAAAGTCTGACAATATATCCGGCCCCACCCAAGGACGAGGAAGGGGCCCTGCAGGGTCGAAGCATCCTGGGCTCGAGGGTTGATGCTAAAGCGTTACGCCGGGGCTCTGGGAATAAGGAAAGGAAGGAACGGGGTAGGTTGTTTAGTCAGTATTTAAGCGGGAGCGGGATTCATAATTCGATGATTTTTGACTACCATAAAAAAAAACCCATGGACGTGGAGATGTCATTGGATGATATTAACACACCTAAAAAGCCTATTTCCACGAGAGCTTCGCTAAGCTTGACTAGGAAAAGGAAAGGAACTCAGTGGTGGATAACTTTTTTGTGTACCGACTCGTTTCTTTAGATAGGTATCTTAATAGCAATTGCATAAGCAATTTTAGATTATATGATAGATCATACGGTATGAGATAAGACATGTGTGTCATAAGGACATATTTGATTGATATGGAGCATATTATAAATAACTTTAAATACGAAAATCTCAAGGACAGATAATTGTTTATTTTGTTAAAATCTCTCAGATTATTATCATTGTCGATAATTCATTTTTTAAACAGGATTAAGTTGCGTTAAGGGGCAGGTATATGACTATTTATGGTTACTCTTGAGCCTTTTTTTATGGTAGGTAAAAATCATCCAATGACGAATCCCGCACTTGGGCAGAGTGGGAAACAATGTCAGACTCTTACTGACTAAACAACCTACCCCATTCCTACGTTGCCATATATACCAGGGCCAGAGCCTTCCTTTTAGACGCGAACCCTTGCCCCCAGACGCGAACCCTTGCCCCCAGACGCGAACCCTTGGCCCCAGTCTTGAGCCTTAAAGGTCTCTGCACACAGCCGCAGCCGGCGTGGCGTGGGTGGCGGGGCGCGGCGTGGTGGGGCGGCGACGCTGCGCTGGCGCGGCGGGGCATCGGTCACACTGCGGGCGCGATCACGCCGACCGTATCGCGACGCTATTCATTCATTAAATACCTAGATGTTGAGAGGTTCAGACGTGGAAAACGCTCTTGCTTTTAGCTGCGCTAGCTAAGAAAATATAACGTAAACGGAAATGGGTGCATGAAATAAATCAAAACCGTCGTAATTATGGGGAGCCGCTTCTGACTTGTATTCCCGCGTCGAGCTGGACGGCTCTGTGTGGCATCGTCCGTAATATCTAGTACATTACAACTGCTCAGCGTCGCGTCGCCGTCACGTCCCGCCGCGCCGCGCTCGATGTGTGCAGAGACCTTAAGTAAACGCCCGCCGGCGTTCGCATACGTATTGTCTTTCTATTACTCGTATGTCTCAAATTACAGTACTCGAAAGGTTAATTCGAACATCACGACTAAACGGCTAGTTCGTATGTTTTGAAAAAAATATGTTTAACTATTTCCCAAATAATTTGATTTACGAATATTGATTTTTTTTTTCATAGAACTTGGTGCGATTTATTTTGAAAGTTCTGCCTAACACAGACAAAAAGGGAAGATTAGGCAAAAATCATAGGGTGTATTTTTATAAAACTTTCAGAATACAAACGATAACTTAATTATCAATCTTTTTATAAACCGTGAAATTTAAATGGTTGTTTTCCCGCGGCAGAATGACTTGCCATAAGGAGTACTTTTGAAGCACACAGTAAAAATAAAAAAATAAAAAGTTTTTTTTTTATAAATAATTATTAAAAATATTCATCAATTCAAAAAAGCAAAAACAATAGTAACATTAGACGTAATTTGTAGGTACTACTAGAGTTGCATGAGCAACAGGCCGTCAAAGGAAACCGATTCATTAAATATTTAAACCAATATAAGCTCTCACACGTTGTGATACGTCATAATTAGCTTGCACTCCACAGGTCCATTTTTTGTTTTTAATATTTTATCAAACGTTTGTATTACCAAGACACAACCATTTCGCTGAGGGAAAACAACCATTAAAATTTCACGGTGTATACGCTCTTTATTCACATTGTGCTTAAAGTCATGAGTATAAATGTGGATGGATGGAGAGGGATACCGAGACCAAAGAAAATATGGATGGATTGTGTGAGAAGCGATATGAAGGAAAGAGGAGTTAGTGATAGCGTGACGGGTGACAAGACAGAGTGGAAGAAATAAAACGGAACAACGGCAGGAAGATGATGATTCATATTGTGTTTAAAAAATTGAGAACAAATTATTATTCGAATAACTTAGATTCGCGGAAAGTGACGTTAGCTCCTTTTTTGTTCGCTCAAGGTCGCTGGCGATTAATATCGCTTTAAAGTACTACAGACTTGCGATAAAATTATTCAGGTAAAGAACCTACCGGTTTTTATCAATGCAACGTAAATTTTGTTTTTGTTTTTAACAAGAAAAATGATTATCTATATGAAAAATACCGAATCCTTGGATAAAATCTAGGGAGATTTTATCCAAGGATTCGATAATTTGATTATATGATTTATTTTTTTAATTGAATGACAAATTATATAAGTTAAACCACACATTTCTTTGGCATGTGATCAAACTATTTATCGTATTGTAGCAATTGTAGGGGAGCAGTAGGGTCGGAGCCTACTGGGCCCATGGGTGAATGTGAAAGTGGACCTCAGGGCCCTGGATCGAAGGCAAAGTAGGAACAGGAGTAGGTACTTAATCAGTAGTACAATCTTCCGTCTGTCATTTCTTTTTGTCGTATTTTGTGTTTATAATTAAACCGAAATTTAGGTCAAATATTATCTTATCATTTTAAGTTTGCTTTCCAATTTCACTATCAATACTGGGTCTGTACGCATACAAATCAATTATATCCACACCGTTCTTTGAAGAGTTAACTTGAAAAAAAAGAACTGAAAGGTTCTATCAAATCATTTATTAATTATTTTTGATTCGTAATATTCTGATTGATTTTTATTATCAGGTAAAGTGCTATTATTTAATGCTTGAATTCTTTATTGTACACAAAAACTTAATATAGATACAATGACTTGACAATTCATGTACAAAGGCGAGCTTAACTCAACAATGAGTTTTCTCCCAGCAAACCTTTAAGTGACAGATAGAGATAGCCATAGAAAGATGTACTTGTACTTGGTAGTAGCTACATCAGGTTTACCTATTCCTAACACTTTATGTAAGGACAAGGTGCTAAGCCTCATATTTTGTAGGTATATACTTGAAAGTTTTAAATAAATAAAATAATTCTAGATGAAGAGCGCTCTCCTCGTCGTGTTGTTAGCAACGGCAGCAACAGCTGCAGTAGTCAGCAATGAGGAGCCTGACGTGGTGGAGGTGCCTGATGTAGATGAAGTGGCTGACGTGGACGAAATTGCGGAAGTGTTTGAGACTGACTTCGATGAGCTGAACGACGAGGCTGAGAAACTGACAGCAAGAGTAGCTCGGAAAAATCTGAGCCTGGGAGACATTACTTCTGGGATCCCAGAGCTGTTTGCTCAGCCAAAGTCAGTTGACTTGGCTGAGCTGATTGATGGAGCTGAGGAGCTGACGCAGACTGCTGTAGACAGTCGGCGTGATCTGTACCTGGGAACCATCAATGTTGGCGATGTTCGGGTACTCAAGTAAGTATTCTAATATTCGAGCTAACATTAAAAAAAAGATGTGCCCTTACAATGTTAAAATATGAAGTGGAATCTTACTAATCTTACTAATATTATAAACTAGCTTTTGCCCGCGGCTTCGCCCGCTTGGTATTGGGGTTGGGGTTTCCGGGATAAAAAGTAGCCTATGTCCTATTCCGGAGTGTATCCTATGCCTGTGCCAAATTTCATCCAGATCCGTCCAGCCGTTTTGGCGTGATTGAGTAACAAACATCCAAACATCATAGGACATAGGCTACTTTTTATCCCGGAAACCCCAACCCCGACCCCAATACCACGCGGGCGAAGCCGCAGCTAAAAGCTAGTCGTAAAATAAAGATCAAGTATCGGAAGCTAAGCTCCGATTGGTCGCGATTTTCGAAAATTACATATCATTAAGTACATCACATGTCGTATAATTTTCCTGACCTCGTCAATTTTTACAAGCTTTTTATTAGCTTGCAATGTAACATTACTATTACAATTTTGAAGCAGATTTCTTCACCCAATTTAGCTGCAATTTTGCAAGTAGGTGTACAGTGTACATCACACGATAATGCAATATTATGATGACATGAAGCTGAACTGATGATGGAGCTGGAAGGGAGGCATAGGAGCTCAGCAATAACTAACATCTCATCTAACAATTCAACCTTATCGTGTTTGAGTTCATTGGTTTTGTATTGACGAGTACTTTGATCCTATATGATAGTTAGGGTCTGATGGTGGAGTTCGAAGATGGCCATAGGAACTCCGTAATACAATTAGGTAACCCTAACATGTTTGTAGTTTTCGAAAAGTTCTAGATGAGTATTAATAATAAATGTATATGCCTTTAGCTATCATCATCATCATGTCAGCCGAGTGACGCCTACTGCTGGGCATAGGTCTCCCCCAAGGATCTCCACAACGATCGGTCCTGTGCTGTCCGCATCCAGCGGCTTCCCGCGACCTTCACCAGATGGTCGGTCCACCTTGTAGGGGGCCTGCCCACGGAGCGTCGTCCGGTACGCAGTCGCCATTCGAGAACCTTTCCACCCCAACGGCCATCGGTTCTCCGCGCTATGTGTCCCGCCCACAGCCACTTCAGCGATGCAATCCTTCGAGCGATGTCGGTTGATTTGGTTCTCTTACGGATCTCATCATTCCTGATTCGATCAAGCAGGAAAATACCAAGCATCACTCTCTCCTTTGCTCGCTGGGTGACCTTGAGCCTTCATATGAGACCCATAGTAAGCGACCACGTCTCACTACCATAAGTCATCAACTGGCAACACGCACTGGTCAAAGACTTTCAAAGCCTATGGCTATAAAAGCTTGTTATGAAAAAATATTTTCATTGAAAACTTGTTTATTTTCAGTGGCGAGTAGAGCTAACGGCATTGCGGGTCACGTTAACATAAGAGACATTCGAGTCAGCACCAACCGCCTCCGCCGGATAAGTGCAGTCCGAGTGAACCGCGAGGGTGCCTCACAGGGGGCAACTCCGTCCATCATAGGAGGAGAAATCGGAAGCTCCTATATCCACATCAGGATCCAATCAGCTGTAGGCCGCGGGTACCATTACAGAGTTGAAGTCTACCGCAGATAAAATATGCTCGAAATAGAAATACCTATAATTCTAGTCATCATCCGTTTATTAAAACTCGAAACTTAAAAAAAAAAATTAAACAGAGTTTTGGTTATAATGTGTTTTGAAAAAATAAAACCATTTAAACTTATTTGTTTAATTTCCTTTGAATAGTATTGATTAATATATACCACTAATATTGGATATGTGTTTCCCAAAACATTGTGAATGTGTTTCTAATAAAAAAAATTAATATCATGTTACACTATTTCAAATGAATACAAATCAGAATGTATGAAATCCTGTGAGATGAATGTATGACTGTGTGTAGGTAATATCTATTAAATGACTCCTGAAAGTCCTGCGCGACTTTCCAATTCTCTGTTGTTAATTTTAATTATTGATTTATTTCTACTTTTGTGTTTAAATGGTGTAATTGGCTTCGGCCGTACTGTTTAATTAAATAAATAAATTATAATTACAAACTAATTACATCAATCCTTTATGCAATGATAAATATAGAAGTTAGAAGATTTTTCCGGTAAAAAGTCTGATCGAGTACAAGGCTTTATTTTAATACAGAATCAAGATATTACTAACTTTGAGTACAAAGCCCAGTAAGTTTTTAATATATTTTACTTTAAAATGCTAATCGATGTTATCGCAGAGTAAGAGATACAAACAATTATCTTTATTATTGAAATCGGTGTCGTCTAACTTGTTATTAACTACATCACGTATGACTTGTAATATTTTAATGTTAATAGTAAATGAGAACGCAACATGTAGGTCAGATATAGAAAGATATATTCTTTATTGCACACCAAAACAAAAACGGAACTTAAAATTAATAGGGTGTCACAATGGGCGGTCTTATCGCTAAAAGCGATTTTTTAAAGACAAGCTTTTGATGGGTTTGACAAAGAAGGAAAAGAAAGATTCGTAAGTTCATGGTGTACTATTTACATATAGATAGATATATTCTTTATTGCATACCAAAAATAAAAATAACAATAGGAACTTAAAAATCATAATTTTATCATTATGCGTGTGCTTTCCTTTATCATTATAAACATTGCTTCAGCTTGTGGCTTGTGTGTGTACTCACATCGTCCTTAAGAGCGGCCAACCCAACGTACATAGGTATTCATACAACCACTCTCACGTGATTATGATGTTACTAGCTTTTGCCCGCGGCTTCGCCCGCGTACATAAAATATAGCCTATGTCACTCAGGAGTAAAACAGCTTTCTATTGTTGCTAAAATTTTTGCAATCGGACCAGTAGTTCCAAAGATTACCTTCTACAAACAAATAAATAAAAAAACAAACTTTCCCTCTTTATTATATTAGTATAGATTACACATCTTTCTTCTGATATTTTGGATATATATATATCTTGCGGATATTATCTAGGCCTCTATAGAAACCAAAACGTAAATTTGTGTAAGAATTCTCTAGTAAAGACCTCTAAAAATCTGCAATTTAACGTGAACTTTGACATATTTTTTCAATGATCCTTAAGGGTTTAAGAAAAACATGTATTTCCTGGAACAATATTTGTTAAAACTTCGAATAAATCGTAGAATTACTTAATGCCAACAGAGTTTTCAGGTGTTATCTCTCTTTTTTGGCGTTACTTTTGCATCAAACATCACATTGGATTGCTTTAGATGAAGCTTCAAGCTTTTAAACCATGCTCGATGTAGACGATAGGCGAGTCGGGAAGGGCCACCTTAAAAGAACTAACTTCAGTGTTTTGTGGACCAAGTTAAAGAAAAACTGAAAAAGAAAATAATTTCTTTTCTTTTTCGTTAATGGCATTGTTTTATTTTTATGGCAGATTACGGCACTTACTGAATTATTCAGTAATTAATTCATATATTTCTATTTAGCACCCCCAAGTCTGAACTGGTTTTTTCGGTTGGAAAATTATCCAATGACATATCAGTGCCTGGGCGGCCCGCGGGCGGGATGGTAGATAGCGTCAAACTTTTACTGACTAAACACCAAGCCCTATTCCTTCATCGCCTTCGTTCCAAGACTCCAGGGTTCGCTTTCACATTAATAACGGCCTTAGTAGGCTTCGATCCTGCTGGGCCCTACGGTTGGCGGACATTTCTTTGAGGCTGAATGAATACGCACCGTCGATAACATGGGCCAGGTCCGGACGGTTATCGAATGGTCATTGCTCGCCGTCCGCAAGTCCGCATTCAGATTCGGGATCGGTATCCCATTTTCCGAATTTCGATTTTACGGGAGTGGAGCCACCGCACAAGGTTAGTTGTTATTATAGAAAAAACAAAGATACATATGTTATTTTAACATCCATAAGTATTATCGCATGGATATAAATATATATATAATATCTTGTTCTGATTTTCAGCCATGATATTGATATTTTTACCGGAACAATAAAAGTCGAGTAATTTATTTTGATCACTTAATTGTGTCAAGATAACTGATAACACGGTATTATTATCATGCAGTTCTGGTATAAATAGAGCTTCCTTTAGAAGTAAGCTACAGTAGCAGCGAACTCATACAAGTCAGCTGAAGTGTTTCGAGAATCAGTCTTAGTCTTATTGACAAGCAAGGTGAGTGATTTGTAAATCATATTATGTAGTTTGTAATATTCTTTTTAAATATCTTAACTCCTGAGCAGAACGTATATTCAAATATATGCTCCATTGATGGCATCTGACTGATGGAGTAACATATTTGCTGAAATGTGGATCTACTATATGAACATTTTAGTTTAACCCTTCAGGGTACACAGGCGTAAACTGAAGAGGTTGCTGGAATTTTGTTAGTTCTTAAAATAATGTAAACATTAAATAAAACTAACGAATCATTTCCAGATGAACAGCGCACTCCTCGTCGTGTTGTTAGCAGCAGCAGCAACAGCTGCAGTAGTCGGCAATGAAGTGCCTGACGTGGTGAGGGTGCCTGACATTATGGGGTTGCCTGACGCGGTTGAAGAGTATGACATGCATGACGGAGAAGAAGTGGCTTACGCGGGTGTTTACGAGATGCCAGATGTGTTTGTGTCTGACTCGGATGAGCTGATTGTAGAGGGTGAGCTGCCTGCCGAGACAGTAGAGCCTGCAGTAGATACATGGCCTATCGTGGACCAGAAATCAATTAGTTCCAGAAATGAAGTGCGAGTTCATAAGTAAGTATACACACTAAACTTAGAGAATAATAAGTAAGTTAATGAAGGATTTAGACTAATAAATGTCGGTTGTATTTGTCATACATTAAATCCTTTGCATTGCAGTTTTTCTGATCACGACTTTTATCTATTTTCAGTACCGAGTACCGGGCTAACGGTGTTCCTGGTCACTTCTGGGTGAGAGATATTAGAGTCAACACAAACCGCCGCATAAGTAGAATCCGAATCAGCCGCCTGGGGGCCGACCAGGGGGCAAGCGCAAACATCATAGCAGGAGGATCTGGAAGCTTCTCTGTCACCATCAGGATTCGATCAGCTGTAGGCCGCGGATACGCATACAGGATTGAAATCTGGGTCCGATAATATGCTCAAATTATTAAAGGAGGTTAAGGCTCTCTTGATTTAGTAAGGCTCGTTTTGTTGTTTAGAATAATAATAAAGGCATTGAATCTTATTTTTATTTTTCATTAAGTACTTATGAGCTCACGTCTGGCCACTATTCTATGTGATAATAAGCGATGGTGATGGTGATACAATTTTGCAATGAAAACTAATACCTGTTTTCATAAAAAGTGTGGCATTGGAGACAACGCGCACACCTACGCCATTCGCCACGTTGCTACGCCGAAATTAAAAAAAATAGACTATGACGCTGATGATGTACATCGCACGACAGTGAATATTATGATGACATGGAGCTGATCTAATGATGGAGCTGGAAGGGAGGCATAGGAGCTCAGCAATAACTAACATCTCAACAAACAACTCAACTTTATCGTGTTTGGGTTCATTGGATTTGTATTGACAAGTACTTTGATCCTATATGATAGTCAGGGTCTGATGGTGAAGTTGGAAGATGGCCATAGGAACTCCTTAATACAATTAGATAACCCAAACGTGTTTGTAGTTTTCGGAAAGCTCTAGATGAGTATTAATAATAAAAGTATATGCCTATAGCTATCATCATCATCATCATCATGTCAGCCGAGTGACGCCCACTGCTGGGCATAGGATCTCCACGACGATCGGTCCTGTGCTGTCCGCATCCAGCGGATTCCCGCGACCTTCACCAGATCGTTGGTCCACCTTGTAGGGGGCCTGCCCACGGAGCGTCGTCCGGTACGCGGTCGCCATTCGAGAAGCTTTCCACCCCAACGGCCATCGGTTCTCGGTCCCGCCCACTGCCACTTCAGCGATGCAATCCTTCGAGCGATGTCGGTTGATTTGGTTCTCTTACGGATCTCATCATTCCTGATTCGATCAAGCAGGGAAATACCAAGCATCACTCTCTCCATTGCTCGCTGGGTGACCTTGAGCCTTCTTATGAGACCCATAGGAAGCGACCACGTCTCACTACCATAAGTCATCAACTGGAAACACGCACTGGTCAAAGACTTTCAAAGCCTATAGCTATAAAAGCTTGTTATGAAAAAATATTTTCATTGAAAACTTGTTTATTTTCAGTGGCGAGTAGAGCTAACGGCATTGCGGGTCACGTTAACATAAGAGACATTCGAGTCAGCACCAACCGCCTCCGCCGGATAAGTGCAGTCCGGGTGAACCGCGTGGGTGCCTCACAGGAGGCAACTGCGTCCATCATAGGAGGAGGAATCGGAAGCTCCTATATCCACATCAGGATCCAATCAGCTGTAGGCCGCGGTTACCATTACAGAGTTGAAGTCTACCGCAGATAAAATATGGTCGAAATAGAAATACCAATAATTCTAGTCTTAATCACTTTCTGTTTATTAAAACTCGAAACTTTAAAAAGAAATCCAAAACAGAGTTTTGGTATTATAACCAAAACTCTGTTTAATTTTTTTTTATAATGTGTTTTTAAATAATAAAACCATTTAAACTTATTTGTTTAATTTCCTTTGAATAGTATTGATTAATATATACCACTAATATTGGATTTGTGTTTCCCAAAACATTGTGAATGTGTTTCTAATAAAAAGACTAATATCATGTTACACTATTTCAAATGAATACAAATCAGAATGTATGAAATCCTGTGAGATGAATGTATGACTGTGTGTCATATCTATTTAATGACTCCTGAAAGCCCTGCGCGACTTTCCAATTCTCTGTTGTTAATTTTAATTATTGATTTATTTCTACTTTTGTGTTTAAATGGTGTAATTGGCTTCGGCCGTACTGTTTAATTAAATAAATAAATTATAATTACAAACAAAAGTTTTAAAATTAATACTATTAGTTTAACACTATAAATGTTACAATTAAAATATTTGTATATATTTGTATGTATATCTAATTATTTGTACAGTTTACTAAATAAATTAATTAAAACTTTGACATATTACAAACTAATTACATCAATCCTTTATGCATCATCATCTTCCTGCCCTTGTCCCGTTTTATTTGGGGTCGGCGCAATATGTCTTTTTCTTCCATTCTGTCCTGTCACCCGTCTCGCTATCACTAACTCCTCTTTCTTTCATATCCCTTCTCACACAATCCATCCATATTTTCTTTGGTCTCCCTCTCCCTCTCCATCCATCCACATGTATACTCATGGCTTTTTTTGTAACATGCGTTTCATCCCGCCTTTTTACATGGCCGTACCAAGACAGACGGTTCCCTTTCAACTTTTCAGTCACTGGCGCCACTTTCAAACTTCCTCTAATATACTCATTTCTCACTTTATCCATTCTCGTCACACCACACATCCATCTCAACATTCTCATCTCTGCTACATGCAATCTCTTTTCATCCGTCTTTTTCATAGCCCAACATTCTGACCCATAAAGTAGGACAGGCCTTATCACGGACTTGTAGATTTTACCCTTCAACTTGAGGGGCATCCGTGGGTCGCAAGTTGTTCCAGTGACCTGTCGCCATTTCATCCATCCTGAGTTGATCCGTCAATCCTTTATGCAATGATAAATATAGAAATTAGACGATTTTTCCGGTAAAAAGTCTGTGCCCTTATTCACGTAAAATCAAACAATCCTAATTCCATTGTCGTTCGATCGTAGTCCTATCCAAAATCGGTATTCACGTGTTCCTTGATGGGGATTTGATAGAACGACAATCGAACGACTTCTAAACGACCTCTCTTCGATCGAACGAGTTCAAAATCGGTGTCGTTCAAACTCGATTGATGGATGGGAATACGAAAATGTCAATGTCGCTACGATATCGCTACGGTTTTCATTACGAGAATTAGGCTACTGATCGAGTATAAGGCTTTATTTTAATACAGAATCAAGATATTACTAACTTTGAGTACAAAGCCCAGTAAGTTTTTAATATTTTACTTTAAAATGCTAATCGATGTTATCGCAGAGTAAGAGATACAAACAATTATCTTTATTATTGAAATCGGTGTCATCTAACTTGTTATTAACTACATCACGTATGACTTTTAATATTTTAATGTTAATAGTAAATGAGAACGCAGTATGTAGGTCAGATATAGATAGATATATCCTTTATTGCACACTAAAAATAAAAATAACAATAGGAACTTAAAAATCATAATTTTATCATTATGCGTGTGCTTTCCTTTATCATTATAAACACTGCTTCAGCCTGTGGCTAGTGTGTACTCACATCGTCCTTAAGAGCGGTCAACCCGACGTACATTTTCATACAACCACTCTCACGTGATTATGATGTTACTAGCTTTTGTCAGCGGCTTCGCCCGCGTACATAAAATATAGCCTATGTCACTCAGGAGTAAAGCAGCTTTCTATTGTTGCTAAAATTTTTCCAATCGGACCAGTAGTTCCAGAGATTACCCCCTACAAACAAAAAAACAAAAAAACAAACTTTACCTCTTTATTATATTAGTGTAGATTACACATCTTTCTTCTGATATTTTGGATATATAGATATCTTGTGGATATTATCTAGGCTTCTATAGAAACCAAAACGTAAATTTGTGTAAGAATTCTCTAGTAAAGACCTCTAAAAATCTGCAATTTAACGTGAACTTTGACATTTTTTTTAAAGATCCTTAAGGGTTTAAGAAATACACGTATTTCCTGGAACAATATTTGTTAAAACTTCGAATAAATCGTAGAATTACTTAATGCTAGCAAAGTTTTCAGGTGTTATCTCTCTTTTTTGGCGTTACTTTTGCATCAAACATCACATTGGATTGCTTTAGATGAAGCTTCAAGCTTTTAAACCATGCTCGATGTAGACGATAGGCGAGTCGGGAAGGGCCACCTTAAAAGAGCTAACTTCAGTGTTTTGTGGATCAAATTAAAGAAAAACTGAAAAAGAAATTAATTTCTTTTCTTTTTCGTTAATGGCATTGTTTTATTTTTATGGCAGATTACAGCACTTACTGAACTATTCAGTAATTAATTCATTTAGACTTGGGGCTCCAAGTCTGAACTGGTTTTTTCGGTTGGAAAATTATCCAATGACATATCAGTGCCTGGGCGGCCCGTGGGCGGGATAGGAGATAGCGTCAAACTTGTACTGACTAAACACCAAGCCCTATTCCTTCATCGCCTTCGTTCCAAGACTCCAGGTTTCGCTTTCACATTAATAACGGTCTTAGTAGGCTTCGATCCTGCTGGGCCCCTACGGTTGGCGGACATTTCTTTGAGGCTAAATGAATACGCACCGTCGATAACATGGGCCTGGTCCGGACGGTTATCGAATGGTCATTGCTCGCCGTCCGCAAGTCCGCATTTAGATTCGGGATCGGTATCCCATTTTCCGCACAAGGTTAGTTGTTATTATAGAAAAAAACAAGGATACATATGTTATTTTAACATCCATAAGTATTATCGCATGGATATAAATATATATATACACATCTGGGCACATCTAAATAGATGTGCCCAAAAAATAAAAACTAAAAATACAAGGTGGGCAAATGCCCACCTTGTATTTTTAGTTTCGTTTGGTCCTAGCTAAAATTTTATATTAGGTCGAGCAAAAAGTTTTTATGCAGTTTTGAACCTGGCACATTCACAATTTCAGTCAATAGTCTTTTTTTGAATTTCGAACACAGAATTTAAAGAAACCAAAGACAATTCGGCCTGTTTCAAACAATTAAACAATCGAATACTAAGAAAACTTGGTTTTATTGGTTTACTTGGATTTAATTCTTGAAAAAGTGATTAATATCTTTGGTTTTGCAACAAACATTACTTATTCTTAACATTAAGGTGAGGTTCTATCAATAATCTATGGATACTTTACCTGAAGTCGCCGCCCAAGCTGTGGCACTTATTCAGGCCGGACACAGCCAAGGAAACTTGAGTGCTCAACTTAATTTAAGTCGATCTGCGGTCCGAAATATTTATCGGAGGTACTTAGAGACTGGCGGCTTTGTTCGTCGCCAAGGAAGGAAACGATCTCGGGTCACAACTGAAAGGCAGGATCGATTCATCGTGACGACCAGCTTGAAAAATCGTCATCTTACCTCCATTGAGATACAAAACCAACTTCGCGACTTCCACGGTGTATCTGTGAGCGCTCGAACTGTTCGGAGAAGGTTAAAAGAACGCGATATGGTACCACACAAGCCAGCTAATGGGCCCAAACTAACGCGAGCCGACCGAACAGCGCGCCTTCATTTCGCACGCAGTCATTTAAATTGGACACAGCAAGATTGAAGCCGTGTACTCTTTTCTGATGAATCTAAAATTGTGTTACATGGCAATAATGGAAGGAAGAAGGTCTACCGACGTAAGGGAAAGCGTTTCGCACAATGCTGCTTTGAAGAGAGGATTGCTTATGGCGGTGGCTCATGGACTGTCTGGGGTTGTTACAGGACCACGGCTGCCAACATTAAATACTGAAAGGTACATTCGTGAGTGCTTAGAACCTCACGTGATACCATACGCGGACGCAAGAGCCCATGCGGCCGGCATCGTCAGGGAATATCTTCGGGATGTGAACATCACAGTTATGGACTGGCCAGCCAGAAGCCCAGACATGAACCCCATTGAGCACATGTGGGACGAGCTAAAAAGACGTGTTAGGGCTCGTCAGCCAGTTGCCCAGACGATGCAGGAGTTGAAAACTGCTATAGAAGAGGAATGGGAGATGATCCCTGAGAATGTCATAGTGCGGTTGATAAACTCTATGCCTAATCGTATGAGAGCTGCGGTAGATGCCCATGGAGGCAACACGCGTTATTAAATTAAACCTTTATTTGATAAAACTGTTTTTTATTAAAAAATCAATTGCCTTGCATATCCGACTTGTTAGGCGTAGCTCCATGTCGTATGGTATTCTGAATTTAAATTTAAAACAATACGATCGAAAAAGATGGTAAAATGGTTTAAAACTGCATCAACAGTTTTTGTTCAATCTAGCAATCATATTTCGGTAGGGGCCAACGAAACCTAAACTCTAAGGTGGGTCAAGAAGTGTATATATATACTATCTTGTTCTGATTTTCAACCATGATATTGATATTTGTACCGGAACAATAAAAGTCGAGTAATTTATTTTGATCACTTAATTGTGTCAAGATAACTGATAACACGGTATTAGGTATTATCATGCAGTTCTGGTATAAATAGAGCTTCCTTTAGAAGTCAGCTACAGTAGCAGCGAACTCATACAAGTCAACTGAAGTGTTTCGAGAATCAAGTCTTAGTCTCATTGACAAGCAAGGTGAGTGATTTGTAAATCATATTATGTAGTTTGTAATATTCTTTGTAAATATCTTAACTCCTGAGCAGAACGTATATTCAAATATATGCTCCATTGATGGCATCTGACTGATGGAGTAACATATTTGCTGATATGTGGATCTACTATATGAACATTTTTGTTTAACCCTTCAGGGTACACAGGCGTATACTAAAGAGGTTGCTGGAATTTTGTTAGTTCTTAAAATATTGTAAACATTAAATAAAACTAACGAATCAATTCCAGATGAAGAGCGCACTCCTCGTCGTGTTATTAGCAGCAGCAGCAACAGCTGCAGTAGTCGGCAATGAAGTGCCTGACGTGGTGAGGGTGCCTGACATTATGGGGTTGCCTGACGCGGTTGAAGAGTATGACATGCATGACGGAGACGAAGTGGCTTACGCGGGTGTTTACGAGATGCCAGATGTGTTTGTGTCTGACTCGGATGAGCTGATTGTAGAGGGTGAGCTGCCTGCCGAGACAGTAGAGCCTGCAGTAGATACATGGCCTATCGTGGACCAGAAATCAATTAGTTCCAGAAATGAAGTGCGAGTTCATAAGTAAGTATACACACTAAACTTAGAGAATAATAAGTAAGTTAATGAAGGATTTAGACTAATAAATGTCGGTTGTATTTGTCATACATTAAATCCTTTGCATTGCAGTTTTTCTGATCACGACTATTATCTATTTTCAGTACCGAGTACCGGGCTAACGGTGTTCCTGGTCACTTCTGGGTGAGAGATATTAGAGTCAACACAAACCGCCGCATAAGTAGAATCCGAATCAGCCGCCTGGGGGCCGACCAGGGGGCAAGCGCAAACATCATAGCAGGAGGATCTGGAAGCTTCTCTGTCACCATCAGGATTCGATCAGCTGTAGGCCGCGGATACGCATACAGGATTGAAATCTGGGTCCGATAATATGCTCAAATTATTAAAGGAGGTTAAGGCTCTCTTGATTTAGTAAGGCTCGTTTTGTTGTTTAGAATAATAATAAAGGCATTGAATCTTATTTTTATTTTTCATTAAGTACTTATAAGCTCACGTCTGGCCACTATTCCATGTGATAATAAGCGATGGTGATGGTGATAAAATTTTGCAATGAAAACTAATACCTGTTTTCATAAAAAGTGTGGAATTCGAGACAACGCGCACACCTACGCCATTCGCCACGTTGCTACGCCGAAATTAAAAAAATAGATTATGACGCTGATGATGTACATCGCACGACAGTGAATATTATGATGACATGGAGCTGATCTAATGATGGAGCTGGAAGGGAGGCATAGGAGCTCAGCAATAACTAACATCTCAACAAACAACTTAACTTTATCGTGTTTGGGTTCATTGGATTTGTATTGACGAGTACTTTGATCCTATATGATAGTCAGGGTCTGATGGTGAAGTTGGAAGATGGCCATAGGAACTCCTTAATACAATTAGATAACCCAAACGTGTTTGTAGTTTTCGGAAAGCTCTAGATGAGTTTTAATAATAAAAGTATATGCCTATAGCTATCATCATCATCATGTCAGCCGAGTGACGCCCACTGCTGGGCATAGGATCTCCACAACGATCGGTCCTGTGCTGTCCGCATCCAGCGGATTCCCGCGACCTTCACCAGATCGTCGGTCCACCTTGTAGGGGGCCTGCCCACGGAGCGTCGACCGGTACGCGGTCGCCATTCGAGAAGCTTTCCACCCCAACGGCCATCGGTTCTCGGTCCCGCCCAGTGCCACTTCAGCGATGCAATCCTTCGAGCGATGTCGGTTGATTTGGTTCTCTTACGGATCTCATCATTCCTGATTCGATCAAGCAGGGAAATACCAAGCATCACTCTCTCCATTGCTCGCTGGGTGACCTTGAGCCTTCTTATGAGACCCATAGGAAGCGACCACGTCTCACTACCATAAGTCATCAACTGGAAACACGCACTGGTCAAAGACTTTCAAAGCCTATAGCTATAAAAGCTTGTTATGAAAAAATATTTTCATTGAAAACTTGTTTATTTTCAGTGGCGAGTAGAGCTAACGGCATTGCGGGTCACGTTAACATAAGAGACATTCGAGTCAGCACCAACCGCCTCCGCCGGATAAGTGCAGTCCGGGTGAACCGCGTGGGTGCCTCACAGGGGGCAACTGCGTCCATCATACGAGGAGGAATCGGAAGCTCCTATATCCACATCAGGATCCAATCAGCTGTAGGCCGCGGTTACCATTACAGAGTTGAAGTCTACCGCAGATAAAATATGCTCGAAATAGAAATACCAATAATTCTAGTCTTAATCACTTTCTGTTTATTAAAACTCGAAACTTTAAAAAGAAAATAAACAGAGTTTTGGTATTATAACCAAAACTCTGTTTAATTTTTTTTTATAATGTGTTTTTAAATAATAAAACCATTTAAACTTATTTGTTTAATTTCCTTTGAATAGTATTGATTAATATATACCACTAATATTGGATTTGTGTTTCCCAAAACATTGTGAATGTGTTTCTAATAAAAAAACTAATATCCCGTTACACTATTTCAAATGAATACAAATCAGAATGTATGAAATCCTGTAAGATGAATGTATGACTGTGTGTAGGTAGGTAATATCTAATAAATGACTCCCCGTACAGTTTAATTAAATAAATAAATTATAATTACAAACTAATTACATCAATCCTTTATGCAATGATAAATATAGAAGTTAGACGATTTTTCCGGTAAAAAGTCTGTGCCCTTATTCACGTAAAATCAAACAATCCCAATTCCATTGTCGTTCGATCGTAGTGTTATCCAAAATCGGTATTCATGTGTTCCTTGATGGGGATTCGATAGAACTACAATCGAACGACTTCTAAACGACCTCTCTTCGATCGAACGAGTTCAAAATCGGTGTCGTTCAAACTCGATTGATGGATGGGAATACGAAAATGTCAAAGTCGCTACGATATCGCTACGGTTTTCATTACGAGAATTAGGCTACTGATCGAGTATAAGGCTTTATTTTAATAAAGAATCAAGATATTACTAACTTTGAGTACAAAGCCCAGTAAGTTTTTAATATATTTTTAATTACTCATACTCTGAAAGTAGGTGTAAATTTGCCTGCGGACAGGGTTGGAAGAAGTACTTTTACTCCCTAGGGAGTTTTACTTTACAACTGACAGTTGTTTTTTTAATATTTAGACAGCAAATGTTAAAAAAAAAACTAGTTCTATTTTGACATTTCTATTGAACCGTGACCCGAAACTTTATACCGAATTAAAATGACATAGAGATAGAAATAATTTAAGAATACTTTTTTTTAATGACTTTATTTAATTTACTTTCAATTATTTCATTAAAACTAATATATATTTGAGAAAAATGTTGACCAGACCCATTTTTACAATGACAAAATGAAAAATATTGACTGAAAAGCCAGGGCGTCGAACACTGAAAAAAAGAATTGGCGGGTAAATGGTAGACTCTCTATAATCTGTGGCCGATTTGATCTTCCTTTTTTTTCGAGGTGTATAGTTTTGTTTACATTTTGCTAAATCTCTGTTACAAGAAATTTGTATTAACACGATAAGTTTATCAGCTTCAGTTATAAATTTAACGCAAGATTCTTAAGAGGAGAAAACCGCTTACCGCCTAAATCAAAAGAAATATACCTACCTAAAAACATACCTTTGACGACGACTCAGGTTTTTATTATTTTTATTTTCCTCGTATTCGTAATGAAAAGCACAGTGTTTACCTCGGGTTCAAAAGTTATTTAGTCCCTCGAACTATTATTAGCGACCTCGCTCTCGCTCGGTCGCCAAGAAATTTCTCGGGACTAAATAACTTTCTTTCATCCCTCGTATAACAATGTACTATTACTTTAAAATGCTAATCGATGTTATCGCAGAGTAAGAGATACAAACAATTCTCTTTTTATTGAAATCGGTGTCATCTAACTTGTTATTAACTACATCACGTATGACTTGTAATATTTTTATGTTAATAGTAAACGAGAACGCAGTATGTAGGTCAGATTTAGATAGATATATTCTTTATTGCACACCAAAAAAAAAACGGAACTTAAAATTAATAGGGTGTCACAATGGTCGGTCTTATCGCTAAAAGCGATTTTTTAAAGACAAGCCATGGTGTACTATTTACATATAGATAGATACATTTTTTATTGCACGCCAAAAATAAAAATAACAATAGGAACTTAAAAATCATAATTTTATCATTATGCGTGTGCTTTCCTTTATCATTATACGAGTAAACACTGCTTCAGCTTGTATTATGATGTTATTACACATCTTTCTTCTGATATTTTGGATATATAGATATCTTGTGGATACTATCTAGGCTTCTATAGAAACCAAAACGTAAATTTGTGTAAGAATTCTCTAGTAAAGACCTCTAAAAATCTGCAATTTAACGTGAACTTTGACATTATTTTTCAATGATCCTAAGGGTTTAAGAAAAACACGTATTTCCTGGAACAATATTTGTTAAAACTTCGAATAAATCGTAGAATTACTTAATGCCAACAGAGTTTTCAGGTGTTATCTCTCTTTTTTGGCATTAATTTTGCATCAAACATCACATTGGATTGCTTTAGATGAAGCTTCAAGCTTTTAAACCATGCTCGATGTAGACGATAGGCGAGTCGGGAAGGGCCACCTTAAAAGAGCTAACTTCAGTGTTTTGTGGATCAAGTTAAAGAAAAACTGAAAAAGAAAATAATTTCTTTTCTTTTTCGTTAATGGCATTGTTTTATTTTTATGGTAGATTACAGCACTTACTGAACTATTCAGTAATTAATTCATATATTTCTATTTAGCACCCCCAAGTCTGAAGTTGTTTTTTCGGTTGGAAAATTATCCAATGACATATCAGTGCCTGGGCGGCCCGCGGGCGGGATGGGAGATAGCGTCAAACTTGTACTGACTAAACACCAAGCCCTATTCCTTCATCGCCTTCGTTTCAAGACTCCAGGGTTCGCTTTCACATTAATAACGGTCTTAGTAGGCTTCGATCCTGCTGGGCCCCTACGGTTGGCGGACATTTCTTTGAGGCTGAATGAATACGCACCGTCGATAACATGGGCCTGGTCCGGACGGTTATCGAATGGTCATTGCTCGCCGTCCGCAAGTCCGCATTTAGATTCGGGATCGGTATCCCATTTTCCGCACAAGGTTAGTTGTTATTATAGAAAAAAACAAGGATACATATGTTATTTTAACATCCATAAGTATTATCGCATGGATATAAATATATATATACACATCTGGGCACATCTAAATAGATGTGCCCAAAAAATAAAAACTAAAAATACAAGGTGGGCAAATGCCCACCTTGTATTTTTAGTTTCGTTTGGTCCTAGCTAAAATTTTATATTAGGTCGAGCAAAAAGTTTTTATGCAGTTTTGAACCTGGCACATTCACAATTTCAGTCAATAGTCTTTTTTTGAATTTCGAACACAGAATTTAAAGAAACCAAAGACAATTCGGCCTGTTTCAAACAATTAAACAATCGAATACTAAGAAAACTTGGTTTTATTGGTTTACTTGGATTTAATTCTTGAAAAAGTGATTGATATCTTTGGTTTTGCAACAAACATTACTTATTCTTAACATTAAGGTGAGGTTCTATCAATAATCTATGGATACTTTACCTGAAGTCGCCGCCCAAGCTGTGGCACTTATTCAGGCCGGACACAGCCAAGGAAACTTGAGTGCTCAACTTAATTTAAGTCGATCTGCGGTCCGAAATGTTTATCGGAGGTACTTAGAGACTGGCGGCTTTGTTCGTCGCCAAGGAAGGAAACGATCTCGGGTCACAACTGAAAGGCAGGATCGATTCATCGTGACGACCAGCTTGAAAAATCGTCATCTTACCTCCATTGAGATACAAAACCAACTTCGCGACTTCCACGGTGTATCTGTGAGCGCTCGAACTGTTCGGAGAAGGTTAAAAGAACGCGATATGGTACCACACAAGCCAGCTAATGGGCCCAAACTAACGCGAGCCGACCGAACAGCGCGCCTTCATTTCGCACGCAGTCATTTAAATTGGACACAGCAAGATTGAAGCCGTGTACTCTTTTCTGATGAATCTAAAATTGTGTTACATGGCAATAATGGAAGGAAGAAGGTCTACCGACGTAAGGGAAAGCGTTTCGCACAATGCTGCTTTGAAGAGAGGATTGCTTATGGCAGTGGCTCATGGACTGTCTGGGGTTGTTACAGGACCACGGCTGCCAACATTAAATACTGAAAGGTACATTCGTGAGTGCTTAGAACCTCACGTGATACCATACGCGGACGCAAGAGCCCATGCGGCCGGCATCGTCAGGGAATATCTTCGGGATGTGAACATCACAGTTATGGACTGGCCAGCCAGAAGCCCAGACATGAATCCCATTGAGCACATGTGGGACGAGCTAAAAAGACGTGTTAGGGCTCGTCAGCCAGTTGCCCAGACGATGCAGGAGTTGAAAACTGCTATAGAAGAGGAATGGGAGATGATCCCTCAGAATGTCATAGTGCGGTTGATAAACTCTATGCCTAATCGTATGAGAGCTGTGGTAGATGCCCATGGAGGCAACACGCGTTATTAAATTAAACCTTTATTTGATAAAACTGTTTTTTATTCAAAAATCAATTGCCTTTAACAAGGCGCATATCCGACTTGTTAGGCGTAGCTCCATGTCGTATGGTATTCTGAATTTAAATTTAAAACAATACGATCGAAAAAGATGGTAAAATGGTTTAAAACTGCATCAACAGTTTTTGTTCAATCTAGCAATCATATTTCGGTAGGGGCCAACGAAACCTAAACTCTAAGGTGGGCCAATAGATGTGTCCAGAAGTGTATATATATACTATCTTGTTCTGATTTTCAACCATGATATTGATATTTGTACCGGAACAATAAAAGTCGAGTAATTTATTTTGATCACTTAATTGTGTCAAGATAACTGATAACACGGTATTAGGTATTATCATTATTATCAGTTCTGGTATAAATAGAGCTTCATTTAGAAGTCAGCTACAGTAGCAGCGAACTCATACAAGTCAGCTGAAGTGTTTCGAGAATCAAGTCTTAGTCTCATTGACAAGCAAGGTGAGTGATTTGTAAATCATATTATGTAGTTTGTAATATTCTTTGTAAATATCTTAACTCTTGAGCAGAACGTATATTCAAATATATGCTCCATTGATGGCATCTGACTGATGGAGTAACATATTTGCTGATATGTGGATCTACTATATGAACATTTTTGTTTAACCCTTCAGGGTACACAGGCGTAAACTAAAGAGGTTGCTGGAATTTTGTTAGTTCTTAAAATATTGTAAACATTAAATAAAACTAACGAATCAATTCCAGATGAAGAGCGCACTCCTCGTCGTGTTGTTAGCAGCAGCAGCAACAGCTGCAGTAGTCGGCAATGAAGTGCCTGACGTGGTGAGGGTGCCTGACATTATGGGACTGCCTGACGCGGTTGAAGAGTATGACATGCATGACGGAGACGAAGTGGCTTACGCGGGTGTTTACGAGATGCCAGATGTGTTTGTGTCTGACTCGGATGAGCTGATTGTAGAGGGTGAGCTGCCTGCCGAGGTCGTAGAGCCTGCAGTAGATACGTGGCCTATCGTGGACCAGAAATCAATTAGTTCCAGAAATGAAGTGCGAGTTCATAAGTAAGTATACACACTAAACTTAGAGAATAATAAGTAAGTTAATGAAGGATTTAGACTAATAATTGTCGGTTGTATTTGTCATACATTAAACCCTCTGCATTGCAGTTTTTCTGATCACGACTATTATCTATTTTCAGTACCGAGTACCGTGCTAACGGTGTTCCTGGTCACTTCTGGGTGAGAGATATTAGAGTCAACACAAACCGCCGCATAAGTAGAATCCGAATCACCCGCCTGGGAGCTGCACAGGGGGCAAGCGCAAACATCATAGCAGGAGGACCTGGAAGCTTCACTGTCACCATCAGGATTCGATCAGCTGTAGGCCGCGGATACGCATACAGGATTGAAATCTGGGTCCGATAATATGCTTAAATTATTAAAGGAGGTTAAGGCACTCTTGATTTAGTAAGGCTCGTTTTGTTGTGTTTAGAATAATAATAAAGGTATTGAATCTTATTTTTATTTTCATTAAGTACTTATATGCTCACGTCTGGCCACTATTCCATGTGATAATAAGCGATGATGATGGTGATAAAATTTTGCAATGAAAACCGATACCTGTTTTCATAAAAACTGTGGAATTCTAGACAACGCGCACACCTACGCCATACGCTACGTTGTTACGCCGAAATTTAAAAAAAAAAATCTGGCTTCTAACTATCCAATTTTCAATCGATTATGACCATTAAAAATCATTTTATGATAGTGTTGAAGAGAAAACATGGTTTTTAATTGCCTTAGGTACTTGAAACTCACCAGTTAAGAACCTATCTATATAGATAATACGAAATTCAAGGAATATTAAATACACATCAGTCTGAACCGATAAATTTAGGAATGAATTATTTTTATTAACCAATTTTTTTTCACATATTCACATAAAACAAAAAAAAAAAACCTGCAAAAGGAGAGTTGAATAAAATGTAATGTAGATGTCGTGGCCAGATCATGAAATTGATTACTTTATGATGTGACTGGCCATATCATGAAGTAATATAGACATTTCTTGATATAATATTGTAGCAAATCTCTATGACATCCACGCCCCTATCAGAAAGGTAAAACTGAAACGTCCTACTGCACCTTGGATGACAAAAGAAATACAGATGGCCATACGACTCAGGGACTGTGCATTTCGCAAGCATAAACGGGATCGTACTGACTGATGTAACCAGATGATACGCAATGCTAAACGCCGTCATATTCTCAAAAATTTGTTCTTCTTCTTCAGCCGATGTTTGGAAATTCCTTGGAACTCTTGGCATCGGCAAACAGCGACATTTAGACCTTACAAATTCCATTGACTTAAATGATCTTAACCGTCACTTCTCCACAGTGCCTACCTTGGATCATTTTACTAAATTACAAACTCTGTCTCTGATCTCTGGTCTAACGCGTCCTCAAATTAATCCTTTTCGTTTCATTCCAGCTGAACCGGAAGAGATCAAAAAAAATATTCTTTCTATCGAATCCAAGGCGGTAGGATGTGATAACATCTCTCGTAGTATGATCATTACTATCCTTGATCACCTCCTACCTGCCATCTCCCATATTGTAAATTTTTCCTTGTATTCCGGAGTATTTCCCTCTTTATGGCGGAGAGCCTACGTTCGTCCCCTACCCAAAGTTTCCAATCTTACTCTTCCAACCCATTTCTGCCCAATTTCTATCCTTCCTATCCAAAGTGCTTGAGGCCTGTGTCTACAAACAACTCTCTAATTTTGTGCGGGTTAATTCACTCATAAGCCCTTTGCAATCTGGATTCAGGCCAGGGCACAGTACTGTTACCGCCCACCTCAAAGTGACTGGCGATATAAGGGCAGGACTGGAAGACACCAAAGTTACTGTACTAGTGTTGGTCGATTTTTCAAACGCCTTTAATACCGTCAGTGACGAGATCCTCTTAGCCATTTTGTCCTATATTATGGTCTCTCTCGAAGCGCTGGAGTGGTTCTCTTCCTATCTTCAGGAACGTCAGCAATCGGTTCATGTGGGTGATTCTTCATCTCGTTGGTGTGGGTTGGAAACTGGCGTTCCTCTTCTGTTTTCTATTTTATTAACATCATTATTACTGAACTTCAGTGTTCGTATTATCTGTATGCAGATGACTTGCAGTTGTACTGTCAAGGGAGAGTCGATGAAATACCTGCCATTATCGACAGATTGAATAGGGACCTAACAGCCATAAGGCAGACGGTCGCCTCCTTCTGCGAAGCAGTAATGCTCGTAAAGGAGGAGGCCGACTGCATAAGGCAAAGGCAACAGCGCACTCGCCGTAGCCGTCGCCGCCGCGATCCTGCCGATATCCGGCCACCGTAGACACTGGCTCACGGACGGTGAGCAATGGGTAGCTCGCCGTCCGTTCGTCTGGTAAGACCGAGTCCAAGTCGTCAACGGCGCGCACCGTTCCGGCGCGCCTCAAGGAGTTGTCAGCAAACTGCAGGGGCCCTTCAGGGTCGAAGCCTCCTGGAGTCTAGGGTGGTGCAAACTGTTACTTCGACTCCAGGAATAAGGCAAGGAAGGTACGGGGTAGGTTTTTTAGTCAGTAAAAGTCTGACACTGGTCTCCCGCTCCGCCCAAGAGCGGGTTTCGTCATTGAATGATTTTCAACTACCATAAAAAAAAAAACAGCCATAAAAGCCTGGTCAGCCTGGTCAGCCAGAAAAGTTTGGTGTTGCAGTGAACCCTAATAAATGTCAGGCTATCGTTATTGGGAGTCCTCGAAGCATTGCTAAAGTGGACAGTGCAATTTTGCCACCTGTTTATTTCGATGGTACGATCGTCCTGTTGAGCATCGGTGTCAAGGACCTAGGCTTGCACATCGATAGTACCTTAAACTGGCGTACTCAAGTGGCTAGTGTTAGTCAGAAGGTTACTGGAACGTTGCGGGCTCTGTTTCGGTTGAAGAACCTGTTACCATCAAGCACGAAGACAATGCTTGTGCAGACCTTGATTTTTCCAATCATCGATTATGGTGATGTTTGCTATTATGACCTGAATGCAGATCTCCTTAACAAGCTTGACCGTCTTCTAAATTACTGCATTCGATTTATTTTCAATCTACGTAAATATGATCATGTTTCAGCGCACCGGTCGCTCCTAAAGTGGTTACCCACACGTCAACGCAGAGAACAACGGGCGCTCACTACCTTCTTTTCATTTCTTGATTCTCCTAATTCCCCTAGTTATTTGGCCTCTCACTTTCAATATATACGCGCCGACCACAACAGAAATCTACGATCTTCTCATAACCGCCTTCTTCAATGTTCTTTCTTCGTTCAAGCTATTTCTTTGTGGAATGCGCTCCCCCAAGAGATTAGGATGGCAACAAACCGATTAACGTTCAAAACCAAAGTTCGAGAGCTTATTCGTAAGAGGTTGGCAGTAGTTTCATCACAGCGTTAATGTTCTCCAATTGTCGACTTGAACCATTTATTTGACTTTATTTGTGTATACATATAAATATATATTATGTATTTTATTTATTTGTATATATAAATATATATTATGCAATTAGATTATATTTATGTTTTATTAGTATTTCTATTCATTTTTTTTGCTCTTATATTGCACCTACCACTGTTTGTCTCTCCATCACCCTAAGGTTGACTGGTAGAAAATGCCTAAGGCATTAAATCCGCCTCTGTACATTTGTGCTATACCGTTGGCTACGTCATGATTATAAGCAAGCCAAATCAATGAACACTCTGCGTTCAACATGAACGACTGAACGCATGATTATTATTTCATGATATAACCAAACTTAGCTGATCATATCTAGATATTTAAAATTCAATGCCACTTTTTGTTGTAATTTTATAACTCAAGAATGGGCTCGCCTATTGATTATAGTTCAATAAAAAAAAACATCTCATAAACCATCTACCAAATAGTCCGAACAAAGCCTAAACTAAAAAAAAAATTGTATAGGCGAGCCCATTGATGGAAAACGACGATGCGGTCGACGATGGAGCGCGCTTACCTAGAAGTAACCTTTTCACTCTTGACTTAAAGATTCCCGGGTTGTAGCTATCAGGAATCACTGACTCCAGCAAGGCATTCCACTAAAGTTTTTGTATTCGTGTACTCCTATAACCTGCCTAATAAACTGAGTAATCAAGTGCAGCATACTATTTCCTTTCTGGACAGCCCTAAAAGTGGTGCCCAACATGGGACTCGCGACTATTGATCTACATCTGGCAATTTTTATATGTTTGCATGTAAGGAACGCGATAATAATTATTTATTGTCTTATAACTTATTATTATTGATAATTTGAGATACATCTCGTTTCTGCCGGAGCTGGTTTTTTTTTGAGCATTCACCTTTAACGGTTTAGAGGCGATCCTTTGCAGTTCCTCCCGTTTACTTTTTCTTTTGTTTTATGTGAATAAATTGGTAAATAAAAATATATCATTCCTAAATTTATCGGTTCAGACTGATGTGTATTTAATATTCCTTGAATTTCGTATTATCTATTTAGATAGGTTATTAACTGGTGAGTTTCAAGTACCTAAGGCAATTAAAAACCACGTTTCCTCTTCAACACTATCATAAAATGGTCAAATAAATTTTTTTAATTTCGGCGTAGCAACGTGGCGAATGGCGTAGGTGTGCGCGTTGTCTCGAATTCGACACTTTTTATGAAAACAGGTATTAGTTTTCATTGCAAAATTTTATCACCATCACCATCGCTTATTATCACATGGAATAGTGGCCAGACGTGAGCTTATAAGTACTTAATGAAAAATAAAAATAAGATTTATTATTATTATTTATTATTATTCTAAACACAACAAAACGAGCTTTACTAAATCAAGTGTGCCTTAATCTCCTTTATTATCGGACCCAGATTTCAATCCTGTATGCGTATCCGCGGCCTACAGCTGATCGAATCCTGATGGTGACAGTGAAGCTTCCAACTCCTCCTGCTATGATGTTTGCGCTTGCCCCCTGTGCGGCTCCCAGGCGGGTGATTCGGATTCTACTGATGCGGCGGTTTGTGTTGACTCTAATATCTCTCACCCAGAAGTGACCAGGAACACCGTTAGCCCGGTACTCGGTACTGAAAATAGATAATAGTCGTGATCAGAAAAACTGCAATGCAAAGGATTTAATGTATGACAAATACAACCGACAAATATTAATCTAAATCCTTCGTTAACTTGCTTATTCTCTAAGTTTAGTGTGTATACTTACTTATGAACTCGCACTTCATTTCTGGAACTAATTGATTTCTGGTCCACGATAGGCCACGTATCTACTGCAGGCTCTACTGTCTCGGCAGGCAGCTCACCCTCTACAATCAGCTCATCCGAGTCGGACACAAACACATCTGGCATCTCGTAAACACCCGCGTAAGCCACTTCGTCTCCGTCATGCATGTCATACTCTTCAACCGCGTCAGGCAGCCCCATAATGTCAGGCACCCTCACCACGTCAGGCTCTTCATTGCCGACTACTGCAGCTGTTGCTGTCGCTGCTAACAATACGACAAGGAGTGCGCTCTTCATCTGGAAATGTTTCGTTAGTTTTATTACATTATTAATTTTAAGTTACTATTGTTATTTTTATTTTTGGTGTGCAATAAAGAATATGTCTATCTGTCTATAGTAGATCCACATTATATCAGTAAATATGTTACTGCATCAGTCAGATGCCATCAATCGAGCAAATATTTGAACATACCCTCTGCTCAGAGGTTTTTTATGGTAGGTAAAAATCATCCAATGACGAGTCCTGCCCTTAGGCGGCTCTGGAAACAGTGTCAGACTCTTACTGACTACATAATATGATTTATAAATCACTCACCTTGCTTGTCAATGAGATTAATAAGACTTGATTGTCGAAACACTTCAGCTGACTCGTATGACTGTAGCTCACTTCTAAAGGAAGCTCTATTTATACCAGAATTGTATAATGATAAGACCGTCTAATCAGTTATCTTGACACAATTAAGTACACTAAAATAAATTATTCGACTTTGATTGATCCGATACAAATATCAATAACTCATAGTTGTAAATCAGCACAAAATAGTATAGATTCTTATATCTGTTACCGGCCAAACCCGATTTTAGGACAAACTAGTTTGGCCTAGGCAAAACTAGTTCTTCCTATTCGCGATAGGATAAACTAGTTTAGCCTAGTTCAAACTAATTTGTCCTAAGCCCGATAGGATAAACCAGTTTAAGCTAGGCCACACTAGTTGGTCCTGATATAAATGCGCACACTCTAGGATAAACTGGTATGGTCTAGTCTAAATATTCTAATATATCTAGAAAGTCAAAATAAATAGATAAACTGAATAAAATACTCCGTAATTAAAAAAAAATAATCAATTTTATTAAACTGTACACAAGTAAGTGTATTGTAATTTTTCAATACACTTACGGAGAAATTAATAAACGGGTTTGACCCACGACACGCGGAGGTCAACTTGCATGCAATTTGATAAAATACAAGTAATGAAATAATCACCACATTTTTCTGCAATGGTGCGGAAAATAGTCTTTGTGAGACTAAAAGCGGGTTTTTGAGTTAGTCAATTGAAAATTTATTTACCTTTTCAGTTTTTCTTGATCCAAAAAGAAAGAAAAGTATTTTATTTGACACATAGACACACACAATACAGCAACCTAATTATACAGACATGATATGATAAAAATCCCCAGGCCGCAAAAAACGAGACGAGCAGACAACGAGAGAGTAGCTATGCATCACCTATTTTTATATTCTCGTTACACATATTCAGCATTATAAAAGCATTAAAGTTATCTGCTTACAGGACATTGCGATAGCGCATTCCGGGAAAGCCAATATTTATAGTGAAAATATATTGCAATTGCATTAGATAAGATATTATCTGACCTACTCATACATTGTGGGAAGATTGTAAATAAAAAATATACCGAAAAATCTGTGACTTACGCGTAGCCATAAAAGTTTGATGACACCGTTTTAGCGTTCAAAACACAAACAACAGCAATACAGACTACTAACCCATTTATAATACCTTATTTTCCTCAGTAATTAATTACTTTTACAATCATAATACCTGTTTAGAACAATTCGTTTAGAAACAAGTACACGATCAAACAACACCTAATCTACTTTTACTTGATACAAAAACCTATATTACATGTTTGTTAACATTGTTTGTAACAATCCACTTCAAAATGTATTTTATGAATTAGAAGATTAAAATGTGTTTGTACTCGGAGATAATACACAAGTGGTATTTTTTTCTAGCCGCCATGGGAAAAAAATATGTGCCATTTTCTCATTCTTTTTAGGGTTCAACAAGGAACCCTTACATAGTTTAGCCAAGTCTGTCAGTCTGACTGTTAAGAATTCTGTTACATTGTGAGAAATTTGTGTCGGGCAGGAAATTACGGAAACCTACAGTGAGCGTGGCCTTACACGCTCCTGGCCGGGTTTTTAGAATACTCTTTTGTGTCTAAAAGGAAAGCTTTTTAATTCATTAAGGCCCTAGCGGACACTGGTTTCCGTACACCTAGTGTTTAATATTTTACAAATTGTCATTTAAGAATATCAAAAATAGTAAAAAAATAAATATCAACATATATAACAAACTGATATGAATGTTTATTATCCTTATTAAATTTTTATTTAATTTTTTATTGTTCAAAAATACAATCCTTTTACAATTTTTGTATCTTTTTGTACCATTAAACCATAATTGGTTGGTGTTGGTACACACTAATTACACTTACTAAAAATGATAAGTTACATAATTGCTCAAGTTAATTCTAACACTATTAGTAATGTAAGAGAGGGAACTATGTGGATTGTTTCATATTTTCATAAATTTTAACATACATAATGTCTGATAGTTTGAGTATTATAATTATATGGGGTCGTGGGTCGTTTTTTTGGTATTGTTCGTAAAGTCGTTGATTTCCCCCATTGCGTGGGGACCTACTTAAAACTTAACAAAAAATATAAACAACATAAAAAAAAACTTTTTCTGGGCTTTTCGAGGAAAAACGAAAACAAATTTTCAGACGAATGACTTCTGTATACCCTTGAGTATAGTAGATAGGTTTTTCAAGGTCATTCAAGTAGTACAAAGGTATGTATAATAGGCGTTCGAGGGATTATTAACTTAAGGTTCAAATGGTTATCAACGACTTTTAGTCGAGATTAATAAGTCTCAAGTAGATAGATCTACAATAATTCCGACAAAAGCATCACTAACACATGGACTTTTGACAGGTCGACTTAAATCTGTGTGATTATTTCCTCAAAATACGACCAGTATTTAAAAAATAATAAGTATAATAAAAATAAAACAACAGAAAGAAACCGTTTTTCACAAGGATACTCTTTTAATTGCGCATCAAATTCGGGACTTTTTATATATCACATTTGTTCATAATTAATAAATGCAATTAATACTTCAATATTTAGCACCTTAATTTTATCAGTAGATTTCGGTAACCTTTTATACATATCTGTTTGTTATCAGTATTATTGTAGACATGACATTGGTTTACCGAATTTGTTATTTTACAAGGTTTATTTGTTTAACTTCTTGAGCCCCGAGCGAACGCGTTCGCACACCTATTGTCTTTCTATTACGTCTTAAATTGCTGTATTCGAAAGGTTCAAGAACAACGGCAAGGAAAGTTTGAATGGAATTATTAGGTTTCGACATAAGTTATGATGATAGGTATATACGAGGGTCAAACTCATTAAACCAGTTGTAAACGGTTATTTATCTATAATATGTATGTACTTAGAAATATATAAGTAGGTTTATCAGTTGAATAGTACTCATAACACAAGCTCTGCTTAGCTTGGGGCTAGACGATGATGATGATGTGTAACAGTTGTGGAATATTTTATATTATACTTCCACATTAGATAATAAACATAAAAATAAAATGAACTCTTTGTGGTTAAAATATAATGGTTATAACGATACAATATGATATTATATCGCAATAAGAAAATCACATCACCAGAGAAAACATGGCATTAAGACATTTCAACTGCCGGTGATGCCTTATACAAAAAGATAACGTGACTATATGACATGATATCTTTTCTTTCGTTCAAAAATAAATGACAAAAAATTGTTGCAGTTTTTTCTCTTAAGTGTCTGCGCAATTAGACAATATATGGATTCATTGAAACAGATGAAATTTGGGTAAAATAGAGCTGTGAAACATGTTTGTAATGACACATAATATTTTATCTGAATATTTAATGCAAGCAAGTCCATAATAATGCTGGTAGTAAACTGATAACTTTTTAAAAACAAAAACAATCTAAAATAGAATACCGGTCAGATTTGATAATGATAAAAATATGGTAGCTTTGCATGTAGATTATAAGTAATCATAAGTGATTACTCATTTTGGGGTTCACAGAAATATAGGTAAGTAAGTATATAGATTGATTAGCATCACCCGTGCGATAGCGTCAAAGGCAAAACCCGGCAAATTACTGACCTATTTTTGTAACGTCCTTCCTTTGTAAGAGCAGAAAGCTTCTGGAATACCTAGAAGCTAACAAAATACTTCGTGAAATCGGTGTACTGTGGACATTCCAGCGTATGCCATTAATATCTGGAGCAAAACCATTGAAAAACGTGGGGAAGCTCTTGCCGTCGTTCTCGATTTGTCAAAGGCTTTTGATAGGGTTTAGCACGAAAACCATATTGCTAAACTTCGCTCCTTTGGTTTACCTACTGGTCAGAGTGATTAAATCGCAGATTTTTTTAGGGTTCGATCTATCCTACTAGTTATTAATAGTTGCTCGTCGGGCCATATGGATGTTAATGCCGGGGTCCCTCAGGGGTCACTACTCTCGCCAACACTGTTCTTACTGCATCTTAATCCCGGTACTTTTCAAATGACAGTACCGTTCACACACTCCACACTGCCGCTGATGTTTAAGTTGACAGCTCACACCCTGAACCGCTGCGTCCAGCTAAGAGCATGACATGCATTAGAGATGAAAGTACAAAAAAAAAAAATTGTAAAATAGATAAAATTGTTATAAAAGTTATAAAGAGATACAAACAATTATCTTTATCATTGAAATCTGTGTCATGTAACTAGTTATTGAGTACGTCACGGATGAGTTGTAATATTTTTATGTTTATAGTAGACGTAACATGTAGGTTAGATATTATCTTATCGTTAAACGTTTACTTTCTTTTTCCACTATAAATACTAGCATCTTCAGGATGTAATTCATACTCAAATTGTTCTTAAAGGAATTAAATACCGTGTTTTTTTTGGAGTAAGTTAAAGAAAAACTGAAAAGGTAAATAATTCATTATTATTTTTTATTTATTATATTCAGTCTGATTTTTTTGGAAAGTTATATTGTGTTTAGTCACCCAGAGTCTGCGGTATGCGTGGTATTGCACCAAATTTACTGGTTGAATGTGGTTGTACAAAAATAATAAGAGATTCACCGCTGCTTAAAACTTTAGGAGAAAAAAATAATTTTGGTAGTTTTGAATGATAAAGTAATAATTAAATTGAAATTTAACAAAACAATTTTTGTAATTTTAGATGAATCGCACATTCCTCGTCGTATTGTTAGCAGCGGCAGCATCAGCAGCAGTAGTCAGCAATGAAGTGCCTGACGTGGTGGAGGTGCCTGACCTAGTTGAAGTGGCTGATGTGGACGTGGACGAGATTCCAGAGATGTTTGAGACTGCCGTTGATGAACTGACTGATGAAGTTGAGCTGCCAACGCAAACTGCAACTGTCAGTCGGGAAAACCTGAACCAGGGGGAGATAACTTCTGGAGATTCGCGGGTAGTTAAGTATGTATCCACACAGAGCTAAATGTATGATAATGTACACTTAATAAAGAATTTTGCTCCTAGAGGTCAATTGCTAGAGGAATTTTGAATAAGAATCTTAAACTTAGGTCCAAACAGTAATTATTCTCTTAAATAACACACTAATCTCATGTACTGCTCATATATTTATTCCTGATCAAGAACATTTTCTTTTTCCAGTCGCGTGTATAGAGCTAACGGTAAGGAGGGTCAGACCAAGGTGAGGAATATTCGTATCCGCACGAAAAGACAGATAAGTGCGATCCGCCTGACCCGCGTGGGGGACTCACAGAACGCAACCCCGTCCATCGTAAAAGGAGGAGTCGGAAACTCGTTTGTCGTCATCAGGATACAGTCAGCTGTTGGTCGCGGATACAACTACAGAGTTGAAGTCTATGTCAAAAAGTCAGCTCAGTAATGAGCACTTAAATGAAATTTTAGTTTAAGAGATATTGTTTTTGTAAATCAATAACTTTTGGGCTGCCAGCCTTTTGGCATTTTACCAGTCGACAGCGATGCGGAAGTGTTTTGACGCCTTATTAGATAAGGTACTTTTAGTTTTAATTCATAAGGTTTTTTATTATTTATGTATGTATGTAGTTAACTTCATTATATCATCCATTCTTACAAATAAAATAAAGAAATTTTTTATAAGATAACTTTTGTTTTATGTTATATATTTAAATAATAAATCCTATAAAACGTATATTTGTTTTAGTTTATTTAAATATGTAAACAATTAAAGAATAAGAATGGTGGACCAAAAATGCTACCTTGGCTAACCCCGTAGCTAGTTTTACTAGGTGACACGTATGTAGATTCAATTTTAAAACTATTACTTAGCCTATCTATTGTCGTAATCTGAATACACTTAGACAGATAAGATTTTATTAATCCTTGAATGCCATAACGCTCCAATTTCTTCAGCAATATACCATAATTTTCATGGTCAAATGTTTTAGACATTTCCGTAAAGAAGGCAGCCACTGGAATTCTATTGTAAAAATTAGATATAATTATTTTTAATAGATCCTATATCGCCGATTTTTCATCGATCTTTGCTTTCTGAAACCCAATTGCTCTTTCGCTATGAGATCATGCTTTTCAAAAAAAAGAATAAAGGCTTATCGTATACGTATATATTACTGTTTATGTAATTATAAAAAAATGGTATAAGTGCTATTTTACGTTTTTAGTTTTCACAACGTGGTTTTTTTTAATAACTATGTACCTACTCAAAATTAGATTTCGCTGTTACTATTTGATACAATTTTCAGGAGAAGTCGTCCCGAGATTGTCAGGAGAGTTGTATTCGTTATATGAACTCTAAAATCTCCCTCTTGTCAGATAACCATCGACAATAATATTGTAGTACAGCTGATAATATTTTAGTGTTTAATTTTACGCTATTTTAATTACATCTTTAACATTTTCGGAAATATAAAGACAATCTAAGCTATCCTGACATCTATTAGTATTATCGCATGGACATAAGTGTCGTGTGGTGATTTATGACCACTGATGGTAGATTTTTATATCGCAATAATCACTTAAGTCTTTTTGTAATTTTACAGATAACTGATAACACGGTGTTATCATCATGCATTTTTGGTATAAATATAGCTTCCTTTAGAAGTGAGCTACAGTAGAAGCGAAAAAATCAGCTGAAGTATTTCGAGAATCAAGTCTTGGTCTTATTGACAAGGAAGGTGAGTGATTTGTAAATCATATTATGTAGTTTGTAATATTTTAGGTAAATATCTTGACCCCTGAGCCTCTGCTCAAATATATGCTCGGTTGAAGGCGTCTGACTGATGGAGTAATATATTTGCTGATATGTGGATCTACTATATGTACATTTTTGGTTAACCCTTCAGGGTACACAGGCGTAAACTAAAGAGGTTGCTGGAATTTTGTTAGTTAAATATAATATTGTAAACATTTAATAAAACTAACGAAACATTTGCAGATGAAGAGCGCACTCCTCGTCGTGTTGTTAGCAGCAGCAGCAACAGCTGCAGTAGTCGGCAATGAAGTGCCTGACGTGGTGAGGGTGCCTGACATTATGGGGCTGCCTGACGCGGTTGAAGAGTATGACATGCATGACGGAGACGAAGTGCCTTACGCGGGTGTTTACGAGATGCCCGATGTGTTTGTATCTGACTCGGATGAGCTGATTGTAGAGGGTGAGCTGCCTGCCGAGGCAGTAGAGCCTGCAGCAGATACATGGCCTATCGTGGACCAGAAATCAATTAGTTCCAGATCTGAAGTGCGAGTTCATAAGTAAGTATACACACAGAACTTACAGAATAATAAGTAAGTTAATGAAGGATTTAGACTAATAATTGTCGGTTGTATTTGTCATACATTAAATCCTTTGCATTGCAGTTTTTCTGATCACGACTATTATCTATTTTCAGTACCGAGTACCGGGCTAACGGTGTTCCTGGTCACTTCTGGGTGAGAGATATTAGAGTCAACACAAACCGCCGCATAAGTAGAATCCGAATCACCCGCCTGGGGGCCGCACAGGGGGCAAGCGCAAACGTCATAGCAGGAGGAGTTGGAAGCTTCACTGTCACCATCAGGATTCGATCAGCTGTAGGCCGCGGATATGCATACAGGATTGAAATCTGGGTCCGATAATATGCTCAAATTATTTATATATTAAAGGAGGTTAAGGCTCTCTTTATTTAGTAAGGCTCGTTTTGTTGTGTTTAGAATAATAATAAAGCATTGAATCTTATTTTTATTTTTCATTAAGTACTTATAAGCTCACGTCTGGCCACTATTCCACGTGACAATAAGCGATGATGATGGTGATAAAATTTTGCAATGAAAACCAATAAAGTTTTCATAAAAAGTGTGGAATTCGAGACATCGCGAACACCTACGTCATACGCCACGTTGCTACGCCGGAATTAAAAGAATAGGTTATGACTATTAAAAATCATTTTATGATAGTGTTGTAGAGGAAACATGGTTTTTAATTGCCTTGGTACTTGAAACTCACCAGTTAGGAAAAAATCTATATAGATAATACGAAATTCAAGGAATATTAAATACACATCAGTCTGAACCGATAAATTTAGGAATGATTTATTTTTATTTACCAATTTATTTACATATATTCACATAAAACAAAAGAAAAAGTAAACGGAAGGAACTGCAAAGGATAGATAGATATATTCTTTATTGCACACCAAAAATAAAAAAAAACAACAATAAGAACTTAAAATTAATAGGGTGTCACAATGGGCGGTCTTATTGCTAAAAGCGATTTTTTAAAGACAACCTTTGGATGGATTTGACAAAAAAGGAAAAGAAAGATGCGTAGGTTCACGGTGTACTATTTACATTTATACAATACAAACTAATAAAATACATATAATACAAACAATATATATAATATATGAAGTCCAGAAAAACAATGCACCTAATATTTAAGGTAGCGATTCGTAACCATGTTTTTAAAAATTAGCAATGTTTGTGCTTGCCTTACCGACACGGGCAGAGCATTCCACAGCTGCACCGCTTGAATTGCAAACGACTTGTCGTAATAATTGGTGGAGTGGCTTGGCATCTCTTGTCTCAAATTTTCTGATGACCTGAGATATCTTGTATGTGTGTCATGAAGGAACTTGAAACGTTCTTAAAGATAAGAGGGAGTTTTAGGATTGAACAGAACACTGTAGAGTAGAGACAAGATGTGTACGTTCCGGCGAAGACGTATTGGAAGCCACTTGAGTTTCATACGAAAATCGGAAATGTGATCATACTTGCGCAAGCCAAACATGAAACGTATGAAAACATTTAGAAGACGTTCAAGTTTATCAAATTGTGCCTCAGTGAGATCGAGATAACTGACATCAGCGTAATCAAGGATGAGGAGTAATAGGGACTGAGCAAGCAACTTTAGTGGCAGTTGGCAGAAAGTTACGCCACCGTCTCAAAAGGAAAGCTTTTTAATTCATTAAGGCCCTAGCGGACACTGGTTTCCGTACATCCAGTGTTTATTATTTTACATATTGTCATTTAAGAATATCAAAAATAGGAAAAAAATAAATATCAACTTATATAACAAACTGATATGAATACTTATTTTCCTTATTAGTTTTTTATATAATTTTTTATTGTTCAAAAATACAACCCTTTTACAATTTTCGTATTTTTTTGTACCATTAAACCATAATTGGTTTGTGTTGGTACTCACATTCGCATAAAAACACTGCTTAAACACTAATTACACTTACTAAAAATGATAACTTACATAATTGGTCAAGTTAATTCTAATACCATTAGTAATGTAAGAGAGGAAACTAATAATAATAATAATAATAACTTCTCGCCGCCGACGACACCACCACCTGCGCGTCGGCGAGGAAGAGGCCGACCTCCGGCCAGCCTGGGACCTCGAGGCCCTCCGGCCTCTGATAGGGTCCCTGCTGTCGGTGGAAGTGTGCAGCGCATGCGATGGACACCATCCATCAATGAAAATGTCATGCGCTCATACTTTGGGGCTACAGAGGGGGGAATTAACCTGACTGCGTACCGTGGTCGGATGCTCTCTCTGTTTCAGGTGCTTGAGCCAGCTGTCAACGTTTCGGCCCAACGATTGTCGGATCAGGTGCGGGTCATCCAGCGTAACCGTATGTTGGACGACGCCGTGCTTGATAGATTGCGCATGGAATCACAGAGTAGCCGTGTCTCACCCGCTGCACCACCAGCCGCGGTGCAACTTGAACCATGTGTTTTACCGCGACCCGATCACGCTGGTGATGCTGATGATGACGCAGCTATATCTGTGAGTACCCAATGCAATGAACGATTGAGGAGTGCTTTGGAGGATGCATTTCGGGAGTACCGCTCCGCACCGCCAGAGCTTAGACCTCGTTTACCTCGTTTGCCCATGCACAAGAGAAATAGGGCGCTGGTGTGTGCTCTAGATTCGCAGCTATCAAATTTTTTCGATAGCAGCGATGACCTCACTGATACCCACTCTATCTTGTACTGTGGGGCTGTAGCGGCATGTCGTGTAGCTCACGTTAAATTTCCAAATTGTGACAGAGCTACGCGACCAGCTGTGCCAGCTTGGCAGTGCAGGATAGAGCGTCGAATTGGGGAGGCTAGAGTACTCATCGGCAAGCTTATCTGCTTCAGGGAGGGCAACACTCGCCCTAGGGTGATGCGCTTTGTGAGGCGGGCGTTCTCGGGGATTGATATTAGTCCTCGAGATTATCTGCCCCGCGTCACAGAGCGTATCGACTTCCTGAAGCAGAGGATCTGCGCATGGGCGAACCGTATTCGTCGGTACAAGCGGCGTGTGGAGCGGTATACTCAGAATCGCACATTCCGAAGCAACGAGAGGTGGGTTTATAGGACTTGGGAGCGACCCGACCAAGATGAGACTGATACGCGCCTACCGGATGATAACGCCATGAGTTCATTTTGGCGCAGCATCTGGTCGGCGCCTGTCAGTCACATCGAGGGTGATTGGATTCGAGAGGTCGAGAGTGCATGCGATCTTTTACCAGAAATGGGGGCAATTACCATCAGCCCCCAAGATGTCGCCCGTGCAGTCCGTCCGTTGCCTAATTGGAAATCTCCAGGGCCGGATGGGCTGCACAATTTCTGGGTAAAGTGGTTCAAAGGGTCGCATGCTCGCTTGGCATCTCAATTCCAGTCTGCCTTAGAGTCAGGGTCGCTACCCCAGTTCCTAACGACAGGAATAACCCACCTGCTCCACAAATCAGGTAGTACTGCGGAACCTAAAAATTATAGACCGATCACTTGTTTACCGACGGTCTATAAAGTTCTTACATCTATTCTGAGAGCTAAAATTAATAGTCATATTGAGACAAATTCCATCATGTCGGCCTCTCAGAATGGATGTAGGAACGGGTCCCGCGGTACTAAGGAGCTGCTCCTCATCGATATGGCCATTAGCCAACAGGTTCGGCGTTCTCGTAAGAGTCTGTCGGCATGTTGGATAGATTATAAGAAGGCCTACGACTCTGTTCCTCATACATGGCTCATGAGGGTGCTAGAACTGTATAAAATTGATGCAACTCTGCGCGCCTTCTTGATGTCATGTATGGGGCAATGGAGGACAGTGCTTCACTATCCAGGATGTCGACAGATTTTGGAGAACAGCGAACCAATAAGGATTGAGCGTGGCATATTCCAGGGCGACAGTCTGAGTCCACTATGGTTTTGCCTAGCCTTGAATCCTCTAAGCACATTGCTGGAGCATTCAGGTCTAGGCTACCGGTTGAAGAGAGGTGGTCAGGTTATATCTCACCTCCTTTACATGGATGACTTGAAGCTATTTGCCCCCAACAATCTGCAACTGATGGGGCTACTGAAGGTAACTGAAACTTTCAGTAGTGCCATTAGGATGGAGTTTGGTGTGGACAAATGTGCAGTCATGCATGTAAAGAGAGGGGAGGTTGTGGAATCCGTAGGCACTCACCTCACGGATTCCATAAACCTGAGATCCCTCTCTCCAACCGAAACCTATAAGTATTTGGGTATGTCGGAAGCGTTAGGCATCAATGCTGATGACATGAAACAGTCGTTGAAGGAGCGCTTCTTCGGCCGCCTGAGTAAAGTACTGAATAGTCTTTTATCAGGCGGGAACAAGGTGCGCGCTTTCAACGGCTGGGTCATGCCAGTGTTGATGTACTCTTTTGGCATACTCAAATGGACTCAGACGGAACTTGACGCCTTGGATAGGAGGGTCCGCACACTGCTTACCGCAAATCGGATGCATCACCCACGGTCATCGGTTATGAGGCTGTATATCCCGCGGAAGTGCGGGGGTCGTGGCTTCTTAAATGCAAAGACCCTACACAACCGCGAGGTATGCAGTCTCAGGGAATACTTCCTAGAAACCGACGTGGGTATGCACCGAGATGTGGTAGCGGTGGACAAGGGCCTCACTCCGCTCTCCTTGGCTAACGAGAACTGGCGCAAACCAATGATACTGGATACTAATGACCGTCAGGAAATATGGCAGGGCAAGGAGCTTCATGGGCGCTATTATCGGGCCTTACATGGACCTGATGTAGACTTATTGGCGTCCGTATCCTGGCTGCGCTTTGGTGACCTTTTCGGGGAAACCGAAGGTTTTGTCTTTGCGATAATGGACGAAGTTATGATGACGAACAACTACCGGAAATACATTGTGAAGGACGGTACGGTTGACATCTGTCGGGCATGCCACCGGCCCGGGGAATCAATCAGACACATTATTTCTGGGTGTTCTCGTTTGGCTAACGGAGACTATTTGCACAGACACAACCTTGTAGCCAGGATTATCCACCAGCAACTTGCTCTTAAATACAACCTTGTGGAATCAGAAGTACCGTACTATAGGTATGTGCCCGACCCAGTTCTCGACAATGGCAATATCACATTGTATTGGGACCGATCTATCATCACTGACAGGACTATTGTGGCCAATAAGCCTGACATAGTGGTGATAGATCGTCTGGAGCGTCGCACAATGATTGTTGATATAGCGGTCCCTCATGATGAGAACCTCGTGAAAGCTGAGAAAGATAAACAAACTAAGTATCTTGACTTGGCTCGCGAGGTTGTTGACATGTGGGAAGTGGACACAGCAGTCATTGTGCCGATAGTCGTGACGGCCAATGGCTTAATAGCCAAGAGCCTCGACCAACATCTGAGGAGGCTCTCGTTAGGTAGCTGGATCAAGGGCCTGATTCAGAAGGCAGTACTCTTGGAAACGGCGCGTATTGTCCGGAGGTTCCTCACTCTGGAGCCCTGACCGCCGGTAGCTTGGACCCTGTCTCAATGCCGGTGGGCGACTATTTTTTATATTTTTAAATGTTTTTTTTTTTATTATTTTGTTAAGAAAATATTTAAAAATGTATAAAATATGATAAAATGTAAATAAAAAGAATAATAATAAAGTTTTTTATTGCCATAAATAAGTTGATACATAATCTTTTGAAGCCCTGACTCCTGAGCTAGGTGGTACCTGTGTTACAGGAGTCAGTGTCTTCACTCGTTTGTGGAACATTAACAATTTATGCAACAAAATTAAAAATTAAATGAACATATACAATTAGTGCAAACTTACTCTTATGTAATGAGTGTATACGTGTGTATTGTGTTGTGTATAAGTGTTAGAGCGATGGTGTATTAGTGGTGTGAAGGTGTATTTGTACGGTCTGTATTGTGTATAAGTCACTATAAGTAAGTGTTAGTGTGATAGTGTATAATGGTGTGATGATGAATGTTTGATGGTGTGTTTCTCTATGTGGCTGAGATTGGTGGTTGTACTTTGAGCCATATCAGATATAGTTGTCTATTTTTTATTTTTTTATTAATACAGATCCTTAACAATGGTTTCCGTTTGTAAGTAGTCCAAAGTTTTGAGCCAGGTGTTTATTTGTATCTTCGCTTTCATTTTAGTTAATGCGTTGAAGTCAAGAATTTTGTTTACCTTATTATATATATAAATAGATAGGTATAGATGTTGCCGTCGAGCGGATGCGGTATTACATTTGACTGTACGACATACATTACCGATGGTTCTTTTTTGTTTTATAGTGTGATTTATCGGTGTGATTTGATGTTGTTTTATTGTGAGGTTTAGCAAGTATAATTGTCTTACTGTAAGTACTTGACAGTGTTCATATAGCTTTTTTGTAGGGTAGCGGTAAGGTTTGAAGGTCATTACTTTTAACAGGGATCTTTGGGCTCTTTCAAGGTGTATCATGTAGGTTTTACAGGCACCCCCCCATGCCGTAATGCAATATCCTACGATTGACTGAGCAAGTGCTAGATACACTGTACGGAGAAGTTCCAAGTCACATACTTGTCGAAGATTTTTAAAAGCCCATATCAGTTTTCTAACCCGGGAGGCTGTTAGTTCAATATGAGGACGCCAACCAAGACCCTCATCCAGAATTACACCCAGGTACTTTATAGTGTTTTGTTGGGTAATTGGAACACACGAACATTGAACACTGTTTATGGCGTCATGACAAGAGTGAGCCTTAAGGCTTATTACCGTGGGTTTAGTTTTGGCGAAAGTAAATTGCAGAAATGCAGTTTTAGAGATATTAAGCGTTAATAGATTTAGCTCCAACCAATGAATTATTTTACGCAAACCTATCTCTGCACTCTGACGTGCCGCGTCCCAAGTTTCTCCATAAAATACCAGAACAGTATCATCAGCATAACTAAATATTTTCCCGTTAGTAACAGACTGCTGGCATAAATCATTTACATAGAGTAAAAAGAGGCTTGGGGATAGGCAGCTACCCTGGGGCACACCGTAGTCTATTTTAGCCTCATTGCTTATAACTTTTCCGATCTTAACTTTTTGTGTCCGGTCCTTAAGAAAGTCTGTGAATATGCTTAGAGCCCCTCCCCGAATTCCAGCATGCTCTAGCTTGCTCACAAGGGTAGGAATACTCACAGTGTCGAATGCCTTGGCCAAATCCAGAAAAACACCCAGACATTTTTGCTTTTTAACAACCTTTTCAGTGACGTAATCTGCAAGTTGGTTAACTGCGTCTGTGGTGCTTTTTCCAGCCCTAAAACCAAATTGCGCATCCGATAATATTTTATTGTGCTCAAGATACTTCATCAGTCTATGATTTAACAATTTCTCAAATACTTTGGACAATACAGGCAACACTGAGATGGGTCTGTAATTTTTAATATCGTCTTGTTTCCCACCCTTGTGAACAGGTGTGACCAAAGCTTTCTTGAAGATTTGGGGAAAAACTCCTTGCTCAAAACAGACTTCAATGAGCTTTGTAAGAGGTGGGACTAGAGTTTCTTTACCCAGTTTCAGGAGTCTAGCTGAAATGGAGTCCCATCCTGTAGCACAATCGGTTTTTAAATTGTCTATAACTGTCTCTACTTCGGCCTGGTCTGGGGTAAGCAGGACCATTGAGTCTCGCGCAGGAGGTGTTTTTATTTTGTAAGGGGCAAGTGAAGGATTTTGTTGCACATAACCGTTGCACAAGTAGTGGTACTGATCATTACGTGATCGAGGCAGTTCTGTAGCCTTGTAGGATAGGTATGTCCTGGTAAAAGGCCCAATTCCGCTGTCAGATTTAGGTAGGATGACTTATTTCTATCAGTACTATTAAGCTTTATATCGATGTTGATATCTCCCAACAGAATTATATTTTTCGCTTTCAAATTACTTAAGATATTTTCCAAAGAGTTAAGGAAGCTATCTATACAATAATTAGATGGGGACCTATAGGAGGCAAGAATACAAGTGTCGGAGGATATTTTCAAAAGCAGAAAATTAGCACCTACTGGGTCGGGTTCCTCTACCGTACATTGGAGATCGTTTTTCACATATACTGTGATGCCGTCGTTTTGATTTAAACATTTTTTACTGGAATATGTTACATAATTTTCCATAGTTGGTATTGGTTTATCTTCATTTAGCCAACATTCTGTTAGGATTATGATATCGACTTCACATGATAACCTATCAACTGAGCTTGGAAACCATCTAAGTTTTTGTAAATACTGCGGATATTTTGAGTTATTATTTTTAGTGATGTATTAGAGGTTTTTATGATTTCATTACAAGCGTCGGCATCACAGTAATGAGAAGATGCAATTTTAAAACTATCTATTTGCGCTGAGACGTCGTTATTATTGTTGTTAGCCATTGAAAAAACCGTATATATTTTTGTAGCATGTTAACGTGCATGTGTTAATTATAGATATGGTAAAAGTACGTCCTGAAAAATATAAGTTAGGAATGTTCACTTGCGAGTAAATTTGTATGTAAGTAATTATGTTTGCGAGATGTGTTTTTTGTTCAAAATTACCACTGGTGTAAAATAGTTTTGATTGTGTGTGTGTGATTAGTTCATGTGTAAGTGTTTTACAATACGAGAGCAGCTGCTGACAAAACAATGAAAAAACAAGCCACTGGGAGTTATGGGGACATGCAAGTTCCCTGGCCAGTCATATTAACAATTTAGATTTCAGATCAGCTTCGTTCTTAATGTGAACTTGTTGAGCCCCTTCTTTTTGTCTAAGGAAAACCTTTCCAAATGAGGTCCAGCAAAATTTTATTCCATTCTCGTTCGCAAATTTCCTCGCTAGAAAGAATAGGCGTTGAGCTTTTAAAGTCAGGCACTCTGAAATATAAATAGGTTTTCTTTCGCCTATTATATTTATATGGGATGTGTTTAACTTATCCTGGGCGTTTTTGCGATTGAAATCACGCACTTTCTGCAAAATATTGTCCCTTGTTGTTACTGAGGTAAAGTCGACTATAATGGATGGCACTCCTGCTTTTTTATTTGTGCGGAATACGTCCCTAATATCCCGTTTTTCGAGAGAGATATCTAGGGCTTTAGCTGTATCTGATATTATCTCTTGCAGCTTTACTTTATTTTCCCCTTCCTTCTTTGGGATATTTCTCATCTCTATTTTTGTTAGGCATAATACACGCTCCAGATTATCCACCTTATCTTCGAGCTGATTTATATAGATATGGTCGATCTTACGCTCTCTTTCGATAGCATCTATTTTTACAACCATGTCATCGTACTGCTTAGTGACGAAGTCTAGGGATTTTTTCATTTCCGAATTTTGTGTAATTATTTCAGACATTGATTTTTGCAGTGCCTTAAATTTATTATCGGATTGAGCGGTAGACGATTGTAAAAGGTCCTAAGGGACCTTTGCTTTTATGCAAGAGATAAGTCTCTTGCATAAAAGCAATCATATCATCATCGCGTTTGCTACCTCTTCGGCGCGACGTGACATTTGAATCAGTGATTCTCAGGTTTGGAGCAGATCCGGTTAGTGAGATAGTTGGATTTCTTACATGAAGAGTTCCTGAGTCACTTGCTGTCTGGCTTGCTATGGACGTTGCTGGTGATTGAGGTGGCGTACGCTTCATAATTTACGTAACTTAACTCGTAAATACCTTGAGAGCGGCCGGTGCGTGTGCGCGTAGTTCACTTGAAGCGCAGTGTGTATTACGTAGCGATAGTACATGAGTCACCTAGCCCCACAGCACAGCGCGCGCAGTCGTCGCGTAAGCGGGACAGCAATTATCAAAACCGTCTGTTCTCGCGGAGGTGAAGGCGGGCGCGCGGTAGAACACTCCGTAAACTTTGGTTGCCTAATGACAACAACTATTTAAGACGCGAAATTAGCCACTTATCGTATTCACTTATAGGTGATAATCCTATATACATAGGGGATGCAAATTTATAAATTTGATTTTTAATTTCGACACACGTCCACTTTCGGTCACGGTTACGGGCGAAGGGGACTATGTGGACAACTATGTGGATTGTTTCATATTTTCATAAATTTTAACATACATAATATCTGATAGTTTGAGTATTATATAAGGTATGTATAATAGGCATTCGAGGGATTATTAACTTAAGGTTCAAATGGTTATCAACGACTTTTAGTCGAGATTAATAAGTCTCGAGTAGATAGATCTACACTAATTCCGACAAAAGCATCACTAACACATGGACATTGGACCGGTCGACTTAAATCTGTGTGATTATTTCCTCAAAATACGACCTGTATTTATAAAATAATAAGTATAATAAAAATAAAACAACAGAAAGAAACCGTTTTTAAAAAGGATACTCTTTTAATTGCGCATCAAATTCGGGACTTTTTATATATCACATTTGTTCATAATTAATAAATGCAATTAATACTTCAATATTTAGCACCTTAATTTTATCAGTAGATTTCGGTAACCTTTTATAAATATCTGTTTGTTATCAGTATTATTGTAGACTGGTAGACATGACATTGGTTTACCGAATTTGTTTTTTTACAAGGTTTATTTGTTTAACTTCTTGAGCCCCGAGCGAACGCGTTCGCACACCTATTGTCTTTCTATTACGTCTCTAATTACGGTACTCGAAAGGTTAAAGAACAACGGCAAGGAAAGTTTGAATCGAATTATTTGGTTTCTACATAAGTTATGATGATAGGTATATACGAGGGCCAAACTCATTAAACCAGTGTTGTAAACTGTTATTTATAATATAATAAATATAATAATAATAATAATATGTCCACAACTATCACACAACGTCGTCTAGTCCCAAGCTAAGCAGAGCTTGTGTTATGGGTACTAGACAACTGATAAACATACTTATATATTTCTAAATACATATATATCATAGATAAATTACACCCAGACACAGAACAAATGATCGTGCTCATCACACAAACATTTGTCCTGGGTGGGAATCGAACCCACGACCTGCGGCATAGCAGTCAGGGTCACTAACTACTAGACTGACAGGCCAGTCAAAGTCATCATTTATCTATAATATGTATATACTTAGAAATATATAAGTAGGTTTATCAGTTGAATAGTACTCATAACACAAGCTCTGCTTAGCTTGGGGCTAGACGATGATGATGATGTGTAACAGTTGTGGAATATTTTATATTATACTTCCACATTAGATAATAAACATAAAAATAAAATGAACTCTTTGTGGTTAAAATATAATGGTTATAACGACACAATATGATATTATAGTGCAATAAGAAAATCACATCACCAGAGAAAACATGGCATTAAGACATTTTAAATGCCGGTGATGCCTTATACAAAAAAAAACTTGACTATGACATGATATCTTTTCTTTCGTTCAAAAATAAATGACAAAAAATTGTTGCAGTTTTTTCTTTTAAGTGTCTGCGCAATTAGACAATATGTGGATTCATCGAAACAGATGAAATTTGGGTAAAATAGAGCTGTGAAACATGTTTGTAATGACACATAATATTTTATCTGAATATTTAATGCAAGCAAGTCCATAATAATGCTGGTAGTAAACTGATAACTTTTTAAAAACAAAAACAATCTAAAATAGAATACCGGTCAGATTTGATAATGATAAAAATATGGTAGCTTTGCATGTAGATTATAAGTAATCATAAGTGATTACTCATTGGGGGTTCACAGAAATATAGGTAAGTAAGTATATAGATTGATTAGCATCACCCGTGCGGTAGCGTCAAAGGCAAAACCCGGCAAATTACTGACCTATTTTTGTAACGTCCTTCCTTTGTAAGAGCAGAAAGCTTCTGGAATACCTAGAAGCTAACAAAATACTTAGTGAAATCGGTGTACTGTGGACATTCCAGCGTATGCCATTAATATCTGGAGCAAAACCATTGAAAAACGAGGGGAAGCTCTTGCCGTCGTTCTCGATTTGTCAAAGGCTTTTGATAGGGTTTAGCACGAAAACCATATTGCTAAACTTCCCTCCTTTGGTTTACCTACTGGTCAGAGTGATTAAATCGCAGATTTTTTTAGGGTTCGATCTATCCTACTAGTTATTAATAGTTGCTCGTCGGGCCATATGGATGTTAATGCCGGGGTCCCTCAGGGGTCACTACTCTCGCCAACACTGTTCTTACTGCATCTTAATCCCGGTACTTTTCAAATGACAGTACCGTTCACACACTCCACACTGCCGCTGATGTTTAAGTTGACAGCTCACACCCTGAACCGCTGCGTCCAGCTAAGAGCATGACATGCATTAGAGATGAAAGTACAAAAAAAAATTGTAAAATAGATAAAATTGTTATAAAAGTTATAAAGAGATACAAACAATTATCTTTATCATTGAAATCTGTGTCATGTAACTAGTTATTGAGTACGTCACGGATGAGTTGTAATATTTTTATGTTTATAGTAGACGTAACATGTAGGTTAGATATTATCTTATCGTTAAACGTTTACTTTCTTTTTCCACTATAAATACTAGCATCTTCAGGATGTAATTCATACTCAAATTGTTCTTAAAGGAATTAAATACCGTGTTTTTTTTGGAGTAAGTTAAAGAAAAACTGAAAAGGTAAATAATTCATTATTATTTTTTATTTATTATATTCAGTCTGATTTTTTTGGAAAGTTATATTGTGTTTAGTCACCCAGAGTCTGCGGTATGCATGGTATTGCACCAAATTTACTGGTTGAATGTGGTTGTACAAAAATAATAAGAGATTCACCGCTGCTTAAAACTTTAGGAGAAAAAAATAATTTTGATAGTTTTGAATGATAAAGTAATAATTAAATTGAAATTTAACAAAACAATTTTTGTAATTTTAGATGAATCGCACATTCCTCGTCGTATTGTTAGCAGCGGCAGCATCAGCAGCAGTAGTCAGCAATGAAGTGCCTGACGAGGTGGAGGTGCCTGACCTAGTTGAAGTGGCTGATGTGGACGTGGACGAGATTCCAGAGATGTTTGAGACTGCCGTTGATGAACTGACTGATGAAGTTGAGCTGCCAACGCAAACTGCAACTGTCAGTCGGGAAAACCTGAACCAGGGGGAGATAACTTCTGGAGATTCGCGGGTAGTTAAGTATGTATCCACACAGAGCTAAATGTATGATAATGTACACTTAATAAAGAATTTTGCTCCTAGAGGTCAATTGCTAGAGGAATTTTGAATAAGAATCTTAAACTTAGCTCCAAACAGTAATTATTCTCTTAAATAACACACTAATCTCATGTAATGCTCTTATATTTATTCCTGATCAAGAACATTTTCTTTTTCCAGTCGCGTGTATAGAGCTAAAGGTAAGGAGGGTCAAACCAAGGTGAGGAATATTCGTATCCGCACGAAACGACAGATAAGTGCGATCCGCGTGACCCGCGTGGGGGACTCACAGAACGCAACCCCATCCATCGTAAGAGGAGGAGTCGGAAACTCGTTTGTCGTCATCAGGATACAGTCAGCTGTTGGTCGCGGATACAACTACAGAGTTGAAGTCTATGTCAAAAAGTCAGCTCAGTAATGAGCACTTAAATGAAATTTTAGTTTAAGAGATATTGTTTTTGTAAATCAATAACTTTTGGGCTGCCAGCCTTTTGGCATTTTACCAGTCGACAGCGATGCGGAAGAGTTTTGACGCCTTATTAGATAAGGTACTTTTAGTTTTAATTCATAAGGTTTTTTATTATTTATGTATGTATGTAGTTAACTTCATTATATCATCCATTCTTACAAATAAAATAAAGAAATCTTTTATAAGATAACTTTTGTTTTATGTTATATATTTAAATAATAAATCCTATAAAACGTATATTTGTTTTAGTTTATTTAAATATGTAAACAATTAAAGAATAAGAATGGTGGACCAAAAATGCTACCTTGGCTAACCCCGTAGGTAGTTTTACTGGGTGACACGTATGTAGATTCAATTTTAAAACTATTACTTAGCCTATCTATTGTCGTAATCTGAATACACTTAGACAGATAAGATTTTATTAATCCTTGAATGCCATAACGCTCCAATTTCTTCAGCAATATACCATAATTTTCATGGTCAAATGTTTTAGACATTTCCGTAAAGAAGGCAGCCACTGGAATTCTATTATAAAAATTAGATATAATTATTTTTAATAGATCCTATATCGCCGATTTTTCATCGATCTTTGCTTTCTGAAACCCAATTGCTCTTTCGCTATGAGATCATGCTTTTCAAAAAAAAGAATAAAGGCTTATCGTATACGTATATATTACTGTTTATGTAATTATAAAAAAATGGTATAAGTGCTATTTTACGTTTTTAGTGGTTTTTTTTTTAATAACTATGTACCTACTCAAAATTAGATTTCGCTGTTACTATTTGATACAATTTTCAGGAGAAGTCGTCCCAAAAACGCTATTCGTTTTATGAATTCTAAAATCTCCTTCTTGTCAGATAACCATCGACAATAATATTGTAGTACAGCAGATAACATATTAGTGTTTAAATTTTACGCTATTTTAATTACATTTTTAACATTTTCGGAAATATAAAGACAATCTAAGCTATCCTGACATCTATTAGTATTATCGCATGGATATAAGTGTCGTGTGGTGATTTATGACCACTGATGGTAGATATTTATATCGCAATAATCACTTAAGTCTTTTTGTTATTTTACAGATAACTGATAACACGGTGTTATCATCATGCATTTTTGGTATAAATATAGCTTCCTTTAGAAGTGAGCTACAGTAGAAGCGAAAAAGTCAGCTGAAGTATTTCGAGAATCAAGTCTTGGTCTTATTGACAAGGAAGGTGAGTGATTTGTAAATCATATTATGTAGTTTGTAATATTTTAGGTAAATATCTTGACCCCTGAGCCTCTGCTCAAATATATGCTCGGTTGAAGGCGTCTGACTGATGGAGTAATATATTTGCTGATATGTGGATCTACTATATGTACATTTTTGGTTAACCCTTCAGGGTACACAGGCGTAAACTAAAGAGGTTGCTGGAATTTTGTTAGTTAAATATAATATTGTAAACATTTAATAAAACTAACGAAACATTTCCAGATGAAGAGCGCACTCCTCGTCGTGTTGTTAGCAGCAGCAGCAACAGCTGCAGTAGTCGGCAATGAAGTGCCTGACGTGGTGAGGGTGCCTGACATTATGGGGCTGCCTGACGCGGTTGAAGAGTATGACATGCATGACGGAGACGAAGTGGCTTACGCGGGTGTTTACGAGATGCCCGATGTGTTTGTATCTGACTCGGATGAGCTGATTGTAGAGGGTGAGCTGCCTGCCGAGGCAGTAGAGCCTGCAGCAGATACATGGCCTATCGTGGACCAGAAATCAATTAGTTCCAGATCTGAAGTGCGAGTTCATAAGTAAGTATACACACAGAACTTACAGAATAATAAGTAAGTTAATGAAGGATTTAGACTAATAATTGTCTATTGTATTTGTCATACATTAAATCCTTTGCATTGCAGTTTTTCTGATCACGACTATTATCTATTTTCAGTACCGAGTACCGGGCTAACGGTGTTCCTGGTCACTTCTGGGTGAGAGATATTAGAGTCAACACAAACCGCCGCATAAGTAGAATTCGAATCACCCGCCTGGGGGCCGCACAGGGGGCAAGCGCAAACATCATAGCAGGAGGAGTTGGAAGCTTCACTGTCACCATCAGGATTCGATCAGCTGTAGGCCGCGGATACGCATACAGGATTGAAATCTGGGTTCGATAATATGCTCAAATTGTAAAAGTTTAAGGAATTCTCGATTATTTTTTTTTGTCATCATGTTTTTAAAATAATAATAAAGACAATGAATCTTAATTCTTTTTTTTTCATTAAGCTATTATCGCCTCACGTCTGACCACTTTCTCACCTGATAGTGTGGTCTACAGTGAAGGATGCTTGAAACCTTGTAGAGAGGGTGTAGCTATCAGGAAATATTGACTCACGAACTCCTCTCCTTGGCTGCACGCATGATGAATATGTTCCCAAAACGCTTTGTGTGTGGGTGGAAAGTTCACCACGCATTGGTGACGCATCACCTTATGTTTAATGGTTCTGATCTTATCATCTTATGTTTATAACCTTGCGATGCTAAAGATTATTATTATAAAATTATTCATTCGTAAAATAAAAAAATAATCCATATTATGCATAGATCGCGTGACCTTGAAATAAAATAAGATGCCTTAAACCTGTTTCCAAAAGTAAATAAATATAAAAGGTATGGAATTTGCGATTACGCGTTCGCTTTCCTAGCTACGCCGTAGCACATCGTAGCTCGCTGCGTAGCGCGTAGCACAAATACAAAATAACTGCATACTGAATGATACTTGATCTGCCTAGATCTGTTTTAACTATGTTTTTTTTTTTTTTTTTTTTTTTTTTTTTTTTTTTTATGGTAGGTGAAAATCATCCAATGACGAAACCCGCTCTTGGGTGGAGCGGGAGACTAGTGTCAGACTCTTACTGACTAAAAAACCTACCCCGTACCTTCCTTGCCCTATTCCTGGAGTCGAGGTAACAGTTTCCCACTTCCCTCTAGACTCCGGGAGGCTTCGACCCTGAAGGGCCCCTGCAGTTTGCTGACAACTCCTTGAGGCGCGCGGGAACGGTGCGCGCCGTTGACGACTAGGACTCGGTCTTACAGACGACCGGACGGCGAGCTACCCATTGCTCACCGTCCGCGAGCCAGTGTCTACGGTGGCCGGATATCGGCAGGATCGCGGCGGCGACGGCTACGGCGAGTACGCCGTTGCCTTTGCCTTATGCGGTCGGCCTCCTCCTTTACGAGCATTACTGCTTCGCAGAAGGAGGCGACCGCCTGCCATTCCTCTTCGCTGCGGACCATGGCCTGAACACATGGCCTCGGACTTGTGCAGCGCCACCTTGAGTCCCAACTGCTGGATCCTCTCAACGACTGTCGCAACCCCACGTGTCGCTAGTTCGACCGCCGCCTGGTACGACCTTCCCTGCGCTAGGACCAGCGTGTCGTCTGCGTAGCAGACCACGCTGACCCCTACGGGGAGGTCGGCGCGCAGCACGTAGTCGTACCCGATGTTCCACAAGGGCGGTCCTAGTACCGATCCCTGTGGGACACCGCACGACATCTCTCGCCGTTTCCAATCTCCTTGGTGACCGGGGTATACTATGTACCTGTCGGACAGGTAGGCCTCGATTGTACGACAGAGGTAGTCGGGCACCCGGTGATACCGGAGTGCCGTCCTAATGCAACTCCAGGGCAGGGAATTAAAGGCGTTGGCAATGTCCAACGACACCGCCAAGACACACCTGCCCCGGGACACCGCATCCCCCGTCGTGAGGGCTCGCACGCGCATGATGGCGTCCACCGTGGAGCGCCTCCTGCGAAACCCGAACTGGTCGTCCGCGAGATCGGGCCCCTTCAGTGTTAGGTGCTTGACGAGGCGGTCTGCAATGACTCTTTCAAAGAGCTTGCCCACCTCGTCAAGCAGCACAATGGGCCGATACGCGGACGGAGAGTCCGCAGGGCGCCCCGGCTTCGCAACGAGGACCAGTTTTCCCGTCTTCCAGGGAAGTGGGAACTGGCCCCTCTCCAAGCATGCGCTAAAGAGCCCCCCCAATCGAGACCCGAGAGCCTCCATGGCCAGGACCCAAGCCTTTCCAGGCAAACCGTCGGGTCCTGGGGCGGTATTCTTCGCACCCATCCTGCGTACCGCCACTCTCATCTCTACCTCGGTCACTTCCGGAGCATTGGTACCGTCGTCGCTGACGTGGTCCACGTCAGACACCGCTGGTGGCGGAGCCATGGGCGGGGGGGAGTGGTCCCCCCGCTCAGGGAACAGAGCGCTCACCACACCCTCCACGATCTGTGGCCGGAGACTCTGCGTCAACGGGGGAGCCCATGGGCGGAGTTTCTCCCGCACCAACTTGTATGGGCGTCCCCACGGATCAGCGTTGAGCGTCCCCAGCCACGCTTTGCAGGCCTCATCCTTGGCCCGCTTTATCTCCGATCGGAGGGTGCGCTTTGCCACCTTGTATCCCTCATACAGCTCCGCCTCTACGGCCTCCGCATCCGGCGGGCGGAAGCGGCGCCTGCGGTGTCTGGTATACCGGTGCCGCGCAGCATTGCATGCGGCGCGCAGCGTCGCAAGCTCTGGCGACCACCAGTACACCTGGCGTCGGGCGCGTCCTGGGCGGAGACGGGGCATTGCCGCGTCGCAAATTTGCGACAAGGCCTCCCGGAGTTTTAACTATGTTGGAATAGCTTCCAGTCTATCCGGATGCAGCTTAGTACAATTATTTCGGTTGGAGCAACTACAGTTTTGAAATCTACAAGACAGGGACTTAGCCATACAAATATGACACCGATCCGTAACGACTGTCAAAGATATTTAAATGAAAAAGCGTCGCTTATCTTACGAAGACTTGCCTCATGCGGCTGCTGTTACTCAACTTCAAGATAAACCTTAAATTCACACAGACCAGGGTATGAAACTTAAGACTCGAGCTCAGTACTGACGCTCACTTCTACTCGTCACAATCAGATACACTCGTCTACCTACTTACTACATTTATTTTGTCAGCGGCTTGGTCCCCGAGAAAGTCGAGAACAGATTAGCCAAAGGGGAAGTTCTAACGGAATACAAAATAACCTATTTACTTTATCTTTAGTTTTAACAGAAATATTCTTGTGTGAAGTGGAATAAACTTTATTGTACACCAAAATAGTCACATTTTACGGAAACTAATGATAAAAATAACGAATCATGGATCAACATGATTAATTCTATTTTTAATCTTTTTATTGAAGTCTGTAAAACAAATCCATGAATTAATTCAAGGAAACACTATTGTTTTGACTGCTAACGTTTCTATCTATATTAGGTTCTCATATGATATAATTATGTGCATTAAAATACAGATAATAATTCGATAGCGACAAAAAACGAAAGGTATACGTCTACTCGCAAAGTACTGATGAGATATGTGAATGATAAGAATGTGGTAGCTTAGGAAGCAGATACCAGTGATTACTTATGATGAGATAAGGATAGTGTACTACTTAAGTTACTTACTGGGGGTTCACAGAAATAAAGATTAAGAAGTATGTAGATTGATTAGAGTCATCGATGCCGTACTGTGAGTAGTTAACTAGAATGACGATATCAGACAAATGAAGGTATGTGGGATAGCTGAGAGTGTGGGGATATCGAACGAATGGGTGCTAAATATTTTGCAAAAAGTATTACGAATGCGGAATCTTTGTGGAAAATTTGTCCTGCATGTGCTGAATGCCGACCAAAAAGAAAAGCAAAATTGGTTTTCGCTTCAATCATTGGACCGTTTAAAAATGGATCTGATCGATTCCGTGCGGCGATTTCTAACAACGGATGAGACATAGGTTCACCACTATACGCCAATATTAAGCAGCCGTCCAAGCTGTGGGTTGGAGCCGGTGGTGCAGCGCTAAAGAAAACGAAGATGATCGCAGTGGCTTTAAAGGTCGTTGTCCGTGTGCTCTAGGATTCGATTCTTCCCTGAAAGGATTCTTCCCTGGTAATTGCGTCTGGCAAGTTGATAACCTTGCAAAAGAGAGAACGATTACATATGTTAGTATCCTGAGCGTATCTTCTTTCAAATAAAAATACAAAAAAAAAAAATCGGTTTACACAATTCAAAATTGCCAGCGCAATATCGAATTACCATTTACAGCGCCATCTCTCGGGAAATTGAGTTACTAATTTATGCATGGGTTATTGGGTCCTGTTACATTGTGAGAAATTTGTGACGGACGGGAAACTACGTAACCCTACACTGAGCGTGGTCCGACACACTCTGGGTCGGTTTTTATTATAATTGGAATCGGTGTCATTTAACTTGTTACTAAGTACGTCACTGATGAGTTGTAATATATTTATGTTAATAATAAACAAGAACGTAACATGTAGGTCAGATATTAGCTTATCATTATGCGTGTGCATTTCCCTTTCAATATAAATACTGAACCCTTCAGCTTACGACTTATACGCACACCGTCCATAGAGGAGTTAACTTCAGTGTTTTGTAGATCAAGTTAGAGAAAAAGTAAAAAGGTAAACGCTTTTTTATTTATATTATTGCAGGTTATTGATTATAGTTATAATAATTATCAGATATTTCTGTGTCCATTATCCAGGGCATATGCATAGTTGATAGACGACTTTACTGGTTATATGTGATGATATACGTACTTTTGATTCCTCACTGCTTGTATAATGTACTTAATTCAATACTTAACAAAGTAATTGAAATGATTCTAGATGAAGAGCGCACTCCTCGTCGTGTTGTTAGCAGCGGCAGCAACAGCTGCAGTAGTCAGCAATGAGGAGCCTGACGTGGTGGAGGTGCCTGATGTAGACGAAGTGGCTGACGAGGTGATAGTGACTGATATAGATGAACTGGCGGAGGCAGCCGAGCTGACTGACGAAGTTGAGGAACCGGCGCAGACTGCAATAGACAGTCGGCGTAGTCTGAGCCTGGGCTCGATTGGTTCCAATAACGTTCGAATACTTCTGTAAGTGTCCACACAGAATTTCGAGAATAATAATATGAATTATAAGAGGAAGTATGAAAAACAGATTATTAATATAAAGCTTAATTGAGAATAGTGGTGACTCTTTAAAATACCTGCCATACAGTAAATCTCATGAACTGCGAATTTCTTGACCATGAATATTTCATTTTTCAGTGGCGTGTACAGGGCTGCCGGTATTAAGGGTCGCTACTATGTGAGGAATTTGAGAGTCAGCACGCGCCGACGGATAACTGCAATCCGGGTGACCCGCCTGGGGAACTCACAGGGGGCAATTCCGTCCATCACAGGAGGAGGAATCGGAAAATCCTCTGTCAGCATCAGGATACGGTCAGCTGTAGGCCGTGGATACCACTACAGAGTTCAAGTCTATGCCAGATAATTTGCTCAAAACTTGAATGGTGTCTCAAGCATTTTTGGATTACTAACACTAAAGTTATTTTATTTGTATATAAGTGTCTTTTTTGAAGATCGATTTTGAAAATAGATATGTTTAAAATAATAAAGATACTTGCACTTATTTTATCGTTTTCCTTTGACATTGTTATCCTAATTTTAGAAATAAAATATCTACACTGTTAATTTTGATCTTTATAATCCCGTGGAGTTAATAATAAAGATTTTTCTTAGACTCGAACTATTTTACACGTTCACGAAATTAATGTCATTAAAAAAACGTAAACTGAGCGAGTTAATGACCTGTAGGTAGTGGTCGGTCATTGCGAACTTACTAATAGAGAAATAATAATGTATACTTAAACTATTTTTTCCTTTATAAAAAATAGTTAAGGAATTTTCACAATTAATTTGATTTACAACGATTATAGTCAGGCAACGCAAAATAACTCGATGTGAGAGTCTTGTCATTTTGTTGTTAATGTAGAGATGTATGTTCGTGCACTTTACCTTACAAACCAATCAACTTGTGCTACGATGTGTCTCGTCTCTTGTTGTACTTACCTGGAAACAAATGAAAGAAAAGGTTAAGGTATTTTTATCCAATCAGGTATCGGAGTCATAGGAGTGGTGAGGTATAGGAGAGGTGGGTAAAAGTACTTTAGTTGAAAGTCTGAGGACACAGATAGTAGTAAAGGCAAGTGGAAATGGGAGAATCGAACTCCACCAATACACACTGAATGATACTACTACTTTACTAATATTCTAGTCAACGTACTTAAAAACATCTTACAGCCCACTGGGTTTAGCCAAAAGCATGAAAGTCACTAAAGATGAATATAACGAAAGAGAATACTTTTGGGAATTATCCAATAACATCTACCACTCTGAATAGAGCTAGAGGGTGTGTCAGACTTTTACTGACGAAAACTTCTTTAATGCTCTTTCAGTTGCTGTTTGCATTACAGGACTATGGGTAAATTTCTTACTTTTAGTTTCTCATTGTCCTAGCAGGCATCGGCCTTAGTGGGCCCCTATGGTTTGCTGACATTTGGAGATGTGCGGAACAGAAAGTTAAATCTCACATACTTTCGTTGAAAAGGGAGGATCATCCGACCACTAGGTGTTTCTATATGTTCAAATCGGAGAACTTTGATTGCGCATGAAGTATTAGTGCTTGCACTACAGACTTCTCTTTGAGGCGCGTGTGTTCTTAATGATTAAATAACGTTTTTAAAAGTGCTGTGGGTGACTCACATATATTTATTTATTTTACACATTACACGTAAACATTAAATATATAAACCACCAATATCTATTTATATATATATTTACACATACATACATACACATTTATTTATATATATATATTTTCCGAGATACACTACACATATACACTAACACTCAACATCGCACAAACATTTGTTGAGACGCAACAGGATACGTGCTCTGTCGACGAATCTCCTTCTACCTCCATGTGGATATATATCCTTCATATTCGTTTCTCGCCAGTCACGATCTATCCTGTCCGCTACATATACGTGCGCTCGCGCTGAAATAAGACTGTAATAGTTATCTCTTCGCTCAGTGTTACTGATCCATATTATTAACTTGTGCTCGGCTTACTGCGCCTTCTATAATAACAGTTGTTGTGTTGCGTGTGGAAAATACATCTGCAAAAACTAACGACGACTTTAATTTATTCACCGCCTACCCAGTGAGTACACACACACACCCTACAAGACAGCTAAAGTGCACTTTTTAAGACCCCATATGGTATCTGAAAATACGAGTATGATCCATATAGTTAGAACCATATCACATGTAAAAAGCAGAACCTTTGGTAGTTACATGATCTTCGAAACAACTTTCATATTCAGTTACCTAATAACATCATCTAACTCATTATCAATTTCTATGTTCTTCACTTGCAAGGAATCTGCATACTTCTAACAATCATCTACTACTCTATTCTGCTCATACTTCTGATTTTGTCCATTATTCCTTCTATATATAGTCCGTCCTTTGTGGAATGTGTTTCCTCTCGACGTTAAGACGTCTGAAAATCGGTTAGTACTTAAAAGGAAGCTGTGGAATTATTTTATTCACTAATAACAGTTTGACGCGTTTTAAAACTACTTTCTTTAAAATTAAGTTAAAATAGACCTGTATATACAGTTGACAAGAGTAAAAATATATACGTATACTCTTGTTTCCTAAATATTTTTTTTATGCACTCATTTTATTGTCTCTCTGACGCCCTGAGTTCTCTGGAATAAAATAACAAAGGGATAAGTCTACCTTTGTTTTTTGAATGGCATGAAGATTAAATAAACAAATAAAATGTGGTATAAACTCAATGTTATAAAATTGGTGGTCAACAAAAAAATTACACATTAAGTTTTATTATCTTTATTATCACAAAACGTAATATTATTCTTTTTGTTTTACAAAAACAAAATATCTTAAACTAATAAAACATGAAAATGTCATTCATGTGCTCATTACTGAGGTGACTTTTTGACGTAAACTTCAACTCTGTAGTTGTATCCGCGGCCTACAGCTGACTTTATCCTGATGACGACAAACGAGTTTCCGACTCCTCCTCTTATGATGGATGGGGTTGCGTTCTGTGAGTCCCCCACGCGGGTCACGCGGATCGCACTTATCTGTCGTTTCGTGCGGATACGAATATTCCTCACCTTGGACTGTCCCTCAGTAGCGCTAGCTCTGTACACGCGACTGAAAGTAGAACACGTCTATGGTCAGGTATACTGTGGTGCATGAAATTTACTGTACATGTTATTTTATAGAATAACCATTATTCGAAGTGAACTTTGAGATTCATGAGCTTTATATCAGCTTTTTTTAAAACTGACTACTGCTAGGACAAATCCTTTCGATTTTTAAACAAATACAGGTAGTTTTGTGTGGTTACTTACTTGACTACTCGAGAATCTCCAGAAGTAATATCTCCCAGGCTCAGATTATTCCGAGTTATTCTTGCTGTCAATTTCTCAGCCTCGTCATTCAGTTCATCGAAGTCAGTCTCAAACACTTCCGCAATCTCGTCCACGTCAGCCACTTCGTCTACATTAGGCACCTCCACCACGTCAGGCACTTCATTGCTGACTACTGCAGCTGTTGCTGCCGCTGCTAACAACACGACGAGGAGTGCGCTCTTCATCTAGAATTATCAGTTTAATATTTTTTACATTCAATGAAGATTACTATAGCATTAAATTTTAAAAGTTATCTATATATATTATAGTAAGGACTAAGCAAATTAATATATAAAAATGAATTATTACCTTTTCAGCTTTTTTCTGACTTGATCCACAAAACACTGAAGTGAACTCCTTTGAGGACAATGTGAGTATAAGGTGTACTCTGAGGAAGTCAGTATTTATAGTGAAATTGGAAAGAAAACGCATAATGATTAGATACCATCTGACCTACTTATTGGGTTAATTGTAAACATAAAATATGACAAAAAATCAGTGGCATAGGCAATAAAAGTACGATGACACCGTTTTTATAATTAAAGTACTTATTTGTATCTGTTACTCAGCGATAACATCAATAACTAATTCAAAGGAAAGTGTATTCAAAGTATTCTGATGGGCTCCAAAATCTTGGTTTGAACACACTTAAGAGGATAACTTTAAGCACGCCATCATCATCATGATAAATTTCTTCTTTAAAGACTGGCTAGAGAGTCGTCACGGCGTCCTCATATTCCGCATGATGCAGGTCTTCACTGGACATAATAAGTTTGGGTGGTACGTTCATCGGATTCGCTCTTCGGCTTCAACATCAGATAAGTTGGATGTATCCCTTTCTCTTTACCCTTCAGTCAGTCATCGTTACAAGTATACAAAAGGAATTTTACCTATTACGACAGTTTTGCTATTGTCATTGAAGGAGTTCCATTTGCAATACTTTGAAGCGCATGATCAGATCATGATAATATTTCGTAGGGGCCCCAGAAGCCATTGGCCCTATTGGCTTCCACACAGTTTGCTAACACACGAGTATCTTTGAATTGCGAGACTTGAATTCGGTCTTTACTAGACGGTAGCTATCAATTGCTTGTCATCCTTTGGCTTCGGGACCACGTTTACGGTGGCCGGAGATTAGTCTACAATTTCCGATGCGTCTCCTGTACGTCGGCCTAGATATGGCGTAAGGTTGTGCGTTCTCTCAGTTTTGCTGCCTCCTTTGCTAGCCTTAGAACTTCGCAGAAGAATACAACCATATCCCATTTCCACTCACTCCGGACCATGGCCTGAACCAAACCCTGGCCTGAAACCAAGGTATTCCCAGAGGACATCTCAAAAAACAAAGACCCCAAGCGTGACAATCACCCCTACTTACTTATTTTGATCTACCTACTCGCTACATTTGTATACATGTGTATTCGCTACAATGTCTTCATTGTATCCTTATACGTACAAAACGTTTTGGGAACACATTCATTATGCGTACAGCCAAGGTGTGGAATTCCATGCCGGAGTCAGTATTTCCTGATAGCTATCCGGATATCTTTAAGTCAAGAGTGAATAGGTTACTTCTAGGTTAGCGCGCTCCATCGTCGCTTTCCATCAGGTGAGATAGCGGTCAAGCGCGAACCTACAATCAATAAAAAAAAATCCTTGGAAGCTAAAAAGCATCCTAAAATAATGTACTACCGGAATACAAAGTTATCTGAGTTTTTTCCTGGCTTTGATTCACATACAAATTCGATTTCCAAGAATTTTACTAGTACTTTTATCGAGCTCTATAAAAAAAGTTCTTTAAGGGTCGTAAATCCAGGGCAAATCGGGGAAACCCTCTTGTAATGATTACTGATATTTTTATCTATACGTAATATAATCAAGTCCACAATAATACCTACTAATAACAAAATGATAACTTTAAAATAAACAAAAAGGGTGCAAAACATACAATATTGATTAGCTATTAGGTTCACAGAAATATAGATAAGAAAGTATATAGATTGATTAGTGTCATCAAAGTTGTACTGTAAGTACTTACTTAACTAGTTTTTGACACTTTACCTACTGTTGATGAGTGTTTATTATCTACTTGAAAAAGATTAGAGGAAGACGAAACGAACGATGGATGTCTGGAGCGGAAGATGTTTTGTGAGGAAAGATGGAGACTACTTGAAATGACGACACTCCGAGACGTGTCGAGGACGTGTTATGCCAACGTCTAATCTATTGAGACAAGGGTACCAGCATAATGATGACAGTTCCATAAACTAATAAAGTAATTTGTGCCTAGGAGATAATCTCCGGGAGTACTGACATCCATCCTGGAGTACTCCATGACAAAGAGCTATACTTTTGTTGAGTATTAGATCAGTATAGAAATTTTTCATACAGTTAAGTGATAAATTTTTGTCTAGGAAATTGCATTACTGTGATTGGTTCAAATTGACGATTAAGACTTGCGCAGTAACTGAAAACCCTTTTTATACGTATATCGATGACTGACAGAAGGAAGAGAGGAATATGATACATCCAACTGATCTGATAAGTATTTTAATCTTGTGGCCGATCACCAGAAAGAGTGGACACGGCGAAAGATTTCGTGCAGTATTCCGCAGGGATCATTACCAGGACCACCCTTGCGGCCTGAATCCGATGCATGAACCTCCCTAACTTATCATGTCCAGTGAAGACCTGCGTCATGCGGAATATGAGAACGCTGCGATACCTGAGGAGATTTATAACGATGATTATGGCGTGTCCAGAGTTATCCTCATATGTGTCCTCAAATGAATTGTTGAAGTTGTCAGTTGTCAAGCAAAAATATGTTAAGACATCGGAATATTTTAAATACTCTTTCCTTTGAATTAGTTTTTGATGTTATCGCTGAGTAAGAGATACAAACAAACACTTTAATTATAGAAACGGTGTCATCGTGCTTTTGTTGTTTAAGCCACTGCTTTTTGTCATACTTTAGGTTTACAATTAAACCAAAATGTGGGTCAGGTAGTATCTTATCATTATGCGTTTTCTTTCCAATTTCACTATAAATACTGACTTCATCAGAATACACCTTATACTCACATCGTCCTCAAAGGAGTTCACTTCAGTGTTTTGTGGATCCAGTCAGAAAAAAACTGAAAAGGTAATAATTCATTTTTGTATACTAATTTGCTTTCGGTAAAGATAACTTCTAAAATTTAATGCTATAACAAACTTCATTGTATATTAATAAAATGAAACTAATGATTCTAGATGAAGAGCGCACTCCTCGTCGTGTTGTTAGCAGCGGCAGCAACAGCTGCAGTAGTCAGCAATGAGGAGCCTGACGTGGTGGAGGTGCCTGATGTAGACGAAGTGGCTGACGTGGACGAGATTGCGGAAATGTTTGAGACTGACTTCGATGAACTAAATGACGAGGCTGAGAAATTGACAGCAAGAGTAACTCGGAAAAACCTGAGCCTGGGAGACATTACTTCTGGAGATGCACGAGTAGTGAAGTAAGTAACCACACACAACTACGAGTCTTTGTTTAAACCAAAGGATTTGTCCTGAAAATAGTCAATTATGTGAGAAAGTTTATATAAAGGTCAGGAATTTTAAGCTTCATTTCGATTATTGGTAATTTTTAAATATGACATGTCGAATGTACTACAGTATACCTGACCATGAACATGTTCTATTTTCAGTCGCGTGTACAGAGCCAGCGGTACTGAGGGACAGTCCAAAGTGAGGAATATACCGATCTTTACGAAACGACAGATAAGTGCGATCCGCGTGACCCGCGTGGGGGACTCACAGGACGCAACACCATCTATCATAAAAGGAGGAGTCGGAAAGCCCTTTGTCGTCATCAGGATAAAGTCAGCTGTAGGACGCGGATACAACTACAGAGTTGAAGTGTACGTCAAAAAGTCAGCTCAGAAATGAGCATATGTATAAAATTTACATGTTTTAGTTTAAGAGATATTGTTTTTGTAAAACAAAAAGTTTTATACTTTGTTTCAGTTTTGTGATAATAAAGACAATAAAACTTATTGAGTCATTGTTTTACTTGAAAACCTATTTTTGCAATATTACAGCTATATATTATGTTATTTATTTAATTAATCTTCTTGCAACATAAAAAAACAAAGGCAGACTTTTCAGACCTTTGCTATTTTCTACTCAGGGTGACGATGACTTAATAAAATGGGTGCACAAAAATGTATTTAGAAAACAATATTGCGGGTGCTTGTTTTTAATCTCGTCAACTTTATGTAAGTTTATTTTAACATTGTAAGCACAATTGTAAAGAAATAAGTTTAAAACGATTCTGCTATTAGTGGAGAAAATAATTCCGCAATTTCAGCTTAAATACATACCGACTTCCAGCCGTTCCAACATCGACAGAAAGCGCATCCAGACAATCCATAAGAAGACTGACTGTGTATAGAAGGCAGAATGGACAAAAAGAGAAGTATGAAAAGGATTAGTGGAAGAACGATGATTGATGATGAGTATTAGTTTAGTGAACGTGAAAGTTGTTTTGAATATCAAGTTACTACTAAAGGGTCTGCTGTTTACATGTGATATGATGTTGACAGGTAAATATGCTCTCGTTTATATAAATATGATTGTACTCATATGTTTAGACCAAAATGTGTTCTTCAAAGGTGCACTTTTAAAAACGTTATTTAAAAATTAAAAAGTGGTTATAATGTACTGTTGGATATTAGAAATTCACGCAGATTGGAAGTCTCCACGAAAAGCTATTTGTTATACAATCTCTAAAGGTGTCCTCAAGTCTGACAGCATTACGTGAATTTTGCGCTGTGTTATGTGATCCTTAAATTTTTCGGAAACATATAGATTTGTAAGCTATCCTGGACATCTGTTAATATTATCGCGTTTAGATAAATAACTTGTGATGATTTATGACCACGAACGATTTATAATTATATCGCAATAATCACTTAAGTCCTGTCATTTTGTGATTTAACAGATAACTGATAACACTGTCTTATCATCATGCAATTATGGTATAAATAGTGCTTTCCTTTAGAAGTCAGCTACAGTAGCAGTGAACTTATACAAGTCAGCTGAAGTGTTTCGAGAATCAAGTCTTAGTCTAATTGACAAGCAAGGTGAGTGATTTATAAATTATATTATTATGAAGTTTGTAATATTCTTAGTAAATATCTCGACCCATGAGCAGAGCGTACATTTAAATTAATGCTCGATTGATGGCATCTCACTGAGGAGGATGTTAATGTACTACATGAATATGTAAGCCTAATCTATCAGGGCCAATGGCGTGAACTAAAGATGTTAAAGAGATTGTTGTAATTTTGCTTTGTCCTATAATATTGTACACATTGAATAAAATTAACGTAACATTTCCAGATGAAGAGCGCACTCCTCGTCGTGTTGTTAGCAGCGGCAGCAACAGCTGCAGTAGTTGGCAATGAAGTGCCTGACGTGGTGAGGGTGCCTGACATTATGGGGCTGCCTGACGCGGTTGAAGAGTATGACATGCATGACGGAGACGAAGTGGCTTACGCGGGTGTTTACGAGATGCCAGATGTGTTTGTGTCTGACTCGGATGAGCTGATTGTAGAGGGTGAGCTGCCTGCCGAGACAGTAGAGCCTGCAGTAGATACATGGCCTATCGTGGACCAGAAATCAATTAGTTCCAGATCTGAAGTGCGAGTTCATAAGTAAGTATACACACTAAACTTAGAGAATAATAAGTAAGTTAATGAAGGATTTAGACTAATATATAATTGTCGGTTGTATTTGTCATACATTAAATCCTTTGCACTGCAGTTTTTCTGATCACGACTATTATCTATTTTCAGTGTCGAGTACCGGGCTAACGGTGTTCCTGGTCACTTCTGGGTGAGAGATATTAGAGTCAACACAAACCGCCGCATAAGTAGAATCCGAATCACCCTCCTGGGGGCCGCACAGGGGGCAAGCGCAAACATCATAGCAGGAGGAGTTGGAAGCTTCTCTGTCACCATCAGGATTCGATCAGCTGTAGGCCGCGGATACGCATACAGGATTGAAATCTGGGTCCGATAATATGCTCGAATTATTAAAGGAGGTTAAGGCTCTCTTGATTTAGTAAGGCTCGTTTTGTTGTGTTTAGAATAATAATAAAGGCATTGAATCTTATTTGTTTTTTTTCATTAAGCTATTATGGCCTCACGGCTGACCACTTTCTCACCTGATCGTTAGCGATAGTGTGGTCTACAGTGAAGAATGCTTGAAACCTTGTAGAGAAAAAATTGGTTGTAGCTATCAGGAAATATTGACTGTAGCGGAGGACTCCACTCCTTGGCTCGCATGCCGCACGCACGCATCTACGAGTTATGTTATTCCAACGCTATTACATAAATATATTGTTGTGTCAACGAACGTTAGTTAACATTTACTTGTGTCTAATTATAAGTTATCTTGTTCACTAGGTAACTTATACAAAACATCGTTATCTATACATATAATAAAACAGTAACGAAAGAAAAACTGTACATTGAGAATTTTCTGGAAAAATTAAGTGGCTTTTGTTAGAAAAACGTAACTGAGGACAAAAAGTGACTTTTTAGAATTTTTGTCTGTTTGTCTGTTTGTCTGTGCCTATGGTACGGGTTGGCGCCAAAACTACTGGATAGATTGAATTGAAATTCAGCAAAAATGTTCCTTGTAAACCAAGGAAGGCTTTAGGCTACATATTATCACGCCTTAAGTTATGGGAGGTAAGCAATATTGAATTTAAATAGTGCAATGGATGCAAGGGTGTAACTTTTTTTTCCGTAGGCCGATTGACTCAAAACTTAGCACAAACATTACCCTAAAGTGGTTATCAAGGATGGCATATTTATTTTTTCAGTAGTACCCCCAGTGCAAGATTTAGGGGATGTTAAAGTTTGTATGGGAGAATCCTATTCCTTGGGTTAATTAACTTGAAACTTGGCACGTAAAGTTATTTAGGTAAATAATAAAGATTCCCATTATTAGTTTTTCAAAACTACGTAATTTAGGCAAAGAAACATAGTTTAATGAATATTAGCAGTATAAAGACAATTTTAAAACAGCGCCATCTATGAGATTACACCAAAATCAAATCAAGTTACATGTTAACACTTTTTGGAAACTATTAATTTAAATTTAAGCATGTTGGCAAAGTTAGCAGTTAGTTATTCTTAAAATTCATGGATGGTAATGTTACTTATTTATTTTTAGGGAAATATGTTAGGTAGTGGTTGGTTCGTTTTACTAAAAAATGTGGGTTAATATTTAATATATATTCATCTCTAAATGGCGTTCTCCATGTTTATATGAAATATGTTATTCTTATTCCAACGGTCTAACGGATTTATTTTGCAACGCAACCTAATCTCAAATAACGTTTCAATGTTATTTATATACGTACAACGCCATCTACTGACCCAAATTAGTACAAACGAAAACATAACATAATATATTTTTTACCTTTCGATTACCGTAATTACAGACACAATTAAAATACAACAGTTGTGCGGAAATTTGTGTCCTCTTGGGACTTAACTAAAGTGTTTTACGAATAATGTATTCATATAAATATAATAAAATCGTAGGAAAGTGAAAACTGTTTACTTATTAATTATTTTTTTAAAAGATTATTTAGGAAGTGATCTACAATCGATATCGAAGCCAAAAGCATCGTTTTTATTAGAATTTTTGTCTGTCTGTCTGTATGTATGTTTGAGCTGAACTCAAAAACTTACTTGGATATATATATATAAACATACTGCATGGATTACCTTCAAATTTTGCATGATAAAGGACGGGCTGGGAAAGCTGTGAATACTTTTTTTTCTTACGCATTCTGTGACTGAGTTTAATCTAACAACGCATATTTAAATGATGTTTTTCAGTAAGCTATGCTGTTATCTGGCTTTACACTATAAAAATTACGTCATTTAAGCAGCTTGGACAGAGGAACATAGTTCAATGATTATTAGTAGTAAAAAGACAGTTTTAAAACAGCGCCATCTATGAGAGATAAAAATCAATCAAATCAGCTTCCTAAAAGTTGTATTATATAGTTCGTTTTGAAAAATTGAAGTTCCAAACAACCCTGAAAATCTTAAGCGGAGTTGAGGAAGACTATTAAAAAAAATGCGGTGCTAAGTATTACAAAAAAGTTATGTTCCTTGAAATATCGCCATCATCTGTCTGAAGATTTTCTGCGAGCTTTGAGGCGTGCTACTGGAGACGAAGTCGATGTAACTGATGAACGTGTGCTGAACACCTGTCTCAGTTCACTTCAAGATGTGGACATTTCTATCGGCGGCAATCCACTGATCGAATATGAATTACCAGTTCCCCAATCATCACCACATCAAGACTATGCCTGAGACAAATTACGATTCGGGCGAAATTACCACCATACGAAATGACCATGTCGCTTTGTTGTCTTCAGAGCAAAAACAAATTTATGACACCGTCCCTGAAAGCGTTGTGCAAAACCAGGGTAATATGTTTTTCTTGGGTTGCTCCTGTTGGAACAGAAAAAACATGGCATACTTGAAGAGGCAAGGCAATATTGCTATTGAACAGCAATGTCGTCGGGAATCGCTGCAACACTGCTTCCGGGTGGCAAGGCAGCACATGCCATGTTCAAATTCCCATCGATTTAGAGAGCGCCAAAACGCCTGTTTGTGGTGTGTCACGTTACAGCGATAAGGGACACGTGCTTAAGGATTGCTCTCTGATCGTATGGAATGAGCGTACGGTGGCCAATAGGAACGCAGTTGAGTCCGAGGACAGAACCCTGCAGGACATCCGCGGGAACGAACATTTTGATGGATGGTGTCACAGTTTGTTCAGTGGCGGTTTCGGGCAAACGCTTCCCGTCTTGACTCGGGGATCAAAGTCTTACGATCTGAATGCTACGTTGAAACAATCTTCATTGTAGTCACGAGTTTGTGCGCTGCGCTTGACCATTAATATGTGAACTCGGCTCGGCAGCAATGCACGTGCTCAAGAATTCTCTGATGACCTTCTAACTCTTGGAGAAGGCACTTTATCTTTTTTATGAAGGGGAAAATAAATGAATGACGAATCCCGCCTTTGGGTGGAGCGGGAGACAGTGTCAGAATTCTATTGACTAAACAACCCACCGTTCCTACTTGCCTTAGTTCCAGGGCCCTGGTGTTCCGCTTTAACATCTACCCTTGGCCCCAGAAGGCTTCGACCTTGCTGGGCTCCTACAGTTGCTGACGACTGCTTGAGGTGCAGGGAACAGCGCGCTGCGCGCCGTCAACGACTTGGGTTCAAGTCAAAGCCCACTCCGAGAAAGGTGGACAAGAGGTACTTCCAGAGTCTCTCGATAGAGTGTTATCCAGCTTAGAAGAATTCATTCGCTGTGCACAGGGACATCAGTCGTTTATCAAACCAGCAGAATTCTTGGGTGTGTGAGCGGGCCATTTTGACGTCCAAAAATAATCAGGTTCATCAGGAATCAGCAGGTAACGAATGCATTCTCTTGGAAATTGAGGGGAAGGTAGTGGTCTATACCTCGATAAACACTGTCGTCGAGCAAGATTACGCCACACATTATCCCGCGCATACCATCAAGCTGAAAGTCGGAGTCCCGATTATGCATCTTTGGAACCTATATCCTAAGAAAAGTAAAGAGACCTGTCAAAAATTCTTACGGGTTGTGGCGTCGGTGAGGCAGTATTTGTACCTCATAATTTCCCGTTCCAGTCCAAGCGCGTACAGTTCCCCGTGCTTGTTTGCTTCGCGATGACCATCAATAAGTCGCAGGGGCAGACACTGAGCGCAGCGGGTGTCAACTTCAGGGCGAATTGTCTCTTACGCGGGCAACTGTACGTCGCTTGCTCCCGCGTCATCAGTCCTGACTCTTTTTACATTTTCGCTCCTGACAGCATAACTACCATCGTAGTATGGTGGCGGAGTGGTAAAGGCTCCGACTCAGTGGTGGCGGAGTGGTAAAGGATACGACTTTCAAATTGTAGGTCGGGGGTTCAAACCCAGCCAGGCGAATTACTTTGTGTAATTTATTTCATAACCACTGCTCTTAAAACGGTGAAGGAAAACATCATGAGGAAACTGTGACTGTGAATGTCTTAGAACCAAAAATTCGAAGACATGTGTCATCCACCAATCCGCACTGGGCCCGCGTGGTGGATCATGGCCCATTCCCTCTCCTAGAAAGGACGTCTGTGTCCCGGCAGCGGGAACTTTATAAGGCTGATGCATTGCTATTTTAAAAGTTGTTTACTTATAATGCTATAGCGACAAAGCCACCTTAGGTATGTTTGGTGCTGTAGAGCCTTCACGCAGACAACGTCGCGGGCAACAGCTAGTCTATAATAAAACACAAAGTTATACAATAAAGTGTTATAACCATGCGATGCTTAAGATTATTATTATAAAATTATTAATTCGTAACATAATAAAATAATCCATATTTTGCATAGATCGCGCCCGTGACATGCGCATGAACTTGAAAAAAAAAAAAAAATATGAGATGTCCTTAAACCTTTTCTAAAAGGAAACAAATATAAAAGGTACGGAGTTTGCGATTACGCGCCCGCATTCGTAGCTACGCCGTAGTACGTCGTAGCTCGCTGCGTAGCACGTAGCGCTACAAAATAACAGCAAACTAAGTGATAATCGACTGTACAGACATTTCTCAACTATGATGAATTAGCTGCCAGTTTTACCGGTTGCAGTTTAGTACAATTATTTTGCTTTGAGCGACTACATATTGATAAAAAAACGAATACCATCAACGATTGCATCATTGCTTACTAACCAGCAGGTTCGCAGTCAAGTACGATGTACGGATCAACATGATTAGTTCTATTTTTCTTTTTAATTGTTATATTGAAATCTGTTACACAAATCCATGAATTAATTTCAAGGAAACACTATTGTTATGACTGCTAATGTTTTTATCTATATTAGGTTCTCATATAATATAATATGTGCATTAAGATTCAGATAATAATTCGATAGCGAAAAAAAACGAAAAGGCGTATGTCTACTCGTAAAGTACCGACGAGAAATGTGTATGATAAGAATGTGGTAGCTTTGGAAGTAGATACCAGTGATTACTTATGTTCAAATAAGGATAGTGTACTACTTAAGTTACTTACTGGGGGTTCACAGAAATAAAGATTAAGAAGTATATAGATTGATTAGCGTCATCGATGCCGCACTGTGAGTAGTTAACTAGAACGACGATATCAGACAAATGAGGTATGTGAGACAGTTGAGAGAGTGGGGATCTGGAACGAATGGGTGCTAAATATCTTACAAAAAGAATTAGGAATGCAGAACCTTTGTGCTAAATGTTTGCTGCATCTGCTAAATGCCGACCAAAAACAAAAGCAAAATCCGTTTTCGCTTCAACCATTGGACCGTTTAAAAAGGGATCCGATCGATTTCGTGCGGCGATTTCTTACAATGGATAAGACATGGGTCCACCACTATTCGCCAACATTAAGCAGCCGTCCAAGCTGTGGGTTGGAGCCGGTGGTGCAGCACCACAGAAAACGAAAATCATCGCACTGGCTCTAAAGGTCGTTGTCAGTGTGCTCTGGGATTCGAAAAAGATTCTTCCCTGGTAGTTGTAACTAGCAAGTTGATAACCTTCCAAAAGAGAGAATGATTACATATTTTACTATCCTGAGCTTATCGCCTTCAAGTGAAAATACAAAAAGATTAAAATCGGTTCACGCAATTCAAAATTACCATCGCCAGCGCAATATCGAATTACCATTTACAGCGCCATCTCTCGGGAAATTGGGTTACTAATTTATTGATTGGGTTCAATTGTGTGGGTGTTACATTATGAGAAATTTGTAACGGACGGGAAATTACGCAACCCTACACTGAGCGTGGTCCGACACACTCTTGGCCGATTTTAATTATAATTGAAATCGGTGTCATTTAAATTGTTACTGAGTATGTCACTGATGAGTTGTAATATGTATATTTATGTTAATAATAAACGAGAACGTAACATGTAGGTCAGATATTAGCTTATCATTATGCGTGTGCATTTCCCTTTCACTATAAATACTGAACCCTTCAGCTTACGACTTATACGCACACCGTCCATAGGGGAGTTAACTTCAGTGTTTTGTGGATCAAGTTAGAGAAAAAGTGTAAAGGTAAACGCTTTTTTATTTATTTATTATTATATAGCAGGATATTGATTGTAGTTGTAACAATTATCAGATATTTCTGTGTTCATTATCCAGGGCATATGCATAGTTGATAGACGACTTTACTGGTTATATGTGATGATATATGTACATTTGGTTCCCCACTGCCTGAAGATTAATATTAAATAATGTTATAGTAATTAATTCAATACTTAACAAAGTAATTGAAATGATTCTAGATGAAGAGCGCAATCCTCGTCGTGCTGTTAGCAGCGGCAGCAACAGCTGCAGTAGTCAGCAATGAAGTACCTGACGTGGTGGAGGTGCCTGATGTAGACGAAGTGGCTGACGAGGTGATAGTGACTGATATAGATGAACTGGCGGAGGCAGCCGAGCTGACTGACGAAGTTGAGGAACCGGCGCAGACTGCAATAGACAGTCGGCGTAGTCTGAGCCTGGGCTCGATTGGTTCCAATAACGTTCGAATACTTCTGTAAGTGTCCACACAGAATTTCGAGAATAATAATATGAATTATAAGAGGAAGTATGAAAAACAGATTATTAATATAAAGCTTAATTGAGAATAGTGGTGACTCTTTAAAATACCTACCATACAGTAAATCTCAAGAACTGCGAATTTCTTGACCATGAATATTTTATTTTTCAGCGGCGTGTACAGGGCTGCCGGTATTAAGGGTCGCTACCATGTGAGGAATTTGAGAGTCAGCACGCGCCGACGGATAACTGCAATCCGGGTGACCCGCCTGGGGAACTCACAGGGGGCAATTCCGTCCATCACAGGAGGAGGAATCGGAAAATCCTCTGTCAGCATCAGGATACGGTCAGCTGTAGGCCGTGGATACCACTACAGAGTTCAAGTCTATGCCAGATAATTTGCTCAAAATTTGAATAGTGTCTCAAGCATTTTCGGATTACTAACACTAAAGTTATTTTATTGGTACATAAGTGTCTTCTTTGAAAATCTATTTAGAAAATAGGTATGTTTAAAATAATAAAGATATTTGCACTTATTTTATCGTTTTACTTTGACATTGTTATCCTAATTTTAGAAATAAAATATCTACACTGTTAATTTTGATCTTTATAATCCCGTGGAGTTAATAATAAAGATTTTTCTTAGACTCGAACTATTTTACACGTTCACGAAATTAATGTCATTAAAAAAACGTAAACTGAGCGAGTTAATGACCTGTAGGTAGTGGTCGGTCATTGCGAACTTACTAATAGAGAAATAATAATGTATACTTATACTATTTTTTCCTTTATAAAAAATAGTTAAGGAATTTTCACAATTAATTTGATTTACAACGATTATAGTCAGGCAACGCAAAATAACTCGATGTGAGAGTCTTGTCATTTTGTTGTTAATGTAGAGATGTATGTTCGTGCACTTTACCTTACAAACCAATCAACTTGTGCTACGATGTGTCTCGTCTCTTGTTGTACTTACCTGGAAACAAATGAAAGAAAAGGTTAAGGTATTTTTGTTCAATCAGGTATCGGAGTCATAGGAGTGGTGAGGTATAGGAGAGGTGGGTAAAAGTACTTTAGTCGAAAGTCTGAGGACACAGATAGTAGTAAAGGCAAGTGGAAATGGGAGAATCGAACTCCACCAATACACACTGAATGATACTACTACTTTACTAATATTGTAGTCAACGTACTTAAAAACATCTTACAGCCCACTGGGTTTAACCAAAAGCATGAAAGTCACGAGAGATAAATGTAACGAAAGAGAGCACTTTTGGGAATTATCCAATATCATCTACCACTTTGGATAGAGCTAGAGGGTGTGTCAGACTTTTACTGACGAAAACTTCTTTAATGCTCTTTCAGTTGCTGTTTGCATTCCAGGACTATGGGTAATTTTCTTACTTTTAGTTTCTCATTGTCCTAGCAGGCATCGGCCTTAGTGGGCCCCTATGGTTTGCTGACATTTGGAGATGTGCGGAACAGAAAGTTAAATCTCACATACTTTCGTTGAAAAGGGAGGATCATCCGACCACTAGGTGTTTCTATATGTTCAAATCGGAGAACTTTGATTGCGCGATGAAGTATTAGTGCTTATGTGACGACATAGATGGCGCTACAGACATCTCTTTGAGGCGCGCGTGTTCTTAATGATTAAATAACGTTTTTAAAAGTGCGCTTTTTAAGACCCCATATGGTATCTGAAAATACGAGTATGATCCATATAGTTAGAACCATATCACATGTAAAAAGCAGAACCTTTGGTAGTTACATGATCCTCGCAACAACTTTCATATTCAGTTACCTAATAACATCATCTAACTCATTATCAATTTCTATGTTCTTCACTTGCAAGGAATCTGCATACTTCTAACAATCATCTACTACTCTATTCTGCTCATACTTCTGATTTTGCCCATTATTCCTTCTATATATAGTCCGTCCTTTGTGGAATGTGTTTCCTCTCGACGTTAAGACGGCTGAAAATCGGTTAGTACTTAAAAGGAAGCTGTGGAATTATTTTATTCACTAATAACAGTTTGACGCATTTTAATACTACTTTCTTTAAAATTAAGTTAAAATAGACCTGTATATACAGTTGACAAGAGTAAAAATATATACGTTTACTCTTGTTTCCTAAATGTTTTTTTATGCACTCATTTTATTGTCTCTCTGACGCCCTGAGTTCTCTGGAATAAAATAACAAAGGGATAAGTCTACCTTTGTTTTTTGAATTGCATGAAGATTAAATAAACAAATAAAATGTGGTATAAACTCAATGTTATAAAATTGGTGGTCAACAAAAAAATTACACAATAAGTTTTATTATCTTTATTATCATAAACGTAATATAATTCTTTTTGTTTTACAAAAACAAAATATCTTAAACTAATAAAACATGAAAATGTCATTCATGTGCTCATTACTGAGCTGACTTTTTGACGTAAACTTCAACTCTGTAGTTGTATCCGCGGCCTACAGCCGACTGTATCCTGATGACGACAAACGAGTTTCCGACTCCTCCTCTTACGATGGATGGGGTTGCGTTCTGTGAGTCCCCCACGCGGGTCACGCGGATCGCACTTATCTGGCGTTTCGTGCGGATTCGAATATTCCTCACCTTGGACTGTCCCTCAGTACCGCTAGCTCTGTACACGCGACTGAAAATAGACATGTAAATGGTCAGGTATACTGTAATGGATGAAATTTACTCTATGACATGTCATTTTATAGAATCACCAGTATTCGTAGCGAAACTTGAGATTCGTGAGCCTTACAATAAAAAAAAAACAAACAATTGTAGTTCTGCGTGGTTACTTACTTGACTACTCGAGAATCTCCAGAAGTAATGTCTCCCAGGCTCAGATTATTCCGAGTTGCTGTCAATTTCTCAGCCTCGTCATTCAGCTCATCGAAGTCAGTCTCAAACACTTCCGCAATCTCGTCCACGTCAGCCACTTGGTCTACATCAGGCACCTCCACCACGTCAGGCTCTGCATTGCTGACTACTGCAGCTGTTGCTGCCGCTGCTAACAATACGACGAGGAGTGCTCTCTGCATCTAGAATTATTAGTCTCATATACTTAATATCCAATGAAGTTTAGTATAGTATTGAATTTTTAAAGTTATCTTTACCGAAAGGACAAAGCAAATTAGTATACAAAAATGAATTATTACCTTTTCAGCTTTTTTCTGACTTGATCTACAAAACACTGAAGTGAACTCCTTTGAGGACGATGTGGGTATAAGGTGTATTCTGAGGAATTCAGTATTTATAGTGAAATAGGAAAGCAAAAGCATAATGATTAGATACTATCTGACCTACATATTGTGTTAATTGTAAACATTAAATATGACGAAAAATCAGTGGCATAGACACTAAAAGTACAATGACACCGTTTCTATAATTAAAGGATTTGTTTGTATCTCTTACTCAGCGATGACATCAATAACTAATTCGAAGAAAACTGTATTTATACTATTCCGTAAACTCCACAATCTTGGTTTGAGAACACTTGACAAATCCCTTTTTTAAGGAGTGGCTAGAGAGCTATCACGGCGTCCTCATATTCAGCATGACGCAGTTCTCCATTGGACATAATAATTTTGGGTAGTTTTTGCAACGGATTTGTTCTCCGGCTTCATCATCAGATCAGTTAAATGGATCTCCTTCCCTTACCCCCTCAGTCAGTCATCGATACACGTATACAAAAGGAATTTTACCTGTTACGACAGTTTTACTATTGTCATTTGTGGAGTTCTTATTGATTTTTTTAAAGCTCATTATCAGATCATGATCATTATTTCGGAGGGGCCTTAGAAGCCATCGGCCTTAATGTGTCCCAACGGTTTGCTAAGATATTTTTAAGTCGCGAGACTTGGGTTTATTTTTTTCAGGATAGCGGCTACCCATTGCTTGTGATCCTTTGGAGATCAGTCTACAATTTTCGACGTCTCCTGTTCGGAGACTTAGGTGTGGCGTGGAGTTGTGCGTTCTCTCAGTTTGACAGCAAACTGAGAGAACGGTTTTCCTTTGCTATCATTACTTATAGCTTTGCAGAAGAATACAACCACATCCCATTTCCACTCGCTCCGGACAATGGCCTGAACCAAGGCCTAGTCTAAATTAAGGCATTGCCAAGGACATCTGAGAGTGGTTCGCTATTTGCGGAGTACTTTATCATATAGCAGACAGATTTAGTCCTCGATTGATTACTCTTAAGTACTTGGGTATTCGAACAAAGACCCCTTTCTAGGCAATCACACACGCGTTTAATAATTTTGATCTACCTGCTCACTAAATTTGCCGGCGACTTGGTCTCTTTGGAAGCTAAAATGTATACTAAAGGAACGGACTACTGGAATACAAAGTTACCTGAGCCCTTTTCCTGGCTTCGGTTCACATACAAATTTGATTTCCAAGGATTTTGCTAATACTTTTATCGAGTTCTATAAAACCAATTTTTAAGGGTCGTAAATCTAGAGCAAATCGGGGAAACCCTCTTGTAATTATTACTGATATTTTTATCTGTGAGTAATTTAATCAAGTTTACAATTATACCTACAGATAACAAAACGATAACTTTAAAATAAACAAAAAGGGTGCAAAACATACAATATTGATTAGCTATTAGGTTCACAGAAATATAGATAAGGAAGTATATAGATTGATTAGTGTCATCAAAGTTGTACTGTAAGTACTTTAACTAGTTTGTGGACACTTTGCCTACTGTTGATGAGTATTTATTATCTACTTGAAAAAGACTAGAGGAAGACTAGTGATTAGAGTAAGAAAGCGTGGAAACGGTGAAAGAGGTCTTGCGGTATTTTGCAGGGATCATTACTATCACCACCTTTGCGGCCTGAATCTGATGCACAAACCTCCCAAACCTATCATATTCAGTGACCTGCGTCATGTGAAATGTGGGGACGCTACGAGGTCTCTCTAGCTACTCCTTAAAGAGATGTATAACGATGATTATGGCGTGCCCAGAGTTGTCCTCATATGTGTCCTCTAACGAATTATTGAAGTTGTCAGTTGTCAAGCAAAAAGATGTTAAGACATTGGAATATTTTAAATACCCTTTCCTTTGAATTAGTTATTGATGTTATCGCTGAGTAAGAGATACAAACAAATACTTTAATTATAGAAACGGTGTCATCGTGCTTTTATTGTTTAAGCCACTGCTTTTTGTCATATTTTAGGTTTACAATTAACCCAAAATGTGGGTCAGGTAGTATCTTATCATTATGCGTTTTCTTTCCAATTTCACTATAAATACTGACTTCATCAGAATACACCTTATACTCACATCGTCCTCAAAGGATTTCACTTCAGTGTTTTGTGTTCAAGTTAGAGAAAAGCTGAAAAGGTAATAATTCATTTTTATATTTTAATTTGCTTAGTCCTTTCGGTAAAGATAACTTCTAAAATTTAATGCTATAAGAAACTTCATTGTATATTAATAAAATGAAATTAATAATTCTAGATGAAGAGCGCATTCCTCGTCGTGTTGTTAGCAGCGGCAGCAACAGCTGCAGTAGTCAGCAATGCAGAGCCTGACGTGGTGGAGGTGCCTGATGGAGACGAAGTGGCTGACGTGGACGAGATTGCGCAAGTGTTTGAGACTGATTTCGATGAACTGAATGACGAGGCTGAGAAATTGACAGCAAGAGTTACTCGGAAAAATCTGAGCCAGGGAGACATTGCTTCTGGAGATGCACGAGTAGTGAAGTAAGTAACCACACACAACTACGAGTCTTTGTTTAAACCAAAGGATTTGTCCTGAAAATAGTCAATTATGTGAGAAAGTTTATATAAAGGTCAGGAATTTTAAGCTTCATTTCGATTATTGGTAATTTTTAAATATGACATGTCGAATGTACTACAGTATACCTGACCATGAACATGTTCTATTTTCAGTCGCGTGTACAGAGCCAGCGGTACTGAGGGACAGTCCAAAGTGAGGAATATACCGATCTTTACGAAACGACAGATAAGTGCGATCCGCGTGACCCGCGTGGGGGACTCACAGGACGCAACACCATCTATCATAAAAGGAGGAGTCGGAAAGCCCTTTGTCGTCATCAGGATAAAGTCAGCTGTAGGACGCGGATACAACTACAAAGTTGAAGTGTACGTCAAAAAGTCAGCTCAGAAATGAGCATATGTATAAAATTTACATGTTTTAGTTTAAGAGATATGTTTTTGTAAAACAAAAAGTTTTATACTTTGTTTCAGTTTTGTGATAATAAAGACAATAAAACTTATTGAGTCATTGTTTTACTTGAAAACCTATTTTTGCAATATTACAGCTATACATTATGTTATTTATTTAATTAATCTTCTTGCAACATAAAAAAACAAAGGCAGACTTTTCAGACCTTTGCTATTTTCTACTCAGGGTGACGATGACTTAAAAAAATGGGTGCACAAAAAATGTGTTTAGAAAACAATATTGCGGGTGCATGTTTTTAATCTCGTCAACTTTATATGTAAGTTTATTTTAACATTGTAAGCACAATAAGCAATAAGTTTTGAGACGATTCTGCTATTAGTGGAGAAAATAATTCCGCAATTTTAGCTTAAATACATACCGACTTCAAGCCGTTCCAACATCGACAGAAAGCGCATCCAGACAATCCATAAGAAGACTGACTGTATATAGAAGGCAGAATGGACAAAATGAGAAGTATGAAAAGGATTAGTGGAAGAACGATGATTGATGATGAGTATTAGTTTAGTGAACGTGAAAGTTGTTTTGAATATCAAGTTTCTACTAAAGGGTCTGCTGTTTACATGTGATATGATGTTGACAGGTAAATATGCTCTCGTTTATATAAATATGATTGTACTCGTATGTTTAGACCAAAATGTGTTCTTCAAAGGTGCACTTTTAAAAACGTTATTTAAAAATTAAAAAGTGGTTATAATGTACTGTTGCATATTAGAAATTCACGCAGATTGGAAGTCTCCACGGAAAGCTATTTGTACATACAATCTCTAAAGGTGTCCTCAAGTCTGACAGCATTACGTAAATTTTGCGCTGTGTTATGTGATCCTAAAATTTTTCGGAAACATAGAGATACGTAAGCTATCCCAACATCTTTTTTAGTTTATTGCATTTAGATAAATATCTTGTGATGATTTATGACGACGAAGATTTATAATTATATCGAAATAATCACCTATCATTTTGTGATTTAACAGATAACTGATAACGCTGTCTTATCATTATGCAATTCTGGTATAAATAGTGCTTTCCTTTAGAAGTCAGCTACAGTAGCAGTGAACTTATACAAGTCAGCTGAAGTGTTTCGAGAATCAAGTCTTAGTCTCATTGACAAGCAAGGTGAGTGATTTATAAATTATATTATTACGAAGTTTGTAATATTCTTAGTAAATATCTCGACCCATGAGCAGTGCGTACATTTAAATATATGCTCGATTGATGTCATCTCACTGATCGAGCAACATATTTGATATGTTAATGTACTACATGAACATGTAAGCCTAATCTATCAGGGCTAATGGCCTGAACTAAAGATGTTAAAGAGATTGTTGTAATTTGCTTTTTCCTATAATATTGTACACATTGAATAAAATTAACGAAACATTTCCAGATGAAGAGCGCACTCCTCGTCGTGTTGTTAGCAGCAGCAGCAACAGCTGCAGTAGTCGGCAATGAAGTGCCTGACGTGGTGAGGGTGCCTGACATTATGGGGCTGCCTGACGCGGTTGAAGAGTACGATAAACATGACGGAGACGAAGTGGCTTACGCGGGTGTTTACGAGATGCCAGATGTGTTTGTGTCTGACTCGGATGAGCTGATTATAGAGGGTGAGCTGCCTGCCGAGACAGTAGAGCCTGCAGTAGATACATGGCCTATCCTGGACCAGAAATCAATTAGTTCCAGAAATGAAGTGCGAGTTCATAAGTAAGTATACACACTAAACTTAGAGAATAATAAGTAAGTTAATGAAGGATTTAGACTAATAATTGTCGGTTGTATTTGTCATACATTAAATCCTTTGCACTGCAGTTTTTCTGATCATGACTATTATCTATTCAGTGTCGAGTACCGGGCTAACGGTGTTCCTGGTCACTTCTGGGTGAGAGATATTAGAGTCAACACAAACCGCCGCATAAGTAGAATCCGAATCACCCGCCTGGGGGCCACACAGGGGGCAAGCGCAAACATCATAGCAGGAGGAGTTGGAAGCTTCTCTGTCACCATCAGGATTCGATCAGCTGTAGGCCGCGGATACGCATACAGGATTGAAATCTGGGTCCGATAATATGCTCAAATTATAAAGGAGGTTAAGGCTCTCTTGATTTAGTAAGGCTCGTTTTATTGTGTTTAGAATAATAATAAAGGCAATGAATCTTATTTGTTTTTTTTCATTAAGCTATTATGGCCTCACGGCTGACCACTTTCTCACCTGATCGTTAGCGATAGTGTGGTCTACAGTGAAGAATGCTTGAAACCTTGTAGAGAAAAAAAAAACCTTGTAGCTATCAGGAAATATTGACTGTAGCGGAGGACTCCACTCCTTGGCTCGCATGCCGCACGCACACATGTACGATGAATGTGTTCCAAAATGTTTTGTGCGTGGGTAGAAATTCCACCACGTATTGATAATGCATCACCGTACGTTTAGTGGTTCGATGCTGAAACGGGAGCAGGTGGAGTTATGCTATTCCAACGCTATTACATAAATACACTTCTCATCAAAAAAATCGAAACACCTTGCAAGTTTACGTTTTGTCAGGATTATCAGAAAAATGTGTACATTTAGGAATAAATGTTAAATGTCGTTTAATAGTGAGTAATATGAGCTTATCAAATCTTAATGTTAATGTTCTAAATTTAAATGAATTTTTCATAGGTTTCGTATTTTGTTAAATGAGTCATTTTTATTCCGTATGGAGTATAAAGGAAATGGATAAAACAACACACGTAAATGAAAAAAAAAGCTAAAAAACGTTTATTTAATAACTTGTATTCCCTCCCCGAGCTCTAATTACTGCTTCCATACGGTTCTTCATCGATCGGATGAGAGTCACGATCACATGCTGTGGTATATTGTCCCATTCCTCTTGGATTGCATCTTGCAGCTGGCTAAGTGTTTCTGGGGCAGGATCTCTTGCTCGAATTCGTCTCTTTAATTCATCCCATAGATGTTCAATGGGATTCATGTCCGGGCTTCTTGCTGGCCATTCCATAATAGAGATATCGACTTCGTTAAGATAATCTCACGTGCTCATTTGCTCACGTGCAAAGTTAAGGCGCGCTCTTCGATGGTCTGCAGTTAATTTCGGCCCATTTGCTGGCTTATGCGGTACCAGTCCACGATCCTTCAACCTTCTTCTAATTGTAGAGTCACTTACAGCCACCCTTCGTACAACACGAAGCCGCTGCTGCAGTTGAAAAGCGTTAAGGCGTCGATTTCTTAAAGAAGTTGTTACAATAAATCGATCATCTCGCTCAGAAGTGACCCGATTCCTGCCAGATCCTGAACGGCGCGTGAACAAACCAGTCTCCCGATAACGTTTATATACTCTATGAACAGATGACAGGCTTAGATGCAGTCTTGCAGCCACAACACGCTGACTAAGGCCAGAATCCAGCAATGCCACAACTTGGGCGGCTTCTGTGGGCGAAGTATCCATACGTTTTAGAAAAAAAACCTTTTTTCAGACGTCCCAAAGTCACAGTATTGAAATAAAAAACAAAAAGTTTAAGGATAGGCGCCAATTTTTAGTTTTTAAACGCTAAATGTACTCCAACCCTAAACACACATTTGTCTCAAAACAGTGATTCATTTCGTTTATAAGATAAACAAATGAAATTCTAATTTTGAATTTAGAATTTTCCGGATGCAGCTTAGTACAGTAATAACTGTAATGGCCAAACTGCCAGCTATAATATATGTATTTTTTTTCATCGTATGAATTCTTTTTTGTGTTAAATTCGGACAGAAACAATGAAAACGGAAGTGTTTCGATTTTTTTGATGAGAAGTTTATATTGTTGTGTCAACGAACGTTAGTTAACATTTACTTGTGTCTAATTATGAGTTACCTTGCTCACAATGTAACTTATACACAATGTAGGTATGTATAATTAAACACAAGGTTGTACAGGTCACTGTATAACCTTGCAATGCTTAAGATTATTATTATAAAATTATTCATTCGTAAAATAAAAAAATAATCATTATTTTGCATAGATCGCGCCAATGGCATGTCATGACCTTGAAATAAAATAAAATATAAGATGCCCTTAAACCTGCTTCCAAAAGGAAATAATTATAAAAGGTATGGAGTTTGCAATTACATGCTCGCCTTCGTAGCTACGCCGTAGCATATCGTAGCTCGCTGCGTAGCGCGTAGCACTACAAAATAACTGCATACTGAACGATACTTGATCTGCCTAGATCTGTTTTAACTATGTTGGATTAGCTTCCAGTCTAACCGGATGCAGCTTAGTACAATTATTTCGCTTGGAACAACTACATATTTGAAATCCACAAGACAAGGACTTGGTAATACGAATACGACACCGATCCGTAACAACTGTCAAAGATATTTCAATGAAAAAGCGCCGTTTAAGTTACGAAGACTTGCCGCGTCCGGCTGCTGTTATTCAATTTCAATGTAAATCTTAAATTCACACAGACCAGGGTATCAAACTTAAGACTGGAGCTCAGTAGTGAAGCTCACCACTACTTGTCACCATCACATACACTCATCTACCTACTTTACTACACTTGTCAGCGGCTTGGTTCCCTGGAAAGTCGAGAACAGACTTCCCAAAAGGAAAGTTATCCCGGAATACAAAATAACCTATGTATTTTCTTTATCAAGTCATATATTATTTCAGTTGAAACTTGTGTAGATGGTCTACATAAGTTTCAACTGAAATAATATATGGAATAGAATAAACTTTATTGTACACCAAAATATTCAAATTTCACGGAAACTAATCTATACTAATATTATAAAGCTGAAGAGTTTGTTTGTTTGTTTGTTTGTTTGTTTGTTTGTTTGTTTGTTTGTTTGTTTGAACGCGCTAATCTCAGGAACTACTGGTTCGAATTGAAAAATTCTTTTTGTGTTGAATAGATCATTTATCGAGGAAGGCTTTAGGCTATATAACATCACGCTGTGACTTATAGGAGCGAAGAAACAATGGGAAATGTGGAAAAAACGGGGAAAAATATTCATCTTTGAGGGCTTCCGTTGCGTGCGCTGCGAAAACGGTAGAAGATACCAAAAAAATATGTAGTAAAGAATTATTCCTCTTAAAATGATCTAAAAAAATGTCCGCGACAGTATATGTCTATCTTTTAAGATTAACTCACTAGAACCGTTTTTATGGGAATCAAATTTGGCCGAAATTAATGCATTATTACCAATTATTTGTTAGAGTTGTATCAACATAGTAATGTTAAACTTTATCCAAATAAATGTGTTGTTGATTAAGAGTACGTAATTGTGAACAAAATTGTCTTTGTAATCACTTATTTTTAATGAACCATCTTAGAAGATATTACAATTTTAAAATACTCCGATATAAAATTCACACGCGCCGCATGATGTGCAAAATATGACGCTGCGCCTGGCCGGGCGAGGAGAGGGGTTGCTTGCGGGCGGCGCGAAGGGGTATTTTTTATGGTAGGTAAAAATCATACAATGACGAATCCCGCTCTTGGGCGGAGCGGGAAACAGTGTCGGACTCTTACTGACTAAACAACCTACCCCGTTCCTCCCTTGCCTTATTCCCAGAGCCCCGGTATAACGCTTTCGCACAAACCCTCGGCTGCAGGAGGCTTCGACCCTGAAGAGCCCCACAGTTTGCTGACAACACCTTGAGGCGCGCGGGAGCAGTGCAGGCCGTCGACGACTTGGTCTCGGTCTGGACTGTTACCAGACAACCGGACGGCGAGCTACCTATTGCTCACCGTCCGCAAGCCAGCGTCTACGGTGGCCGGATATCGGCGGGATCGCGGCGGCGACAGCTACGGCGAGGGAGCTTTTGCCCTTGCCTTAAGCGGTTGGCCTCCTCCTTTACGAGCATCACTGCTTCGCAGAAGGAGGCGACTGCTTGCCATTCTTCTTCGCTGCGGGCCATGGCCTAAACCAAGGCCCGGCGCGAGAGGCCACCGCCGCCGATCACCACGAGGACACGGCGATTCTCTTCTCAAGCGGGGCACACCTCCACCGTGTCCTCCGTGCTAGCCACACAGTGGCGACACCCGGGCGTCTCTTTCGCACGAATCCGCCGCAGGAATCTCCTGAACTTCCCATGTGTGGTGAGAACCTGCGTCATGTCCTGCGTGATGTCTATCCAACCACGCCTCAAAGAGGGCACTTATCTCCGAGATTATGGCGTGCCCAAGTGGGGGGTGTAGCTCTATGAAGTACTTTTAGATAATTATGTTCTTTTAAAAACTAAATTAATAACATAAATTGACACGGGTAAAGTCGTGGGTAACAGCTATATATAATTTATAAAGCTGAGGTTGTTTGCAAAAATAAATATGATGCCCAAAATAACTATTCCACGCGGACGAAGTCGCGGGCACAGCTAGTGATAAAATAAATCGGCCAAGAGCGTGTCAGGCCACGCTCAGTGTAGGGTTTCGTAGTTTCTCGTCCGTCACAAATTTCTCACTATATAACAAAACCCAGTAGCCACATCATGGTTATGGTTGAAATGAAAAAAAAACACTTTCGACTTTAACGATGATGTGGCACTAAAAACATTCTTTACCACTTTTTGTTTGTGCACTTTGTCAGTGTGGTTGATATACATATTGATACCAAATTTCAGCCTGCTAGTGCAAGCGCTCGCTGAGATTATCCGCGGACGGACAGACAGACAGACATGGCGAAACTATAAGGGTTCCTTCTTGACTACGGAACCCTAAAAAACGAATACCATCACCGATTGCATCATTACTTACTAACAAGCGGGTTTGCAGTCAAGTAACCATCACTATGATTCACCATGATTAATTATATTTTTCTTTTTAATTATTTTATTGAAATCTGTAACACAAATCCATGAATTAATTCAAGGTAACACTATTGTTTTGACAACTAATGTTTCTATTTATATTAGGTTCTTGTATGATAATTATGTGCATTAAAATACAGATAATAAATTGATAGCGAAAAAAACGAAAAGGTGTACGTCTACTCGTAAAGTACCGACGATATATGTGAATGATAAGAATGTGGTAGCTTTGGAAGCAGATACCAGTGATTACTTATAATGAGATAAGGGTAGTGTACTACTTAAGCTACTTACTGGGGGTTCACAGAAATAAAGATTAAGAAGTATATAGATTGACTAGCTTTCTGCTAGCGGCTTTGCCCGCGTGAAAATAGGTTTTCACCAAACTTTGGACACGCGTTTTATCCCTTTAGGGGGTGAATTTTGGAAAATCCTTTCTTAGTGTTAACCTCCGTCATAAATGAAATCCCTGTGCAAAATTTCACGCTCATAGTCCCAGTAGCTTCGGCTGTGCGTGGATATGGCAGTCGGTCAGTTTCTCCTTTTATATATATAGATAGATTAGCGTCATCGATGCAGTACTGTGAGTAGTTAACCAGAACGACGATATCAGACAAATGAAGGTACGAGTATGTGAGATAGCTGAGAGTGTGGGAATCTCGAACGAATGTGTGCTAAATATCTTACAAAAAACATTAGGAATGCGAAACCTTTGCGGTAAATAGTTGCTGCATCTGCTAAATGCCGACCAAAAACAAAAGCGAAATCCGTTTTCGCTTCAACTATAGGACCGTTAAAAAAGGGATCCGATCGATTTCGTGTGGCGATTTCTAACAATGGATGAGACATGGGTCCACCACTATTCGCCAAAATTAAGCAGCCGTCCAAGCTGTGGGTTTAAGCCGGTGCTGCAGCGCCAAAGAAAACGAAGATGATCGCACTAGCTTTAAAGGTCGTTGTTGCCCGAGAGATGGCGCTGTTACAGCAATAGGGTTGCTAATTCATATAGGGGCTCCTGTTCCATTGTGAGAAATTTGTGACGGACGGGAAACTACGTAAGCCTACGCTGAGCGTAGCCCAACATACTCTTGGCCGGTTTTTATTATAATTGAAATCGGTGTCATTTAACTTGTTGTTGAGTACGTCACTGATGAGTTGTAATATATTTATGTTAATAATAAACGAGAACGTAACATGTAGGTCAGATATTAGCTTATCATTATGCGTGTGCATTTCCCTTTCACTATAAATACTGAACCCTTCAGCTTACGACTTATACGCACACCGTCCATAGAGGAGTTAACTTCAGTGTTTTGTGGATCAAGTTAGAGAAAAAGTGTAAAGGTAAAAACTTTTTTATTTATTTATTATTATATAGCAGGATATTGATTGTAGTTGTAACAATTATCAGATATTTCTGTGTTCATTATCCAGGGCATATGCATAGTTGATAGACGACTTTAGTGGTTATATGTGATGATATATGTACATTTGGTTCCCCACTGCCTGAAGATTAATATTAAATAATGTTATAGTATTAATTCAATACTTAACAAAGTAATTGAAATGATTCTAGATGAAGAGCGCAATCCTCGTCGTGTTGTTAGCAGCGGCAGCAACAGCTGCAGTAGTCAGCAATGAAGTACCTGACGTGGTGGAGGTGCCTGATGTAGACGAAGTGGCTGACGAGGTGATAGTGACTGATATAGATGAACTGGCGGAGGCAGCCGAGCTGACTGACGAAGTTGAGGAACCGGCGCAGACTGCAATAGACACTCGGCGTAGTCTAAGCCTGGGCTCGATTGGTTCCAATAACGTTCGAATACTTCTGTAAGTGTCCACACAGAATTTCGAGAATAATAATATGAATTATAAGAGGAAGTATGAAAAACAGATTATTAATATAAAGCTTAATTGAGAATAGTGGTGAGTCTTTAAAATACCTGCCATACAGTAAATCTCATGAACTGCGAATTTCTTGACCATGAATATTTCATTTTTCAGTGGCGTGTACAGGGCTGCCGGTATTAAGGGTCGCTACTATGTGAGGAATTTGAGAGTCAGCACGCGCCGACGGATAACTGCAATCCGGGTGACCCGCCTGGGGAACTCACAGGGGGCAATTCCGTCCATCACAGGAGGAGGAATCGGAAAATCCTCTGTCAGCATCAGGATACGGTCAGCTGTTGGCCGTGGATACCACTACAGAGTTCAAGTCTATGCCAGATAATTTGCTCAAAACTTGAATGGTGTCTCAAGCATTTTTGGATTACTAACACTAAAGTTATTTTATTTGTATATAAGTGTCTTTTTTGAAGATCGATTTTGAAAATAGATATGTTTAAAATAATAAAGATACTTGCACTTATTTTATCGTTTTCCTTTGACATTGTTATCCTAATTTTAGAAATAAAATATCTACACTGTTAATTTTGATCTTTATAATCCCGTGGAGTTAATAATAAAGATTTTTCTTAGACTCGAACTATTTTACACGTTCACGAAATTAATGTCATTAAAAAAACGTAAACTGAGCGAGTTAATGACCTGTAGGTAGTGGTCGGTCATTGCGAACTTACTAATAGAGAAATAATAATGTATACTTAAACTATTTTTTCCTTTATAAAAAATAGTTAAAGAATTTTCACAATTAATTTGATTTACAACGATTATAGTCAGGCAACGCAAAATAACTCGATGTGAGAGTCTTGTCATTTTGTTGTTAATGTAGAGATGTATGTTCGTGCACTTTACCTTACAAACCAATCAACTTGTGCTACGATGTGTCTCGTCTCTTGTTGTACTTACCTGGAAACAAATGAAAGAAAAGGTTAAGGTATTTTTATCCAATCAGGTATCGGAGTCATAGGAGTGGTGAGGTATAGGAGAGGTGGGTAAAAGTACTTTAGTTGAAAGTCTGAGGACACAGATAGTAGTAAAGGCAAGTGGAAATAGAAGAATCGAACTCCACCAATACACACTGAATGATACTACTACTTTACTAATATTCTAGTCAACGTACTTAAAAACATCTTACAGCCCACTGGGTTTAACCAAAAGCATGAAAGTCACGAGAGATAAATGTAACGAAAGAGAGCACTTTTGGGAATTATCCAATATCATCTACCACTTTGGATAGAGCTAGAGGGTGTGTCAGACTTTTACTGACGAAAACTTCTTTAATGCTCTTTCAGTTGCTGTTTGCATTCCAGGACTATGGGTAATTTTCTTACTTTTAGTTTCTCATTGTCCTAGCAGGCATCGGCCTTAGTGGGCCCCTATGGTTTTCTGACATTTGGAGATGTGCGGAACAGAAAGTTAAATCTCACATACTTTCGTTGAAAAGGGAGGATCATCCGACCACTAGGTGTTTCTATATGTTCAAATCGGAGAACTTTGATTGCGCGATGAGGTATTAGTGCTTATGTGACGACATAGATGGCACTACAGACTTCTCTTTGAGGCGCGTGTGTTCTTAATGATTAAATAACGTTTTTAAAAGTGCACTTTTTAAGACCCCATATGGTATCTGAAAATACCAGTATGATCCATATAGTTAGAACCATATCACATGTAAAAAGCAGAACCTTTGGTAGTTACATGATCTTCGAGACAACTTTCATATTCAGTTACCTAATAACATCATCTAACTCATTATCAATTTCTATGTTCTTCACTTGCAAGGAATCTGCATACTTCTAACAATCATCTACTACTCTATTCTGCTCATACTTCTGATTTTGTCCATTATTCCTCCTATATATAGTCCGTCCTTTGTGGAATGTGTTTCCTCTCGACGTTAAGACGGCTGAAAATCGGTTAGTACTTAAAAGGAAGCTGTGGAATTATTTTATTCTTTAAAATTAAGTTAAAATAGACCTGTATATACAGTTGACAAGAGTAAAAATATATACGTATACTCTTGTTTCCTAAATAATTTTTTTATGCACTCATTTTATTGTCTCTCTGACGCCCTGAGTTCTCTGGAATAAAATAACAAAGGGATAAGTCTACCTTTGTTTTTTGAATTGCATGAAGATTAAATAAACAAATAAAATGTGGTATAAACTCAATGTTATAAAATTGATGGTCAACAAAAAAATTACACAATAAGTTTTATTATCTTTATTATCACAAAACGTAATATTATTCTTTTTGTTTTACAAAAACAAAATATCTTAAACTAATAAAACATGAAAATGTCATTAATGTGCTCATTACTGAGCTGACTTTTTGACGTAAACTTCAACTCTGTAGTTGTATCCGCGGCCTACAGCCGATTGTATCCTGATGACGACAAACGAGTTTCCGACTCCTCCTCTTACGATGGATGGGGTTGCGTTCTGTGAGTCCCCCACGCGGGTCACGCGGATCGCACTTATCGGTCGTTTCGTGCGGATACGAATATTCCTCACCTTGGACTGTCCCTCAGTAGCGCTAGCTCTGTACACGCGACTGAAAGTAGAACACGTCTATGGTCAGGTATACTGTGGTGCATGAAATTTACTGTACATGTAATTTTATAGAATAACCATTATTCGAAGTAAACTTTGAGATTCATGAGCTTTATATCAGCTTTTTTTAAAACTGACTACTGCTAGGACAAATCCTTTCGATTTTTAAACAAATACAGGTAGTTTTGTGTGGTTACTTACTTGACTACTCGAGAATCTCCAGATGTAATGTCTCCCAGGCTCAGATTATTCCGAGTTACTCTTGCTGTCAATTTCTCAGCCTCGTCATTCAGCTCATCGAAGTCAGTCTCAAACACTTCCGCAATCTCGTCCACGTCAGCCACTTCGTCTACATCAGGCACCTCCACCACGTCAGGTACTTCATTGCCGACTACTGCAGCTATTGCTGCCGCTGCTAATAATACGACGAGGAGTGCGCTCTTCATCTAGAATTATTAGTTTTATATTCTTAATTTCCAATGAAATTTAATATAGTATTGAATTTTAAAAGTTATCTGTACCGAAAGGACTAAGCAAACTAATGTACAAAAATTAATTATTACCTTTTCTGCTTTTTTCTGACTTGATACACAAAACACTGAAGTGAACTCCTTTGAGGACGATGTGAGTATAAGGTGTATTCTGAGGAAGTCAGTATTTATAGTGAAATAGGAAAGCAAAGGCATAATGATTAGATACTATCTGACCTACATATTGTGTTAATTGTAAACATTAAATATGACGAAAAATCAGTGGCATAGACACTAAAAGTACAATGACACCGTTTCTATAATTAAAGGATTTGTTTGTATCTCTTACTCAGCGATGACATCAATAACTAATTCGAAGAAAACTGTATTTATACTATTCCGTAAACTCCACAATCTTGGTTTGAGAACACTTGACAAATCCCTTTTTTAAGGAGTGGCTAGAGAGCTATCACGGCGTCCTCATATTCAGCATGACGCAGTTCTCCATTGGACATAATAATTTTGGGTAGTTTTTGCATCAGATTTGTTCTCCGGCTTCATCATCAGATCAGTTAAATGTATCTCCTTCCCTTACCCCCTCAGTCAGTCATCGATACACGTATACAAAAGGAATTTTACCTGTTACGACAGTTTTGCTATTGTCATTTGTGGAGTTCTTATTGATTTTTTTAAAGCTCAAAGCAAATCAGATCATGATAATTATTTCGGAGGGGCCTTAGAAGCCATCGGCCTTAATGTGTCCCAACGGTTTGCTAAGATATTTTTAAGACACGAGACTTGGGTTTATTTTTTTCAGGATAGCGGCTACCCATTGCTTGTGATCCTTTGGAGATCAGTCTACAACTTTTCAGTCAGTTCAGTGACAGTTTTCGACGTCTCCTGTTCGGAGACTTAGGTGTGGCGTGGAGTTGTGCGTTCTCTCAGTTTGACAGCAAATTGAGAGAACGCTTTTCCTTTGCTATCATCTACACTTCTACACTAATATAATAAAGAGGTAAAGTTTGTTTTTTTGTTTGTAGGGGGTAATCTCTGGAACTACTGGTCCGATTGGAAAAATTTTAGCAACAATAGAAAGCTGCTTTACTCCTGAGTGACATAGGCTATATTTTATGTACGCGGGCGAAGCCGCTGACAAAAGCTAGTATATAATAAAGAGGTAAAGTTTGTTTTTTTGTTAGTTTGTTTTTTTTTTGTAGGGGGTAATCTCTGGAACTACTGGTCCGATTGGAAAAAAATTAGTAACAATAGAAAGCTGCTTTACTCCTGAGTGACATAGGCTATATTTTATGAACGCGGGTGAAGCCGCTGACAAAAGCTACTTTCTTTAAAATTAAGTTAAAATAGACCTGTATATACAGTTGACAAGAGTAAAAATATATACGTTTACTCTTGTTTCCTAAATATTTTTTTTATGCACTCATTTTATTGTCTCTCTGACGCCCTGAGTTCTCTGGAATAAAATAACAAAGGGATAAGTCTATCTTTGTTTTTTGAATTGCATGAAGATTAAATAAACAAATAAAATCTACACTAATATAATAAAGAGGTAAAGTTTGTTTTTTTGTTTTTTTTATTTTTTTGTTTGTAGGAGGTAATCTCTGGAACTAATGGTTCGATTGGAAAAATTGAAGCTATAGTAGAAAGCTGCTTTGCTCCTGAGTGACATAGGCTATAAATTGTTTATATAACATAGATATTAACGGAGCTATCACACCTTTTGTCTCACAAAATTTTCCGCGGACGAAGTCGCGGGCAGAAGCTAGTTACTTATAGCTTCGCAGAAAAATACAACCACATCCCATTTCCACTCGCTCCGGACAATGGCCTGAACCAAGGCCTAGTCTGAATTAAGGCATTCCCAAGGACATCTGAGAGTGGTTCGCTATTTGCGGAGTACTTTATCATATAGCAGACAGATTTAGTCCTCGATTGATTACTCTTAAGTACTTGGGTATTCGAACAAAGACCCCTTTCTAGGCAATCACACGCGCGTTTAATAATTTTGATCTACCTCCTCACTAAATTTGCCGGCGACTTGGTCTCTTTGGAAGCTAAAATGTATACTAAAGTAACGGACTACTTTTTTTTTATGGTAAGTGAAAATCATCCAATGACGAAACCCGCTCTTGGGCGGAGCGGGAGACCAGTGTCAGACTCTTACTGACTAAAAAACCTACCCCGTACCTTCCTTGCCTTATTCCTGGAGTCGAGGTAACAGTTTGCACCACCCTAGGCTCCAGGAGGCTTCGACCCCGAAGGGCCCCTGCAGTTTGCTGACAACTCCTTGAGGCGCGCGGGAACGGTGCACGCCGTTGACGACTTGGACTCGGTCTTACTAGACGACCGGACGGCGAGCTACCTATTGCTCACCGTCCGCGAGCCAGTGTCTACGGTGGCCGGATATCGGCAGGATCGCAGCGGCGACGGCTACGGCGAGGGCGCTGTTGCCTTTGCCTTATGCGGTCGGCCTCCTCCTTTAAGAGCATTACTGCTTCGCAGAAGGAGGCGACCGCCTGCCATTCCTCTTCGCTGCGGACCATGGCCTGAACCAAGGCCCGGCGCGAGAGGTCGCCGCCGCTGATCACCCCCACGAGGACACGGCGATGCTCTTCCCAGGCAGGGCACAAAGGAACGGACTACTTGAATACAAAGTTACCTGAGCCCTTTTCCTGGCTTCGGTTCACATACAAATTTGATTTCCAAGGATTTTACTAATACTTTTATCGAGTTCTATAAAACCAATTTTTAAGGGTCGTAAATCTAGAGCAAATCGGGGAAACCCTCTTGTAATGATTGCTGATATTTTTATCTGTGAGTAATTTAATCAAGTTTACAATTATACCTACTGATAACAAAACGATAACTTTAAAATAAACAAAAAGGGTGCAAAACATACAATATTGATTAGCTATTAGGTTCACAGAAATATAGATAAGGAAGTATATAGATTGATTAGTGTCATCAAAGTTGTACTGTAAGTACTTTAACTAGTTTGTGGACACTTTGCCTACTGTTGATGAGTATTTATTATCTACTTGAAAAAGACTAGAGGAAGATTAGTGATTAGAGTAAGAAAGCGTGGAAACGGTGAAAGAGGTCTTGTGGTATTTTGCAGGGATCATTACTATCACCACCTTTGCGGCCTGAATCTGATGCACAAACCTCCCAAACCTATCATATTCAGTGACCTGCGTCATGTGAAATGTGGGGACGCTACGAGGTCTCTCTAGCTACTCCTTAAAGAGATGTATAACGATGATTATGGCGTGCCCAGAGTTATCCTCATATGTGCCCTCTAACGAATTATTGAAGTTGTCAGTTGTCAAGCAAAAAGATGTTAAGACATTGGAATATTTTAAATACCCTTTCCTTTGAATTAGTTATTGATGTTATCGCTGAGTAAGAGATACAAACGAACACTTTAATTATAGAAACGGTGTCATCGTGCTTTTGTTGTTTAAGCCACTGCTTTTTGTCATACTTTAGGTTTACAATTAAACCAAAATGTGGGTCAGGTAGTATCTTATCATTATGCGTTTTCTTTCCAATTTCACTATAAATACTGACTTCATCAGAATACACCTTATACTCACATCGTCATCAAAGGAGTTCATTTCAGTGTTTTGTGGATCCAGTCAGAAAAAAACTGAAAAGGTAATAATTCATTTTTATATATTAATTTGCTTAGTCCTTTCGGTAAAGATAACTTCTAAAATTTAATGCTATAACAAACTTCATTGTATATTAATAAAATGAAACTAATGATTCTAGATGAAGAGCGCACTCCTCGTCGTGTGGTTAGCAGCGGCAGCAACAGCTGCAGTAGTCAGCAATGAAGAGCCTGACGTGGTGGAGGTGCCTAATGTAGACGAAGTGGCTGACGTGGACGAGATTGCGGAAGTGTTTGAGACTGACTTCGATGAACTGAATGACGAGGCTGAGAAATTGACAGCAAGAGTTACTCGGAAAAATCTGAGCCTGGGAGACATTACTTCTGGAGATGCACGAGTAGTGAAGTAAGTAACCACACACAACTACGAGTCTTTGTTTAAACCAAAGGATTTGTCCTGAAAATAGTCAATTATGTGAGAAAGTTTATATAAAGGTCAGGAATTTTAAGCTTCATTTCGGTTATTGGTAATTTTTAAATATGACATGTCAAATGCACTACAGTATACCTGACCATGAACATGTTCTACTTCCAGTCGCGTGTACAGAGCCAGCGGTACTGAGGGACAGTCCAAAGTGAGGAATATACCGATCTTTACGAAACGACAGATAAGTGCGATCCGCGTGACCCGCGTGGGGGACTCACAGGACGCAACACCATCTATCATAAAAGGAGGAGTCGGAAAGCCCTTTGTCGTCATCAGGATAAAGTCAGCTGTAGGACGCGGATACAACTACAGAGTTGAAGTGTACGTCAAAAAGTCAGCTCAGAAATGAGCATATGTATAAAATTTACATGTTTTAGTTTAAGAGATATGTTTTTGTAAAACAAAAAGTTTTATACTTTGTTTCAGTTTTGTGATAATAAAGACAATAAAACTTATTGAGTCATTGTTTTACTTGAAAACCTATTTTTGCAATATTACAGCTATACATTATGTTATTTATTTAATTAATCTTCTTGCAACATAAAAAAAACAAAGGCAGACTTTTCAGACCTTTGCTATTTTCTACTCAGGGTGACGATGACTTAATAAAATGGGTGCACAAAAAATGTGTTTAGAAAACAATATTGCGGGTGCATGTTTTTAATCTCGTCAACTTTATATGTAAGTTTATTTTAACATTGTAGGCACAATTGTAAAGAAATAAGTTTAAAACGATTCTGCTATTAGTGGAGAAAATAATTCCGCAATTTTAGCTTAAATACATACCGACTGCCAGCCGTTCCAACATCGACAGAAAGCGCATCCAGACAATCCATAAGAAGACTGACTGTATATAGAAGGCAGAATGGACAAAATGAGAAGTATGAAAAGGATTAGTGGAAGAACGATGATTGATGATGATTATTAGTTTAGTGAACGTGAAAGTTGTTTTGAATATCAAGTTACTACTAAAGGGTCTGCTGTTTACATGTGATATGATGTTGACACGTAAATATGCTCTCGTTTATATAAATATGATTGTACTCGTATGTTTAGACCAAAATGTGTTCTTCAAAGGTGCACTTTTAAAAACGTTATTTAAAAATTAAAAAGTGGTTATAATGTACTGTTGGATATTAGAAATTCACGCAGATTGGAAGTCTCCACGAAAAGCTATTTGTACATACAATCTCTAAAGGTGTCCTCAAGTCTGACAGCATTACGTGAATTTTGCGCTGTGTTATGTGATCCTTAAATTTTTCGGAAACATATAGATTTGTAAGCTATCCTGGACATCTGTTAATATTATCGCGTTTAGATAAATAACTTGTGATGATTTATGACCACGAACGATTTATAATTATATCGCAATAATCACTTAATTCTTGTCATTTTGTTTTTTAACAGATAACTGATAACACGGTCTTATCATTATGCAATTCTGGTATAAATAGTGCTTTCCTTTAGAAGTCAGCTACAGTAGCAGTGAACTCATACGAGTCAGCTGAAGTGTTTCGAGAATCAAGTCTTAGTCTCATTGACAAGCAAGGTGAGTGATTTATAAATCATATTATTATGAAGTTTCTAATATTCTTAGTAAATATCTTGACCTCTGAGCAGAGCGCACATTCAAATATATGCTCGATTGATGGCATCTCACTGATGGAGTAACATATTTAATATGTTAATTTACTACATGAACATATAAGCCTAATCTATCAGGGCCAATGGCGTGAACTAAAGATGTTAAAGAGATTGTTGTAATTTGCTTTGTCTTATAATATTTTACTCTTTGAATAAAACTAACGTAACTTTTCCAGATGAAGAGCGCAATCCTCGTCGTGTTGTTAGCAGCGGCAGCAACAGCTGCAGTAGTCGGCAATGAAGTGCCTGACATGGTGAGGGTGCCTGACATTATGGGGCTGCCTGACGCGGTTGAAGAGTATGACATGCATGACGGAGACGAAGTGGCTTACGCGAGTGTATACGAGATGCCAGATGTGTTTGTGTCCGACTCGGATGAGCTGATTTTAGAGGGTGAGCTGCCTGCCGAGCCAGTAGAGCCTGCAGTAGATACGTGGCCTATCGTGGACCAGAAATCAATCAGTTCCAGATCTGAAGTTAGAGTTCATAAGTAAGTATACACACTAAACTTAGAGAATAATAAGTAACTTAATGAAGTATTTAGACTAATAATTGTCGGTTGTATTTGTCATACATTAAATCCTTTGCACTGCAGTTTTTCTGATCACGACTATTATCTATTTTCAGTGTCGAGTACCGGGCTAACGGTGTTCCTGGTCACTTCTGGGTCAGAGATATTAGAGTCAACACAAACCGCCGCATCAGTAGAATCAGAATCACCCGCCTGGGAGCCGCACAGGGGGCAAGCGCAAACGTCATAGCAGGAGGAGTTGGAAGCTTCTCTGTCACCATCAGGATTCGATCAACTGTAGGCCGCGGATACGCATACAGGATTGAAATCTGGGTCCGATAATATGCTCAAATTGTAAAATAGATTAAGGAATACTTCATCTTCTTGATTTAATAACATTTTTTTTTTTGTAATCATATGTTTAGAATAATAATAAAGGCATTGAATCTTATTTGTTTTTTTTCATTAAGCTATTATGGCCTCACGGCTGACCACTTTCTCACCTGATCGTTAGCGATAGTGTGGTCTACAGTGAAGAATGCTTGAAACCTTGTAGAGAAAAAAAAGGTTGTAGCTATCAGGATACATTGACTATAGCGGAGAACTCCACTCCTTGGCTCGCATGCCGCACGCACGCATGTACGATGAATATGTTCCCAAAATGTTTTGTGCGTGGTTTGAAAGTCCACCACGTATCGATGATGCATCACCGTACGTTTAGTGGTTCGGTGCTGAAACGGGCGCAGGTGGAGTTATGCTATTCCAACGTTATTACATTAATATATTGACTTGTTAACGAACGTTAGTTAACATTGTGTCTAATTATAAGTTACCTTGTTCACAATGTAACTTATACACAATGTAGGTATGTATAATTAAACACAAGGTTGTACAGGTCACTGTATAACCTTGCAATGCTAAAGATTATTATTATAAAATTATTCATTCGTAAAATAAAAAAATAATCATTATTTTGCATAGATCGCGCCAATGGCATGTCATGACCTTGAAATAAAATAAAATATAAGATGCCCTTAAACCTGCTTCCAAAAGGAAATAATTATAAAAGGTATGGAGTTTGCAATTACGCGCCCGCATTCGTAGCTACGCCGTAGCATATCGTAGCTCGCTGCGTAGCGCGTAGCACTACAAAATAACTGCATACTGAACGATACTTGATCTGCCTAGATCTGTTTTAACTATGTTGGATTAGCTTCCAGTCTAACCGGATGCAGCTTAGTACAATTATTTCGCTTGGAACAACTACATATTTGAAATCCACAAGACAAGGACTTGGTAATACGAATACGACACCGATCCGTAACAACTGTCAAAGATATTTCAATGAAAAAGCGCCGTTTCAGTTACGAAGACTTGCCGCGTCCGGCTGCTGTTATTCAATTTCAATATAAATCTTAAATTCACACAGACCAGGGTATCAAACTTAAGACTGGAGCTCAGTAGTGAAGCTCACCACTACTTGTCACCATCACATACACTCATCTACCTACTTTACTACACTTGTCAGCGGCTTGGTTCCCTGGAAAGTCGAGAACAGACTTCCCAAAAGGAAAGTTCTCCCGGAATACAAAATAACCTATGTATTTTCTTTATCAAGTCATATATTATTTCAGTTGAAACTTGTGTAGATGGTCTACATAAGTTTCAACTGAAATAATATATGGAATAGAATAAACTTTATTGTACACCAAAATATTCAAATTTCACGGAAACTAATGATAAAATAAATCGGCCAAGAGCGTGTCAGGCCACGCTCAGTGTAGGGTTTCGTAGTTTCTCGTCCGTCACAAATTTCTCACTATATAACAAAACCCAGTAGCCACATCATGGTTATGGTTGAAATGAAAAAAAAAACACTTTCGACTTTAACGATGATGTGGCACTAAAAACATTCTTTACCACTTTTTGTTTGTGCACTTTGTCAGTGTGGTTGATATACATATTGATACCAAATTTCAGCCTGCTAGTGCAAGCGCTCGCTGAGATTATCCGCGGACGGACAGACAGACAGACATGGCGAAACTATAAGGGTTCCTTCTTGACTACGGAACCCTAAAAAACGAATACCATCACCGATTGCATCATTACTTACTAACAAGCGGGTTCGCAGTCAAGTAACCATCACTATGATTCACCATGATTAATTATATTTTTCTTTTTAATTATTTTATTGAAATCTGTAACACAAATCCATGAATTAATTCAAGGTAACACTATTGTTTTGACAACTAATGTTTCTATTTATATTAGGTTCTTGTATGATAATTATGTGCATTAAAATACAGATAATAAATTGATAGCGAAAAAAACGAAAAGGTGTACGTCTACTCGTAAAGTACCGACGATATATGTGAATGATAAGAATGTGGTAGCTTTGGAAGCAGATACCAGTGATTACTTATGATGAGATAAGGGTAGTGTACTACTTAAGCTACTTACTGGGGGTTCACAGAAATAAAGATTAAGAAGTATATAGATTGACTAGCTTTCTGCTAGCGGCTTTGCCCGCGTGAAAATAGGTTTTCACCAAACTTTGGACACGCGTTTTATCCCTTTAGGGGGTGAATTTTGGAAAATCCTTTCTTAGTGTTAACCTCCGTCATAAATGAAATCCCTGTGCAAAATTTCACGCTCATAGTCCCAGTAGCTTCGGCTGTGCGTGGATATGGCAGTCAGTCAGTTTCTCCTTTTATATATATAGATAGATTAGCGTCATCGATGCAGTACTGTGAGTAGTTAACCAGAACGACGATATCAGACAAATGAAGGTACGAGTATGTGAAATAGCTGAGAGTGTGGGAATCTCGAACGAATGTGTGCTAAATATCTTACAAAAAACATTAGGAATGCGAAACCTTTGCGGTAAATAGTTGCTGCATCTGCTAAATGCCGACCAAAAACAAAAGCGAAATCCGTTTTCGCTTCAACTATAGGACCGTTAAAAAAGGGATCCGATCGATTTCGTGTGGCGATTTCTAACAATGGATGAGACATGGGTCCACCACTATTCGCCAAAATTAAGCAGCCGTCCAAGCTGTGGGTTTAAGCCGGTGCTGCAGCGCCAAAGAAAACGAAGATGATCGCACTAGCTTTAAAGGTCGTTGTTGCCCGAGAGATGGCGCTGTTACAGCAATAGGGTTGCTAATTCATATAGGGGCTCCTGTTCCATTGTGAGAAATTTGTGACGGACGGGAAACTACGTAAGCCTACGCTGAGCGTAGCCCAACATACTCTTGGCCGGTTTTTATTATAATTGAAATCGGTGTCATTTAACTTGTTGTTGAGTACGTCACTGATGAGTTGTAATATATTTATGTTAATAATAAACGAGAACGTAACATGTAGGTCAGATATTAGCTTATCATTATGCGTGTGCATTTCCCTTTCACTATAAATACTGAACCCTTCAGCTTACGACTTATACGCACACCGTCCATAGAGGAGTTAACTTCAGTGTTTTGTGGATCAAGTTAGAGAAAAAGTGTAAAGGTAAAAACTTTTTTATTTATTTATTATTATATAGCAGGATATTGATTGTAGTTGTAACAATTATCAGATATTTCTGTGTTCATTATCCAGGGCATATGCATAGTTGATAGACGACTTTACTGGTTATATGTGATGATATATGTACATTTGGTTCCCCACTGCCTGAAGATTAATATTAAATAATGTTATAGTATTAATTCAATACTTAACAAAGTAATTGAAATGATTCTAGATGAAGAGCGCAATCCTCGTCGTGTTGTTAGCAGCGGCAGCAACAGCTGCAGTAGTCAGCAATGAAGTACCTGACGTGGTGGAGGTGCCTGATGTAGACGAAGTGGCTGACGAGGTGATAGTGACTGATATAGATGAACTGGCGGAGGCAGCCGAGCTGACTGACGAAGTTGAGGAACCGGCGCAGACTGCAATAGACACTCGGCGTAGTCTGAGCCTGGGCTCGATTGGTTCCAATAACGTTCGAATACTTCTGTAAGTGTCCACACAGAATTTCGAGAATAATAATATGACTTATAAGAGGAAGTATGAAAAACAGATTATTAATATAAAGCTTAATTGAGAATAGTGGTGACTCTTTAAAATACCTGCCATACAGTAAATCTCATGAACTGCGAATTTCTTGACCATGAATATTTCATTTTTCAGTGGCGTGTACAGGGCTGCCGGTATTAAGGGTCGCTACTATGTGAGGAATTTGAGAGTCAGCACGCGCCAACGGATAACTGCGATCCGGGTGACCCGCCTGGGGAACTCACAGGGGGCAATTCCGTCCATCACAGGAGGAGGAATCGGAAAATCCTCTGTCAGCATCAGGATACGGTCAGCTGTAGGCCGTGGATACCACTACAGAGTTCAAGTCTATGCTAGATAATTTGCTCAAAATTTGAATAGTGTGTCAAGCATTTTCGGATTACTAACACTAAAGTTATTTTCTTTGTATGTAAGTGTCTTTTTTGAAGATCTATTTTGAAAATAGGTATGTTTAAAATAATAAAGATTACATTTATTTTATCGTTTTCCTTTGATATTGTTATCCTAATTTTATAAATAAAATATCTACACTGTTAATTTTGATCTTTTTAATCCCGTGGAGGGTCGATGTGGTACAGGAAATGATATCAATTTGTAAAGATAAAATTAAATAATAAACATTTTTCTTAAACTCGAACTATTTTACACGTTTACGAAATTAATTTCTTTAAAAAAAAGTCAGCTGGGCGAGTTAATGACCTGTAGGCAGTTGACAGTCGTTGCAAACAAATAGAGAAATTATAATGTATACTTACAGTATTTTTTCCTTTATAAAAATTAGTTAAGGAACTTTCACAGTTAATTTGATTTACAACGGTGATGTTCAGGCAACGCAAAATAACTCGATGTGAGAGTCTTGTCATTTTGTTGTTAATGTAGAGATGTATGTTCGTGCACTTTAGCTTACAAACCAATCAACTTGTGCTACGATGTGTCTCGTCTCTTGTTGTACTTACCTGGAAACAAATGAAAGAAAAGGTTAAGGTATTTTTGTTCAATCAGGTATCGGAGTCATAGGAGTGGTGAGGTATAGGAGAGGTGGGTAAAAGTACTTTAGTTGAAAGTCTGAGGACACAGATAGTAGTAAAGGCAAGTGGAAATGGGAGAATCGAACTCCACCAATACACACTGAATGATACTACTACTTTACTAATATTCTAGTCAACGTACTTAAAAACATCTTACAGCCCACTGGATTTAGCCAAAAGATTGAAAGTCACGAGAGATGAATATAACGAAAGAGAGTACTTTTGGGAATTATCCAATAACATCTACCACTCTGAATAGAGCTAGAGGGTGTGTCAGACTTTTACTGACGAAAACTTCTTTAATGCTCTTTCAGTTGCTGTTTGCATTCCAGGACTATGGGTAATTTTCTTACTTTTAGTTTCTCATTGTCCTAGCAGGCATCGGCCTTAGTGGGCCCCTATGGTTTGCTGACATTTGGAGATGTGCGTAACAGAAAGTTAAATCTCACATACTTTCGTTGAAAAGGGAGGATCATCCGACCACTAGGTGTTTCTATATGTTCAAATCGGAGAACTTTGATTGCGCGATGAAGTATTAGTGCTTATGTGATGACATAGATGGCGCTACAGACATCTCTTTGAGGCGCGTGTGTTCTTAATGATTAAATAACGTTTTTAAAAGTGCACTTTTTAAGACCCCATATGGTATCTGAAAATACGAGTATGATCCGTATAGTTAGAACCATATCACATGTAAAAAGCAGAACCTTTGGTAGTTACATGATCTTCGAAACAACTTTCATATTCAGTTACCTAATAACATCATCTAACTCATTATCAATTTCTATGTTCTTCACTTGCAAGGAATCTGCATACTTCTAACAATCATCTAATATCAATATGATAGTTCCTACTAAACAGAATATGACTAAAGAAATAAACAACAAACTGTGTATTATAAGTAGCAATAGATATAACAAAATATTGCATATAGCCGAAAAAACCCTACCCTCCCACCAAATATGTCACTATCTCCTATCAAATTCTGGTATTAAAATGCTATTAAGTGGTATTCACACGAAAATAAATAATTATACAATGATGGATAACTGTATAATATTTATAGGTGAAGAAGACTTCTATCAAACTAATATTGACTATTATGACTTAATATTGACTATACGCAAAACTTTATCAGATATTAAACATACTAATATAATACTGTGTCTCCCAACATATAAATATGATTATTACGCAACAATGTATAACTTTAGAATTGAAATGTTTAATAATCTTCTTTACCAGGACATTCAGAATTACAATTATGCTACATTATTTGACACAAATTTAAACCTATCTTGTGACTATACCATGTTTCAAAAACATAGTGGACGAATCAGTAACTATGGAATTGCAAGTGTTTTTAATGATTTACAACAATACGTTTATATTAATGTGAACGAAAATTCTTTACTTCACGATCTGTCTAATTCATACAGTTCTTATGTCAATAATGAAGATTTTTTTCGTTTATGATAGCTTATGCATACTTCACCAAAATATAAATGGACTGTTGGCAAAAGCAGACATAATAACAGAACATTTAGATACTCTCGCTAGCAATGGAAAACGTCCTCATATTCTCTGTTTTACGGAACATAATATGAAAACGAGTGACATCGATTACTTGAACATTCCGAACTATACCTTGGCCACATACTTTACTAGACAAAAGCGAAATGGTGGCTCTTGTATACTAGTAAACAACCAGATTAGTTTCTCAGAAATAGCATTAGTAAAGAGTGTCAGCATTCCGAACGTCTTTGAATGTTGCGCAGTAGAGTTAACAAACCATAAAATTATAATCCTGTGTATCTACAGAATTCCAAACCAAAATAATATGAATATTTTCTTTAATAATTTGACAAGTTTACTACAACAGTTTTGCTATAAAAATAATCATAAAATAATTGTCTGCGGAGATTTTAATATTGACATTATGCAAAAAACTAAAAATTCTATTTTACTAAAACATTTACTAAAAGAGTTTAATCTGACTATAGAAATAAATGAACCGACGCGTCCCACTAGTGGTACGTGTTTAGATAATTTTTTTCATAATATCCGACGATCTAAAAGTGAGATATTGGAGTTTGGTGTGTCAGACCACACAGGACAATTTATGGAATTTCCAGTGCAACGAACATGTGTTTTAAAATATTATTATGTGAAAAAACGTGATTACAGTAAGGATAATATTAATCTATTTAAAAAATGTATTAGCAGCCTTAGTTTTTCTGATATCTACGAAACAGATAATGGAAACGAAAGCTTTGATTCCTTTTATGAATTATTTAAGCTATTTTACGATCTTTGCTTCCCGATTGTTAAACGTAAAATTACTACAGTAGCTAAACCACAATGGATCACAAAAGGATTAAAACGGTGTAGTAAAAGGAGAAGGAATTTATTGTGGCAATATAGACTAACACGAAATAGTGAGACAAAAACTGCTTTTAAAACATTCTCAAAAAGATATCAAAAAGTGATAAAAATGACACAAAAAGCCCAGAATAGCTACTTTATTGAAAGTAGCACAAACAAGTCGAAAGCCACCTGGAAAATAATAAATAGAATGAAACCTAACGTTCCTAAAACAAATATAAATCGAATTAATGTAAATAACAAGGATATAACTAATCCTCAAATGATAGCAGAGCATTTTAATAACTATTTTATAGACTCAGTTCAACCTAATCCTTATAACAATAAAATTAATCAGAACTCTGAAACATTAGAATCGCTCAATTCTTTGTTTATGGAACCAACCATACCAAAAGATATCTGTAACATAATAGGCAATCTTAAAAATACACATACTACGGGATATGATGATATTGACACAAGGGTGGTTAAATCAGTAACTACGGTTATAGCACCGATATTAAGTGACATTATAAATAAATGTATTGTAAATGGTACTTTTCCCCAAAAGTTAAAAGTATCTATTATCAAACCCCTACATAAAAAAGAAGATAAAACCAAAGTAGGTAACTATAGACCTGTAGCACTAATACCGATATTCTCGAAAGTATTTGAAAAAGTAATTTATAATAGTGTATATAATTTTCTTGAAACAAAAAACATTTTTTGCAAGGAACAGATGGGTTTCAGAAAGAATAAAACGATTAATATGGCTGTTTATAATTTTCTAGATAAAATATATCGTAATATGGACAATCGAAAACCAGTAATGGCGATGTATATGGATATGACCAGAGCTTTTGATTATGTCGACCATAAAATACTATTATCTAAGCTGTACAGATATGGTATAAGAGGTAACATACTTAATCTCATTAAAACTTATTTAGAGAACAGACAACAAATTACTCGGATAAGTCAAGTAGACATTAGGTCCAAAACTGAGATAATATACTCATCTAGCTCAAGAACACTATATTACGGTGTTCCGCAGGGCTCCGTGTTAGGACCCTTGCTTTTTATTTGCTACATTAATGAGTTCCCTAATGTAATCAGCCACCAAATGTCCTTATTTGCCGACGACAGCACAGTTATATATAACAGTGGTAGTAATAACGACATAGTAGATGACATAAATATTAGTCTTATCACAATTATTGACTGGCTAAAAGCTAATAACCTTCAAATAAATTTTGACAAAACTAAAGTAATGAATTTTAAAATACGACAAAATATAATATCAAACTTGCACATTGACTATAACGGAAATAAAATAGGTGAAACAAGTACAACAAAGTTTCTTGGACTACACATTGATAACGATTTGTCATGGAAGACTCAAATTGAAAATGTGTGCGCAAAGCTAAGTAAGTTTTCTTACGCTCTCTATATGCTGAGTAACATTGCGAATAAAACCGCACTCCTAGCAGCGTATCATGGTTATGTCGGATCGGCTTTAAGGTATGGCATTATATTCTGGGGCAATGCGGCAAAAGTTCAAGAAGCATTAATAGCACAGAAAAAGTGCATAAGAGCAATATGTAAAATAAAGCGAACGGATTCGTGTAAATCACATTTTCAAAACTTAAAAATATTGACTGTTCCATCACTCTATGTTTATGAAGCCTGTATTTTTGTTAAAAATAATATGCATTTGTTTACTCATGTAAAGAGTCAACGACGTTCATATAAATTGAATCTGCTTCAGACTAAAACAAAATTTTATCACAAAAGCATATTTGCAATGGCTCCTAAATTATATAATAAGTTACCTAAGCAAGTGATAAACAGCAAAAACCTAAATGAGTTCAAAAGAAACCTTTTTAAATTATTAAATGACAAGGTATATTATTCTGTTAATGAGTTTCTTAATGACAAACTTTAAAAATATTTGACATATTAATTTATAATTATATTATATTGACATTATTTGCTTTTTTGACTGTTTATTACTATTTTTATCCTAATATGACATGTCAGTTGTTAATTATACTGTGACTAACTAGACTTTATTTTAATTTTTGACATTTTATATTTTGCTGTTTCTGTTTTTTTTAAGGATTTTTGTATTTTAATGATTTTATCATTTTGCCATTTCCAAATAATTAAAAATTTACAAAGTTAATAATATTTGTATGCCTTATGGCGGAACATTGTTGGGACAACCATTTTTTTTTTTTTTATTTGTACATCTTTAACCATACCCTCTGTTCACAAATAAATATTTTATTATTATTATTATCTACTACTCTATTCTGCTCATACTTCTGATTTTGTCCATTATTCCTTCTATATATAGTCCGTCCTTTGTGGAATGTGTTTCCTCTCGACGTTAAGACGTCTGAAAATCGGTTAGTACTTAAAAGGAAGCTGTGGAATTATTTTATTCACTAATAACAGTTTGACGCGTTTTAAAACTACTTTCTTTAAAATTAAGTTAAAATAGACCTGTATATACAGTTGACAAGAGTAAAAATATATACGTATACTCTTGTTTCCTAAATATTTTTTTTATGCACTCATTTTATTGTATCTCTGACGCCCTGAGTTCTCTGGAATAAAATAACAAAGAGATAAGTCTACCTTTGTTTTTTGAATTGCATGAAGAATAAATAAACAAATAAAATGTGGTATAAACTCAATGTTATAAAATTGGTGGTCAACAAAAAAATTACACAATAAGTTTTATTATCTTTATTATCACAAAACGTAATATTATTCTTTTTGTTTTACAAAAACAAAATATCTTAAACTAATAAAACATGAAAATGTCATTCATGTGCTCATTACTGAGCTGACTTTTTGACGTACACTTCAACTCTGTAGTTGTATCCGCGGCCTACAGCTGATTGTATCCTGATGACGACAAACGAGTTTCCGACTCCTCCTCTTACGATGGATGGGGTTGCGTTCTGTGAGTCCCCCACGCGGGTCACGCGGATCGCACTTATCGGTCGTTTCGTGCGGATACGAATATTCCTCACCTTGGACTGTCCCTCAGTAGCGCTAGCTCTGTACACGCGACTGAAAATTGAACACGTTTATGGTCAGGTATACTGTGGTGCATGAAATTTACTGTACATGTAATTTTACAGAATAACCATTATTCGAAGTGAACTTTGAGATTCATGAGCTTTATATCAGCTTTTTTTAAAACTGACTACTGCTAGGACAAATCCTTTCGATTTTTAAACAAATACAGGTAGTTTTGTATGGTTACTTACTTGACTACTCGAGAATCTCCAGAAGTAATGTCTCCCAGGCTCAGATTATTCCGAGTTCCTCTTGCCGTCAATTTCTCAGCCTCGTCATTCAGCTCATCGAAGTCAGTCTCAAACACTTCCGCAATCTCGTCCACGTCAGCCACTTCGTCTACATCAGGCACCTCCACCACGTCAGGCTCCTCATTGCTGACTACTGCAGCTGTTGCTGCCGCTGCTAACAATACTACGAGGAGTGCGCTCTTCATCTAGAATTATTAGTTTTATATTCTTAATATCCAATGAAGTTTAATATAGTATTGAATTTTAAAAGTTATCTGTACCGAAAGGACTAAGCAAACTAATATACAAAAATCAATTATCACCTTTTCAGCTTTTTTCTGACTTGATCCACGAAACACTGAAGTGAACTCCTTTGAGGACAATGCGAGTATAAGGTGTATTCTGAGGAAGTCAGTATTTATAGTGAAATAGGAAAGCAAAGGCATAATGATAAGATACTATCTGACCTACATATTGAGTTAATTGTGAACATAAAATATGACAAAAAGTCAGTGGCATATACAATAAAAGTACGATGACACCGTTTCTATAATAAAAGTACTTGTTTGTGTCTGTTACTCAGCGATATTATCTATAATTTATTCAAAAGAAAGTGTATTTAAAGTATTCCCATAGGCTCCAAAACCTAGGTTGGAGGACACTTACGAGGATAACTCTGGGCACGCCATAATCATTGTGATAAATTCTTACTTTAAGAATCCTTTCTTTTTTTAAGAATTCTTACTTTAAGAAGGAGTCAATTTAGCCCTGCTCCAACTTTCCGGGGTGTATCCGTGCCGATAACTGACCATCTTGATCTTCTTGGTATAACGCTGACATCTACTCTCCATTTTGGGCCATACATCGAAGCAAAAGCTCAACTGGCTGCAAAAAAGTTAGGAATCCTCGCAAAGGTTAGACAATACTTCACGCCGGAACAGCTGCTTAAACTTTATCAGGCGCAAGTTCGATCGGTTATGGAGTACTGCTCTCATCTTTGGGACGGATCTGCCCGATACCAACTTGATGCGCTTGAGTCTATTGAGAGGCGAGCCAAAAGGACCATTGGCGATGATGCACTTGTCGAGTCGAGACTTCAAAGTCTTGAGCATCGACGCCGAGTTGCTAGCCTGTCGGTTTTCTACCGGTGGCATTTCGGGGAGTGTGCGTCGGAATTACATAATTTAATTCCGCCTAGCCCGTTCCATCATCGGACCACCAGACGTACGGCATTGCGCCACCGGTACATGGTGGATGTCCCACATATACGTACAAAACATTTTGGGAGCACATTCATTATGCGTACAGCCAAGGAGTGGAATTCTTTGCCGGAGTCGGTGTTTCCTGATAGCTACAATCCGGGTATCTTTAAGTCAAGAGTGAATAGGTTACTTCTAGGTAAGCGCGCTCCATCGTCGACCGCATCGTCGCTTTCCATCAGATGAGATAGCGGTCAAGCGCGAACCTATAATCAATAAAAAAAAAATCCTTAAAGAACTACTTAGTCACTCAGCTAAAGAGGCGCCACGGCGTCCTCATATGCTGCATCACGCAGGTATTCACTGGACATAATAAATTCGAGTGGGTCTTGCATCTGATTCGTTCCCCGGTTTCATCATCAGATCAGTTGGATGTATCCCTTTCCCTTTTCCCTCCTGTCAGTCACCGATACAAGTATACAAAAGAAAGAAATTTTACCAATTACGACACTTTTGCTATTGTCTTATGAAGAGTTCATTGCATTACTTTGAAGCTCATTATCAAGATAATATTTCGTAGGGGCCTAGGGGCCCTCTAAGCCATCGGCTTTACTGGGTCCCAACGGTTTGCTGAGATATTTTTGTGACGCTAGACTTTGGTTTGGTCTTTTCAGGACGACGGCTATACATTGCACGTGATCCTTTGGAGATCGCTCTACAATTTCCGACGCGTCTCCTGTTCGGCGGCTTATGTATAGCGTAGGGTTTAACGTTCTCTCAGTTTTGCTGCCTCCTTTGGTAGCCTTAGAGCTTCGCAGAAGAATATAACCATATCCAATTTCTACTCGTTCCGGACCATGGCCTGTGCTAAGCATTGACCTGAACCAAATTCTGACCTGACATCTCAGAGCGGTTTGCTATTTGCCTAGTAGGTACTTAATCATTATGTCAGACAGATTTAGTTCTTGATCAATTATACTGAAGCACTCGGGTATTCAAAAAAGGCCCCCGAGCTTGGCAATCACGCCCGCACTTACTTATTTTGGTCTACCTACTCGCTACATTTGCCGACGACTTGGTCTACGCGGAGTTTGAAAAGTATCCTTAAAGAACACTTTACCGGAATACAAAAATATCTGAGTCCTTTTCCTGGCTTTGATTCACATACAAATTCGATTTCCAAGAATTTAACTAATACTTTTATCGAGCTCTATAAAACCAAATCTTTAAGGGTCGTAAATCCAGGGCAAATCGGGGAAACCCTCTTGTAATGATTACTGATATTTTTATCTATACGTAATATAATCAAGTCCACAATAATACCTACTGATAAACAAAATGATAACTTTAAAATAAACAAAAAGGGTGCAAAACATACAATATTGATTAGCTATTAGGTTCACAGAAATATAGATAAGAAAGTATATAGATTGATTAGTGTCATCAAAGTTGTACTGTAAGTACTTACTTAACTAGTTTGTGACACTTTACCTACTGTTGATGAGTGTTTATTGTCTACTTTAAAATTGATTAGAAGAAGACGAAACGAACGATGGATGACTTGAGCAGAAGATGTTTTGTGTGGAAAAATCGAGACTATTGCCATGACGACACTCCGAGACGTGTCGAGGACGTGTTATGCCAACGTCTAATCTATTGAGACAAGGGTACCAGCATGATGATGACAGTTCCATAAACTAATAAAGTAATTTGAGCCTAGGAGATAATCTCCGGGAGTACTGACATCCATCCTTGGAGAACTCCATGACAAAGAGCTATACTTTTGTTGAGTATTAGATCAGTATAGACATTTTTCAAACAGTTAAGTGATAAATTTTTGTCTAGGAAATTGCATTACTGTGATTGGTTCAAATTGACGATTAAGACTTGCGCAGTAACTGAAAACCCTTTTTATACGTATATCGATGACTGACAGAAGGAAGAGAGGAATACGATACATCCAACTGTTCTGATAAGTATTTTAATCTTGTGGCCGATCACCAGAAAGAGTAGACACGGTGAAAGATGTCGTGCAGTATTCCGTAGGGATCATTACTAGGACCACCCTCGCGGCTTGAATCCGATGCACGAACCTCCCGACGTGAAGACCTGCGTCATGCGGAATAGGAGAACTCTGCGATGCCTCTCTAACTACTCCTTGGAGAGGAGATTCATAACGATGATTATGGCGTACCCAGAGTTATTCTCATGTGTCCTCAAACGAATTGTTGAAGTTGTCAGTTGTCAAGCAAAAAGCTGTTAAGACATCGGAATATTTTAAATTAGTTTTTGATGTTATCGCTGAGTAAGAGATACAAACAAATACTTTAATTATAGAAACGGTGTCATCGTGCTTTTATTGTTTAAGCCATTGCTTTTTGTCATATTTTAGGTTTACAATTAACCCAATATGTAGGTCAGATAGTATCTTATCATTATGCGTTTTCTTTCCAATTTCACTATAAATACTGACTTCCTCAGAGTACACCTTATACTCACATTGTCCTCAAAGGAGTTCACTTCAGTGTTTTGTGGATCAAGTCAGAAAAAAGCTGAAAAGGTAATAATTATTTTTTGTATATTATTTTGCTTAATCCTTTCGTTAAAGATAGCTTTTAAAATTTAATTCTAAAATTTTTCTAGATGAAGACCGTACTCCTCGTCGTGTTGTTAGCAGCGGCAGCAACAGCTGCAGTAGTCAGCAATGAAGTGCCTGACGTGGTGGAGGTGCCTGATGTCGACGAAGTGGCTGACGTGGACGAGATTGCGGAAGTGTTTGAGACTGACTTCGATGAGCTGAATGACGAGGTTGAGAAATTGACAGCAAGAGTAACTCGGAAAAATCTGAGCCAGGGAGACATTACTTCTGGAGATGCACGAGTAGTGAAGTAAGTAACCACACAGAATTACGAGTCTTTGTTTAAACCAAAGGATTTGTCCTGAAAATAGTCAATTATGTGAGAAAGTTTATATAAAGGTCAGAAATTTTATGCTTTATTTCGATTATTGGTAATTTTTAAATATGACATGTCGAATGCACTACAGTATACCTGACCATGAACATGTTCTATTTTCAGTCGCGTGTACAGAGCCAGCGGTACTGAGGGACAGTCCAAAGTGAGGAATATACCGATCTTTACGAAACGACAGATAAGTGCGATCCGCGTGACCCGCGTGGGGGACTCACAGGACGCAACACCATCTATCATAAAAGGAGGAGTCGGAAAGCCCTTTGTCGTCATCAGGATAAAGTCAGCTGTAGGACGCGGATACAACTACAGAGTTGAAGTGTACGTCAAAAAGTCAGCTCAGAAATGAGCATATGTATTAATTCTTTATGTTTTAGTTTAAGAGATATTGTTTTTGTAAAACAAAAAGTTTTATACTTTGTTTCAATTTTGTGATAATAAAGACAATAAAACTTATTGAGTCATTGTTTTACTTGAAAACCTATTTTTGCAATATTACAGCTATATATTATGTTATTTATTTCATTAATCTTCTTGCAACATAAAAAAACAAAGGCAGACTTTTCAGACCTTTGCTATTTTCTACTCAGGGTGACGATGACTTAATAAAATGGGTGCACAAAAAATGTGTTTAGAAAACAATATTGCGGGTGCATGTTTTTAATCTCGTCAACTTTATGTAAGTTTATTTTAACATTGTAAGCACAATATTGTAAAGAAATAAGTTTAAAACGATTCTGCTATTAGTGGAGAAAATTATTCCGCAATTTTAGCTTAAATACATACCGACTTCCAGCCGTTCCAACATCGACAGAAAGCGCATCCAGACAATCCATAAGAAGACTGACTGTATATAGAAGGCAGAATGGACAAAATGAGAAGTATGAAAAGGATTAGTGGAAGAACGATGATTGATGATTGAGTATTAGTTTAGTGAACGTGAAAGTTGTTTTGAATATCAAGTTACTACCAAAGGGTCTGCTGTTTACATGTGATATGATGTTGACAGGTAAATATGCTCTCGTTTATATAAATATGATTGTACTCGTATGTTTAGACCAAAATGTGTTCTTCAAAGGTGCACTTTTAAAAACGTTATTTAAAAATTAAAAAGTGGTTATAATGTACTGTTGGATATTAGAAATTCACGCGGATTGGAAGTCTCCACGAAAAGCTATTTATTATATAATCTCTAAAGGTGTTATCGAGTCTGACAACAGTACGTGAATTTTGCGCTGTGTTATGTGATCCTTAAATTTTTCGGAAACATATAGATTTGTAAGCTATCCTGACATCTATTAATATTATCGCGTTTATATAAATAACTTGTGATGATATATGACCACGAACGATTTATAATTATATCGAAATAATCACTTAAGTCCTATCATTTTGTGATTTAACAGATAACTGATAACACTGTCTTATCATCATGCAATTATGGTATAAATAGTGCTTTCCTTTAGAAGTCAGATACAGTAGCAGTGAACTTGTACAAGTCAGCTGAAGTGTTTCGAGAATCAAGTCTTAGTCTCATTGACAAGCAAGGTGAGTGATTTATAAATTATATTATTATGAAGTTTGTAATATAATTAGTATATATCTCGACCCATGAGCAGTGCGTACATTTAAATATATGCTCGATTGATGGCATCTCACTGATGGAGTAACATATTTGATGTGTTAATGTACTACATGAACATTACATGTTCATGTAGTGCCTAATCTATCAGGGCCAATGGCGTGAACTAAAGATATTAAAGAGATTGATGTAATTTTGTTTTGTCTTATAATATTGTACACATTGAATAAAATTAACGAAACATTTCCAGATGAAGAGCGCACTCCTCGTCGTGTTGTTAGCAGCGACAGCAACAGCTGCAGTAGTCGGCAATGAAGTGCCTGACGTAGTGAGGGTGCCGGACATTATGGGGCTGCCTGACGCGGTTGAAGAGTATGACGTGCATGATGGAGACGAAGTGGCTTACGCCGGTGTTTACGAGATGCCAGATGTGTTTGTGTCTGACTCGGATGAGCTGATTGTAGAGGGTGAGCTGCCTGCCGAGACAGTAGAGCCTGCAGTAGATACATGGCGTAACCTGGACCAGAAATCAATTAGTTCCAGAAATGATGTGCGAATTTATAAGTAAGTAAGTAATACACACAGAACTTAGAGAATAATAAGAAAGCTAATAAACGATTTGGACTTCTTGTGGTCGGTTATGTTTGTAATTAAATACTTTGCATTGCAGTTTTTCTGCTCACGACTATTATCTTTTTTCAGTCGCGAGTACCGGGCTGATGGTGTTCCTGGTCACATCCATGTGAAAAATGTTAGAGTCAACACAAACCGCCCCATAAGTAGAATCCAAATCACCCGCCTAGGGGACGCACAGGGGGCAAGCGCAACCATTATAGCAGGAGGAGTTGGAAGCTTCTCTGTCACCATCAGGATTCGATCAACTGTAGGCCGCGGATACCACTTCAGGATTGGAATCTGGGTCCGATAATATGCTCAAATTATTAAAGGACGTTAAGGCACTCTTGATTTAGTAAGGCTCGTTTTGTTGTGTTTAGAATAATAATAAATTTTTATTTTTCATTAAGTACTTATAAGCTCACGTCTGGCCACTATTCCATGTGATAATAAGCGATGATGATGGTGATAAAATTTTGCAATGAAAACTGTTTTCATAAAAAGTGTGGAATTCGAGACAACGCGCACACCTACGACATACGCTACGTTACTACGCCGAAATTAAAACCAACTATCCAATTTTTAATCGATCATGACTCTGACTCTGAAAATCATTTTATGATAGTGTTGAACAGGAAACATGGTTGTTAATTGCCTTAGGTACTTGAAACTCACCAGTTAAGAACCTATCTAAATAGATAATACGGAATTCAAGGAATATTAAATACACATCAGTCTGAACCGTTAAAGGTCATTGGGCACTTTGTTCGGGCATTTGACCTACGGCGTACACAAACAAAATATGGCAAGATATATAGATATATGTATATATATAAAAAAATATTTTACTTACTATCATTAAGGCATTTTTAAAGCATTTTTGTAATGAATTAACTCAAATCTACTGGACCGATTTCAAAAATACTTTTACTATTCGAAAGCCAGTCATCCCTAAGTGGTCTTGGATATTTTACCATGGAGAAATTCCCACGGAAAAGAAACTATAATGTGCTAGTTTTATCAAAAGCAGTTGTTTTAAACTATTTAAGGGACCGCACGGTAGACTACTACTTTACTAGAGAGAAGGCAGTGGGAACATTAAAAAGGTTGATGATGATGATGATGATTTATGGGATATAAAATTAAAATCAAGTTCTACTTTAATAATTTTTATATTCTGCTTGATCAATATCTATTTTTATTTCATTTAAAAAGTCTTGGGCATAATTGGAAAAACTTCACGGCGTCTTCACCTTCTACATGACGCAGGTTCTACACAAACTCGATCAGTTCGGGAAGTTCCTGCACCAGATGCGTGCGGAAGTGACACCCGGGTATCACCACTGAACCGCCCGTAGGACACGGTTGGGGTGTGCCCCGCTTGGGCAAAGGACCACGCTGTCCTCGCCTAGCCTTGGCACAAGGCCATGGTCCGAAGCGAAGAAGAGCGGCAGGCGGTCGCCTCCTGTGAAGCCTAATGCTAGCAAAGGGGGAGGCCGAACGCAAAAGGCCGAAACCTACTGGTGCCAAGGATTGTTTTCCAAAAGGAAGGTTCGGTCTCAGTATGAAAGGCAACGATGAAACATGATTGGGTTTTTAGTCAGTAAAAGTCCAAAACTATCGCTTGCCCCGTCCAAGAGCGAGGAACAGAGGATCATTGGGGTCATTGGATGATTATTCCACGAAAAAAAAAATCTAAAAAGACAGAAGGTGCACCTATTACATCTTGATGCCTGTCCTATGATAAAAAGCAAACTACGGTTACAACATACACACAGCTTCCAACAGTGCGGCGGCCTTGTGTACACGAACAGTAATACTATTTAATGTCATTTCTTCCGATTCGTGTGGGATCTTCTAAAATATTATTGTCGATAAAATGATACATAACAGAATCACAGGTGTAAACGCACAGATCGAATCATCGGATGCATGCACACTTTTTTTAACACCTCGCAGATCACCTCAAGTCTGTTCTCTTAGATCGATGCCTAGACAGTCATCCCAACCGCATATACAGTTACACTCTTTGGTACTGGTCTACCTGCTTTTTTTATCTGCCAAATGTATTAAATGTAAAAACATGTCAATCCTACCTCTTCAGGAATGCTTTGTAGTCAGTGTTATATTGTTAAAGTGTGTTCATATTTTACTTTTAGTATTTACATAAATCTCTTACCTTAATATGTGTTTAATATTTAGTTTAAATCGTTTAGAGTAGATTTATTTATAATTCCATTCGCTTAATTTATAAAACTTTAGATAGTGATAAGTTATTGTAAGTCACTAAAACACTATCGACTAAATATTTGCGCACGCAAATATTTGCATACTTGCACTAAAAGGCGGAATGTGTTTTAGTACCTACTCTCCCATTGTATCATCTTTGTATCTACCACATTTTACGCAAATAAATGATATTATTATTATTATATTATTTACAAGCGAGAGAGGTATTTCGTGTTTATCGAAACATATTTATTTTGGTTGTAACACATGTTTCCACAATGCTAACAGTAAAAACTTCTGTTTTATTAACCAAAGTTTTTAACTTTTTAAAAGTTAAATAACTTTTTTCTGACAGTGGATACGTAAAAAAAAATTACATATTTTATAAAGTGACACTGAAATCTACAATTTAAAACTAATTTGGTTAGTGTACACAAACTTTTATAAAGCGGGTCATAAACGCCCCATGACCTTTAGGAATGATTTATTTTTATTTACCAATTTATTTACACTTATTCATATAAAACAAAAGAAAAAGTAAACGAAAGGAACTGCAAAGGATCGCCTCTACTAGGTATACTGAATACCTGCAAAAGGAGAGTTGAATAAAATGTAATGTAGATGTCGTGGCCAGATCATGAAATTGATTACTTTATGATGTGACTGGCCATATCATGAAGTAATATAGACACTTCGTGATATAGAACTTCGTCCGTTGGCTACGTCATGATTATGAGCAAGCCAAATCAATGAACACTCTGCGTTCAAAGATATGAACGACTGAACGCATCATTATTTCATGATATAGCCAAACTTAGCTGATCATATCTAGATATATACAATTCAATGCCACTTTTCGTTGTAATTTTATAACTCAAGAATGGGCTCGCCTATCCAAATTTTTTTTTAGTTTAGGCTTTGTTCGGACTATTTAGTAGATGGTTTATGAGAAGTTTTTTTTTATTGATTATTGTTTTGCGCTTGACCGCTATCTCACCTGATGGACAGCAAAGATGCGGTCGACGATGGAGCGCGTTTACCTAGAATAAACCTTTTCACTCTTAACTTAAAGATTCCCGGGTTGTAGCTATCAGGAGACACTGACTCCGGCAAGGAATTCCACTAAAGTTTTTGAATTCGTGTACTCCTATAACCTGCGTGCCTAATAAACTGAGTAATCAAGTGCAGCATACTATTTCTTTTCTGGACAGCCCTAAAACTCGCGACTACTGAACTACATCTGGCAATTTTTATATTTTTGCATGTAAGGAACGCGATAATAATTATTTATTGTCTTATAACTTATTATATTATTATTGATAACTTGAGATACATCTCGTTTCTGCCGGAGCTGGGTTTTTTTTTTGAGCATTCACCTTTAACGGTTCAGACTGATGTGTATTTAATATTCCTTGAATTTCGTATTATCTATTTAGATAGGTTCTTAACTGGTGAGTTTCAAGTACCTAAGGCAATTAAAAACCATGTTTCCTGTTCAACACTATCATAATTTGATTTGTAATGGTCATAATCGATTAAAAATTGGATACTTAGAAGCCAGAATTTTTTTTAAATTTAGGCGTAACAATGTATGGTGTAGGTGTGCGCGTCGTCTCGAATTCCACACTTTTTAAGAAAACAGGTATTAGTTTTCCTTGCAAAATTGTATCACCATCATCATCGCTTACCACCACATGGAATAGTGGCCAGACGTGAGCTTATAAGTACTTAATGAAAAATAAAAATAAGATTCAATGCCTTTATTATTATTCTAAACACATAACAGAACAAGTCTTACTAAATCAAGAGAGCCTTAACCTCCTTTATAATTTAAGCATATTATCGGACCCAGATTTCAATCCTGTATGCGTATCCGCGGCCTACAGCTGATCGAATCCTGATGGTGACAGAGAAGGTTCCAACTCCTCCTGCTATGACGTTTGCACTTGCCCCCTGTGCGGCTCCCAGGCGGGTGATTCGGATTCTACTGATGCGGCGGTTTGTGTTGACTCTAATATCTCTCACCCAGAAGTGACCAGGAACACCGTTAGCCCGGTACTCGACACTGAAAATAGATAATAGTCGTGATCAGAAAAACTGCAATGCAAAGGATTTAATGTATGACAAATACAACCGACAAATATTAGTCTAAATCCTTCATTAACTTACTTATTATTCTGTTAGTTTAGTGTGTATACTTACTTATGAACTCGCACTTCAGATCTGGAACTAATTGATTTCTGGTCCACGATAGGCCACGTATCTACTGCAGGCTCTACTGTCTCGGCAGGCAGCTCACCCTCTACAATCAGCTCATCCGAGTCAGACACAAACACATCTGGCATCTCGTAAACACCCGCATAAGCCACTTCGTCTCCGTCATGCACGTCATACTCTTCAACCGCGTCAGGCAGCTCCATAATGTCAGGCACCCTCACCACGTCAGGCACTTCATTGCCGACTACTGCAGCTGTTGCTGCCGTTGCTAACAACACGACGAGGAGTGCGCTCTTCATCTGGAAAAGTTACGTCAGTTTTATTCAATGAGTAGAATATTTTAAGACATCGCAAAACAACAACAATCTCTTTAACATCTTTAGTTCACGCCATTGACCCTGATGGGTAAGGTTTGGTTAGCCATCAATCGAGCATAAATTTGAATGTACAAATTTAATACAAACTTCATAATAATATGATTTATAAATTACTCACCTTGCTTGTCAATGAGACTAAGACTTGATTCTCGAAACACTTCAGTTGACCTGTACAAGTTCACTGCTACTGTAGCTGACTTCTAAAGGAAAGCACTATTTATAACAGAATTGCATGATGATAAGACCGTGTTATCAGTTATCTGTTAAGTAACAAAATAACAAGACTTAAGTGATTATTGCGATATAATTATCAATCGTTTGGGGTCATAAATCATCAAAAGATATTTATCTAAATGTGATAATACTAACAGATGTCAGGATATCTTACAAATCTCTATGTTTTCGAAAAATTTAAGGATCACATAAAACAGCGCAAAATTTACGTAATGTTGTCAGACTCGATGACACCTTTAGAGATTATATAACAAATAGCTTTTCGTGAAGACTTCCAATCTGCGTGAATTTATAATATCTAATATAACATCATAATCCCTTCTTAATTCTTAAATAACGTTTTTAAAAATGCACTTTTGAAGAACTTATTTTGTTCTAAACATACGAGTATGATCATATTTATGTGAACGAGAGCAAATTCACCTGTCAACATCATATCGCATGTAAACAGCAGAACCTTTGGTAATAACTTGATATTCAAAACAACTTTTACGTTCAGTGAACTAATAATATCATCTAACTCATTGTCAATATGTTTGTTCTTCAAACGCAAGGAATCTTCGTTCTTCTAACAATCTCCTACTGCTCTGTTCTGCTCATATCCATTTTTCCTTCTATTTATAGTCCGCTATTTTGTGGAATGTGCTTCCTCTCGATGTTAGGAATGCTGAAATTCGGAATGTATTTAAGAGGCTTCCCAAGGTTCCCAGATCTCTCTTTTTTAAAAAAGCTTCTTTAAAGCTTTTTTAAAAAAGAAAGATCTGGGAACCTAGATAAATATTGTCTAAATCCAAATATCACCATAATATGGTTGAAGTATGCTCGACTTGCAAATGATTTTGGTATTCCGTTTGTATGGATAAATCGTCCCGAACCGGCCTCTTAAGCGAAAATTGCGGAATTATTTTCTCCGCTAATATCAGAAACGTCTCAAAACTTATTCCTTTACATTTGTGCTTACAATGTAGTTAAAATAAACTTACATATAAAGTTGACGAGTTTAAAAACATACACCCGTACTATTGTTTTCTAAATATATCTTTAATGCACCCATCCTATTAACTCTTCCTCACCCCGTGTAGAAAATACCAAAGGGATAAGTATACCCTAGTTTTATGTGTTGCATGAAAATTAAATAAATAACATAATTTATAACCGTAACATTATAAAAATAAGTTTTCAAGTAAAACAATGACAATATGTTTTATTGTCTTTATTATCACAAAACTGAAACAAAGTATGAAACTTTTTGTTTTACAAAAACAATATCTCTTAAATTAAAACATGAAAATTTTATGCATATGCTCATTTCTAAGCTGACTTTTTGACGTAAACTTCAACTCTGTAGTTGTATCCGCGGCCTACAGCTGACTGTATCCTGATGACGGCAAACGAGTTTCCGACTCCTCCTCTTACGATGGATGGGGTTGCGTTCTGTGAGTCCCCCACGCGGGTCACGCGGATCGCACTTATCTGTCGTTTCGTGCGGATACGAATATTCCTCACCTTGGACTGTCCCTCAGTACCGCTAGCTCTGTACACGCGACTGAAAATACAACATGTTCATGGTTAAGTATACTGTAGTGCATCAGATTTACTGTAAAACATGTCGTATTGAAAAATCACCACTATTCGAAATGAAGCTTAAAATTCCTGATCTTTATATCAACTTCCTCTTACAATTTACTGTTGTCGGGACAAATTTATTTATTTATTTATAAGAACTTGATGCAACACAAAGGTACACAGGTGGACTTAATGCCTTAGGCATTCTCTACCAGTCAACCAAGGGTGGTGAAGAGAAAACATGGCAAATCCTTTTGTTTAAACAAACACTCGTAGTTCTGTCTGGTTACTTACTTGACTACTCGAGAATCTCCAGTTGTAATGTCTCCCTGGCTCAGATTATTCCGAGTTACTCTAGCTGTCAATTTCTCAGCCTCGTCATTCAGCTCATCGAAGTCAGTCTCAAACACTTCCGCAATCTCGTCCACGTCAGCCACTTCGTCTACATCAGGCACCTCCACCACGTCAGGCTCTTCATTGCTCAACACGACGAGGAGTGCGCTCTTCATCTAGAATTATTAGTTTCATTTTGTTAATGTGCAACGAAGTTTGTTGTAGGTACTAATTATATATTTAAATATGTTATGTTTTCCGAAGGGTTCATACCAGTTTTTTATATTATATGAAACGTTGGAAATACTTTCGAGAGCATTTAAAACATCACGTCTGTGACCCCAAATGTCTTAGACAGAGGAGAACCTATTGTACAATCATATATTGCCAGTAGGTGATATCGTCCGTCAATCGGACAAATATACCTACAGACTGGGTTGCTATATAGAAATATCAGCTAATATAATGTTCAATGGCATTTTAATCTACAACAGAAAACAAACCCAGAGCTTGACACTGGATTTTAAAACTAAAGTACATAATTAATAATTACTGACTTACCTTTTGAATTATTCTCTAACCTGATCCACAAAACTCTAAAGTTGATATTGCCTTTGAAGACAATGTGAGTATAAGGAGTATTCTGAGGATACCAGTATTTATAGTAAAATTGGAAAGCAAACGCATGATAAGGTATTATCTGACCCACATTTTGGATTCATTGTAAACATAAAATATGACAAAAGTCAGTGGCATAGAAAATAAAAGTACGATGTGTCATCGTTTCTATAATTAAAGTACATTTTGTATCTCTTACTCAGCGATAACATCAATAACTAATTCAAAATAAAATGTATTTAAAGTTTTCCGATGAGCTCCACAACTTTGTTTGGTTTCAGAACATTTACGAGGATAACTCTGGGCATACCATAATCATCGTTACAAATGTCTTTAAGGAGTAGCTAGAGAGGCGTCGCAGCGTCCTCACATTCCACATGACGCAGGTTTTCTCTAAATGTGACAGATTTGGGAGGTTCGTACAAGGAGCTGCAAAAGTGCCTGAGTACTTTAGTAGCTATATTCCTTTGCACGTTAGCGAAGCACCGAAGAGCTCAAGTTTTCTAATATTAAACTAGATGGCGTTGGTATCTTCATAGCTAAGTGGCGATCTGAGGCAATCTCACAAAGCATAACCATTTTGGTCAATGACAGAACGCATTTAATCATTTAAATCTGAACCGATCAAGAGTCATTATTGCCGTCAAAAACTAATTGTAGTTCATAATTTCGTTGAAAAATTAGTTTCATGATGGCCTAACGGATTGGCAGTGCTGATGTGGGAATCAGTGAGCCTGAGTTCAAACAAAAGAAACCCGTAGGAATATTGGATCAATTTATAATTCAAGTTAGTACTATACACAGAGAAAAAGCAGATAAACTGGCTCACTTAAATTAAAAAGGCAATTAAAATAAATGTTTATTTCTTACAGTTGTATGCGACATAAAAAAATATGTTGTGTTTTATTTGAAGGGTTCATATCTGTTTTTTATCATCAGCCTTTCAATGTTCCCACTGCTGGGACACAGGTCTCCTCTGTAGGAGAGACACTGACTCCGGCAAGGAATTCCACTAAAGTTTTTGTATTCGTGTACTCCTATAACCTGCGTATCTAATAAACTGAGTAATTAAGTGCAGCATACTATTTCCCCTTGGACAGCCCTAAAACTCGCGTCTACTGAACTACATCTGGCAATTTTTATATTTTTGCATGTAAGGAACGCGATAATAATTATTTATTGTCTTATAACTTATTATATTATTATTGACTAGCTTTTGTCAGCGGCTTCGCCCGCGTTCATAAAATATAGCCTATGTCACTTAGGAGTAAAGCAGCTTTGTATTGTTGCTAAATTTTTTCCAATCGGACCAGTAGTTCCAGAGATTACCTCCTACAAACAAAAAAACAAACTTTACCTCTTTATTATATTAGTGTAGATGTAGATAACTTGAGATACATCTCGTTTCTGCCGGAGCTGGGTTTATTTTTTGAGCATTCACCTTTAACGGTTCAGACTGATGTGTATTTAATATTCCTTGAATTTCGTATTATCTATTTAGATAGGTTCTTAACTGGTGAGTTTCAAGTACCTAAGGCAATTAAAAACCATGTTTCCTGTTCAACACTATCATAAAATGATTTGTAATGGTCATAATCGATTAAAAATTGGATACTTAGAAGCCAGTTTTTTTTTTTTAATTTAGGCGTAACAACGTATGGCGTAGGTGTGCGCGTCGTCTCGAATTCCACACTTTTTAAGAAAACAGGTATTAGTTTTCCTTGCGAAATTGTATCACCATCATCATCGCTTACCACCACATGGAATAGTGGCCAGACGTGAGCTTATAAGTACTTAATAAAAAATAAATATAAGATTCAATGCCTTTATTATTATTCTAAACACATAACAAAACAAGTCTTACTAAATCAAGAGAGCCTTAACCTCCTTTATAATTTAAGCATATTATCGGACCCAGATTTCAATCCTGTATGCGTATCCGCGGCCTACAGCTGATCGAATCCTGATGGTGACAGAGAAGGTTCCAACTCCTCCTGCTATGACGTTTGCACTTGCCCCCTGTGCGGCTCCCAGGCGGGTGATTCGGATTCTACTGATGCGGCGGTTTGTGTTGACTCTAATATCTCTCACCCAGAAGTGACCAGGAACACCGTTAGCCCGGTACTCGACACTGAAAATAGATAATAGTCGTGATCAGAAAAACTGCAATGCAAAGGATTTAATGTATGACAAATACAACCGACAAATATTAGTCTAAATCCTTCATTAACTTACTTATTATTCTGTTAGTTTAGTGTGTATACTTACTTATGAACTCGCACTTCAGATCTGGAACTAATTGATTTCTGGTCCACGATAGGCCACGTATCTACTGCAGGCTCTACTGTCTCGGCAGGCAGCTCACCCTCTACAATCAGCTCATCCGAGTCAGACACAAACACATCTGGCATCTCGTAAACACCCGCATAAGCCACTTCGTCTCCGTCATGCACGTCATACTCTTCAACCGCGTCAGGCAGCTCCATAATGTCAGGCACCCTCACCACGTCAGGCACTTCATTGCCGACTACTGCAGCTGTTGCTGCCGTTGCTAACAACACGACGAGGAGTGCGCTCTTCATCTGGAAAAGTTACGTTAGTTTTATTCAATGAGTAGAATATTTTAAGACATCGCAAAACTACAACAATCTGTTTTACATCTTTAGTTCACGCCATTGACCCTGATGGGTAAGGTTTGGTTAGCCATCAATCGAGCATAAATTTGAATGTACAAATTTAATACAAACTTCATAATAATATGATTTATAAATTACTCACCTTGCTTGTCAATGAGACTAAGACTTGATTCTCGAAACACTTCAGTTGACTTGTATAAGTTCACTGCTACTGTAGCTGACTTCTAAAGGAAAGCACTATTTATACCAGAATTGCATGATGATAAGACCGTGTTATCAGTTATCTATTAAGTAACAAAATAACAAGACTTAAGTGATTATTGCGATATAATTATCAATCGTTTGTGGTCATAAATCATCAAAATATATTTATCTAAATGTGATAATACTAACAGATGTCAGGATATCTTACAAATCTCTATGTTTCCGAAAAATTTAAGGATCACATAAAACAGCGCAAAATTTACGTAATGTTGTCAGATTCGATGACACCTTTAAATATTATATAACAAATAGCTTTTCGTGAAGACTTCCAATCTGCGTGAATTTATAATATCTAATATAACATCATAATCCCTTCTTAATTCTTAAATAACGTTTTTAAAAATGCACTTTTGAAGAACTTATTTTGTTCTAAACATACGAGTATGATCATATTTATGTGAACGAGAGCAAATTCACCTGTCAACATCATATCGCATGTAAACAGCAGAACCTTTGGTAATAACTTGATATTCAAAACAACTTTTACGTTCAGTGAACTAATAATATCATCTAACTCATTGTCAATATGTTTGTTCTTCAAACGCAAGGAATCTTCGTTCTTCTAACAATCTCCTACTGCTCTGTTCTGCTCATATCCATTTTTCCTTCTATTTATAGTCCGCTATTTTGTGGAATGTGCTTCCTCTCGATGTTAGGAACGCTGAAATTCGGAATGTATTTAAGAGGCTTCCCAAGGTTCCCAGATCTTTCTTTTTTAAAAAAGCTTTAAAGAAGCTTTTTTAAAAAAGAGAGATCTGGGAACCTAGATAAATATTGTCTAAATCCAAATATCACCATAATATGGTTGAAGTATGCTCGACTTGCAAATGATTTTGGTATTCCGTTTGTATGGATAAATCTTCCCGAACCTGCCTCTTAAGCGAAAATTGCGGAATTATTTTCTCCGCTAATATCAGAAACGTCTCAAAACTTATTCCTTTACATTTGTGCTTACAATGTAGTTAAAATAAACTTACATATAAAGTTGACGAGTTTAAAAATATACACCCGTACTATTGTTTTCTAAATATATCTTTAATGCACCCATCCTATTAACTCTTCCTCACCCCGTGTAGAAAATACCAAAGGGATAAGTATACCCTAGTTTTATGTGTTGCATGAAAATTAAATAAATAACATAATTTATAACCGTAACATTATAAAAATAAGTTTTCAAGTAAAACAATGACAATATGTTTTATTGTCTTTATTATCACAAAACTGAAACAAAGTATGAAACTTTTTGTTTTACAAAAACAATATCTCTTAAATTAAAACATGAAAATTTTATGCATATGCTCATTTCTAAGCTGACTTTTTGACGTAAACTTCAACTCTGTAGTTGTATCCGCGGCCTACAGCTGACTGTATCCTGATGACGGCAAACGAGTTTCCGACTCCTCCTCTTACGATGGATGGGGTTGCGTTCTGTGAGTCCCCCACGCGGGTCACGCGGATCGCACTTATCTGTCGTTTCGTGCGGATACGAATATTCCTCACCTTGGACTGTCCCTCAGTACCGCTAGCTCTGTACACGCGACTGAAAATACAACATGTTCATGGTTAAGTATACTGTAGTGCATCAGATTTACTGTAAAACATGTCGTATTGAAAAATCACCACTATTCGAAATGAAGCTTAAAATTCCTGATCTTTATATCAACTTCCTCTTACAATTTACTGTTGTCGGGACAAATTTATTTATTTATTTATAAGAACTTGATGCAACACAAAGGTACACAGGTGGACTTAATGCCTTAGGCATTCTCTACCAGTCAACCAAGGGTGGTGAAGAGAAAACATGGCAAATCCTTTTGTTTAAACAAACACTCGTAGTTCTGTCTGGTTACTTACTTGACTACTCGAGAATCTCCAGTTGTAATGTCTCCCTGGCTCAGATTATTTCGAGTTACTCTAGCTGTCAATTTCTCAGCCTCGTCATTCAGCTCATCGAAGTCAGTCTCAAACACTTCCGCAATCTCGTCCACGTCAGCCACTTCGTCTACATCAGGCACCTCCACCACGTCAGGCTCTTCATTGCCGACTACTGCAGCTGTTGCTGCCACTGCTAACAACACGACGAGGAGTGCGCTCTTCATCTAGAATTATTAGTTTCATTTTGTTAATGTGCAACGAAGTTTGTTGTAGGTACTAATTATATATTTAAATATGTTATGTTTTCCGAAGGGTTCATACCAGTTTCTTATATTATTTGAAACGTTGGAAATACTTTCAAGAACATACAAAACATCACGTCTGCGACCCCCAATGTCTTAGACAGAGGAGAACCTATTGTACAATCATATATTGCCAGTAGGTGATATCGTCCGTCAATCGGACAAATATACAAACTGGGTTGCTATATAGAAATATCAGCTAACATAATGTTCAATGGCACTTTAATCTACAACAGAAAACAAACCCAATGCTTGACACTGGATTTTAAAACTAAAGTAATTAAATAATACTGACTTACCTTTTGAATTTTTCTCTAACCAGATCCACAAAACACTAAAGTTGATGTTGCCTTTGACGACAATGTGAGTATAAGGAGTATCCTGAGGATACCAGTATTTATAGTAAAATTCGAAAGCAAACGCATAATGATAAGGTATTATCTGACCCACATTTTGGATTAATTGTAAACATAAAATATGACAAAAGTCAGTGGCATAGAAAATAAAAGTACGATGTGTCATCGTTTCTATAATTAAAGTACTTGTTTGTATCTCTTACTCCGCGATAACATCAATAACTAATTCAAAATAAAATGTATTTAAAGTTTTCCGATGAGCTCCACAACCTTCTTTGGTTTCAAAACATTTACGAGGATAACTCTGGGCACGCCATAATCATCGTTACAAATGTCTTTAAGGAGTAGCTAGAGAGGCCTCACAGCGTCCTCACATTCCACATGACGCAGGTTTTCTCTAAATGTGACAGATTTGGGAGGTTCGTACAAGGAGCTGCAAAAGTGCCTGAGTACTTTAGTACCTATATTCCTTTGCACGTTAGCGAAGCACCGAAGAGCTCAAGTTTTCTAATATTAAACTAGATGGCGTTGGTATCTTCACAGCTAAGTGGCGATCTGAGGCAATCTCACAAAGCATAACCATTTTGGTCAATGACAGAACGCATTTAATCATTTAAATTTATACACAAATCTGAACCGATCAAGAGTCATTATTGCCGTCAAAAACTAATTGTAGTTCATAATTTCGTTGAAAAATTAGTTTCATGATGGCCTAACGGATTGGCAGTGCTGATGTGGGAATCAGTGAGCCTGAGTTCAAACAAAAGAAACCCGTAGGAATATTGGATCAATTTATAATTCAAGTTAGTACTATACAGAGAGAAAAAGCAGATAAACTGGCTCACTAAAATAAAAAGGCAATTAAAATAAATGTTTATTTCTTACAGTTGTATGCGACATAAAAAAATATGTTGTGTTTTATTTGAAGGGTTCATATCTGTTTTTCATCATCAGCCTTTCAATGTTCCCACTGCTGGGACACAGGTCTCCTCTCTAGGAGAGACACTGACTCCGGCAAGGAATTCCACTAAAGTTTTTGTATTCGTGTACTCCTATAACCTGCGTATCTAATAAACTGAGTAATTAAGTGCAGCATACTATTTCCATTCTGGACAGCCCTAAAACTCGCGTCTACTGAACTACATCTGGCAATTTTTATATTTTTGCATGTAAGGAACGCGATAATAATTATTTATTGTCTTATAATTTATTATATTATTATTGACTAGCTTTTGTCAGCGGCTTCGCCCGCGTTCATAAAATATAGCCTATGTCACTTAGGAGTAAAGCAGCTTTGTATTGTTGCTAAATTTTTTCCAATCGGACCAGTAGTTCCAGAGATTACCTCCTACAAACAAAAAAAATAAAAAAAACAAAAAAACAAACTTTACCTCTTTATTATATTATAAGTGTAGATGTAGATAACTTGAGATACATCTCGTTTCTGCCGGAGCTGGGTTTTTTTTTTGAGCATTCACCTTTAACGGTTCAGACTGATGTGTATTTAATATTCCTTGAATTTCGTATTATCTATTTAGATAGGTTCTTAACTAGTGAGTTTCAAGTACCCAAGGCAATTAAAAACCATGTTTCCTGTTCAACACTATCATAAAATGATTTGTAATGGTCATAATCGATTAAAAATTGGATACTTAGAAGCCAGATTTTTTTTCAAATTTAGGCGTAACAACGTATGGCGTAGGTGTGCGCGTCGTCTCGAATTCCACACTTTTTAAGAAAACAGGTATTAGTTTTCCTTGCAAAATTGTATCACCATCATCATCGCTTACCACCACATGGAATAGTGGCCAGACGTGAGCTTATAAGTACTTAATGAAAAATAAAAATAAGATTCAATGCCTTTATTATTATTCTAAACACATAACAAAACAAGTCTTACTAAATCAAGAGAGCCTTAACCTCCTTTATAATTTAAGCATATTATCGGACCCAGATTTCAATCCTGTATGCGTATCCGCGGCCTACAGCTGATCGAATCCTGATGGTGACAGAGAAGGTTCCAACTCCTCCTGCTATGACGTTTGCACTTGCCCCCTGTGCGGCTCCCAGGCGGGTGATTCGGATTCTACTGATGCGGCGGTTTGTGTTGACTCTAATATCTCTCACCCAGAAGTGACCAGGAACACCGTTAGCCCGGTACTCGACACTGAAAATAGATAATAGTTGTGATCAGAAAAACTGCAATGCAAAGGATTTCATGTATGACAAATACAACCGACAAATATTAGTCTAAATCCTTTATTAACTTACTTATTCTGTTAGTTTAGTGTGTATACTTACTTATGAACTCGCACTTCAGATCTGGAACTAATTGATTTCTGGTCTAGGATAGGCCATGTATCTACTGCAGGCTCTACTGTCTCGGCAGGCAGCTCACCCTCTACAATCAGCTCATCCGAGTCAGACACAAACACATCTGGCATCTCGTAAACACCCGCATAAGCCACTTCGTCTCCGTCATGCATGTCATACTCTTCAACCGCGTCAGGCAGCCCCATAATGTCAGGCACTCTCACCACGTCAGGCACTTCATTGCTGACTACTGCAGCTGTTGCTGCCGCTGCTAACAACACGACGAGGAGTGCGCTCTTCATCTGGAAAAGTTACGTTAGTTTTATTCAATGAGTAGAATATTTTAAGACATCGCAAAACTACAACAATCTCTTTAACATCTTTAGTTCACGCCATTGCCCCTGATGGGTTAGGTTTGGTTAGCCATCAATCGAGCATAAATTTGAATGTACAAATTTAATACAAACTTAATACAAACTTCATAATAATACGATTTATAAATTACTCACCTTGCTTGTCAATGATAATAAGACTTGATTCTCGAAACACTTCAGCTGACTTGTACAAGTTCACTGCTACTGTAGCTGACTTCTAAAGGAAAGCACAATTTATACCAGAATTGCATGATGATAAGACCGTGTTATCAGTTATCTGTTAAGTAACAAAATAACAAGACTTAATTGATTATTGCGATATAATTATCAATCGTTTGTGGTCATAAATCATCAAAATATATTTATCTAAATGTGATAATACTAACAGATGTCAGGATATCTTACAAATCTCTATGTTTCCGAAAAATTTAAGGATCACATAAAACAGCGCAAAATTTACGTAATGTTGTCAGATTCGATGACACCTTTAGAGATTATATAACAAATAGCTTTTCGTGAAGACTTCCAATCTGCGTGAATTTATAATATCTAATATAACATCATAATCCCTTCTTAATTCTTAAATAACGTTTTTAAAAGTGCACTTTTGAAGAACTTATTTTGTTCTAAACATACGAGTATGATCATATTTATGTGAACGAGAGCAAATTCACCTGTCAACATCATATCGCATGTAAACAGCAGTAACTTTGGTAGTAACATGATATTCAAAACAACTTTCACGTTCAGTGAACTAATATTATCATCTAACTCATTGTCAATATGTTTGTTCTTCAAACGCAAGGAATCTTCGTTCTTCTAACAACCTCCTACTGCTCTGTTCTGCTCATATCCATTATTCCTTCTATTTATAGTCCGCCCTTTTGTGGAATGTGCTTCCTCTCGATGTTAGGAATGCTGAAATTCGGGATGTATTTAAGAGGCTTCCCAAGGTTCCCAGATCTTTCTTTTTTTAAAAAGCTTTAAACAAGCTTTTTTAAAAAATAGAGATCCTGAAACCTAGATAAAATCTTCTAAATCCAAATCCAAACTTTACAAACAAATTTTGTCTTAATCCAAATATCACCATAATATGGTTGAAATATGCTCGACTTGCAAATGATTTTGGTATTACGTTTGTATGGATAAATCGTCCCGAACCGGCCTCTTAAGCGAAAATTGCGGAATTATTTTCTCCACTAATAGCAGAAACGTCTCAAAACTTATTCCTTTACATTTGTGCTTACAATGTAGTTAAAATAAACTTACATATAAAGTTGACGAGATAAAAAACATACACCCGTTCTATTGTTTTCTAAATATATCTTTAATGCACCCGTCCTATTAACTCTTCCTCACCCCGTGTAGAAAATACCAAAGGGATAAGTATACCCTAGTTTTTTGTGTTGCATGAAATTTAAATAAATAACATAATTTATAACCGTCATATTATAAAAATAAGTTTTCAAGTAAAACAATGACTAAATATGTTTTATTGTCTTTATTATCACAAAACTGAAACAAAGTATGAAACTTTTTGTTTTACAGAAACAATATCTCTTAAATTAAAACATGAAAATTTTATGCATATGCTCATTTCTAAGCTGACTTTTTGACGTAAACTTCAACTCTGTAGTTGTATCCGCGGCCTACAGCTGACTGTATCCTGATGACGACAAACGAGTTTCCGACTCCTCCTCTTACGATGGATGGGGTTGCGTTCTGTGAGTCCCCCACGCGGGTCACGCGGATCGCACTTATCTGGCTTTTTGTGCGGATACGAATATTCCTCACCTTGGATTGTCCCTCAGTAGCGCTAGCTCTGTACACGCGACTGAAAATACAACATGTTCATGGTCAAGTATACTGTAGTGCATCAGATTTACTGTAAAACATGTCGTATTGAAAAATCACCACTATTCGAAATGAAGCTTAAAATTCCTGATCTTTATATCAACTTCCTCTTACAATTTACTGTTGTCGGGACAAATTTATTTATTTATTTATAAGAACTTGATGCAACACAAAGGTACACAGGCGGACTTAATGCCTTAGGCATCCTCTACCAGTCAACCAAGGGTGGTGAAGAGAAAACATGGCAAATGCTTTTGTTTAAACAAACACTCGTAGTTCTGTCTGGTTACTTACTTGACTACTCGAGAATCTCCAGTTGTAATGTCTCCCTGGCTTAGATTATTCCGAGTTACTCTAGCTGTCAATTTCTCAGCCTCGTCATTCAGCTCATCGAAGTCAGTCTCAAACACTTCCGCAATCTCGTCCACGTCAGCCACTTCGTCTACATCAGGCACCTCCACCACGTCAGGCTCTTCATTGCCGACTACTGCAGCTGTTGCTGCCACTGCTAACAACACAACGAGGAGTGCGTTCTTCATCTAGAATTATTGGTTTCCTTTTTTTAATGTGCAACGAAGTTTGTTGTAGGTACTAATTATATATTTAAATATGTTATGTTTTCCGAAGGGTTCATACCAATTTCTTATATTATTTGAAACGTTGGAAATACTTTCAAGAACATACAAAACATCACGTCTGTGACCCCCAATGTCTTAGACAGAGGAGAACCTATTGTACAAATATATTGCCAGTAGGTGATATCGTCCGTCAATCGGACAAATATACAGACTGGGTTACTATATAGAAATATCAGCTAATATAATGTTCAATGGCACTTTAATCTTCAACAGAAAACAAACCCAGAGCTTGACACTGGATTTTAAAACTAAAGTAATTAAATAATACTGACTTACCTTTTGAATTATTCTCTAACCTGATCCACAAAAAACTAAAGTTGATGTTGCCTTTGACGACAATGTGAGTATAAGGAGTATCCTGAGGATACTAGTATTTATAGTGAAATTCGAAAGCAAACGCATAATGATAAGGTATTATCTGACCCACATTTTGTAAACATAAAATATGACAAAAGTCAGTGGCATCTACACTAATATAATAAAGAGGTAAAGTTTGTTTTTTTGTTTTTATGTTTTTTTGTTTGTAGGGGGTAATCTCTGAAACTATTGGTCCGATTGGAAAAATTTTAGCAACAATAGAAAGCTGCTTTACTCCTGAATGACATAGGCTATAATTTATGTACGCGGGCGAAGCCGCTGACAAAAGCTAGTAGAAAATAAAAGTACGATGTGTCATCGTTTCTATAATTAAAGTACTTGTTTGTATCTCTTACTCCGCGATAACATCAATAACTAATTCAAAATAAAATGTATTCAAAGTTTTCCGATGAGCTTGTTTGGTTTCAGAACATTTACGAGGATAACTCTGGGCACGCCATAATCATCGTTACAAATGTCTTTAAGGAGTAGCTAGAGAGGCGTCGAAGCGTCCTCACATTCAACATGACGCAGGCCTTCACTAAATGTGACAGATTTGGGAGGTTCGTACAAGGAGCTGCAAAAGTGCCTGAGTACTTTAGTACTTATATTCCTTTGCACGTTAGCGAAGCACCGAAGAGCTCAAGTTTTCTAATATTAAACTAGATGTCGTTGGTATCTTCACAGCTAAGTGGCGATCTGAGGTGATCTCACAAAGCATAACCATTTTGGTCAATGACAGAACGCATTTAATCATTTAAATTTATACACAAATCTGAACCGATCAAGAGTCATTATTGCCGTCAAAAACTAATTGTAGTTCATAATTTCGTTGAAAAATTAGTTTCATGATGGCCTAACGGATTGGCAGTGCTGATGTGGGAATCAGTGAGCCTGAGTTCAAACAAAAGAAACCCGTAGGAATATTGGATCAATTTATAATTCAAGTTAGTACTGTACAGAGAGAAAAAGCAGATAAACTGGCTCACTAAAATAAAAAGGCAATTAAAATAAATGTTTATTTCTTACAGTTGTATGCGACATAAAAAAATATGTTGTGTTTTATTTGAAGGGTTCATATCTGTTTTTCATCATCAGCCTTTCAATGTTCCCACTGCTGGGACACAGGTCTCCTCTCTAGGAGAGACACTTACTCCGGCAAGGAATTCCACTAAAGTTTTTGTATTCGTGTACTCCTATAACCTGCGTATCTAATAAACTGAGTAATTAAGTGCAGCATACTATTTCCTTTCTGGACAGCCCTAAAACTCGCGTCTACTGAACTACATCTGGCAATTTTTATATTTTTGCATGTAAGGAACGCGATAATAATTATTTATTGTCTTATAACTTATTATATTATTATTGACTAGCTTTTGTCAGCGGCTTCGCCCGCGTTCATAAAATATAGCCTATGTCACTTAGGAGTAAAGCAGCTTTGTATTGTTGCTAAATTTTTTCCAATCGGACCAGTAGTTCCAGAGATTACCTCCAACAAACAAAAAAACAAAAAAATAAAAAAACAAAAAAACAAACTTTACCTCTTTATTATATTAGTGTAGATGTAGATAACTTGAGATACATCTCGTTTCTGCCGGAGCTGGGTTTTTTTTTTGAGCATTCACCTTTAACGGTTCAGACGGATGTGTATTTAATATTCCTTGAATTTCGTATTATCTATTTAGATAGGTTCTTAACTGGTGAGTTTCAAGTACCTAAGGCAATTAAAAAATATGTTTCCTGTTCAACACTATCATAAAATGATTTGTAATGGTCATAATCGATTAAAAATTGGATACTTAGAAGCCAGATTTTTTTTTTAAATTTAGGCGTAACAACGTATGGCGTAGGTGTGCGCGTCGTCTCGAATTCCACACTTTTTAAGAAAACAGGTATTAGTTTTCCTTGCGAAATTGTATCACCATCATCATCGCTTACCACCACATGGAATAGTGGCCAGACGTGAGCTTATAAGTACTTAATGAAAAATAAAAATAAGATTCAATGCCTTTATTATTATTCTAAACACATAACAAAACAAGTCTTACTAAATCAAGAGAGCCTTAACCTCCTTTATAATTTAAGCATATTATCGGACCCAGATTTCAATCCTGTATGCGTATCCGCGGCCGACAGCTGATCGAATCCTGATGGTGACAGAGAAGGTTCCAACTCCTCCTGCTATGACGTTTGCACTTGCCCCCTGTGCGGCCCCCAGGCGGGTGATTCGGATTCTACTGATGCGGCGGTTTGTGTTGACTCTAATATCTCTCACCCAGAAGTGACCAGGAACACCGTTAGCCCGATACTCGACACTGAAAATAGATAATAGTCGTGATCAGAAAAACTGCAGTGCAAAGGATTTAATGTATGACAAATACAACCGACAAATATTAGTCTAAATCCTTCATTAACTTACTTATTATTCTCTAAGTTTAGTGTGTATACTTACTTATGAACTCGCACTTCAGATCTGGAACTAATTGATTTCTGGTCCACGATAGGCCATGTATCTACTGCAGGCTCTACTGTCTCGGCAGGCAGCTCACCCTCTACAATCAGCTCATCCGAGTCAGACACAAACACATCTGGCATCTCGTAAACACCCGCATAAGCCACTTCGTCTCCGTCATGCATGTCATACTCTTCAACCGCGTCAGACAGCCCCATAATGTCAGGCACTTCATTGCTGACTACTGCAGCTGTTGCTGCCGCTGCTAACAACACGACGAGGAGTGCGCTCTTCATCTGGAAAAGTTACGTTAGTTTTATTCAATGAGTAGAATATTTTAAGACATCGCAAAACTACAACAATCTCTTTTACATCTTTAGTTCACGCCACTGACCCTGATGGGTTAGGTTTGGTTAGCCATCAATCGAGCATAAATTTGAATGTACAAATTTAATACAAACTTCATAATAATATGATTTATAAATTACTCACCTTGCTTGTCAATGAGACTAAGACTTGATTCTCGAAACACTTCAGTTGACTTGTACAAGTTCACTGCTACTGTAGCTGACTTCTAAAGGAAAGCACTATTTATACCAGAATTGCATGATGATAAGACCGTGTTATCAGTTATCTGTTAAGTAACAAAATAACAAGACTTAAGTGATTATTGCGATATAATTATCAATCGTTTGGGGTCATAAATCATCAAAAGATATTTATCTAAATGTGATAATACTAACAGATGTCAGGATAGCTTACATATCTCTATGTTTCCGAAAAATTTAAGGATCACATAAAACAGCGCAAAATTTACGTAATGTTGTCAGACTCGATGACACCTTTAGAGATTATATAACAAATAGCTTTTCGTAAAGACTTCCAATCTGCGTGAATTTATAATATCTAATATAACATCATAATCCCTTCTTAATTCTTAAATAACGTTTTTAAAAGTGCACTTCTGAAGAACTTATTTTATTCTAAACATACGAGTATGATCATATTTATGTGAACGAGAGCAAATTCTACTGTCAACATCATATCACATGTAAACAGCAGTAACTTTGGTAGTAACATGATATTCAAAACAACTTTTACGTTCAGTGAACTAATATTATCATCTAACTCATTGTCAATATGTTCGTTCTTCAAACGCAAGGAATCTTCGTTCTTCTAACAATCTCCTACTGCTCTGTTCTGCTCATATCCATTCTTCCTTCTATTTACAGTCCGCCCTTTTGTGGAATGTGCTTCCTCTTTTTGTTAGGAATGCGAAAATTGCGAAATTATTTTCTCCACTAATAGCAGAAACGTCTCAAAACTTATTCCTTTACATTTGTGCTTTCAATATAGTTAAAATAATCTTACATATAAAGTTGACGAGATTAAAAACATACACCCGTTCTATTGTTTTCTAAATATGTCTTTTATGCACCCATCCTATTAACTCTTCCTCACCCCGAGTAGAAAATACTAAAAAGATAAGTATATCCTAGTTATTTGTGTTGCATGAAAATTAAATAAATAACATAATTTATAACCGTCATATTATAAAAATAAGTTTTCAAGTAAAACAATGACTAAATAAGTTTTATTGTCTTTTTTATTACAAAACTGAAACAAAGTATAAAACTTTTTGTTTTACAAAAACAATATATCTTAAACTAAAACATGAAAATTTAATACATATGCTCATTACTGAGTTGACTTTTTGACGTACACTTCAACTCTGTAGTTGTATCCGCGGCCTATAGCTGACTGTATCCTTATGACGACAAAGGGCTTCCCGACTCCTCCTCTTACGATGGATGGGGTTGCGTTCTGTGAGTCCCCCACGCGGGTCACGCGGATCGCACTTATCTGCCGTTTCGTGCGGATACGAATATTCCTCACCTTGGATTGTCCCTCAGTAGCGCTAGCTCTGTACACGCGACTGAAAATAGACGTGTTCATGGTTAAGTATACTGTAGTGCATCAGATTTACTGTAAAACATATCATATTTAAAAATCACCACGATTCGAAATTTAGCTTAAAATTCCTGAGCTTTATATCAACTTCCTCTAACAATTTACTGTTGTCAGGACAAACGCTTTTGTTTAAACAAACTCTCGTAGTTCTGTGTGGTTACTTACTTCACTACTCGTGCATCTCCAGAAGTAATGTTTCCTAGGCTCAGATTATTCCGAGTTGCTGTCAATTTCTCAGCCTCGTCATTCAGCTCATCGAAGTCAGTCTCAAACACTTCCGCAATCTCGTCCACGTCAGCCACTTCGTCTCCATCAGGCACCTCCACCACGTCAGGCTCTTCATTGCTGACTACTGCAGCTGTTGCTGCCGCTGCTAACAATACGACGAGGAGTGCGTTTTTCATCTAGAATTATTGGTTTCCTTTTGTTAATGTGCAACGAAGTTTGTTGTAGGTACTAATTATATATTTAAGTATGCTATGTTTTCCGAAGGATTCATACCAGTTTCTTATATTATTTGAATGTTGGAAATACTTAAAAATACTTTCAAGAACATACGAAACATCACGTCTCGTGACCCCCAATGTCTTAGACAGAGGAGAACCTATTGTACAAATATATTTTGCCAGTAGGTGATATCGTCCGTCAATCGGACAAATATACAGACTGGGTTGCTATATAGAAATATCAGCTAACATTATGTTCAATGGTACTTTAATCTACAACAGAAAACAAACCCAGAGCTTGACACTGGATTTTAAAACTAAAGTACATAATTAATAATTACTGACTTACCTTTTGAATTATTCTCTAACCTGATCCACAAAACTCTAAAGTTGATATTGCCTTTGAAGACAATGTGAGTATAAGGAGTATCCTGAGGATACCAGTATTTATAGTAAAATTGGAAAGCAAACGCATAATGATAAGATATTATCTGACCCACATTTTGGATTAATTGTAAACATAAAATATGACAAAATTCAGTGGCATAGAAAATAAAAGAACGATGTGTCATCGTTTCTATAATTAAAGTACTTGTTTGTATCTCTTATTCAGCGATAACATCAATAACTAATTCAAAATAAAGTGTATTTAAAGTTTTCTGATGAGCTCCACAACCTTGTTTGGTTTCAAAACATTTACGAGGATAACTCTGGGCACACCATACCTAATCATCGTTACAAATCTCCCTAAGGAGTAGTACAAAATTCCACATGACGCAGATCTTCACTAAATGTGACAGATTTGGGAGGTTCGCACAACGAGCTGCAAAGTGTGTGGAGTACTGCAGCCACATATGGGCTGGTGCTGCAAAATGCTACCTAGCGGCTTTGGAATTGGTGGAAAGACGTGCAAAGAGGCTGATTGGAGATCCAGATTTGGTTGGGTCCAATCTTCAAAGTCTCGAGCACAGGCGCAGAGTAGCAAGCCTTACGGTTTTCTACAGGATGCATTTTGGAGAGTGTGCGCAGTAACAATATTTTAATCTTACTAATATTATAAATGCGAAAGTTACGATGTTTGGATGTTTGTTACTCAATCACGCCAAAACGGCTGGACGGATCTGGATGAAATTTGGCACAGGCATAGGATACACTCCCGAATAGGACATAGGTTACTTTTTATCCCGGAAAACCCAACCCCAACCCCAAGACCACGCGGGCGAAGCCGCGGGCAAAAGCTAGTCTGATTATACAATAGATGGCCTCATTTCGCGCTTCACACGATTTTTATTCTGAACTACCCAAGCACTTTTACAGTTCAGTGTACATCGGATTCAGGCCGCAAAGGTGGTCCTAGTGCAATAGTAGGTAAAGTGTCACAAACTAGTTAAGTAAGTACTTACAGTACAACTTTGATGACACTAATCAATCTATATACTTCCTTATCTATATTTCTGTGAACCTAATAGCTAATCAATATTGTATGTTTTGCACCCTTTTTGTTTATTTTAAAGTTATCATTTTGTTTATCAGTAGGTATTATTGTGGACTTGATTATATTACGTATAGATAAAAATATCAGTAATCATTACAAGAGGGTTTCCCCGATTTGCCCTGGATTTACGACCCTTAAAGATTTGGTTTTATAGAGCTCGATAAAAGTATTAGTAGAATTCTTGGAAATCTACTTTGTATGTGAACCAAAACCAGGAAAAGGACTCAGATAACTTTGTATTCCGGTAGTCTGTTCCTTTAGGATACATTTTAGCTTCCAAAGAGACCAAGTCGCCGACAAATTTAGTGAGTGGGTAGATCAAAATTATTAAACGTGGTCGTGATTGCCTAGAAAGGGGTCTTTGTTCGAATACCCAAGTACTTCAGTGTAATCAATCGAGGACTAAATCTGTCTGCTCTATGATAAAGTACTCCGCAAATAGCGAACCACTCTGAGATGTCCTTAGGGAATGCCTTGGTTCAGGCCAGGCCTTGGTTCAGGCCATTGTCCGGAGCGAGTGGAAATGGGATATGGTTATATTCTTCTGCGAAGTTCTAAGGCTAGCAAAGGATCATTCCTTAAAGAAGGGATTCATCACGATGATTTTAGCGTGCTTAGAGTTATCCTAGGTGACTAAGTGTTCTCAAACCAAGGTTGTGGAGTTTACGGAATAGTACAAATACACTTTCCTTTGCATTAGTTATTGATGTCATCGGTGAGTAATAGATACAAACAAACCCTTTAATCACAGAAACGGTGTCATTGTACTCTTGGTGTCTATGCCACTGATTTTTCGTCATATTTAATGTTTACAATTAACATAATATGTAGGTCAGATAGTATCTTATCATTATGCGTTTTCTTTCTAATTTCACTATAAATACTGACTTCCTCAGAATACACCTTATACTCACATTGTCCTCAAAGGAGCTCACTTCAGTGTTTTGTAGATCAAGTCAGAGAAAAGCTGAAAAGGTAATAATTTATTTTTGTATATATTTTGCTTGGTCCTTTTGGTAAAGATAACTTTTAAAAATTTTAATGCTGTAATAAATTTCATTGAATATTAAAAATATGAAATTAATAATTCTAGATGAAGAGCGCTCTCCTCGTCGTGTTGTTAGCAGCGGCAGCAACAGCTGCAGTAGTCAGCATTGAAGAGCCTGACGTGGTGGAGGTGCCTGATGTAGACCAAGTGGCTGACGTGGACGAGATTGCGGAAGTGTTTGAGACTGACTTCGATGAGCTGAATGACGAGGCTGACAAATTGACAGCAACTCGGAATAATCTGAGCTTGGGAGACATTACTTCTGGAGATTCTCGAGTAGTCAAGTAAGTAACCACGCAGAACTACAATTGTTTGTTTTTTTTTTAATTGTAAGGCTCTCAAATCTCAAGTTTCGCTACGAATACTGGTGATTCTATAAAATGACATGTCATACAGTAAATCTCATCCATTACAGTATACCTGACCATTTACATTTCTATTTTCAGTCGCGTGTACAGAGCTAGCGCTACTGAGGGACAGTCCAAAGTGAGGAATATTCGTATCCGCACGAAACGACAGATAAGTGCGATCCGCGTGACCCGCGTGGGGGACTCACAGAACGCAACCCCATCCATCGTAAGAGGAGGAGTCGGAAACTCGTTTGTCATCATTAGGATACAGTCGGCTGTAGGCCGCGGATACAACTACAGAGTTGAAGTTTACGTCAAAAAGACAGCTTAGTAATGAGCACATGAATGACATTTTCATGTTTTAGTTTAAGAGATATTGTTTTTGTAAAAGAGAAAAACTATATTGTTGTTAAAATATGTGATAATAAAGATAATGAAATATTTTTTATTGTTTTAGTTGATAACCTTTTTATTTATTTAAACTTCATGTACTGTAGTGGAACATAGGCGGACTTAATGCTACAAAGGTTGACTGGTAGTCAATCTTTGGGTTAAAAATCGGCCAAGAGCGTGTCGGGCCACTCTCAGTTTAGAGTTCCATAGTTTCTCGTCCGCCACAAATTTTTCACAATGTAACAGAACCCTGTAGCCCATGTAAAAATTAGTATCACAATTTGCCGAGAGATGGCGCTGTACCCGTTGGTAATTTTAATTTGTGTGTTCCGATTTTATTCTTTTTATACTTTTGTTTGAAAATAGATTCGCTCAGGATAATGAAATATGTAAAAAAGTTATTTTTTTAAAATTTTTCAAAAACTGTTCATCCTATCAAGTTCAAAATTATTTTCCTAGAAAGTTTACTTAAAGTTCTACTTTTGAAATTTTTAAACTTATGGTTCAAAAGTTAGAGGGGGGGGGACGCCTCATTTTTTACTTTTTGGGCGATTATTTCCGAAAATATTTACATTATCAAAAAATTATCTTACGAGACCCCTAATCATTTTTAAATACCTATCCAACAATATATCACACGTTATGGTAGAAATGAAAAAAAATATCACTTCCCACTTTACGTGTAGGGGAGGTACCCTAATAACTTTTTTTTTACCACTTTTTGTTTGTGCACTTTGTCGGCGTGGTTGATATACATATTGGTACCAAATTTCGGCCTGCTAGTGCTAGCGGTCGCTGAGATTATCCACGGACGGACAGACAGACAGACAGACAGACATGGCGAACCTATAAGGGTTCCTTTTTGACTACGGAACCCTAAACAAGACAAAAGTGGTAAGTGTGCAGAATAAATAAAAGATATTTTAAATAGATTATAGTTTAAATTTAATGACTATTAATAATAAAATACGTATATATGCTAATATTATAAACTATGAAATACTTTTTCAACAACATTATTACGTTTATAATGTTAATTATTTATTTATAAATATATACATACAACAACCCGAAATGATCTTTTGGGCAGTTGTTAAGATCAGACAAAACACTCGGCTGTTCGAATGATTCTTCTGTTTAAGTGGAGATTTTTTTATGGTGGGATAAATTATTTAATGAGAAATCCCACCCTTGGGCGGAGCCGGAGATAGTGTCAGACTCAATAAACGACCCACCCCGTTTCTTCTTAGCTTGAAAGCTAAGAAGAAACCGGAGTCGGAACTTCCTTCAAACACTGGTCCGAAGCAGTGGCGAAGCTAGTCCCACAGGGGCCCCGTATCAAAAGTCCTTCGGGGGCCCCGTATAAAAAAAAACGTATATTTATTACAGATGCTTAGCTGCCCTATGAGACGGATGTGGATAACATGTTGCGAATTTTTGCCTAGGTCGGGGCCCCTGTACCGCGGGGGCCCAGTATAATTGATACGGCAGATACAGCGGTAGCTACACCCCTGGTCCGAAGGGAGGTAAGCGGAACTTTACACTTGGTTGCGCATTGCATTTATAAGCCAAAAGCATGTTTATTTCCCTTGTATTTCAACACGAGAAATAAACATACCAAAATACGACACTTCATTTTAGGATTCCGGATCTCAGAAGGAAAATTGGAAACCTTATAAAATCACTAACTTTTGCCCGCGGCTTCACACGCGTGGTATTGGGGTTGGGGTTTCCGGGATAAAAAGTAGCCTATGTCCTATTCCGGAGTGTATGCTATGCCTGTGCCAAATTTCATCCAGATCCGTCCAGCCGTTTTGGCGTGATTGAGTAACAAACATCCAAACATCCAAACATCCAAACATCCAAACATCCAAACATCCAAATATCCAAACATCCAAACATCCAAACATCCAAACATCCAAACATCCAAACATCTAAACATCCAAACATCCAAACATCCAAACATCGTAACTTTCGCATTTATAATATTAGTAAGATTTTGTTGTCCGTTTGTCTATCAAGGCCCTTCAACTTGGGAACGCGTGGACGTTTCGAGTTGAAATTAAAAACAAATACTTAGGGGTGGGTAGGTTGTGATTTCTTGAAGCTTTGAAAAAATCAGCTTTAAGCTAACAAAAAACAAGATATGGCCGTTTAACCTTTCGAATACCGTAGTAAGAGACATAATAGAAATACAATAGGTGTGAGGCTCAAATGTCTATGTCGCAAAAACTAATATTTCGACACTCTCAACGAAATTAAAATTCATTGGGTATTTTTCGTTGATAGCACTATAGGAATTAATTTGAAAACTTTAAATTAGTAATTAAATCACATACTTTTTTTCGATCCGGATAAATCTTCGAAATTTGATTTGGGAGTCGAACTTTTTACATAACTTATTTTGTATAGTGCGTGCGTGCGTGCGTGCCCTTAGTGCGTGAATCCAACTCGCAGTGACCAAATTTTTAAATATGCAAATCATTATCATCAAATAATTTGTGCCGGCCAGGGTTTTTTTATAGTAGGTAAAATGACGAATGACGAATCCTGCCCTTGGGCGGAGCGGGAAACAGTGTCAGACTCTTACTGATTAAAAAACCTACCCCATTCCTTCCTTGCCTTATTCCCAGGCCCTGGTGTTACGCTTTCGCATCAACCCTTGGACCAGGAGGCTTCGACCCTGTAGAGCCAATACAGTTTGCTGACAACTCTTTGAGGCGCGCGGGAATAGACTGAACAGACTGTTACCAGACTATCGGACGGCGAGCTACCCATTGCTCGCCGTCCGCGACTACGGTGGTCGGATATCGGCGGGATCGCGGCGTTTGCCTTATGCGGTCGGCCTCCTCCTTTACTAGCATATTACTGCTTAGCAGAGGGAGGCGACCGCCTGCCATTCCTCCTCGCTGCGGACCATGGCCTGAACCAAGGTCGGCCTGGGTGGGATAGAAATATGTCACATTATTACTTACTTTTTTTATGGTGGAAAAAATCATCGAATGACGAACGCCGCCCTTAAGCGAAGTGGGAGACAGTGTCAGACTCTTACTGACTAAACACCCCACCCCGTTCCTTCTTTGCTTATCGCACTGGGGCCAAGCCTTAGTTTGAGAAAGAGACCCTAGACCCCCAGTAGGCTTCAACCGCACTTTTAATAACTTAAACTTGCCAGTGTTCTTTCAACTGCCAAAAACATTCGGGACCGTGGTAACTGTTTTACTAATATCGCAGCCCTAGCAGGTATCGGTCATCGACCTTTGAAATCGGTGTCAACTACCTCTTTACTGACTAGGTCACTGATTAGTTCTTCATATTTTTTATGTTAATAAGTTAATGTAAAAAGAATGTTTGATTCTTTTGAAAGATTATTTTTCAATTATACTAACTATATAAACTGCCTCCTTTACCACGTAACTCATACTCACACCGTGCTCAAAGGAGTTAACTTTAGTATTTTGTGGATCCAGTCAAAGAAAAACTGAAAAGGTAAATCATTTATTTATAATTCTTAATTATGACTTTTTGCTTTGAGATTGACCGTAAGCTAATGTGCTAAATAATAATATTATATATAACCTTTTTTTGCCCGTGAGTTTGCCCGCCTGTATAAAATATGTAACCTAGTATATCACTCAAGAATAAAGCAGCTATCTGTTGTGAAAAAATTTTAGCAATCGGATTAGTACTTACAGAGATAACTTCTTACAAAAAAAACACAAACTTTACTTCTTTATTATATTAGTATACTCCGTCGTTGACGGTCCCAAGCCCGTATGTGAAAGGAGGAGGGTTAGTTGAGGAGAAGAGACCCCACCAGCTGTAAAAAGGTCAACGTCGAGCATCTGGCGACGGTTAATTAACCCGACAACCGAAGACCTAACAAGTCTAATTAGCTGAAGGTAGGAAATGACCTTCACAACCCGTCAGTCTATCATAGAAGCGGGGGTCTTGGCTTAATTGCCCGGACCAAGAGGTAGAAAACCTCCATAAAAAGTTACCCTAATCCTAAGGTGGGACACGCGCCGACAGGATGCATGGCTTGCGGGAGGCAGGTCTCTAGCGCCAACCTTGGTGTACCTGGCGAACATCATTGTATATAGCCTTCTCACAGGAATGGCGTCACCCTATGAGCGACCTGTTTTTCGTCCATACTCGTGGGAATCATATGGATAATTTTCAAAATATAAAAACCCCTAACACAAATAAAACACACAATTTAATACAACAAACACTTAACCGTAGCATGTTTGAACGAACAAGAAGCAACTCCCTCGGTGCAATACCTACAGAAAATAAAAATCCTGTAGTTGACCAATCAGCACCTATCGAACAGACAATGGTAATCCGAACAGACTCTAGTGACCAGGAAGATACAAACAAAAATGAGTGGCAGAGAGATAAACCGAAAAAAAGGAAAGAAACCAGTCCAATAAACAACACAAACAAAAAACAGAAGAATATTTCTCAATTTGCTATACCAACTCAAAACAGTTTTGAGTTACTAATTGATGACAATATTCATGCTCAGGAAACCAACAAACAGGAAAGAGTTTATGTTCCTAAACCGGAGCCCATATTTGTCACAGGAGTCATCAACATTACATCCCTTAAAGAAGTACTTAACAAAATCTTAGACAATGATCTTTATACCATGACTACACTCAGATCTGGACACATTATAAAAATCATGCCAAAAGACATCCAAACATATAAAATGATTAGAGAACATTTCATCGCTAGCAATGTTTCGCATTACACTTACCAGTTAAAAAGCGAAAAAGCTTACCGAGTGGTTCTGCGTGGACTTCACGCTTCAGAGGATACAACAGCAATAACTAGAGAACTGGAACACATGGGGCATAAAGTAAGACAAATAGTCAACATCAGACATAGATCTACCAAAGAACCACTTCCTATATTCTTTGTAGACCTAGAGCCACAGCAAAACAACAAAGAAATATTTGACGTCAGATATCTAAATCAAATGAAAATCACAATTGAAGCACCTTATAAAAAAAAGGAAATTATTCAATGTAAAAGATGCCAAAGATTCGGCCATACAAAAAATCAATGTTTCAGACCTTATCGTTGCGTCAAATGTGGTAATGAACATTCAACAACACAATGTATAAAAAAACCTGACACTGAGGCTACCTGTGCAAATTGCAATGAAAAACACCCTGCCAGCTATAAGGGATGCAAAATTTACAAGCAATATAAAGAAAGAATCCTAAAAGTCGCTTCTAAACACCAACCAAAACAACCAATAATGAGCCTTGACAATGACAAAATAGATAATTACAAACCACAATATCAATTTAAACAAACAAATTCAAGCAAAACCTATGCTGAAATTACTAAAACTGGACAACAAACGTGTACTCTACCTGCACAAAAAAATAACACTCCATATGACGTGACAAACAATGATTCCAATAATTTCACTAATATCATAGAGACTATGCTAGAAAACCTACAGCATACAATGATTACAATAGTGGAAAAAATGATGGACAAAATGTTAGACCGCATGGTTCAGTTAGTCAGCAGCCTTTTAAAAAAATGATTCAGAACCTCCGAGTAGTTACTTGGAACGCCAATGGCTTGACGGACAGACGTCAAGAACTGGAAATTATCCTTGAAATGGAGAAGATTGACATAGCACTGGTCTCAGAAACTAGGTTCACATCTAAGTCTCACATAGCTTTTAACAACTACAAAATCTATGCAACAAACCATCCCTCCGGAAACAGCCACGGAGGAAGTGCAGTTATTATTAAAAATAATATCAAACACTATTCCATGGAAGAATATCGCACAGAGAAAATTCAAGCCACGACCATAGTTGTCCTAGAAAAACACATTGAGACAGTTTTCTCTGCTGTCTACTGTCCTCCAAGGCATACAATCACAGTTCAAGATTTCAAAGATTACTTCTCTACTCTTGGTACAAGGTTTATAAGTGCTGGAGACTGGAATGCAAAACATCTGCATTGGGGCTCTAGGTTGACCACTACAAGAGGACGGCAATTACACATGGTAACACGGGACATGAAACTGGATTACTGGTCTGGGGGAGAACCAACTTACTGGCCTACAGATAAAGATAGATTACCTGACTTGCTTGATTTCTTCATAACGAAGAACATGGACGGCAACTACATAACAATAGAATCTTGTACTGATCTCACCTCAGATCATACTCCTGTAATCTTGAACGTTAATTCTACAATTCAATTAGTAGAGCCTTCATCAAAAATTTATAACACTAAGACCACGAACTGGGAAAAATACAGAGAGGTAATTAAATCAGAAATCAGTCTTAAAACAAAAATCGACACAATAGAAGCTATAGAAAACGAGATTGAGAAACTTAACATGCTTATTCATAGAGCAGCCACCCTAGCTACCACTAAACGAAAGGGTCAGCCACCAAAAAACAACAACTATCCTAAAGAAATAAAAGAAAAAATCAAGAAAAGGCGACAATTGAGAAAGGTGTGGCAAAATACAGGATATCCGAGTATAACTGCATTTAATAAATTCTCTGATGAGCTTAAAAAACTCACAAACAACGAAGAGAACGACAAAATTCAAAACATGCTTTCAAACCTCGATCCGACAGCTGACACAAACTACTCGCTGTGGAAGGTCACCAAAAACATGAAGCGCCCAAAAACACATATACCTGCCGTCAACAATAATAAAGGAGGATGGGCTAGGTCTGACCAAGAAAAAGCAACAACATTTGCCGAACACTTGAGCAATGTTTTTAATCCACATCCAGAGAGTTGTCGCGAACATACAGAAGAAGTAATAACCTACTTAGAATCACCAAATCAAATGTGCTCACCACTACAAAGTACTAGTCCTAAGGAAATTTTCCAAGAAATAAAAAAGCTGAAGGAAAGGAAAGCGCCCGGGTATGATTACATAGATGCAACACTCTTAAAGAAATTTCCGTACAAGGCAGTAATGAAACTTGTCCACATATTCAATGCTTGCCTAAGACTTGAACACTTTCCTGGACAGTGGAAGATAGCACAAATAATAATGATTCCCAAACCTGGTAAACCTCTGGAACAAACAAACTCATACAGACCCATCAGCCTGCTCCCAGTCATCGGAAAACTGTTTGAACGGATACTACTTAACAGAATGAAAGTACACTTAAACACCATATTACCAAAGCACCAATTCGGATTCCGTGAATGTCATGGGACAATCGAACAAGTTCACCGTATCGTCGATACTATTAGTAGATGTCTGGAAAACAAACTATACTGCTCTGCAGTGTTTTTAGATATCAGCCAAGCTTTCGACAAGGTATGGCATGAGGGCCTTATCTTTAAAATCAAAAAGTCACTGCCACACTGTTTCCTTCAGATCCTAAAGTCATACCTAGATAAGAGAAGCTTCCAAGTAAAATGCAATGATGACAGCTCTGAGCTCTACGAAATCAAATCGGGCGTCCCCCAAGGTAGCATATTGGGACCTATCCTATACCTCATCTTCACTGCAGATATTCCAGAAGATGATCAAACAATTACAGCGACTTATGCTGATGACACCGCATTACTGTCCACCCATGATGACCCAGTAACTGCATCACACACTCTGCAAAGTCATCTTAATAAGGTGGAATCGTGGCTTAAGCAATGGAGGATCAAAGCCAACGAGACTAAATCTGCCCATGTAACCTTTACTCTTAGGAGAGCCACTTGCCCACCGATTAAGCTAAACAACAAAGAAATACCACAAACAGATAATGCAAAATACCTGGGAATGAACCTGGATAGAAGGCTCACATGGCAGAAGCACATCTGGGCTAAAAGAAAGCAATTAGATGCAAAACTTCGTAGTCTACACTGGTTAATCGGACGAAGGTCGCAACTCAATACCACCAGCAAAATCTTGGTATATAAAGCAATTTTAAAACCTATCTGGACTTATGGAATACAGCTATGGGGAACAGCTAGCAGGAATAACATTGACATACTGGAAAGATTCCAAAGTAAAGTGCTAAGATTAATATTCAGGATACCACAATGTATTAGCAACAAATACATGTATCTCGACCTAGGCATAAACACTGTTCGTGAGGAAATAGTCCAGGCTAGCCAAAAATACCAGAAGAAATTAGCAACCCATGCAAACGAACTCGCACAGGCCTTAAGTGGAGAGGGTGGACAACAATATATACGACTAAAAAGACAAGACATTCCCAAACTCGGCCAAAGATTTGAAAACTGAGCCAAAAGGAGGGTTTGCTGGATAGTTCAGCAATTGATTGGCCCTCGAAGAACACCTATAATTAACCAGGACATGAAGCTCCAAACAAACAAGTGGCTTATTGTTTCCGAACAGATTGCCATAGTGCAGAGAGATAAAAAAAAAAAAAAAAAAAATTATATTAGTATAGATTAGCATGTAGAAACCCTGGACACAGATTAAAGAATAATCATCGAGTTTGTGTTTAAATCCAATTGGTGTATTAACACCAATTGGATTTAAACACAAACTCGACTTCATTTCAGGCGTATGTGGTAAGACAATAGGTTCACCACTACCGAATACTTATTAGGTCATAGGCATGATATTTTGTATATTTTTGAAAGTATTATGAATAATTTACTTATGAGAAGATTATTTTTTTAATAATGAGGTAGTAGTTATTACGATACTTATCAAAAGAAATATTATAATTCTAGATGAAGAGCGCACTTCTCGTCGTGTTGTTAGTAGCGGCAGCAACAGCTGCAGTAGTCAGCAATGAAGTGCCTGACGTGGTGGAGGTGCCTGATGTAGACGAAGTGGCTGACGCGGAAAAGGTACCGGATTCAGATGAAGTGGCTGACGTGGACATGAACGAGATTCCAGAGGTGGTTGTGACTGAAGAAGATGAGATAGTGGACGTAGCTGAGCTGACTGCCGCGATTGAGGAACCAGTAGAAACTGCAGTAGACACTCGGCGTAATCTCAACCAGGGCACAATTACTGCTAAAGATGTGCGAGTACTTAAGTAAGTAACAACAATGAATTTTGGGAAAAATAGGTGTAAGTTTAACAAATTATTTGACCTTACAATAGTCAATTATTGTGAGAGAGAATAATTTGTTTGATTTAATTTCATATAGTGATGATTTTCTACAAATGACATATTATACCATAAGCCGACTGTCTAACTGAGTCCTCGCCTGCGCGTACAAATCACTATTTCTTTCCTATAACGTCACATATCTTAGGAACTATCTTGGGGCATTTCATCTCATATATCTTACTAAGCGCCCCCACCGCCCGCACCTGTCTCAGTCCCCTTGGTCGTCATACCCCTGCGCCCCTGTACGGCGCAGGCGAGGACTCAGTTAGACGATCGGCCTATAAAAAGTAACATAGAGTTTCTGAAAGCCTGATCAACTGTTATTCAACAATTGTTAAATTAGAAGTTGTCTCAAATTAATTTGTGTTGCTAAATCGATGCTTAGAACATAAAACTAATCTACGCCATAGCATTGGGCATGATATTCTTATAGATGATTTGACTACGCTATCAACTAATAAGATAATCAAATCAAAGTCGTTGACCGTGCTATAAGCACGTCCACTGACACTTGACAAGAGATTTGATAGCTAGTTCGTTGATTTTTATGTTGATCAGGCTCTCGGAAATCGGTGTAAGTACGAGTATCTTATCAATTTAGCTCCGAATAGTAGTGATTTTCTACAAATAACATGATATACTATATAAGATCCCATTAAAGATAGGCAAATTTTGACACAGCATTCAGTACAGTCTATACAAAGATATCTAAGTAAAAAAAACATCGATTAAAGTGTTTTTATTTTGACCGAAAATAATAAATAGATGCATAGGAATGGAGCAGGCAAGAATTTGTGAAAGTATATAAAGCACTTATTTCTTATTTTTTTTAACCATTGTCTTTATGTTGATGGTCAATTTGTAAAATTTTGTCCATCTATTTTAATGGAACCCTATATAGTAAATTGCACTGCAGTTTTTGATCATGGGCATTTTTTGTTTTTAAGAGGCAAGTACAAGGCTAAAGGTATTGCGGGTGAATTGATTATGAAGACCTTGACAGTCAGCACAAACCGACGGATAAGTGCGGTCTGGGTGAACCGCGTCGGATCCTCACAGGGCGCAGACCCGTCCATCATAGGAGGAGGGATTGGATGCTCCTTTGTCACCATCAGGATTTTATCAGCTGTAGGCCGCGGATATTACTATAAAATTCAAATCTATGCTAGATGATATGCTCAAAATATAAATATTGGTTCTTAGTGTTTAGTTGTATAGTAATAAGGTTTAATTTTAATCTTATTTTTTATTGTGTTGTTTTAAGTAATTGTCTAGATTTTTATGGTGTACGTATTTTTAATATACTTTTATAGAAATAAAAGTAATTAGAAATTATTTCTTCGTTTTTGTTTGGTAGTGTTATCCTAATATTCGTTACTTCCGGATAGATATCTATGATAACTATGTTATCACAATTATTAGTCAGACTTAATGTTTTTGCCTCGTCGTTTATACCGCATACATCGAGGGACTGGAACAGTTTGCCAGCGGCGGTCTTCTCGTCAGATTTTAATTTAGGTGTCTTCAAGGCTAGAGTGAATAGGTTCTTAATAAACTAGAGCTCAACATCATCGATTGCATCACTGCTTACCATCAGGTGGGATCGCAGTCAAGCACTAGTTTATATTAATAATAAAAAATGACGAATCTCGCTCTTGGGTGGAGCGGGAAACAGTGTGCGCCGTCGACGTCTTGGACTCGGTCTGTCGTCTGGTAGCAGTCCAGACCGAACCCAAGGCTCCGTTCCCGCGCGCCTCAAGGAGTTGTCAGCAAACCGTAGGGGTCCTACAGGGTCGAAGCCTCCCAGAGCTGAGGGTTGGTGCGAAAGCGTTACACCGGGGCTCTGGGAATAAGGCAAGGAAGGCACGGGGTAGGTTCTTTAGTCAGTAAGAGTCTGACACTGTTTCCCGCTCCGCCCAAGAGTAGGATTCGTCATTCGATGATTTTTACCTACTAGACAGCTTTGTGTGATGGTTGTCGACAAAGAAAAGAAAATTTGTCCGAAAATTCTTTTTACGATTGCTCATTAGTTTCACAGTTTGTCGGTTCAAAACGCATAATGTTCCGTGACATTTAATATTAAAAACCTTATTCAGGAAACTGATTCATTTTCTTAGGTCACCCAACCTGGTACCCAGAAAAGGCAAATACAATCCAAAGAGAATGTAAGTATTCAAAGTTATCTATGTCTTTTTCTAGGTTATGGTCTAACATAAGTTTCAATCTAATTTGTACAGCCAGATTTTTTTTGCCAGTGTGGTGTGATTGATTAATATTATGATAATCTTTTATTGAATTATCTAATACAAATTCATTAAGTATTGTTCTAGATCAAATCGGCATAATCCTATGGTAATGGCAACTAATATTTTTATCTATGCCATTTACAATCTCGTCTATAATAATATTGATAATAATTACATTCAAATTAAATTGAAAGCAGGTTAGATATCAAACAAGAAATAATAAAGATAAGAAGATAGATTGATTAGTGTCAAGGATACGGTATAGTATGAGATCCTGCTGAAGAACTACTGCGTTCATAGCGTATATGCACTACCAGATATACGAGTTTACACTTTGCTGCAAATAGGTGCAGCCAAGTGAGCAACGGTAACTGAGGTTTTTCAGGGTCTTAATATTGCCAAGAAGCTGACGATATTTCATTTAAAAAACTAGTCAATGAATTTTTTTCCAAAAAATCAATTAACAAAAGTTTAATCAAAAATAATAAGCCATATTTTGATAAGCACCCTGGTTTTTTTTTTTATGGTAGGTGAAAATCATCCAATGACGAAACCCGCTCTTGGGCGGAGTGGGAGACCAGTGTCAGACTCTTACTGACTAAAAAGCCTACCCCGTACCTTCCTTGCCTTATTCCTGGAGTCGAGGTAACAGTTTTCCACTGATAAGCACCCTGGTAGATTTATAATCTCTTAAGCATAAATGATTGTGCGTAAAAATTTGGTTTGAAGCAACATTGTATCAGGAATGAAGATATACGTAGGAGAACCGACATAGCCCGCAGAATGAACAAACTAAAGTGACCATTGACAGGGTACATAGGTTTTTTTTTCACAGAACAGATGGTAGACGGCGCCGGAAAGTTCTAGAGTTGTGACCGCGCATCAAAAAACGCAGCGTTGGAATGCCTTCAACAAGGCGGACCAATGACCTGGTGAAATTCGTGGGAAGGGATGGATGCGATATGCACATGACCGTTTGTTGTTGTAACACTTCGAGGAGATCTATGACCAACAGTGGACTTGACATGATGATGACAATGATGAATTGTAATCCGAGGTAAAAATTTCCAGGCATTCAACTACAATCGGTTTAATCGATTTTTTATTGACCACGTCCCTGACTCTTAACATACTTATTTTATATTTACAATCAACCCAAAATTTAGGTCAGATAAGATACTTTTATCGTAGGGATTTGCTGGCTAATTTTCGTATAAATACTGACCTGGCTTCCTTAGAAAACTACTTATAATCACACTGTCCTCAAAGACGGTAACTTTTGTATTTTGTTCATCAAGTGAGAAGAAAACTGAAAAGGTGAGCAATTTATTTTTATTCTTTTTATTCTTGATTTACATTTTTTTATAATAGTAAGCTGAGAGCAGTGGTAGCCCAAGTTTTTTTTTGCCTAGCACGGGGGTCAAGCGTGATATTGTATGTATATTTTGAAAGATTATAAAATTGTTTTCCATTTAAAAACGCATAAGATGTTGATATATCACTCTCCATCCTAAGGTTGTCTGTAAGAAATTGCCCTGTGCGATAAGACCGCCCATTGCACACTTAGTTTTTGTAAATGTATATTTTGTCCACATGATGTGGTGTACAATAAAGTTTATAATAAATAAATAAATATCTCAAAAGAAATAAAATTCTTGAATGATACGAGTAATAAAAATAGTGTGATATTGAACAAAATAAATATTATAATTCCAGATGAAGAGCGCACTCCTCGTCGTGTTGTTAGCAGCGGCAGCAACAGCTGCAGTAGTCAGCAATGAAGTGCCTGACGTGGTGGAGCTATCTCATGTAGACGAAGTGGCTGACCTGGACGAGATTCCAGGTGCTTTGGTGACTTACACGGACGAGCTGAAGGATGCAGTTGAATTAACTGACGAGGTTGAGGAACCGGCGCAGACTGCAGTAGAAAGTCGACGTAATCTGAATCAGGGAACCCTCACTGCACAAGATACGCTGATATTCGAGTGAGTATGAACACAAAACTTCAAACACTTATTAAAATGCAAATTCTACAAAGGATTTGTCCTTATTATGATCAATAATATTCCAGCAATCCGAAGCTTATCTTCAATACTGAATACTTTATTGCATTCCATATTATGTACACTGATGATATAAAATTTCACAAGATCAATATGGACCCTGTCGGGCACAGCAAATTTAGAAGAGAGGAGTCATAATATTATTGAAAATAATGTTTAATAATTAAAAGTCATGAAAACAAAATTTTAAATGTCATGGAATAGTAATAAAAATAAGGTAAATCTTTAAATGTCGTTCATTTTAGATGTCATGCTGTAGTATACACCGTGAAATTTAAATGGTTGTTTTCACTCAGCGAAATGGTTGTATCTTGGTAATACAAACATTTGATAAAGAAATAAAATATTAAAAACAAAAAATGAACCTGTAGAGTGCAAGCTAATTATGACGTATCACAACGTGCGAGAGCTTATTTTGGTTTAAATATTTAATGAATCGGTTTCCTTTGACGGCGGGCTGCTCAAACGACTCTAGTAGTACCTACAAATTACGTCTAATGTTACTATTGTTTTCGCTTTTTTGAGTTGATAAATATTTTTAATAATTATTTATAAAAAAAAACGTTTTAATTTTTTTATTTTTTCTGAATGCTTCAAAAGTACTCCTTATGGCAAGTCATTCTGCCACGGGAAAACAACCATTTAAATTTCACGGTGTATATTAACATCATCATCATTTCAGCCGAAAGACGTCCACTCATGGATATAGGGCTCTCCCAAGTATTGCCATAATTAATGGTACTGTGCATCTGTCATCCATCGGATTCTCGCAACCCTTGCTAGGCTATCGATTCACCTTGTAGGCCTTCCAACACTGCGTCTCTCTACCCCAACGGCCATCTGTTCTGAGAGTAATGTGCCTTACCCATTGCCACTTAAGTTTGGAAATTCTTCTTCCTATGTCACAACATCATATGCACTGCAATTTTTCTGATCATGACCATTTTCTATTTTCAGTCACGAGTTGGAGCTTGAAGGTATTCCGGGTGTCGCCATGATGAGGACTATTCTGATCAACGCAAGGCAACCGATCAGTGTAATCCGAGTGAATCGCGTGGGACCCTCACAGAACGCAATCCCTTCCATTACAGCCGGAGGAATCGGAAACACCTTTGTCCTCATCACTATTGAATCAGCCCGAGGCCGCGGATTCCACTACAGATTTCAAGTCTACGTCAGATAGTTTGCTTAGTAAATTACATATTGGTCAAGTAAATTACATATTGGTCAAGTAAATTACATATTGGTTAAGTCATTTACATATTGGTCAAGTTATTTACATATTGGTCAAGTAATTTACATATTAGTCATATTTGTTTGTATAGTTTCTATGAAACAATATTTTTTGTATAATATGTTTACATTTTATAATAATAAATACGGTGTAACTCTATAACTTGTTTAATTTCAAGGGTATATTTTTGTAATGTATAGTTTACTGAAAAGTTTCCCTTTTTTCATGTCATTAATTTCAACGAATGAATTTGCTTTCATTCACAAATGATCATGTTTGATGAAAGGAACATTTATAGAAAAAAAAAAAATAATATAATATATTCCACAGCTATACAACAAACCTGTCTAGTCCCAAACTAAGCTGAACTTATGTTATAGGTATTAGACAACTGATAAACATACTTTATAGATAAATTACAACCAGACTGCTTATCACACAAACATTTTTCTATGTGGGAATCGAATCCGCGACCTCTAGCATACCTCTCTCACAGCAGTCAGGGCCACTAACCACTAGATCAACAGGCCAGTCTCATGTCAGTCAGTCAATAGTTGAATAGTTTTAAAATGGAAATCGTTAAGGATTTGGGATAAAACTTGACATACGAGCAGACTAAGTGCTTGTTCACGTTGGAACGCGCGGGCGCGGTAGCGGGTGCGGTCGCGAAGACGTGGTGGATTCGTGTTCACATTGACCGCCAGGCGTTTGCCCGGTGTGGCGCGCTAACGTTTCTAGCGACAAGTTAAATCGCGCGCTCCGCCGCTAGTTCGACGTGAACACACACAAACATCTCACGGGTTTGATATTGCCGCGAGCGGCGCGCGCGCTACTCGCTAGCTTACCCGCTACTTAGACCGCACGTGCGATTCCTACGTGAACACTTGGATGTTACGCCATATGTTTGATATTTCGTGACCGCGCCCGCCACCGCGCCCGCGAGTCAACGTGAACAAGCACTAAGTCTAAAAAGAACATGCGTCTGGATTATTTTAAAATTTTACACGGGAGAGGACATCGCAAAAAGACTTGGTTGTTATATGTATTATCTCTGAAAACACTATCGGGTCAAACAATGTTATTTATTTTTTACCTGATATTGGTAGCATACATATAATATTATTTCGGAAATATAAAGATATCAAAGCTATCCTGATATTCATTAGTATAATCGCAAGGAGATTAATGAGATAATATATGGCGGTAATTATGAATAAGATATTTATAACAAAAACAACCAAAATAAATTATTTAGCTGATTGTCTAGTAATTTGTTTGTGTTATTTAAAACATATTTGATCACGGTTTTATCACTAAACAATTCTAGTTTGAATAGTACTTTCTTTTGAAGATACTGCAGTAAGGAGCCCGTTCACTTTGGCTCCTGCTTTTCGGGATGTATCCCTGGAGTGCACCGACCGCCTTCAGCTCTTGGGAATGGACATTTCGTCGGACCAAAACTTTGGGCGGTTCATTGAGTCCAAAGCCACGGTAGCTGCTAGGAAACTCGGCGTTCTTGCAAAAGTCCGACAGTACTTCACACCGAGTCAGCTTCTAATGCTGTACAAAGCACAGGTCCGATCGTGTGTTGAGTACTGCAGCCACATATGGGCTGGTGCTGCAAAATGTCACCTAGCGGCTTTGGATTCGGTGGAGGCTGGTTGGTGATCCAGATTTGGTTGAGTCCAATCTTCAAAGCCTCGAGCACAGGCGCAGAGTAGCCAGCCTTGCGGTTTTCAAAGGATGCATTTTGGTGAGTTTGCGCAGGAATTGCACGATTTGATTCCGCCAACCCAATTTTACCTTCGGACATCCCGGCGTACGGCAAATATCCACCCTTACGTTGTTGAGACACCTGCGGCCCGGACTAAGCGTTTTGCCTCGTCGTTTATACCGCGTACATCGAGGGACTGGAACAGTTTGCCGGCTGCAGTCTTTCCGTCCGATTATAATTTAGGTGTCTTCAAGGCTAGGGTGAATAGGCTCTTAATAAACTTGTGCACCTTAACATCAACGATTGCATCACTGCTTACCATCAGGTGGGATCGCAGTCAAGCACTAGTTTATCGCAATTAAAAAAAAAAAGAAAAGTAGTTAACTTATACGATTCATCTGGAAGGTTTTGAGAATCAAATTTATTAGCATCATTGATACAAAGTGAGTAATTAATAACTCTATCTGTGAACTATTCTTAGTATTCGGTATCAGTAACGGGTCTTTTGAATTCATAGGCTATAGTTGCAGTAAGGCTATCGGATCTTGGCGAGTCTGAAGTAATCTCTCTCTGCGAATTTTAGCGCGTAAAAAATAAATGATTTAAACAAATGAATGCAATTTACAGTTGTTATTGCTGTTAACAACTGATATTAGCATTTTTTAAAAGCCTTTATTTTTGTACGAGTTTTCAAGCGCTGCGTCTCACTTCTCATTAGATATCTGAAAAGCGGTCACTGTGCATTCAAAGTCTGCCTTTAATGGTCTAATGTCGAGGTTTATACTTCGACACATTTGGCGATATATGGATCTACTATATTGAACGTGTTTTCCTTCACGACATTCTGACGCGTACTAAGTAGTGGATGTGATTTTGACAAACATTGTCTACACTAATATTTATTTATTATTTATTTATTTATTCTTTAATCAGAACGACAAAATGCCAATTACACTGATTACAAATTATGTAATACATATTAAAAAGAAAAATGTAAGAGATATACATATAAAGTAACTACTCACTCAGTTTTCTCGCAAATCACCAGACATTCAGTCAATATCACCTTCCATTCATCAGCGAACAGATCTAATCCTGGATTGGATTCAAGGAGAGCGTTGAGTGAGATTAACATTCGGGGAATGGGTGACATACGTCGGGCAACCGTACGGCAACGTGGCACCACAAATAATTTATGCCGTCTTGCCCGACAATAGTTATCAGGAACAAAAATTTTATAAAATATAATAAAGAGATAAAGTTTGTTTTTTTTGTTTATAGGAGGTAATCTCTGGAACTACAGAGGCGATTGCAACAATTTTTGCAACAATAGAAAGCTGCTTTACTCCTGAGTGACATAGGCTTTATTTTATGTACGCGGGCGAAGCCGCTGACAAAAGCTAGTGTATAATATAAGTAATGAAACTTTTCCAGATGAAGAGCGTTCTCCTCATCGTGTTGTTAGCAGCGGCAGCAACAGCTGCAGTAGTCAGCAATGAGGAGCCTGACGTAGTTGATGGAAATGAAATGGCTGACCTAGAGGTTAATGAGATGCCAAAAGCATTTGAGACAGACGTGGTTAAGCTGATTGAGGCAGACGAGCTGATTGACGAGGATAAGGAGTTGGAGACTGCTGTAGCATCTCGGAGTAATCTGGGCCAAGGAGCGATTGTTGCTAACGATGTGCGTGTTCATAAGTGTTGACAATCGATATATACATGTACAATGCATTAGATTAAGCGTACCGTTCAGTCACTTTGTTTCTGATCTGCATCATCATTACGTAGTATAAAACAAAGTTGCTTATCGCTGTCCCTATGTATGCTTAGATCTTTAGAAGTACGCAACGGATTTTGATGCGGCTTTTTTTAATAGATAGAGTAATTGAAGAGGAAGGTTTATGTGCATAATACATGCATAATATATTCAATATCAGTACCCGTACGAAGCTGGAGCGGGTCGCTAGTACTATTATACGAGTATACACATTAACATTGATGACATTAGTGCAGATTTGACGGTCACGCAGTGTGATAGCGCTGTAACTTATTAAAGTTTTATTAGACCATATATCTACACTAATATAATAAAGAGGTAAAGTTTGTTTTTTTGTTTCTTTGTTTTTTTGTTTGTAGGAGGTAATCTCTGGAACTACTGGTCCGATTGGAAAAAAATTAGCAACAATAGAAAACTGCTTTACTCTTGAGTGACATAGGCTATATTTTATGTAAGCGGGCGAAGCCGCTGACAAAAGCTAATTGTCAATAAAGAGCTCTACAGTGGACATTCCTATTAAGTTTTCAGTATATTTAAAAATAGTTTCTATGAATGTGCTTGTCTATCACTCGGAAATAAGTCGATGGTGTCGACAGAATTTAGTCTTATAAGGAACAGTTTGAAGAGAAAGTACAAATTTAAGCTGAGGATTCTTAAAATTTAGCTCTGAGTAGTGAGATTATCAATTATGAAATACATTTCAACAGCAGTTTTCCTGACCATGATTAATTTCAATTTCCAGTCGTGAGTACAGAGCTAACGGTGTTGCGGGATACGTTCAAGTGACGACTATAATAGTCAGAGCAAACAATAATCGAAAGATATCTGCAGTACGGGTTACCCGCCAGAGAAAATCACAGAACGCAACACTATCCATCATAGGAGGAGGAGTTGGAAGCTGGTCAGTCACTATTTTGATTCGATCAGCTGTTGACCACGTATACCACTACAGAGTTGAAATCTGGGCTAGATAATGTGCTCAAATTATTAAATACTAGCGACCCGCCCCAGCTTCGCACGGGAACTGATATTATGAATGTATTATGCACATAAACCTTCCTCTTGAATCACTCTATTAAAAGAACCGCATCAAAATGCGTTGCGTACTTTTAAAGATCTAAGCAGACATAGGGAGAGAGCGACTTTGTTTTATACTATGTAATGATAGTCTAAGGTTGTCGGTTTTTTTAATACCTTTAAGTACCTAATAAGATCATTTTATAATAATTTAGACTAAAATATATGCACGTACAATAACTTTTCTTATTATTGTTTTGATATAAACACGTGTTTGGTATTTTGGTAATAAATCCTGATTTATTAATAAAATAATTACTTAGATTTTTGCCTGATCCTTTTATCGAACTTTATAAAACAAATCTTGATATTAATAATAATATTTAATCTAGGTTCGATTCGGGGAAGTTCTCTTGAAATGACTTACATTACAAGTATACCTAATCAAAATTAAGTCCATAATAATACTGATAATAAACTGAAGCCTTTCAAAAAGATGCAAAACTACCGGTCAGATTATGAAAAAGGGAAACTGACTGACTGACATATCAACGCATAGGCAAAACAACTGGACCTAGGAGCGTGAAATTTTGCACAAGGCTTCCTTTTATGACGTAGGCAAACACTAAGAAAGGGTTTTTCAAAATTCAGCTCCTAAAGTGATATAATGGGGTCTATAGTTTGTATAGAGAACCTTACTTTCACGCGGGCAAAGCCGCTGGCAGAAGGCTAGGGCTAGTTTTGGTAATAAATCCTGATTTATTAACAAAATGATTACTTAGATTTTTGCCTGATCCTTTTATCGAACTTTACAAAACAAATCTTGTAATCTATATTAATAATAATATTTTTAATCTAGGTTCGATTCGGGGAAGTTCTCTTGAAATGACTAACAAGTATACCTAATTAAAATTAAGTCCATAATAATACTGATAATAAACTGAAGCCTTTCAAAAAGATGCAAAACTACCGGTCAGATTATGAAAAAGGGAAACTGACTGACTGACATATCAACGCATAGGCAAAACAACTGGACCTAGGAGCGTGAAATTTTGCACAAGGCTTCCTTTTATGACGTAGGCAAACACTAAGAAAGGGTTTTTCAAAATTCAGCTCCTAAAGTGATATAATGGGGTCTAAAGTTTGTATAGAGAACCTTACTTTCACGCGGGCGAAGCCGCTGGCAGAAGGCTAGTTTTGGTAATAAATCCTGATTTATTAACAAAATGATTACTTAGATTTTAGCCTGATCCTTTTATCGAACTTTATAAAACAAATCTTGTAATCTATATTAATAATAATACTTAATGTAGGTCCGATTCGGGGAAGTTCTCTTGAAATGACTAACAAGTATACCTAATCGAAATTAAGTCCATAATAATACTGATAATAAACCAAAGCCTTTTAAAAAAGATGCAATACCGGTCAGATTAAAATTGCATGATAAGTAAACGGTGGCTTTGTAAATAAATCACCTGTGATTATTTATTGGGGGGTTCACAAATATATAGATAAAGAAGCACGTGAAATGCGTTATCGAAGCCGTATTATGAGTAGTTACTACTACCTGATGCACTAGTGCTAGTAGTCATCAACGTTCTATTTTCAGTGGCGAGTACAATGTATAATGGAATTGCCGGTCACTACAGTACGGTCGTCAGATATGGGCTTAAGGCAAAGGACGCGAAAGACCGAGCGAAGTGGAGGCGTCTGTGTGGGAAAGCGGACCCCGGACACCGAGGTGAAAGCCAAGGTAGCAACCGGGACTGGCGCTGAGATGATGATGATGATGATGACAGTACGGTCGTCAGATCTTGGCGTGTTGTTGAAGTTAGGCTCTGCGAATTTTATCGCTCAAAACTCTTACAAAACATAAAGATTTAAAAAAAAAATGCCAATAACAGTTTTTAACAGCAATAACAACTGCAAATTGCATTTATTTGTTTAAACCATTTATTTTTGTACGAGTTTTCAAGCGCTAAAATTCGTAGACCTTAATTTCAGATTCGCCAAGATCCGACAGCTGTACTGTACTATGTGAGAGATATGAGACCCATTACTAACTGAAAGGCAACTGCGATCTGAATCAACCACGTAGGGAACTCACAGGGGGCAATTCGTCCATCATAGGAAGCTCCTTTGTCACCATCAGGTTTTTAATTTCAACTCGATAAGTCTATGCGTGGTGAGTCTGTGTTGGAGAGCAGTGGTGGCCGAGTGGTAACGGCCCCGACATGCGTAGTAGGTCGCGGGTTCAAACCCAGCCAGGCGCATTACTTTGTGTAATTTATTTCATCACCACTGCTCTCAAAACGGTGAAGGAAAACATCGTGAGGAAACCGGCATGTCCTAGAATCAAAAATTCGAAGACATGTGACATCCACCAATCCGCACTGGGCCCGCGTGGTGGATTACGGCCCATTCCCTCTCTTAGAGAGGAGGCCTGTGTCCCTGCAGTGGGAACATTAAAAAGGCTGATGATGAAGTCTATGCGTTCTTGAGATAAACACACGTAGAAAACATGACATTATTATACCCAAATGGAGATTAGCTAAGACCAGCAAGTCAGTCTTGGTAAATAGCGTAAGCTTTTATAACAAGCTGCCAAAGGAGGTGACAGAACTTAGCGAGGGACAGTTCAAAACACATATTAAGGGTGTCCTAACCAAGAAAGCATATTATAAGGTTTAGAGATTATGCTGAAGACACGTTTATTTGGCAATGTCTGCTTCTGCACTTGTGGCCCCCTGGTAACTTATTACTATTCTGTAGATGTGTCTATTAACTGCTCCATCTTTGGTTTAATATACAACATATATTTTTTTTATTTGACACATTGCTTTTGCATTATTTCTTTTTGCCATTTAATAGATCCATCTTAAATCTTATAATATAATTATTTTACTGAGTGTTGTGATCATATTTCTTGTTTTTATATAGCCTTTTTCAATGATGTCAATGTGAGACGAATGTAGACGCAAATCTTAGATGACTTCCTATCTTTTTTTACGTTTATTTTGTGTTCTTGAATATAATATTGACTGCTGTACACTGTCCTTACATAATTTATATGTTAATCTACACTAATATAATAAAGAGGTAAAGTTTGTTTTTTATTTTTTTGTTTTTTTTTGCTTGTAGGAGGTAATCTCTGGAACTAATGGTTCGATTGGAAAAATTTTAGTAACAATAGAAAGCTTCTTTAGTCCTGAGTGACATAGGCTATAAATTATTTATATAAAATTCCGACAGACCGAGCTGAGAGACCGGACGAAGTCGCGGGCAGAAGCTAGTGCTGTAATATAGAATTATTGTATTAAATCGTTTTTTTTAAAGAGTAACCATGGAGTTTCTTGCTGGTTCTTTTCCATAGGAAATGACCAATTTGGAACCGTGCACTAGCTTCTGACGTTTTATAAGTGCCCATGGAGGCCCATGTAAAATAAAATACTTTAACTTTGATAACAGAATCTTAGAGCAGGCGTACACGGACTGCTCGAGCAGTTAACGGCTGACCGACGTACACGGACCGCTCGAGCGGTCGGCGTTGACTGCTTGAGCAGTCGGTTGTTGACTGCTCGAGCTGTCTCTACCAACCGCTCGAGCAGTTGAATTTCTACCGCAATCTAGTCATGGATTCTGACGAGGAAGCACTGCTTTTGCTGCTTCTGCTCAAGCGGAGACGACGGCGACGTCAAAAGAGAAAATTTTGGGTTCATTTAATTTTGGAATTAAGAGAACAACATGGACAATTCCATTATTTGTTTATGGAACTTAGAAGTGATGAAGAAAAATTTTTCAACTATTTTAGGATGTCCGTGTCTTCGTTTGATGAAATGAATATAATTATACTAAGGCATACACTGACTGCTCTAGAGCCGCCGACGGCTCGAGCATTCAGTGTATGCCTCGCGACTGCTCGCGAGCGGTCGACAGCACGATGGAATTTCATCATGTAGTTGACGGCTTGAAGCGGTCGCGACTGCTCGAGCAGTTGTGTGTACCGCAGCGAATGCGCGGTCGCGGCTTCAAGCAGTCGGTCATAACTGCTTGAAGCAGTCCGTGTACGGCTGGCCTTAAATGACAAACGGACAACAAAGTGATTCTATAAAGTATACAGATAAGTACCCTAAAAATAAAGTTTTCAAAATATATCTTGATTCAAAATAGCCGGTTAATCTAAGATAGATTAAGTGCTTTGATAAACGACTGTGCAGCAGATTGATCGATGCACTAATTAAAAACACAAAAAACAATGATATTAAAAAAGTCCCGATATAAATGGCGCATTAAAAAAACAACTTAAAATAAATTATTTGATAATTATTTATTATGTACTTTGTTGGACACAACGATACGATATGCTTTTTTATTTAAAAATGTATTGAGAGTAAAAGTTTTGATTTTATTTATTTTAACATATTTTTTAAAGTGTGAAATCGTTCAATGACATCTCATGCTTTTGGTTTTTTTTTTATGGTAGGTGAAAATCATCCAATGACGAAACCCGCTCTTGGGCGGAGCGGGAGACCAGTGTCAGACTCTTACTGACTAAAAAACCTACCCCGTACCTTCCTTGCCTTATTCCTGGAGTCGAGGTAACAGTTTTCACCACCCTCTAGGCTCCAGGAATGCTTTTGGGTGGAGCACGTAGGCAAGGTGTTAGATTTTTACTTACTAAAACCCAATCCTGTTCTTTTTTTGCCTCCGTTCCAAGGTTCTTTTTCGCATAACCCATTATCGTTTCGGGTACCGTTATTAGAGACATAATAGAAAGACAATAGACTGATATGTGAACGCTGACTTTTTTATTTACGTTCATGGCTAAATACCAAAATACCCAATAAAAAAACCGCTCAATATTTTATAATACGAACGTAAAAGCTAGCATATTATGTAATTATCTAAGTAAGGTAGATTTGGTGCTTTTTATATTTATACTTGTTTTTACAAAAAAATGTTGTATGTGAAGCCTACTAGAAAAAAAAATCGGCCAAGAGCGTGTCGGGCCACTCTCAGTGTAGGGTCCGTAGTTTCCCGTCCGCCACAATTTTCTCACAATGTAACAGAATCCAGCAGCCCATGTAAAAATTTGTAACCCAATTTCCCGAGAGATGGCGATGTACCCGGTGGTAATTTTGGATTCCGTGAACCGATTTTTTTCTTTTTGTATTTTTATGTATGATAATGAAATTTATAAAAAAGTAAAAAAATGCTTGCATGTACGGTTAAATTGGAAAATTAGTTTAGAACTTTTTTTAATTATTCAAAAACTGTTCATCCTATCAAGTTCGCAATAATTTTCCTAGAAAGTTTACTTAAATTTCTACTTTTGAGATTTTTTCATATTTTTTTAAACTTATGGTTCAAAAGTTAGAGGGGGGGGGACGCCTCATTTTTTACTTTCGGAACGGTTATTTCCGAAAATAATCATATTATTAAAAAAATATTTTACGGGATCCTTAATCATTTTGAAATACCTATGGAACAATATATCACATGTTATGGTAGAAATGAAAAAAAAAATCACTTTCCACTTTACGTGTAGGGGAGGGTAACTCCCCTACACGTAAAGTGGAAAGTGATTTTTTGTAATTAATCATTTTTTACCACTTTTTGTTTGTGCACTTTGTTGGCATGGTTGATATACATATTGATACCAAATTTCAGTTTCCTAGTGCTGACGGTCAGTGAGATTATCCGCGGACGGACAAACAGACAGACAGATAGACAGTGATGGTGAAACTATAAGGGTTCCTTGTTGACTACGGAACCCTAAAAATAAGGAAGAATAAAAAAATACTGTAATATTAAAATAAAACCTTATTTGGTAAAAATAATAACATTATAACATCGAATTCTTATAAAAAATTTCGTTAACTGAAGTCACTACTAGAATTGTTCCATTTCATGTGACTTGAAATAAGAATGAGAGATTTCGGCTTGCCTCTTTGTGACTTATCTTTTGATTTTTTAAGTTTTGCACCCCAAACTTCAGTCACATAGTGATAGCCACATCCTTTAGCTGACTGTAGCCGAATTACAACAAAGTTCTTCCCAACACCTCCTTCTTTTATAGAGGCTTCACCATTCTGTGTCTCACCCACCTCTGTAACCTTTATTGCAGTGATTTCTAGTTTTGTAGATCCTTTGATTACTATATCTTGAACATGGACTTTGTCTGGGCAAGGTTTTTTGATATAGGTGCCACTGAAAATAAAACAAGGGATTTTGAGCGCTTGTAAATGCTCTTTGATCAAATTAAGACCTATATGGGCGAATCCTGCTCTTGGACTTAAACACCCCACCCCGTTTCTTCTCTGCTCTTTGCACTTAGGCCAAGTCTTCATTTCAGAAAGAGACCCTGGGCCCCAGTAGGCTTCGACCCTTTTGCAGAGTACGCAAAAGACCTATATGGATGCCAAACTCAAGACCAGTAAAATAAATAATGATAAAAGCATTATCATAGCATAAGATGGAAGGATTGTGTGAGAAGTGATATGAAAGAAAGAGGAGTTAGTGATACCAAGACAGGTGACAGGGCAGCATGGAATATAAAAAAAAAACTGGTCAAGGGCAGGAAGATGATGATGATGATGAATAACATAATCAAATTTATAAAAAATCCACTGCAGGGACTCAGGCCTTCTCTCAAGGGGAAGAAACGGACCATCATATTCGTACACGGGGGGCCAGTCTCGGTTGGGGAATAAGACCTGACTTCGATTTTAGGTTCTAGGATAGCTTTCCTCATTATGGTTTCCTTGATTTAATGAATAAATAAACTACTGAATAAACTACTAATAGACTAAGCCGATATGGTCTCCAAATGTGAACCGGTTGTAAAATATTTCATGAAGGAAATTTTACCCACTTGGTCAGAAGTTTATCTCCCTTACTGATTTTTCCTATGTTTAGATTGCTCCTTGTTTCCACGAAAACATCCGATTTTGCTAGTTTCTGGTCAGCCGCGCCAAAATCCACAAAGGATACATTCATTGTGTTAGATGGGTTGGATAATTTGCTTGCTTCATTGCTGATTGCAGATGTTGTTGTTGCCAGTACTAACAACACGAAAATTGAAAGTGCCATCTGAAAAACAATTGCTTTTTAGAGTAAAAACGGAACCGTATTGCTAAAACTCCGCTGTCAGTCCGTATATGTGTGTCTGTCTGTCAGTCCATTTATGTGTGAGCCCGACTCGCATTTGGCTGGTTTTTATTTTACCATCAGAAACCAAATCTTGTCTACAGCTATTTTCCTTAGTAACCTTTTGAATACCGTAATTGGAGACATAATAGAAAGACAATTAATAGGTGTGCGAACGCCGGTGTCCGCATGGTGCTCAAGAGTTTAAGGGGTGAAATCATCTGATGGCTTCACCAGCTGTCGAGTGGAGTGGGAGTGGTGTTAGACTTTTACTGACTTAAACAACATCTATATATTCTTTAGCGTTCTGGGGCTCTAAGTTTTCGTTTCAAAAGTTGCCCTATCGTTCCAGTAGGCTTCAACACTGCCAAAAGGGTCTCATAAAACCAATAGGGCCCCTTTTGGTTTTACTTATATCTCTTACGAAACATTATCTACGCGCTGTCGATGATTCGGGTTAGGTCTGGACTGTAGACCGACGCCTCTAGCTATGTTCAAGTAATGGTACACCTAATCTACAGTAGTACCATGTTATAACGGCTCCAAATTAATGCCGTGAAGCTTTTTAAACAGGTGTGAACGTGAATGTGGACGGTTTTCGCGGGGTATGAATTGTGTATTTTATTCATGGCGTGAATACGCGCGTGAATTAATGGCATTAACGAGGAACCACCATCACACAATTGTCTAATACTATAGTCACGATGACGATTATTATGCTAAAAAAAAAACTTGGATAACTACTCAAGTACCTGCAAATTAACACGAAAATGCGAAAAGTACAAAATAATGATGTTTATAAATGCAACTGTAACTGAAGTCTACTGACAATGTCAGCTGCATCACTCTTTAGTTTATGTCATTCAGAACTTCTGGACTTGTTTGTACCAATGAGGTTATTCCGCAAAAGTTTGTAAAACTAAACTTTGAATTGTAATGTTTTAGTTACATTTTATTTATTAGGTAATTTCACGCCGATTGACCGACACTTTGCGTGACCAGAGAGTTGACTCGTTCTTTACCCAAAGAATTAGAATGGCCATACAACGTGACAATGTTGCCAGTTGTCTGGGTACATTTCTGAATGACAGCGATCGATGTGGAGGAGTACTTAGACGACTGAGTGTACAGTATATTTGTATTATATGTACATAGTTAGGTTTTCTTAATTGTTAAGGCTAAGTGCATAGTATTTAAAGAACTGTGCAGTCATAGGTCGCGGGTTCAAACCTTTTGTTTGTGTAATTTATTTCATCACCACTGCTCTCAAAACGGCGAAGGGAAACATCGTGAGGAAACCGGAATGTGCTAAAACCAAAATTTCGAAGACATGTGACATCCACCAATCCGCACTGGGCCCGCGTGGTGGATTATGGGCCATTCCCTCTCCTAGAGAGGAGGCCTGTGTCCCAACAGTGGAAATATTAATAAGGCTGATGTTGATAATGAAGAAAACTTTAGGTATGCAACATAAATTTTCAAAGGCGGAGTTACTTTAGGCATTTTCCACCAGTGAACCAAAGATGAAGACCAAACATAGTAAGTACACAAAAAAAGTAAGTAGAAATGTGTATTATCGCAGAGTTATAAACAGTTATTTTTATTATGAAAACATGTGTCATCAAACTTTTGTAGACGAGGTTTGATCATATTTTTTTGTTTATAATTAACACAAAATGGGGGTAAGATAGTATCTTATCATATTATGCAATTGCTGTCTAATCTTACTAATATTATAAATGCGAAAGTTACGATGTTTGGATGTTTGTTACTCAATCACGCCAAAACGGCTGGACGGATCTTTATGAAATTTGGCACAGGCATAGGAAACACTCCCGAATAGGACATAGGCTACTTTTTATCCCCGACACCCCAACCCCAACCCCAATACCACGCGGGCGAAGCCGCGGGCAAAAGCTAGTTATTCATATTGTTTAGCTAGAAATTTTGAGATTGTGTTTTTCTGTAGTCTAAAGTGCCATTAAAATAGTGTTATCAGTTACTCTGTGGCAGCTCTGAATATGGGTTTATACCCAGTTGATTGATTTGGTTGATTGTACAAGTTTACCAATATACTTTTTAAAGATTAAAAAATCAACAAGTGCTTTTACAAAAAAAAATATGTAAACTAAGGTAATAATTAATTTAGCTTGTTGTTAGCAGCGGCAGCAACAGCTGCAGTAGTCAGCAATGAAGAGCCTGACGTGGTGAGTGTGTCTGATTTAGAAAAAGTAACTGACATGGATGAGGTCCCAGAGATGTTTGTAACTGACTTGGCTGAGCTGATTGATGGAGCTGAAAATCCAGACTGCAAAAGGCACTTGCAAAAACATACACCTGGAAGACATTACTTCTGAAGATAGGCGGGTAATCAAGTAAGTCCACATTAAACTAAGAGGGTAATAATGTAGATTCAACAAATTTACAATGTTATTTATGGTCAATTGTGAAAACACTATGAAATAAAGCTTAGGAATTGTAAGTAAAAGCAAAGTATAGCATAATTGATATTTTAATGTCACCACTACAGAGACTCAAGCCTCCCCTCTATAGAGATATATAGTTATTGAACTATTATGCAGTATGAACAAAATTGGGCCAATAATACTTCCTTGTTGACCGCCATATTTGTTGCATTTGAATTTAGAAGTGTGTGGTGTAATGTTGCTACAACAATTTCTATTTGTAATTATAACACGCTGTTATCTTATGTCGATATTCATTGAAATGCAAATACCTCTAAAATCAATTACCTCCAATTTTTGCACTAGTTGGTCGTGAGATACTTAGTCAAAGGCTTTAGATAAGTCTGATAATATCCTTGAATGGTTTCGAAATCGAAAATTATTAGTCTAAAGTTATATATTTTTTAATATAATAAAAATTATTAGTACTGTAGACTTCTTTATTTGAAAGACAAATTACTCTTTTTTATTAGTTAATTCTCTAAATGAAAAGAATAAACATATTGACTAAATTTACATATTTTCTGTAAAACATTTTGTTTTTTATTCTCATTCTTTTTTTTTTGAGCAGTCACGTAAAAAAAATATGGATTTAATTGGTCGCGCATGATTCATACCTTGAGTTATTGGATAATTGATTTATTATCAAAAGTTTATTTTCGTTCTATTATCTTCACTTGCATTTATACTATCTTGTATAAAAGAAACTGATAAGTATTAATGCAGATTAAAATCTGCAGATTAAAATAATCAATGCCAAGGTCTTATAATGTTATTATTAAATTGTAGATAACTGATAGTAGTGTTTTATCAGTAAGCAGTTCTAGTATAAATACTGCTTCTCTCAGAGCACAGCTACAGTAGCATTGAACTCGGAGGAGCCAGCTGAAGTGTTTTGTGCATCAAGTCTTAGTCAAGTTGACAAGGTAAGCACTTTGGATTTTATTAGCAAAACCAATTTACCAGAAAAAAAAATTACCAGATTATTTAGATTTTTTATATGACCGATTGATAACTATATAACATTTAAATAAAAATTTAAGTTGTTAAAGCGGCAACAAAAACACATCATATTTGAAAATAAAAATCTAGCTATCACGGTTCATGAGATAGACCCCGGTCTTAGTAATAGGATTACGTTTTGTACCCTTTGGGATCAGAACCCTATAAAGGGTTTAATTTTTTTATAAAATAGTATACAAGGTCATAGAAAAGGCTAAGTATAATATTAAAACGAGGTGAAACGGCATTCATTAATTTTTTTGCTTTTTTGTAGATGAAGACCCTAGTACTCGTGGTATTGCTAGCAGTAGCAGTAACAGCGGCAGTAGTCGGGAATGAGGAGCCCGAAGTGGTAATGGTACCTGACGTGGCTGAGGATCCAGTTCTGGCTGCAATAGCTAATCGACGCAATCTGAATGTGGGATCACCCGGTAACAGTGCGAGGATCTATAAGTAAGTATACTTGTTCCTTATTTGGGGGTCTCTGGGAAAGAAAAAAAAATTCTTTTTACATTTTTTTTCTTTAAAATAACCATAATTATCGACATTTGACGGGCGTCAAAAACAAATGATTAACAAACATTCTTTGTGTTTCAGTCAACAGATCAGAGTGAACGGAGTTGCAAATCAAGTCACCGTGAGAAATATACAAGTGAGAGCCACCAATAACCGGCGTATAACTGCGATCCGGGTGAACCGCATAGGGGCCTCACAGAACGCAACCCCTCGTATCGTGAGTGGAGGAATTGGAAGCAACCAGGTCCAAATCAGGATAACATCAGCCAGAGGCCGCGGGTTCAATTATAGAGTTGAAGTTTTTGCTCGATAATTAATTCATAAGTGGGTCTTGAAGAAGAACTGTCTGATTTTTAATTTTTGTTTTATGATAATAAAGACTTTATTTAATTATTTATGGTTTCCTTTTGTTTAGTTATTACTGTACGATGAATACCTTTGTCGAATGAGATATTTATAGATCTGTTGTCTTTGCAACTACTTTAATTTAAAAATAATATACAAATTAAAAATATTAAGTACAAATAGTACGGTAAGGGTAGAAATAGATCTTGCGCATTAAAATATTAATTGACATCAACATATTTATATCTTCCAATTCTAAAAGCAGAGCCTAGTAATAACATTAGATGAATTCCATTGGTGATACTTGACGTAGGCCTATAACTTGCCAGATTTATTTCTACCAAACTATTTACTGGTACATTTCATCATCATCAGTCTTTTTAATGTTCCCACTGCAGGGACATAGGACATTTAAATTGTACAATATTCAGAAAGATAAAGCTGTTTTTACCAGAGTAGAGGCCTCTCTGGAGAAGAACCAGTGGTTCCAAGGTAGATAGACACCAATACGGGTGGCACTTTGATTTACATCACTGTGGGACATTGCTACAGTTGGCGACAAAGTTTGCGTCTCCAACAATATTGTGCATTATTTGGCAATGTTTTTAGTTTATTGAACATAAAAGTTATCATTTATTTATTTATTTTTTTCATTTTACAGAAATATGTAGTCATGTGATACGTAAACATTTCATGTCACAGTATTTGTAGTCAATTTCCTCCGTAACGGCTTAGTTTATGTCGTGGGAATGACCACTGGTAGTTAAGTATTTTACAAGCTTTTATTTAGTTTCACCTGTCCCGTTGTCTGTCGTTCTGTAATCAAATCTTGCAACTTAAATTTGATCCACTTCCCGGTTTCCGATTGAGCTGAAATTTGGTATACACGTTTAGTTCGGATGACAATGCAATATTATGCAGACATGGAGCTGATCTGATGATGGAATCGCGAGGTAGCCATAGGAACTCTGTAATTAAACGGCACAACCACGTCGAGTTTGGGCTCGTGTGAATCCTCTTGACGAGTTTTATTTATATAAGTATAGACCACCGCTGTAAAAGCTTGTTATGAAAAAAAATATTTTCATTGAAAACTTATTTCACTGTCTTATCAACATCACTTATATTTTAATCACGATTTTGGTATGGCAGTATGACGTTCGTTGAATCAACTAGTACAATATATAAGCAATAGTGCTGCTTATTTGGAAAGAAATTTCTATAAGATGAGAAACAACATTTTTTTTGATTTTTTGAGTGATAATTTCAACATGGAAATAAGCTCTCATCTGCACAAGGTCACATCAAAATGGTCTTGCAAGTACTTTTAAAAAACAATTTCTTCTAATGAAGAACAAATGAAATTGCCACAACGGACATACTTTGCGATGTTTTAGACGATAAGCAAAGGGTAGTGGAGCGACTGCTCGTCCAGTAAGGTTCAGATCTGAGTCGATGGTGCGTAACCACTTAGATGCTAGCGAAACGGAAGTTTGGCAGTAGGGCAAGGCCGAAACACAGAAAGCAAATGAAGAGCAAAGCTGGATTTTACTTAGTAAAAGCCTGACACATACGCTCGTTCCAACTATAAGCGATAGAAATCATTGAATAATTCCCAGTTCAAAATATAAAGAGCAAAACTGCGTAATACATCATTTTTTAGTTTTTATACAATGAAAAGAAATAAAAGAAGGCACTGGTGAAATCGCAAATCTTATTTCTTGTATTGTAAAAAAGATAAGATCTTGTATTGTAGAAAAGAGAACTTTAAATTAAATTAAACCTTTTGAAATATTATCGACAAGGATTTTCCGATTATCTTGGTCAAAAGTAACGCCTAAAAACCTAGTTTTGTTTCTTCTAAAATTTGATTTTCGTTTAGCTTATTTAAATATTATATTTTATTCTTTATATTATAATTGTGTTTATTTGGCCTTTGAAAACCATTCAATTAGTAAGTCATTTAGAGCGGCCAACCCGACGTACATTTTCATACAACCGCTCTTACGTGATTATGATGTTATTACACATCTTTCTTTAAATATTTTGGATACACAGATATCTTGTGGATATTATTTAGGCTTCTATAGAAACCAAAACGTAAATTTGTGTAAGAGTAATTAAGCAAAGACCTCTGGAAATCTGCTATTTTACGTGAACTTTGACTCTCCATAATGTACTCCTATATTAAAAATATAAAAAAGTTCTTCTATAGAAGCCTAGCGCATTTAATCAATATTCTAAATGTATTATTTTTTTTTTCAAAAATCATCAAGGGTTTAATAAAAACACGTATATCCTGGAACAAGTTTTGTGAAATATTCGAGTAAATCTTAGAATACTGAATGCTAACAGAGTTTTCAGGTGTAAATCTCTTTCTTCGCATTACTTTTGCATCAATCATCACATTGGAGTGCTTTAGATGAAGCAACAAGCTTTTAAACCATGATCGACGTAGACGATAAGCGAGTCGGGAAGGGCCACCTTAATGTCAATTTCATCTCATCAATTTTATAAGTATTTTCATCAGATGGAAATATAATCAGAAAACAATATGCATATAAATACATACGGACTGACTGGGTAGGCAATATACATGTATACAGTACAGTACAGGGTTAATATACAGTACAGTAGTAGTGAATATTATAGGTTCTAACACATTCCCTTGCAGAACGCCATGTTTGTTGCATTTGAGTTCAGAAAAGGGTTGTATAATCATTTATTTAAATTTAACACGCTGTTGTCTGTTACAGTCGTATGCCGATATTTATTGAAGAGCAATGCCTCCAACATCAATAACCTCCGATTCTTGTCGTAATTGGTGGTGAGATACTTAGTCAAAGGCTTTATGTAAGTTATAAAGTAACCTTGTAGTAAAGCAGTTTCAGTAAGTATTAGTCAATAGTCTACATCTACACTAGTATAATAAAGAGGTAAAGTTTGTTTTTTTTTTATTTTTTTGTTTTTTTGTTTGTAGGAGGTAATCTCTGGAACTACTGGTCCGATTGGAGAAATTTTAGCAATAATAGAAAGCTGCTTTACTCCTGAGTGACATAGGCTATATTTTATGTACGCGGGCGAAGCCGCTGACAAAAGCTAGTTATATATAATTTTCATAAGAGTGGAGATCTTTAGTATTGTGGGTATAATTGTTTTTTTTTTTTGGAAGCCAAATGACTCTTTTTTAATAGTCAATTATTTGGATTTAAATGATAAATGCTCTGGATTTACATATTTTTACGTAAAATCTCTCGATCCTCGGCATAAATGTCAATACTCCTGTGTTAGGTAGTCGTGTAAAAATATACGGCTTTATTGGTAGTCTTTTTTATCAAAAGTTTTAGTTATCTTCACCTGCATTTTTACTATCGCATATATTATTATTGCAAGATCAGATAAGTATAAAAGCAGATTTAAATCTGCAGATTAAAATAATCAATGCCAAGGTCTTATAATGTTATTATTAAATTGTAGATAACTGATAGTAGTGTTTTATCAGTAAGCAGTTCTAGTATAAATACTGCTTCTCTCAGAGCACAGCTACAGTAGCAGTGCACTCGGAGGAGCCAGCTGAAGTGTTTTGTACATCAAGTCTTAGTAAAGTTGATAAGGTGAGTACTTTGGAATTTATTAGCAAAACTAATTTACTAGATTATTCAGAACGTATATTTGAACGGTTGATAACTTTATAATGTATAATTATTAGGTGATTCGATATTGGGGTAACCGCAAGGTCTGTCAAAGACCTAAAAATGTACCACGTAGTCTGCCGGTTTTCGTAAAACGTGGCCATACCAGCGTATGCAGTATTCATTCTATTATTTGCTTTCTTGTAGATGAAGATCCTAGTACTCGTGGTATTGCTAGCAGCAGCAGTAACAGCGGCAGTAGTCGGCAATGAGGAGCCCGAAGTGGTAATATTACCTGACGTAGTTGAGGATCCGGTTCTGGCTGCAATAGCTAATCGACGCAATCTGAATGTGGGATCACCCGGTAACAGTGCTAGGATCTATAAGTAAGTATACTTGTTCCTTATTTGGGGGTCTTTAGGAAAGATAGCATTTTTCTTTTTACATTTTTTTTCTTTAAAATGACTATAATTATCGACATTTGACAGGCCTCAAAAACAAATGATTAACAAACATTCTTTGTGTTTCAGTCAACAGATCAGAGTGAACGGAGTTGCAAATCAAGTCACCGTGAGAAATATACAAGTGAGAGCCACCAATAACCGGCGTATAACCGCGATCCGGGTGAACCGCATAGGGGCCTCACAGAACGCAACCCCTCGTATCGTGAGTGGAGGAATTGGAAGCAACCAGGTCCAAATCAGGATAACATCAGCCAGAGGCCGCGGGTTCAATTATAGAGTTGAAGTTTTTGCTCGATAATTAATTCATAAGTGGGTCTTGAAGAAGAACTGTCTGATTTTTAATTTTTGTTTTATGATAATAAAGACTTTATTTAATTATTTATGGTTTCCTTTTGTTTAGTTATTACTGTACGATGAATACCTTTGTCGAATGAGATATTTATAGATCTGTTGTCTTTGCAACTACTTTAATTTAAAAATAATATACAAATTAAAAATATTAAGTACAAATAGTACGGTAAGGGTAGAAATAGATCTTGCGCATTAAAATATTAATTGACATCAACATATTTATATCTTCCAATTCTAAAAGCAGAGTCTAGTAATAACATTAGATGAATTCCATTGGTGATACTTGACGTAGGCCTATAACTTGCCAGATTTATTTCTACCTATTTACTGGTACATTTCATCATCATCAGTCTTTTTAATGTTCCCATTGCAGGGACACAGGACATTTAAATTTTACAATATTCAGAAAGATAAAGCTGTTTTTACCAAAGTAGAGGCCTCTCTGGAGAAGAACCAGTGGTTCCAAGGTAGATAGACACCAATACGGGTGGCACTTTGATTTACATCACTGTGGGACATTGCTACAGTTGGCGACAAAGTTTGCGTCTCCAACAATATTGTGCATTATTTGGCAATGTTTTTAGTTTATTGAACATAAAAGTTATCATTTATTTATTTATTTCTTTCATTTTACAGATATATGTAGTCATGTGATACGTAAACATTTCATGTCACAGTATTTGTAGTCAATTTCCTCCGTAACGGCTTAGTTTATGTCGTGGGAATGACCACTGGTAGTTAAGCATTTTTCACTGTCTTATCAACATCACTTATATTTTAATCACGATTTTGGTATGGCAGAATGACGTTCGTTGAATCAACTAGTACAATATAAGCAATAGTGCTGCTTATTTAGAAAAAAAATTCTATGAGATGAGAAACAACAATTTTTTCTGTTTCTTTAGTGATCATTTCAACATGGAAATAAGCTCTCATCTACACAAGGTCACATCAAAATGGTCTTGCAAGTACTTTTAAAAAACAATTTCTTCTAATGAAGAACAAATGAAATTGCCACAACGGACATACTTTGTGATGTTTTAGACGATAAGCAAAGGGTAGTGGAGCGACCGCTCGTCCAGTAATGTTCAGATCTGGTCTGAACATTTTTGGACGAGCGTCTGATCGACGGTGCGTAACCACTTAGATGCTAGCGAAACGGAAGTTTGGCAGTAGGGCAAGGCCGAAACACAGAAAGCAAATGAAGAGCAAAGCTGGATTTACTTAGTAAAAGCCTGACACATGCGCTCGTTCCAACTATAAGCAATAGAAGTCATTGAATAATTCCCAGTTCAAAAAATAAAGAGCAAAACTGCGTAATACATCATTTTTTAGTTTTTATACAATGAAAAGAAATAAAAGAAGGCACTGGTGAAATCGCAAATCTTATGTCTAGTATTGTAAAAAAGATTTATAAACTTTAAATTAAATTAAACCTTTTGAAATATTATCGACAAGGGTTTTCCGATTCATGTCTTGGTCAAAAGTAACGCCTAAAAACCTAGTTTTGTTTCTTCTAAAATTTGATTTTCGTTTAGCTTATTTAAATATTATATTTTATTCTTTATATTATAATTGTGTTTATTCGGCCTTTGAAAACCATTCAATTAGTAAGTCATTTGTGTTATTAATGTCAATTTCATCATCATCAATTTTATAAGTATTTTCATCAGATGGAAATATAATCAGAAAACAATATGCATATAAATACATACGGACTGACTGGGTAGGCAATATACATATATACAGTACAGTACAGGATTAATATACAGTACAGCAGTAGTGAATATTATAGGTTCTAACACATTCCCTTGCAGAACGCCATATTTGTTGCATTTGAGTCCAGAAAAGTGTTGTATAATCATTTATTTAAATTTAACAGGCTGTTGTCTGTTACAGTCGTATGCCGATATTTATTGAAGAGCAATGCCTCCAACATCAATAACCTCCGATTCTTGTCGTAATTGGTGGTGAGATACTTAGTCAAAGGCTTTATGTAAGTTAAAAAGTAACCTTGTACTAAAGCAGTTTCAGTAAGTATTTTTTTTTTTATGGTAGGTAAAAATCATCGAATGACGAATCCCACTCTTGGGCGGAGCGGGAAACAGTGTCAGACTCTTACTGACTAAAGAACCTACCCCGTGCCTTCCTTGCCTTATTCCCAGAGCCCTGGTATAACGCTTTCGCATCAACCCTCAGCTCCGGGAGGCTTCGACCCTGTTGGGCCCCTACGGTGTGCTGACAACTCCTTGAGGCGCGCGGGAACGGAGCGCGCCGTCGACGACTTGGGCTCGGTCTGGATTACTACCAGACGACCGGACGGCGAGCTACCCATTGCTCACCGTCCGCAAGCCAGTGTCTACGGTGGCCGGATATCGGCAGGATCGCGGCGGCGACGGCTACGGCGAGTGCGCCGTTGCCTTTGCCTTATGCGGTCAGCCTCCTCCTTTACGAGCATTACTGCCTCGCAGAAGGAGGCGACCGCCTGCCACTCCTCCTCGCTGCGGACCATGGCCTGAACCAAGGCCCGGCGTGAGAGGTCGCCGCCGCCGATCACCCCCACGAGGGCACGGCGTTGCTCTTCCCAAGCGGGGCACACTTCTACCGTGTGCTCCATCGTGTCCTCCGGGCTGGCCACACAGTGGCGACACCCGGGCGTCTCTTCCGCACGGATCCGGTGCAGGAACCTCCCGAACTTGCCATGTCCGGTGAGGACCTGCGTCATGCGGAAGGTGAGGACGCCGTGAGGTCTATCCAGCCACGCCTCAAAGAGGGGCACTACTGCCGAAATTATGGCGTGCCCAGCGCTAGGTTGCGACAGTCGCTGTTTCCATTTCACCATGAGATCCCGCCGGAGCTCTTTCCGCCATGCCTTAACATGTTCAGGCAGCGGAGTTTTGCCCCGGCGTTGCATCTCCACGCGCAGATCGTGCATGTGTGCAAGGACTGTTGCCTCCAAATCCCATGGTGGTAGGCCAGCAAGGAGGCTCGCCGCTTCGCGTGACACCGTGCGGTATCCCCGCACCATCCGGATGGCCATGACCCTCTGGCAGGCGTTCAGCTGGGCCGCCGGGCGTTTACGCAGCGACGGCGCCCACACTGGTGCCCCATAAAGGGCCATGGACCGAACGATGCCGGCGTAGAGCCTCCGGTAGGAGGCGTCTGGACCCCCCAGGTTCGGAAGGAGCCGCTTCAGGGCAGCTCCTGTCCGTTTGAGTTTAGGAGCCAGACGTCGGAAATGCTCCTCGAAATTCCACCGGCTGTCGAGGACAAGTCCCAGGTACTTCATCGTCAACCCGACGCCGATGTGAACTCCTCCTACCGTTAGCTGGGAACCTATTGGTGGCGCGTTCCGTGAAAACACATGACTTCGGACTTGTGCAGCGCCACCTCTAGTCCCAACTGCTGGATCCTCTCTACGACTGTCGCAACCCCACGTGTCGCTAGTTCGACCGCCGCCTGGTATGACTCTCCCCGCGCTAGGACCAGCGTGTCGTCTGCGTAACTGACCACGCTGACCCCGATGGGGAGGTCGGCGCGCAGCACGTAGTCGTACCCGATGTTCCACAAGGGCGGCCCTAGTACCGATCCCTGTGGGACACCGCACGACATCTCTCGCCGTTTCCATTCACCCTGGTGACCGGGGTAGACTATGTACCTGTCGGACAGGTAGGCCTCGATTGTACGACAGAGGTAGTCGGGCACCCGGTGATACCGGAGTGCCGTCCTAATGCAACTCCAGGGCAGGGAATTGAAGGCGTTGGCGATGTCCAATGACACCGCCAAGACACACCTGCCCCGGGACACCGCATCCCCCGTCGTGAGGGCTCGCACGCGCATGATGGCGTCCACGGTGGAGCGCATCCTGCGAAACCCGAACTGGTCGTCCGCTAGATCGGGCCCCTTCAGTATCAAGTTTCAGTAAGTATTAGTCAATAATCTACACTAATATAATAAAGAGGTAAAGTTTACTTTTTTTTAATTTTTTTGTTTTTTTGTATGTAGGAGGTAATCTCTGGAACTACTGGTCCGATTGGAGAAATTTTAGCAATAATAGAAAGCTGCTTTACTCTTGAGTGACATAGGCTATATTTTATGTACGCGGGCGAAGCCGCTGACAAAAGCTAGTTATATATAATTTTCATAAGAGTGGGAGATCTTTAGTATTGTGGGTATAATTGTTTTTTTTTTTTTGGAAGCCAAATGACTCTTTTTTAATAGTCAATTATCTGGATTTAAAGGATAAATGCTCTGGATTTACATATTTTTTACGTAAAATCTCTCGATCCTCGGCATAAATGTCAATACTCCTGTGTTAGGTAGTCGTGTAAAAATATACGGCTTTATTGGTAGTCTTTTTTATCAAAAGTTTTAGTTATCTTCACCTGCATTTTTACTATCGCATATAATATTATTGCAAGTGCAACAACAGATAAGTATAAAAGCAGATTTAAATCTGCAGATTAAAATAATCAATGCCAAGGTCTTATAATGTTATTATTAAATTGTAGATAACTGATAGTAGTGTTTTATCAGTAAGCAGTTCTAGTATAAATACTGCTTCTCTCAGAGCACAGCTACAGTAGCATTGAACTCGGAGGAGCCAGCTGAAGTGTTTTGTACATCAAGTCTTAGTCAAGTTGATAAGGTGAGTACTTTGAAATTTATTAGCAAAACTAATTTACTAGATTATTCAGAACGTATATTTGAACGGTTGATAACTTTATAATGTATAATTATTAGGTGATTCGATATTGGGGTAACCGCAAGGTCTGCCAAAAACCTAAAAATGTACCACGTAGTCTGCCGGTTTTCGTAAAACGTGGCCATACCAGCGTATGCAGTATTCATTCTATTATTTGCTTTCTTGTAGATGAAGATCCTAGTACTCGTGGTATTGCTAGCAGCAGCAGTAACAGCGGCAGTAGTCGGCAATGAGGAGCCCGAAGTGGTAATATTACGTGATGACGTGGTTGAGGATCCGGTTCTGGCTACAATAGCTAATCGACGCAATCTGAATGTGGGATCACCCGGTAACAGTGCTAGGATCTATAAGTAAGTATACTTGTTCCTTATTTGGGGGTCTTTGGGAAAGATAACATTTTCTTTTTACTTTTTTTTTTCTTTAAAATGACTATAATTATCGACTTTTGACATGCCTCAAAAACAAATGATTAACAAACATTCTTTGTGTTTCAGTACACAGCACAGAATGAACGGAGCTGCAAATCAAGTAATGGTGAGAAATATACAAGTAAGAGCCAATAACCGGCGTATAACTGCGATCCGGGTGAACCGCATAGGGGCCTCACAGAACGCAACCCCGCGTATCGTGAGTGGAGGAATTGGAAACAACCACGTCCAAATCAGGATAACATCAGCCAGAGGTCGCGGGTTCAATTATAGAGTTGAAATCTTTGCCCGATAATTATGTCACAATTGGTTCTAGAAGAAGTACGGTCTGATTTTTTATTTTTATTTTATGATAATAAAGACTTTATTTAATTATTCATTGTTTAATTTTGTACTTTTTTACAGTCATCAATATATTAATATCACTCGTATTAAATTTTCTTTTGGTCAGATACAAATTAAAAAATAAATTAATTAAACAAAAATAAAAAGTCAATAAAGTAAATTTCTTGGTGTGCAAAACTTTATATAAATAAATAAATATACTTGTCGAAGGCGTATTTCTAGACTGGTTGATCTGTTGTCTTTAGAACTACTTAGTATACGTAACTAAACAAATAATTAATTTTAAAACTCAATAGATATATACAAATTATTGAATAGAACTTGGAAGGCCATCAAAATATTAATCCACATCAATTTATTTATATCTTCCAATTCTAAACGCAGAGCTTTGCAATAACATTAGATGTATTCCATTGGTAATATTTGACGTGACCTATAAGTAACTCGCCAGATTTATTTATACCAAACGATTTACTGGTACTTTTGGATTGTACAATATTCAGAAAAATAAAGCTGTTTTTTCATCAAAGTAGAGGTCTCTTTGGAGAAGAACCAGTTGTTATATTTTTCTTCAGTTCTTGTCACAGTATTTGTGGTCACTTTCTTCCGTAACGGTTTAGTTTATTTAGCGGGAATGACTACTGGTAGTTAAGTATTTTTTACTGTATTATCAACAACATTTATATTTTGAATCACCATTTTGTAATCGCAGAATAACGATAGCTCAATAAACGAGTATAATATAGGTAAAAGTACTGCTTATTTCAATAGAAATTTCTAGGAGAAGAGAAACAACAATTTTGCTGATTTCTTGAGATACAATTTTTAACATATAAATAAGCTCTCGTCCACATACGATCACATTAAAACGGTCTTGCAAGTACTTTTAAAAATCAATTTCTTCCAATCAAGAACAAATAAAAAGACCGCAACGATCATAATTTATAACTCAAGAGTCGCTGAAGGAGATAACCAACGAGTCTAGAGTTGCGGAGCGATTTCCAGCAACTGAAGCGAGATGTTGTAGACAATAAGCAAAGGGTGGTGGGGAGCCCGCATGACCAGTGAGGTTCAGATCTGAGTCGATGGTGCGAAACCGTATAGATGCTAGCAAAAAGCTGGATTTTGTTTAGTAAAAGCCTGGCACACGCACTTGTTCCAACTATAAGCTATAATATAAGTCATTGAATAATTCTCTGTACAAAAAATAAAGATCAAGACTGCGTAATATATCATTTTGTAGTTCTTATGCAATGAAAAGAAATGAAAGAAATCATTGGTGAAATCGCAAAATCTTAGTAAAGATTTCTCTTAAATAATATTTATTTGCAAAACAAAAAAGGAAACATTAAATTTAGTATAAACTTTAAATTAAAATAATCGTTTTAAAATATTATCTCCCAAGGTTTTCCGATTCATATTTTGGTGAAAAATAACTCCTAGAAATCTAGTTTTCTTACTTCTCCAATTCCAATTTCCGTTTAGTTTATTTACTGTACTTAAATTTTTTATATTCAAATTACATTTAATCGGTCTATGAAAGCCAATTAATAAGTCAATTGTGTTATTAATGTCAGTTTCAAGATCGTCAATTTTATAAGTATTTCAAATAGAAATATCATCAGAAAACAATATTCGTGTTTGAATTAATATACAGTACACACAGTACAGTAGTAGTGAATATTATAGGTTCTAACATATTCCCTTGCAAAACGCCATATTTGTTGCATTTGTGTTCAGAAAAGTGTGGTACATAACGATTTATATAAATAACACGCTGTTGTTGTTACCTACAGTCGTATATCGATATTCATTGAAGTGCAATGCCTCTAACATCAATAAACTCCGATTCTTGTCGTTATTGGTGGTGAGATACTTCGTCAAAGTCTGAAAATAAACCTGTTGTACAGCAGTTTCAGTAAATATTAGTCAACAATTAGTTATAGAATTATCATAAGTAAGGAAATCGTTAGTACTGTATACTTGTTGTTTGGGAAGCCAAATGTCTTTTTTTTAAATAGTTAATCAATAAAGTAGTATATGAATGATAAGAATAAATGGCCTGGATTTACAAATATTATTTTCTACGTAAAATCTCTCGAACCTCAGTAAAAATTTAAATGCTGCTTTTTTAGGCAGTTGTGTAAAAATGTACAGCTTTATTGTTGATAGTGGATGACTCACACTCTTAATTATTTGAAAATCGTCTTTATTATCAAAAATTTTATTTTTGTTATATTATCATTACTTGCAATTATAATATCGCATGCAAAATTATTGACAACAACAGATAAGTATAAAAGTAGATTTAAATCTGCAGATTTAAATAATCAAAGTCAAGGTCTTATAATGTCATTATTGACTTACTAGCTTTTTCCAGCGGCTTCGCCCGCGTACATAAAATATAGCCTATGTCACTCAGGAGTACAGTAGCTTTCTATTGTTGCTAAAATTTTTCCAATCGGACCAGCAGTTCCAGAGATTACCCCCTACAAACAAAAAAACAAACTTTACCACTATATTATATTATATTTATTATATTATATTATAGTGTAGAAGTGTAGATAGATAACTGATAGTACTTTTTTATCAGTAAGCAGTTCGAGTATAAATACTGCTTCCCTCATAGCACAGCTACAGTAGCAGTGAACTTGTCGGAGCCAGCTGAAGTATTTTGTACATCAAGTCTTAGTCAAGTTGACAAGGTAAGTACTTTGAAATTTATTAGCAAAACCAATTTACCAGATTATTTATATTGTATAGACGAACCTTTTGATAGATATATAATGTAAAAATGTAAGGTGATTACAAAGAGTTTCATTTCGTAATAATATACAAGATATACTAATCATCATCATCATCATTATCATCAATTCAGCCGAAAAACGTCCACTGCTGGACATAGGCCTCCGCCAAACGTCGCCAGAATGACTGGTCCCGTGCTTCTCGTATCCATCGAATTCCAGCAACCTTGACCAGGTCGTCGATCCATCTTGTGGGAGGCCTACCAACACTACGTCTATACTAATGGCTAGATAGAATATTAATATTTATACGAGTATCATGTCTCAGTATGTTAAATAAGTGATATTCATGATATTTTTTGCTTTTTTGTAGATGAAGACCCTAGTACTCGTGGTATTGCTAGCAGCAGCAGCAACAGCGGCAGTAGTCGGCAATGAGGAGCCCGAAGTGGTAATGGTACCTGACGTGGTTGAGGATCCGGTTCTGGCTGCAATAGCTAATCGACGCAATCTGAATGTGGGATCACCCGGTAACAGTGTGAGGATCTATAAGTAAGTATACTTGTTTCTTATTTGGGGGTCTTTGGGGAAGATAAAATTTTTGTTTTTTCTACAATGACTACAATTATCGACATTTGACGAGCCACAAAACTAAATGATTAACAAACATTCTTTGTGTTTCAGTCAACAGATCAGAGTGAACGGAGTTGCAAATCAAGTCACCGTGAGAAATATACAAGTGAGAGCCAGTAACCGGCGTATAACTGCGATTCGGGTGAACCGCATAGGGGCCTCACAGAACGCAACCCCGCGTATCGTGAGTGGAGGAATTGGAAACAACCACGTCCAAATTAGGATAACATCAGCCAGAGGCCGCGGGTTCAATTATAGAGTTGAAGTTTTTGCTCGATAATTAATTTATAAGTGGGTCTAGAAGAAGAACTGTCTGATTTTTCTAATGTGATATTAAAGATTTTATTTAATTATTTATTGTTTCCTTTTGAAGTCACACATTTATTAATATCTTAAACTATATCTATAAATTATATTTTCTTTTGGAAGAAATTACTATATGGTCAATACATTAATTTGTTGAATGACATATTTATAGACTTGTTGATCTGTTGTCTTTACAACTACTTACATACAACTAAACAAATAATTAATTTTAAAATATAATAAATATAAGATAAGGATAGAAATATATCAAAATATTCATCCACATCGATATGTTTATATCTTCTAATTCTTAAAGCAGAGCCTAGTAATAACATTAAATGAATTCCATTGGTGATACTTGACGAAAGCCTATAACTTGCCGGACTTATTTCCACCGAACTATTTACTAGTACTTTTATATACTTAGATGAAGCTGTTTTTATCAAAGTTCAGGTCTCTCTGGGAAGAACCAGTAGGTCCAAGGTAAATAGACACCTACGGGTGGCACTTTGATATACACCGATGCGAGACTCTGCTACAGTTACGCTGTACAATACTACACCCCACAGGTCTAGCGTTGTACAGCGATTTTCGGCCACTGTAAGTGCGATGCAACAGACAGCGAGCAATGGGTAGTGGGGCGTCCGCCCGTCCACTAAGGATCAGATTCAAGTCAACGGTGTGTAGCCACATAGATGCCAGCAAAACGGAATGTTGGCAGTAAGGTCAAAGCAAGGCCGGAGCACAGAGAGCAAATGAAGGACAAAGCTGGATTTTACTTAATAAAAGTCTGACACACGCGCTCGTTCAAAAAATAAAGATCAAAACTGCGTAGTACCTACTTATAACTCTTACTTACCTACGTAGTCTGTTTATTTATTATTTAATTTCCATTTTTATTGTTATAAATTGTACACTGATTCTTACCCAAAATTTTTATTTTTGATTTCTTTCTATCACACAGGTCAGGTTTGCTGGAAGAAAACTCAACTTTGAGTTAAGCTCGCCTTTGTACATAAATATTGTAATCCTATTTTTATATACTGTTTGGTGTACAATAAAGAATTAATAATTCGCTTAGTGGTACTTACGCGATGAAAAGAAATTAAAGAAATCACAGGTGTAATCGCAAAATCTTATGTTTTGTATAAAAAAAGATTTCTCATAAATAACATTATTTGCAACAAAAAAACACGTCATGAAAGATGGTACTTTAAATTAAATAATCGTTTTGAAATATTATCGCCCAAGGTAGAATAGGAAACTACTCATGTTTTGGCGAAAATGATGATGTATTTTTGTTACTTCTTCAATTGGATTTCCGTCCAGTTTATTTACTGTATTAAAGAAAATTATATTACGTTCATTCCGTCTTAGAAAGTCATTCAATTAGTAAGTCAATTGAGTTATTAACGTCAGTTTCATGATCGTCATTTTTATGAGTATTTTCATCAGATGGAAATATCATAAGAAACCAGTATGCATTTATGGGCAGACAATATTAGCAATCAATTTATATACAGTATAAATAATTTAGGTTCCAATACATTTCCCTGGGGGACGCCATGTTTGTTGCATTTGAATTCAGAAAAGTGTGGTATAATTATTTATAAATATAACACGCTGTTGTCTGTTACAGTCGAATGTCGATATTTATTAAAGTGCAATGCCTCGCACATCAATAACCTCCAATTTTTGTCGTAATTGGTGGTGAGATACTTAGTCAAAGGCTTTAGGTAAGTCTTGTTGTAAAGCAGTTTCAGTACGTAGGGACCCTGCAGAAGGGTCGAAGCCAATTAGGGCCAAAAGGTTTGCGTCTGAAAAGGAAGGCTCGGTCCCTGGTTTGTATGGCGATGTAGGAACGGGGTAGGTTGTTTAGTCAGTAAGAGTCTGACACTTGTTTTCAGCTCCGCCCAAGAGCGGGACTCGTCATTGGATGAATTTTACCTACCATAAAAAGCAGTTTCAGTAAATAATTATATATTATTTTATAAGTGTGGAAATCGTTAATACTGTAAAAGTTATTAATACTGCTATACCGCTACGCAAAATACGCGCTTTAGATGTGGAGTTGCGGAAACCAGCCCGATAAACTATACTATACTGTATACTTGTTGTTTGGAAGCCAAATGACTCTTTTTTAATAGTCATTCAATAAAGTAGTCAAGTATCTGAATGTTAAGAATAAATACTCTGGATTTACATATTTTCTACGTAAAATCTCTCAATCCTCAGTAAAACTGTTAAAAATTTCTTTTATAGGCACTCGTGTAAAAATATACGGCTTTATTGGATAGTAGATGACTCACACTCTCAATTATTCGAAAATAGTCTGCATTATCAAAAGTTTATTTTTCGTTCTATTATCTTCACGTGCATTTATACTATCGCATGCAAAATTATTGCAAATGCATCAATAGATAAGTATAAAAAAATATTTAAATCTGCAGATTAAAATAATCAATGCCAAGGTCTTATAATGTTATTATAAAATTGTAGATAACTGATAGTAGTGTTTTATCAGTAAGTAGTTCTAGTATAAATACTGCTTCCCTCAGAGGACAGCTACAGTAGCAGTGAACTCGAAGGAGCCAGCTGAAGTGTTTTGTACATCAAGTCTTAGTCAAGTTGACAAGGTAAGTACTTTGGAATTTATTAGCAAAACTAGTTTACCAGATCATTTATTTTGTATAGATGAACAGTTTGATAGCTATATAATGTAAAAAATATGAGGTGATTACAAAGAGTTACACTAATTCGTAATATTAATATACAATATATAGTAATGGTTCAGTATGTTAAATAATATATTCACTCTATGTTTTTGTTTTTTTTTTTTGTAGATGAAGACCCTAGTACTCGTGGTATTGCTAGCAGCAGCTGTTACTGCTGCAGTAGTCGGCAATGAGGAGCCCGAAGTGGTAATGGTACCTGATGTGGTTGAGGATCCGGTTCTGGCTGCAATAGCTAATCGACGCAATCTGAATGTGGGATCACCCGGTAACAGTGCGAGGATCTATAAGTAAGTATACTTGTTTCCTATTTGAGGTCAACTATTATATTATTCTAGATGAATGTTACGACATTTTCTGACGTTAGGCTCATCATCATGTCACGTCGTTCTGGATGATTCGCCCTGGATGTTGTCGCTAGTCAACTTCTTCCTTATTTGCTGTTCTATGGCTAAATCGCGTCAGTACTTTTAAGTTACACCTTCAGATAAGCTTATTGGGAACTTTATCCAGTTTCGTGTCATCACCAGCTCAACACAGCATCTGCTTAACTTTGACGAGTAATTCATCAAAATTTTTTTTTTTACTTTTTTTTTTAAATGACTTATTCATCATTCTACTAGCTACAAAACTAAATAAAGACATTAATTGTGTTTCAGTCAGCAGATCAGAGTAAACGGAGTTGCAAATCAAGTCACCGTGAGAAATATACAAGTGAGAGCCACCAATAACCGGCGTATCACTGCGATCCGGGTGAACCGCATAGGAGCCTCTCAGAACGCAACCCCGCGTATCGTGAGTGGAGGAATTGGAAACAACCACGTCCAAATCAGGATAACATCAGCCAGAGGCCGCGGGTTCAACTACAGAGTTGAAGTTTTTGCTCGATAATTTATTAATTCATCTTAGTGGCTTTGAAGACATGCGATTAATTATTTTTTTGTGATAAGAATAAAGACTGTTTTACATACTTATTAAATTCTTTCCTTTACATTACGATTTTTTTTTTTATGGAAATAATAAATTCATAGTTAAAACAATAATCAAATATAATGATCCTTTTTATCTTCTCCTGAAGCAGAACGTAATATAGTTGTAGTTAATAAGTAATAGTTGATTTCCGTTGGCGATACTTGACACAGGCTCAAGACTGTGAGTTATTGGCCTGTATTTATACCATACAACTATATAATGGTACTTTAAAATTGCCTGCAGATTACTGTCGACACCCTCTGCCCCAGCTAGGTCACATAGAATCACAAGTCAAGTAAATTGTCAAAGTATCAGAAAGATAAAACAAATTTCTAACAAAATGAAGATCTCTTTGGTGAAAAACAAAGAGGTCTAAGGTAGATAGATAATAACACAGGTATTTTGGTATCAATTTACACCCCTGCAGGACGCTGCTACAGTTAATGGCAAAGATTTTGGGCTTAACAATGTTGATTGTAACCAAATTACATGTTACATCCTTAAAAGACCAGCCCGCCTATCCACGTTGCTACTAGCTACGTTGAGTCTCTCAACAATTCTACAATCGAAAAGCTTCAACGCAAGTATTAATTATATCATAAAATTGCAAGATGTAGCGATGATCATTGCTGAAACGATAACATTTCATTTTGTCATTTTTAATGATATGAACATGGTTATAAATTTTGTTGAAATTTTTAATTGAGAGCAGTGGTGGCAACCTAGGATCAACCTAGCGCCATTCCCGGTTGCTAACCTTGGCTTTCACCTCGGTGCCCGGGGTCCGCTTTCCTGCTTAGACGCCTCTACTTCACTCGGTCTTTTGCCCTTGACTGACAGTGGCCAAATCCACAGATGTCTTTCGATGATTCGATCGATTTGTGATTCGATGATTTTTACCTACCATAAAAAAAAAAACAGATGTCTTGGCATCGCTGCTGGTTGTAATAAACTATTATCTTTTATTGTGACAATTGTGTCATCGTATATAAATGTAATATCTTTATGTCTAAGCTACGAATTTTTATTATATTTTATGTTTATAATCAATCGGAAATGTCGGTCAGGTTGTATCTTATCATTATGCGTAAGCTTACCTATGCTACTATAAATACTGGCTTCCTCAGAACGCACTTTATAACGAAATTATCGTCACAGGAGTTAACTAGTGTTTTGTGGATCAATTTAGAGAAAAACTGAAAAGGTAAATCATTTATTTTTTAAATTATTTTGATTGTGAGCTTAGTGTTTTATATAGACTAAGAATCCATTGAGATAATTTTGTTAATGTACTGTACAGCAACCCCTGGCTCTGTGTTTGTGTTTCATCAAAAGCTTATAAGCGTGACCATTATAAGACTAATAAGTCTTATAATGGTCCCACTGCTGTAGCTTAGGCCTTCTTTCTAGGGGAGCAAGTGGGCCATGATCCACCACGAGAGCCAAGAGGGTTGGATTGGTGGTATCGATAGATGATACATCACTGGCATTATGTGTTTGTACAATTGGTTCACCTCTGCCTAAACTTTATGAGATACTCGCGTGATGTTTTGTGTATTCATCAACATTTGAATAAGTTGTTATAAATAAAAAGGCATTGTGTCATAGAGTGATGTCAAAAAGATGAAATCCTTGCATTATGAAGTAATATAATCAATTTGAAATTGAACAAAACAAATATTTGAATTCTAGATGAAGAACGTCCTCATCGTGTTTTTAATAGCGACAGCATCAGCTGCAGTAATCAGTGAACCTGATGTGGTAGAAGTGCCCGATGTAGACAATATAGCTGACGAGGAAGTTAACGCTATACGAGAGGTGTTTGTGACTGACGTGGTTGAGCTGACGGAAGTTGAGGAGCCAGCAACAACTGCAGCAGATACTCGGCAAGAGCTCAATCTGGGAAACCTCACTTCGGCAGATAGGCTGGTAATCGAGTAAGTATCCACAAAGAGCTTTAAGTAACTTATACTAATTAATGTTACTATACATAAGTTCATTACTTTGTGTAATTTATTTCATCACCACTGCTTTCAAAATGGTGAAGGAAAACATCGTGAGGAAACCGGCATGTTCTAAAACTGAAAATTCGAAGACATGTGACATCCACCAACCCGCACTGGGCCCGCGTGGTGGATCATGGCCCATTCCCTCTCTTAGAGAGGAGGCCTGTGTCCCAACAGTGGGAACATTAAAAGGCTGATGATGATGATGACATTAGTTCTATAAAATATTTGCTTTTACAAGGTCGGTCGTAAGACAATGCTCCGGACCTGAGTTCAAAGAAGAGAAGATCATATATGACTAGCTTTTCCCCGCGGCTTCGCCCGCGTAGTATTGGGTTTGGGGTTTCCGGGACAAAAAGTAGCCTATGTCCTATTTCGGAGTGTATCCTATGCCTGTGCCAAATTTCATCTAGATCCGTCTAGCCGTTTTGGCGTGATTGAGTAACAAATATCCAAACATCCAAACTTTCGCATTTATAATATTAGTAAGATGTAATTACTCATCTTTCTCTAGTCATTTTTATACACAGATGTGTTGTGGACTTTATTTAGGCTTCTATAGCAATTAAAACTAAATTTACATAGAACAAAAAAATTCAAATTAAAATAAACAGTGTCTAGCATAGAACTAAATATTTAGCCTCAATTTATCTAGCCTAATTTTCCTCTGATAATTTACTTTGCGTGAAAAGCAAAAACATGTCTTTCCTGGAAAAAGTCCTATGAAATATTTCAGTATATCACGGAATTACCGAATACCAAAAGAGTTTTCTAGAGTTCTCTCTTTTTTCGCGTTACTTCTTTTTCAAACATCCCTTTTGAATGCTTAAGATGAAGCAACAAGCTCTTAAACCACGTTCGGCATTGTACCTTAAGCATTTCTGTTTAAGGTACAATGTCACCAACACTGCAGTTTTGACTAGCCTGTCAGTTTAGTAGTTAGTAGCCCTGACTGCTATGCAGGAGGTCGTGGGTTCGATACCCACCCAGGACAAATGTTTGTGTGATGAGCATGATCATTTGTTCTGTGTCTGGGTGTAATTCTAGGTATCTATAATATGTATGTATTTAGAAATTTATAAGTATCTTTAACAGTTGTCTAGTACTCATAACACAAGCTCTGCTTAGCTTGAGACTAGATGACATTGTGTGATAGTTGTGGACATATTATTATATTATATTATTATAGTTTTTCTAATTACGACCATTTTCTACTTACAGACGGGAATACATGGAAACTGGAACTCCGGATATCTTCAAGATAAGGTTTATAATAGTTGAGACTTACCAACCAATAAGCGCGATCCGTTTAAACCGCGTGGGGGCTTCACAGAACGCAATCACAGCCATCAAAGGAGGAATCGGCAGTTGGAGGATTACCATCAAGATACGGTCGGCCCTAGGTGGTGGATACCACTACAAAATGCGTATATATGTCAGAGATGGTGTACTCCATCTATAATAATGTTTTTTTTTTTTTTAATATTTTGACTGGCTTGTCAGTCTAGTAGTTAGTGACCCTGACTCCTATGCGGGAGGTCGTGGGTTCGATTCCCACCCAGGACAAATGTTTGTGTGATGAGCATGATAATTTGTTCTGTGTCTGGGTGTAATTTATTTATAATATGTATGTATTTAGAAATATATAAGTATGTTTATCAGTTGTCTAGTACCCATAACACAAGCTCTGCTTAGCTTGGGACTAGATGGCGTTGTGTGATAGTTGTGGACATTTTATTATTATTATTTGGTGTCTCAAAAAAAAAAAACACGCTTTTGTATTAAAAATGGTGCAGTTTTGAATTTGCAAAAATTACAGCATATTGTTTTAAGTTTTTGTAAATAATCAAATAAGTTATATGAAAATTATACGCATAAAAATATATGAAAAATAATGATACTTTCATTAGGTATGAAGCCTAAGAAAATAACACACACAATACGAGATTCTGATGATTTTCATAGAATATGCGTTGTAACCTTCATTTTACCTTACAAACCAATCAACTTGTGCTACGATGTGTCTCGTCTCTTGTTGTACTTACCTGGAAACAAATGAAAGAAAAAGGTTAATTACATGTACATTTTTTTACTATTTAACCGAATGTATTAATAAGCAGCGAGCAATAAGCAGCTCCTCATCCGAAAGTATGTATAATTTAAGCAAAAATCAAAGATACTTCAGAATTATTAACCTACTAGCTTTTGTGAGTGGCTTCGCCCGCGTACATAAAATATAGCCTATGTCACTCAGGAGTAAAGTAGCTTTCTATTGTTGCTAAAATTTTTCCAATCGGACCAGTAGTTTCAGAGATTACCTCCTACAAACAAAAAAATAAAAAAAAACAAACTTTACCTCTTTATTATATTAGTGTAGATTGTATGAATACCGTAATTAGGGACAGAATAGAAAGATAATAGGTGTGCGAACACATCAAGCATCGAAGAAAGTTTTTCTGAATGATGATTTTTCCGCTCAGTTTTTCCCAATCTGGGTATCTTGTATATGTGAGTTTACATGTCTGTTGACGACACAGGAGAAATTCCTATTGTGAGGGGACGCGTTTTTTCACAGTTGTATCCTATCATTACCCAGAAATCTGTGTGTTTATGTTTTAAGTAGAAGTTTATAAAAATATTTTTTTTTTACATTTGAAAATAAATAGACAAAAAAATTGCAACTTTAAGCTTTTTATTTTACACGTTTTGACCACATACTTCAATAAAAATAATAAAAGTAACGAATTAATCTCAAGAAAAAACTTGATTGTGTTAGAACTTTTAAAAACGCATATCATTTTCATATTTTGCAACAAAATGCAAGCATTTGTCGTATGCAGTTCGACATGAGTGACCAGCCAAGGTCAAATAAATGCTAGCATAATTAAATACAAAAAAGAGCTAAAACCTGTTTTCATAAGAAAATTATTTTATAAGCTAAATAAAATTAGAGTTTGAAATCACGCTCACGCATTTTATAGTGCTACGCGCTACGCATTTGCTACGCCGTAGCACGTTGTAGCTTACTACAACATGCTACGGCGTAGCGCCTAGCGATATGCTATGCGCTAACTGATCGAAACAACAACACTACACTGTAAACTTTTCAATGATGAAATGCATGTTAGTGACCTATTTGTTTAGTGGTTAGTGGCACTCTTAACTTAAAGATATTTACACAAATAAACTTTTCAAAGATGAAATGCGTGATACTGACCTATTTGTTTAATGAAAGATCTCTTGGTTGTAGGTATTAGAAAAAACAGATTTCAGAATGCAATTCTATTAAAGTTACACATAATGATAACCGTAAAATGGGGTGAATAGAAACAAGTTTTTGTGGTCACATATTTAAAAATTGTTTGCAGCATTTAAATATTTTTATAAATCCAATATTGAAAACAAAAACGCATTATTAAAACTCAATTTATATATATAATTAGCTTTTGCCAGCGGCTTCGCCCGCCTTCATAAAATAGCCTATGTCACTCAGGAGTAAAGCAGCTTTCTATTTTTGTTAAATTTTTTCCGATCGGATCAGTAGTTCCAGAGATTATTTCCTACAAACAAAAAAACAGACTTTACCTCTTTATTATATTAGTGTAGATAATGAAATCAAAGGAATAATCCTAATAAAAAAATTGTTTCTATTCACCCCTTGAGTTTCTATTCACCACATTACCGTACGTTTCTGAAACTTTTTGGGCGTATATGAGATCCATCCATCCACCATTTACCGTATCTATAATAAGAATAATAATATGTTCCACAACTTTCACACAACGCCATCTAGTCCCATACTAAGCAGTGCATTGCCATATGTCTATTGGTCCGATAATGGAACGGACTTGGTGACGATAAATTCTGCTTACTGACATTTTAACGATTGCCCATTCAGAGAATTATTCTTAAGGAAAGTAATATCAGAATTTTATTTATTTTTGTTCAGCAAAACAGCCATTAATACCAAATTTTGTTAGTATTTTCACCCTGTCTTCTCACAGAACCGCAAACTGTCTAAAAATATTGTCTTCTATTCATCATCAAACAAATCAATACAAAATAACCATGTCATACACCCACGCTATGATCTTCAATAGCTTTTTTTATTAGCTATAAACTAATGCTTGACTGCAATCCCACCTGATGGTAAACAGTGATGTAAACGTTGTTGGTAAGGCGCATTATTTTATTAAAAGCCTATATTCACTCTAGCAATAAAGAGACCCAAATTATAATCGGACGGGAAGACCACAGCCGACAAATTGTTCCAGTCCTTCGAGAAGCGCAGAATGAATGATGAAGCCAAAACGCTTAGTCGCTGTAGAGGTTTCAACAACGTACGGATGGATGCTTGCCACGCGTCGGGTTATCCGATGATAGAAAAGAGTTGGAGGAATCAACTCATGCAATTCCTCATCATCTACACTAATATAATAAAGAGGTAAAGTTTGTTTTTTTGTTTTTATGTTTTTTTGTTTGTAGGGGGTAATCTCTGGAACTACTGGTCCGATTGGAAAAATTTTAGCAACAATAGAAAGCTGCTTTACTCCTGAGTGACATAGGCTATATTTTATGTACGCGGGCGAAGCCGCGGGCAAAAGCTAGTAAACTATATAGCAGGACTGTTCGATAAATTATCTATTTTATTTTACATTTTAGTTAAGTTAATTAGGGTTACGTAGTTTTATATATGTAGGTTATCCATCAAACCGCACTGGGCCCGCGTGGTGGATTATGGCCCATTCCCTCTTCTAGAGAGGAGGCCTGTGTCCCAGCAGTGGGAACATTAAAAAGGCTCATGATGATGATGTAGTTTTAAGGTTACAGATATCTAAATAATTATTAAATAAAACTTTTAATGACTTAAAAAAATATTTTACGATCTTATTATCAACGTCTATAAAAACCAATCTAGGTCCAATTCGGGGAAATCTTGTAATTGACTACTATATATTTTTAATCAAAGCATAATAATAAACCATGTCCATAATAACGCCGATAATATCAATGAATTCAAAATTACAATACCTGTCACATTATATCAATGATAAGTTAATCACCTGTGATTACTTACGGGGGGTTCACAGAAATATAGATAAGCAAATATATTGATATACGACCGGACGGCGAGCTACCCATTGCTCATCGTCCGCAAGCCAGTGTCTACGGTAGCCGGATATCGGCAGGATCGCGGTGGCGACGGTTACGGCGAGTGCGCCGTTGCCCTTGCCTTATGCGGTCAGCCTCCTCCTTTACGAGCATTACTGCCTCGCAGAAGGAGGCGACCGCCTGCCACTCCTCCTCGCTGCGGACTATGGCCATGAACCAAGGCCCGGCGCGAATGATAAGTTAATCACCTGTGATTACTTACAGGGGGGGTTCACCGAAATATAGATAAGCAAGTATATTGATTGATTGATTAGTTTCATCGATGCAGTACTTTGAGTAGTTACCACTGAACAGATTTGAAATAAAAGTAAACAGATAAGTATTTTGGTTGAAACACACGGGTAGAGTAACTGTCCAGACCGAGTCCAAGTCGTCAACGGCGCGCACCGTTCCCGCGCGCCTCAAGGAGTTGTCAGCAAACTGTACCTGACCCTTCAGGGTCGAAGCCTTCTGGAGCCGACGGTTGGTGTGAAAGTGTTACCGCGGCTCTAGGAATAAGACAAGGAAGGAATGGGGTAGGTTTTTTAGTCAGTAAGAGTCCGACACTGTCTCCCGCTCCACCCAAGAGCGGGTTTCATTCGATGATTTTCACCTACCATAAAAAAAAAACACACGGGTAGAGTAAACCTTAGAATACGGTACATATATATGTGTATATAAAAGTTTATGTTTCTTTTTTAATAGTTTTCGGAATCCCTTTTCGGTGATTAATACATAATCATATATGTTGTGTTGATTTACAATCATGACTCGTGTATATCATAACCATCAATAAAGTATATTGTTTTTATATAATTATTTTTCAATATAACTGATAATTCGTTCTTATCATTATGCAAACAGTCTAGTGGCTAGTGTAAACAGTCCTTTGTAAAAGTTGTGTGGTCCGCAGTGACTATAAGTGGCGAGTCGCGGACATTATTGTGGCGAGTGATCGACACAGGATGTAAAGTGTGCGCCATTTATGCAAAATATGTGAAAAAGTGTGTTAAAGCCATCGTCTTCTATCCTAACGATAGACAAGCACGTTCATAAAAGCTATTTGTCGAAAAAATTATGTCGTCTATGAAAACGTTTAAAACTTACATCGCTGATACGTCAAACTGCAATATTATTACTACTGGGTACTAGATTTGCCAGTAATTTGGTTTTAATAAAATTTAAAAATTACAACCCCTTATTTTAACATATTTTTTAAATATTATTACTCTTTTTTTGAGACCGTACTACCGAAATAAAAAGTTATCTGAAATTTGACCGTTAAAGCTGGATTTTTTAGTAATAAACTAAAATGATTACCTAGATTTTTTATGACACTTTTATCGTACTGTATAAAACAAATCTTGGTATTGTTGTAAATCTAGGGCCAAATAGGGGAAATCCTCTGGTGTCTGACCTTTATTGACGTATAATATAATACTGGTAATAAAACGATTACTTCTAAAAAAGAAATCATATCGATTAGATAAGACAATAATAATCATTGCGAGTTGACAGAAATATAGATAACGAATCCTTCGTTATCTATATTGCTGTACAACGCTGTTTTCTTTTTGAAGTGAATATCTTTGACAATGATAATTTAATAATTCGAGTAATGTAATTGCAGACACAAGGCAAATTGCTTAAAAGGCAATAGGTGTGTGGACACCGGTGTCCTCTTGGGGCTTAATGAAATATAGATAACGAAGGATAATTAAAAATAATAATATAATAATATTTCGACAACCATCACATAACGCCGTCTAGTCTCAAGCTACGCAGAGCTTGTGTTATTGATAAACATACTTATATATTTCTAAATACATACAATATTATAGATAAATAACACCCAGACACAGAACAAATGATTGTGCTCATCACACAAACATTTCCTGGGTGGGAATCGAACCCACGACCTCAGGCATAGCAGTCAGGGTCACTAACAAATAGGCTGACAGGCCAGTCAATCAAATAATTAGATTACTGTAGATTAATTAGTGTCATCGATGCCGTACTATGAATAGTTACTAGTTGCGTCTCTGCCTACTGCTGATACATCGCACATGCTCTGACAGACAGAGCACGCCCGGAACCGCTGCTGCGCAGTTGAGATGAATATAACAAAATAGCACGTTTTGATATAAATGCAGAAATTTTTTAAATGCGACCGACGCGGAATTTGCTCGTGTATCAAACGAAGTTTTGCATTACATTTAAGATGAATCACTTTCTTTGAAAATTACGACGAAATTTAAAATTGTTCATTTCGTACTAAAGGAACTTTTCCGAGGTTGCCGTACATTTTAGTTTTCCAGACAATGAGCAATTGGTAGCTTGACTTCCGACCATACGGTAAAGACCTAGTCCAAGTCAACGACAAGTAGTCTTCTAAGCACGTCTTAACCTTTCCAATACCGTAATTACATACACAATTAAATGACAATAGCTGTACGGACACCACTATCCTCTTGGGGCTTAATAAATGAAACTCTTAAGCCCAAAGCGACCGCCAGCGTTCGCACACCTACTGTCTTTTTATTATGCATCTTATTACGGTATTCGAAAGGTTTTTGAAATTAAAGCAATGAATTTTGTACCTTTACCTCTAGTACAAGCTTTTAGTGTATAAATATTTTTGTAAATCAACCAATTAAATTAACATTATTATTACCACACGCGGTGGGTTACGACCCATTCTCTACCCTAGAGAAGAGGCCTGAGTCCCAACAATGGGAATATTATAAGCCTGATGGCTATGCTAGCAAAAACATTGGGGTTCTCTATAGACGGAGCCCCATAGAGCTGCAGAAACAAAAGATTTTTTTAAATCTTTAGATACCGTGGCATTCCGATAATTTGTCACGTTTCGGCACGACGTGCTGCGGCAGGACAAAGCACGTCTTGGTAGCTCCTGCTACCCGATATACTTCTATTCTTCTCTTTTCCCCCTCCCCGCCTCACTCCGTAGTAAGTCATAAGCGCCGAAATTCTTGGCATGCCGCTGCCTACGGCATTACACCACGGCATCCCACCGCGGGACTCCGCGGGAGCTCATGGCGAGTCTTTGGATGCCTTGCAATCAAATCTATTTCGACGTCACAGTATAATTTTAAAGGAATTTATGCCGTATTTCTATAGCAAGACGTTTGAAAGTAAAAAATAAAATAAATCCCTTGCCATGCCGTTTCGGTATGCGTAGGCCTTTAAGGTGGGCCTTCCCGACTCGCCTATCTTCTACGTTAAGCATGGTTTAAAAGCTTGTTGCCTCATCTAAAGAAGTACAATGTGATTTTTGATGCAAAAGTAATGCGAAAAAAGAGAAATAACACCTGAAAACTTTGTTGGCATTCAGTAATTCTACGATTTGCTCGAATTTTTTACAAAACTTGTTCCAAGAAAGACGTGTTTTTACTAAAACCCATTGGATTTTTGAAAAAAAAAATGACATCGTGTAAAATCTCGATTAAAAGCGCTAGGCTTCTATAGAAGGACTTTTTTGCATTTTTAATATAGGAGTACATTATGGAGAGTCAAAGTTCACGTAAAATAGCAGATTTTCAGAGGTATTTACTGGATTACTCTTACACAAATTTACGTTTTGATTTTTATAGAAACCTAGATAATATCCACAAAATATCTATATATCCAAACAAAAAAAAAAAAAATACTGAAGAAAGATGTGTAATAACGTCATAATCACGTAAGAGCTATAATGTTGTATGAAAATGTACGTCGGGTTGGCCGCTCTTAATCGCAGTCTCTGATTGTAGTCTGATTTTGATCAAATAAACGAAATTCAGTCAGGTTATCAACGCTAATTGGTCTACATCGGGCTCTTGAAAGGCTTGAAATAAGCTCGCTGGATAATTACTGTCGAACACTACAGGTTTGTGCCAGTTCTCATTTATCGGTGAAAACAGGTTGAGTATTTTGTTTAATGCCACATTTCGAAGCATAATAACTATATCGGAGGCTAAAATACATTCTCTATGATTGCACATATTGCGATTTTGGAGGGTCTTAACATTACTAGCCCGGACAGTGCTGAAGCTACCTATTGCTTGCCGTCCACAACCACTTCCAATTCAGGCGTTAGGGAATCCGTTCCCACACTCCTTCGTTAAGAATACTGCTTCGCTGAAGGAGGCGTCGTCCTGCCATTTCTCTACGCTCTAGATACGGCCTGTACCAGGGCCGTTACTGCCGATAGCTCCCAAGAAGATACGGTGGCACTCCACCCGAATAGAGCTCACTTCCACATATCACAGGAGCTGTGCTTTCCCTAACTGGGAGTTGTTCATGGATGCACTAGCATTGCAGCAGCGGAGCGGGAGACAGTGTCAGACTTTTGCTGCCTAAAAGACCCACCGTTTCGCTTTCGCATCAACCCTTGGTTCTAGAAGGCTTCGACCCTGCTGGGTCCCAACAGTTGCTGACAACTCCTTAAGCCGCGCGGGAACAGTGCGCGCCGGGATAATCGTCAGTTTGCATCCCTTTCTATTAAAAGTATCAAAAGAGGCTCTTGGAGTTGGTTTCGGCTCCTCCTACGCCTACCAAAGGTCCAGGACCTTAGGGGTCTGCGATATATTGATACATAAAATAATAATAATAATATTGCTGCTGGAGGGACTGTCCCGCAATATAGGAGATCTGCTTAGATTAGTTATATTTTTGTTTTCTAATCTTCATTCATTAATATTATCGCATATGGAAGTACGATTCAATCTTGATTTATATCCTTTGCATAATATAGATAGGTAATTACCTAAAGTCGGTCTCCTTATTAACTTAATAGATAACTGATAATATGGTCTTATCTCATGCAATTCTAGTATAAATACTTCATTCAGAAGACAACTACATAACAGTAGTGACCTCTGAGGAGTCGGATCAAGAGCTTTGGAAACCAAGTCCCAATAAAGTTGACAAGGTAATTATTTTCTATTGTACTTTAACATATCGATACCAGAACTATGAATTGACGTGTTCCTTATGATGATTGTTGAAAAGGTATTTTAAGCAAAACATAAAAATGTCCCTTACGTTAATTCATACTTCTGGTATCGATATTGGAGCGGTCTACACTTTCCTCTCATGCCTTTTAATATGTAAATATTTAAGAATAATTCCTCTAAAAAACAAAAACCAAGTAGTTCCTTGCCGCTTTTTCTCCATAGGAAACGTGAAATTGAAACAGTGCATTATAACTGTCCATGCAGGCTTATAAAATTTTTTAGAAGTACGCCTTTGCCCACTAATGATATAGTACAGGCCAGATATAATAATATTTAAAAAAAAAAATGACAGATTGGTTAAAAACACTATCGTACAGTGATACTGAGAAAATTGTAGAACCTTAGCAAGTATTAATACATACACACACATACACTCACCCACACACACCCACAACATATTACACACTACATACTACACACATATCGTTATGGCTGGGACGTTGTTTTTCTTATATGATGGGCGTTGACAGTTGCGACACAGTTTAAAACTTTTGCAGCTGTCATCGTTATATATGTCATTATTGTCAACTGTTTTGTGTTCCAAATAAATATTTTTTTATTTATTTTTTTGTATTGTTCATAATAATTTTTATTATTCTTTCTTTCAGATGAAGAGCCTAGTTCTCGTAGTATTGCTAGCAGCCGCAGCAACAGCAGCCGTACTTGACAATAATTTGTACGAAGTAGTGGAGTTGCCCGATGGTGGTCAACTGGTGGAAATCCATTATGATACTGACGAGCAGGAACTGACTGGAATAACCGATCGAAGAAACCTGGCAGTTGGAACGATCAGTGGCACGGTGTCTATCGAGTAACTAACATTGTTTTATTATATGTGACACCCGAAACACCTGCTTAGTATTTATATGTGTAGAATGTTTATACGAAGTTTCTGTATCAGTATAAACATAACTCATTAGATATATATTTTTTATACACAACGTGTAACAAAATAATTAGGTAGCCAGGTACTAGGCACTCAGATTTACATAATGTTTCGTAATATTAGCGAGTTTTTTTTTGCGAGCGAACGAGTATCGTGGAATGTTATTGACCCCCGTAGTGTTGTGACACGTTTGTTATGATTTGAAATCAAGAATCATGCGATACCAAGAATTTGGTATCAATTTTTTGAAAATGTTATTTTGAGCTAATACTTCGTGTAGAGATTCTATTCAACCTGTATTCTTCAGCACTTCTTGATGTATATGGTTATTTTGTTATACGTTGTATAAGCTTTGGAACTGAATGATAATATTTTCTTGTTTATTTCAGTCGGGAGGTCAGAGCAAATGGAATTCCGAATCGTATCACCGTGGTAAATCTACCAGTGACGTTACCTTTAAATAGGCGGATAACTGCGGTCCGAGCGACCCGTATAGGTGCCTCGCAGAACGCAACCCCGGCTATAGTGAGCGGAGGAGTTGGACTCAACCATGTCACGGTCAGGATTACATCAGCTGTAAGCCGCGGATTCCGTTATAGAGTGCAAGTTTACGCTCGATAAATTTCACATCACTAAGATTTAGAGAAGTGCTCTATATTTTTGAATAAATTGACAATAAAGATCATTTACTATTTTTGTTTGTTTTTTTTTCTCATGAGGTCATATTTCGCATTTAAAATTATAGGTTTGTATATGTGTTAATTGTAAAGCTTAATTGAAATAGCTACTGTTATCTTACTTACTAATATTATAAATGCGAAAGTTAAGATGTTTGGATGTTTGTTACTCAATCACGCCAAAACGGCTGGACGGATCTGGATGAAATTTGGCACAGGCATAGGATACACTCCGGAATAGGACATAGGCTACTTTTTATCTCGGAAACCCCAACCCCTACCCCAATACCACGCGGGCGAAGCCGCGGGCAAAAGCTAGTTTATTATACTCGATCTAATAGTTAATCCTGTCAGAAGCACTCCATGACCACGACTGGTCTTGAACTAATATTACTTAGGGCCTGACTAATAGATTAAATAGCTTGCAATTTTACTAAAAAAACTTGAAAACTTTCCTATCCTTTGATCGATCATGATCTAATCAAAGGATTCTGTTGTGGCGAGAGAGACTACAGGATTATCATCTCCGGGGTAGATGAGATTACCAGGGAGTCGAGTGGTACTAGGACCACCCTTGTGGAATATCGACTACGTGCTGCGCAGTGACTTCCTTAGTGAGGTCAGCATGATCAATTAAGTGGACGATACGCTGGGCCAGGTGTAGGAGGAGTCGCACCAGGTGGTGGCCAAACTAGCGAATAGCAGTATTGCGACAACCGTGGAGAACAGGGTATCGGATCTTGATTACTCTGCACAAGTTTGGGCCTCGGAATGCTCCAGTGGGTTTCCAAATAATGATAGAAAGGGTTCGGAGCGGTTACGAAACGCTGAGCTTCTTTGTCCAGTTGCCTGCCAAGGATGCAACGTCAGAGTAAGACTCCGTCGCAACCTGGATAACCCCATACTCATGGTGGTAAGATCTCTCTTTGAAGAGTGACTGGAAAGACGTCACGCTGTCTTCATCTTCCGCATAACACAAGTCCTCACCGTACATGGTTTTTTTTTCATGGTAGGTAAAAATCATCCAATAACGAATCCCGCTCTTGGGCGGAGTGGGAAACTGTGTCAGACTCTTACTGACTAAACAACCTACCCCGTACCGCCCTTGCCTTATACCCAGAGCCACGGTGCGTACATAGTAAGTTCTGAGTTGCCTGCACCTGATTTGTTCAGAAGAAACGTTTGGTATGCTCGGGGACTGCATATCTTGCGATCATGGAGTGTGTGGAGGGTCTTACAATATAGCAATGTACGATCTCCCTATCTAAAGCGTAAAGATCCGTTTGATTACATTTAAGTACATAAATTTTGGCATGACCTAGATTTGTATGTGCTGGAAAAATAAAATTAGTGACACAAATCAATTTTACGCTTTTGTTATTAACCCAATAGATAACTAACTGATAGTATTGTCTTATCAATATGCAGTTCTAGTATAAATACTTGTTTCTTCAGAAGACACTAGCTGTAAACTCGAAGGTGCCCTGCGAAAATGTTTTGTTACTATGCGGTCTCACAGTGCTCGCGAGCGCACAGGGCAGGGTTTGTGAACTACGCAACACAAACGAACCAATCACAGAGCTCTATTTCAACGCTGTGCGTTTGCTTAGTCAAGGGTCGTTTGAGTAATGTTTGTGAATACGGGTATTAGTCTAGTTGAAAAGTAAGTGCTGATGAATTCATCAGATACAAAAATTAAACTAGTTTTTTATGATTTTATATTAAAAATAAAAATATATTTATTACATTTTGAAACAAAAACACTATTTACAACTATAACTTATGGCGAAAGAAACGATTTCGATGACTCTGGCACCCAAAGTAAGATTTAACTTGTGTTTAGGGTGCCAGCGTCCTCGCCCAACATTTGAAAATTACTTAACATTAAGTCATAAGACGTGCACAGTATACTTATAATATTAACAACGACAACATGTGTTATACTAATTCTATTCTATTTTTGTGAAATTGAAAACTTTAAAAAATTTATGAGTAAACTAGCTTTTGCCCGCGGCTTCGCTCCCGGCAACAGATTATTCTACTCTACCCTACTCTACCCTACTCTACCCTACTCTACCCTACTCTACCCTACTCTACCCTACTCTACCCTACTCTACCCTACTCTACCCTACTCTACCCTACTCTACCCTACTCTACCCTACTCTACCCTACTCTACCCTACTCTACCCTACTCTACCCTACTCTACCATACTCTACCCTACTCTACCCTACTCTACCCTACTCTACCCTACTCTACCCTACTCTACCCTACTCTACCCTACTCTACCCTACTCTACCCTACTCTACCCTACTCTACCCTACTCTACCCTATTCGAATTTTTCTCACCTTTTAAACCTTCCCTAGACCTCCACGAATAATTCAAGACCAAGATAAGATAAATCCGTTCAGCCGTTCTCGAGTTTTAGCGAGACTAACGAACAGCAATTGATTTTTATATATATAGACTAGCTTTTGCCCGCGGCTTCGCTCCCGGCAACAGATTATTCTACTCTACCCTACTCTACCCTACTCTACCCTACTCTACCCTACTCTACCCTACTCTACCCTACTCTACCCTACTCTACCCTACTCTACCCTACTCTACCCTACTCTACCCTACTCTACCCTACTCTACCCTACTCTACCCTACTCTACCCTACTCTACCCTACTCTACCCTACTCTACCCTACTCTACCCTACTCTACCCTACTCTACCCTACTCTACCCTACTCTACCCTACTCTACCCTACTCTACCCTACTCTACCCTACTCTACCCTACTCTACCCTACTCTACCCTACTCTACCCTACTCTACCCTACTCTACCCTACTCTACCCTACTCTACCCTACTCTACCCTACTCTACCCTACTCTACCCTACTCTACCCTACTCTACCCTACTCTACCCTACTCTACCCTACTCTACCCTACTCTACCCTACTCTACCCTACTCTACCCTACTCTACCCTACTCTACCCTACTCTACCCTACTCTACCCTACTCTACCCTACTCTACCCTACTCTACCCTACTCTACCCTATTCGAATTTTTCTCACCTTTTAAACCTTCCCTAGACCTCCACGAATAATTCAAGACCAAGATAAGATAAATCCGTTCAGCCGTTCTCGAGTTTTAGCGAGACTAACGAACAGCAATTGATTTTTATATATATAGATGTTCATGGAGCTATACATAGTTTATGGCCGGTAGCTATATGTACCTAGCAGCCTTCTGCCAAAGGCTTTGCTCGCGTAAAATTAGGTTCTCCAAACAATCTTTAGACCCCAATTTTATCCCTTTAGGAGCTGAATTTTGAAAAATCGTTGCTTAGTATTTGCCTACGCCATAATAGGAAGCTTTGTGTAAAATTTCACGCTCCTAGTCCCAGTAGTTTCAACTGTGTGTTGATATGTCAGTCAGACAGTTTCTCCTTTTGTATATTTATAGATTTAAGGCAGGCAAAGAGACGTCATTTCTCCTAAACTGTTCACGACAGCAATGAAGGATGTCTACAAGATTTTTTTTTTCTGGAATTTAGGGGACTGCGCAACTTCGTCGATATTTTAATTTGAGGTGTAAAATTTCAAAACTGGGCCATGGTAGACTATAACGAAGGACATGGCAACACGACTTTACGAGTATCTTTTGGAATTGGCAAGAAGTGGTCATTAGCTAGGTATAATAAAAAAGATAGAGAGAGGTTTATGGCCAGCAGTAACCCTGCAGTGCATGCTGGATACTCGTATAATAATAATTTTTAATTCTGCCTGTAGACACTAGATTTAAAATGACCCTCTTAGTTGAGCAATATAATAATAAAAGCACTCAAAAGCCCATATCTCATAAAATTACCACCAGGAGTATCACCAATAACACACTAATTGTACCTCGCACTAGAAACTTCTACGGTAGACGGACAATAAAATATTTGATTCCCACATTAATTAATGAAATACCGCAAAATATAAAAAAAGAAATAAATGCTAAAAACTATAAACAAAAATATAACATATACTATCATGACTACATAAACAACTTAGCTAAATAGATATAACTTTTTATTATATATAGAATATTATTTATTTATTCATGCACCAAGTCTCAAACACAATAATTATAACAAACAAACAAAAAAAAAAAAAAACATACTATCTAAAACTTTTCCACTTTATCAATACACCCAAACTACCTAAATTCGATATTAGTCCACGGAAACAAGAATAATACTAATATAAAAAAAAACACGATTAACGTTACAGTTTATACTAGTCAATAATATACACAATAAACAGACCAAATAATGGTTAGTGAGGAATAGTAGCTACCTGTATATACTGACATGAACTTATCCTCCAATAGCGCGACGCTCCACAACTACGTAACGTGGGAATTATTCACGTACCTACAAGTACTCGAATAATTTTTACGGAATGGATGTTTACGTTAATGTTAGAATTAACTTGAGCAATTGTATAAGTTATAATTTTTTAGTTAGTGTAATAATATAATTAGTGTTTAAGCAGTGTATTACGCGAATGTGAGTACCAATACAAACCAATTATATGGTTTAATGGTACAAAAAGTGAAGAAAATTGTAAAAACATTGTATTTTTTGAACAATAAAAAAAAAAAAAAAAAAAAGCTGTTACCATCTATCAACTGTCCTTCCCTCTCTTAGAGAGGAGGCCTGTGTCACAGCAGTGGGAACATTATAAAGCTGATTAATGTTATCTATCAACTTTTTCAAAGAAATTAATATAATTATTTCTTTTAGATGAAGAGCATAATGCCCTGAACGACACTCTATATTGGGCCATGGACCTGAACATTAATCAGATTCATAATTATCGATATAAAAAACTAGCTTCTGCCTGCGACTTCGTCTGCGGAAAATTTCTCGTAGTGATAGATCATCGATTAACATCCATGTTATATAAATAATTCACTCAGGAGTAAAGCAGCTTTCTATTGTTCCTAAAATTTTTCCAATCGAACCATTAGTTCCAGAGATTACCTCCTACAAACAAAAAAACAAACTATACCTCTTTATTATATTAGTGTAGATAGTGTTTTTTTTTCATGGTAGGTGAAAATCATCCAATGACGAAACCCGCTCATGTGCGGAGCGGGAGACCAGTGTCAGACTCTTACTGACTAAAAAACCTACCCCGTACCTTCCTTGCCTTATTCCTGGAGTCGAGGTAACAGTTTGCACCACCCTCTGGGCTCCAGGAGAGTGTAGATTTGATGTCATTAAGAAAAAAGCAATTACATTTTTGATTTCTTTATTTTCGACTTATTCCAAAACGTCTCGAGTACTTCTCTAAATCCTAATTATGAGAAAATTATCGGGCGTAAACTATGACTTTATATTGAAATCCGCGACCTCTAGCTGATGTAATCCTGATCGTGACATGGTTGAGTCCAATTCCTCCCAGCGCGATAGACGGGTTTGCGTTTTGCGAGGGCCCGATGCGGTTCACACGGATCCCTGTTATCCGCCGGCTTCCAGTATTCACTGGTACATTTATCGAGTGGATTTGATTTGCAATTGCGT